>NBBA01000012.1:0-1200000 GCA_002794785.1 Coniferiporia sulphurascens | reverse complement strand
CGTCCTCGACGACGTGTCGATTACCCATGTCGCTTTCTCTCCTGAATTCACGCACGCCGTGGAAGCTAAGCAGGCTCGTCTGAACTGATTTGGCTGAAATATATCGCTAAAATTTTGTTATGCAGGTTGCGCAACAAACGGCGCTGCGTGCTGCGTTCTTGGTGGATCAGGCTATACAAGAGAAACAGGTTAGTTTTCTTTGGGCACGAATATTAAGGTTGTGTACACTGCTTACTAACCGGTACCAGTCCATCATTGTCCGCGCGCAAGGTGAGGCGAAGAGCGCAGAACTTATTGGTGAGGCCGTACGGCAGAGCAAAGGCTTCCTTCAGCTTCGTCGGCTCGAGGCCGCGCGTGATATCGCCAACTTACTGGCGGCGTCCGGGAACAGTATTATGCTTGATTCTCAAAGCCTTTTGCTGAATGGTGCGTCCCTCCCTTTCGTCAATAAAAGATAGGCGTGCTGATCCCGTGCAATCCCAGTTGCTGGAGATGACATTGATGATCTCTTAAAAGCGTCGAAGAAGTAGTATACAAACCGACCGGCCTTGGCTGGAATTTCAGTGCTTACCTTCTATAATTTATATCCCCTCTCGTTCCCTGCTCAAGAAAACGTGAAGAGTGTGTCTACTATCAAGTACCAGTAGCCCTGCTTCCGTCATATTCTAGACGACTAATGTTTTACTTCTGTGCCTTTTGGGCTCTCCTTCTGTGGTTCTTTTTTCTGTCCATCTTGTGGTTGCCGACGAAGAGGCCCGTCAGCTACGACCGGGATAATTCTCAAGATTTTTCGATGAGTTGGGTGTCTCTACTTCTAGATATCAACACTAAAATACTAGTCCGCCTATGGTCTTGATAATAATCGCTTATACGGCGTGACCTCTGACGAATGTCGCCACTCTTCGTTAATGTTCCATCCTCCTGTCCGGAAGGGTAGACGCCAACAGGATTTGTCAAGCGCCGTTTTTCACCTTTGGCCTAACATCACGTCTACCTTAGTCGTGCATTTCAGCATCCCGACGGGCAAGGGCAGACAACTCGCAATTCTTGAACCTCTAAAGAGCCGCGAGCTACCAGCTACTTAAATACAGCGTTCAATGTCAAGGAAAGATTGTACAGGCAAAAATGAGAAAGCTCTACAAGTTCGATAGCAGGAAAGGGGGGCGCGAAAAACCCAACATGCAAAATTATTATGGACAAGCAAGCCAAGTAGCAATTGTGCCACTCCTTTACTCGCTTTCCTTATGAATCTCCAATCCCGGTGGAGCGCCCAAAGCTACAAGCAGGAGCGTTAATCGCTCAAATCACTTTTTTCCTGGAGAATCTCTATTGTGACAAACGCACCGTGCTTGATCTCATCGTAAATCAAAAATTGGCCTGCGACAAGCCCGGCCGTCATGATCATTCTCGGGCCAAGTCCAGCAAATAGGCCACGGAAACCTGCTTGACGTGCAAGAACAATGAGTCGGCTCGTCATTGAGCCAGTAGGTCCGTGTCCCTTATTGATCTGACGGAAAAGGAGTGTATCAATTTGAGGAGACAAACCGGAGCGCAAATTAGTATACAGACCTGACTAAGAAGCGTATCTGCCGGCTATGATAACACGCGCATTATCTCATTTTCAGTAACTGATTTCAGTAAAATGGGCTACTGTTACGAACCTGACTGAGGATAGCCGCGGCAAATCCGGCAATGATGCCGCTTCCCAAGTTGACACCGAACATTGCACTTTTGGAGCGCTGGATTGCAACCTTTTTTTCTTCGGAGATAGATCGGAACACGGCTTCATGACAGAATTCGTTCACAGTAAACTGGCCAATCGCGTACGGTATTTGTCTAGGCAAATCGAGTTTAGTACACCGCAATTCCTGCACTCGATACGCACAGTAGGAAGATGCTTACTTGCAAAGAATTGGAAGGAATCCAGCGTACATCTGCCCAACCCCACCTTCGCGCGCAAGACGAGCGAAGCCGGTGACTAACCCAGTCGCGTATCCTCGTTCAGACACTAGGCGGATACGAGTTGCCTCGAGAGGAGTAAGGAGTATGTCGGCAAAAAACCTGAATGATATCTTTTAGCACATTTGACAATTGCTTTCGCATTCTCCGCCTCTTACTCTCCGACACTCGACGCGCCCAAGTAAATGGCTGTGCGATATTTCACTGCAGTTTCCTGGTCTCCTGCTATTGACACGAAGTTCTTCTTCCAAAATTCGTAGCCAGCAAACTTTCCTCCTCCTTGAATGAAATATCCCACTGCGGTTGGACCGAACCCGGTGAGGAGAGCAGCCGGACCCTCGGCCGTGACTATTTTGCGTCCCGCGCCTGCAGAGTGATGGATACAGATGTTCAAGCGTAGGTCAGGATGAGGCGGACCCATGCAAACTCACTCAGTAAGGAATGGCGAGTGAGGGCAGGGTCAACTTGAATACGCGTCTTAACGACGTCGATTGGAGTCATTGCGCCGTGAGTTAGTGTTGCGCATAGAGCCCCAGCCGTGAAGAACGACGTGTAGTCCGCAAGGGTAAATTGGGGGACGCGGAAGGGCGTCGCGGTGGTCTTGCTCATCGTTGTTCCAGTGATAGTACAGGTGATGATAGTCTGCAGGAGAGGGCTTGGCCCACAATCATTCCACTCATGGTCGCCGATTATGGCCGGCTTGTTAGTGGCTACATGCGTGCCGACATTGGATCCTGGGTCCTGACAAGCGCGCGTGACGTCATCTCACGTGCCGCACGATCAAAGAGGGAGGTGCCGCGGAGAGTAAAAATTGAACAACCGCCACGTCGATCGCGAGACGCAGCACGCAGCACTATGCGGTGGCGTACGCAGCTTTATTATTCAGTCAGCGTGCAAACTTTGACAGGCTCCTCTGCTATGCCCAGCAAGAGGTTGTACTACCAGTTCGTCCGGAAATCCATGGACCCCGTCCGGGTGCTGCGCTGCAAGAGTATAACCAACGAAAACAAACACGATATCGCGAAGCTCGCAAGCATCCTCCTCAGCTTCGGTGATTTCAGAGACGCTACGTCTCACTACAAAATTAAAAAGGCACAATCGGAGCAGATACAGGCCATTGCTTACCTGCTACAGCAAGCGGCTGCAAAATTGAATCGCTACGACCACAGAAGTTGTACAGATGATGTCAATAACGTCAGTACACATGGGCGCAAACCTTTCGTCAGACTCATCCCTAAAGGAAAACATAGGGGCCATAATCTATTGTGTGTAAAACAATTTCTTACTTCATTGGCTGCTGCTAAGTGTGTGGAAGCTATGCGAAGGAAATCAGTACAAGCATTGACGAAGAATGCTGTGAGAGGTCGAAAACAAGCTTCTCCGAGTCGCCACATTCACAGGTTACTACATGCGAGTCCAAATATACGGCATCGCCGCAGTACTACCGAGGCCTTGATAACGAGGCCATGCTCCCATGCGGCGTAGACGAGAGCATCATCCATGGCATGGATGTACATGTACCAACCCGTGGACGGACTTGTTCTACATACGCTAGTGATAGTAACTGCGGTAGTCCATTTACAGGACCCGTAGAAGGTAATAAACACCCTTACTCACTCCGAGTACCATTTTCATCGGCCTATTATAACCGTTTTTATAGATACACGTAACGTTTACAACACGCTCCCAGAAGATTGGATTTTAAACGAGTCACTAATATCCAAGAAAATCGGAGGCATCCTCGTGCATATCGTCGGGACTTCTTCTGGGCCAAACAGGTGGAGCAGCGGTGTACACGAGGGCAGGGACGCATACGTACTTTCCGTTTTACGTACGGAGAAGTGTCAGACATCCACCGCGCTTGTAAAGCTACTCAGGGGCATCAGCCACAACGGCCTTGTCAATAGCCAGGAGAGAGAGGAGGTTAATACCCAGTTGGTCATCCCCGTCCACTTCCTTGCCCCAGTTCTTCCAGAATCGTGCGGCGACGAGGTCGTCGTACTGCACCTTCCGGAAGAATTGGAGCGTGAATGTGCAGAGGTGAAGGGGACGCGTTGGCGAGTGCGCTCGTTCGTTGTCGACGATGGTGGCACGCCTGAACCACGCGCTGGCCTTAGAGAGGACGAGATTTGCGACAGCGTTGAGCTTGAGAGCGAAATGGGAATCATGTACATTTCACGTAATTATTTGGCTAGGTACATTCCTCCTTGATTCTGTTCACCCCAAAAATTCCGGCATTTTCCTAAACAATATATATATAGTACTACCATACGCGTACATGTCTAGATCTAGGATTCATACGTGTGTGAAGGAAGGAGATTCTGCGTGTTCGTGCACCTTTCAAATATATGTGCTGGATACTCCTGTAGTTTTAGAAAGCTTTGATGTCCGTCTATACGCTAAATTTTGAAATAACAATAAACAGTGTTTGGAATCGATGGTATTGTGAAAAGAAGTTGAGAAGATGAATACATATACAGTGAGCCCGAGTCCCGGTCCGTGTTCCTAGCAAGCGAAAGCAGTACGACAATTTCTTAGCAAGAGACGAGAAAGGGATAGAAACCTAGGAAGGCCAGACAACGTTGAAATATCATATATCTTCATCCCCATTCATTGGTCTAACTCGTCTGAAGCTACTTCCACTCATACTCCTTCCGCGCATGAGAGCCGAAAGTCGCGGCTCAAGCATGCCTACCATCTCGCCTTCCTTCCCCCCTTTATCCTTCGCCCCTTTCTCGTCCTGATCGACACCGTCAAAACCTGAGACGCGCTTCACAGGAAGTAGGCTAACCGGCCGCTTCGCGGGCGGCCTCTCGTGCTCCTCAGAATCTTCATCCGACACGTCCAAGCTTTCGTCGTCATCGTCATCGCTCTCTGAGTCACCCCGCCCACGAACAGGTCGACCGAAGACGCTAACTCGTGGTTGCAGACGAGGTCGAGTACGGTTCGGTGACGAACTCCCGCCCATGTCCACAAGAGACTTGGCGTAAGTGACGAAGGAGCGTACGACACTCCCATCGAGTGGGACATCAAACAGCTCAAGGATGTAACGCCGCACCGGGAGACGGAAGCATTGTGTAGAGATGGTGTATAAAACACGGTAATAAAGGGTTGGCGAGGCAAAGGCGTGGCGATATTCGGACTTCGACTTCATCCTATGTATCCCAGCAGTTTTAATAAATAAATTTAGGACAGGAGCGGTCACAGCTTACTTGGCAAGAGATCGCGATGCGGCGTTCGCAATGACTGTGTTTGCGAGGTTGCCAATTGCGGTGAGCACATCCACTTCCTCTTGTGATGTCGGGGGAATTAGTTCTCCTCTCCTTGCCTGCGCTGGCTCTCCCCAAGGAGGTATCTGCACAAGGGCAGCACCAGCTGTTTCGGCATCGTTTAACACAAATACAACCACTTTACTCACTGAAACGAACTTGTCGATATTAGTTGGAATGCACAACCCAGTCGGGGAACCAAGAGGTGACAGCGTAGATTCCCAGCCGTAGTCGTCCAGAATCTCAGCTCCTTGGGCCGTTGATGATACAAGACCGATCGCAAAGAAACACGTCCTGGATAGCCATTGATCAGTATATCGCAAAGTAAAGGTTGTCAGTCATCATGCGTACCCTCTCACGGACAATATAGGTGAGTGTTCCGCGATCTCGAGCATGATAGGAATAACTTCTTCCTCTTCCAAGAAGTGTAGCCCACCCTCAGCCGAGCCCACGTTGCCCTGTCGGATCGATATATCAAAAAATGAACCAAATCATCCCAAATTATCGGAAGGAGGTGCTTACGACTGCCCAAAGAACACTTTTAAGCTTGTAAATTATTTCAAAGTCATCGCTCTCCAGTGCATGTTGGCGCATAAAGTGAGCAAATTCAGAGAAGTGGCCTTTCTCTTGCAGGACTTGACAACCGAGCTCTGTCTTTGCCAACTCCCCGTAAAAGTGGGGTGGGACAGCTCCGTCAAAAGTTCTTTGCAAAATAATTAATACTATTAACCATCACGGGTAGAATAGCAGAAGACGACTTACTGATCTTCGTCGAAGTCTTCCGCAGGACTGGAATTGAGCTCTCGTGAAAGATAAATTTCAACTTCAACGACGTAGTGGAAGTTACGATCCTAATTCTAGTATTTAGTAAATGGTAAAAAGAGTAAAAATAAATAACTGCTCACATGCAACCATGCATCCATCTCTCGTTCAATGAACCCAACTTCGTACAGGTATCGGAATCCAACAGGTGTAGACATAAATCTGTGAATGCCTAGGGTTAGAGCTGGTCGTTGGTGAAAGGCAACAGCACTTACTTATAAAGCAGGGAGTTCGCAATTTCGCCAAGATGTTCAAGAGTGGGCTGCATGTCGACTACGATCTTCAGTATATCTTGAGACTCGCAGGCTTCTTCAAGAAACTGGACGGCAAGTTCGCACACGCTTGGATCCGGGTCATACAGCTGCGTCAGAAGGAGGCGTAGCGTCCATGCGCTGGCGTTTGCGCTAGCCTGTATAAGCTTTCCGAGATGTCTCGTCGCGTACAAGCGGATATGCTGATGTGGGAGGCGATGTCAGTCCGTCTGAATCGCACCGAACAGGTATAATTACTTTATAACTTGACGTTAGCGCCTTGGATAGAACGATACGAGGATGCCCATCACTTTAGGGATAGACTGAGCCCAAGTATACGGTTAAAAGAGGAGCGTGACATACTTGGAGTAATCAATATTTTCAATGATGCCTTTGATAAGATCCTCTCGGCTTTTCAGCTCGCTCAGACGATAAAACGCTGTAAACACCCGATTCTTCTCGAGGAGTCTTTTGAAAGCAACGAGAAGGCAAGTCCATATAGGTTATGTATAGATTGACCCGCAATAAAGGGAATACTGCTTACTCAAGCCCCTCCTTTTGTTTGCTTAGCGTCCCGAGCATTTCGAGGTAACCAGAGGTTAATGTCTCCTCCACTCTTTTTTTCGAAAAAATTGGGTCAAGTTCTGGAGCTGTATTTGATCCGCTAAACTACTCATGGTGAGCGAAAAATGGCTCAAATTTCCGTGACTTCAACGGAAACTTACTGAATACAGCTGCTCGAAACTTTTTACGATTTGCGGGAGAAACTCGTCTTCCGAGGCAAGGCATCGTACACCATCTGGGTTGGCCATTAAAGTAGTTAAAAGCGTGCATCCAAGTTTTATCCACTTCATGTTTGCCTACGCCAATCAAAATGACGGGTAAGCATCTTTGCTGTGTACTAATCATGTTGAGTATGTCAATGTGGCTAACGCACCTTTGTTTTCTTGATGTCCGAAAAGCGATGGTTTAATGGATGAAAGAATGCCATAAGGCGTTTCACAAACTTGGATACTTTAATAGCCTCCTCAAGTCGTTTGGCGCTCAAGAGCGGGCCCTCGACTAGATCGAGTAATGTCTCGTAGTTCCATTTTGTGTAGTCCCTCGTCAACATCACCTGTGTTTCAATAATGGAAGCCTGGAATGTTTTGTCGTCCATCTGCATCGCAAGTTTAATCTTCACTTGCTCGACTTGGCGTTGCCCGCGGCGAACGTGGTCTTCTACCGAATTTGCCCTAAGTAGACATTAAGCACCTCCAGAAGTCATTCTGAGGTTCGTCTCACCTCTGGCGCGAGTCTCTGGCCGGGGTTGCTGGGTGTAACCTCGCCCTGTGGCGATTGAAGCTGTCGATCGCAGCTAACGCGGTAGTTCCAACGATACGGTGTTCACCCTCCGTATAATCTGCTGCCAAAGCGAATATCCTAGGAACAGTCTTTCCGCGCGCGAATCAGTCTGTAGAAAAAAACTTGCGTAAAATTCGGATAGCCTACCTGTAGTCTCGCAGCAAGCCCGAGTGGCAAGACCTTATTTGCAATTTGTAACACTTCGCCAATCAAAAGCGTTGCTTTGCGCGAAAGGTTGGACCCTAGTGCAGTCTCCTCCAACATCGCGACTAATGCCTAGCAGTCCACTGTCAGTCGTGACTCTGACCCTAAAGTGAAGTTCAGTCTTACATCTAGAAGGCCTGCTTTCGTGAGAACAGCTGTAAGTAGCGCAATGTACTGGTCTGTTAGCTTCAGTTTGTCGGAAGTCTTGACTGGCGTCTCTTGTAATTTGGCTTGGGAGAGTGGACGGTGGCGTCTGTATACTACGAAATCGTCAGAAAGCGGTTAAGGCGACCCCCACTGGCTACTTGATTTACCGGTAAGTCTCCGGCCATCTATAAACGTTTGGTACCACTCTGGTGTCTGGATATTCAGCAACTCAAAGAACATGTCCAACACAACCTCCTGCGGAATGTGATTTATCCAGGAACTTCTGTATCTACCAAAAGAGACGTACCCTAGTCTCAAGAGAAGGTATTCGGAGAGTGTTAATCATCGTCCGAATGGCCAACATGTCATCCATGCACAAATACATTAAACCTATCGGAACGTCAGACAAGGAAGGCCAATAACATTAGTGACCAGCACGCACCACTCCACGTCCGAAGAATCACGGAGACGACCTTAGCTGTACTTCGCATGCGCTCGGCATGGGCAGTCCCCTTGCCGTACGCATCCGTGATCCCGGAAAGCGCGATCTGTGTCAAAAAAACTGCATGAGAGACGGGTGTGAGTCTGATAAATGCGGGAGACTACCTCTAGATCCGTCCCTGGATGCATGTACATCCTCGTTTTTGGCGCATCGACAATGTAAAGGAAGGCCGTGGCGATAAGCGGCACAAGCTCCACGGGACCTTCAGCAAGCGCTTGAAAGAGAACTCGAGCGCCACCCGTTCGTACTACCAGGTCTACGTCGATGAGGACTGACGAATGTACGTGTAAATCTTTTGATGCAGTGTAAATATCAGGAACACGCACGAATTTCTACTAGTGTTTCGCAGCAGATTTGACAAAGTGGATCCTCGGCATGTTCCGCAACGGCGACCAGCGCCCGCATAACAGGCTCCGTGAGGGGGACGCGCCCAAGTCCTGCGGACATGTGAAGAGCACGCCGTTCGGCTCCGACCTCGATAATCGCACGCATGAGCTTGACAGCCTGCTCACGTTCTCCGGCGTGCTTATTGTCGCGCGTGAGAGATCTGTGTGATAAATATATTAAATACTGCCGTCCGGGTAAATGCTCATGCATAGAAGGCTGTGCGTACCTGACGATGTACCACTCAAGTGGATGCTCAAGGAGTCGCTCAACAGAATCGCGGTCAACAAGTGCATGACGCAGTAACCTGTACGCGGTCGCACGAGCCCTCGTTGAAGCTTGGTCTGCAAGTGCCGGGGTCACTGCAGTGACAAGCTCCTCCATCCCCACTTCGAATCGTACACGAACATTCCGCTGCAGGATAGCGATCAAACGGTTCATCATCTCCATGTGGGCTTGTTCAATTGCAGCCTCGGTCGAGGGTGGAGCGGGTGCTGCAGAAGACGATGCGGAGGAAGGAGAGATCGGGGACAACGGATGGCGAGCGTAGGCTAGTAGTGTTTTGAGCGCAGTAGCGGCCTGCTGCTTCGCCATTCGAAGGTCGTCTATGGCATTGTTTAGCTGCAGATAGGTGCAATGCTGAAATGGCGAGACAGGACTTACCGCCTCCATCATCTCTTGGACGGGGCTGTCCACCATCCTGTTTCCGCTTTGCAACGATTGGGGATAACGTACGTGTTCCCAGCGACTTCTTCCGCCGTGAGCTGACTATGCGGAAGCAAGTCAGTGCAGCACTTAGGAGAGGAAAAGTACCAACTATTTCCAATAGTCTTGTTAATGGCTTCGATCCTACTATTCGCCTGATTCAGCTCTGTTTCGACGCGCATCCGCACGACATCCTGCAGTTAGTCAGGACAAGACGTCGCGTACAATCAAAGCGCACACGTACTGTTATTTCCATCTTTAGGAGGTTGACCGCCCCCTCCTTCAGGCGCGTTGCTTTGCCCAACATGTCGTGCAGTGTGCTGAGTTGTTCCGCGGGCTCCCGACTCTCCAGCTCGGGGAGCGAGGTGCCACCACCATCCATGGGTACATCATTAGACAGAGTCATGTTTGAAGGCCGTGTAGAGAGCGTGCGAAACGTGTCCGTCGCCCTGCTCGCCGTGCCCCATGACGTCCCGTTCATCATAGTTGACGACGAGGAGAGATTGGTGTCGGGGGTCAGCCCATTGTCGAGCGATGGGCGCGGGACATTCGATACAGTATCCGACGTAGTCATATTCATGTCAACGAGTTTCAGGCGCTCTGTGCGCAATAATTCATTGGCCTGCGAGTACGATGGTCTAGATGGTTGGTGGTAGACAATAGTACTGGTATGCACCGGCACGTCGCTCTTCCGTTCCAATCGAATCCCGTCTTGAATTCCTTTTGCACCAAGCTATCTTATACGTTCAGGATAGAATTCGACAAGCTCGAATGTACGGGCGATAGAGCCGAATTATCGTGAAGCCACCAGCGACGCTGCAAACGCACCGTGCCCTCGACCGTAGTAAATGTGGCTGCCGCTTATTCAAGAATTTACTTACGTAGAGTCACGTGGTAGTCGCCCGTAGCTGTCACACGCATGTCACGTGCTTTTACGCGCCAACCAACTCTATTGCGGTTGGTGACTTAGTGACTCGCAACGTCCTATTAATCATAGTACTAGTGTGTACAATGCCGTTAGTTAATTCTCCAGTCCATCGGAGCGGTATTTGCTTTTCGCAATCGCGTGGAGCCTATCCATGCTATTTCTCACTCTCAATCCTTTTACCCTCAGTCTCTGTCCTTCCTAGGATTTCTGCCAACTTTGCCTTCACGCCCCCTGCGCCCACACCCATTTCAACATCCCCACCAGAGTTGGCCGCATTGATATCCCATGCTATGAAGCGCCGACAAATTTCCTCCGCCTGGGTGAGTTCCCCAGCTTCCTCCGGTGTGATAGCTTCGTCGAGTAGACGCGTGAGATTGTGCATTGAGAGGAGCGAGCTGTGGAAGAGCGTTCAGTGTAAGATAATTCTTTCGGCAGACACAGGGATGGGGAAGCGCATGAAAAGACGAAAAGTTACCTACCTGACGTATTGCGCCCGCCGAACAATCTTGCGGGGAAGGCCAAACATTTGTGCACAGCGCGCAGCATGCGAGTCGAATGAGAGACCAGGAGCAACCCTGTTCACATTCAGCCCGACGGAAAAGTAAAAACGCCGTTGGATACACTTTTAAAGCGCATACTTACCTGTAAAGATACGTGATCGTTTCGCCCCACTTTAATTGGGCGTGTACTCCGTCGTCATTGTCATCACCGGTCTCGAGCCCAGTATCATCATCTTCTGCGATATTATTTACCCCATCTAAATCATTTTCACCAGACAAGCCAGGTAATAGGATTTGCATATGCAGGAATGTAATTGGCAGAGCCGGGTCGAGCAGATCCGCATGGAAGACATCATGAAAATGTGTTGCTGCAAGTACCTTCGGACAAGTCGAGCCACGAGCAAGAAGTGAGCGAATAACACCACAAAAGAGTCCGGCACCATCTGGAAATGAGGAGACAATAAGCTCGAATAGAACTTGTGAAATAAGAGTGGCATTAAATTGATGGTGAACGTCTTCGGGGGTCTCATTTGAATATGGTTGAATAATAGATACCAAGATGGACCCATGAATAGCAGACGAATAGACGAGGCTGGATAAGACAAGCAAACAAGTACCCATACTAGCCTGTAGAGAGAGTACCCTTGCCGAACTCGTCCAGTAATATCAAAGAACGCGGTGTCGAGTTACGCAGAGCGAGCGAGACTTGATTAAGATCTATCATGAAAGCAGACTGAATCTGTTGAGGACGTAACAGGTAGCACAGGGACAGCAAGCAAAGGAGCGCATTCAAGACGAGTCAATCGCGGGCAGAGCGAAAGAATTAATACTTTGGAGACTGATTCACGCGTTTGGACGCGGGTATAGACTATAAAGACGCAAATAAGACTCGATCCCGTGTTGTCCGCGAGTAAATGACGCATACTTCTGTCCACAATGCCCAAAGTGGCTGATTCTGCTGGGACAAAGCTGGAGAATTTGGGTAAGTAATAGGTCGAAACATACGTGAGTGTTCAGAACCATCCAATCTGATAAATAGTTAGACTCGGCCACTGAAGTCAGGAAGAGTAATCACTTGTGCCATGTACTGAATCAGAGCAGTCTAGAAAGGGGAGAAGTTCAAAACATCCGCCAGACGAAATAAGGAACCAACTTGTTTGAGGTATATGCTCTAGGATGTATTTTCAAAGACAGCTACGTGTCAAAAGTGAACGTCTCAACACACCTTGCCACATGCATTCGCCCCAGTAAGCACCAGGACACTTTTTGCGTCCGCCACTGTTTGAGCTTCCTCATCTTCTGGGAACTCACCTTCGGGCACGACATCCAAGCCAGTGCCCCCTTTTACAAGGACGTCGTTAGGAACGAACGTATCTACTACCTGCTCTTGCAGAGGGTGCCTTACAATTTCATGTCAACAAGCATATCACCCGGATTTGGGAATTAGTATAGCGCACCTCCCTTGACGAATTTGTATGATGTTTTCCTCCGTCATCACAGGCCTGTGATAGTCGAATGCTCTAGACGCCGCGGCGAAACACAGAAGGCAGTCAAGCTCTGCGCAAGCATCGCACGCTTGCGCTATCACGTCGTTAAAGAGAAGAACTTTATCAAGCAACGCTTGGATAATCTCGATTTCACGGTCTTCGACGGAAATTAAGACGGAATTCGCTCCTACAAATGCATGAGGAGATTTAGACGAACCAACAATGGAGGGATGGAGGTCACCGATGTGGGTGTCCATGTCTGACTAGATTTATAGATGTTCTGACATAAAAAGGGTGTAATGCTTACCGCGCATTTGTTCCGATTTGAAGTAAACATGTGTCCTTTCCAAATTCGTTAGAAATTTGAGCTAAAGCAAAAATAAGAAACCAAACTCCGAAGAAAACTTCGAAATAACAGGTCAGTTTGTGTAGCCCCCGAAAGGAAGAAAGTCAACCTGAAAGCTCCAGCCATCAAACACGTCGATACCACTTTCTGTTGTCCATTTCTCTTGCATAGGAACACAAATGAGAAAGCCTGTCGAGAGGTTAGCAAGGCAGTCCATAAGTCGCCCTTTGACAATGGTCCTCAGACCTAATTGGGGGAAGTAAACGACGTTGAGAGAAGGCACGTAATCAGCCAGAACCGTTTCGCCGATCTGCTCCGCGACTCGGAACTACAAGTTTGGGATTTTATGCCGCACTCCGAATGAAAAGGGATGGAACGCACTAAGACTCCGTCAATGCCGTTATAAATGTGCTTCCATTGATCGAGCTGCTCATCAATGTTTGGGCGCACGCAGACCCGGCCTGCATGCAAGGACTCCTCCCAATCGATCTATGACAAAATCACTTTTGTACAACGTTCCACCAAACCCAAGAGATGACCTACCGTCTCATGCACCGCATTGCCGACTTCGCGGAAACTGGTCACGTCAAGAATGACAATCAACTGATTCAGGTATAAGTGAAGAGTCTTTCATATCAGCAAAACGCACACTGTAGCCATACCTTCTTAAGTATCTCAACCTCGTCGACGTGATTGAGCTCCGCGAGCGCTTCCTTCAGAAGAGCAGCATGAAACGTGAACTGTAGTATTTCCGAAGAGACTTGAGGAATGTCTGAACACACGGGTACGATTATAACTGCACACCTTGATAAGACCCTGCCATTCGTTCAAATTCGCTTTGCCGGATTTCAAAAGACGTAAAGTTCTTGGGACGTTTTTTAAGCCTTTAAGATGGTTGTGCATTGCGTCAGAAGTCACGATGTTTTCTGGCCTGATCAAACACTCGACAACATCGTGTCGACTAGATATCACAGGGATAGATAGAGAAGGACGAAGAAGCCATTGGCGAAGGAGAAGGCGGCCAAGGGATGTCTGAGTTGTATTCAATATTCCTTCAAATTCGTGCATGATTTAACAACTGCGCGCTTGGCTTTAAGATGTCATACCGAAAAGAGACAAGCCCTCTTTCGTCTTGTCTGAATGAACTGATGCATGACTTTCTGTCTCAAACACCTGCAAGGAGCTAGCACGCAATTAGCACACGAGGGATATTAAAGGAGGGAGGATTAGACATACGATAATGCGTCCGCATTGATTTGCATGAATTGATCCCTAAAGTACGAAGCCATTCAGCGGTTTGAAAATGAACCACTATATTGGCATACAGGCATATCGACTCGATCGCTCTGACATCGAGACCCCCGATACCTTCATTCTCGAGGTCAGCCATCGCACGAACTTTTGCAAGATGATCTAAGAGGGCCCCTATGGCGGAAACCTGTCACAAGTTACAACCGGGTTTAAGAGTCGGTGCGGGTGCATATAGTCACACTTAACTCACACATAACGGTGAGCTTTCCAATGATGTGAAGTTACCAACCCTAATGCTGGCATTCCACCGCTTTAATGACGGGTCTCCAGTAAGGTTACGCCTTCCTCGCATAAACTCGTAAGCATTTGTGGGTGCGTCACTCGAGGAATTAGATGAGGACGCGTTTGCTTCTTCAAATGGCAGTTCGGAGAGGAAACTGAGGGAAAGGAGGCGATCGCGGCCTTTCGCTGGAGTGAAATCCTTCGCCGGCCGAATTTGGAACAGACCACTAGATTCTTCCACTTATCATGTGAAGGGGTCTTTAAAGAAGGCACAGAGCACAACCGAATGGGAAAGCTCACTAAAATCCCGGATAGTATCTATAGAAGCTTCGTCCGCTCTCGAACTCGTGAGAGTAATATCCGGACCAATTTGTTCAAGTACTGGCGGAGACTTTAAAGTGACTGCGTGAAAATGTGAGTTACGAATGGCCTAACTCACGTAGCTTCGTTACATCATAATGAGAACTCTCTGCAGAGTCCTCTAGGACATGCATTACAAGTCTTGCGGGGTCATAGTACGCGCAGCCAACTCTGTGTCTGCATATATGCGCACGATAAGTATTGGGGGCGCATTTGACGCAAAAGCATCGACTTACTGTTGCGAGTACACGGCAAGAACAATCTGGTTAATGTAATTCAACATTCAGACCATATGAGGGCTTTGTTCATATCGCCATATACGCACTTTCTCATTTGTGATCTGTGTCACCCGTGCCTCATTCCTGCTCCTCTCCTGTGCACCACTTTCGCTAGCATTTTCTACCGAGTCCTCTGTTCCCCATCTCACTTTCTTCCGTGTTGACTCGGACCCTTGTTCAAATTTAACGTCAATTATGTCTGCACTCAGCTCCCTCGTCTGCCCGTCATCATCATCGTCGACCAGTGACTTCCGCTTGCTCTTCATTTTGCTAGTTTCGGATTCCTTTGCGCCTTTGCTCTTTCGTGATATACTAGGATGAACCGTGAAGGACTGTTCTTAGTACGTACTAGTCGTCAATCTAGCACGCGTCAGAATGTGCCGTGACCTACGCGACGAGCAAACGTGACAGCCGTAAAATTGCGTCACGTATCCCCCTCTATACATGGTGTTCAGTCTGCTTCACTTTATCTCTTAAGTCCGGCTCTTACGCAGCTGCTGTTCATTATCATCACCGAACACCCCGACTTAGCTAGATAGAATCTTGAGTACTTTTTTGACCAGCAATCTTCGTCAGCGGAAAAGGCAAGGCAGCGACGAGGAATAGTTCATAATCAAAAAAAGAACGGATGGGCGACATCAAGTATCAATGCTTCCGAGCGTCATGTCCGACTAGGCATATAGAAGCACTCCAGCCAGCATGGGTGACGGAAGCTTGGCCTGATTGAAGCTTCGCAAGGTGGGACGGAGCCGTACGCAATAATATCGTTGGCTGCTCCCGTGCCTAAGCGATTTGATCCTGAGATTAAAGTGCAGTTGGAGACGGCGTTTCACGCATTATTTGCACAGAGGAGAAAATAATCCATTGTCTCTACAGATGCGAAATCTACTTCGTCTTGCAGATCCTAAGCTTGTTTGGGTTGTAAAGGTAGTTTTCCGAATAATTCTTGGGAGGAATCCTCTTCACGGTGTCAGGTTGTCTGCAGGAGTTTATTATTGAGCGGAATGAACGTCGTGATCCAACATTGCCACTTACATAAAGTAGTCCCATCCTAGCGATTAGATAGCGAACAGTGTCAGCCTCGAGCGAACAAGTCGGAGAACTGGTAAAACGCACCCTGCTTTTCGGCGAAATGGATAGCGTCCTCTTTTGAGCGGAACGACATGCGTGTGCCTTGCACGTAATCCGCACTTGAGGTGCAGATACAATCTGTTCAGCGGTCGACCCAGGAAACAGTTCGCACTGAGTTACTTACGAGCTTGCCCATCCCATAAGCGGGTTCTCCCATCGTCCGCCTCCCTGCAGAATGTCAAAGTCGATCCTCCACTTTTCTCCTCGTGCACCTCCGCTCTGCATCGTACTCCGTGTTGGCTTGTAAACCCTCACAGTCCTGTGTCGCAGCTCGCCTGTTCACCTTATTCAGTATCGTTTGCGATGGATATACCCGAGACAAGAAGACAGACCAGGAGCGCCGCTAATAACGTCCGCTGTGACCGCATCTTTTGGCGGGACGGTCGTCGTAACCCCGGACGCCTTCGCTTGAGCAACCTCTACGTCGGTCTGCGGTGCGGAGGTACTTTGGAAGCGGGCAAGGGCGGATGCCGAGAATACAGCATTACGGCCGGTTGCGCCTCTCTGTGCGGCGCGTAGCAAGGACATGGTTGTGGTTGAAGGTAAGTTGCGGCGACACGATTTCAGTTTACGTATAGAGTTCCAAGCCCGAAAATCCCGGGCCGTCTCTAACCTCTACTACATACATCCCCGGGAGTGATGCTCGTCGTTGGCGTCCTCGACGTTGCACACCGTTAAACTGAAAAAACCCATAGAACATTTTTGCCAATACTAGTCGCTCGTTCATGCCACGCTCGTTTATTTTACCCAAGGTGCGGCCTCGTGTCTTCTCATGACCGTACAAACCGCGCTGAAAGTACATAACTAGCCGTTCACTTCTCCCTCCTGTCGTTAGGCGCCATGTCCAGGCCGAAACATGTGCGACGACTTTCGCTCTTTGGTCTGGGTTCATCCCAGCCGCTCTCTCCAGAAGAGCTCACTCCTCGAGCGAACGCGAACGCTTCCTTCTCCTTCCCACTTCCTCCAGGTAGCAAGCAACTCGATGGAAAAGGGGCTTCGCGAAAAGCGCAGACAAAACCCGGTGCGCCGCTGACCAGGAAGTTGTCGAAAAAGAGGCCAACCAAACCGCTGCCGCCGCCTCCGAGCTCTGAGTCGCCACCTCCCGTCTCCAAGAGTATCTCCTCCAAAAGCTTCTCTTCCCTCACGAGCGCCCAGCTTGCCGATCATGGCCACGAACCGGAGAAGCTGAAAGGAGCAGCGCTTCGCAAAAAGCCGTCTCTAAATTTAAGGCTCGCGCTCACGACGATATTCGTGCCGAAGCCATCACGCACAAAGGTTGCTGGCATCCTTCGAGGCGTGGAGGGCATTTCCGGAGGGAGGACCAACAGCGTCCTCAATGGCGGCAATGAAAGGTCGTATACCTATACTTCTCGTTCGCCGTCACCGCCTTCTCCTGAAATTAGACCACCATCCGGTCTTGGACAGATTGCGAGCTCCATTGATCTTTCAACTTATGCGCAAGAGGAGCGTGAGGGTTCGCTTCTTGCGTCGTTATCAAGATCCGGGTCGCGTCCGCCCTCCATCGTGGTCTCCGTCTCATTTTTGCCGTCACCTAATGCCTCGACAAATGCCAGCCTGATTCACGAGCCACTGAAATATGCGGGGTCAGAGTCGTGTGAGAGTATTGGGGAACTGTTAAGCAGGATCACGCAACAAGAGCCCACCGCACCGTCGCAAAAGCTAATCGATGTACTGCAGCTGACCATGAAGTATTTCCCGCCCGGAAGTCTCTTTTGCCTGGCGCACACATGCCGCGCGTTCCTTGGTGCTGCTAGAGACTCGCTGTATACGAATGTTGACTCTGACGACCTACGAGAGGAGGAAAACCGGAAACGAAGGATGCTTGAAACCCTCGTGAGCAATCCTGAGGTGGCAAGCCGTGTTAGGAGTTTCCGCTGGGTCTGTTTAAATACTTCAAGTTCCCCATTGTCGTCTTCCATATCTTCAAGACACAGCATACCTCGGCGTGCGCCGAATATTTCAATGACGTCTTCTCCGGAGGAATATATTCTTCTGCGTGTTCTTTCGCTCCTTCCCAACGTCGATACTTTAGTTTTGGCGCAGCCCCCTCCATCTTTACTTGTGGCATTGCTCCCCGTACGTCAGTCACAAAGGTCCCCGTGTCCATCTCCACAATCTTTTCCATCGCAGCTGCAATCGCTTCTACCACCGCTATCGTCTCTTTCCTCGCTCACCTTGTCCGGGCGCACAACGCTCTCTACAGCATTTGGGGCAATTCTTGTTCGCTTCCTCGAGCTGCACCCGGGAATAACGGAACTTAACCTCCCTGACGTCTTTTGTCTTCCTATTCCGACAGCGTCACGGCCTGGCTCTTCGTCCCCGTCCCCGTCGCACTCTCCGCTCACTTCCCCTATTGACGGTGTCCCGCCAGTCCCTCCCCTACCTTCCTACTTTCTATCTGTCAAGGAGAAAGAGCCCCTTCACGAGATCCTGCCAAAACTGACGCACCTGACCGCGCCGCTGACGCTCGCAACACAGCTTGTCCCCGGACGTCCTTTACGTACTGTCGACATCGAACTCACGACGAGTCTGTACGAAGGTCTGCGACCCATAGAGATTGCCCAGTCACTCGCTGCTGCGGGCATTAAAGTGTCCAAAAACAAGCAACCCGACGTAAGCTGGAGGGCAGCGAGACAGGCGCGTCGTGCTGGATTCGGGAGGGGCACGACACTACGCGAACTCCGGGTCCGATGTACAGCAAAGGTTGATGGGCGGACGATCGGCCGTGTACTAAATGCAGTTGGTACAGAGGTGGGAGCCAGCCTTGAGGCGCTTGCAATAGGCTGGAGCGGTCCCGAAAATGTATGTGTCTGTTCACCGAATCCGTAGACAAGTGATAATGGCTAACAGTATCTACACACAGGGTTTGCATGAGCAGCTTACGCTGGCCCTTGCGCGCTTCCAGGCTCTGCAGCGTCTGGAGCTTTTCTCGACATCAGGCGGCTCAGATGATGAAGACGATGACGATCCTTGGGGGAGCAATAGACGTAGTGTGGGTATGGGTGCACACGTCTTTCCTAGGCAACCGTCGCTCGCGGATCTACAGGCAGGCATCGCCCTCGAACAGCGACTTGTCGAGCAATGGGCATTAGCTTGTCCGCTCCTCACGTACATGGAATTCGCGTCCGCGCGCGTCTGGAAGGCGCGTTAGCAGCCCGTATTCCAGTCTCATAATGTTTCGTGTGTCGCTCGTCCGTGACGGGTACACACATTTTCGCGCGCATCTAGACGCTAGTGCATACATACATATTTCCGCTTATTTCTTCCGATCACCGTTCGTTCACGGTTCGCTGGCTCATGGATGTATCGTCTCGTTTAGCTGTTAATGAAGTGCCCCGTACATAGCACCTTTACGGTGTGCAGTGGGCCTGACGTTTTTCTTTGACTCGAACACTCTCTTAATTGTTTTAGGACACGTTTCCGCGCTGTTAGTGATTCATCTGCTGCACATACTTACCCTTGCACTGATTTTTGGCTCATGTTTTTCATGAATATACCTCTGCTTACGATTCATTTTGATCGCTGTGGATTCACAACTTTCCAAGACGGTTGATTTTTAGCAATGAACGGCATTGGTAGGTGACCTAGACATTTTAAGGGAGGTATATGGGTGGCGCTCTAAATCAGAAGGCCTCAAATAAAGTTCACACCCAATGAAGCACTTGGGAAGTCCACTTGGTATTTCACAGACATCCGAGAGGATCATGGACTAGCAAAGTGAATCAGATCTATCAATCTTGACGGGACAGTGCATCCAGTGCTATGAGTGAAAAAAAGGCCGGCATAAAATAGTTTTTGGTCAAATATGCCATAGGAACATGAAGCATGGTACAGAACACAAGACGCGGGACATACGCATGGAACTCTTCCATCAGCATTCATCCGTCAATCCCGCATCCCCAAAACATACAGCACTAGCACCGCACCCCACTCACGAGCTACGGGCCGCCTCGATCCGCTTCCTCGCTACCTGCCGTCTGTTGAGGCCCGTGAACGTGGCCTTCGCAACGGCGTCCTTGTCCTTCGCACGCTCAACCTCCTCATCCGTCGCGCCGAGGATAACCTCGATATGGCACGGGTGGCCCTGGTACGGGTTGATACGACCGTGGGCACGGTAAGTGCGGCGGCGGGTCTTGGGTGCCTGTTGCACCACGATGTTTTTAATAAACAGATCCTCGAGACCCAGGGATTTGGCATCCGCGTTCGATTCGGCGTTCTTGAGGAGACGGAGAATGAACTTGACGGATTTCTCGGGCCAGCGACCTTCACGCTCGTATTTGAAAAATACATCACCTGCCAATTTAGATAGCTACGCACCCTGGGTCGCCTTGAACTGCTTCGCCTGGCTCGCACGTCCGACGCCGCCCGCGAAACGACGGAAGGGGATAATCTGCTTGTGCTCGGCTACATCGCCGAGATACGAGTACGCCTTCGTGAGCTTCAGGCCAGTAAGGGCCGCCGCAACCTCGCGCATGTTCTTGAAGTGTGTGCGGAGGTACTCGCCGCGTGCGCGGGAGGCTAAAGGCGCGGTGGACAAAACTCAGGTCAGCGTCGGTTCCCAGTCCACCTGCATAGAAACTGACGCACTCTTTTCGGGGTTGGAAGCGAGCGTGGCGGAGGCGTAACGAACTATTGTATTGTCAAACCATGGAACAAAGGGACAGAAAAACGGCATAACACACCCATCGTTGAGGTCTTGAAGTTGCTGAACACAGTCTCGGCGTCCTTGCGTACACTCGATAATTTCTGTTTGTGTGAGAAAATAGCGTTGTTACTAAGCAAACGGTACTGTGCAGTTTTGCGGCATCTTCCGAGGAGCACATTCGCTTGTTAATATTAATTGGTTTTACCATTTTGCCATTGATCTGCTCGAGTTGATGCGTTACAAAATGTGTGCATCGAGTGTATGGAAGAGCAAAACATACGGTATATCTCAACTAGCGTCTAGGAGCAATTTTCGCTCATGCCCTCAACTAAGGAAGACGTTCAGCCTACCCTCTAGTACTTGTTGCTTCACCGTATCTGGCCTTTGCCGTACTTGGATCCGTCTGCATATCTTTGCCGGTCGGACTTGTCTTATGTATTCAACGGAGCATTTTCAGTCGCGGTTTACACCGTTTGTTGGAATTGCTTCTCTGGTTCAACTTTCAGCCTATCAAAAACGGCCTCCCGTATTTTGAAAATCAGTCTTGAATCCCGGAGGTTATTGCCGTTACTCGTCACTTTTTAAATTCGTCGAAGGTTCACGTGTAAGTGCTAAAAGTGTTACCGATCAAAATACATTTGTATCCTCGGCATGATTCTGATCGGCTGGACGGTCGTGAAAGCGCGTTGTCTTCAGTGCTCTGGCTGATTTCTCTCGTTCGGACCGTTATGCGTCTGACACTTACATGTTCACGTGAACATAAGTTGCGGCTTTAACAGCCCCAAGCACACACGTCTTTCGTCAGACGATGGACTCTCCGGACCGTAGCGGTTGGACCCCACCGAAGCGTGCCAGCATCATCTGATCCTTAAAATTCGTATATTTCTTGGGCCGCAAGGTAGACCTCGCTGAATCCTCCTGTCGCACAATGTTGTTCTTTTCACCTCAACAAGTGATCGGCCTCTTTTCCGCGATAATCTTGTGCTGGAGTCCATTAGTCTCGGCAAGTTCAATTTCTGGTAGCGCATCAAGCTTTGGCACTGTTATCTCAAAAGCGGATTTCGACTGGAAGAACATTGAACATGTGTATGCATTCGGAGATTCCTATTCGTTTGTGCAGGGTACGCGTGGATTAGAAACGTTCAGGTATTACATTCCTAAATTAATTATACTGGAGAATTGGTCCATGTGCTCGTCCTCCAGTTTCATTGGCGATCTGCAAAACATCAGTTTTACTAAGGAGGAGTTCTTAAGTGATGAAATTGTTCTCGGAAGTGTGCGAGTGGACTCATCGGTTTATCCCGAATATTACTGATACCTTTCAAAAGACGAGTTCTGGCGGAGCCAATTGGGTATGCCCCATTTATCTTTGCTCTGCCTGCGGCAAATATACTTAAAAAAACCAAATACTGCTTAGCTAGAATTTCTCACAGGTTGTTTTGGAGGACGTCCGCTAGATTGTGCCGTCCAGAAACTGTGGGATTTCGCCTTTGCCGGCGCTGACATCGACGGAAACTTGTGCGTAGAAATTATCTCGACAAAACGCGACTTTCGTCTCCCGGTATTTACTAACCATGAGCTCCGTGTATCTCTCTTATATGACTACAGGCTTCCCCTTCATCACCCGTTTACCGTGCCTCTGGTCAACCAGGTCGAGCAATGGGCCGAGTACGCATCTGGCTTCCTCCCGCATCCGAAAGCACAGACCCTCACCGCCTGGTGGATCGGCATAAACGATACGGGAGACTCGGCGAACAACGCCTCAGTAAGACCACATGTTTCTATTGAAGAAGGGATTGTATTGAAAACTTCCCGCAGATAACGGACTTCGATGCATTCTTTGAGGAAGAAATGAACTCGCTCTTCTCCTCAGTCGTAACACGTTCCTCCTAAACCACCTTCGGCATACGCTCACATTGTTGCAGGAGCGCGCGTATTCCGTGGGCCTTCGCGGTGCGCACCTGTTCCTCACCGTCCCTCCCGGCGAGCGTTCACCCGCCTCCTTGGGCTCGCCGAATGCTCCGACTCTCCAGGCGCACGTAAACAATTACAACACACGTTTAATGCAACACGCGCGTACGTTCGCGCAGAGCCACACGGGTACACCAGTCCTCGTGTTCGACGCGCATGCATGGTTTAATTATGCTCTCGACGACGCTCCGGCGCTTGGGTTTACGAATACCACAGGGTACGTTCCGAGTTTTTGGTCACCGAAGCGAACGCGAACGTGTCCGGTTATTCCGGGTGGCGC
This sequence comes from Coniferiporia sulphurascens, assembly GCA_002794785.1. Classification (NCBI taxonomy): domain Eukaryota; kingdom Fungi; phylum Basidiomycota; class Agaricomycetes; order Hymenochaetales; family Hymenochaetaceae; genus Coniferiporia; species Coniferiporia sulphurascens. Next base: position 1,176,933 of record NBBA01000012.1, on the reverse strand, counting down.
ATAAGAGGATGGGGGAATGCCGCCACTATCGTCAGCCCTTCAGGAGGAGATATGCAGTTGTCAAACTAATAACTCTTTTCCGCAGATTCTGCGAATGCACTAACGAGACAGGGTTCTTCTGGTTCAGTACGTTTTTCTTTAGTGGAGTGCATTCCTCGACCTGGCTTTAACTGACCCGCAACAGACTCTGGACATCCCACGGAGCTCGTCCACAAACTCATGGCGGAAGAGCTAGACGAGTTCCTACTCAACGCCACCACATGACCTGTATGCACACCATCGTCATTATAACTGTCCGGGGAGGCATACAGCTACGGTATCTAGACTGCAAACGAAACATTAAAATAAAAAGACCCATGATTCCAAATCTGAACACATCTGCGAGCAGTGAAACTTTAACAGCAAGTATATATGTATGTACAGAAGGTATGTCAGAAAGAGAGAAAAAGAAAGGAATACAGCGGGAAAGAGATGGAGCACGGCAGAGAAGGCTATGTTGGATGCCAATATCATTATGTTGAGGTACGGGGCCAGGTCATCATAGATATAGGGCACAGGAAACACATAAAAGAGAAAAACAACGCTGCCCAAATAATTTCATACCAACGCAAGGTCTCTTAGAAGAAGAGGTAAGTCAGCACGAATACGACGAGCGAGATACCGACAACGATTTGCGGCGGTACTCCCTCTTGCGACGAGAAGCTATCAACGACTGTGCCCACGTCCGTCTCACTGCGGTCGGATAATACCGTCGCAGTCTCTGACATGGCGCGCCTACGGCGCACACCCTCATCTGCAGCAGGCTCTGGCACTGATTCGAGAAGTGCGCGTAATCGCGAGATCTCTGCTTGTGCAGCGGCAAGCCGAGCGCGTAGCTCCTCATCCACAGGCTGCGTAGAAGGCTGTTGGACGATGATCGGAGGCGAAGGCCGAACGTCCATCGTTACTGGCGCGGGCGCAGTCGGAGGAGGTGGCATAGCGACGGTCTCGTCGTAGCGTTCTTGGTCCTCAGGGACCGCATAATCGTTAACCGAAGGGGAGAAGGCACGCTCAAGGGGGGCCTGCGGCTCTTGGGGTAAACCAACCTCAGGATATTTGGGGAATCCAGTATCTCGCCGAATGGTGCTGCTGTATTCCATTCCCTTGAAACATACGTAGTTCAGCCGATGAATGGGTACATAATAATCTGACTTACAGACTCGTCATGGAATATGCCGCTAGGTTGCTCATCCTCCTCAGGAAGTTCCTGTCCCACCGGTGGCAGGTACACAACTTTGATTTTCTGCTGGTACACCCTCGACTCCTCACCATCCACGTTGTTCCACTTTGATGAAGCACAACTATCAGCGCGTGAAAACAGGGTCTCCGGGGGAACAGACGTACGAGATCGTGCAGAGGCATTGCTTCCTTCTCAGGCGTAATGAGAGTGCTCTGGACCAGGAACTTGTCTTTGCATTTCGCCCCTATGGGAGGCTCCTCCTTCATCGCCTGTAGTAAGACTGGTGGCAGAAATGGTAGTTAGGCAACACATGTGAGACACGAGGGAAAGCATAATGACAAACCTTGGACATCGACGCTATCCCCCGGCTCTATCCTCCCCGAGTTCGGTCGTACGCAATACAGCTGCGATACATGGTAGACGGGTCAGATAGACGAATACGAAAGGCGAGTAGCGAAAGAGACCTTGGGTGCTGTTGTTTTGACCTTGAAGGCAACAGGCTGATCATTGTTATTAGTGACCGTCAGTACACGCTTGACGAGTTGCGTGAGCGGCCCTAGACAACGCCAAAAGGTGAGACTTCATCCAGAAAATAGTCAAACAGGGGGACAGGCTCACGGTTGAAACCCAGCGCCGAGCTTGGCTTGAGGGAAACGGACATTTCGCTGAAGTGGGGGATGATGGAACAGTGCAAAGAGGTGAACACGCTTTCGAGGAGCTTGAGAGTTCCGTAGTATCCAAATAAGGAAGTTGCTTACATGTACCGGCGGCTTGAAATAGGTGGCTGAAGCCCAACTACTACTGCTACACGCAGTACTTAAACTATTTCATGTAGTAACATCCCCGTAGATACCTAATGACGCTCGCGATATCATCTGAGACGGAAACCACATCGTGTTAAAGGTAGATACGTCCTCAGATTAATCGCAATATGCCAACTTCCCAAGCTATCGCCACCGTCGGATGCAGAATCCATTTATTCGAGGGGAGCGAAATGGGATAGGAATCGGACGGAAGCAAAAGCAGTTGCGTGACCACCGTTTGCAACGTGTCCTAGGTGCGGACTTCGAGATTCAAAACACGGTTTTAATAACTCTTCGCAACTTATTTTCGCGAGTCCAAAAGCCACAATAGTGTCTTCGGGACCCGGCTAATCCGGTTTTGAAAGTCTTGTCTAGTAGTGTGTGCTCATTCCCGCCGGATTTTTTGACTGTGAAGTCGATTTATCAGAATTCCGGCTTAAGCTCATTTCGGAGCGTACATCATGTGCATTTAGAGTTCCCATGAAGCACGGCATGGGCGCAGTTTAAGCATGTCCCGGTGTGAACGTGGCGGTAGCGTGGTCTCCCCTCCATGCGACGAACACTACAATCTTATGTCTTATAGGCCAGATCCTTTAATTTGCTTACGCTGAGAGTTTATTCCAACTACAGTTGTCGGAAAGACGGCCGGCCTGTAAATCAGTTCGTCGGTTTTGAGGTCGACTATGTGGTTCGGCCGTTCGGACGCGAATTGAAAGGGTATTTGATAATATGCGCGAAGTAAACTACGGTCCGACATTAAATAAGTTAATACATCCAAGTGTTCTTGACGGGAGAAGTATGTGTCTAAAATACAGTATGGGTTGTCGTCAGCATAACGGACATGAACGGATGTTCTTGCACAGAAAGCAAATGCAATGAAAAAGGGCCGCGTGAGACAAACTCATTAATTCCATGGTACACGTGCGAACATCCAGGACGTCAGCCACGAGCGAGTCGACAAGGCGCCCTCCGAGTTTACGACGGACTGTGCCTCCTCTCGCAAACGACTCTCAGTTGCGTGGTACTCCTCCGCAATAACTTCGCCTACGACGGCCTCCCGCGTCGACACGGGGGTTGAGTTCGACGGAGTTCGCAGTCGCGGACGAAGAGGCGGTATGCCAAAGGAGACGTGTGATGGTGCAAACGGTGCCTGGGCGTACAGATCTGGTTGATTTGCAGGGTCCGCAAACGAGCTGCGTCTCCGCGGGGGCGAGCCCTGCGAGAAGAAGGACGGCTGACGCGCGAAAGAATGCGCAGACATGAATGACGAGGATCGATTTCGGGGTACAGAGCCGACATTGAAGCTGCTCGCCCGGGTTTGCGAGAAAGTGCGCCGACGTGCATCGCCGCTACTAGTACGCCGCTGCGTCAGAATGCTCGGCCTACGCAGCGAAGACCGACGACCTCCTCCCGCACACTCCACATCGTCCTCCTTCTCGATCTTCTCTACTCGCTCTGCAATAACAGAGGGAAGCGCAATCTCTTCATCCCCGCTAAGCTCCCTACTCATTACGCGTTCAAGTGACGAACGCTCCGAGACATCGGATAGGGACAGTGAAGAAGGTAGATCTGACAAAGCGATCCCCCCCTCTATCCACTCACCGAGCTGCCCAAGACTGGGATCGCTTGTGAGAGCTCTGAAGACATTAACGGTGTCATCCAAATCCAGGATTCCCACCGGATCTCGAGGAAGCCAAAGGTGATTTGCAACAGGACGTCGGAAGTAGGGGTTGTCGTACGGGAAATTAAGACGGGCTGTATCGTCCCATGCTGGATGCTTCTCGTGCTGAGTGACTAGTGGCGGTCTACCAAGTGGCGCCGTAAGTTTCTGCGGCGAGAGATCGGGGCGATCAGGGTCCGACAGAGCCACCTGAGATTCCAACAGAGATCCCATTTGTCCTGGATCAGAGGTCTTGCCATATGGATACCTGATGGTTCCGTCCCACGACTTCAGACGCGTGAAGTGTGTAGCATCATCAAACGGGATGGGCTTATGCTCGCCAGCTGATCGGTTTCGATGGGGGGATGCATTATATGTGAACTTAAACCCCTTCGGCAACCTCCAAGTCTTGAACCTTGCCGAAGTTCCGGCCGCCACTATAGTAGCTCCAGCACTAGATCCTTCGACAGCGCTCTGTCTGCTTCCGTTCTGGTTAGAATCTGGCGGCGGAGGCGGAGTAACTCCGCACACGATGTGCGCTTCAATGATATCCGCCGCCTCGAATTTCGCTCGACAAATTCGTGTAAACCTAATGCAGATGTGAGTAATCGGTTGAAGGCAGAGAGAAAAGGCCGTTCTAGGCTTACAGAATTTTGACCAGAACGGTGAAAGCTATCATCGCGGCCGTTAATCCAACATGGATTTCCTTTTGGACAACGCCAAGGAAGCCTAGGAAGATGACTTGGGCAAGGATGAGGCCGTCTAACGTGTATCGGCCAAATCGGATAAGAATCAAGCTACCGTTCCCTTCGTAGTTCTTTGCGTAGACATGTAATAACTGGAAGGACTGTGTCAGTTAATATCTTTGAAAGCGCACAATAGGGGCTGACCTGATTTTTGATGACGACTATAGTAGACGTCATTTGTTGGGGGAGAGGGTCAAAGGGTCAGCAGATTGGCGATAAAAACAAAAGTGCCTCTCACCACTTTCCACAGCGAAGTAAATTAATACGAATGGCATCAGAAGCGGGTTGAGAACGGAAAATACAAGCGCCAGGATGACGACAAGAACATGATTAGGCAGCCAATCTTTGAAATTAATCTCCGTCAGCGCCCAATTTTCAAGCTTAAACAAGGCCTATGCTTACAGTAGTAGTTGAAAGTACGAGGCCGGATTCCGACTGCTCGTTTTCTGGGAGTTACTTGCCTCTTCGTCGATGGGTATACAATGAGAGGAAGCTAAGTATGATTTCAGTATGTTGAAGGCGCTCAACGCGTGCTCAACTTCAGACTTACACCAACTAGGAAGTAATGTCAGTTTAAGGGTCCAAATTAAAACGATGATGTAACGCTTACAAAGAGACAGTTCGAAACCCCCATGAATGGCGGTCGTGAAAATAACTAAAAAAAGACCATGTTTAAATCATCTTCTCAGGCCACGGGGAAGTAGCTTACACCAGCCAACATAAAACGGTCCCGCACTCGGGAAACTCTCGCCGATCACTTTTACCACGTCCAAGGAAGATTTAAACGACGTGAAAAACGATTCTAGCGCAGATACACCAACGCAGAAGAATACCAGGATATTAGCGACCAGGAACTTATGGTATCGTGTCAGAATACGGTCGTGCAATGCAGATAATGTGTTGATCGTATGAGCCTTCTTCGCGATGAGCAGAAGGATCAGTGGAATGAGGAGCATGAGGAGGGAGGCCAAGAGAGTAGGCAGAAGGGATTGAAGCAATTCTTGAATGAGGATGTGTCGATTGAGGAATTGCACCTATATACCAGAAATTATGAGCCGTGGGGCAGCCGATAAAGTAGAGCTTTCATACCAGACCGGGAATTACTGTTGCAATGTTATTGATATTTACTAGTGCGACTAGAAGGCTGACCTAGAATAGCGATCGGTCTCATTAGAAGAACGATCACCCCCTTGACATTGAATAGTTACCGGTATGACCCAAGATATAGTGAATACCCTATGTTCCGGTAAGTACATGCTTCCCTGCTCTTTATGTGTAATTAGGAAACTTACCACACTCCCGCATCAACAACCCAGTCCTTCAGGATCTAAGCCAAAATTAGCCTTGCCTCGACCAGGTAAAGAAGCTTCTTACCTCAGCCTTATATGTTTGCTTCATCACACGCACCCAATCCAAGTCCTCATAGTCCGGAGCCATCGAAACTAGACATGCCAGTAAGTTGTTCGGATGCACCGCTAAGTATTTACACGCGCGACGCGCGTCGTCCGGGTGAGCAAACGTCACAAACGCGGTCGACACCGGCTCAAAGTCTGTTATAGCGCGAGCGCGACTTTCCACTATAAGGGCCGTAAGCAGGTTCACCTTTGCAGTGTAGTAGTCGATTGCGGGTACTGCACGCCCACGGAACAACGCAGAAAGGTATATCAACGGCTGATACGGCTCTAATGTTGATCGTGGCAGACTGAAAAGCGCCTCCCAGATAGTCGGTCGACCAGTGGTGTCCAGACTTGGCTTAAGCAGCTCTGGTCCTTTTCCCGTTGATTTCCTGGACTTGACGGGACTACAAGGGTCAGAAACCATACGCGACAGCCACTTCCGTGTCGACTCGAAAAAAAGACGATTATCTCGCATGCCAAACTCTTCGACGTAAGGGCTTAGAGTACGAATCAGTAGCTCATCTCGATCTTCGGGCTCGATTTCGTCTTCCAGAGTCGTTGAACCCCGTTCGATATCAGTCTCGACAGATGTTTTCTCCGTGCGTCTACTATGGAGTGAAGTAACTTTTGACAGACGTTTAACGGCGCGTTCGGTCCTCGAGGGTCCATTCTCTCTAAGGTCTATGGCATCCTTGACTGCATTGAGGGTCTTGCGAGCGAGCTTAATATGCGCGGTTTCCAGTCGACGAAGCACCTCTTCTCTGCGGTCTAGTAACGAAGCAAGCTCGGACATCTTACGCGCAATGGCTACGCGCTCAATCACGGGCTTAGCACCTTCCTGTGCCTGCCCTTCTATCATGGAGCCCGAATCGTCATCATCCGGTTGCGACGAAAATCCAAACTTCCGCATTCTGTTGACTAAGTATGAGACCATCTTGTTGACGAAACTGGGTTGTGTAGATGAAGTAAGGCCCAGCGAAGGCTTTGCCAGTGGTCGCGACATGTAGTATTCAAAGTATTCCTCAACTCCTTCTCCGAGCGTAGTCGAGATGGAATATTGGTTACCATGACCGTGCGCAGCCTCAGGCCCTTGTTCGTCCTTTCCTCTTTTTCCTCCTCGTCAAGCGGAGGCATGGCATGAAAAGGGTGCTGAGGATGTGGGTGGGGCGAAAATTTCTTTTGTTCTTCCTGACGAGCTTGCTCCGCCGCCGCCTCAATGGCTTGTGCGCGATACTGGAAGGCACCTTTACTGATCCATACGAGAGTGAATATCCAAGTAAGGGTGACCCACAGCATAAGCGTCAGGTGAATCCAAAGAAGCCGGAGACCACTACTCGTCGTCACGAGCGCAGAGATGAGGGCTCTATTCATGGACTTGGACGAAAACTGCAGCGAGTCGGAAAATCTGAGGTGGATGGGTAGGAGAACCGCGGTCGTCGTAAATGTGTGCAGAACGGTAAACCAGACTACAGATTCCGATTGGATGAGGAGTTTCAGCACGGTATGTATAAAAGCTTACAGCACCCGCGCATAAAGCGACAGTAAAGCGAAGCATCGACACCACGTAATTCGCTGAGTTTCGACTCAGGAAACATTATAACCTCCTTCACCCAAGCTAATGGCCATTTCTGAGGATGTGGTGGAGATGGAATTCTGCCAGTTCGTTAGTGATGGACCAAGCAGGAAATTGCAGAGTCATACTTCGCCCAAGAGCGTCCTTGAAAGAGACTGATATTCACTCAGATCGTGCTCCACACCCAGGCAAGGCTCAGGTCTGCACTCACTAGCCAAACTGCCAAGACTCGACACTACCCAGAGGATGGTCCCGCTGCTTCCCTCTACGCTTCCTCTTCATGAGTTCGTGGGAAGTGATACATATGACAAGAATGCATCCCGCTAGTACGGATTGTTCAACGAGGCCGCTGCAAGGTCATGGGTCGTGGCGCGATTAGTAGTGAACTGATTCAACACGGCATACAACGTGTCTACCTGTAGTCTCTCGAGAATGGGCGCTGCTGGACAGTCGCCATAACGCGGCGCGACGCAGCGGGAGAGGGGTAGAGAAGCGAGGGGCGCCAGCACGGCTGAACGGTGTGATCCAATTCTGGTACGAGTTGGGAGCACGCGTGAATAAAACACCACTTTCCCACGAACACAGACGAGTCGATCAGGGATCGACGCCTGATAACCGAATGATATTTTGATCCCTCAGGCTTATGTAAGGAAAGCTGTTAGGGGCCCTCAAGCTTAAGGTGAGGCCGCGGGCTGTTGCACAACTTGCACGTCCTTGTGCACCCGTCGGCCACTCTGTTTCTCTTTTGCTCAAACACTACTCCCCTTCAAATAAAAGGACGCCGTCCACCTTGCAGCAAATGCTCACCTCACGGCGACTCGGACGAAGCGCTGCGCACTCTCAGACCTACTGGCAGCAATGGTGCTTTAATCCAAAAAGCCCTCATGAAAGCGTCACTTACACGGATCATGCTCGGGAGGCCAAAGTCAGCAGATTCAAAAAGCTTTGAATGTGGTCGCTCGAACCCTTTGAGTGAGAAAATCCGTGGCCTACAACAACAGCACCTGGTCTCTGCATCTCGAGCTTGCCTACTGAGCTGGTCCCCCCCTCTGGAGTCTAGGCACTAATGGCTGGCCGCGCGCTCACTTATCTGGAAACTGTAGCTTCCCCATTTGGTCGGTCCATTGTACTCATCGCACATGATACGGCAGCCACTCCCGTGTCGCGTTGCTTTGTCCATGTTTAGTCACTGTTTTTTCGAGCCACATTACGCACGGTACATAAACACATGCCCACCACCCTCATTCACTTTCACCTAGTTATTACCCACATCCGTCTCTATTCTCGTTCCAACGAGTCCTCACGCACAGCGTCTCGAACATATATCCCCAAGCACACCTCATCATAACACATCTCTCGCCCACTCCGAGTCGTTGATTATTATTTGGTTAAGCCGCATTGCTCAAGCCTCGACGATGGCGCCCTCAGGCAGCGAAAAGTCGAGGATCAGCCTCCCCCAGCCTCTAATGAAGCGACCCAAGTCATTAGCAGACGGCCTCAGGGACAGCACGACCTCCACATCCTCGGCGCCTGGCCCTGTACAGTCGTCTAAAAGCAACTTGACACCCAACTCGGGAGTGACCATGATGCAGGCCATCCGCAACCACCTTAACACCAATCTTTCCGAGGCGTACGCGATGCCGCCCAAAAAGCGGCCTTCGTCCCAAGCCACCTCCGCTACAGACCGCTCGTCGACAGCTACCTCGTTCTTCCGCCGCCTCGAGGACCGCATTTCCGACGAGCCTAAAGAGTCCGAAGCCACTTCCGTACCTAATACACCTGTTTCAGGTCCGAGACCGCGTGGCGAAGGCGCGAGGCTGGGCGAGTCTACCCCTCGTATGTGGGATACCACGTCACTACTCCTCTCCCATTACAACACTTTCCGGAGCAGTATCGTCAGTTCTTCTGGAACCGTCTGCGACGAGGTCCTTGTCGCGGCTCAGGCATATCACAAAAGTATGCAACGATATCTGAAACTAGTCGACGAGCTCCCCTCGTGCGTTCGCGACACCCTTGACGTCAAGCGTCTCCGCCAACAGCTCGAACAAACCATTGACCTCTTGGAGCCGGTGGCCGGAGACTCAAATAGCGAGCAAGCTATCCTACTCCTTGACAATACGCTAATGCTCGTCAAGACTATCTTGTCAGATGTTCAAGACCTCCTACTTGAGCACGGTTCCCCGACGTCATGGTCCGCGGTTGACGAAGACGAACGCGACACAGACACGTCTTCCGTCGAATATGAAATTGTCGACTACCCACCGTCTGAGCATCTCGAGAAGGCTACAGGAGGGACCAAGAAGTCTCAGAAGGACTTGCGCCGTACCAAGAGCTCTATGGCCATTTTAACCGGCTTCCAGAGAAAGACAGTCGCGACCTCAATCTGCACGAATGACGATGCATCTGCTGAAAGCGCCACTCTTGTCGAACTCTCCACTGCTCCAGAACTGGACTCGGATACGCACCGTACCCGTAGACCACTGCTTACGCAGCACCCCAGCCAAACTCAAGAGACTCTGGTCGACTACTCGCAGAATATTGCAGCTGTCTCCGAGTCCTTGGATGCCTTTAAATCCGTCTCCCTTTTTGTTAGTAACCCCCGAGGAACTTTCAGTAAGCCCGCAAACACGGTGAATGTCACTTATGGCCAGGACGGTACGGCACTCGCAATGTCTCCCTCAGCAATTATTGAAGAGCTATGCAAAGAACAAAGCATGGCGAAGATCGATAAACCGGGGGACGGGTTCATCGATATCATTTTCACCAACTTCCGTTGCTGGTGGACACCCGACGAACTTCTCAAACAATTCTGGGAAGCCTACGACTCCTCGTACCAGGATGCACGAAAACTTAGTATTGTCCTCCTCGTGCGGCGCTGGGTATTATCATACTGGGAGCCTTGTGACCGAGTCGCAATCCCAGACCTGCGGCGCTTCCTCGGCACGGCGCTCCGTGACGAGCTTGTATGCTCGCCAATTGCAGTCGACATATTATCGCGTCTGCAGTATCACCTTGAAAAGGGCAGCTCTGCCATTATACGTGCAGACACGACAATGAAGATGGAGAAGATGCCTTTTAAGCTACTCGACGTTGCGCGCGATATGCCACTCGCCCGTGGAGAGTACAGCAGCGTGCGCTTACTCGAGTTTAATGACCGTGAGAGCTGCGATGAGCTCGCACGCCAGCTGACGCTCAAGGAGTCGGACATGTACCTCCAACTGAATTCCGCAGAAGTTGTTAATTGCTTTGTCCATCCCGGTGCGGATCCCAAAGCAGAGGCGAAGCTGCGACACCAGCGAGAATTCTCAAGCAATCTTAAGCGCTGGGCGACGTATTCTGTCCTTAAGAGGAACAACCCAACTAAGCGCGCGAAGACGTTCGCCTTCTTTGCTCGTTTGGCCAAGTTCTGCCTTCGGCTTCGTAATTACAGCTCCGCGCACTCGATTTACAACGGCCTTGAGTCGGTTCACATCGATGCGCTGGCCCTAACCAAGGCGGTGTGTACTCAATTAATGTGTTCCATGGTGATCGTTTAATTAATTTTTATTTCCAGGAGCCGAGTGCGAAGGGGAAAAGAACGATGAACGTCCTCGCTAAATTCTTCAACGAGAACAAGGATATATCAATGCACTCCTCAGCCATCCCAACAGTGCCCGTCATGGGTAAGCGTCAAGCTATATGCGACTGAGGTCCGCTTTATTAAAATGTTTTCTTAGCGACTTATGCGGGCAAGCTCCAACGCTTGAAGGAGGTTAAGGCGAGCATGTACACCGCCTCAAAAATCGATGGCACCGTGCAGCTCATCAATATTTCCCTCTTCCGTGGAGCTACGCGAGTTATATATGGTCAGTTATGATTCAGAGTTCCACTTTGATTGGTTCCAGGGGTCTAACACGCCTTTCAGCAATGGAAAGCAACCAAATACCGTACCAGTTCAAGGCGCATGCTCCCGTGCAAGGCTACCTCGATTTTCTTTTCGGACTCGTCCCCGAAAATGAAGAGGAGCTGCATACAAGGTTGTGCGTACTTGATTTACGCATACTTATATACTAGCTGCATGTGCTGATTTACTTTTCCTTTTCGTAGTTTGGAAGTGAAACAGTCCGAGCAGAATGATGTACAAGAACGCAAGGCAGGTTTTTTCTGCAACCGCCTACGCTCTGGTTCGACTGCCGCACTTTCCAAGATATAGATCTGGGTTCCGAAATTTGGAGCTCCGGAAAAAGAACTAATTCATTTTAACCTCCCGTGTTCATGCATCCTCACAGGGCGTGGTCCATACAACGGATTAGCCTCTCTGAATCCTCGCCACGTCCGCGAGTCGTTCTTGCTGTTTTCGTGTCTTTCTCCGCGCGCACACAATATACAAGCGCTACACGCTCATTCATCTTCTTATTTTTCACATATTTTGTATTTCTTGTGTTCACCACCACTCACTCTCCTTCATGATACGTGACTGACCCACATCCACTCATTGCCCCAGATTTCACTGCACGTATGTATCGCTAACACCACAAACCAGACACTCGTTGTTCATCAAGTGACGCTTTTCCTGAACTCTGTTTTTTCTTTTTCTTTCCAATTTCCACAATTCAGATGTATTTGTAGAGAAAGCTTTGACCACTCACCGCTCGATCACCTTGTATTAGTTGGGGAGCGCAGTACTGATATCTGGATTATCGCAGCACCGATTTTTGAAACCAATCGTGTAGTATACTACGTGGATGGAGTGTTTTGGCAGTAAAATGGAATTCAAAAGAGGTACTACATAATGTAAAAACAAGCGAATAAATTAACCGAGCAACGGGATGCAGTCGTCTACCTCTTCCTCTTCCGCGCTAAGCCGCGCCCGGCCCCACGTCCGCGGCCCGGCCTCCTTCCGCCCCTTCTAGGTTTCGGTGTCGACGCATCTGAACCATTATATCATTCAATAAAACGTAGTAATAGATGCTAAAATATAAAATACCTTCAGCCTTGTCCTCCTCATCCTCCTGCATATCCTCCGTCCCACCATCCGTACCAGTGGCGACGCTTGCGCCCCTTCTGTCGCTCGGTGTCAGAGCCCCTTCGTCGCCGCTCTGCTGGGTAAGGTCGCTGCTGTCACTGTCCCCGCTGACGAGCCCCGCAAGGTCTGCCTTGCTTGCCTTGCGTTTGCGCCCCCGCCGTGCTGGGACACGCACTACGGGTGGACTGCGGGCAGGCGAGGATGGAGGTGACGGCGTCGAGCGCACGCGCCGCGATGCGACGAGCTCGTCTATGTAGCTGTCCGTTGGTAGCGCGAACTCTGAGCGGAAGAAGGGGTGTGTCGCGAGATTTTGCCCAGCTTTGGGAGACGGCGTCGGCTGTGGCGTAGACGAGCTCGATGGGTTGGCGTTCAGTTCATATTCGGCCTCCTGCGCGTGTTTTCATATTAATACACTTACTAAATACACTCAACGTGTCGTATAAAACAGAGACGGGGACGCCTACCAAGGTTTCCAGTGCGTCGAGGTTGTAACAGCTCTCGAGCTTATGCCAGATGTCCTCAATCGGCACAGGATGTTTCGTACCCTTCTCGATGGCGGCCTGCATGGAGATCATGTGGAAGTAGCGGTTGACGCCAACAGGGCGCGTGCGCATGAGTGCGCGGAAGAAGTGAATCTCGCCGTCGACGGTGTCGAGCACATTGAGATATTGGCTTTGGGCGTCGCTGTCGGGTGCGTGTGTGTCGGTGTCCATGAACTTGAGGTGGCTGTTGTAACGTCGGGACTCGGCAGACGGCGGCGCGAAAGGGAATGTCACAGTCGCGTCGCGCTCGCTTGTCACTCCCCTCTTGTCCACTCGTTCGTGCACTAGAGCCTCCGTGTTCCCGCCAGCGCTTTTCTTTCCTCAAATAACAATCCGTGGAATATTCGCGTCAGGGTATAAGTTAAGGAAGCGCGGGCGGACTGGGAAGCCAACACATCAGAAAGGAGAATGGAATCGCTCGAGACGCGGTCAAGAGACGTCCAGGAGAAGACGTTCTGCAAATGGCATGTCCTCGGAAAGCAAGCTGAATTGAAATAGCCTACTTACTACCATGTGAAAGGTTGAATACCAAGCTCGAGGCTAATGGGTACCCTCCTATGACTTCGCTTGTGAAGGATCTGTCGGACGGCGTGAAGCTCATCCAGCTCATGGTGCGTGCGTGATTGTATGCGCAACTCCAACCAAATGTTCATCCTTTGCAGGAAATTATGGGTAAGATTAGCCACTCTCCCTAGGGTATGTACGCCAAGATTGATCAACGAGCTGGCACGCAGGTGATGTCTCGTTAGGGCGATACAACAAGAATCCTCGCATGCGCGTCCAAAAGGCAGAGAATGTAAACAGGGCACTCGAATTCATCACATCGCGTGGCGTGAAGCTCACAAATATCGGACCCGAAGGTAAGCTTGTCATCTCTTTGTCTTGCATTCACGTAACTGGACAGGTCAAATTCGATCCGCTAATTGACGTACAGACATCATCGATGGCAATCTTAAGCTTATTCTTGGGATGATCTGGACACTCATCTTGCGGTTCACTATTGCTGACATTAGGTGCGCTAGCACAATCTCTGCGCTTAGGCGCGCTCTGACGTCTCTACGAATTTTGTCAGCGAAGAAGGGCTTTCGGCTAAAGAAGGTCTACTGTTATGGTGTCAACGGAAGACGCACCCTTATGAAGACGTGAATGTCCAGGACTTCACTTATAGCTGGACGGATGGTCTGGCATTGTTTGTATTTGCATCGTCCTTCAGCACTCTTCAAGGTTAACTTGTGATTGCATTAAAAGGTGTGCCCTTATCCACTGTCATCGGCCAGATTTGCTTGATTATCACGGCCTAGACAAGGTAGGATCGCTTTCACTAAGCGTGCGTTTAAATTCAAGCATTATATCTTTAGAATGACAGACATGCGAACACCCGTTTAGCATTTCGCATCGCCGAGGAGCATCTCGGCATTCCTGTGAGTCTCGCGCACCATTCAACTCCTCAGCAACAATACGCGTCTAAATTCAGTATACGTAGCAACTCCTAGATGTCGAAGACTTATGCGACTCGTCCAAGCCCGACGAGCGTAGTGTAATGACCTACGTCGCGAGTTTCTTCCACGCATTTTCATCAATGGGTGAGTCATATTAGCTTCCGTTTAAATATATTGCTATCTAAAGGCTTGGTGCGACAGACCAAGCAGAGACGGTGTCTAGGCGAGTAGAGAAGTTTGCTGAGCTCATGCAATCTGTGTGGTTGAGCAGGAATGACTATGAGCGACGCGTCCGGGCTGTAAGCGACAGCAAAATTCCCATGTGTTGACCGTCTATATTTAATCTCGCCTCTAGTTACTTCGTGCGCTCGCAGAAGTCCAGGCAGAGTGGGCAGTAGCTCGTTTCGATGGCACGTATTCGGGCGCAAAAGCGCAAGCTGCGACATTCCTCGCATACAAACAGACGACAAAACGCGCCTGGGTTGCCGAGCGTCAGGATGTCGCGAATTTGTTCGGGAACATACAGACGAAACTGCGTACATACGGACTCCGAGAGTACGTTCCGCCGATCGGGCTGGGTCTGATGGTACGGATCTTTGATTTATAGCCCACCTTTCTTATTTAATGAAACGTTTAGGATATCGACGAAGCTTGGACGGCGTTATTGAGGTCAGAGGCGAACCGTTCCAAATCGATAAACGCAGAGATCCGGCAGTGAGTTAACCCGCGAGTAACGTTACTCCAGATCCTAATGAAATCAAAAGAATTAAAGAAACGCTGCGCAAGGAATTTGCACACCTCGCTAACGACTTTGAACGGCGTCTGTACAGCATCTCGTCAGACCTTGCTGCAATCGAGGGCCCCTTAGAGGTTTTTATCACTCCGATAGTCTCCACCTGTACGTACCTGAAAGCGACATAGGAGCAACAGCAGCAAGTGCAAGATTTGGAGAGGCGGATCCCACCAGTCGCAGATTTGCTGGCTGCGGTCGTGCATGCAGAAGAGGAATGTCTCGCGGCGAACGTCGACGAGAACGACTACACAGTGTTCACGTCCCAAGACCTTTCGTTTGAACTTGAGCTCGTTGTGCAAAGTATCGTCAAGAAGATATCGTTTATTGACAACCAGGTAAATATCCTTTTCCACAAGCCCGGAAATTTTCTTTGATTATTTCTTTCCTCCAGATCGTTTCGCGTAATATGACGAACCTGACTCCGGCGCAGCTCGAGCAGTTTGAAAGCACATTCCGGTACTTCGATCACGACGAGACTAATACTCTTAACATCTCCGAGATGGCCGCGGCGCTCGCAAGTCTGGGTATCGTCTATCCTGTGCGTAGTTCTATTTTTAAACCGGGTAACTGATCTTTTAATAACCTGCGATGCTGCGTTAGGATGAAGACCTGGAAACGATATCTGCGCAGCTCACGCAAGACTACGGTGCCGTAACATTTGAGGCATTCATCAACCTGCTTGTCGATATTACGGAAGACCAAACGACTCCTGACCAACTACGGGAGGCGTTCCGCGGCATCGCTGGTGATAAGGTAAGAACTGAGATTACGCGCAGCAGCACTATTCTCACATGTCCGCAGCCGTTTGTGACTGAAGTCGATTTGCGGGTCGCGCACTTGCCTGCGAGCGCAGTCGAATACCTGCGAGAGGTCATGCCTAGCACCGAGAGCAGCAGCGGCGACACACTGTTTGATTACGAGGCCTGGCTGGACCGGGTGTTTGAATAGATTCTCCCGATGTATGACCCTGGTTTCTTTGTGTATTTATAAGGTATAGAGTGTATGCGTTATGTTGCGAGACGTAAATATTGTATATTGGGTTATCGATGACGCTTCCGCATGCAGGATTCTGCTGTGCAGAAAGGCGCCTGCGGCAATCGCCGGGGTTGTCCTAGGTATTCAAGTCGAACCGCGATCGCACGAACACCTTGACCACACCCTCTTGTCCATCGCGGCTCTCGTACTACAGTTCATCCCCACCAACTCGTAACCATGGTACGTGCTATCTCTATCGTCCAAACCGCGTCGCACTCATCCTGTGCTTAACACACGCAACTTGCCATTGCGCTCGCTGTATGCGCTATCGCCCCTACCGATTACGATGCGCCCTCTGCCCTCCACCCTCCAACACCCCCTGTATGCACGCAGGCCTCCGGTGTGCAAGCAAGCGAAGACTGCGTGAAGGTGTTCAACAGCCTCAAGCTAAGCCGCACCCACAAGTACATCGTGTACTCTGTCACGCCGAACAACGAGGAGATCGTCGTGTCCCACGCAGCCAGCTCGGACCACTCCAAGAGCAACGAGGATGCCTTTGGGGAGTTCGTGTCTCACCTCCCGGCGGACGAGCCGCGCTATGGAGTCTTTGACTTTGAGTTCGAGAAGAACGACGGCTCCGGCAAGCGCAACCGCATTGTCTTTGTCAACTGGTGAGTGGATCACAAAGGGAGCTAAGAGTCCACACGCAAATATATTAATATGTGCTGCCCGCTTTTGTGTAGGGCGCCCGATTCTTCGCGTATCAAGCAGAAGATGGTGTACTCGTCCTCAAAGGACGCGCTGCGCCGCGGCCTCGTCGGTGTCCAGGTCGACGTACAGGCCACCGATTTTGACGAAGTATCTTACGAAAATGGTGCGTGGCTCCCCTACGTTCCAAGTCCAACTATGCCCCTTTCGCTCGGATTACTATCCGATTTTTGCCCCCTACTCTGCACTCCGCATGTTCTATTTTATTAAGCCGTTTCCCTACTTCGGACTCACATCTCACGTCTCCATTACCCAGTACTCGAGAAGTGCGACAGACTACGCTGAGCACACTAACGCGGGCGCGCCGCTGCATACGGACCGCCGACATGGTCATTAACGCAACATCCCATCTCTTCCATCTTATTTCTACCGTCCAAGCTCCATCGCACCGCGTTTGCCATACACACTCGTATAACTCTTTTAGCTCTCTTCTCACTGTTGTTACGATACTTTCTCAAATTGCAAATCAAATCTCCGTGTATGAAGTGGGCGGTTGTTGGGTCAGATTAAATCAGCCAGTGTAGAACCCGAAATGAGCATTTCATCCCCCTTTGCTTCCTTCCAAGCATACACACGTGTATACACGAATTCGCAAACTCAGTCGCAATCGCGTTACGATCGTCAGAAGCATATACCACACTAGTACCACTTTGTAATTGCCAATAGAAATCCGCACTCAGAGTCGAAGTCAAGCGATCACGCCTCAACCTCATTTTCGCCGTGAAGCATACGGCAGGATAGGATAAGCAGCAAAGAACGCGGGCAACAACAGCTATTACAGTTCCGGCATCTAGCAGCCTCTACAATCCCGACACACCCCTCAAGATAATCACCCCTCAAAGGTGAAGGACGCGCCCACCTTGTGCGCGTTCGCACCGTTGAGCTTCGTGGTGTCCAGTGCGAGTCCGAAAGACGCCTTGACGCCCGGGCGAAGCGCCTGGGTGTAGCCGAGCGAGAGCACACCGGTGTTGTTGATCTTCGCCTTGACGAAGGCGGCTTGGTCGAAGTAGCTGCACGCGCGGCTCAGCACCGCGATAAAAAGAAACACACACGCATTTGTACTTACGTTTTTGTGCCAACCTCAAGGGCCACGCCATCCTGGGGCTTAGCGACGTTGTAGATAGCGCGTCCGCCAGCCTCGACGTCACGGCTCACGCGGTGGTAGTAGCTCGCGGTGAACTGCTGAAGCTTGTTCGTCGCGAGAACCGCAACGGCATATTCCGGCGCGCTGAAGCCGACACCAGTCGAGTAGCCGGTGACCTGGCCGAGGCTGACGTTGTACTGGGCCTCCGCGCCAAGAAGGAAACCGTCGCGGCCGAGAACAGCGTCCGCAGTAAACGTCGGGCCCTGCACATTACAATACGATTACGTAAAACACCGCGAGTCAACGTCATATTACTCAAAAAAGGCGCACTTCGCGCCTGTTGCAAAAAAGAAAAAAGTCGAGCCAAACTGACCTTGAACAGGTTGAGGCTCGCACGGGTGTGGAGGCCAGGGGTCTTGTACGCGGCGTTAAGAATGGCTGTCTTGGTGGTAGGCTTTTGCTTCTCGGCACCAAGATCATAGCCGGGGGCAAGGGTCGCGTTGAGGTCGACCTTGAGCCCGCTGACGACGTTGTTGTCAAGCTCAACGAGTGTCGTGAGCGCATTGCTCGACGTCCATGACTGCGTGAGCGTCAGGCCGTTTTTGCGGTCTGCGTATTTCGTCTCTCCAGTCGCGTTGACAGCGCCCGCGGGATTCGACGAGCCGGAGACCTTGAAGGCGACGCCCGACGGCGTGGTGGTCTTGACCTCAAGAGCGGTCGAGCCGATGGGGTAGTCCCTGACCAGCAGGTCACCGGAGGACTTGCCAAGGTCCTATTGGACAGCGCATCAGCACCAGCACAACATATGCCTTAGCAGCGACTACAGAAGCAGCAGCGAAAACAGATTAAGGTACAAACAGACCTTCCAGGACGGCGGTACAGGCTGGGGGAGAGACATATCGACGAGGGTGGTAGGTGGTGGGGAAACGAGAGAGGAGTGAGCCAGCTCGTCATTTGCGGCGGCGGATTTTGGGGAGTTTTCGCTTGTTTGTACCTCAAACGGCAACCGGCGAACGTGCAGAATTACCGATAATCGCCGAAAATTCCGTTATTTTTCGTACACTCTTGTCTCATGCTAGAGAAGAGTGCTAATTATAAGGCCGGGAAGCTCTAATTTTTCAAAGATGTTGTACCTTATGGATTTGACCAGGCTAAATTTGAGTAGCAATTTCTGAGGGTTTTCTATCATTTTCGGGAGATGTCGGTTGCAGCGAACAATGCAAGTGATTCGTCCACAAGTCCACGTGCGTGACATCGAAAAGAAAATATAAAGCTGATTATGTTCATGCGGAGTTCCGAGCGTTCACCAAAAATGTCTAATTGGTTCTACTGCTTACCGTCCACGAGAGATTCGACCTCATCGTACACATTACTCGCGGCACGACCCTCCTCGAGCTCTGCGCTCGGAACGCTGCCCTGACTTGAGCTGACCACACCCCCACCAAAAAATGCACGAATGTCTTTCTGTGCAGGATCATGCGCAGCGCTTCCGATACCGCCGTGTTGGCGTTTCTAGGGCAAAACGCTTAACAACACAACAGATTTGCAGGATCACGGAATTAGGCTTACGACACTCTCGAGGTGATCGTGCTGGTTAACGTGTGTAACCTCCACTTTCAGCGGAGGACTAGCGGCGTCTATGTCGACAGTCTGACCTTCGCTGAGGCCCTGCAAGCAATTCACCGGACACCAATCTGCCAATGAATGATCAGCAACAGACTTCCAGTAAGTCCACACGCACGGCGACGCCGATTGTCAGGCGAGTCCAAGCCGTGTTCATCAGGCCCGTCCATCTCTTGCCCTTGGCCGCAGCCTGCGCGTTGCGGTCCTTCCTCACCAGAGCAGCGATCAGCTCGCTGATGCACAACCCGTGACTTACGACCGCGACATGCGCACTCTCCCCGCTGCGTGCCGCACTCCACACATGGGGCATCACAATATCCTCCACCGCGCGCTCAGCTCGCGCCTGAAGGTCCGAAAGGCTCTCGCCATCGGGGAACTTCTCGTCGCGGTCGTAGATTACGGGATACACGCCGCGCGCGTAGAGTTCCTCGCGCGAGAGACCAGGGTCGGATCGCATGCTCCACGGGTTGCCCTCGGCTATGCCAAAGTGCTGCTCGCGGACGTCGGGAGAGACGGTGAAGGATGGCTTGGGCTCTGCTTGTGCGGACAGGATGGCTTGCGCGGTCGAGTATGCACGCTTGAGCGGGGATGCATAAATCGCGGTGAAGCGCGTGTTGGTGGAGGCAAAATACGCGCCAGCGGCTCCTGCTTGCTGTAAAATACTATTAATGCAGTCCGGTTATAAAGGGTGAATTATTTCGTGCATTCATTCCTGAACAGACCCGTAAGAATCTGTTACTACTTTATAACACTAGTACTATTGTATATATGCGTACCATGGTTCGACAATGGGGCATCGGCCCAGCCAGCCCAGACGGTCCTCTGTTAATATTCAGCGACCAGTTCCGCCGTGAACGTCCGGACTAAACACACCAAGTTATCCATGGACTCCCCATGCCTGACCTTTTTATTTAATATTATAATTTCAGCTAAAGAAACATGGTGCATAAAAGGGCTGTACGCACGAAGGTGACCGTGATTTTTGTCATTGCGATTTTCTTTTCCAGCTACGATATGGGTGAGGTTCTTGTGAGAGACGAGTATTAGGATTCCATGAGTCACTATGGCGGTGTGTCGCGAGCGTTCCAATCGGCTGTCGCGGTCAGCGCGTGCTCCTCGGACTTCCGGAGCTTAGTCAGCCGCGTGGACGCGTCAGCATCACAGACGTGACACGTGACTTTTGTCACCTCTCTCACCCGAAGCTTCGAGCGCACTCGGGTCCTGTACTTGCATAGTAGAGCAGTGAGGTGCTGCGTCGCTGACGCGTCCCCCTCCTTTTATACCACCTCACTTCTTTTCGCTGGCTTAAACACCATCCACCATCACCGACCGCTCACATACGATGTCTTTCACCCCAGAAGAGTCGCGCGCTGCCTTTGCCGTCCCGCAGGAGCGTGATGCCGCTGCCCAGGATATCATGAGCGTCGGCAAGCAGTGTGCTGCACGTTCGTGCGGTCTCGTCGACTTTCTCCCTACCAAGTGCAACCACTGTAGCGACTTCTTCTGTACGGATCACCAGCGTCCAGAAAGCCACGATTGCGCAAAGTGGGATCCGAGTGCGGCAGATAGAAGGGCGCACGCATGTGAGGATTTCTGCTTCGTTTCCCGCCCTTATCCTAACCAGTGATTTTAGGCCCGGTATGCTCATCACTTATAGCTATTCCTCCTGGTGAGGACCCGAATGTGCGTATGGAGCGACACATCAACAGCGAATGCGTGGTCGTGACGGGAACAGCCGTTGGGAAGACCTCCGCTCCCGTATGCTCACAAATCCGCTGCGGTAAGCTGCTGTGGCAGCCCATTGACTGCGAGGTAAGTCACATAAAATTGATGTGTTGCTTGGTTTCGAGGTTGTTTACACTTTACGTACGCAGAAATGCCACAAGAAGTTCTGTGCCACGCATCGGTACCCAGACGTACATTCATGCCCATCGGCCGCATCGAAGCAGTCTAGTCAGCCCACTTTAATGTCGCAAGCAAATGCGAAAAAGGCTGCCGCTTTGGCAGCCTTCAAACGTTCGGTTGCGGCGAGCTCAAATAGTCGGCCTTTGCCGAGGCCGGCTCCGAAGCGCACACCAGCTTTACCCGCACCCTCTGATGCTTCGACGAATGCACCGTCAGGGTCGGTAGCGGCTGCCATATCTTCAGGAGGGAGCAAAGTGAAGGCAGCCTTCTCGTCCAAAGACCGGTGCGTTTCCCCATACCCAGCTCACGCCAAGGAGTTCTCAAAACACACCAGTCCCGAACTGTCTACTCCCCTTTCTTTACATGCCGCTGTCCCACCGTCTGTGTCCGGCGATGCCGTCAATAATAATCAATCCGCACCGACATCACCTACATCCTCGCGCTGTGCACCGAATCAACAATCTGCAACCGGCTCGCGGTCATTCGTTCCTCGTTCGCTCTTTGGAACTGCTTGACGAATTCTTTTTTATTGACTTCTGTCGTCACACTTGCATTTTGACTTATTAACACGGACTCTGTACCCTATGTCTGATTAATTGTATTCCACCTCCCGTTTCGATGATATCATCTATCCCACCACGAATTGTATTTATAAAGTCGAGCTGTGGCGGAACGGAAGTCCCAGCTACACGGGATGGAGGAGCGCCAGCGCAAAGGGGTACGTTCACGCCTCCTGTTCGTCCTTACTCGTACTCTTCAACCTTTTTGACCAATCGTGTCATTTACAGCTCCTGAGCCAGACCGAGCAAGAGAACCTGAAAGTGCTGCAGGAAAGCGTGAAGGCAGATAAAGACTCCGAGTGCGTCGTAATGTGATGAGCTTACTTACTCATTTCTCGTGTCCACTGTCCCTCTTCTCCTTGGTTCGCTCTTTTTAGGTTTATCTGGTTTTCACGTATCTCTGGAGCTAATAGGGGGGAGTCATGTATTTGCACATTATTTATATACAGAATATTGAGTCGGGTAGGACTTCCTACGAACAAATTCCAATACGGCGCGAAATTGCTCGAATTCCAAGGTTCTACTGCGCAATGGAACACGCTTGTTGTAAAAGGGCACGAAAAATGTATATACGGTGTTATATCTGATACGCAACTTATCTGGGGCGTGCATGGCGCCCGTCTACAGTGTCTATAAATCTAGAACTACTTTGCACCCTTTCCGTTGGTTGCTATTGAGTGTGCAGTAATACACCTTATGATCCCAAATAGTACGTTGCTCCCTTGTTGACTGCACTCAGAAGGGGAAATGTAAATTCTCTCGCCGGTAGTTGCGGAAATATGTCGGCGTGGCTACCTTTTTGAGATGATCGACGAACACGCACCGTTTCGAGTTTCGACCTTGACCTCTATTCGCGCCGCTCCTTGAGTCTTAACTGGCTCTACAGTATTGTCTTCGCTTTTACTTTCTCCTGGACTCACAGGAGGTTGTAAGGCTGAAAGATGTCTGATACGGGTGCTAAAGTACTTGGGAAGCGCGACCGAGAGGGAGAGGACGCAGAAGAACGTGCATCGAATGGGAGTGCCGACGACGGCCCTCAGCCTGCTGTCGATGCCGGGGATGACAGCGACGATGACATTGGTCCAATGCCTATGGCCGTAGACGAAGCGGAGGGGAAAGTGGTTCGAAAAAAGAGAAAAGGTCTTTCACCCTAAATGCTTCTTACCGATCGTAAACTGAACCGTTCGTTCTACATAGTCCTGCCGCACGAAAAGCTCTACCTCTCGCACCTGCCCAGCGCCGACCGCTACGTCAAGTCCTTCATGCACCGCGACGTAATCAACTTCGTATCCGTCACGCGTGGAACTGACTTCGTCGTGACGACGTCCGTGGACGGGCACCTGAAGCTGTGGAAGAAGCAGGAGCTCGGCATCGAGTTCGTCAAGCACTACCGCGCGCATTTGCAGCAGGTCACCGGCGTGTCTGCCAGCGCGGACGGGACGTTGTTCGCCAGTGTATCTGATGATGGGACGGCGAAGGTATTTGACGTCGTGAATTTCGGTGTGTATGGAGATATGGCAAGTTCTGTGGATTGTTGGCTGAAAGAGAGGGAATCAGATATGATTAATATGATCAAACTGAACTTCGTACCTCAAGCGTGTTGTTGGGTGCATCGCAGGGGTCAAGCTCAAGCCCTTCTTGCTATGTAAGTTGGAGAAATCGTTTCTTAAGTTAAGTCACTGATGTTTACTTCGCAGTTCGGAGCATGACACTGGCATAATTCACATTTACGACGGACGAGGGGACGACAAACCTCTTCTCATCGTTGACAAGGTGCACAGAGCGCCCGTGCATCTTATGACAGTGAGCCTCTTTACTCTAATTGAGAGTCGTTTAAGCAAAACTATTGACCAGAAACTGCGAAAAGTACAACGATAGATATGACACCGTTCTGTCAGCCGACGAGAACGGATTCGTCGAGTACTGGCAGCCCTTTGAACCGTTCGAGCCTCCCAAGGACATTCCTCGGATGTGGTCATACAAAAGCCAGACCGATTTATTCGAATTCAAAAAAGTAAAAGTCCGCCGTATCGTATTAACCATAGCCACAGCTGACATTGTTCACTTTCAGGCGAAGAGCACACCTACTTCCATCGTGTTATCGCCTGACTCCAACTCATTCGTCACATTCTCCCTTCCTGACCGTCAAATTCGCATATTCTCTTTCCTCACTGGCAAACTCACTAGACGCTACGACGAATCACTGGGTGCGATTCAGGATATGCAGCAGGCAGGGACGGCGATATATCACGTGGAGGACATGGAGTTCGGTCGTCGACTGGCAGTGGACCGAGAGCTGGAGCTTCCCGGCCCCGATGGTCGGATACCTGGCCGTTGGATCAACGCTGTATGGGATGAGACGGGGAATTTCGTCATTTATCCTACTTTGCTCGGAATCAAAGGTTAGCCACTAAACATCTATCTACTTAAAATAAAATGCTAACCACGTTTAATAAAGTTGTTAACATCGTAACGAATCGCGTTGTACAGCTGCATGGGAAAGACGAGACCGTGCGGTGGATGAACTTAAGTTTGTATCAGGGAGCCCCAGCAAAGAAGGGGTTCACGACTGTTGTATGTCTGACACGGCTGGTCGTAGTAAATCATGTCTCATCTCTCACTCCTTAGGCAATGGCAGCGTCGGCGAACCCTATCCTTGCAAGCAAGGAAACCAGGGACCCGACCCTCTTTTGCACAGGCTACAAGCGGCAGCGCTTTTACATGTTCACGAGGACAGAGCCTGAGTGCGTATCCACTTTCTTATGTCCGATTGAACTAAAATCGACCAAATCCGACTCTCCAGGGATATGAAAGATCAGGGTGACCGAGACGTCTTCAACGAGCGGCCGACACGCGACGAGCAGACGATCGCCGCCGTTGCACCAGCGAAGCTCGGCGGACCCTCGCCACTCGCGCACTCTGCAACGATCCATACGAGCGAGGGCGATATCCACATGCGGCTCTTCCCAGAGCATGCACCGCGCGCGGTCGAGAATTTCGTCGGCCACGCGCGCAGTGGCTACTTCGAAGGCGTCATCTTCCACCGTGTTATTCCGAAGTTCATGATCCAGACGGGTGACCCGCTTGGCGACGGGACGGGTGGCGACTCGATTTGGGGAAGAGAGTTTGAAGACGAGTTTACGAGCGAATTGCGGCACGATAGGTAGGAAGACTATCGCTTCTGTCCTGTTCGGATGATTGGCTGACTAAGACTCGCCAGGCCGTACACCGTGAGCATGGCGAATGCTGGCCCGAACACGAATGGGTCGCAGTTCTTTATTACGACGACCGCGACACCGTGGCTTGACAACAAGCATACCATTTTCGGGCGGGTACACCGCGGCCTCGAGGTGGTGCACACGATTGAAAATGTGCGGGCGAACAAGGCCGACAAGCCATTCGAGGACATCAAAATAATTAACGTTGAAGTCGAGTGAGAATGTACTGGGCGTTTTATATTTTGATTTATCTGTAAAAAGTCCGCAAGACTCGTACGAGAAAGTATTACAGAGCGACTCTGTCTTGCGTGACGACCGAATGAGTGGTCCTAATTGGCCAATCGCAACCTGCCTTGTCTAAACGAATGCGAAAGAGCTTGTCAAGCCGAGCAACGATTGCATCTGGTCCGAGCGAAGCGCAAGAGCTACCAACATGTGCAGGACAGGAGAACTTCAGCAGAGTGTGTCGCGTTGGGACGCCTTTGGCACACGGCTGTTTCGTAAGTAATGTGCATTCATAGACGTCAAGGGGCACACCACTGAGAAATATCGTCTGATCAGGCGAGGCGGGGACGTATGCAACCGCGTACTCGAGTAGAAACCCGGCAAGGGGGATGAGCGCTGACGTTGTCAAGTCATTAGGGAGCGCCAATATGTCGTCTCTACCTTCTGAAATATCCTCCACCAATGAGATGAGGCCAGGGGTAGGAGAGATCTTTTCACTATGGTCAGTGATATTGATGTGGTCGCGCAATTGAGCAGTCCTACCAGGCGTGCCTGCGTGCCCAGTTGTACGAAACTAGGGATACATAATAGTTCCGGGTCCCCAACAAGTGTTTGAGGGATAGCCCCTGGGAGATCGAGAGCCTTCACTCGTGCACGCAGAAGGGGCATGTTGAGGATAAAGTATTGCTCATATTCTTTCGTAAAAACAAGGACAACGTCTTGAAACAAGGGTAATTCCTTTCATGCAGTTTAAATTCTGCGCAACGCTTGGGTGCCACCACACTGCACCTGACGTAAGTCCAATAGTAAACGCTTAAAGCTGCTTTCCCCATCGGCAGGAGAGAAAGAATCGACAAGGTATCCAGCACTGAGGAGACGCAGCAGAGTCATGGCAAACACAAGCGCTATTCGCAGTAACTATGCATACCGGACACCGAGGGCCACGAGGCATAAGCTCATTCTGAATTCTGCGACCAATGAAGGTCGCTTCGGGTGTAGTCGCGAGCTCGATTTTTCAAGAAGCTCGCCCACTCTGAGAAAAAGTTCCTGTAGACTTGGTACACCAGAATGTGAGGACATAGTAACAAAGTAGGAGTGGAAAAACAAAGAGGCAGTCGTAGTACTTGTTCAAATAGATACCAAGGGTGCGGATCATCCCAGTTCTGGCTTTGGCCTCAGGCGCTTGCTTACTACACGTCAAAAACCTTGACTGCTTCGCCCGCACAGCTAGCTCCTTTTCCTCAAATCTTACCATCAACTTATCAACGACTATCGAGCAGGCCTCGCAAAGACCGCCCTTCTCCCCTCACATCCTACCACCATGTCCTGGAAGCTAGGAAAGAGATCCCCCAAGCCATCCACAAACGCGCTCTCCCCAGACGCCGACATCGGTCGCTCGACGACCCCGACGCCTGGAAACCCCAATGGCGGATTTCAGCCCACCGCTGGGTTGCTCACTATCCGAGTGACGAACGCGGAGGGTCTTGCACTTCCGTCTGGGACAAGCATGGCTCCCGCTGTGCAGGCCGCGCTCACTAGCTCAGAAGCCCAGGTCGCCGAATCCGTTTCCCCGTCCAGTGTCACCCAGCAGCGTCTTGCAAAAGGCAGGAGCAACCGTGACAGTATCCAGAGGGTGCAATGCTGGTGGCTGCCGTACCTGGTCATGGAGTTCGATGTGAACCAGGTGCTCATCACGCCTCTGGGAGGGAGTCTTGACGCCCCGGTCTACATGTATCAAACGCACTTGTACGTTTCACTATTTTTGTTTCACGATTTGTATCCATAATCAATCAATCAAAATTTTTATAGTGATGTGTCACGTATCTCGGAGATTTCGATCCAGTGCTATTTGCGTACAGAAAGGCCGAAACGAGGTGCAGAAGGTGATGATATGGGTAACGATCTCTTTTTGGGCGGGATCAAGTTCACACCGGATTTCAACAACCTGAGCCCGATGAATGAATGGTATTCTATAGCCGGTGGTTCCGGGAAGGTTCAAGTCGGCGTGTCGTTTTCGCCAATTAGTGTACGCACGCTCAAAGTTTATTTCCGTACATTTTCACTAATTGTATCTTCGACGTACAGGGCCACTCGCTTACAGTTGACTCTTTTGAGCTTCTCAAAGTCATTGGCAAAGGTAGCTTCGGAAAGGTCATGCAGGTCCGGAAGCGCGATACCCAGCGTATTTACGCTTTGAAGACAATTCGCAAAGCACATATCGCCTCTCGAAATGAGATCACACATACTCTCGCGGAGCGTCTCGTCCTCGCCCGAGTCAATAACCCTTTCATTGTACCTCTCAAGTTCAGTTTCCAATCCGAGCAGAAGCTCTATCTCGTCCTCGCGTAAGTGTTTCTGTTTCACACTTCCGACACCGCACGTACTGAGGGCCCGTTAGTTTTGTCAATGGTGGCGAGCTGTTCCATCACCTTCAGCAGGAGCAGCGATTCAATGAGGAGCGAAGCCGATTCTACTCCGCTGAGCTACTATTGGCTCTCGAGAGCTTACATGAGCTCGATGTCGTATACCGGTGTGTGAAATCGATTTTCCGTAAAGCATCCGCCTGTCTAATCGGAATCCAGTGACCTCAAACCGGAGAATATCCTTCTGGACTACACAGGTCATATTGCACTGTGTGACTTCGGGTTGTGCAAACTTAATATGAAGGATAACGACACAACGAATACTTTCTGTGGGACTCCCGAATATCTTGCACCCGAAATCTTGAACGGGAGCGGATACAGTAAGCCGTCCTTTCTCGAAAACCCGCAACCAAATCTAACAAAAAGGCAGACCGCACAATCGACTGGTGGACCCTGGGCGTGCTGCTTTACGAGATGCTGTGTGGCCTGCCACCTTTCTACGACGGTACTTGAATGATTGAGTTCCCGTCAAGATTATCTGCTAACTCCGACTTTTTACAGAATCTCCCGACATCATGTACAAGAAGATCGTAAATAACCCGCTTGTGTTCAGTAACGACTTCAGCTCAGATGCACGAAGCATCCTCACTGGCCTCCTTTCGCGCGACCCGTCGAAGCGTCTCGGGGTAGGCGGCGCTGAGGAGATCAGGCGCCACCCCTTCTTCCACAAACACATTGATTTCGGAAAGCTGCTCGCGAAGAAGATCCAGCCGCCGTTCAAGCCGAAAGTTGCGAGCGCCGTTGTACGTCACTGTCTTTTTGGTACTTTCAAAACTGAGGAGTATATTGATGTGCGAACCTTAGGATGTCTCTAACTTCGACGAGGTGTTCACTTCTGAGGAACCCCTTGACAGCGTTGTTGAGGGTTCGAAGCTTTCACAGACTGTGCAGGAGCAGTTTGCCGGTAAGTTTTGCCCTTCAGCCTCACTCAGACTTGATTATCTAACGCTATCCCATCCCTCCTAGGTTTCTCCTATGACGGCACGAACATGCCCGTCAGCCCCTAATCTCCCTTCCCTTACCCGTCTCCCGTCATCCATATTATATAGTCTTATACCAAGGAAAACCACATCTGATCTACCTCCAGCTACCCACAAAACTTTATTGCATATGTTTCCACCTGCTCCAATTTACCCTCATCAACATATATAACCCTATAACCCCTCCTTGGATTGCTTTGGTTGCTTTTAAAATCCCTTCAGTTTTCAATCTCGTCGTCGTTCTCGTCTCACACCGCTACACACAAAGGATTCCTCTCGCTCGTGGCCCTCGCCCCCTCGTACAGGTTGGATATACAGTAATTCGCTCGCTCCTATGCACCTTACTCCTTGCATATAACTACAGGCTCGTGCTCGTACTCGGCCTCCCTTACCGTTTTTTTTCCCGCGGAACCACTGGGGCCTGCGCTGGGATCTTTTCTGACGAGGTATTGCCAACATGTCCGCACATGAATTGGCCTTAATTTGTCCTTAAGCGAGTACTACTTACTGCGCTACTGTTAGCCCGAGTTGCGGTTATTGGTAGATTCAAACTCAGATTACGGCGGTGGCTTAGCTGGACCTCTAGTAGAACCACTGAACCAGTGCCAGTACTACAACTTGAAGTCTCCCCCACCCCCACCCTTCCCCTGGTGTCTGGATTCTGGAATACTCACTATACATCCGATAACTCCGTCAAATGGCAGTGTTCTCGACCTCTTCGTCCACGAGGGAGAAGGGAAATATAGTAGTAGTAATTTGATTGATGGCCCGGGGAAAGAACATCAAGCCTGAGGTTCGAGAGTGCTTCCGTCCGACTCGGAGTCGGAGGATCGAAGTCGAGTCAATTGCGAAAAATATGGAGTCGACGGGGCCGGAGGGGGATAGGGGATGGGGGGAGTCATGATCATCATGATGGTCTCCTCGGAAGCGTCACGAATATGCGGGGCTATTTACTATGATCATTCATATTGAACGGCCTGGGGCTTCCATCAAGATATGGTACCAGCCTGAGTGTCACGGTATGTGTTCCCGAGTCCCAGTCTCTCAGGCTCGTCATTGTGTACGGCTACTCCGAGTCGGACCTGGATGCAGATGACTCCGACTCCTATACATACTACATGATATCCCCGGGCTCGGATCGGTAAGTTCGCGATGAGTCGGACTTCTCTATACAAAATAATTACCGTCAAGTCGTATGCGCGTAGTACTACTGGCAGTTCCGATTTCCGAATCGAACCGAGTTTATATTCCGTACTCTTCGCTCGTGAAGCACTCTCAGGCCGCCACTCTGGCTCTGGGCTGTGTCGCTGTCTTTTCATATTAACGAGCGCCGCAACCCGGTTTCGTCGGAAGTCTACACTGCAGTCTACAGTCTACAGTCTACATCTAGCAAAAGCACCTAGACATCCACTGGCACTGGCAGTGCATCCCCGCTGAAGTGGCACTGCAGTGATCCGGATGATACTACTACAGTCGAACTTCCCATACGGTATAGCGGTGGGTGGAAGGGTCAGTCTATGCAATACAGAGGGTTGTGCAAGCAGGGAAACTAAACTTTATTATGTAATCGGGAATAAGTCCGTAGGATGCAATGAAATAACCAGGAATGGGCATAATATCCCTAATAATGGCAGGTCCTAGAATGAAACTGAGTAGATTACTTCGAAAATAATTTATTTGAATGGTTTCTGTGCCGGGGGGGTGTTTTCTGTCATGTTTCTAAGAAGAAAAACTGTAAGCAAATGCAGTTAGCCGACGGCTAATTGACCTCGGATAATGCATATCCCTATGTAAATACCCCATTTTGGCTATGCATTATGCATTTAGAATTTTATGCATTATTTTATAGGGATTTCCTATCTACCGACTTGGTGGAAACCCAAGCCCATGCATTAAAGGAGGTTATGCATTAGGAGAGATATACCATACAGGAAGTTCGACTGTACATTCCAGTGCAACCGACCCCCTCAATCCCCCCGTCCGTATTTCACATCTAGCAGCTTCTCAGCTGCACTGCCCACTGTGGCACTACCCAAAGGGGAAAGACAACTCGGAAGTGATACACCGGCGGGAGCGGGACGAGAGCAGCCTGAGACCAGATCCAGATCCAGAGCGCCTCGCGCCTCGAGTCAGACAAATTGTCGAAGCTTATACGCAGGGGATTTTGACAGATCCGAGTTCATCGACTCGGACTCGGACTCGGGCTCGGAGCGGCTATGCATCTTCATTCGTTCGCGCACAGGTACTAGTAGTGTATTCGTGTCTGAACTGTATGTGCTTGGTGGGGAAGGGGGGAGGGACACTTCCTCAGTGCAATATACAGTAATTATAGTAAAAAGCCTGTAAACAAGAAATCGTCCGATTTTCCAGTAGTATTCGGTACTCGTACTATTCTATCAACTATGCCCACAAGTCGTACGTACTACTACCCCAGTGCATACTAGTGCCAACAGTACCACTAGTACTGCCACTGCCACAGCGCTGCGCGGCGGTGTAACCCACTACTAGACTATTAGGCCGTGGCAGTACCTGCTGAATTGAGATTGGAGTTCTCCGGCTGGACATACACACACCCGGGAGTTTCCTTTCTCCCCCCCAATACATTTAACATATTTTAACGCCTGCAGAAGGCAGAAGGGCCCGGGGTGGGACTTGCGCCGATATTGATAAATTGGTGGCAACAGCCTCAGATCGATTGGCCCAGGACCAGGACAGCCTCGTCCCCCCGGCAAAGCTTATATACACTTTCTACTACATGTACCAGGGCCGCCCGAAACGAAGTATGGATACATATGGTACGAACTCGTTTACAGGGTCCCTGTTGTTGCGTACGACTTGCGAAAGTGGCGTCGGGGGGGACTTGTTATTGAATTAGTGCCTGTCCCGGCATACCGCCTGGCATAGCCCTTCTGGCTATATGCGTGTCCTTGCGTTTTACGGATGCACCGAGTGAGTGTAGTTTTACTACACGTAGATGAAAATGTGAGAGTGGGCGCATGTATGCAGCTATATATGGCTTCTCCATGCAGTGCGGGCGCAGCGGCGGCTTGATTAGGGACAAACGAACGTTTGTGAAGAGGTGCGAGCGCCGATGGCAACGGGTGTTAGAGTGTTGAGACTCAGGGTCGGTACTTGTGGCGGAGGTCGAGTCTAACTGGTACTCTAGATCTGACTCGACCGGGACGGGGAGACCCGCGCGTCGGTTTGACTCTGACTCGATTAACGTTGGCGCTGGTGAACCGGTGTCTAGACAAGGACTAGCACGTTGAACGTATCCGGGTTCTCGTACGATATGATTGGCTCTTGGCAGAGCCTTGACTCGGTGGTATCACGATGCGCATGCAAATGCACGATAAACCGCATCAGTCCCAAGCCCAAGGCCGGACTCGATAAAACATACGTACGCCTGTAGGCCGACTATCATCATAGGTGATCGCAGTTGCCTGTGCAGAAGCCCGCAGCGCCCTCTACCCAAAGGGCGAAGTTACCCCATTCGTCTACTAGTGACCCGGGGGCCCGGAGGTACGGGGCCCGAGATCCGCGGCCGGCGGCGGCAGGGCCCCCGGGGACGACTTGTAAGTATCTAAGTTTGTGCCTTAGAGAAGGCGAATGCCGCATTTAGGACAGGCGCGAGGCGGCGCGTCGTGGCCTTCCACCACTAGCCCGGCGGGGAGCTGTAGTAAACGTCCACCGCAGCAGCAGACCGGAAACTGCGGAACGCAGATGTGTGTTAAACTTGGTTTTGAATTTCGAATTGGTGTATATACGGACTATGTACGCAGGCTGTTTGCGCAAGCTGCGGTAAGTACATTGCTGCGCGGGCTTGCACCACATGTGCGTGGGGATTGGCCGGTACCCAGGCCCCTGAGCGCACGTCGACTGTAATAGACGTTCGGACCAGACAGTGCTAGTCCTGCCGGCCGCCTTGCGGACCACAGACCGCATGCTGGGGGCCGCTTATTTGCTGTGTCGAAGGACGAGGGACCAGAGTGTTCATGGGTTTTTAACGAGCTTAAAATCTAAACATCTGCATCGGTTAAGTACGCTGTGGATTCTCAGGAACCGATTACTTAAGATGCCGAGGCGGACTTTCCCATGCAGGGTGGAGACGAATCGAGTCAAAGCCCTGCGCCATTGGCGCGACACCGACGTGGAC
This sequence comes from Coniferiporia sulphurascens, assembly GCA_002794785.1. Taxonomy (NCBI): domain Eukaryota; kingdom Fungi; phylum Basidiomycota; class Agaricomycetes; order Hymenochaetales; family Hymenochaetaceae; genus Coniferiporia; species Coniferiporia sulphurascens. The sequence continues at coordinate 1,143,839 of NBBA01000012.1, read as the reverse complement.
CCACGGCACACCCCGGCACGTTGATCGTACGATTGTCCGTCCGATTTCTTCGTACAATGCTGACAAATCACGACAATTGAATACAACTATCGCAAAGAACTCTGAAGAACGAACGGCGCCGGAATAAATAAAGGAAAGGACAGACGAGAGGCCGAAAGCAGAAGAAGGTTATGCGACAGGAGCGCAGACTTTTTGGCCGCGACGACGCGTAACCTTTGTCAGGTCACGTAATCGTCATGACACGACTCATGTCTTCCGGCGCCGTGGATGTATGCTTGCCTATATAAATATTCACAGGGCGCTCCGTCCCGACAAACCACCCCCTGGTGCGTTTCCACCTAGAGCCGTCGTCCCCTCCCTCCCCCCCTACCCTCCACCGCTCCTTTACTTCTTAAATTCATACATCCCGACGACGACTGGAAATGTCGCTGTCGAGACCCGACACCGCGGCTTCTACAGAGAAGGTCAGCGAGAAGCTCGCCGTCGCCGACCCGCAGCCTGCGCCCCCTGCCTCAGCTGCAGCGACCCCGCCCAAACCGGCAGCTAGCCGTGGCTTTTTTTGGAGGAAGAAGGCCGATACGACACTCGGAGAGAAGACCGACATTCCGGCTGATGGTGGCAATGCTATTCCTGTCGAGACCGTCAAGGAGGTCGGGTTCTTTGAGCTGTTTAGGTGAGGATTTGCCTTTTATCAGTGACGATGACGGTCGGGCTGTGTCCGTGAGGTATCCTCGCGGGGTCCAGCCTCAGCTATGTACGATCACGTTCAGGATTCTCTGACCGGTTGTTACTCAGGTTTGCAACAAAGTTCGAAATCTTTCTGAACCTCTTGGGTCTCGTCGGCGCCATAGCGGCTGGAGCTGCTCAGGTATGTACACACATGTGCCAAATCGATGAGATTCCTTTATCTGACCTGTCTCCCATCTTTTAGCCTTTGATGAGTATCATCTTCGGTAACCTCACACAGAGCTTCGTCAACTTCGGTGCGGCCGTCCAAAACTTGGCCAATGGCTCTGCGACAGAGGAACAGGTTCTGCAGTCGGCAGCGAGTTTCCGGCACGTCGCTGCTCTCGATGCATCGTACTTGGTGTACATCGGCCTCGGCATGCTCGTCTGTGTGTTCACGTACATGTATACATGGGTCTACACTGGCGAGGTCAACTCTAAGCGTATCCGCGAGAAGTACTTAAGAGTATGTCATTTTTTCTTCCTTTTTTCTATGGGATTGGCTGCTGATGCGGGAATTCGTAGGCGGTTTTGCGTCAGGACATTGCATACTTCGACAATGTGGGCGCAGGAGAAGTCGCTTCGCGAATTCAGACCGACACCCGTAAGTGGTTCGCACCCCTGTCTCCCGGATGCCATGTATTGATATTTCTTTAGATCTGATCCAACAGGGCATGTCGGAGAAGGTTGCACTCTCTGTTCAGTTTGTTTCGGCTTTCGTGACGGGTTTCGTCGTCGCCTACGTCCGTTCATGGCGTCTTGCCCTTGCCTTATCATCAATCTTGCCTTGCATTGCGATTACTGGCGGTCTCATGAACAAGATTGTCTCAAAGTACATGCAGCTCTCTCTCAAGCACGTCGCTGAGGGCGGCTCGATTGCGGAGGAAGTCATCTCCACAGTCCGTACTGCGCACGCGTTCGGCACGCAGAAAATTCTGTCAGAGTTGTACGACACACAAATAGAGCAGTCCCACGTCGTCGACCTTAAGGCGGCTCTCGTTCATGGTGTCGGTCTTTCCGTATTCTTTTTTATTATCTATTCAGCGTACGCTCTGGCGTTCTACTTCGGGACAACGCTCATCATTGAAGGCCACGCGACGGTCGGAATCGTCGTCAACGTCTTCATTGCTATTCTTATCGGCTCCTTCTCGCTAGCTTTACTCGCCCCGGAGATGCAAGGTATGCAAATCCCTAATTGTCTCGTTTGATAAGCCTACTTATTTCATATCTAGCTATTTCGCATGGCCGCGGTGCCGCCGCTAAGCTGTGGGCTACGATCGATCGTGTCCCGTCCATAGACTCTGAGGACACTGGAGGCCTCAAGCCCGAGGACGTGGTTGGTAGGATTGTCCTTGAACATGTCGATTTCAACTACCCGTCGCGTCCGGACGTACGCATCGTGAAGGATCTTTCTATCTCATTCCCTGCCGGTAAAACGGCGGCGCTCGTTGGCGCGTCCGGGTCCGGAAAGTCGACTATTGTTTCCCTTGTTGAGCGCTTCTACGACCCGCTCTCTGGTTCTGTTAAACTCGACGGCGTTGATCTTCGTAAACTCAATGTTAAATGGCTGCGCTCGCAGATCGGGCTTGTCTCGCAGGAGCCGGTGCTGTTCGCGACCACAATCAAGGGCAACGTTGCGCATGGACTTATTGGCACTAAATGGGAGCACGCTTCTGAGGAGGAGAAATTCGCACTTATTAAGGAGGCGTGTGTCAAGGCGAATGCCGATGGATTTATTACGAACCTTCCTCTCGGATATGACACTCTCGTCGGTGAACGCGGATTCCTGCTGAGTGGTGGTCAGAAGCAGCGTGTGGCTATTGCGCGCGCTATCGTCTCGGACCCGCGGATCCTGCTACTCGACGAGGCGACATCCGCGCTTGACACTCAATCAGAGGGTATAGTGCAGGATGCGTTGGACAAGGCCGCGGCGGGGCGCACGACAATTACGATTGCGCACAGGCTGTCGACGATCAAGGATGCGGACCGTATTTTCGTGATGGGCGAAGGCCTTGTACTCGAGCAGGGAACCCATAATGAGCTCCTTTCGCGTGAGGGACATTACGCACGGCTGGTGCAGGCTCAGAAGCTCCGCGAGGCAAAGGAGAGCGAGGAGTTGGAGGACGGCCAGGATACGGCAGAGGGCAGTGACAGCGCGTTGGTTGCGGAGAAGGAAGGCCACCACGATTATAAACAGGAGGCGCAAGATGAGGTCCCCTTGGACGCAGGAATACTGGCCGCTCGCTTGCGAGTGAGATGGTCGAGCAGAAGATCGCGAAGAAGGCTGTCAAGCAGCAGGATTTCTCGCTTTATTATCTCTTTAAGCGCTTTGGTTCGATTCAGGGTGAGGTCTGGAAGAGGTATCTTGTTGGTGCGGTCTTCGCTTCTATGACTGGTATGGTCTACCCTGCGTTCGGTGTTGTTTATGCTATCACCGTCACCTCGTATGAGAACTCGGACAAGCACAAGCTTCGCCACAGTGGTGACCGCAACGCCCTCTGGTGAGTACATAAATGACATACATTATATGTGCATCGTTCTAACCGACCCTCCTTAGGTTCTTCATTATCGCACTCATCTCTATGGTCACCGTTGGAATGCAGAACTACGAGTTCGCGGGAGCTGCAGCCAACTTAACGCACAGGCTGAGGTCACTGAGCTTCAAGGCTATCCTCAGGCAAGACATCGAGTTCTTCGATGAAGACAAGAACAGCACCGGTGCCCTGACTGCTAGTTTAAGTGACAACCCTCAGAAAGTGAACGGTCTTGCCGGTGTTACTCTCGGAGCGATTGTCCAGAGTGTTGCGACGATTATCACTGGTGCCATTATCGGTCTTGCCTTCCAGTGGAAGCTTGCTCTTGTTGGTATTGCTTGCATGCCTCTCCTCGTCTCTGCTGGGTACATCCGTCTTCGTGTTGTCGTTTTGAAAGATCAGGACAACAAGAAGGCGCACGAAGAGTCTGCGCAGCTCGCCTGTGAAGCCGCAGGAGCGATCCGTACCGTTGCTTCGCTCACGCGCGAGAAGGACTGCTTGGATATTTACAGCGAGTCGCTCGAGGAGCCGATGCGCCGCTCGAACCGCTCGGCGTTATGGTCGAACCTCATTTACGCGATCTCGCAGTCCATGATGTTTTTCGTCATCGCGCTGGTGTTCTGGTACGGCTCGGTTGGTGTCAGCAAGTTCCAGTACGGCACGACGGCGTTCTTCGTGTGCTTGTTCAGTGTCACGTTCGGCGCTATCCAGGCTGGTAACGTCTTCTCTTTCGTGCCGGATATCTCGTCTGCCAAGGGCGCCGGGTCGGACATCATTCGCATGATAGACTCGATGCCTGAGATCGATGCTGAGTCGACGGAAGGAGCCATACTTAAGGAGTCGCAGGGCCACATTCGCTTTGAGAATGTTCACTTCCGCTACCCGACGCGTCCTGGTGTTCGCGTGTTGCGTGACCTTAGTCTCGAGGTGCAACCGGGCACATACATTGCTTTGGTTGGCGCGTCCGGATGCGGGAAGAGTACGACTATTCAGCTTATCGAGAGGTTCTACGACCCATTGGCCGGTACCGTCTACCTCGATGGACAGGATATCTCGAAGCTCAACATCCAGGAATACCGGAAGCACATCGCCCTTGTCTCGCAGGAGCCTACCCTGTACGCTGGTACCATCCGTTTCAACATTCTGCTCGGAGCCACGAAGCCGCACGAAGAAGTCACTCAGGAGGATATAGAGAACGCCTGCCGCGACGCGAACATTTTAGAGTTCATCAAGTCGTTGCCGCAGGGATTCGACACTAACGTCGGTGGTAAAGGATCACAGTTGTCGGGTGGACAGAAGCAGCGTATCGCCATTGCGCGTGCGTTGCTGCGTAATCCCAAGGTGCTGCTGCTCGACGAAGCGACGTCTGCGCTTGACTCGAACTCGGAGAAGGTCGTGCAAGAGGCGCTTGACCAGGCAGCCAAGGGCCGAACGACGATCGCTATCGCGCATCGTCTGTCTACCATCCAAAATGCGGATTGCATCTACTTCATCAAGGAGGGGCGTGTCAGCGAGTCTGGGACGCACGACCAGTTGTTGGCGCTCAAGGGAGGGTACTATGAATACGTTCAATTACAGGGGCTCTCGAGAAAATAGATAGGATACAACGCGTTTATCGTATTTTCCTCTACAACCTTGTCTCCTTATCTTCCCCTCACATATTCAATGCCGCATATACATACACCCTCCATACCCTTGGTTTCCTTACGATACATCACACGCGTAGCGCACTACTCGACTCCCCCCACCCCTTCCTCTCGGCGCAAGCAATCCGCAACCCCTTGTCCTTGCATCAGCAATCCCCACCCCCACACCCCGGCCTCGGACTACTTATATAGTGGACTTGTACGAACTGTAATGATCCGACTGACCCCCTGATCCTGCACCTTTTCTCTTTCCTAAAACAAATCTGTCCCGATCTCCGGCTCTTTTATTTTCTTATGCTCTTATGCTCATGAAAGGTTGGATCCCTCTCTGTGTCTCCCTACCCGCGGAGGTTCTCTTTTTCTTATAATGGTTTTTTCTTACTTTCTTTGCACCGGTGATGGCGATGGCGACGACGACGACGGCGACGGCTTCCTGTCCCTTCCTCCCTTTTTTTATTTCATATATCTTTTTATTTGATTACATAATACATGACGGAAGAATATAAAGTTTTTCGCTGTCTCTCTGGTGTGTAGCTTTTTTCAACCAGATCTAGAGGAAATAAAAAGATGTCAAGGTGACTGTTGGAAGTAATAAATATGTTGAACCCACATAGAGTGGAGAGACGAAGCTATATTACGTCAGCTTAATCCTAGCTGAGCAAGGGACAGGTAGCTTCTCACTGGGGGGGGCCGCACAGCGTCAAGCTACTGCTGACTAAGCTCGCTTTTTGAGAGCCCCTAACCGGATAACTGGAGGGCTTCCCCCCCAATCAATGCAGTCGACAAAATCGACAAGTGTTGGTTATCAGTCGGAGCTTGAATGATGCCTAAACCTAGTTTGGTGAGGACGGGACGAGCACGTGCTCGGTTCTAGGCAGTAAGTTTAATTATATCATATATGTTGTTGCGGGTCTCTGAAGGACTTGTGAGCCCTAGCGACGAACAGCCCGAAAACAATTTAAACCTAAACCTAAACCTAAACCTAAACCTGTAAGCTTTTAACTTTTGCATAGAGAAGTCGTCAATCCGGTACGTAGATAAATCGCGGAGGGCGCGAAGAAGGCGCCCGGCCTGCTCGCGATTCCGAGTTCTGAGCCTGAGTCTGAGTCCGAGTCCGAGTCCGAGTCACTGTTGACTCGGAGCTCTTGTACTGATTGCTTTTCGTCAACGTAGTTCGAGTTCGTGGAGCTATACTGTATGATTGATGGAGCTCAATATACACAGTACATATCGCTGATAGCCTTTGTTCGGGAGCGCTCTGACTTCTTCGACAAATTTACCCAGTTTTCTTATTAATTGTCCTGTTTTTGAGAGGAAGCGGGGAAAGGGGGAGTCACGTTGGAAAACCCGACGAATCACCTTCAGAGACCCGGATCAGCTTTGTAAGATGCGCCGGAGCGGTGATAGTTTTTTACAAGTCATAATTTGCAACAAGCGGCAGTTCGGGAGGGCGGTGGGACAAATCGATACAAGCACTAGAAGCAAGTTATATTGGCATGACTCAAAGACACACGGTTAGTACGGAGAGAAAGGAGACCAAAATAAGGGGCGGGTGATTTGGCCCGATGAGAAGTCGAGCATTTAATACGGGATTAGTTTTTAAGAAGCGTTTGGGGGTTGGGGCGAAACCGACGACGGTGTCAGTGATGACCAAAGTTAACCCTTCATACCAACTCGGCGAGCCCTTGAAAAAAGAAAGATGCGCTTAGTTGACAGTGGCAGAAGATTTTTTAAAAAACATACCAATTACGCCGCAGGCTGAACGAGCACCTGCGTTCCCCGTTTTTAGACTCTCTTCGTTTCCACCTTTTCCAAGGTCGTCAGTTCCCTGTTAGAAGGGGAGTAAATAGTAAGTCACTATACAAGCAAATCAAATCGCAGCGGGTTTCAAGACTGGTGCGTATAATCGCAGGGAAAAACTCCATTACATGCGTGTACCATCTTTCTCTCTCTCTCGGGACACAAACAGCCCCTTTCCTTCTTACGAAAAAAATCTGTACTTACAGCATGTACGACCACACTCCGGCCGACGACGCTGAACGGTCCGTTCAGCGATAGCAACTTGTCCGAGAATGAAAGCGTCGCGACACCTGACGCGTCGCTTTGGATGTTCCCGAGGTCACCGATGTGCCGACTTGAGTCCGTAGGCGCGCCGTGAGCCTTACCAAGCGGGTTGAAGTGCGGGCCTGCGGATGTGCATCCGGACGTCGCATCGCCGAGTTGGCTTCACCAAATAGTCAGTCGATACAGTAAGTAGGTGCCGCGGATGAGGGCCGACGTACTGGATATGGAAGCCCCGCTTAGCGTTCGGGTCGAGGTTCTTGATCTCTCCGGAGACGAGGACAGGCGCACTCGCGCCTGCTTGGGTGAAGTAGACTGTGCCCGTTACGTCCGAGTCACCGCTGAGTACTACGACGGCCTGTCCAAGCAAATATAACTATAATGAAATCGATACATGAGGATAGAATCCGTCAGCGCGCACCTTCTTCACGAGAAACGCAGGCTCAGGAGAAGAGTCGGAATTGACGAAGAGGCGCCACAGCACAAGGAGCACGACTGCAAGTGAGAGCACCGTGCACGTAGTTGTGCGGGTAGTCTTCGAGAGCTGCGCACCGGCGGACCTGGTGTCCTGTTTAAGTGCGTTCATAGTGGATGGTGGACAGAGATAGAGCTGCTTGCTTACCGCCGTCAGTGGGAAATTTCCACATGCTGCTCACCTTCGCATGTCGTCTTCGGCGAGTCCGTGTAGGCCGTTAGTAACGCGCCGATAAGTAAATATTACGTAACAAATCGGCGACGCGCTCGACACGCTCGGGTGACAGTCACTCTCCGGAGTGTGTAGCTCACCACCACCACCGACTCCGTCCTCCGCGACAACAACAAAAGTCGAAGGCAGCAGCCATCGTTAACCTGCGAAAATGACGACGCAGTTCGACAACATCTATCATGAATTGGCCCCACAGGTCGGGAGTGAGTCGCGTCGGCTGAGACACGAGTTATACATGCAGATTGCTGACAAGGTCACCAGAATTTCGTATGGCGGCGAGCGGGGTGGCATGGATGAACAGCGAGACGAAGGACGTCGTGTCCGTCCTCGTCGGCAACATCAAATGGGCTGCATGGATGCGCGTCGCGCGCGGCTTTCGGCTTCGTTTTGGCTTGAAGGACAAGGGCAAGCGCGAAAATTTCGAGGGGTTCATGCGTGATGTAAAGGCCGTTCTATAATGGTTCATGTTACCGCTACTAATGAGGTGCTATGTAGGATCATGACAAGCTTATGGCACTACTCAAGCAACACTACGGAATCATCTTGGAAAGCAAGGAAATCTCGTTCAAAGGGTGGAACTGGGGTGCTACTGACTTCCAAGGTCCGTTTTTCTTGCCGAACCAACCCCTTCACCTTAGTGATCTTCATTTAGGCCAGGACTTGGCGTTCCTCGTCTCGAACAAAACCTCTTTCGAGCTGCCGTTACAAAAGGTCGCCAACTCAAATATCGCCGGACGTACGGAGGTCTCGCTCGAATTTGCCTCATCCGCCGCTTCTCGGCCTTCCAAGGGCGCTGCAGACGAGCTCGTGGAGATCCGCTTCTACGTCCCTGGCACTCACACAAAGGCCACCGGTTCGGACGCAGGCGAGGAGGACGTCGCAGAGGTGGATGGGGAAGAGACGAGCGCAGCGCAGGTATTCCACGACATCATCAAGGAGAAGGCGGAGCTTGGCGAGGTTACTGGCGACATGATCATCAACTTTGAGGAGGTGCTTGTGCTCACACCCCGTGGTCGCTACGACGTGGACATGTTCCCTGACTTCCTGCGCCTTCGTGGGAAGACCTACGACTACAAGATCAACTACGACGGTATTTCTAAGCTGTTCCTCTTACCAAAGGATGACCAACACGTCCTGTTTATTGTGAGTAAAAATGGGCTATAACGTAGACGACTGGTCTTGCTAACAACTTGTAGCTGAGTCTTGTAAACCCTATCCGTCAAGGTCAGACGCGCTATCAGTTCCTTGTCATGCAGTTCGACAGGGAAGAGGAGATAAGCGCTGAGCTGAACATGGAAGAGTGAGCATAGCCTTATCGTTCCCCCCTAAAAACCCAATTTATCTTTCCTTCGATAGGGAGGAAGTTGCGAAGTATGAGAAACTGCAAAAGCACTATGAAAGTTCGACATTCGAAGTTGTGTCAAGTGTCTTCCGGGCTCTATCGAAAAACAAAATCGTCGGTTCCGGCAGTTTCCAAAGGTGTGTATCTTTATTCGTCCAGTATCAGTTGTTGTTCACAGTGTACAATCAGTCGCAACGGTCATCCGGGCATCAAGGCAAACCTAAAGGCCGTTCAGGGGGACCTGTTCATCCTTGAAAAATACATATTTTTCGTAGCCAAAGCTCCCCTCCTCATCGAATTATCCGACATTCATCAAGTGTCCTTCTCCCGGTTCGTACTTGTCCGGAAGCCAGTAACTTAAGACGAATTTGTGGCTGACATCACAGGGTTTCCTTGCAGTGTCGGAGGCCAAATGGCTACCTCGCGCACCTTCGATCTTATCGTAGTTACCAAGTCGGGACCAGAGCACACGTTCTCGAGCATAAACAAGGAGGAGCACGAGGGTGTGGAGTCGTACCTAAAGAGCAAGAAGCTGCGTGTCAAGAACACGATGGCCGAAGAGCTCGCTGCGCCTGCCCTTGATGACGACGATGACGATGAGGAGATGCAGAGTGTCGTCAGCAGCGGTGAGGAGGTCCCGAAACCGCGTCTTGGTGGCGATGCCGACGAAGACAGTGAAGACGGTAAGCATTCGTCAACCGCCTTACTGTGTTGATCTAATAAATCTCATTTCTTTTTTTTCTTAACACGAAGATGAGGACTTCCAGGCTTCATCATCCGACGCGGGCTCGCCGTCGTCAGAATCAGGTTCGGACTCGGACGGTGCAGCCTCGGCGTCCGACGCAAGTGGTGACCGCGCGATCATGCAGAAAGACAAGAAGAAAAAGAAAGTGGATGGCGGCGAGAAGCCAAAGAAGAAAAAGAAGGCAGCCACGGATGCGGTGCCGAAAAAGCCAAAGGCCAGCAAGGAGGTCAAGGGGAGCGCCAGTGGAGACGAGGATGCTATGGACATTGATGAGGACCGACCGAAGGCGAAGCCTAAACCTAAGCCCAAGCCCAAGGCGAAGGGAGCAGAGGAAGGGGACGGGCCAGTGAAGAAGAAGCAGAAGAAGGAGTGAAAAGGCACAGTTAGCATCGAGCTACTTTCTCATCTCTCACTCCTTTCTGTTTGTAGATTTAATTCGTGCTTTGCTACTCTGTTCTACTTATTGCTTTAGTGTACAACAAATGCCTTCAGATGAGTTTCGATTATCACTCCAGCGATGCATGGGTACGGAAAGTGTGATTTATTATTATTCGGGAGGACTAAGGGCCTGTAAGGTCGAGCACATGCGCCTCGTGTCTCGTCCGCCTCTATGATTTGCCTGGGTCTTTCCGGCCTCGCGTGTGTTTCAAGATGAGGTACCACTCGAATAAATATGAATCCATCCGGAAGGCCTATATTGTATCCTTTTTAAACTAACCTTTTTTTTTCGTGTACAGACGCATAACTCTTTACGAGAGCGCACGCGCATGCTGTAATCAACAGTGTTGAGCTTGTCTCAAAAGAAAAAAGATCCAATATGAGTTGTGGTCCGGTATGTCAATGACCAGAAGCCGCGGAGCAGATTGATAGTACTTGCAGAAGACGAGCAAGGAAGGTTATTGAATATAGAGCAAACCAACGATTTCTTGAGCGAAACAGAAAAGAAAAGGACCAGTATACATGAGGTTCCCCAGTTCGTGGATCCGTACAGGTTCAAGCCGACCGGATACGCACAACTGACCAACACGAAGCTTATAGCCAAAGACGTCTTCAAGACAGGATCAAGCAAAACAATCAAAAGTCGAGGCGAAAGTCGTGTTCCTGCTCTTGAAGGGGGAAGGCAGCATGTATGTATCCAAGCGAGAGCGACAAGCTACGAGTAGAAGGTTGAGTTGACAGTCCAAGCGCACCGCTAGATCCGCTCCTGTCAGTAACCCCAGCGCATTGTGTAGCGTAGAAGTCGGAATCAGCACAAGGAGACAAAGTACATGCGTTCAACTGTGTCGCCAGTTGCGCCATAGTAGTGCCACCGAAGGAGTTCATAGTTCGGCCAGTAGTACCAGTATCGTCAGCTCCGGCTCCAGTAGCCTCAGGCTGTCCACTAGCAGAATCCCGGTCTTGCGTCCCCAAGCTCGCCCTCGAGACGTCGGAAACCTGCGACTGCTGCGCACGCAGCCCCGAGTCGAGCGCGCACTGCACAGGATGAACGGTTCGTGCAACAGGCGTCGACTGCGACACGATGCTACGGAAACTATTGCGTCTATTGAAGACGCGCGAGTAGCGGTGGCACCTGCAGCGCAGCGACCCAGAGACGGACGTGTCAACGGAAGCCGAGGCCGAAGCCGATCTGGCCTGGTCAGAGGATGCGGGCGCAGGCGCGACACCGAGTATGCTACAGAACGGACAGTCGGTAACGTCGCGCTCCCAAGAGGGTCTCCCTCTGGCTCTGGGATTCCGTAGCGGCTTCACTAGGAGAAACGAGGACACTCGTGACGACACAGTGGTTGCAGTTGCGATGGAGGCGTTTGCTTCTGCCTCTGCGCTCTGCATTACTGGAAGCGAGGGCGGGGGTACGGGGCGTTCATCTTGCAAGTCCCTAAATTAAGACAACAAGAACACGATGAACCGCATCAGACGCGTCCAACCAGAAAAAAAGGAGAAATGCAGATAAATACTAACAACGCTTCAAGCCCTTCAGCGAGTCGCTCCAGTTCACAGAACGGCTCCGGCTCACTTGCAAGCCCCAAAGCAGCACGCAAAACAAAGTCGTTTTCAATTGTGACTCCCATAGGTAGTCCGCCGCCGGTGGCACGATTCGGCGGAGTCGCATTGTAGCAGGCGTCACTATTAGCACTGACGAAGTTCTGTATCTCCCGCGCGAACGCACGTTCACCATATGTGTTGGCGTTACGGAAGATTTTCTTTTTCTTGTTGACTATTCCGAGTAAGCCTGTTCCTGGCCTGAGCATCGTGGGTCCACCGTTACCCCGACGCTGGTCGAGCGGGAAATTCGGATTCGAATTTTCGTTTGATCGTGCTTTTCGTGGCATTTATAAAGATGTGGCCAGGCTAAGATCCTATCCAAAGATTCGTCTCCGATTACTTGCGTTCGAAAAAGAAAGAAAAACGAGAGCCTAGCACCAGAGTAAGTACTTCTTCAAGTTCAAGTCTAACAATCAAACAAGGCAGATGCATGGATTACTAAAGCAAAAATAATGCCACTAGGCCTGTTTACAATTTCCTATACAATACTTTTTACAGCTACAATCGAGTTTCGTTGGCAACTTTGTCGTTCGTATTGGAAAGCGGGGAAGGGATAGAACTGTGAGAGGAAGAAAGAAAGAGAGAAAGAAATTAATCACAATCACTATGCATATACAATCATCTAACAAGAAAGAGGGATTTTGTTCAGGCAGGAATAAGGGATTCGGCGCAAACCAAATTGCTAAAAGGAATAGTTTATGTGCAACGGGCAGGGATAGGATGAGTGTACACATGTACGATATGTGCGGGGAATAATAAAAACGGGCAACGAAAGTAAAGAAAGGAAGAAAATTTCCCAGAAATTCGCGCCGAAAGAAAGTCTATTCATAAACAAATAAAGCGAGGAAGGAAAAAAAGAAAAGTGCTCAAGATTAAACAATGTACAAAGATCCTCAATTTACGCTGCTGAGCGTTTGGCGAGTAGAGAGCCGGGCTCGAAAGGCCCAGCCGACTGAGCAGCGCTTGGGCCAGACATAGTTTGCGACCCCTGGCCGAGGTTGACGAATGTCTGCGCCGGACGTTTGCGCGTACCTGCGCGAGAAAGGGCCGCACCGGCCCCGGTGGGTGCACCCACCGTCTGTCCCACAGATGAACTTTTATTGTGGAAAAGGACGCGCTTCTCTTGATACAGGATGTACGACTGTAAAACCACCATGATCGTCAGTCTTGAGCGTCGTCGAGCATACTGCGTTGTTCCTTACCCTAGCAAGTAAAATATTCTCAACCCATTGCCTGCCGGTTTCCTCAGGACACGTAAATGTATGCAAATAGTCCGACTTGTTTTCAAAGAGTGTTATCGGGTCTGTCGACTTGACAGCGAACGCGAACGCCTTCTGCGACTTTCGGCTGCGCGCGACAATGTATGCGTCAAACGCGGACAGTGAACACAGAAACTCGTTGTCCTTGCCCTACAAGGAGCCGTCAATACGAAGCTGAATGGAGCTCCAAAGTATGTACTAACCTCACGCTTCGACAGCCAAAGGCCGTGCTCCCGCAGTTCTAGCCATCGTTTATTCCACCTCCCTTTCTTAGTCTCGTAGTCAACATAACCACTGCGCGTAGGGATGCTGGATGGTATAGTCTGGAGCAAATATAAGCATTGCATCAAGGAAAGAAATTTGACAAAATCCCACTTACAGTCAAGAGGGGAGCGAATGCCGACCGCTTGACCATGAGACAATTCATAGTCTTCTCCTTGGGCCACGACCCAAAGACATCATTGACCAATTCAAAGCTCCGAATGGGACGCTCTGTTCGACGATACAATTAGTAAGTTCGCGAAGGCACGCAGAAACGACAGAGAACAGCGTTCGCTTACCCATCTCAAAATCGGCGCAGACCTCGTACAGTATCCAGCTACTCGAACGACGTTCCTCTCCACGAAGGTCTCCCTGCTGCGCAAGCACATCGAGTACATCCCGAGCACTCATCTCTGCGCCCACCTCAACCACGTTGAAGTGCTGCCTATCGCCGATGTAAACACGCGTTTGCATAGCCGTCGATGCCGATTGCACGAATGTAGAGCGATGCGGTGACTCAGGACGCGATGTCATGGAGGGCCGCGACGCAGGTATCGACAATGGCTGCACGTACGGCTGCTGCTGTTGATAATGATGCGCATACTGTGCGTCGTCGACGATCGCCCGTGAAGCCTTGTCAAGCGAAGTCCGTGTGCTCTTAGCCATAAGCGGATTCTGCTCTTGCGAGGGCCGTCCCTTAGACGACGTCGGACGACGCGCCGGAGATGCAGGTACAGGCGGAGCAGGGGGAGGAGCAGATAAGGAAGGTGCAGATGTCAAATTATGGAAAGACCGCATTGGACGAAGCGTGCGTATCGGCGCGTCCGTCGAGACCGTCGCGGACTGCAACTGCTGCTGCTGCTGCTGGAAAGACTGACCGCCAGCCTGAGCAGTAAACGGGCCCTGATTACTACGACGCGAGAACGAGGAACCCGACGCGTGCTCAACCGGCAACGCGCTGTAAGGTCCACTCAGGAGCTCCCCAGATGTACGGGGCGGCTGCCATTGTGACGACGACATACCACCGGTCTGATATGTGGGCACGCCAGTATCAGCATCCGTGTTAGTCCGAGTCTGCACCTTCAGCAATCGCCTCGCCAGATCCTCTGCAGCCACTCCGCCCGCATTCGCCTCCCCAATCGTCTTCGCGCGCGGGCGCCTCGTAACCGGTGCAGACTGTGGAACCTGCGGCGGCTGTAACAGACCTTGCGCCATCAGCGCCGCCTCTTGACTGCTCGACAAAGCCGCTGGTCCCGGGCCGAGTGCTGCGCCCTTGGGAGGCTTCATCGAAATCGTCCTGCCGCGCTCAGACTGCTCTGGGAATGGCTGTTGCTGCTTTGGAAAAGGTGCAGGCGAGATTGCGTCCTCAGGCGTACGAGGAGGCTTTCCCGGAGCTACAGAACGATCCCTGCGACGCTTCTCGCGCTCGTCGCGCACCTGTCGGCGAATGGACTTTTGCGCCTGCAGTGCATTGGGAATACGCTGAGCAAGCGGGACATCGTCGTCTTCCGCGCCCTGCGTCAACGTCCTATTCCCGCCGTCAAGGCTCACACCGCCAGTCTGGATTGTCGCAGGCGGCGGCTTGAACACTCCCTTCCTGCCATTGCGCAGCTGGTTGAACACCGGAGCGACCACCTCGTCCTGTGCAGGAGGTACAGGTGCAGGAAATGCAACGGGTTTCGGAGCGACAGGGACACTGGGACTGAGCTCGTCTTCACCATACGCATCAGACTCGGACTCAGACTCGCTTGAAGTCGTCGATAGACTCGACACAGACGGTTTTCTATTCCGCCGACCGTCATCCCGATCATCATCCCTTCCGCGGCGACCTCCACCAGGCGGCCCCCTCTGATCGCCATAGTCGCTTCCTGAGCTCTTGTTCCCGCTTCCACCACCGCCATACGAGCCTTGATACCTGTGCCCCCCTCCCCCACCTCCACTTCCCCAACCCTGTCCGGCCCCTCCTCCCCGGCTTCCCGAATATCCGTTCGTATGTGTGCGTCCCAATGCCGCAGCCGACTGGGCCATACCAGGAGGAGTAACAATACTTCTCACTGCAGATCCTCTGCGACTCGCACCCGCCCGACTCTGTTCGCGCTCCTGATTAGGCCGGACCGTTCCTGACGACGAGCCAGGTTCAAAGCCGCCCGCCACCTCGACGTCGAAAGGGCGCCAGCCCGAAAGCAACGCGTCAACGTCGTGCGGAATCTCCAAGTCAGTGTCGCCAAGCTCATGCTCGAGCTCGTCATTCCCGAACCCGCGCTCTGCATTGCTTGCACGCGTCACAGCTTCAGCCCGCGCCGCAGACGCGCGTGGATTTCCCGTGTACTCATGCAGTCCGAGGCTCAGCTCGTCTGCACTTTCGAAGGGATCGTATCTTGTTCTTGACGACGCTGACAGCAGTGATATACCACTACTCTGACTTCCCTGCCTCCTCGCATGTCCACGCACGTCAACAGACTCGTAGCCAGATCCAAACGACGACTGCGATCGCGACGAAAGTTTATGGGCCGCGACAACATCCGCATGCACGACGCCCTCATAGTCAACCGAGCCGGAGCTCGATCCATATCCATGTCGCCCACGCGTCCACGAGCTCGAGCGTGAATTTGGCCCTATCAGGTTCGCGACATAATACGATTTGTTGGACTTGGCAGAGGAAGATGAAAAAGTCGTGGCCGTGGACGCCTTCCTGCTGACGGCCGGTGACCTGCCGAAGCCGTAATCGTCGTAGCCGTATACACTCCCGAGCGACCGCGCGGGTGAAAGACTGAAGACTGGGTCCTCCTCCGGGAGGGTTGAGAGCGGAGGCAACATATAGCTATCGTCCAGGCCGCTGTCAAAGTAATCCAGCGGGGTAATTTGTGGCTGCACGCTCTCCCCTGACGCGCTCGTGGCAGTAGTTTCGATATCCGTATCTGTGTTAGCGTCGACGTCGACGTCGGTAACGTTTCCCGATTCTGAGGGCTTTTGTACTGTCTCCGTCTCCGCTTCTACTTCTACTCGAGCTTTGCTGGCGTCAACAGATGATGGAGATGCAAGTGCGTCCGATACTTCTTCAAGCCCACCAGACCCGCGTTTAATAATGTACGTGGCGTCGGTGGCGTCCCGTGCAGCGTCGATACTATCAAAATCAGTATCGCTTCCCGTAACCGTAACCGAACCAGCCCGTAAACTCTCCTCGTTCTCCGGCAATGGCAACGGCAACAGCGGCTGTACCGGTGGCTGTGGGCTCTGTTCCAGCGACGGCAGTGGTGTGCGCGGGTGCGGCAGGCACGGGTCGATCGTAAGTGAGTCAGGCCGCAACCTCACAGAGTCGCGGTGAGCGTTGGCCGCAGCGTACGCAAAATGTCCGGGAGAAATAGACAAAACGACGCCAAAGTCCTCGACTGAACTGGTTGGGGAGGGATCAAGCGACGAGCTGGGCGACGAGTTGGGGCTGCGTGCGAGTGCGCGCCTCACGTGTCTGGGGATCGCACTAGCGCGAGTGTGGCCAGTGGGGATAGCGACGGGGACAGAAGCGCCGTCTGGGTGCAAGTAAGAGCGAGAGTAAGAGTACGGAGAGGGGAACGCATTCGCCCCCACGTTATGGTCTTCCTCTTCGACCTTCCCTTCCGCATCAGCTGTATCCAAAAATTCCGCGTGTGTAGCGCTTTGCCCGCCAGAATTCCGTCCTAGGCCATTATCATCCGCTCCCCCGCGTGGAATAAGAATTGATCCCGAACCTCGTGGCTCCTCCTTCCGAGGGAGGACGGACTCGCTAAGGACGTCGTCACGACCTCCGTTCTCCGGTGTCCCCGCAAGCTCAGACTGAACTCGGACAGTCGCCATCGACGATGTCGACACGTCTCCAGCGACCTCATCCCCACCAACACCCTTCCCATCTCTATTCCCATCCCCAGCTTCGTCTTTAATTCCAGCTCCGTCTCCATCCACTTCCGGCAGGGAAGTCGCACTCGCAGTCTTCCCATCCTCCTCACGCACACCATCATCATCATCTCTGTCTCCCAGCGTGTCCGATTTAAGCTTAGCCAGCGATGCCGTCTCTTCATTAGCATCGGCATCACCATCTCGTGCCTCTTTATCAACTCTCTCTTCCGTCTCCGTTTCCTCCACCGGTCTAATAGTTTCCCGGTCATCTATACTCGCACTTAATCGCAGGTAAGCGGGCTCCAACGAACTATCATCATCGCCATCTCCGTCCGTCGGCATGGTCGTCGGGACCACCAGATTCGGATCCCGAGTGTCCCGTGCCCTTACGACCGTGTCTTGATTCCGATCGGGTATCCTCCCTTCTTCATTTTGTCCACCAAAGTTACCGTCGACAAGATCGGTGAGGACCGTCGAAGGAGACGCGTCCGATGTCGGAGAACGAGCATACTCGCGCTCATCAGGTGCAGACGCACGTTCGGTGAGTACCGATTCTGTCTCGATCCCAGAATATGGATCATCAGTGCTCAAATGGAAGAAGGAATCTGCTTGCACTACGGTCGAAGCTGACGAGTAAGGTCTATGTGACCCGCCTGATGGGTCCGCACCGCCGCCCTCCTCCCATTCTCCATTTTCGTCATGATCTCCGTCGTCTTCATTCCCATTTTCGTTCGTGAGGCCAACCGTATCTATGTAAACGTAACCATTAAATAAATCGAAGAACAAAGACCATATAGAATTAATGAAGAGAGGGATAATCCGGACTTACTAGGTGCAAATATAATATCATCGATAGAGGCATAGTCGTCGCTCCCACCTTCCCATTCGCCTAAAGTCATCGCCCGCTCTCTCACCCTCCCTCTACCCAACTCTTGACTATCTGCATCGGCAGATTCAGATTCAGGCTCGGGCTGAGATTCAGGCAAGTCCCACGGCTCAACAGGCAGCCCCGCACCAACTTTGCCTTTCCTCTTTCTCACCTTCACCCCGAACCCAGCAAATCCTCCCAAATTTCCAAACCCAGCACTCATGCGCGCAAGCGTGCTGAGCGATGGCAGGGACGGCCGCGACGCAAACGCGGGACGTGTATGCGCGGGACGCGCACGTGGGTGAGCAGATATCGGCAAGGCGCCTGTGCTCGGGAGCCGGGCGCGTGCGGGCGTGGCAGCGCTTGTTTGTAGGCGCGGTGAGAGTGGCGGGGAAGCAAGCGGCGAAAGAGGGAATGTAAGGACGGACACGTTCGTGTCGACATGGAGGGGAGACGCCGATGGGAGTGGTACGGGCACAGACGATGGCGTGGGCTCGTTTTGCTCAGGCGTGGGGGAGAGAGTGCGACTCGCACCGACAGGCGTACTAGGCATGGACGCGTCGCTCGCTGAGCTGAACGACGCGATTGACGCCGAGCGCGAGAGCTTGTCCGAGCGTGCCGGAGCGACGGGTGCGAAGGGGTCGTCGTCGAGTAAGTAAGCAGGAGGGGACTCGCGTCCGTCCGCCCCTGGAGACATTGCCGATGTAGCATACGCATATGCGTATCCTTCATCTTCCACGGTGTCACTCGGCACGCCCACGATCGTGTCAGCAATTGACGTCCTACTGCCACTGGTGTACGTCTGCGCACGGGCGCGACCGTACGAGCGGCGTAGCTCACTACCCGCAGACGAAGACGGAGGGCGCAGCGGTTGCACAACTACGCTGGCCTCAGAATCGCGGACGCGCGTGGGAGGCGTAGTGTTAAATGCATGAACGTGCACGGGAGTCGTACTCGTCGACGCGGACGCGGACGCCAAGGGGGATTGCAGGGACTGAAGGAAGGACGGTATAAGTATAGACTGCAGCGAACGGCGTTCCTTGGCCATTTTCGCAGGTGGGCCGCGGACCTTGGACGTGAGCTTCGCGAAGTCGGAGATGAGAGCGGACCGTGATTGCGAACGCGAGCGTGAGTGCACGCGCTGGGCAGACGGGGTCGGTAGCGGCAGCGCTGTGGACGCGCCTGGGGATCGCGGAGTCTGCGGAGGCTGCGTGAGGTGATCAGCGACCGTTACAGATCGGCACAACGCGAGAGAGAGAAAAAACGCGCGCCGCCAGCCACGCCGAAGAGAAGGCAAAGGGACAACGTCGACCGTCAAACGAGCCCACGCTGGTCCCACCATGTAAAAGACACGTTACACAGGACTCACCGAAAAATAACCCGCGCCGACGCCGGTGTGTTCGGTGGCAGGGACGCCTCCAGCGCTGTCCTCGCGCACAAAGTGCCACTCCGCGTGTTGTTCGCCGTCTGCGATCGTGAGCGCAGGCGGGTCGGAGGCGAGCAGGGGTTTTGCAGGAAGGGTGATGGCGAGGGGTGGTGGGGGACGGATGCGCTTTAGTTCTGCGTTCGAATTCGCAGTAGAAGAGATGTGGGCGTCGAGAAGAGACGGGGCAAGACCGGCGTGTGCACGGTCCTGCGGAAGCGGAAGCGATGGCGACGGCGCTGGGGGACGTGCAGCGTTTTCAAGCTGGTGTCCGTAATCGTTTCCGTCCCCGTGTACGTGCCCGATTTCGCGTCCGGGTTCGAGCTCGTGTGTGAGCTGATCTACGCGCGGGAAGACCATCACGAATCACAGCTGATATATGAAGATATTTTAATATAAAAATAAAAGAAAAAGAAGGCGACAGCGTGCGCCGTTGCGTAATGGGCGCGGGTGCGGTTGGGACACGAGGCAGGCGGGGGGAGAGCGGAGGGAAGACAGAGAGGAGATGGGGGAGAGGGAGAGAGGGACAAAAGGACCTGCTTATAGCTCGCGTGCTACTACATTTGACATTCCATCGACAGGCACGTCTTATACCTATAGCTACTCGTCCACCAATTTTAAATCACCTATAATAATATTTAAATTTTAGAAAAGGGGGAGAAGAGGAGGAGAGTCCGCGTCCGCCATGACAACACCGCAACATCAGATCAGCTCATATACCCATGTTGTTTTCTTTCCTTTCGCGACATAAGTATGTAAAATATTACGCACTCGACGGGGTCTTTTACGTCCTCTACTCGGTCCGCGTGCCTTTGGGTTCTCATCGGCAAAAGGGTCCAATTTTCAGGGAGGTGCTCGAGCAGAGTGAAAGGTTATCTATCGTCTACGCGTAGTGGCCCGAGCAATCCCCATCGACCTCACTACCACCCACATCTCAATTATCGACACGGTGCCTGCCCGCACCATCATCGCCAAATTATCACGTATATATACAGTACATGCTATGCCAGCACTACACGAAGATCTCGCCTCCAGATCCTTTAACTAAACCGCGCCCTCTAATTACCCAACAGCCTGTTCGCCAAACGGCAAATCACGGAAATCTCCGGAAGATCATCCCCCCTCCTTCTGATTCATATTCATATTTCATCCATTTTTTGCAGAAGATTACAGCCAGATGGGCAAAAGTCTCCGTACGAACCCAACGTCCCCCGTTTGTCGCTCAAGCCCCGGAGCCACAGTTACAGATCCCTATTTTTACCGAGGCGAGAAGACGCCCCACCCCCTTCATCAGGTGATGTGTAAAATTTTCAAGAACTCCCGCCGGCCACCGACTATGCCTTTCTACAACTGCGCGGCCATTAACCCCCGGTCCCGTTTACTAACACCGTACGCCATCGAGTCCATCTTTCAGCTACAAGTATCAATTATTGTGGACGGGGGAAGTAAGCGTACAACTCAGGACACCCGATTATCACGGGAAATGCCACAATTAAACACGACTTTACTCTATAGATTACTACTGCACCAAAGCGAGTACAGCGCATATAAGATCGTATCACGTCCATGCTAAAAGGAGCGTCCTCAAAAAAAAAGTCCGTCCTCGACTGAAACACTACGAAGGGAAGCGCCGTCAAAGTCAAAGGAAAGACAGTCCAAGTCCCGAGTCCCCTGGGATCACGCAGTTAAGCAACTCCTGCGAATAGGGCTTACTCGGGGCGTTTTCGTGTTCCCCGCACGCTGCAACATGACCAGAGCTGAGGCTGGTACTGCCGCTATTCTCCTCATCCACATACGTCGACACGAACGACCCTTTCTCGGTGACGTCGTCCGGGTCCCCGCGCAGGTCTCTACTCGACCCGAGCGACCCGGTCTCCGCCTTCAGCCCTATTTTATCCGTGGGCGCGAACACGGATGCAGCCGCCTTCGGACCTGCTCCGGCGGCCGTCCGCGTGGATTCCACGCTCGCATCGGCCTCTGCGCCGTCAAAGAGCGCAGCTGTTTCCTCAACAGTAAGTCCCTTTGTCTCAGCGACGAAAAGTATGCAAAACACGAGCTCGAACACGAGCCATACGCAGTAGACGATCTGCATGTAGATGTGCGCGTGAGTGCGCTCGCGATCAGTACGGACGGAAGATAAAAAGTGCGAGACGCGAGAAGGCACAGACATAGTATTTCCAGCCGAGGCTCTGTCAGCGGCACGGTGGTTAACTAAAGCACCGGGAACCAAGGAGCATTTAAGAACTCACAGCAAGTGCGACAGGGTTGACATATTGGTTGAAGATAAGCGACAGAGAGACCGTGAGTGTGAAAACCGACAGCCCTTTTGCGCGGATTGCGAAGGGGAGGATTTCAACAGTGTAAGAAATCACTAGAGGCGTAAACGCAATGCTGGCGCAGTGAATCTTTAATTAAGAAGTCGATAGTCAAAAAAAATTACTGCGGCAAGACGTACTCATACGCCGCATAGAACAAAAAAATGAACGCAATGACTGCATGCGCTGACGTCACACTACCCGTCTGCGCAAACAGCGCAGAGCATGTTGTCTGCAGTGAGAAAAACACTAACATGCCCGCGCACGACGCTATGAATAACAGACGCCGTCCGAGTTTGTCCACAAGCGCCGCGGCACTCAAAGCGACAATTAAGTTCCAAATCTGCAATAAACCGTTGATGAGTAGCTGCAACGTCGGATCCGAAATACCAATGCGTTCGAAGACCGCATTAAGGTAGAACGAAACGAGACCGTTGCCGGACCACTGTGAGAAGAATGCCAGTGCAATGATGAGGCGAAGCCGCTTCCTGTTCCCGCGCTGCGTAAAAAGGGAAGTCCAACCGACTTGGGAAACAGCACTCCGTTCAGCTGCAAGAGCACTCTTAATTTCCTCGAATTCGTGCACAACAAGCGGGTTGCATCTGCAAGAAAAAAATTGACATTTAAAGTACTCTCAAGATGAAGAGCAGAGCTCACTCGTCTCCATCTGCATGGTAATACGCCAACGTCGCCAGAGCTTGCGCCTCGCGACCCTTGCGGACGAGCCATTGCGGAGACTCAGGTGCAAACCAGAGCAAGAGAACCTGCACCGCTGAGGGGACACCCTGCACAAGGGAAGGCAAGCGCCAGGCCCACGAGCTGGGGATCGCGACACAGCCGAACGTCGTCCAGGCAGCGCTGTGGACATATATGTAGATGTCAATCGTGCCCTAAATAGGCTGACTGTTATACGCACGCAATCGAGCCCGTATACCACATCGCATTGTACATCGACGTCAGCGGGGCGCGGTGCGACGGGTACGCAAGCTCTGACACGAGCATTGGCGCTGCGTTCGCCGCGAATGACATCCCGAAACCGACGAGGAACCTACATTCAACAACCATCACATCCGTCAATTTGTTTCCACTGTTGAACGTGTACTAAACGGAGCTCACCGAGCGCCGATAAACATGCCAACAGATCTCGCCGCGGCCTGGAGGACCGTTGCGCCCCATACAATCGACGCACCAAGAAAGATCGCTGGCCGGCGCCCAAGCCCGTCAGACACATACGGCGCGAACGGGAGCGCACCAAGGCCGCCGATATTCTAATTAATAAAGGCCGAAGTCCGGTCAGCGGACGGACAAACAATACAGATGATCATATAAGTGAAGCACTTGAATGGCGTTTAGAAGCCCTAATTGTCCACCTGTCGGGTGATTGAAGTCATCTTCCCACTGCGCTAATGACTGGAGTCCGTTCATCATGCTTCCGTCGAAGCCATTAGTTGCTGACGTAATGAGGCTATAGAGGGATTCGATCGAATCCGAGTCTTCAAGAGTAGATGAGTAGAACACACAAGAGGAAGATCCAGGCGTTTAAGCAAATCAGCCTGATAAATTTGAACAGGTGTTATATCCGTCATTAGTCTAAGAATTCAAACCAGATGACGGTGCGAACCCGCCTCCAATTATTGTAGAACTTGCGTGTCGGATCAAGCAAGTCGGTCCATACGCATCGACCTTGCTCCGTGCCGGCGATGGCGCTTGCAACCATAATAAACCAAAGGAATGTGAATGAATGAGTGAATGTGATAGTTCTCCGTGTCTGTCGTAAATGATGAACGCGCACTCTTCGCGGAGGAAGAGAATGGGCGGGTCGTGCGGCCGTTAATTCTCATACTTATATACACTGAACATGGCACCAAGAAATTAGCCGCGTCGCCAGAAGATCGGTACGTACGCGCAGCACCAGCCCAGAAGCAGGTCGGAGGCGAATTTGAGGCTTCCATATCTGTAGCAGTTTCAAGTCTTTGACTCCGGAACCCGCTTAAAGTGATATCGGAGGCCGCCGTACAAGTTGCCGACGGAAAGGTTGTCCAGCATTCTGAGGTTTCACCCTTAAAATAACGTTACCAGCAGCGGTCAAACTCAATGAATTGTTGTGTTTTCAGTACCCGAATTCAAGTTGACACGAGAAGCAGGCAAATAATCAAAATAAACACGTTCGATTTGCACCTGGTTTTGCTAGGTACAGCCCAGGCCTGATCGACAATGACGTATGGGCAGTAAATAGCTCTAGTCAGACGTATCCGCCACCTCCTTTGGTGCATCCTTGTTCTGAATTTTACAGTGTTGTCAGTACATATCACACAATGAATATAAGATGGGTATTAGTTAATTCGGGGAAAGCAGAAACAATCTCCGAAGCAAGAGGTGCTCTACAATTGAAAAGTAGACTCACCTTTGCACTCGCCCGCGCAACACCCAGATCCGTTGGTCCGCTCTCGCCTTCACCTTGGAACGTTCCACTGCGCTCGGTGGGCTTTTGCTTCACCTCAGGCTTTTCATCGTCCGCC
This sequence comes from Coniferiporia sulphurascens, assembly GCA_002794785.1. NCBI lineage: Eukaryota > Fungi > Basidiomycota > Agaricomycetes > Hymenochaetales > Hymenochaetaceae > Coniferiporia > Coniferiporia sulphurascens. The sequence continues at coordinate 1,119,521 of NBBA01000012.1, read as the reverse complement.
TCTTCTTTTGGCACGTCATCGTCCGAGCGTGTAGGTTCCTCAACCTCAGCTTCCGGGGTCGCCTCCTCAACCTTCTCCTCGGCTGCCTTTGCGGCCTTCGGGGCGTTCGCGTCCTGAAAGAAATGAAAAAAAGAAACAAATGAGGACATGCTGGAGCATGGTAAAGGGTAAAGAAAGACGCACAATAGCCTTGTCGATACTGTCACCGATCTCGGCCGCGCTGGCCTCCGTGCCCTCGTCATCTGTCATGGGCTCTGCCTGTTTCTCAGACTTTTCAGGAGGTGGGAAGGAGTCCTCTATAGGTGCCATCGCAGCCTTGGCCGCAGCATGAGCGTGCTTCTTCGAGGGTGGCGTGAGGATCCAGGCAACCTACAAGACCGTTGTAAAACGGCGTTGAACGTATGAACATGAAAACGTAGCGACGTACCCCGAGGACAGTGACCGCACCCGAAGCGAACTAATCACACCGACAAAGGTAAAATGAGTGTCCGGTAATTGTAACCAGCAGTTTGAATAGAGAAAAAGGCCAACCGACCAGCCACGGAGTATCACTCGACGCCTTCGTGGCGGAGCCATGCGCGTCAGAGGCCATGCCGCGACGCGCGCCGAAGCCCCGCGCATTCGATGCCGCCGACCTCCGGCAGCCTGTGCGCGACGCCTGGAAAAAAAGACGGCGGAAAGCAGGGGAGGACATGGTGGTTGGGAGAGAAAAGGGCGCGTTCGGCGGGTGAGTGAAATTCAACTGGCTCGCGGGAAATCGGGACACGACAATTGACGTCAGCGTCACCAAATTTGAAATTCGCATCAAGGTCGCATGCAGCCATGTTATTAAAAAGAATAAAACAAGAGGCGTCCTCGTTGTACCCCCGCCAGTCCTCATCTTCACCACCATGTCCCGCGACGGCAAGCCACTCGACCTACCCGGTTTCTATTGGGACGAGACCCGCCGCCGCTATTTTCCATTATCATCGAGGCCAAAACGGATGCCCGAACGCGAGGACCGCGAGCTGACCGCCCCCCGAAAGGACGAAATGCACGGACGACGGCTGGCCAAGCTTCCAGCCTCCTCAAGCTGCATTAAAGCGATTCGTTCGGGTAATAAATCCTTCGCGGAAAGGTCGCGGCTTGCCCAGTGAGGCATTTGTTTCGTCGTGAATTTGGACAACCTGTTCATCCAGCTTTGTACCTGAAATATACAGTGAATTGGTCGGAAAGGCACTTCCAACTTCGCATAAAGAACTCGACCCACCCATTCGTCCCCTATCTTGGCACTCGAGCAAAATAACTGCTTTTCATGTACGTATCATATCGACGATTAGCCCAGGAATGATCACTCCCCCTCCCAAATAACCTCGGTGGGCGAGGACATCGGCTGTCACCAATACATGTATGAAAGACAATTCGAAGAGATAGGGAGGCCACCCTTTTCTGCGCGCCATGGAGGCTTATCTGGCGCCGTATTACAACGACCGTATTTATTAAAGTGCCTAGGCAACCCAGCCACATATTGCTACTACCGAAGGAGCTCCTTCCTAAATCTCTTTGATTTCGCTGCGCATGCACCCCTCTACAGTTATGTAGACACGACATATCCCCGCCACCGTCGTACTTGGGTGCTCGCAAACGCTTTTCCTCCTATCCTCTTCCTTGCGTATGTGACCTTTCTCATATCGTAAAGCTGCCAGACCACTATGCTTGACGGAACATTGAACGTTATCGCTGGCGACTCAAGTGGAATATTGCATTGCGCACGTGTGGAACCGCGACCACGCTCGGATTCCGAATATACCAACTTACCACGCGAGTCGGATGCGTTTAACGACAACGCACGAGTGTTTACGTCCTACCACCTTGGTGCGGGCGCTCCTGTATCGCACGTCGCCCGCTCCGGACCTACTGCTGTGTATGTCGTATCTAGTTTATCTCGTGATTTTACCGAGGCTCCATTTATTTATTTGCATATTCAACGTAATGTGTGTTGGTGAAATCTAGTGCGGTTTCCAGCACAGCCAACGCGTGCCAGTTGTGCATACGCGACCTCAAGGCGCCCGACGATGGCGGTGTCTTTTTTGTAAGTCCATTTCTTCAATTATTTATCAAAATAGCCTTCACTGATCCGGATTGTATCACCAGCCACGAATAAATGTTTCCGGTAACGTTTGGGCGGCAAGCCTACTGGACAAGACACTCGCACTAGGTACCTTCTTCCCATCTGACATGGGGTTTTCCGCCAGCAGGGTGATGCTAATAATTGTTATCGGAATTAATCGTACTCACCGCAGGAATGTCACACAAACTAGTATTTGTGAACGACATCGGGTCCGTGGCATCAGCAAAAAAGCATACAACCATCCCCATGAAAAGCGATATCCTCTCCATTCTCCAGCACCATGTGCGTTTTCCGTTTCTCCCGTTCTTAACATTTTCGACCCGTTTTATTTATTTATTCCGGCTTCTTACAGAATACGCTACTTGCGGGCTTCCGCAGCGGCGAAGTCCGACTCTTTGACGTCCGTGCACCCGAGCGCAGCGATACGGGCACCGAGATCCTTGGGGGCCGCTTCACTGGCTTCACACATCATAACAACAGTAATAGCGAGAAAGCGAGGAAGGCAAGGCCGAGGAAGGCGCACGCAGCAATAACGCACCTACGGGGCGTGCGCGCATGGGAAATGCTCGTGTGCACGAGTGCAGGCGAGGTAAGTAGGGATAAGCTTTATTCCCACACGCCCATCGTTCCCAATTGAAGGTGAAGACAAACTCATGTAATCACTTGTTTTTCTGTTGTTTTGTGTAGCTCGAAATGTTTGACCTCCGTTTTTGTACCGGTAGTCGCACCCAGCCGACGATGGTCTTCGTGGGGCACGTCAACGAATATCTCCTCGACCTAGTGAGCGCAATCCTTCCATCCTCCTTCTTTCCTTATCCTACCTTTGTTTCAACATGCAATTTACGCGCAGGGCCTCACAACCGATCCCTCAGCCTCCTTCCTCTTCGCCGCAGGCCAGGACAACCGCATACGCGGCTGGTCATTGCGTACGGGGGAGCTACTAGGCGGGAACGTCGCCGGGCGTGGGGCTGGCGCGCTCCTGGGTGGGGAGCAGCTGCGCACCCCGTACGCGCGCTGCAGGCAACAGAAAATCCGCTGCGCCTGTGGGTGACGCAGGACGATGAGGTCCGTGTGTGGCAGCTTGGGAGTTGAGTTTGAGGCGCCGACTGCATCTATGACTTTTGGGCTGGACTGGATTAGCTGCCGGACTTGCTTTGTAGATTACGGTCTCGTGGAATGTACATGTATACCTATGTGATACCTCCTGTGTTCAGCACGTTTGGTTGCGGTGCGTAGTTTGGAGAGTGGCGAGAGCAGGCGTGCATACTATGAGGTCGAGGCCGGACAATAGTAGCATGGATTCAGTACCCGCGTACATGGTACCGCGTCGGCGGTAAAGAATCAAGAGGGTAAGGAGGTAAAGAAGCGAGCCACTTTTCGACGAAGAATCGCCTTTCTGGCATTATTGAATGCTTGCTCGAAATTCAGAGAAACTGCTACTACATTCAAACGGTTAGAATTAGCGATACTCAAGCATTCGCTGACTGACGTACTCAGTCTCAGACAATTCCGAGGCCAAGAAAATGAATACAGGGATGCATGCTACGCACGTTACAAAAAACGAGTGCGAAGTCCAAGGAGCTTTGCCAGTGACAACTTTTGGGGAGGGGGGGGGGGAATAAAAGTAAGAAATAAAGAGCAATATTGTACACTACATTTTACAAGGGTTCGTACTCTGCGTTAAACAAGACTATTCTCTTACAAAATGTCCTCACTCATGTAGAAAAGTAAGTACGTCTCGTCGCAACGGATAACGGCTCCAGGCCGATACCATCCTCCGGACCCATCGTTCTGGAATTCCAGCCTATAGTTGGAATGGTACTTCTGTTCATGTCGTTGCGCAAGTTGAAGAAAAGACGTGAGATCATGATGACCGTGATTCTGTTATTTAAAAAAATTATTTTAGGTATAAGTTAAGGAAATGCAAACAAAAAGAGATATACAGGAAACGGATGTACGCACGTATGATTGAAGGTCCAGTTTATGGTGATGAGGTCTCTCTGGCAAGTGATCAGGTCTAGGGTGAGCGGTTAACGGTGTGCATACGCAGCGCTGGAACGCACCGATACAATCTATTGGAATAATAGCATTAGATATAAGTCCCAAAAAATAATGTCAAGACTGTGGGGCGTGTAAATGGACCTACCCAAAAGACTACAAAATTCACGACTTTCGCGGAGAACATGGCGCTTCATTCGATAAAACGGATTCATTTCGATGCTGAAAAAATCCAGCCCAATATGACGACTTACATAAAGTAGATGACGCCTTTTATCCATTTAAAAAAACGCAGAGTGCGGTCAATAAGGATTGGTTTGCGGAATCGAGGGAGATGCCCACCGTCCCGCAGGAAAAGGTCAACCAGGCGAACCTTCGTTCCGTTCGAACATGATCGATACTGAAAGGTCTTCCACATTGTTAAGAAGAATACACTGGCGTCGAAGAGCACGCTTGCTCCCCATAGCAGAGCAAAGCCTGTTCCGATTTGCGCAGCTCAGCTTAGTCTCGTAGCTTGGGTAATAAACGCACTCTGATAACTGGAAATGCAGAAATATTAACACAGCCGTCATGGAGAAGAATGCGAATAGCACATACGCATCGTCTTTGACCGTCAAGACACAACCGGAAACCCCGGGTGGCTTTGAAAGGAGAGTGACCCCCGTAGTCGCGCGCTGGTGCGCAGTCAGAGCTGGTCCAACAGTTAAGGACAGTTATGCATGCACTTACGATCCCGAAAGAGAATTGGATCAGAGCAAGCCCGCCCAAAAAGAGGGGAACCCAGAGCTTGCCAAGGTATACGGCGTAAAGACGTAAGATTACCATGGCTGCAGTAAGAAGTACTTAGATAGGAGGGCGCACGTGGCTGGCCATGATGCACTTGCCACTGATTATGCCGTCGCTGATTGTGACCATGACGAGGGGGAAGTGTAAAAAATTATGACAGCTAAGGGTGAATATACGGCTATGAGTGCGAATAGTCCAAATTATGGTATGGATATTAAAAACATACGCCTGTAAAGAGCGTAAAAAGGTCAGGGTTACTGTCATTTCAATGCGGGAAAGCATGATGTACTCACAGACGGAACCCAGGACGTTTCATGATAAGCTGGGTAAATTTAACGTCAGGATTATAAGAACGGCCGCCTGAGTCGACATGGACACGTACCGGCAATAATCCAAATATAAGAAAGGAGGGGGAAGTATCGGTTCTAAACCGTCACAAAAGTCATTAGCGAGCAGGGCCAGATAAAGTAAGGCAATTACCCACAAGCACAAAGAGCACGTTTGCTGGGGTCAGTTTAAACCGGCTCCATAAGTTCTCTACTTCCAAGTCGAGTGTAAGAATATGGTCGTAAATTAGTATGACTAATGTTCGAAGTGTAGATCGTCAGAAATTCGCAAGAGACAGATACAAGTAGTAGGACTTGCCAGTTGAGGCCAGCTGATAATATTTCGAGGCTAGTCTGCGAGAACGACATGAGAGTCTGAATTATGATTTTCCGTATACCGACGTACACGATGTGCGTTATATGGCTGATTTGTAAATTGCTCTCGAGCACCATGTCAAGTAATGGGCCCTGAAATGTTTGAATTAGATTCCGACGAAACTTTCCTCGGAAACCTTCATAGGCAAGAGCGTCAATGCGGGGCGTCGTCGAGGCGGAATCAATTGTAGCTTCCGTTTTATATAGGTATCCGTGCCAGTGAGCAAAGGCACGAACGGCGCCTCGTACCAACTGACGTTGATCACACCCTATTTTTGAAACGATCAGCCGTCGCTAACGCGATTTCATAACTGTGAATTGCTGATACAGTATCCCTCCCGTATGATCGCCTGTCTCGCTTGAGTTGCCCCTATTTCAACTTACCTTAGTCGAGGACGACTCAGGCAGCGAGCGCCGGCTCGGTTGATGGCAGATTGCCGAATGTGGTGAAACCGGTTCCGGCGCCGCGCCCGTTGTGTTCAAAGCTCAAACATCGTGATTCGCGATACCACATCCTCCCCTCATAGCTGTCTGTATCAGTCAGGGGCCTACTACCCATGTCGATGCTACCCCCGTATACCTACATCCGCGGCGAAGTGCGTGTTTACTTACGACGTCGTGGCTTGTGCAGATGGCGAGAAAGACTGATTAACGATTTCGTACCTGACGACGCCCGGTCCCGATAGGAGCTCGCCGACCTGATCAAAAGCGGCGCAGAAGTGAACACGGAATACGTCGTCATCGATGTCCGAGACGACGACCGCACAGGCGGACACATCGCGGGAAGCGTGCATGCACCTTCGTACACATTCCTCAATCATGTACAGGAGCTCGTGGAGAAGACAAAGAATGTGCCGAAGGTAATCTTCCACTGCGCACTGTCCCAGCAGCGGTGCGTCCCTTTAGCATTCGTCGTTTTACTGGGGCCCTGACATCCCTCCTCAGAGGTCCGAAGGCTGCCCGTGTATGTTACAATAATATGCTTCCAAGGATAACCCCTGATGCCCTCGTGCGCTCTGGCTATAACAGATTTATTCTGAATTGCGCAGTGAACGAGAAGAGAAGGAGGGCAAGGAGAAATCACACGAGGTCTACGTGCTGCGTGGTGGTTTCACAGAATTCCAGCTGCGTTACAGAGTACGTCTTTAGGTCAGGGGTAACTAGAAAGCAACTGACTATATGCGGGCGCAGAACGATCCAAAGCTGGTTGAAGGATGGGACAAAGAAGTCTGGAATAACCCCTACTTCTGAGTGGAACGAAGGAAATAATCACTGGGGCCACAGGCACCGGTCAGCGCACGAGTCATGCCCCGTCCCTCCATTATTACTCGCATCTATCTCGACCTTTGTCACCGTTGTAGCACAGGTCACGTCATACATACCCTACCCGTCCATCCACGGTGCGCCGCATCCTCCGCATAGCCGCTTCTACGCGATTACAGTACACGGTCGCTTATTCCCGCTCTCGGTAGATGAGCACGGCTCGTCCCGCAGGTCGTACCAACCGATGAAGCACGCCGCGTACTGCGCTCCAATGATTATTATCATTTGGTTCATTAGTGCAAAACAACAGGGAAGGCGAGCAGGTATCGTAGAATAGAATCTCTGACACAGTGAACAATGCACCCTATTAATTGGCCAAGATACTCCGGGACTATACCGAGGCGAGCGCCACACGTGTGAACCCCATTGCTTATCCGTCACAACCACATCGGCGCCTATCAAGAGGTTGCTGCGCGGGCAAAGGACTTGCCGGTGCGCAGCGGGGCTCCACAAGAAGCTTGTGGCCTCTGCGGACAAAGCCGAGTATACGGAAAGGAAAATGATAGCTCTAACTAGGCGTCTATCTTCAGATCCTCACGGTGAGGAGTAGCTCTCGCTAAGGTGTTTCAAGCCCTCGTTTCCGGATCGTGCTTTACATCCTTTCTTACTTAAGAACTTACAAAGTCTCGCGAAGTACAGCCGGTATTAAGAATGTAGCCGCTGACCGAGCGTGACCTCAAGTGCACAGCAGATCCTTGAATAGGATTACCGGCTTCTTGCTCCTCCTATCGCGCCTCATGCAGTCTAGAATGTCGTTCTCTCGATATCCTACAGTCGGAAAAACCCAAAATAACCTGGCCACAAAATTACAAGTTGAAGAACAAGGGAAGTTGAACATAGACGGGACTCTCAGGGGCAGCAGAAACGACTGCTCTTCGCTTTTCACTCTATAAGTGTATGTGGAAGCCTTCCATGAATTTCCTGCAGGGCGCCCGTGAAAGCGGTTTCTTACGCCGAGTTGGCTGCTGATATGTTCCAATTTGAGGCTTCCAGATACTCTTTAAACTTGGACATAGCTAGGGGCCTTTTACACGTAAAAGGGATAAGGGGCTGTAGAACCTGTACAAAGTTCGGAGGCTTCTTCCTAGTCCTCGTTGGAAGTATACCCGGTATACTTGTCGACCTGTATAAATAGCTCCATACAGTTCTGCCGCTTCGGATGGCAGATTGAAGGAATGACGCATGAAGAAAGGATATTGCTATCCTGTGGGAGAGTAGCTTCAAGGTCTGCTCGAACGAGTTGAAGAGGGCAGTCTATGGCAGGAAATTTCGATTTTTATGTGATACAATAATTATTGTCTCATATGCTGGGTAGATGTAACGAGCTTTTCCCCCTTGGAGTCTGGATCTTACAAAGTCATACCATGATGCACCAGCGCAAAAGTAAATAAGCGCCCACAACTTGCTGACGTAAGTGTCGGCATCGTGGCTTCTGGTATAATCTTCTTCAACCTGAACCGGTACTGATCTCAGGATCCCTAGGAGCTAAGTCCGTCTATCTCTTCACAAGTGAATACAAAAAGTTTTCTATGGGCTGCGGCTGAGCTTGCGGGAAGCCTGCGAGACGCCGAGGACTGAGCTGGGCGCTTTTCGTGGTCCTGTCACCTGTGCGAGGCGCAGCACAACTACACTTAGTTCGAGAGTCTTCGCAAATACGCAAAAAAATACTCTGCTTTAAGCTGTTGCTGGGAGTGCTGAGTGTATATAAGGCCTATGGCTCTGGCGCTGAGGTTACTGGATAACTCCTAATCGAATTTCGACGTCTATCGATCGATCATACAAGACTAGTATGGGTGGCAAGGCATTCACTGAACTGGACAATGGCTTGTTCCCTCGTATCCCTACTCATATCTATAACCCCCTGAAGGCGCGACTCTGTGAAAAGCTAAAGACGTTATATGCTTTCGTAGGAACCCCAGTAGAGGCGCCGCAGAAGGCGGACCACGGCGATGTCGACTTCGTCGTGTGCGACCCGCTGACTGTGAAAGCATCCACTGCCGTTGGGACTACAGAATCCGAGCCGTACGACATCCTCCTCGCGCACGCCGACGCGCTTCTGCGTGCAAAGAATCTATTGGGCGCGGAGCACATCACCCTCGTCGAGGGCCACCGTACGTCCAACTTCGCCGTGCCCGCGGACGCCGAACTAGGCGCGGAATGGGAGGGCAAGTTCTTCCAAGTCGACGTGCACGTATGCAAGGACAAAGCCGAGTGGGACCGTCTCCTCTTCTTCCACTCCTATGGTGACCTCGGCATGATTCTCGGCCTACTCGCTCGGGCGCACGGGCTCACCCTCGGGGTGAAGGGACTCAGGGTGTGTGGTTGTGCCTCCTGCGCTGCTGCGTTTCCAAACACATTGACACGCACGCGCACACAGACTCATTACGCAAAACCGAGCGAGGGGCGCATCTCGTCCTTCCCACTCTCTGAGTCCCTCCGCGAGATCCTGGCATTCTTCGGGCTGTCCTTGGACACCTGGGAACAAGGCTTCGCGACCCGTGAAGACATCTTCGCGTGGGTGACGTCGTCCCGCCTCTTCGTCCCGCGTCGCCTCACGGTCGCCTACCCGGCTCAGGAGAAGAGGGCCGCACGTCAGCAGCGCGCGATGTATGACGCTTTCCTCCAGTACTCGCACGCGCTCGCCGTTGCCGAGTCTGGCCCTGACTTGTCCAGGTCTGGTTCTGAAACTGAAGTCGATGAGGAGCCTGTCAAAGGGGAGGATAATATTAAGAGTGGGAAGGAGAACGAGGTTGCTGAGAAGCTGGTCAAACTGAATATTGGCGAGAACAGGGAGAGCGTGGTTGAACCCAGGGGCGTAGTCAGGAACAGGAAGACGAAGCGCATCAGCCGCACGGCCGTCCGACAGGAGGCCCTGATTTACTTTGGCAAGAAAGACGCATACGATGCGCTCGTCACCGCGATCCAACGGAAGCGGATTCTTCGCGAGAAGTTCAACGGGACGAAAGTGACGGCTTGGACTGGAGTGCAGGGCACAGCAGTGCGAACCATCATGCACAGTGTGCGTGAGAAGCTGAGGGATGCTGATATTGCTGCTATAGATGAGGATATGCTGTGCAAGGTTGTGCTAGAGGTCCATAAGGAGTTGGCCCGTCCAAACTAGCGGGATGTTGAATCAGATGTCTGGGAGAAGTACTCGCTTTATGTCTCTGGTTTAATATTTGTGTTTGATCTTGTCCTGTGTTAGAATATCCTGTGTAAAGTAGGTACGCAAAGCGATGAATGTTAAAAGATTGATGGGAAAAAGAGGATAATCGGACATGCGTTATGTGCATGATTATCTGGACAATCACACAGGTTGACTGTACATGTGCCACAATTTCATCAAACCGAGAAAATATTGAAACACCTGATAAAGTTTATTGGAAGTGCAGCAAGGACACCATGCTGTGTATGAATATATAGTTTATCACTATTGCAATCCAGAGTTAGCCATTGCATCAACTACACAAATAATACTTCCACTCGGTAGAATACGTAAAGATCTGGGTGACCAGTTCTCTTCACACCCAGTCCGTCCTTCGTATAGCTCAGAAGCATGCTCCTGAACCTGTGCGCATATAGCGTTTACCGCCCATTGTGTAAAAGCCTTGTCTACTTCTAAGGATAAAAATGCGATAAAACGTTTTGATAGGAACGGCACAAGCAAAACATATTCGTAAGACCGGGCCAATCAATGCTATTCACCTGCTCCGGCCCAATTCCCAGCTGAATATGTCCTTCCCTATCTTCACCTCAACACGCTCTACCTCGAACGCGCCCACCTTTCTGCTCGAAAGCGCATCGCCAAACTGCGCATTCAGTCCCGAAAGCATGGAAGAAGGAAAAGACAATATCGTCTTATGTTCGTTGTGCATCTTGACCTCCGGAGCCTCCAGCGTTGTTGACGGTGACGATGGAGTCACAGCATTTGACGCATCTGTCTTCTTCAGTTCCGGTGCGAGGGACGCCCAAGCTATTGATGCATGGAAACGAGGCTCCGAATAAAACTCCTTTTGGTGTAGGAGCTTGAGTGCGGGCTCTAGGGACTTGGAAAGAGACTTGAACTAATCCAAATAGGTATCGTTAATAGACTTAAGAGAAGAGAGCGGGTTTAAATGCACCTCCGAGTGGCCGGCGCCCACTTCGACGCCCAAAAATGCCCGCGTACGCTCGTCATTTTCAAAAGTGGCAAACGTCGAAAACGACGCAGTGAACCTATACAAACGATTTCAAAAAATCAAGAATTGATTAGTTCGTTAAATAAAAACTCAGCAGATATTTACGGGTCGTGTGCACGGGCCGCAGCTTTGACTGCGCGCTTCAGCTCCTCGCGCTGGTAATGGCGCAGGTATATCGGTCGCGTCAGGGAGATATGCAGTTCACAAGAGCGACGTTCGGCTCCCATCCAGTCGCACTTTAGAGCAGGCTCGATATCCTTTGCGCGAAGTATGGCCTTTTCTAAGAGCCTGTGCAGCCCTGATGCGTCCTCGAGCGCAATGGGAATATACACAAACGCGGCAAACTGTCCTTCGACATGCGGAGTGGTGCGAATGCGTCCTTGGTGGAGGGCTGGGTTTGATACCGGTACAGGAACAGTCAACGACGGAGATATCTTCGGAAGCTTCCTAGAAAGACTCGACAGTTATATCGGAAACTCGTGCTAAAGAGCACGAAGAATTACCTTTTGAAAAAGATGTCGGCGCTAGCGCGCTGATCTGTATCTCTGGACGTTTCTTCATCTGAGCTTTCGTATGAGACCAGAGTTATATTCCTTTTCATTTTTTAGCATTCCTTCAAGCCAGGATTGTGAGTGTCGGAAAGCACCATAGCATGATGGCTAAGTAAAAGATTAATCCGATCCCTTTGTGGCGTATATTCCCACACTATACGTAAATCCCAAACCAGGAAGTTCGGCCCTTCTTTGGACCTTAAATTTGCTTTAAACTTCCAACTTCTTCCGCTGGTGGAAGTGGCAACGCTATATTACTCACCGTGCTCCTTCGTTTCTTTGAATTCCAGTTTAAGGGTGAGGAGAGTCTTACGGATACTGTACAGGTGCTTGAAGAGTCAAATGTTCGTGGCGCTTTGCATGAGACACTTTTTATATTTTGCAATACTGATACCCCGCAGGTGACCACCTTGGCGCCCACCTTTGAGCCAGTACACTCCTATTTGTAAAATACCTACAGGCTGACTCGGAAGGTAACTACTATAATCATGAGCCGCGTGTAGGCATCCCTCTGGAGGTGTCGAGTGAAAATGGGAGAAGCGCAACGGTGAGTAGCGACTCGACCTGGTGGAATTTTGCCACAAGTAGCTTCATCATGGTTGGAGGATGACAGTGGCAAAGACGGAAATTTATGGTGCAGCGACCTGGATGGTGGGTCGGTCAATGAGATTCCCGGAGAAGTTGGTGGCAGTTACGGTCACTCGGAAACAGATTTTCAGCCAATATGATTATAGCTGATATCAGTAAGTACGGCTCTCAATTCAAGGAATAAATATTGCTGACGTTTCTCTCTTACTGCAGAGGTCACAGAGAAACCGATGCTTACATTAAGTAGCACGTATGATGCGGACGAAACATTCCTTATAGAAATTTTCAGTTTTGGCAACACAAGCACAGACTCGGACGCACCTCCTTATATACAGTACAGTACATTGTCTCGGCGGAAACTTCACAGAAAGTATCATATCGGACGGCACAATCTCTCCACTTACGGTCTATACTTCCGCTTTACTTGAGTACTGCCCTGCGAGAAAACAACGACGGCATTGGCGCCAAGAGGTACACAGATATTGTAGGCACCATTGTCTCATTTTTTTTGGAATACTTCCATCGTAAGTATGTTATGCACCTTGTTTCATGTCGACAACTATATATATATATTCTCTATAGATTGATGAGTAAAACCTTGCTTTGTCTTTGGGTTGAATATTCATATTTATGTTCGCTGGGGTTGAATATCGGCACGCAGATCAGGACTCAGGTCCAACGATCGTCGCAACCTAAATTGCCGCACAACAACGGGGTGACAATTATAACTCTACGAAAGTGTCATTAATACTGCACATTCAACTTTTCTTGACAGCCGATGCTATACAGGGGAAGCATCCAGATAACTAGCTTCGATCCAAGGACACACAGGCGCACTACGTGCAACTCTCCAGTATCACTCGCGTTAATATTCAATCATCATCACGTATGGGATGGATGTCTGGCAGCGGAACGAGCCCAACTTCCAGGCGAGATAGCGCCCAGGGAGCAGCTGAAAGCGGGTCAGAAAGGTGCTCCAAATGAGATGTATCGCTGTTCGAGGAAGCCCTAGGGTTGGCGGCGTAGGGGTTGTCAGATCCAAAACGGATCTGACGCGCTCGCCAACCTGACATGGCTCCTCGTACTCAGGAATTGTAAAGGATATGTGCAAATTCAAATTGCGTTCCTCCTTGAGTGCAAAAAAAGCGGAAAAAAACGACGTGTGTGTTTGATAAGGTAAAAGACTCCTTCCGGTCATAAAGATAAAATAATTAACTTCGGGTCTATTACACTTTTCTTGAGCTAGGGATGTCCATTTAACGGAGCTCCGGCGGTACTACTTTTGCCACCTGTGAGTGTCAACGGTTAGCACAGGGAGAAGCGAAAGCGTACAAAGGCATGCCTTTTGCATTACATCTTCCCCTCCGACCTCCCATCCGGACTCTGCCGCGGGCGGATACACTGACCCACTAACCTCGTGATCATCTCGCCCATTCCAAACTTCTCACCAGTATACTTCCTCCATCTCACAAGGGTGCTCACGAGCTTACATTGGCGCATCAAAAAGCGTCGTCGTGCCGGGATTGCCTCGGGATCGAATTTTGCAATATTACCGCTCTCAAAATATGGACGGGAGATGATCGCGGCACTCTCGACTGACTGAGAAAACGATGCGGCGACAGATTTCAAAAGGTACTCGAACTTGTCCTGTGAAGCTGATACTTCAACTTGTTCCGCGAGGTCGACAAGGATACGGACATGCTTCGCAGAGTAAGGATCGAAGGCACCACCACGGATAACTTTACACAGGCGAGGAACCACGGCAGTGGAGATCATTGCAGATACAAGATCGCCGTCAGGCCCCAGCTCAGGCTCCATATCGTCTTCATCTTCATTGTCGCGCGTCCGAGGCCGCGAATAATCATATAACGCGCTGAACCATGAGTAGGTATCCAGCGTGCGTGGTTGTGCCACTGGATCCCAGCCAAGCAGTTCCAGTCGTACCCAGAACTCCCACGCACTTATCATCCCTAACCCGCCGAAGGCACCAGTGTACGTGTCGGAATACTTATCACGCCACCCGCCGAACCACTTCGCTACGCCCTTACGCGGATCGCGAAACTCGTCTGACTGTACGTCTTGAAGTATATTCGACACCTTAGCCCGGAGGTCGGCGAGCGCGGCCTGGTAGTCCGTCTCGTCAGATGGAGATAGAGATGAGTCGGTCGAGTATCCTTCCTCTTCATCAGTAGCCTTATGTCGAGCATGCCGTAAAGACCGATATTTGCGACGTTCCCTACGAGCAACTTCCGAATTCTGGCGAGGGACCACGCGACCCAATTCATCCAACTCTTCCGGTTCCTCGGCTGCAGCAGAAGACAAAGCACCAAGAAACAGTGTTAGATCGTCTTCATCATCTTGCGTACGGCGTTTTGAGATCATGTCTCTCCTCTCCGTCAAAAGGGACACGTGTTCTTCCTCGAGTTTCTCCAATAGCGGGTACTAGAAACGACTCAGTGATCTGACCGCCTTAACCGTACTGAAGATGGTAGCTACCTTCTCGTCCAAAAATGTGGCCACCGTCTCGACCCATTCTCTGAATGAGCTGAACCAACTTCGCTTCCTCTCGGCCTTCTCGACCATTGACCGCATCTCCTTCTCCTTACTTTCCAGTACGGATCGTTCGTCAACAAGACCAGACATTGATTCAGTGTTGGAAGTATGAGACACCGTAAGCTGCGTCAGCGACTGGCCCAGACGAGAAATAGCGGCGTCCAAGGTCGGCAGAGGCGTAGGATTGGGGACTAAATAGAGCTTAGTTTTTTCCCGTCATGCACAAAAACGCGAGTGACTCACTGGGCGTAGGTTTATATTCTTGCTTAACCTTCGTCTCCGGGGCCTCGGATCCCTGTCGGGCTCCTCTTCGTAATTGCTCTCTCTCCCATTCTATAGTTTCTTCATCTTCCTCCTCACTATTGAGAATTAGTAATTGAATTCACCGTATGAAATATGGGTATACGAACGCATCATTTATTAGCTCTTGCATAGCAGACCGCCGATTTACCGCCTCCTTTTTCTTCGCCTTCTTTCCAAGCGCGATACGTTCTTGAGCAGCCGTATACTCAGCAAACTCTGACAGAAACCCATCAGTACATCTCTTGTTTCCACAACCACGGTTCACCAACCGTCGTCGCCCTCTCCAAGTTCATCGTCCTCGCGCATAAGTCGACTTTCAGGATGAGGACCTTGGTAATTGTCTTCCCTGCGAGTGACTGACAAGGAGATGAAGTCATCCCCATCTTGCGTAGCAGGTGGCCTTGCTTGTCGTAAGCGATCGCGTTTTTGTTTTGCAGCCAAGACAGAGGATTCCGAAGGTATCTCAGAAATAGTTTCTGGAAATATAAGTAATTAGCATAAAGAAACCCAATACTCAGATTCGAGGAGCTGCGAGTGCACCTGTGGTCATTTCCTGGTCCACGATGACCGCACCGGCTAGTTCACTTTCATCGAGTTCCATGACAGCATCATGACTATCGTCGGGTGGAGGATTGGATGGCGCAGAGAGTGTACTGGCCTTGAGCTCTGACAAGTATTCCTTGCTATACACGACACCGCTAGATTGAGGTGTTATGGAAGCTTGATCCAGATTACTCGGTAACGACACGCTATTCCAACAGTGTCAATGAAATTTCGCGGACGTGTGTTTCAGAAGGAAGCCATACCTAGAAGCACCAAGCTTAAGTCTGCGACTCAAGCCCGACTTTTTGACCTGGAACACCTCTCCATCTCCTTCCTTTCCTCGAGCCAATGTCAGCTAAAAATCTATCTTGTTCTTTAAAGCACGTACTTCATCGTCGCCCCCAAAACTCAGCCGTGCCTTTGGTTTGGTGCGCTCCTTGTGCTGCTTCTTGAGCTTTGCGGCCAGAGTGCTCGGCGATGCCTCGGACCCCTCTGCCGATTCATTTGTAGGCGATAATGCACGAATCCGCGTCGTTCTCGTCTTTGTCCGCTTGATAATAGTAGGTGCGGCTGCGTCGGTCATCGTCGTGCGCTTGCAGAGTGGAGAGTCGAATCAAGCTGAAATCAACCGGGGATTTGTTCCCACGCCTTACTGCCCTTTTCATATATCTTCCAACGACGCGTCACGCCGGAAAAAAACACGATTTTGGTCGTCTAGCAGTTTTCTGTTGTAGCTCATTCAATTCCTACTGTAGACACTTGATTTTACTTGCAAATGAAAGCTGTTGAAATTCTGCAGGGACAAGCGCCTTCAAAATTAAATTTGGTCAAATAATGAGAAACTTGGAAATTTAGCCCCTCCCAAACCTGTTTTCAATCACAACACAAGGTGTAGGACCTGGAGAGACAAGACGAAACAATTGGGACATTCCCCTAATCTATCCGCAGGGACAAGGATAATAATCAGATTTTTAGGCCAACCATTGAGACCTCTGCATGTGAGAGTGTTTTTAATACTTATGTCTACTGTTTTCAGTTGTAGGGTAATGACCACAGCTTATAGAGCTATTTTGAGGCCAAGGCTGTAATCGTTAGGGTATTCTCAAGGGACAAGGACAGTTTTCATAGAAGACGGACAGGTTTTGGGTCTTCTGTGTTAAATTTATCCAACTGCTCCCATTCCTTGGGAGCATATGACTGATGCTCTTTTTTGGTGTCGGGAGTGTGGGAATTTTCTCTGTTGTATCCGTGGGAAACATCTCATTAGGAATTCATGTGAATACTACACTTTCGGTTCCAATTTGAAGAGTGTGGTAGTAAATGAGAGCGACTGAATAAATCTAGCACAGAAGGCCCAAAACCCGTCCGATTTCTACGAAAAATATCCTTGTCCCTTCGTATTGCTCTGCAGATTACAATGCCAGTCTTAATATAATATTACAAGCAGTATTTCCTTCATTACAACTGAAAACAGCAGGCAGCAGAGCCCAACATGCTTTCATCTGCACAGAGGTCTCAATACTTGGCCCAAAAATCTGATTAATATCCTTGTCCCTGTGGATTGACCAGCTGAACATCCTGGTGGCCTCAACTCATCCGTCCGAGTCCTGCATCCTGCGTTATGATTGAAAACAGGTTTGGGAGGGGCTAAATTTCCAAGTTTCTCATTATTTGACCAAATTTAATTTTGAAGGCGCTTGTCCCTGCAGAATTTCAACAGCTTTCATTTGCAAGTAAAATCAAGTGTCTACAGTAGGAATTGAATGAGCTACAACAGAAAACTGCTAGACGACCAAAATCGTGTTTTTTTCCGGCGTGACGCGTCGTTGGAAGATATATGAAAAGGGCAGTAATGCGCGCCAGAGTCGTTTAGACGCGTCCAACGACCGCAAAACCCTCTAAACCTGACGACTTGGGACTTGAATCACGACTAGTACCGTCTAGGAAACTCATTATTGTTGCGCGCAATGTCTGCTACAAGTACTTCTCGTCCTAAACCCCGACCTCGTCCGCGTCCGCGTGTCGCGACAACATCCACTGAGAGTGCCGGCGGTGTACAGCCCGCGTCTGCCACAGACGCCGCGGCCCGGGCTAGTTCCTCAAAGTCAGCCATAGAAGATGAAGACGATATGTTTATTCGGAATAAGAACAGGAATGCAAAAGGCTGGAAGACCATGAACCAGGCTGTGAAGAGTGCGCGACTTGTTATGTCAATGTGTAACTTTCATCCGAGCTTCGTCTTCGTGCAGAAACTGAAGATTCGAGGACGTCGCCGGTGAAAGCCAGTGAAAGCAGCTCCTCTGATTCCGACTTGGGTGAATTTACCTCGCCGCGCTCTAAGAAACGTAGGGCATTCCAGGGCAAGGTCAAGGCGCTTCCGACGTGGACGAAAACTGACGGTCTGACGAAGTGAGAGTGTCCCTCTATGCACGATGAATACTCTCTTATGGTCAATCGTATTGCAAGGATACCCGATTCAGATCCGAAAAGTGATAGCGACGACGACGATGTTCTGGTCGGCTCAGCCGAAGGGAGCGGAACCGAAAGGACGCCAAAGGGGAAACGCAAGAGAGATCGAAGTCGTTCACTTTCTCTGACGCCCCCTCCGCCTGTGCCCATAGAAGACGTGCTTAATACTCGCGCATTAGTCTCGTCAGTGATTCAACTGTTAATTATGCGCTTATTCTCTCGATTGAGCCTGAAGCAGACGGGCTTTAGGTATATCATCTACCGCCCGACAGTCACTGCCACCTATTGTCATCGACAGCGACTCGGATGGGATCGAAGAGCTCGATCCAGAACTCGTTAGGATAGCAGCCCGGGTGAAAACAAGGGCTGCTGATACTACGAGTAAAGCGAGCGCAGGCCCGTCGAGTTCTGCGATGGTCGAACTTCGGGTTCGGGCCTTAACCCATCAACCTGGTGAACCTGACAAAGTGAAGATAACCTCATACCAGCTGGGACGGGTGCGCCGACCGTTTCTCCATTCCGTACTGATAACGAAATGGCTGATCAATACGAATATTCAGGACGAGTCGTTTTCGCGACTGCTCAATCAATTTGCTGCTCAGATCGGTACGGCAACCAGTAGCGTCGTCATAACATATGGCGGCAAGAGAGTCTTCGCAACCTCTACTCCGGCGACGTTGTCAATATGGTCGGAAGCAGAGCTCGGTTTGTCCCCCCCTCCTTTCCGTCTCTTCGGGTTGTATGCTCAAACGCTATCGCGTAGAAATATGTACGGACTACTTCTACAGGTTCACGAAGGAGAAAGAACGCCTACGTCGACTCGCTGGGTCGGCAGAGGACAGCACAAGCGTACAAGATTCTGGGGCCGGAGCAAGCGCAAGAACGGAATCAGGGGCAAATCCAGCACAAACCCAAGCATCCGCCGAATCCGGCGCAGACTCCGACGCATCGCACGACCAGAGCGACACGTTCCGCCTGCACCTGCGTTCTGGCGCGGAGACGATCACGGTGACTGTGCGCCCGACGACCAAGTGTCGTGCTATCGTCGCGTCCTTCCTGCGCAAGACGGGCCGGCCCGCCGCAGCGGTGAAGAAGGCGCGTATCGAGGTCGATGGAATTAAGTTGGCTGCTGACAGCGAGATCAGTGTCGCGGACCTGGAGGACGGGGACTTGGTCGATATCGTGGGGCTTTAATTCCCGGGTCTCGTCTAGGTCAATGTCCTTTGGAAAGGAGGAAATAATGATCTCTCGGCATTTACGGTGTACGGATACCCTGTAGCGGAGCTTTCCTTGGGCTCCGCGATACTTTCTGTAAAGTGTATTTGTAGCAGACAGGAGAAACGTACTAATACAAACGGCCCAAGTCCGCAAGGAAGAAACATATACAACGAGCGCCGAAGGTTTAAAAAAATATTAATCGAAGCGAACGAAACAAACGTTAAGGAACAGTAAAAAAACAAAAACGCCCGTTACCACACATTCGCAAACTTCCCAACCGCCCACACCATGCCCCCACCCCCAACAGGAAGTAATAATATCCACACCCCCAAATCCCACGCGATCCGGCGTGCAAATCGGCGGCGCTGCAGCGCACGCTCCTTGCGAAGCAGCAGCTCTTCGATGTCCGGATCGCGATGATCCTCCGCACGGTCCGACTCCTCCGACTCGGAAGAGTTCGAGCCGGAGCGCAGGAGCGGCTGCGCCTGTACGAGAATGGAAAGGGGGCGGCGTACGTTGTGCAGGATGATGTGTAGCAGTGCAGGGAGGAAGTACGTACCGAGGAGCACGATGAGCATCGTCACGTCCTCGAGGATGGGTTCTACGGCGGGCGGGAGGAGGGAGAGCGCAAAGAGCAGGAGAAGGAGTGTGTATTTCCCTATTGGACGGTTGGTGGCGCGGCGCAAGCGGGAAGGAATAAGGAACGGAGGGGAGGTAGATAAGAGTGGAGGTATCGCCAGTAGGAGGATGAATGCGGTTAGAGTCGCAATGAGTGCTTCGACTAGAGATGAGTCCTCCTGAAATAGAATAGAATATGCGTGAGCAACGACACCCGGTTGGCGTACTATTATTAAGACGTACAGTCGGCTCGTTGTTCCCGTGCGTTTTGACCGAAGGGAATAGCAGGGGAAGAACCATAACCGTTCCAATCAGTGCTGCCGAGAAAGAGATAGAAGAAATCGACAGATAACGTTTCTCCTTTTTATCGCCACTGGCATATAAACCAACCATCCCGGAATACAGCTGCAGAGTGGATAAGGACGAGAACGCAAACGCAACAGATGCTATTCGGCACAATGTAAGAGATAAGCTCTAGTACGGTATAGAAATCAGAATAATACTTACTTATGTCTTGTAAGAGACGGCCTTGAGCTACCATTACATTGTCCGTGTTAAGAGAGCCCTTGGCATGTGCGTAGACAATTCCGCATAGCCAGACAACGTAAAGCATATTTGACAACAGTGTTGTGTACACCATCCGTTTGCTCGCCAAAGACGGTGCCAAAGATAACGGAATGAGAACAACCATAAATATGACAGACAACGCGACCGTAGGTGGTACAGGCGACACGTCAATGGGCCAGAACCATTCCAAGCTGCTCTTCGCACCTTCGGAGACGGCGACAAAATTAGAGCTCGACTTCCTTATTGAAATGAAGAAGACAAAATAATCTGGGCTCACCCTTGAAGTACACAGTGGCAAGCAGTATACGCGCCGTTCCACTGCCAAACCGACTGACGGACTTCACAAAAGATTTCCGCCCGTCCTTTCCGTGTCCGCCGACGATAGCTTCCGCCACAATGTCGCCTACATCGGACTTACGAGTATAACGAGCGAGTAAAAACCAGATTTGTCGAGAGAACGCAGCAAGGAAGAAAAAGACAAGGAGTGCCGGCAGAGAGACTTTGAGAGGCGCCTGGCTGCTGAGTATCAGCATAGCGCCGAGCTTTAAGCACGGCGAGAGGAAGTAGCCAAACACGAGCGAGGGAGAGAGAACGACCTCGGGCGGGGAGCCCTCATCGCTGGGAGAGTCAATGTCCTCGTCATCCTCGAAGGCGGAGGGATCATTGCCCTCCTCACGGTCGTGAACGAGGATAAGAGCTGAGGTAGAGCGGGGGCCAAAGGAGGGTAGTCGGCTCGGCCTGCTATGGGAGGACCTTGAGCTTGCGGAGTCGGAGGACAAACGAGAGGGGTCAGACATCCCTGCACCGGGCATGAGAGCGGCACAGACGAGATATATAGACAGTGATTATAAGGTGAATTGGGCCATGTGCGTGGGCGGGGAGGACAACACGAGCTTGGGGACGGCGTGCCTATTTATCGCCCAAGTGCCGCTGGGGTTGCTGCGCATTCAGAATTAGAATGGATTCTGGCTCAACCCCCCGTTCCGACCCCAGTCCACCGTGCTTTCCCACGGCGCCGAGTCCCCAAATGATCGCCCGCTTTAAAATTGCCTTGTAAATGCTCGCAGGGATCAGACAGAAAAATAAATAAATTTCAGGAGCAGATATATTCAGTTGTTGTGTGCTCGACTCGATGACGACGGGCGAATGCAAAAATCACAAGTCGTATATAATTATCCGCACCCTCAAATAGCTCACATCGCAGTAAGCAAAACCGGTGTAGTTGTTGATTTGCGTTTTAAACAGTAACATTACTGCGTAAGGGCAAGGTTACATCTTCAGCGCGAATCGCAGATTAGTAATTTAGTGCGCAAGTCCAACTTATAGACATTCATTGGTTTTTCTTCCTTGCGGAGAGCAACAAATGGCAACCAGGAAACTGGCAGCAAGACTTGCGCTTTCATCGTGCTGAACCTTATACTGTTGGCCAAAAAGCCCTGCTCAATTGATTGCCCATGGAGCCTGAATTAAGTGGCGTCATGCCTGATCAATGGGAGGTCTTTTGGCGACGTCCGCAGGAGAAAATAGATTTCCGAACAAATAAATCATACCAGGGTCTATTAGACGAGCAACTGTCCACTTTACACTATGTGCACTCAGCCGACCTCCCGGGCTTTGCTACCCTCCTTAAAAGATACCAGACATTAGTGTCCTTCATGGTAAATGTCGTGTCGTGTACCATGATAGGTATTTAAGCGACAGGCTTGTATAATTAAGAACAGCTATGATTTGTACGACGAGGTCTGCGTCACAGTAAGGTTCATCAGCACAACATATAGCAGGCATATCGGTTTCGACCTCACAAGATAACTCTAGGTGGACCGTAGTCCTGCAATCGTCACATTAGCTTCCATATGGCAACACTTTTTTGAGAATGGCTCTCTGGGTCGTGCTGGAATAGGTTGTCTGGGCAAGATGGTTTTTCCTCCCCGGACGCTTGTGCTCATTCATATGATGATGGGCTGCATGGGCCTAAAAACAGAAGTATTAGCACAAAAGACGAGTATACGTGTAAAGAGGGACGTACACGCTTGAAATGGCCGCTTGCAATTGCTTTCCACCGCTTCTTTGCTCCAGAATGACTCTTCAGTTTCGGGAACTGAGAAACAGCCGACGTTGAGAATGTCCGTGTCGCTCTGAAAAGGCTCAAGGCATTGAGAGCAAACATTCCGGGAGGGCGGTTGTTTCTGACGAACCTGCTAGCAGTCAAGAACCGGGGATTACGAGATGCTTGCCTATCCGCTTTAGGCACGGGCCGTGGTGCATCTCGGACGCCGCGCGTACAGCCCAAGGACCAAAGGCCATTGTCGAATTCACGAAACTGAGAACGGCTCTGGCACGCCACTCACCATACCAACAACGCTTGATTCCTTACTGCCATGAGCGACGTTAACATGCAAAGTCCTATAGATGATGCAGAGCGGGTGTGTTCCAATTTCATGAGGTCGATCTTCGCGACCCTCATAATAAAGTTGTCGGTATCTACTAGGTACGAATGAAGAGACTTGCGAAGCTCGGGGCTCCGAGTCCCTCTCCCGGCGCGACGGCCTCACCGCGACCAGCGTCCCCGCAGCCACCCAAACCTCGGCCGAAAGCAGTCCCTCCACAGCCGGCGCCCGTGGCGTCGACGTCCACAACACCTGTGAGGAGGGCGCCCGTCGGCCCAGTGAAGCTTGACCTCACCGCCTGGGAGCACGAAACTATTGGCCACGTTCTGCGCGTTACCCTCGACGTTAGTCCTCGTTTAACGCTTTGATTACTCTTATCTGAACGCATCCTAGCGCGATTATGCCGAGAAACACAACTGGGAGCCGGTTTGGCTGAAATACTTGCAGACCGAGTTAGAGTCTCAGCAAACCGGTGTGTCTTGTTTTCTTAATTCTAGAGTTGTATTGTTCTCAACATCATGATCCGCAGATGCTCCCCGACCTTGGAAACTTTCCGTAGACATTGTTGACCAACTGCTGATCTCAAGGCTAGAAGTAAGTCCTCAAGACATGTCGTAAGTGAGCTCACGATTCCGCAACGAATGCCATACTCAGCGCTTTCAAAGGGATGATCTGGATTACTTGCCTGTCCTTGCATCCCTCCCCGCCGACGAGACCGTTTTCGAGTATCTAGTCGGTTGTTGGAAGCGGCATAATTCCATCAAGACCGGTCTTACGAAGAAGGCTCGTTTCCGCTGCGATGCTTGGGTCCCTATATGCTAATTTTGTCTCCACTAGAACTATGCTCCCCAGGACGTACAGAAGGCCTACTCAGTACTGGATAAACTTAGGGATCTTATTATCAGCTACACAGGACTGAACTTGCAAGATCCGGACATGTTTGAGCAGCCCAGAAGGTATACAATCACTCCGTAACGCCCTCAAGTTTACTGTACTCAATTATTTTCGCAGTAAACCTCTTGGTCCACATGAACTCTTATCAAGTCTCCTCTCGTTGTCTAGTTTCACCGATCCCTTATCCAGTAACTCGTCAAATGCTGTTCTCTCCTCCAGCGACATTCCCCTTTTCTTGCAAGACCTCACGCAGCGCTTCGAGCCCGACGACGAGCTCATTAACGTCCTCGGCCCGACGGTAAAGCTACTTCTCTTTCACGAGTTGCTCGCACGTCCAGAGGGGCTCGGCGGCGCCGACTCCGGGTGGCGCGGCGTTGTGGGCGGCCTCGAGGCGCTGTTGGCTGTCAAGCCGATTGCTGTTATGATCACAAAGCTGCCAGAGTGGAACCCGGCAGAAGCAACTGCCCCAAATTTAGAATTGACGAGTCTGATGGGTCCCTTGATGCGTTTGAGTGTATTTGGCAGGGAATGGGTGCGATTTTTCATCCGTTCTCGTTCATACGTATCGATCTGATTTGATAATTCAGGCGACTATTGCAAAAGCTTACTTCTCAGACCCGGAGAAGAGGTCGCGTGATGATGTAGAGTCGTCAAACGCCAGTCTTAGAGGAACCCTAAAGAGTCTGCAGGTACGCATATTGCCTCCGTTATTTCGCAATCGCCCCGCTAATCTTTATTCCGCAAGTCCACCCTGTTCCAAGCATTCAATACCATCGTCCGTGCTTCGCCCGAGTCGCGGGAAGCTGTCTTGCAATATTTTTCGAGAATCGTGTCTTTGAATGTCAAACGAGGGGGGATGCAAGTGAGTCTATTCATGCATTGTCCTCTGCTCTTCTGACTAAAATGTGCAGGTAGACCCGGATACAGTGGCTTCTGACGGCTTTATGGTTAATGTTCAGGCAATCCTCCTTCGGTTCGCAGAGCCGTTCATGGATGCAAAATATTCGAAGGTAAGTTTCGTGCCGAGGGAGTATGTGGATGACTTGGGGCTGACGGTTTCATTTTTAGATTGACCGTATCGACCCATGCTACCTTGGCCGTTCTTCACGAGTCGACGCTAGGGAAGAAACGCGGATCAAGGCAACCAGTGACGAGGTGGCAGAATGGTCCAAAGAAGTTCAGGCATCTGGCGGTACGTCTCTCCCATGGGAACGACTGAAGACACATTCTAAACTCCAAATAGGCCCTGCTCCGAATTTCATTACGGAGATATTCTTCCTTACATCCGCTATTAACCATTACGGCCTTAATCGTACACTCCAGAGCTTCGACGACCTGCACAAGCAGGCTGACGATGTACAACGTCACATTGATTTTTTGACGTCGAGTATGGCTACTCTGGAGCCGGGGGTAGGTCCATTGGCAGATGCGTAAATGGTACATGTCTAATTCACATGACCCTCTAGAATCCTTTTATGCTCCGAGCCCAGGCCGGTATAGATCTCGCCAAGGTAAGTACCGATCAGTACTTATCATACCCGAGCAATCTAGACGGACCATGACGGGATTCTCCAGAAAGAGCTTTCTAAAGTGCACATGGATCAGTTCGCGTACCAAGTCCAGCTTCTTGACCCAGAGTTCGTGTTCCGCGAGCTCGGATTCACGAACTTCCTCGAGGCGTGGCTTATCCGCCTCGTGGACCCGAAGAAGACTCATCCGAGTCCGACCGTTGAGTAAGTGTGATAATAATAACGAATTCCATCATTTAATAATCTACATCTTGCAGAGTGCCTCTGCCAAATGATATTCCGACAGTATTTAAGATGCTCCCAGAGTTCTTCTTGGAGGATATCGTTGACTTCTTACTGTTCCTTATGCGGTGTGTCCTGGTACACGAATCTCTTGACACAGCCACGAATATTCATACCTGGGAATTTTAATAGAAATTCCCCGACGAGCTTCGACCTTACTGGCAAGAGCGAGCTTGTCATCTGGGCGCTCACATTCCTCCGATCGACATGGTACATCAAGAATCCATTCCTTAAAGCTAAGATCAACGAGGTAAGTTATTGTTGCTTTTATATCAAGAAAGCTTCTTAAGCCCAAACGACGTCTCTAAGGTCATTTTCTACGGAACTCTCGGATATGGAAGGGAGCAGAATGGGGTACTCGGAGGAATCCTGAACACTCATCCTTTCGCGTTGAAGCATCTCATGCCTGCGTTGATGTCTTTCTACATTGGTCAGTGGGACAGCATAGGCCGATTGAGGATTACTGACGACTTGTCGAACAGAGGTTGAACAGACCGGTGCCAGTTCCCAATTTTACGACAAATTCAGTAAGCGGAGCTCTATTTTTCCTCGCCTTCGCTGAGTTTCTGATCGAATGATTTACCTTCCCAGATGCTCGGTGCGGAGTCCCTTGATTCTCATTGGTCAGG
This sequence comes from Coniferiporia sulphurascens, assembly GCA_002794785.1. Lineage (NCBI taxonomy): Eukaryota > Fungi > Basidiomycota > Agaricomycetes > Hymenochaetales > Hymenochaetaceae > Coniferiporia > Coniferiporia sulphurascens. The sequence continues at coordinate 1,093,294 of NBBA01000012.1, read as the reverse complement.
AAACTGACAATATGGCACGTAGTCGGAACATCGCGTACATTCTAAAAGCCATCTGGAACAACCCGACGCATCGGGAGGCGTTGAACCTTGAGGCTAAGTACGTCATCATAAAACCCAATTTTTTGAATGTTTTATGAACTTGTTTTATGAAGGAACGTGGATAAATTCGTCCGCTTTGTAAACCTCATGATTAACGATGTGACATACCTCATGGACGAGTCGCTCAGTGAATTGTCGCAGATCTCTGCAATCGAGCATGAGATGAGCAGCCCCGAGTGGCAGACGAAGCCCTTGCAATACCGTCGGGAGCGCGAAGGGACTTTGCGCTCGCTAGAACGACATGCGTCGGGTTACACGACACTTGGACGGTCAACTGTAGACCTTTTAAAAATCTTCACCGCCGAGACCAAGGCACCTTTCATGGTACCAGAAATTGTGGATCGCCTCGCTGCAATGCTAGATTACAACCTCGAAGCACTCGTCGGACCACGCTGCCAAGACCTCGTCGTCAAAGACCGCGAAAAGTACCGCTTCGAGCCGCGTAAGCTGCTCACCGACATCCTGCAGATCTACCTCAACCTCGCCGACCAGGGCGACTTCGTGCGCGCGGTCGCGAATGACGGGCGGAGTTATAAGAAAGAGCTGTTCGAGCGCGCGGCTGGTATCGCGCGTGGCAAGGTGCTGAAGACGGACGACGAGATTGAGCAGTTGCGCATATTCGTCGTGAAGGTTGAGGAAATGAAGGCGACGATAGAGGCGGAGGATGATCTCGGAGAAATTCCAGACGAGTTTTTGGGTGAGTGCGGTCCGACAAAACCACGGATACATGTTGATTTTTGTCGTCTATTTTTTTTATAGATCCTTTGATGGCCACACTCATGCGCGATCCAGTCACGCTACCGTCATCGGGGTGAACATAGATCGATCTACGATCAAATCGCACCTGCTTTCCGACACGAAGGACCCTTTCAACCGTGTGCCGCTTTCGCTGGACCAGGTCATAACGAGTACGTGTTTCCGGTTCTATGAACTCCTGATCTCCCCGTCGATCCTCAAGCTGACGTGTGTGGCTTGACTTGTGTAGACACTGAGTTGAAAGAGAGGATCGACGCATTCCTCTCGGAAAGGCGTAACAAGTCGACCGCCCTGGACGTTCCCGAGGCCGATGTTGTGAATATGGACGTTGTTGCTGAATGATGATTGTCTGGCTGTATCATGTACATTTTATGCAAAGGTTTCACAGAACAATTCGATATACAAGCTTGGACTTAGTCTGGCTTGTCGGCGTCAGTTGTTTCGTGGTGGAAGAGTTGGTGTCTAGACCTGTAGTGTTTTGTAAATGGGAAGTATGTACATTTTCTTCCAATGAGTTGTTCTATCTTGAATGCTGGCAGTGGTGTGTGAGGGTGTAAGCGGAGGCCGCGAAGCCCGGATCGACGCGAAAAGGGCACGTGTAATTTTTCTTATTTACAGCCGACCCGATACTTCGAATTAGTATTGAGTGTAGACATGCATTAGAGCCGCATTGTACAAAGTCAAGTACAAGATTATATCCAAGAGTGCATGCATACTATTCCGCATATAGCTCGAGCATTACCCCGCCCCCGCCGGCCCCCATGACCGTGGATCGGCCATAACTTGAAAGTGCGCTAATCAGAGCGCAATCTCTGATTTATACGCCCATCTTCCTAAAGATCACGTCCGCTCGCGTTCTCATCTCCCGCGAAATATACCGGCAATGAAGAACGAGACAGTCCAATTCATCAACAGCCTCTCCGGGGCCGCCGCCGCGCAAGGCTCGACCTCGCATAGCCACACACACGAGCTCGACGGCACGCCGCACTCGCACGACCACGGCCTCGGCGTGGGCGAGCACGGACACACGCACGAGCACCTCGAGCACGCGGGTCAGTCGAGTGTTCTCCCAATGTGCACGCCGAAATCCAAAGTCTAAAGCCTAAAACGGGATCTATCTCGTCTGCTTCTTGACCTCGCCCCCCCGCAGGGAAGTTCTCCGAGCGGGATATGCCAGATTACTCGGCCCGCAACTTCGAGGAGCGCGGCTTCACCGTCGGCATCGGCGGGTACGTGCGTACTTTTTCTTAGAGGTTGCGTAGCTTGACACTGTCTATATGCGCCTGTAGCCCGGTCGGCTCGGGGAAGACGGCCCTTACCCTCGCTCTCTGCCGCCGTCTGCGCAAAGAATTCAACATAGGCGCGTCATTTCCCCCATAACCTGCATATATGCGCCTTTCTAACCGCGTTCATATGCAGCGACCGTGACGAACGACATCTTCACGCGCGAGGACCAAGAGTTCCTCATCCGCAACAAAGCCCTGCCCGCCGCGCGCATACTCGCAATCGAGACCGGCGGCTGCCCACACGCCGCGATCCGCGAAGACATCTCCGCAAACATGGGCGCGCTCGAGACTCTCCAGGCAAAGTTCGCCTGCCAGCTGCTCTTCGTCGAGAGCGGGGGCGACAACCTCGCGGCGAACTACTCGCGCGAGCTCGCGGATTACATTATCTACGTCATTGACGTCTCTGTGAGTGGATGTCTGGCGCTTGTGCCTGTCCGCTAAAGCCGAGCGCGCCGCTGCAGGGAGGCGATAAGATCCCGCGAAAGGGCGGTCCGGGTGTATCTCAATCCGACGTTCTCGTAATTAACAAAGTATGCTTAGTGCACGGTCTTCAACGTTATGCTTGATTGAATCCCCAATACTCTCATCCCACAGATCGACCTCGCCCCGTACGTCGGCGCGTCGCTGGAAGTCATGGCGCGCGACTCGAAGAAAATGCGCGGAGACGGACCGACAGTGTTTACGTCCGTGAAAGAGGGCACGTGCGTCGAAGACGTCGTGCAGCTCATTATCGGGGCGTGGCGTACGGCAGGCAGTCCTGGAAAAGAGGGTGCAGTTGGCGATGAGATATGATTCAGTTTGATGATTATTGCTTTGGCTTTTTGACTAAAGACGTTGTGTACTGTACAACACGTGCCGTCGTATACTTAGTCTTTTTTTTTCTGGCGTCGCAACCGGTTCCTTCCCGTGGCATAAGAATGAGAATAGTGATTAAGTGGTAGGCCAGCGTAAAGCGCTGGCCTGTCTAAAACATTCTAGGTCGAGACTAATGAGGAAAAACAGCATACTACCAACATATTCTACACCGTCCGTTCCGATCCAAAGCATAGCACAGAAACCGTCAAGAAGTTCAGGAAGGAAAAGAAGCAAACGTAAAGAGAAGCGAAAAGAATACCCATATGCACTGCATGATAGGTGCATGTATCGTGCCATCACGATGTCTATCTCGTTCACCCGTGGACCGGACCAGACCCATTCTAAGGCGCTAGGCCGCCTGTCTCTGCCGCGCCTCTTCCTTCGCAGCATCCGCCTCCCTCCACTCCTTACCTTTCCAAATGACCAGCATGATAAGCAGTCCAGACACAACGAGTAGGCCCGCCCACAGGGTGTACAATCCGCCGTCGCCAAGGGCGTTCTGCAGCGGTACCGCGACCTCCGAGGCTATGAAACCAAGTACGCCGCGGAAGCAGCTGTTGCACGCGACGGCGGTTGCAGAGCGGCCCGTATTCGCATCGACAATGTACGCGAGTGTGGAGGAGTAAATCCAACTGCAAGGGCGGAAACAGAGGCGAATAAAAGGAGTCGAAGCAGAGTCGAAAAAAATGAAAGGTAATGAAAGGTAAGTTGCAAAAATAAGAGGATAACAGTAGCAGGGGAGAATACAGAGGAAATAGGAACGTACATTGAAAGGAATCCGGCGAAGAAAAGTGCGACACACACCGCGGCGACGTGTACCTTCTCTTCGCATAGCCATGCGTACGCAAGGCTCGGGAGCGGAAGCACGATCATTGCCCATTTTGTGCTCTCGAGCCTCAACTTAAGAATAGGTCAGGAGATATGTTCGGTCCGAAACAGTTCTCTTTTCCGTTCTGGGTTTGTACTCGTTCGTAAGGTGTACTTACCTCAGGGTTCCCTTTCCCACCATTCTTCGCCCTGAGGCGCTGCAGGGAGCGGTCCGACATGCGACCACCAAATACGCTTCCGCACATGCTTCCTATTGGAGGGGAGATATTGAATGAATGGTGAGATAAGGGGCCGGGTCATACGTATAGATAGAACAAGCTGTGCTAACCTGCGCCGAATGCCAATAATACGAGCCCGACTTTAAGCGAGTCGTACCCGTAAGAATCCGAAAATGTCCGAGAACATGTGTACGATATAGAATAACTGAATGCAAACAGAAGACCTAAATATAAAATACCGATCGTCAATGTTGGGACTATGCAACTATATAAATCCAACGTAGAACGTACCAGATGCTAACAGTATAACAACGTTGCTCCGCCTTCTGAGGACATTGGGCAGCGGCGCAAGTGGGTTAACATCGCGTAGTGAAAGTTTGATGTCAGACATGTCCTGTGGTTGGTTAAGCGTGGTGTGCGCCTTGGTGATACCCTCAATAGCGGGGTCCTGTGCTTCAAGAGCCTTCTCCGAAATGCCGTTCTGTTTCGGCGTAACCTTCTCATCCTTGGGCGCGCTAAGAGTCGCTTGAGAATCAGAGGTAATGGTCTTCTTGTGGGCACGATGCGCCTTCATTCGCCTGAGCGCATTCTGGTACGCGAGGCTGCGTTCCTTCCGGAACGTGTCCTTGAACAGGAAGAAGCTGAAAAAGGAGAGGCAGCAGAGCGCCGCGAGGAAATAGAAAGTTGCGCGCCAGTTCCACGTCTGTGTAAGGGCTCCGCCAAGGATGGGGCCAAGTGAAGGGCCTAGAAGTGGAGCGGCGTAGTAAATCCCCATCATCTTCCCCCGCTCATGCGGGTCATAAATGTCGGCGAGTGTGCCTGCGCCGACGCTGAACACTGCACTCGAACTTAATTAAGTGACAGACAGGTTTGATATTATCAGTATCCATTTAAGTGCAAGGGCGAGGATGAAACGAACCCAAAGGCCTGGAAGCAGCGCATGGCGATAACGACCGCTATGCTTTTTGCTGTGCCGACAATAATGCAGCCTGCGATAAAAATCTGGACGGGAAGCGCGGCGGTCCCTTTAGTCGATAGTCCCTCATATATTAATAATAATACGTTTCCACTCACAAGCTCGGCTGTCAGGTAGACGATCTGTAGTTCTATTATTTAGCTGCATTGAATTCTGAGAGCAGCCCGAAATTATACGTGCCTTTCGGCCTTTTACTTCGGAGACGGCACTCCAAAATAATGGGGCAACGCCTTGTACAATAATAAATGTCGATAGACTCGAGGCGATTTGGGTATCGGACGCGTGAAGGTCTGCCTTAACTTGGCTTAATGCGGCTATTTAGGAAAAACCAGTAGCCGGTGAGCTTCGACAACGTAAGGATCGGAGCTGACAAATAAACACACGACTGTAAATGTTCACAGCGAACGTAGCGATCATGGACGCGGACGATATAATTGCAAGAATTGAGAGCTGGCCAAAAGTGCGAGTTAGTGGGCTTTCAAGTCGCAAATAGTGATTCCCGGTGAGTCATGGAAAATCAATCCCTACCTTTCGTGCTTTAGACCACTTGCGTGGATCATCGTATACAAGGACATGTTCTATGTCGGGTTTTGCTTCATTGTTCCCGTTAGGTACCGCCTGGATACTGGGGAGGGTAGTCGTCGCGGTCGTGCACTCGTTAGAGAATGTAGTAGCAGTCGGCGACATGGACGAGTCAGGAGTAGCAGGAACGTCTGCACCGCCCATCGTCGAGTCTAGGGAATGGAGGGAAGTGGGGGAGGTATGGATCGGAACACCGGACGGGGTACGTATTTAAACCCCCTTCTGTTACATTTTTCTGCAAAGCGGGGCATACTGGTAAGCCTTTTAGTGTTCTAGCAAAACACGCCCACGCGCTTCTATCCTCTACCGGACCGTCTCGGCCTTAATCGGTAGTTCTCAGACGCGTGCAGCGCGACTCCACCCAGTGGTGCCGACACAGGCCGAGATTGATGATACTCTATCGATTGGGCAGGAAGTAAGCGGCAGTCGTCCTTGCCGACTCGCGGAAGCGGCTTGCAAGGATGATGACTCGCAGAAAAGCGCAAGGCTTCGCGGTTACCGGGTCCCAAACTCCCTTCTCTCATATCTAAACCTATGCTCTTGTCGTGCGAGGCCAAGACTACCTAGACTCAAATTGCCAAGTTAATGGCGACTTCACCAAGATCCACCATGACGGGTCATCCCTGCAGAGTGCAGCATTGGCATTGCCTCGATCAGCCGAACTTGTCATTCCTCCCATTCGTTACAGCCTCCGGACATCATTCTGGGGGGATACCTGAAGACTGCGTCGCACAGCAAGGTCGTCGATATTACAGCCAGTTGAAGTTTGTGATGCGCCGGCGCAGTTTATGATCACAGCATGCTTGGAAGCAAGTCAGACTCAAGAAAGGAATCCGCAAGAGCATGCACTAGGAACTTGAAGAAATGCTCCAAGCGAATGACTTTCATTCCAGCGACCTTTAAGATCAATAGCATAAGGTCCTCGAAGCTTCATTCCCGTTCAATTAATAGCGTCGAGCATGCGTCGGGGAAGCGCGTTTTCCAGCTCTTTATATTGACAAGCAAGACAGTGGGTCTCGCAGGATTTGCTGAGAGTAGTGACATCATTAGCTTCAGAGTAGAACCCGGTTTGTATCCGGACTTGGTTCGCCCCAATCGGCCGGTAAGGAAAAAATCAGTACGAAAATCAAGGATAATGCATGTATACAGTATCGTCGTTGCTACACGTGCTCGCATTTGAAAGTACGTACGTATGTATGAAAGCGGACACACTCCAGCATTTAATATTAGCACCTGCCGTCTCATCGCCGGAAGGTGTGTGATTTGTTGGCTCCTTTAACCTCGTTAAAGGCTCTCGGTGGCGCCGGGAAATTTCCGTATTCAAATGCGCGCCCTATTGGCCGGACCCCGGATTAGACAATATGTGATATTAATAAAGAGTTGTGAACACACCCTTTGAGTTCTTTGCCTTTGCCCTTGCGGGCTTGAGTACAGAAGAGCTGTCCATCACAGGCCCGTCTAGGAAGTTGGGTGCGGAGGCGTAGTCGAAGGGCTCGAGTTCGGGCTTTTCGAGCCCCACACTAGAATCCACATCCGTTGTTGGCTTGGATTTTCCCTTTGCCTTCTTCGATTCATTTCCGCCTTCCTCTCCGCCCTCCGCACCATCACTTTCCGCATCGATTTGCTGCTTCGAGCGCTTGCGTTTTTTCTGGCGCGCCTGCCCGACGACGACGATACTGTCCGTTACCTCCGTCGTCGTAATAACCTGTGGCTGGCGCTGCGCCGCAGGAATGAAGGGAATCTCAACCTGCTCGATTTCAGTTGCAGCTGAAGATTGAGCAACCCCTAACGGCCACGTGCTTGTGCTATCTTTTCCGTTTACTGAGGCGCTAAGTGCCAGCGTCTATAACGTGTACTTAGCTTAATTTACTTTCATCATGTGCAAATAACTTCGGAAAAAGTACCTTCAGAAGAGATGGAGCAACGACAAGGGCACCGTGAATCCGCGCGACAACCTCGCTGTATCGCTCCATTTTACGCACATATTCATGCTGTTCATAAAACAAAAACAGAAAGGCACTTTAGGTCGCCTAGATCGTCGAAAATAGTAGCACAAAGGACTCACAGATGTTCTCCAGCCAGTAGGGAAAAGACTGCTTCTTGACGAGCACAGCTCTGTTTGTCGCTTTGTTTTGGCTGTTTGTGATCCGAGCAGAATTGAAGAAGTCGCGGCGATCGGAACCCCTTTAAGCATCATTAATACCACGTTCCATCCGTAGAAAACACAAGTACTGACTGGGTGCCTGCGTAGCCCACAAGTCATGAGAGGCCTTTTCGTTATTCGAAGAGGCCCTTTCGCCGAGTGTAGGATCCAGGTTCATCTCAGTGAGACCCCCAGAAACCTTGATCACGTCTCTTAAAGACTCCTGCTCAAACACTTCGGTTTTCTCATCCTCATTACTTTTGCCCTGCGGTGTCTGCTCCTTAACAGCAGCAAGAATTGTGTCAAGCAGACTCCTAGCCTTCGCACGCACAAGTGGCGGTACGGGTCGGAACACCCTCAATAGCGCCGCAACGTCTGCGGGGGGCCGTTCCGCGAGTTGGAACAGATAGTGGTTCGCGAGCACATACCGCGTGCTCTCGTCTTCTGCGCGAGCCAGGTCATCCCGCCAGGCATGCACTGCGCGAAACACCGCACGGGGTGTACCTGAGAGCATGCGCCCCCACTTAGTTGCGAGTGTGTCCCAGCCACCTGGACCTGCACCAGTTGTTATGTCGTACACCTCGCGCTCGTACGTACGTAATGCAGTCTCCTGCGAACGTTCAAGAGCCGTACGAACTAAGTCCGGTTGTCCGGCCGCGCGATCCAACAGTGCGTTGCGTAGACTGTCATAAATGTAGAGCAGGAAATGCGTGTCAGAACGCGCGTAATTGAGCATCTCCGTAGGAAGGGGCCTTGACACAAAAATTAAAAGATGAACAAATGTGAAACTAGTAAGAGAGGGTGGAACGTACCGAATTCTCCAATCAGCAAGCTGGTACCGTTTGTCCGGGATGAAATCGCAGTACATCTCCAGAAGTGCAGCTAAGCCGTGCTTCGGAAAATCTGCAGACGGAGGTTAATTATCAGAAACACTTTCACCAATTTGTTCGACACACCTAACAACTTCGAAGCATGGTACGTATCGAACAAATTCACGATGTATAGATTGAAATCTTGTTGAAGCCACACGATGTCGCTTTCAGCCCCATGAAAAACTTTAACTACCTTCGGATCCGTGAATACCTCGTTCAGATCCTCAAGTTCTTCCCTGAGAGCTAGTGTATCCACTATGAAATCCTCTTCGTGAGTACTGATCTGCATCAAACAAAGAAATCCAGAAAATGAGCGGTAGCTGTGGTGTTCAAGGTCCACTGCTATTTCCTCGGCATGTCGTAACTTGTCAAGCAGGGAATCTAACCCGTCCTTCGTGTCCACCCAAGTGAACGGGGTGTTCTCAAAGGACTTCCCAGGGACTGCGTCCTTGTGTTCAAACATGCGCTGGGGATAGGTCATATGTTCAATCTCGTAACGGTACGGGTGCGGTCTCCTTCAAAGCATATTAGTATCTCAACGTGGACAGCAGGTCGGAACCGCACACCTTGAAGCCGATCCATAATCTTCTTCCCCCTTTATAGCGTCATGCAGCGAATAGCCCAAGGGGACTTGTGCGTTGTATTTGTGCTTTAAACTTTGAGACCATTTGGAATCGTTGGCACTATCCACCTTCCGCCGGAATTTCAACTGTGGCTTTGGGAGATGTGATGCATGCATGAGGGCAGGATCAAGGCGACCATGTCTCACAGAAGAAACCTTATTTTCGAATCAATGTTTTGTTCGCGAAAACCGAAAAAATACCTTACAGGGGTTGATGCTTGAGGAGCTGGTTTGGTGGGCACTGTGGTAGGTTTCGGACGTCCCAGGAACTCGTCCAAGTTCATGTCCTGCAACACAGATGAGGAAACTACCAAAGTACAGGAGCTGAATATTCACAGCATGCTCATAGAACTGGTCCAGCGTGTCGACAACTAAGGATTGAAAACTGTCCAGCACATCCTCTTGGTCCTCCAACTTCCTCTTCCCCTTAAAACGGGGATCCTTCGAAGAATTTGCTGCAGAAAGTCCGAGTAACCGATTGGTGAGCTTTAGCGCCCTCTCTGAGCATGAGTCAATTGCCTGAGCAAAATCGCTGTCCAAAGAGCGATGGAAGCTGATGTCGATAGGCAAGGCTGCAGAAAGTTTCGTTGCACCCAGTGCGGCTCCTTGGATGTCGGCGCTGTATGCGTCGAAAGAGGCGGAGCTTATAGACGGCCCCTTCGAGCTCCCGGCCTCAGCAGACATCACGGTCAAAAGACGAGGTTGTTTGTTACGGCGCTGCGCAGCGGCGACAACAGCGATTCGGAACGACCTCTGTGCTTGGTGCAAGAAGTTCTTCTCCTTACGTAATTATCCCAACTTATGGCGATCACGTGACTAATATAAGAATGTTCGTTCGCCGACCGACTCTGACTCCCGAACCTACTACCAAGTTCACGAATTCAAGCTTCCGTGCTTTCAGAAAACTCTCTTGCGAGGACTACGGATTTTCGAGCTTATAGTGTACCCGAGACTCAAAAGTAACTGTAAGAACCTTTTTTCAGCGAATAAATGCTGGGCGTCGACTTGAACCCGAAGGACGCCAAGGACCCCAGTGAAATGAACCCATGCATATTGTCGAAAAAGTCCATGTATGTACTACGTACCTTTGTTTCCGGTTTTGGTTTTCTTGGAGTTATTTGATCGAGTCAAATATTTATCATGGGGAATAATTGCGAACTTATACACACGATGGCACGCGAGCTTCCGGATGCCGCTGATTGCTGATTGAATACATTCGATTGTTTTGCCAAGAACGTATTCCGTGTCGCCATTGATCCGCCCACAAGGATGCCGACGACGCTCTGGAGCGTGATTCTCCCTTAACGCGTTCATATTAGATCGATTATTGGCTCTCAGACGTGTGCCTGGTTTAAAATTGCCAGGTCGCAGGCGCTACTTAACTGAGGGAGCTTAATAGTGGCGGTGAGTAGGCGACGGCGGTGATTGATGTGCTCTGCTTTTTTGTGTAATAAAGCTCCCAGATGTCACGGAGATGACATTACGAGGGAAATGGGGTAAACTTGGTCGTCTGAGTCGACTCCTTTCGCTTTCCGAGAGGATACAATCCTAAAAATCATTTAATTTATATGTTACGGCGCTAAACTAACGTGCGGGTCTTTCGCGTGGTTGAGCTTGAGCTGCTTATCTATTTTTGAATAGTTGATTGTGTCTTGTGGCTTGCCATTTTCCCCCCCGCCATTCCGGCTACTGCATACTGCAAACAAAGAACACGGTTACAGCACGCGGGGCCCTCACGTGCACCACGTATTATGAGAGTTTGGGCTCGCGAACATCCCGAACAAGCGGTTACGGTGAGTATTACATTTAAAATCATCCAAAATCAGGTGGAAGAAACAAGAGTACTATATACATCTTATTTTTGTATAGATGACCGTACTTATCATCTCAGTCACTTTGTACTTATTACTACGCATTCAAAACATAACTTTACGGCATGTCCCTGCCCAGTCGAACGCAATTCATTTCACTCAGTCTTGGCCATCATAATTATAATAGCAGGCCACATCGAGGCAGCTATTCAAGGCAATTGTCTTATAAAGGAAAGCAATTAATAAGACAGTTATATCTAGCCACCCTCTTTATTGACTCTTACTAGAAAAGCGCAATCCCCCAAACGTGCCGGGAACGGTGCATTTCCAAGGGGAAAAGTTCGAGCCTTGAGGTACGGAACTAAGGACGAAACCGTGCTCCGTAGACACAACAAAAGAAGACTCGTAAGTCTTCTGCAGATCATCCCCGTGAACACTTGTTTCAGGGAACAGTGTGGAGTCCGAAGATCCCGAATAGTTGGACTCAAGGCTGTCAACGAGAACACCGAATAGTGCGCCAGGTGAACCAGTTTCTTTGCGCAGGACTTCCGGAGGTAATTGAATCGGTGAAGATTTTGGTCGGTAATAAAACTGTAGAATCAGAAAAGTATCAGAACTAGATGGTTCCTTAATTTTGTGGGGCTGCGAGTTGGAGACTTACTTCAACGAGGCTCCCAGCTGGTGGGGCGGCCACTTCCTCAACGGCAATTGACCCTCTTGACGGACTTCCTGCTACAATTCGAAGTAGTCTCGGCTGCGTACAAATGATGTCAAAGCGGTTGGTTGGCAAAGACGATGTGAATCCTCACAGAGGCTTTCTCTCCTTCAGAAGCATCCCTTGTACCAATATAGTAATCAACATCTTTCGCTTGATCATCAGGAAGCCCATGCTCTTGGATAGCTTTCAAAATAATGCGTGCTGGCAACGAATCCCCAAGTTCGTGAATGAGATTTCCCTCGGCCCTAGTAAATGTATAAGCGCCTTTTGTCCGAAGCTTTTTTTAATTGAAGAAAAGGAGGTTATCACCTGCGAACGGGCAGCGGTCGCGTCAGTTGGACGAGACCATCAAATCTCAGCACATTTTCTGAAGGGGGTGCCGACCACGCTATTCCAACGGCCCCACTAGGTTGAGCTTTACCATTGCGCAGTAACGTAAATGGGTGTCCGGTTACAAACGGTGTAGACGAAGCTACGACGCCAAGCTACGCGAGGGTCAATATATGGCGCAAGAAAGTTAGCTTGCACATACTTGACGAGATTGAGGAAGGTGTTCATGGAGAGCTGACGCGAGTTCCCAAGATGAGTTATCAGAAAAGTAGATAAGCGAACGTGCGTCACTACTACCCATTAATAAAACAGTCCGAGCATAAAATGTATTTTCGGAGTTCGCACGTTACATCCTTCAGCTCTTGGGGAAGGAAACGAGCCGAGCTTTTTGTGTTCCACAATTCCTTCCAGTCTATATCCTCATCCATGCCTTGTCCTCCTGGTCCGTTGAACACAGGATCGATCTCCTTTTTTCTGAAGGCATGCCAACGACCGACCTGGACGGGACCTCCACCAGTTTTCAATGAGCTGAAGGGTTGACAGCTATCACCGTCGAAAACAGCTACGGAGCAGGAGAAGAATGGCTGCTCTTTTTTGAACGACATTGGTCCAGAAAGACAGCCAATCGTCTCTTCGGTGCACGAGCTGAGCCGCCTCACTGATTGCTCCAGCTCGGGTGCATTATGACTCAAGGAGTAAAGAAGAACCTGAGAGCTCTTGCAGACGCCTTGAAGACGAGAGACGAGGCGGAGAAACTGAGAGTGCGAGCGAAGGAGAGACGTGCTGGCATGGACCAAGCCGGCCATCGAGACGTGTACCGTACACGGAAAAAGTTGGCTGAATACGCAGCGAGCGTCAGTTATTCCTTCACCGGCTGGTAGCACCAAGTGAATGAAGACTGAAGCTCGCAGCTCGAACGGTCCGGCACCCGGTACGTACTGACTTGTCATCACGTGCCCTCGGACCTTTGCGAACGGAAGCTGACTCCGAAACGTAAGTAAGCGCTAACTCTTTGTTGTCCGACTCGACACCGCCCCTGTTCAAGACCGCAACTTCAGTGGCTGATTTTCTGATCGATTTTCTGATCAAGTGGATTAACAACTTGCGGGCGCAACTGTGAACACAATCTCTTGGTCATTCCGGTGCGCCCATACCACCGACATATTCTACTTCGAGCCATGTTTCGTGTTTTCGCCTCCACCTCAACACCATGTACGAAATATCCGTTACTAGTTCTGGAATGGGACGGAACTGGCTGTGTCAGCGCGCTTTCATCCGCAACTATGGCATAATTTCTTTCCACCGAGCGCTCGGCCATACGCTAATGAGAGCACCAATGGCGATGTCTTGCTCCTCTGCCATTGTATGCAAATGATATTTCCGATTTGCAAAATGACGCTGTCCACTTTGACAACCGACGAACGCCCCCCGGCTTAGGCCATACTCTCGTGTCCGCAGTCTGTCCTTGGTCCTCGGCGTTGGCTTTCGATGAGTGAAAAAATATGTATAAAAGCAGCTCCGTGAGGACATCGTACTCCAGCAAAGCAACGCAATGTTCTTCAAGCTTCATTCCGCCTTTTTAATCGCCGCGACCGTCTCGTTGCTACTTTTCCCTTCTTTGGGGCAGGACACAAGTCTTGCGACCGTAAAGGCTGCATTTGACAATGCCAACGTCCGTCCATTTCCTCGCTTGTTGGATTGAAACTACTTCTAACTTTTTTCTGTGTTAAAACAGATTCCTGAGGACGCGTACGTGACGTTCAACCCAACCGTCTTGCTTGAAGTCTCCTTCCCGCAGCCATCGGCGCCGGCCGTTCCCGTAACAGCTGGTGAACAAGTTGCACGAAACCGTAAATCATATAAATCATTTTGCAACCACGTTGACTGGCTCACGCAATTTACCGCCATAGTAACAGCCCTCCCACCGAGTTTCGGCATTCAGTGTACTAGCTCTGTCCCTCCAAAGGGACCGTTCGTTGTAGCCATGGTCGATCTCGACGCACCAACGCCACAGAATCGCTCTCTCGCAGAGGTCAGGCACTTCCTTGGTGGAAATTTTTATCTTGGATATCCCAATACACACGGTCTCGCATTACTCTCGAACTCTTCACCTGCGGTGACGGAATTTCAACAGCCGTCTCCACCCGCAGGCTCGGACCCTCATCGGTAAGTTTCTGTTGATTATCTAAGACAAGACTTGGGCAGAGATTCATGTTAGGATTGTCGACAGATACACTTTCCTGCTCTTCCGTCAGTCCTCAAGCTTCAATGGACAGACCGAAATTAATAGCACTACATCCACCTTGAGCTTTAACATTAGCCAGTTTGCCGTGGATTATGACCTCGGAAACCCGCTCGGTGGGACTTACATGCTTGTCGGGCCGGATTCCACTTCGTAATGGGCCGAAAATACGCGTTCAATGGCCTTGTGTACGTCTGCTGGTGCTTCTCAGGACACGAACATCCTGTATTTGGGCCCTTGATAATTGTATCTGGGCGTGGCTATCCCTATAATCCGAATGTTACCGCATATATTTCCTTTGCTCCCGCAAAAGGCCCGAGCAAATGAAACGAATTCAATTGACCTTCTATCAACTTTCACACGGTATCTCTGAACTCCCATCGTGCACAACTTTGAGTAGTGAAGACTTGTCGGCCTTCACACCCCCCAAGGCGCAGGCTGAGTAAAGAATTTCCGAATCGGCAGGAAGTTTCCAGGAACGCAGCAACGGGAAGAAACATCATGTGGAGTGAGACGGAATACCGCGTTTTCACGATATAAATGAGCAGTTGGACGGGATTTGTCCCCCCCTTCCAGCGCACTATGTTCTTATCATATTCTTTTACTCTGATATCGGTCATACTTTCGTTCGCTCTTTATACCTCAGGCCAAGACACAAGTCTTCGGGAGGTTAAGGCAGCCTTTGAAAGTGCAAATGTGAGTTTCCGACAAGACCCTTCCGAATCCTGCAAACCCTCGTCTACCTCCCGCAGGTGACTGAAGCTGCTGAAATTACGTTCAATCCAAGTATTTTGTTAGAGGTTGCATTTCCACAAGCCTCTGGGCCTGATGTGCTTGTCCATGCCGGTGTCCAGCTCCCTCGAAATGGTTCGTTGCGTACGCAGATAGGGTTCGTCAAATAGCTCATGCGTACACCTTTTTTCGGGTCTCCCAGATACGGCTATTCCACCCATTTTCGGTGTCCAGCACTCCGCATCTACACGCAGTATCTCAGGCACCTTCGTCGTCGCGATGGTCGATCTAGACCCGCTAACACCGCAAATGCCCACAGAGGCGCAGATTAGACACTTCCTCGGCGGAAACTTCGCTCTCGGACGCCCGGACGCACGTGGCCTTTCGCTCCTGTCAAACTCCACCCCTGCGCTCTCGGATTTCTTGCAACCGACGCCGCCAGCGGGGTCCGACCCTCATAGGTGCGCTTAATACACTTTCCTAAACTACGAGAGCTCAGCGACTTACCTGGGTTTTATTCGTTAGATACGTCTTTCTGCTGTTCCAGCAGCCACCAAACTTTAATGCTCAGACGGAGGTGAATGCCACGACGTCTGTCGAGAATTTCAATATCAGCCAATTCGCGCTTGATGTTGGTCTTGGGAACCCTCTTGGCGGATCGTTCATGCTTGTGGGTCCCGACCCGAGCACGTAGGATAATTTGCTCAGTTAACAGAACTGTTTCTGTCCAAGTTCATTCAAGTCGTGAATTTATGTTATTAGGGATCATTCGCGCTGGTGTTATTGGCCATGTTTAATCCGTCGCACTATCACCACAGCCGTTTCCGCATTCAGTACACGGCGCTAAGCTCTCAGATTCTTCGTGGGAATAAAATGATTGCGTATCGATGCAACATTTCGTCGCGTGCAGCCACAAGAGCCGCTACATAGTAATTATGGCTACGCCGAATCATGTGTGTGAGAATTTATATTTCATCTTGGGATCGCACTCTCATGGGCGCTTCTCTGTGTGCTCACAACCATGCGTTCTAGCCAACGTTCATGTGTGTGCTTTCGGCCGACCGCGCATTGGAAGAGGCGAGAAGGCTTCGGGCCATATTTTTGCGCTCCTCCCATCCAGTCGGCATTCTTCAACCATGAGCTCGTGAGTCTCACGCTTTGACCATGTAGCTATTTTATCTTACCGGACTGTTCTATAGTCGTGACATGGCATGGCCAACGTTGAAGAAGCCTCATTTACCAACGATTCGTCTTGGGATCTTCAGAAATATCCTAGAGCACGCATGCGTATAAAGTCCGGAGGACCACAGTGAGACGAGCGGGTAATAGTAAAAGACATAGCTAAGATAATGCTTTCCAACACCATCTCATTTTTCTTCGCACTCGTGCTCACGCTAAGCCTACAACCGCGGGAGTCCCTTACTTTGGCTCAAGATACAAGCTTGCGGACCGTCAAGGCGGCCTTCGACAATGCGAACGTACGCCGCTAGAAGTGTTAAAGACATAGTGACGAAGATCCTCAATATCCATCGCAGATACCGGAAGATGCGGACTTGATTTTCGACCCGACGGCCTTGTTCGAGGTATCCTTCCCGCAGGCGGCTTCGCCACCTGTACATTTAACCGCTGGCGTCCAGCTTACTCGAAACCGTTAGTATACCCGTTCCTTACTATGGTCCCAGACAAACTACAATTACTCACAGTCGTTCCCTGAATACTGATTCGGAACAATACTCTAGAAACTGCCATCCCTCCCGCTTTCGGCATCCAACGTTCCACCTTCCCGCGTAATGTCGGGGAAAACTTTGTTGTGGCGATGGTCGACCTTGATGCACCGACTCCTCAGGCGCCGACCAATGCGCAAATTCGTCATTTCCTTGGTGGAAACTTTGTTCTTGAGCGGCCAGATGCGCGGGGTTTAGCCTTGCTGGCAAACTCGACCCCTGCATTGTCGGAATTCAAACAGCCAACACCCCCCGCAGGCTCGGATCCACACCGGTGAGCGCCGTGGACAAGATGGACCTGAACCCATTGGAAATTGACTGTTCCTCACCCTCGTTATGCAGATACGTTTTCTTTCTTTTCGAACAATCACCGGGATTTGACGAACAAACTGAGGTGAACTCTTCGACGTCGATTTCAAATTTCAACATTAGCCAGTTCGCTCTGGATGTCGGCCTTGGAAATCCGATAGGAGGAACCTTCATGCTCGTTGGGCCCGACCCCAACAGCGATTCTTGATGGTCAGGAGAAGTCGCTTTTGAAGCGACGGCCCTGGTCCCTCCCAAAAATTCGCATCTGTCTTCTCCGAATAATATGACACGACAGTTGAAATTGATGTAGCGCCTGAGCACATGCATGAACTATTCTTCTGGCGCACAGATGCACCGCAAGTTGAATGTGATCATTACCTGTATACTGCGCTTCCTCATTTCCGGCGCTCGAAAGGCGTTTCCTATGGTCATGCGATGCCTTCATCATCAATTGTACGATCAATAGCTGGACTTTAGTCGCCTACCACGGCGTCCTGAGTTGTTTTTGCTACGCTCATTACTGATAGCGGAAAGGCACTGATACATTGTCGAAGCATATTACTCAGGTCGAGCCGGACTAGCCGAGTCAGCGAACGTGTACCCACGAACTTTCCTTCCCGGAAATATCTATGACGGCAGAATGATGTTTCTTTGTTTGAAAGAAGATACATCAAGGCGCCCAGAAAAATACTCCGTGGTCCTCACCTAAACAGGTCAGATGACCGTGATCATGTTCCTGTCGGTCTGCGAATGGACCGGAGAGTCAATTTCTCTGAATTTTACACCAGGGCACTTTTGCAGGCTGTATTTATTGTGTCCTGTCGCCGTGCAATCACGAACTGAATCTTATTAGGGGTCACATACATACGGATTGCCGATAATTCCCATCTTTGCAATGAAGCATAGACATTCCCAAGGTTGACTTCTGAGCCTAAAATAAATTCCTGTGCCTGCAAACACAACTAACTTCGCACGCACAAATGCTTCGCCATTGACTTATGGGTCTAGTCGGACGTGTTCGGAACGGCGCGATCGCAGGAGACCTCTTCCTTATGTAAATGGAATCAGAAAAGAGTCGAGAGGTTTTATTTATGCCATTGGATGAGGGACGGGCACGCCCATGCGGCCTAGACTTCAGGCCAAAGATAATCTTCGAAGTTTGTCCAAGTAAGTAATTGTCCTTTCTTCTTCGCTTCCCGCTGAGTGGTATTCTTAGACCAGTTATTTATTTATACTCAAAACCAGGTTCCGGCTTCTCCCATAGACATCCCTCGGAAGTTTGCAGCGTCGGTCCGGTCTTGGACTGACTGCCTCCCCTCAAATACTGTTCTTCACATATACTATCGAGCATTCTGTTCAGTTGATATAAACGCGTTGCTGTTAATTAAGGTTCAGGGCAAGGAGTCAACCTTGGTGAAAGCGGATTTCTACGCCATTGGAACGCCGCCGCACGATTAAAAGGACGCCCGCTGCCTGTTCAACACAATCTTACGAATGATCACCTCTCTCCTTCCGCATTCCGCGGATCAACGCAAGGCCCCAAGGCTGGAAATACAATAGCACAGGGAGAAACATGGCACAAAATCAGAAAAATAGAGGTAACTCGTTCCTGTTTGATATTGCAACGTAGTAGTACATTTAGCAATCTGTCGGGAGAAGCAGTCAACTCTAGAATTCTTGACATCAATCCACCCTCCTGACCGAGGCACCAGGAGCACACGGGACTTCCGCTTTCGTTTTTTCTACAAATGGATGGGACCCTCACGTTGTATAACGGAAGAAATACAGATACCTACACACATATAAAACGAGCTGAATATCGCCTTAACGATCCTCAGCTCAAGTGACGAGTCCCCTCGAGAGTAGTCAAGTCTTTCTTTCGTTCAATCCTAGGTCGCAGACTCCGTTTACGCTGTCCACTGTCATGGTTGCCCTCACTGCTTCTGTGAATTCTGTAACACCGGCTAGCGGTAGCAACTACCTTATCGAGAACATGGGCTTCGGCCATTGGCTCGACAACGCAGACTCCGCCCTCGATGACGGGAATCCCATCCTCTCTTGGAGTCAAAACAGCCCGGAGACAAGTAACCAGATTGTATGAGTTCACTATGCAATTATTTATTTACATCTCTGACTTTTTTTGATTCTTGGTCATGCTATTAGTGGACATATCTTACCTACCCGACAACCAACGGAGACACTGTTTTCACACTTCAGTCGCTTTTCACGACCCAGAACGAACCTAGCTTCAGCGGTCGTGGAGGCTATGTCCGAGTTGATTCCGCTGTGGGCTTTGTAAAATTACTCTAAAAAGAAGGGACCAGACTTATTTAATTTATACAAGACCAACCAACTCGTTCAGGGAGGCCAGCCATTTGCCTGGACGCTTGTCGAGGTCGCACCCGAAATTTACAAGTAAGTGATACCGCATAGTATGAAAAATTACGACGTTTCACTGGTGTATGCACAGGTTCACACCATTCGATGGTATCTTCTCAGAAAACGGAAATCTTGTAGTCACCGATATCAACAGCGTATGTATGGCAGCTGTTGTGCTTGTTTCATATACTGATACCTTTCCAAAAGAACATAGCATCGGTCCAGGCCAACCAGGCGGCGCTTCAGTTCGACGAAACACTGCTACAGCAGCTTTGGTCTTTCAGCAACCCATAAACGTACGGAAGCTCGAGATGGGTCGAGACGTGGATCGCAAGAGCCGCTTGAATTCTAAGTTTTACTGAGAAGGAGTGTTAAATATGATGGATGCTATGTATCACTTAGGACAGTTCTGCTCAAGCCAGTCCAGTAGTACTTGCGCCGTTGCGTGATGCAGTAGTGGCCGTGCTTTAATAATACACACTATTCATCCGTAATAACGGGGCGCTTCTTGTCCATGGTACTGGATCTTAGTCAAGAAGACCATCTCACAGTACATCGGGACGACTTCACTCACAAAAGCAAAGCACTGGCGAAGGGAAACGTCTAGTCTTGATTTACAGAAAGGGTTTTGGCCTTCAAGTTGGTTGTGACGAAGGGTGCTAGCCTGAGGATGTGTTCGTCATTGCATCTGAGTATGCCCGCATGGGACAGGATGAAACGGAGCAAAGCTATATATGCCCGAAAGATGGTAGTTTGCTAGTTATAGTGTCTTGAACTCCGATTGAATTCTGAGGCGATTTGGGCTGGTTACATAAGGGATCAAGAGACCATGATGAGTCATGGGCATACCGGTTACGAACCTGAACTTGGAGTGGTTCGTGACTCGAAGAGTCACCTCATCTCGCTCGAGTTGCGGTTTATTCTGACGCTGGCTGGCCTGCATCTAACTATTAAAGCATCAGATCCACTATGGAAACACTGCAGCTGCCATTGAAGTCTCTTTCTGACTGAGGGGAAGTCGCACTCAGTTCAAGTGCTTTTCTTCACTCGAAAGAGCGTTCAGTGTCCTTCTCGTGTTTCTCGCTGGTCAGAAGAGCTACCGGCCACTCTATGCTGTTACCAGGCCTCTCACTATCGATTAGACCTTTCGGCGAATCAATGCAAGCGACATTTGCACTCAAGGATTGGAAACCGAGTGTATCGCGCCACTATGCTAGTACCGCCGGCTCATATGCCTAGTCTCTTTTCTACGCTGTACGGCAACGAAATCAGTCGGTCATTTACTTTGATGCGCTATTGCTGCACGAGTTAGAATCATGTTGGCATTTATTCCGCCTGTGCTGGCCAATTAGAGCGCCCGGCTCTTGCGAGTGGAGAGCGCGAAACGTAGTAAGTCACCGCTATCCTAGCATACATGGTCCTTATAGTATCAGTTTTCAAGCATACGTTTCGGTGATGTGACGATGTCTAGTTTTCGTCCACCCTCTCATTGTCGCTCGAGATTACTCCGGATCTTCCTTGGCACCTTAATTGGTTTGAATTTTCCTTCTGGTCGATGATTAACAGCGGTCCTTCCGCTTAAGCGTTCGCGCAACAAGAGGCTGAATCCCAACATCTGCACCGGATGTCGTTTGAAATATTAAACCAAACATTTGTACCGCCAATATTCACACGCTGTGTCTCTCGAACAAGACTTCATATAGGGCATCAACTCAATCGCCCGTACATTGCACTGGAGCACGACACCTTCCGTGTTTAATCCGCATTGGGAGCTCATATTCATTAACTGAAGATAAACATAACCTACATTACAGTAAGTACTTGTGTAATCTTTATCTAGTGGAGGGTCTAGTATCTGAGTAGGGTGTCTTTAGCCTGTCTTTTCCTGTGGCAATTTCGCCTTCAACGTGGGCTAGCAACGCGAACTTTCGGAATACAACATCAATCCATCAATTACCTACTACAAACAATTGCCAGGGGCAACAGGATTGATACACCGCGACAATATGCGTGTTTACTCGGCGCTGACCGCGGATTGATCACATTGTTCTGCGGTGGTTGATAAAGGTGGGCCGATTCTGAGACCGTCTTTAGCCCCACGAAAAGTACTCATCCTCGAACACGCCCTTATTTCATAGAATGTCTGCTGTGGCCCCAAGTAACTCAAACACCTACACAATCCTAAATCTAGGATTCTCCCACTGGCTCGACAACTCCAGAGGAGCCACGGGGGATGGAAACCCCATACTTGCCTGGAGCCAAGATGTACCGACGCCATACAATCAAATGGTGAGCCGTAATTCACGTTCTTGACCTCGTCATGATTACCGAAACGACTCGTCTCGACAGTGGAGATACCTTACTTACCCTTCCAGCGATGGGGACACCATTTTTACTCTCCAGTCTGTCTCCACGACAAACGGTCAGGGCGGTAGTGGTGGTTATGTACGTGTTGACACTAATGTACGTCAATCGATCGTTGCTACGTCAGACGGAGCATAATCGGTACTTCAGACAAACAAGCTTGTTCAGGGGGGTGCCCCAATGGCGTGGAAACTTGTCGAAAGCCCTTCAAACACTTACAAGTCCGTGCAGCTTGAATAAGACCCTCCCCTGGACTGACACGCATAACGTCAAAGAATGATACCGTTTGATGATATAATATCCGGAAATGGTTCAATGGTCGCGACGGACCTTAGCAGCGTGAGTCCTCAAATAATTTACATTCACTTTGGGGAAAAATTCATCTGAGTTTCCGTCATTCGGTGACAGACCATTGATGTCAAAAACGGATTGCCAAACCAAGTGATGCTGACAGATGACAATTCAGGGCAAACACAGCTCTGGACTTTTTACCTTGTATGAAAGCTAGTAGATCTGAATGAGCCAGATCGTAGCCATAAGTACGACAAATTGGCCCTTCTATGTGAGATACACACTCACAAGATCCCAATCTCAAATGAATTCAGCATATATAATTGTCGTGGAAAGGCTTTTATAACATCACTTGCACTGGCTTCACGTCGACGTCGTCTAATTGGACTAGTCAATAAATTATCCACAGTCCCACGGACTCGGGGCTTGAGCCAGGAACACCATTGTTAAATCAGGAGTCAGTCGGCCCTAAACGCCATCACGAATAGTAAAGCTATAAAAAGAATGGTTGAGCCATGCTTCACAGAAAAGTTACTCCTTATCCGATCCAAAGGGTTTGTAGACACGATCGCTTAACAGCGAGGTACGAGCCACTTTTGTATCCCCTTACTCGCAGGTTCGAGATTCCACAGCCTGTAGATTTCATAACGACGTCCGATGAGCGCGGTATGTAGTTTGGGGTTTTTATTGGAACACAAACGTGTCGTTGCGCGCCGACACAATGTCGACTCACCTGAAGCCTTCGATCTCGTAATTTAGCACCAAAACATTTTATGCTCTCCTTTGCACACCGGGGAGGATTGACAATGGGATGGATAATCTCAATGTGTAGCTAACCCTCCGGATAAACAGAACCAGGGCAACATACAGGTAACTTCCGTCTTCAGTGCCATCCGACGAGATCGGTTAGGAAAGAGACCTTACAAATCTCATAAATGCATAGGGCGCTAGAGAATGCAAGACTTATGGAAGTGTTTTATGGGGTTGAGTTACACCGTCGAACCTTGATGCAGGATTAGCGAACGTGCACAACGCCTTGGAAGCAGAGTCCGTAGGATGCAAGGCTGTCCAGGAAAAGAAGCCATGCCTTGGCCTTCGTTCCCTGAAGACTAAGCAGCAGGCTTGGATCTAATTGTACGAATCTGCAACACAGGAAGACATTTGTATACGCGATTGACAGTTTCAAGTGGTGCTAAGGCGAGCACCCAAGTCCTGGACTATTCCAGAGTCGAGGATTTCAGTTTGGGGAGGTCGTCGCGGGAACCATTAACGTGCTTTCTTCGCAGGCCAGTGGCTGCTTTTCAGACCGTTACATGACACAGTCACGTGACGTGACAGGGCCTGTTTACTAACCGATCGACACGGACTGTGGAGTCGTCGAAGTTGTTCAAACGAAAATTCTAAATCATCCGGTTCACATGATTTTGCACTCTCATCGCATATCCTCTTATTGAGACTCGCTCCTCTGAAATCGCCATTTCGAATGCAAAAATAACAGTCGAAACTTACTGTGGTGTTGTAACTTGTCGCGGTTCACTGAGATAGTTCGACGTTCGGCGACTCAACTCGGTGTGTGTACCAGTAGCGTCGTACCAGCGGCTGGGTTCAAATCCTGGTGTTCGGCTGTTTTCTACCGAATTTTTCCTCCATTCTGGTTTTGACCGGCGTCTTTCTTGTCTTAAAGTTCCAAGCTAGGATTGACGAAGCTGATTCGATGAGTGCGAATCTATGATATACTGTATCGGCATTCGAGTTCTTTCCAGGACCAGACTACGAGTGCTCGTTCCATACGGTGGCGGAGCGCCCAAATGTCTTCGGCGCCGTTCTTGAGTACACTTTCAGTCTGATGAAAAGGACATCTCTTGCCGTATGGATTTCGAGTGTCTGTCTTGTTTATTTTTCTTCATTCATGACGATTATCCGAGGTTACCACTTCGATTCATCAGTCTTCCGCTTTTAACAATGTACAAATGGAAGTGTAAGCTCTACGCATATATAAGTTGAGATTACTGCAAGGATCCCTCAACTTCAGATACATCCTCTCGAGTACTCGTTTACCTCGTACACTATGGTCGCTCTCGCCCAGATCCCATCCATTGCAGGTGCAGTCACTCCCGTTAGTGGGAACAACTACACCATCCAAAATGTCGGATACGGTCACTGGGTCGACGACTCGGAGTTCCTGCCCACTGATGGATCTCCTATTATTTCATGGGACCCGAATAACCCAATTACAGACAACATGATCGTACGTCGCGACGAGTTGATTTTCTGCAGCTGAATTAGACAGGCTCATGGACTCACTAAAGTTTACGTACTTTTCGTACCCGTCGGACAGTGGAGAGACCATCTTCACCCTTCAGTGTGTGTCTACCCTGAAGAACCAGTCCCAACTTGCTGGCCATAGCGGTGCATATGTCCGCCTGGATACTACTGTAGGTCCCTTGTTTATTGTGTAGGAAGAACAACTCACATATCGTACTGCAGGATAACAGGCTCGTCCAGGGAGGTGCCCCGATGGCGTGGAAGCTCGTTGAGGCTGCTCCGACCATCTATAAGTCAGTGAATATGTAGCTCTTGCAATTCTCATAGCTAATATGCTGGGAACTGATATGCAGAATACTTCCGTTCGACGACATCATGTCTGGAAATGGTACACTCATTGCGACGGATGTTAATGCTGTAAGATCCAAGCAATGCACACACCACTTTATACTAACTGGTCTTTTTAATCATTCTGGCGTAATCAGACTATTACTACCAGCGCAAACAACCAGATTGCATTGCGTGTTGATGAGACTGCCCTTACGCAACTCTGGACTTTCAACGACCCGGCAAACACTCCGTAAGAAACCACGCTCCCGACATGCTATTTCGGGCTGCCCTGTCGGGGAAATTATGTCGGGGAAGTGCGTAGCTATAGTGGCTCCGAGTCTCATCTGGAGTTTAAATTAGGAATACTCGTGAGTATACGTAGTGAAGACGCGGTTCAGGCCAAGTTGTTCGCTATTATCATACTGAAATGGTCAAATACATCTTCGTCGTTGAAACTCTAATTTTTTGATACTTGTGCTGTCGTATACATGTATCTCAACAAGCTAAATGTAAAGGTAGTGGTTATGAAATCAAGGCCTGTACTTTTCCACCCGCGCGTCCAGTTATCGCTATAGTAGGCGATCACAACACCTGGGCTGTTGAGTGTTGGAATTCAGCAATTCGTGGCGCTAACGAATGCACTTCGTATCCAAGAATATCGTTAAACCAGTAGATAATCGCGCGAGGGAAACCGAGTGCGCATACATGCAATGAAAAATCTACGAAAAATATTTCAAACACCGACGCCGTCTCGGCGTGCATCGAGCTCGAACTTCAACATTGGGGACTCTCCAAGGTAACAGGTCAGACTCGCAGGAAGCACCTGAAATCCTTTGGAGCAACAGGGATGAATACGTTGACCAAAATGAGAGTATGTGTATATTATAACTTGAGGAAATACAAAGTTGCATCCGCTTCGCAAATCGCCAAGCTGCCCTACTTGAAGGTTCCGGCAATATGTGTATAAGTTGAATAAGTGCGGTCATGATCATCTTCCAAAGCACACAGCTTGAATGGGCCGGAGACGGGTCTATTTAACTAGTTTCTTCCTCTTGACCAAGTTTGCTACTAGTACAGGTGGATGTAAAAAGTTACGGACCGACCGAAAAAGGAAGGAGATCAGACACCCTCATTCAAGTTATTTTTATGAGCCAAAACACCGTTGCAGCTTGTCTATAGACATATCAGTATATTTTAATGGTAATTATAAGGTCCTCCTACGCCGAGTCGAGTTGTTTGTCCTGCATGGGCGGTCCGAAGCGCGATGTGAAACTCCTTCCCCTTTCGGCCGGTCCGTAACTTTTTACATCCACCTGTACTATCGTATGCCCTCTCTTACAAAGTCACATCCGAAACAAAAAAAGCTCTCAAACCGAAAACGCCTCAAGATCTTACCGAAAAAAACAGCCAGTAAAATTCATACAGTACACAGCAGCTTGCATGTATTTTTTCGATGCCGTTACTATGGCGTGGAAGCCAGAAATTCGAAGTTTGTCTGAGGATGTGACTTTGTAAGAGAGGGCATACGATAGTACTATCGTATGACCCCTATTACAAAGGGACCCCTACTCACAAAATCGCTATCCCAGGTTTTCACACAACTAAATTACTGCTGAAATACTTCATATGAGTGCTAAGTGAACTATCAAAAATGGGTATGATAGCATCGCAGCAAAATATTGCCTTGTCGTGAAGCCACAGTCAAAATACTTGTTTTGCAATCTTGAAGAGCCTTTGGAATACTGCCGGCTCGCATGACAAGTAATTTTATCAGCAATTTTTTTTGCAGGGTCATACGTATTACATGCTAGGGTTTACCACTGCACTACTCTGGGTGGAATGGAATATTGTGGTGTACAGGGAGAGAGCATAATGTTTGAAAGGTGACAAACGGTGACAGAATGCATCCGGCATTGCACCTTTTTTCGATCTCAGATAACAAACTCCTTGTAGTCAACACCATGCTATGTAACCGCCAAGCTGTCGGAGTATCAAAATATGCGTGGCAGCTCGTGACAGCCATTTTGCATGAGGGGGACACCATTATTCTAAGAGTTCCGGCTTACATAGTGGTACTAAAAAATCTGGAGTAGATATAGAATATATGTAGCTGTTTCCATACCAGATCCGGGGATCAATTACTGAGTTTTGAGTGCTGTGGAAGCAAAATACAAAAGTTTTGTAATAGGGGTCATACGATAGTAGTCTGTATATGTCGCAAATGGACGTGTACTGCATAGCATAAGCCCAGCTCCCACGATCTTTCTACCCAAATACGGAACTATATCTAAGCGAGTGTGGGGTCATCGGCCTGTTCGGGCCTCAGCTGGTACTACTCTGCTATCTCGCGAGGCTGCGACCTTGACCTTGACGAGATTGTCGACGCCAGCGACACCGGCATCGTCAAACGCGACCCGCCGAGTGCCCTTCCTGCACTCCTCGTATTGTCCTCTGCTGTATGAACTTATGAAAGTGTAACGACTTTGACGATTTTCTATTACCTACTAAGCCCCTATCTCGTTTATCATGACCGTCCAACGTGAGTTCGCCGAAGTCTCCTACGCACCAAGTGAACCGCTTACATACTTTCTGTGAAGTGACTTCTCTCGTTGGGAGCTCTACTCCGTTCCTTCTGGCATATGCGGTGCCGCTGTTACTGTTATCTACCCCATCGCCTTCGCCGGTACTTTCTTGACGCTCGATCGCACTCGCACTTTCGCACCTCGTTCGGATGTTGCCCATCCACTACTCGGCTCTTTTATAAAGAGCCATTCAGCTGAACAGAAATCCTGGAGCTTTCGCTTGGGTGGGGGCCTTGGCGGCATCGCAATCGGTTATGTTTTCGGGAGTGAGTATGCACAAAACACTCATCCGGTGATGTCTTTAACGTAAACAGTACACATCGCCACGTTCATTTCTCTGCTCATAATGAACAAGAGTTCTGCGTCTGCACTTACACCGTCGACTTTCCTTGTTGTCTGGATCGCTTCTGTTATTCCAACGACGATCATGGGGGCACGGTGGAAAATCTCCGCTTTGGTCTTTGCAGGCATTACAGCGGGGTGAGTAGTAATCTTAAAGTCTATAAAACACACGTACTTAACAGACCGACCTAGGGTGAGTCTATCTCTCGCGCTTTGCATTATCACCCATCCGTCCCTTGCTTCGCGGGTTGTCCTGTCTGCGGTCTTTACATCTTTGATCTTTATCTCTGTCCTGGTTCCCTCTCTAATTCCTCCCCTTTCAAACCTTTCCCATACAATCATACGTATGGCTACTTCCTGCGCCGGAGCGTTCTCCATGACGATGACCATTGCTCTTCTCACTCGTTCGTTAGCATTTTATTCATGGGCAAATGCCTGGGACAGGTTATGGGTTCCCGATGAACCTGGCTGGGGTATGTCCGGGGAAAAGGGATTTGACGCCTTATTTTGTGCGTTGTGGGTGTGCGGCGTAGTTAGCGACTGGTCACTGTACCAATTGATTGGGGAGGACCCTGATGAGGTATGGTGGTTTGTTCGTAGACCAATGCACATCGCTAACAAATCATAGAAATGGGATGCTTGCCTTGCAGAGTACACATCAACTCTTCCGAACGCACACAACCGAGCAGGCAGATTTCGGCCTATACCGTCATGGTGGGAGCGCTTCCTTACAGCGGTGTACCTCCCTTCTGCTGGTTTGGAGAGGTCTCACGACATTATCGCCCATAGCGATGCGGAATTGTCGTTGAAATCATCGGACGACATCGTATTTAGCGAGAAACTAACTGCGCATTTATCCAAGGAGGAACTACAAATGGCCATCTCTCCTATAGCGTACGACTGGGATCCTCCTCATCCGGAGAAAAGTTTCGGCTTCTTGCACAAAGGGAGGAATCCAAAACGTCCCGTCTTTAAACCGGTGCCCGACCAGGGCATACGAGGCTCGGAAACTGGAAGGACCATTTTTGATCTCGCTCGTCGTCCGATATATTTGCAGAAAGCAAAAAGTGCGAGGCTACAGCAGCATAAACAGCGTATTGCCGAAGGAAGGGGACGTAGACCAGTTGAATTTCGTCCGGCAGACGATCTTTCTTCAGACTCGGATGAAGACACATTAAACAACGAAGACAAGCTTAGGACGCCTTTATGTGCACCACCGAAAGAGGTTGTCGTGCGGGCCTCCCCAATGGCGCACATGAACTCAAGCGCGACGTCGCTTTCTGGGACAACTATCCGTCCATCCACCGATTCCGCTCGGGACGGCTCGGATACTCTTGACGCATTCAATATACAGAAAGAGATGGTACGTCTGGCGGCCTTGAAAGCATCCTTTGGACCTGGCGGGAGAGACACACCTATTAGTGCTGCCCCAGATTACTCGGATGTCGAGGAGGATGTCGTTACCACCTCTGCACGCACTACCAGTTCCTCACGCGATGTTCCGGGCTGGAAGCCAGGATTTATTAAGCGCGCCAACTCATCATCAAGTGCGCCTGAGCAGCTGGTTCAAAAGCCGCGCGCAATCAGAGCGATGACTACACCGTCTCCTGGTGCACTACCTGTAACGCCTTCACTCATGAACGCCTTCGAAAGGCTCGCGGAAGCACAAATCGACGTTCATGGAGGGTATAATGCCGCCGTACAAAGTCCTCACCAGTATTTGCCTTCTTCTCACCACGAACGCGTTTCCGACAATATGAGTGGTTCTGAGCCTGTATCAGGTCTTCCCGTAACCACTGACAGTCCCAAACCAACCGGTAGGAATACCTCGGGCAATAGGTACGTGTTTTAAACTATTTCAGGTGGAGGCCGCTGACTATCTGATAGGAGATGAGCTCCTCGTCGTTTTATGAAGTTTTCTCTTCACCCATTTTTACTAACTCGCGCGGGTTGCACCGTTCCGTTCGAGTATTGCCATGACTGTAATGATTACGACCTCTAACGACTAAAAATGATTTTATGGTTTACGATCTTCTCTTGTTATTTTTACCTTATAACCCCGAGCGACCTTTTGTACAACTCCATGTACGCTGTATTTCCGACTTCCGTCATCTCGTACGTACGCTTTTCCGCATTCGGCACATATACCGGCATCTATGTCAATTAGCGTAAAATAACAGTTTTGAGCCGGCTGTTGGTCAGCGTCGATCAATGTTGGTGATTGGCGATCAACGCCTTTTTTTCTCAGTCCGGTCTCCGGACCCAAATTCCGCGCTCTCAATTTAAAGCTGAAAACATGCTTTGCCCTCGTTAAAGCTATTCCGCTTGCCGATAGGCCGTTCTACTGGTCCTCGTGCCTAAACTTCCTGTCGGTAGTTTGGAAGCTCAAATGGGATGGCTCACACGTTCTTTGCCGATTCAGGATGTGACGTATTCAAGTCGCCGCTTTCTGCTTCTTGAACTTCTTATTCGTCCTCACAATGCCCCCAATCGTACTGTCCCGCGGATACGGGCCTTGCGCGGCGCACACACTGTAGACTGCAACGTCCATCACCATGAGTCCAGCTTACTCGGGGAAGTCGTGTTCCGGCTCACAAGCCTCTCCAGGACCTTCGTGCGCACGGCTGAACGACGTGGAGCATGCGTCCTATGGAGCGGTACGGGATGAATGGAAGTCATCACTGAACAGCGCAAGCTCGTCGAGTCAAGTGAGCGAGCTACCGATAGACGTTACGGTAGTGGGTAACAGATGGGAAGGGCCTGACATTGATGAGCTGGAGGGACGAGATAAGCGAAAAGACGGGAGGACAAAGGCTGAAGGGCTGTCAATGGCCAAATACTACTCTCCTTATCTCAAGCTCGAAAACTCAGGTAGCGTGGCTCGGGACCATCTGGCATCCGAGCGGACGTTCCTTGCGTATGTGCGAACTAGCCTGGCCATAGCTTCGTGTGGAGTCGGTGAGTGTTGAGTTTTCCTTTCGCAAAATGCTGCTGATAGAATGGCCCGGGCCTCGTTCGCTGTTACATAGCTATTGTAGAGCTTTTTACTATTCCTTCTTCGCTCCCTGGAGTATCGGCACGGGCAAAAATAAACCTACAGCAATTTGCCAGACCTCTCGGAGCTATTGTGGTCATCATAGGAATCCTGGTGTTGTTTATTGGTGAGTTCAATTCTTTGTTGCAACTAAAAATGGGATAACACGTAATTGGCTGGAAACAGGCAGTACCCGGTATTTCCGTGTCCAAGCGGCGCTCATCGTGGGGAAGTTCCCGCCTGCACGACATGCCATTATGCTTATCTCTGCGATACTTGTTGTTATCATCTCTGCCGTCTTTGGTATACTGGTTGGGGTGACCGGATAAGCTTTTCTTAGTGTTGTTGCTTTACGGTCTACATGTGCCTGTGCAAATCAGAGTAGAACTAGAGGACTCGACATTGCTAGTCAAACCGAGTTACATAAAGCTTTTGAATAGAATAGAGATTTTCCTTGCTTAAATTTACTTTCTACAGGTGCCGTGAGAATCGTCGCCGATCAACATTCGATTCCTGGCAAGCTTAAGGTCTTTGTCAAATGTGCGACTTTCAAGGCATAATCATGCAAGAGTATCTTGAGGTTAAAGTTGTGGGTGAGTATGAGTGTGTACCTTGAAAGCATGTATCTTACAGAGGGTAAACCCGCGGTTCCCGTTGCGGCATTCCGAGTCCATTTTCCATGTTCGAACGACCGAGCCCCATGTATTGACGGCGCAAAGCGACGGTTACCACAGGGCCCGAGCCCGCCATAATTCTTTCCTACTAGAATTCAAGCAAACTGATCAGGATCAGCATTTGGAATACTATTTGAAATTTCTGTGCGTTCTCTGGCCACTACTAGTATTAACTTTTGGTCAAAGCACATCCCTATGCTGAGTCATTCTCCACCGTCCTCCATTTTATTATTGGTGGCTATCTCAGCTTCGGGCTATTTATTTATTGCACAACAATACATCTAGACATTTACCACAAATATTATATACGAACTGAAGAAGCTTACTATAGCTCAGAAATCAAAATGGACGCTTATGCGTCCCACAACTGCGAATAATCCGGTGACATCAGATTAATCACTGCACCACATTGATCCGGTTAGCGACACGATAATTGTAATTAAGTGGGGAACCGAACGGCGGAAGAACTTTACGAGTATGTTTATCTTACAGAATTTGCAGGCATGTCGTACATACTAAACGAGACCGAATCCATTGTGAGCAAGATAGACTGGAAAGGATCCCCCAAACGAACTAGACGTGCATGGATAGTCCAAAAAGGTTTAACAGAGCTTCAAGTTCTAGTTTCGATTTAGGCCAGGAATAGCAGGAGTTAGTGTTATTGCCGCGCAATACGACAAGTCCCATGTTACGAGATCGATTTACCATCGGCTCATATCAAGCCTGAGCGATGAACTCGCAGTTGATGGGAGACGTGAATCACCGGCGGCCGTCCGGTGAGATTTGTGACAGTTTCTGTGCTGGAAGCTTGACCCGGTGCTTCTCTTGGCGCCTTCGTGTTATTTAAGTCTGTAGGAGACTTATAAACACGCAATCGTTCAGGAACTGGTAATAGATTTAGCATTGTTCAAATCTTGTATATACTGTACTTCAGGCGAAAAAAGACCAGGGTGTAAGTTGAAGCAACAGCATGATGTCTGCCAGTTTCTCCAGACTCTCAATTTTGGCGGTAGATCTTCTCAACGGTGTCTGAAATGAATATAAAATGCCCGGAAAAATGATGGAGTTGGTGGTCCGTCGGGACTCGGGACGGTGAGTATTACTCGGAGCTCATCCGCCGAATTTTCGGGACACTAAAGGGTTAACCTCATTACATAACGTAGGATAAAGCCTAAAAGAGCTAAAGCATAACACGTAATGGTAAAATGCAAAAGTGAATGTTACCTAAAGCGTGCGATCGGAATTGGGTAGAGAAGGAATCGTTCGCCTGATTTTTGTCTCAATGCCCCTCCAAACATCAAAGCATTAAACGAGGCTACTGAGTAAATGTAGCAGTCTCGCTCGTTCGCGCATACGGATCCTTATTGTCGGAAGCGCTACACCGGGTCATTAGGAGCAACTGGAGAAGATTCTGCCTTCGCAGCGTCTCCGGGAACCCGTGCGCGAAGCTTTTCGGACGTAATAAGTAAGCGACACTTGCAATTCGTCCGTTCCTGTGCGACAGT
This sequence comes from Coniferiporia sulphurascens, assembly GCA_002794785.1. Classification (NCBI taxonomy): domain Eukaryota; kingdom Fungi; phylum Basidiomycota; class Agaricomycetes; order Hymenochaetales; family Hymenochaetaceae; genus Coniferiporia; species Coniferiporia sulphurascens. The sequence goes on along the minus strand of NBBA01000012.1, from coordinate 1,060,425 downwards.
TTGCGTCCGAATTTCTATTGGGATAGCAGACTTAGATAAGTTTTCTTCGCTGTTTGAGCAGCCATTGAGCTTCTAGCTGGCCAAGACCAACCGTCCACTTCTGCTAAAGACGACACTTCCAACTTTGCGTGCCGGATTTTTGTCTTACATCCGAGTGAGGAAGCAGGCGCGTTCTTCCAATTCAATGACGGATGCACAAAGCGCCGCTTTCCATTCCCTTCGATCCACCACGCCTGCTCGCGGCCATGTGCCCGTGTCTCTTACTGCGACCTCCTCCGTCATGGACCCGGCATGCCTAGAGGACTTACACTTGGGTTCGCAAGACTCGTCTGGGCCCTCGCGTATCCGACTAGGTGGTGCAGAGCATGCGACATATGGCTCGACTAGCCGGCCTACGCTTTCTTCGTACAGCAGGAACTCAGCGAGCCGAACCAGCGAACCATCAATAAGCGGGTCAGCAACAAGTATTCGAGATACGGACCATGGCATCGATGAACTGGAGGGGCAGACTGAGCAAAAGGACAGACGAGCGAAGAAGGATAAACCAGTGTGGGGAAAGCGTTATAATCCTAGTCTCAGGCTCGAGAACTCTGGTAGTGTCGCTCGAGACCACCTGGCCTCAGAGCGGACGTTCCTCGCGTACGTACGTACCAGTCTGGCTGTGGCTTCATGTGGAGTCGGTATGTCGATCATGGCTGCCCTTTTAAACGACATCATTAACCATTCAATATACCCCACTTTGCAGCCCTTGTGGAACTCTTCTCTATCTCGCCGTCATCTACGCCTGACCGAGCGGGTGTAAATATTCAACAATTTGCACGACCTCTGGGGGCTGTCGTGGTCATAATGGGGATTTTGGTCCTGTTTATTGGTGCGCTCACTTCCATAAACGTTGTTGGGAAGACAACGCCACAACCCATCCATCTCATTGTTTTTTTCGCTGAACACAGGTAGTACACGTTATTTCCGCGTTCAAGCTGCGCTCATCATGGGCAAATTCCCGCCCGCACGTCATGCTGTCATGTTCATTTCCGCGGCCCCCGCCATTATTGTCTCTGTTGTCTTTGGTATACTAGCCGGCGTAACCAATATCTGAGTCCACGTGCCGATGGGACACTGCACTGCTGCCGCGTGCCAAAAGACATTGCTATGCTCGACGTATGTTGAATGGGCTTACATACGCTGGCACTTTGTTGGGAGAAGGAGGTCCGTTCGATGTGTTCTGCAACGTTTTCTGTGTACACTAAGTATAGTCTTTCCCCGACGCCTAACCATTAAACGGGGGCGTGTAAAAAATTCTCGCTTTTGAATGAAGATGCCGGTCAAGTGCTGCACTAATCCGCTTGTATTTCTGACTTGGCCCAAGAGTCAAGACCACCAACAGAGCGACGGATTTTGATTGGCGTACAGGTATATAGAATAGGGGGGAAGACGCTTATACAAGGTAGCATGTGCAGACGGTAACTCCGTGCTTCAGCAGTCGAATGGGCCCAGCGAGCAAGTTGAGGTGACTTATTGGGGGGCGAAGCCCTCCAGTTATCCGGTTAGGGGCTCTCAAAAAGCTAGCTTAGTCAGCGGTAGCTTGATGCTGTGCGGCCCCCCCGTGAGAACGTGCACCTACTACCTGGCTCAACTAGGATTAAGCTGATGTAACATAGCTTCGCCTCTCCACTCTATGTGGGCTTCCCACATACTTCAACATATTCAGTTAAGACAACGAGTCAGTTGTAACTACTGTACAAGAGGTGAAGCTGCCGGCGGCGTCACTATAACCGTTCGTCACAATTCGTTTGTCATAAAACGCACGTGCCGTGACAGATATTTACACGGCTGACTTGAATCTTGCATCTTAATCGCGTGTCTTCATGAAGGTCCTTGAGGATGCGCAGTTTCAGCAGGCGCAGACTCGGAAGCCGTCATGAAGGAGCCCTAATTCCGCTTACACCGAACAACCTCGGGGCAGGGTTTGGACAAATTTTCGAAGCTACTAGCGGCTCCAACTGAGTTGACTGTCTTCGACGGATTTGGCTCGCTATGAGAACCGAAACCACTGCTGGCAACGCCCAAGAAGTCGAGCATCTCTCCGATCCATGCTTTGTTTATTTTGTAAACAAACATAAGCGCACTGGAACAGCGCCTGACATGTCTCGGAATCCCAGTCGATTGGCTAATAAGACGGACCAGAATCCAGATACCGCTTGCAAGCTCCGTTGGTGTTCTGGAGCACTCGGGCTTCGTTTCCCTGGGTCGCCACGTAGCGTTCACCATCCATCTTCTATCCCTCTACTCCAGTAATTCCGAAAGTATCTCTTACTTCAGTTTTTTTCCGTTTCTTCATCCTGGTGGGACCATACTGTCTAACCAATTAATGGAAGTGGCCTTTGGGCCTATATGAAGGGAACTGCATCTACGAGAAATCTTCAGGTCTATACACCCTCTTGACTCTTGAGTACTCGTTGACCTGCCCAGCGCCCCCTTCTCATTTCTGCACCCTCGAACGCCGTAGCCCCTGTTAGCGGCGGCAACCATAATATTCAGAACATCGGATATGGACACTTTCTCGATAAATCGGGTTCTGGGACTGCAGACGGAAATCCTATCCTCGGATGGAACAAGATAATCCGGCGACAGACAATCAGCTTGAAGGCCTTGCTCCCCCCCTCTTAGAATCTCCTTGTTCAATGTCGAAGATACTCTGATCCGCATATTCCTTAGTTGACCTACCTCACCTACCCTCTAGAAACAATGAAACGTTTTTACGCTCCAGTCAGTCTCTACGACAAATAGTGAAACTGCATTTGATGGTCGTGGAGGCTACGTTCGCGTTGACTCTGCTGTAAATCATTATTGTTTTCTCTTCTACAACATTAGACGGATGCTGATAATATGTCCACCACTATGACAACAAGCCCGTTAAGGGGGTGCCCATTGACGTGCCACGGTGCTCACACACGCACTTAAACCGTACGCAGGTTGATCATATTTAACGACATCATCTCCGGAAAATGGTTCGATGACTGCATCAGACGTCAATAAGGCAAGTCCCCGCTCTTGCAGTATCTGAACATATATACAGCTATCGTATTTTAACTATCAGATCATTACATCGTCCTGCTGCAACCAGCTGGAGTTTTTGGCTGATGCGTGGAAGAGTGATCTAGACTAATTAGTAAGAATAACAAAAGATATGTATACATACAGCCCTAGCTCCTTCGGCTAAGTGTTTGTTAGGGAATAAACATTCGGTCCGGATGACTAGTACCCATCAGTACTTTGAAACAATATATACATCCCGCCCGAACAGGATTAATGATTGCGACTCCGTGAAAAACAAGTCGGTCTCGTTCCGAGCATGCTTTACGTTCATTGCAACCGGAGGAATTGAGTGGTATTTGGCAATTGTTTGTCACTGACGTCTCTCCGGATCCACTGCGTCTGGGGTGATCTAGAGAACATAGCACACCACTTGTGGCGCCCACTGGCAGTGCGTTAAGCGCCTGGCCTGAACTATATTTTGCTTACTTCGTGTCCAGCCTAATTATAATGGTCCAGTAAATGCTCGCCACATCTTATGATCCGCAGTTTCAAATTTCAGTTGATAGCTTCCAAGTGATAACGAATATCGGCAGGTTCTCGCTGCCGCGCAGGCCGACTTTGCTCCACAACGTTGACACCCGGCGTTTCTCCATGCTATAATTCCATCCTTTCAGTCCAGCATTTTCGGAACTATCACTTGCCTCAGTCTGATCTGATTGTACCGTGCTGCTCTCCAAAATACTAAATATAGCATCTTTTGCGCGTATAAAAGGGTTCCATTTCTACGAGACACCCACAGCTACAGACACTTCCAGGTAGTACTCCGAGCCCGAGTCATAGCATCACTCGCAACAATGGTCGCTCTTTCTCTCATCCCAGACGTCCCGAACGCCGTCTCCCCAGTTAGTGGCAACAACTACATTATCCAAAACCTTGCATATTTGCACTATATAGACAACGCGAGGTCCTCAACAGCGGATGGTAATCCCATACTTGGCTATTACCCAAATATCCCGTCATCGGATAACCAACTTGTAAGATTTGACATACCGGACCTTGGACTCGGACCCCCTCACACTCTCGAAAATATTCTGACTGCTCCTCAGTGGACTTACCTCACCTACCCATCCAGTAACGGAGAAGTCATCTTCACCCTCCAGTCCGTTTCTACGGTGAAGAAAGAACCTGACTTCGGTGGTCGCGGTGGCTATGTTCGGGCCGATCCGGCTGTAAGCCATTTGTTTAAACCCTATCAGACCGTGTGACTTCAACGAGGTACTTTTAGACCAACACACTCGTTCAAGGCGGTTCCCCCATGGCATGGAAGCTTATCAATATCGCTCCGAACATTTACAAGTATGTAGTAGCTTGTTTCTCGATATTTGATAGTATTGATACTGCATCTGACATTTAAACTGCATCATACAGAATGGTCCCGTCCTTTCTTCCTGGAAATGATACTCTTAAAATCTACGCACGTTGTGGTAGACGATGAGGTGCAGTGGTGAAGTTCAGGCAAGGTGGGTTATCAGCGTAAACCGATGATATTTCTAGGGCGAGACCAGCTCCCCTTATATACACGTTCCGTGGGCTAGTACTACTATAACTAACTAGCTCCTATTGTATGGCGTTATCGTTGCGTTATCGTTCACTTAGTAAGGTGGTTGTTCATATGACCACGTACTATATTTATATCGTTCATTATATTTATTTAATACTCCCCTTCAAACTTTTACTAGGCGGAGTAGACTTGTAAAACGTTTGATTAATTCTATCGTTAGCGCTTTCGTCATAATATCAGCCTTTTGCTGTCCAGTTGGAATATATGAAACTGATATGGTTTCATTTTCAATATAATCTCGTAAGAAGTCTTTTCGTATATCAATGTGTTTTGTTCGTTGTGTATATTTTTGTTCTGTTGAATTTACTATTGTTATGGCTGCTTGATTATCACATAATATCTTCGTAGGTGTATCCAAGGTCTGCAGTACCTCTTCAACCAGTCTTCGTAGCCATATAGCTTCTTTTACTCCATGAGTTAAAGCTTGTAATTCTGCTTCGCATACTGATAATGACACTAATTCTTGTTTTTTACTTGACCATGATGTCGTTGCATTTCCTATTTGGAATATGTATCCTGATATTGCTTTATGGCCTTCTTGTGTCATTCCGTCAGCGTCGGTGTATCCGATTAACTCGATTGGTTCTTTTCCACCGAGTATTAACCAATAATCGTTCGTTCCTTTTAAATATTTAAAACAGTGTTTTACTGCATTGTAATGTTCAATACTAGGTTTATTTAAATGCCTAGCAAATTGACCTGTTGCGAATGATATGTCAGGTCTCGTACAATCTGCTGCATATCGTAACGCTCCAACCATGTTCATATATGGTATTTGGTTCATGAAGTTTAATTCTTCATTAGTTGGATTTTCGAGTGATTTTAACACTTGACCTGGTGTCATTGGTGTTCGTACTGTTGCAGCGTCTTTTAATTTATATTTTTCTATTATATTATCAATATAATGTTTTTGTCTTAATTTTATGATTCTTTCATCTCGGTTTCTTTCAATTTCAATGCCGAGTAACCAATGTATATCGTTTCCGTCAGTGAATTTTACATGTTTTCCAATTTCTTCTTTAAAGGCTTTTATTATTTTTAGATTTAAGCCACATATCGTTATGTCGTCAACATGTATGAAAAGTATTAGAATGGTTTTTTCTTTATCTTTTCTTAGGAATACTGCGTTATCTTGGACTGCTCTTGTTAGTCCAATTCCGATTAATATTTCTGATAATTTTTTATACCATCGTCTGCCTGCTTGTTTTAATCCGTATAAGGCTTTGTTTAGTTTTAAAACTTGTCCAGGTTTTATTTTAATTAGATTTCCTGGTGGTGGTTTTATGTATATGTTTTCGTCTTTTTCTAATTCGCCGTATAGGTAAGCTGATTTTATATCGATTTGGTGAATTTCGTAATTGTTTGTTGCGCTCCAACTTAATATTGTTCTTACTGTAGCTAATCGTGCTACTGGAGCGAATGTGTCGTTTGAGTAGTAGTCTATGCCTTCTTTCTGGGCAAATCCTTGAACTACTAATCTTGCTTTGTAACGTTCGATTTCTCCGTTTGCTAATCTTTTTGTTTTGTAAACAAATCTTGTTCCGATTATGTTTGCTTCTTTTGGTGGATCAATGATTTTCCATGTAAATCTTTCGATTAACGTTTTTATTTCTTCTTTCATTGCCGTGATCCACTGATTTGCGTCAATTCTATTGATCGCTTGTTGATATGAATTCGGATCGCCTATTAATTCCGTATTGAATTGATTAAATTCTGTAAGATAAGCGACTGTATTTTGTTCGTCAAAGTTTAGACCTAATGATCGTTTTGTTGGTTTAATATTTCTTATTGGTCTTTCATTTGTTAATTCTTTTATTTGCTCGTTTTGTTTTTCAGTTATATTCTCCCCTTCAATTTTAGATGGTGGAGAATCTAAAAATTGTAGATTTCGTTCGACTGTGATTTTTCTGTTGTGATAGGTTCTATGACCTTTACTTTCTTCGTCGAATCCTAACCATTGTGCATATATTCCTTTTGGTTGTAATTTATTTACGTCTTCTTGTTTTATTATGCAATATTGGCCAAATTCTTTTAAATCGTCTATATTGTAATTTTCGTTATATCGTTTTGAATATGGTGTTTTAAATTCAATAGCGCTCTTTGGCGTTCTATTGTAAACGTAAGTACTGTATTTTACAGCTTCTCCCCATAAACTGGGTGGTAATTTTGCTTGTAGCAGATTTACTCATGTATTGTTTAAAATCGTTTGATGTGATCGTTCTGCTACTCCATTTTGTTGTGGCGTATCGTGAACAGTCAGCTTTCGTATTGTTCCATTTTTTTCTAAATATTCAGTGAATTGTTTACTTAAAAACACTGTGTCGTTATCGCTTTGTAATATTTTTATTTTTATATTGAATTGGGTATTGAGCATAGTAGCCCAAGTTGTATACGCTTTTAAGCCTTCGTCTTTTGTTTTTAATAAAATCATTTTTATCCATCTTGTAGCGTCATCTACAAGTGTTAGAAGATATTTATATCCTCCAATAGCATGTGTGGATGCTGGACCCCATATGTCCATGTGTATGTGATCGCCAAATTTTTCGGCTAACTTTGAAAAACGTAATTTTGGGATTTGCATTCTTTTTATATTTGCTTCTATGCAGATTGTGCATTGAGTTTCGTCATAATTTGATATTTTTTGATTTGTAATTTGATCTTCTTTTAATAATTGCTTTATGTAAGCATAACTTATATGCCCGAGTTTTTTGTGAAGTTCAAATAATGTTACATTTTTTGTAGCCGCTTGTACATCATTGTTAAATATACTATACAATCCATTTGTATTTTTAATTTTTCCGCATAAAGATCCATTAGGATACTTTATTATGCATTCATTTTGTTTATAAATAAATTCGTAGCCGTCTTGACATAGAAGTCCTTGAGAGACTAATGTCATATTCATTTTAGGATTGTAGTATACGTTTGATAATTTTATGACACTTACCGAGTGTCCGTTGGGGATGTAAAGCTTAAGATCCCCTACTATGTTTGCCATAAACGTTGTTTTGTTTGCGGCCGTTATCGTAATCGTGTCGGTTTTATACGTATTTCGTAGTCGATTTAGATATGGTGTTAGATGTATCGTTGCACCAGTATCAATTATGTCCATTGAGGAATAAATATTGTTAGCAAATTTTTCAGTTAATATAGCGTTAATGCTTACGTTTAGATTATTATCATCCACGTCTTCCATGGCGCTGTCGTAATTTCCTATTTTGTCAAGGAAGTCGTTATATGAATAAATTGGGAATTCTCCCATGTCGAAATCGTTATCATCGACTTCAGTTATGAAGGCGCCAATTTCGCCTTGGCCGATTACGGCACTTAATTCGATGCGAGAGCTCGATGCGACGTTTGTTGCTGCTGCTGCTGCGGTATGTTTAGCCTGGGCCGCACTTGCCCCAGTCAATGTCGGTGCCGCTGACGCACCCGTTTCCTTCCCTTTTCCTTTGTCGTCGTTCGCGTCCTCTTTCTTCTTTTGGGCTGCCTTCGTCCATTCCGTTTTTGGCGCCCAGCAATCTCTACTGAAGTGCCCTAGTTTGTTACAATTGTAGCACTTAATAACGTGTGATTGTTGGTTAGGGGAATATCCCCCTCGTCCTCTTCCTCGTATGTATCCTCCACGGCCCCTATAGCCGCGACCTCGTGGTTGTACTCCGCGGCTGTTACCGCGTCCGCGGCCCCTGAAATAGGGGTGGTTCTGCTCGTCCTTGGGCAGGTGATTAGCCGCTGCTCCTGTTCTCTGATGGTTTTTACGCCACCCCTCAAAGGCGTTTCTCAGTGCCGTTAGTAAAAATTGAGGGGTTAGTTCAATTTCATCTTTGTCTGGATTCGTTTCGTTAATTGTTTTTATGTATAACTCACTCTGTGTGAGTACATATTGATATTGTTCGGGCGTTGCCCTCGTAATAGCCGATATGTATGTCGACTCTGAAACTTTTACCCCTTGGGCTATTAGTTCCTCGTATTTATTGCTGAGGTTATCGAGCGTTCCATCGAAATGGCTGACATGACCTCTGATATCAAAAAGGGCAGCCTCGTTAAAGCCCTTTGTAATTGTTGTCTGGACGTTATATCGTCCGTCAAGCGCTTTGAGTAGCGCTGGAATATCTTTGTTAAAATTAAGATAATAAGCCAATATTTTGTCGGGCATAGTGCGCATAATGCCGTTATATAAAGCGCTTGATATACCAGCCTCTCCAGTTCCTGGGGAGTTAGTGAGCAGGTTACCGTAACCTGCACTCTCGATGGCGCTGCGGACTCTGTAATTCCAGAGTTTGTAATTTCTGTGCCCGTCGAGTTTCTCGATTCCGTCGAAGAATTTCTGGAGTTCCGCGAGTTTAGTTGCCATACTCGGTTCATCTTCCTCAGTATCGTTAGCGTCTGAATTGTCAGGGTCAGATGGCTCTGATGGCTCACGTGATAGTTTTTTCTTCGGAGTTTTCTTTTTTATCGTCGTCTTCTTTGTTATCGCTTTCTTCTTCTTCTTCTGGCTTAATATATGGATTATCAATTTTAAATTGAGCTTTTTCATTTGGATCTGATATGCCCAAATACGTACTTATTCGGTATCTGATTTCGGATGATTTTCCTTGATCTGATATTCCTAAATCTTTAGCGTGATTCGTTAGTTCCAGTTTATAATCAGTTCTTATTTTTGATTTTTCGTCTTTAGTAGAATTGTCATACCTGTTTATTCGGTCTTGTATTTGTTGTTCCGTTCCGTTAATAGGTATTTGTCTTAAATTACATTGAAGTATTAGGTCGACTAACCTTTTGCTATCTTTAGCTTTTTGAATTTTTTCTTCGAGTTCTTCGATCGTTGATGACTGTGTATACGTTATTTTTAGTTCGTTAGCTATTATTCGTAATCCTGATAATTTTTGCAAACGTGTTTGCTCACGAGTGTTTGGTTTCTGTCCGTCAGACATAATTTCGTTATGTGAGGATGTATTTTTTTGTTAATCGTTTCGTTAGTTATAGAGTCAAGGCTCATAACCTCTTAAAATCTACACACGTTGTGGTAGACGATGAGGTGCAGTGGTGAAGTTCAGGCAAGGTGGGTTATCAGCGTAAACCAATGATATTTCTAGGGCGAGACCAGCTCCCCTTATATACACGTTCCGTGGGCTAGTACTACTATAACTAACTAGCTCCTATTGTATGGCGTTATCGTTGCGTTATCGTTCACTTAGTAAGGTGGTTGTTCATATGACCACGTACTATATTTATATCGTTCATTATATTTATTTAATAGATACCATGGTTGTAGCGGATGCCAACTCGGCTAGCCAGCAGCTGGTGCTTCAAAGTGGCACAAATGATTTTTCACAGCTCTGGACGTTCAATCCGGTCAACTGAGTGAGATGGGCGTGGTTAAGTAGCGCGCGAAGCTGTACCGTGACACTGGCGTGTGCAATGTGCATCCCTGGCCATATTTCTTGTCGTATGCTTGTCAATATGCGTATTTACTTCGGACTACAGAGTTAAAGGGCTCCATGTGTAAATCGTGAATAAATATTCAAAGTTTGGGTTGTTGTTCGCAAAGCAGATATGGGCGAACTTGAAGCAGTAGTATGCAGCGGCCGATTTTGCCGACTTGCTTACGTGTGGCCTATTATAGAAGGTTCCAAAAGAAGTGACAATTATATTTTTAGGAGAGCGGCATCTGGCATCGACAATTGGCCAACTAACTTTTTCCGTCCTTTTCCTTCTAAGTGCTCGAATAATCACAAATACAAGGTCCAGGTGATAACGGCCGCGGGATTGTATGTTATCTGGCTTGCGGAGGTACTTATGGACATGCTGAAGGAAGACGCGGCGGAACTCAAAGGATGTACCGGTGCCGAACGCATAGTGACTAAAGCCGACGATTTCTTGCTCGAGATTTTCTCTCCTAAGTAGTCTATCGTCCTGTTTCTTCGATCTAAAATATCCCCTCGATATTTTTTACCCAAGGTGTCTCTCTGGGTGTCCCCTCCTTTCCCAGCTACCCGCTCGGCCCCACTCACCGGTGTGCTTGTACCGCGATTCCGGCTCGGGACTATAATCATCAGATACAAATGGGAAAAGTTTGGTTTTGCAGATATAGACAAAGACTAGCCCTTGGGCTTCCGGATGTTCCATGCTGGGATAACTCTTTATACAGCGTAAACGGCAGATAGTGCCGTGGGAATAAAGCATGACAAGTTCTTTTTTATCCGGGTCGACTCCCTTTTCTTTGAGCACTGTGGATTTTACCAAGAGGTCGTTTCTGGCGAATAACGTTCAAAGATTCATCCTGTCCGGTAACTTAATCTATTCATTTCATGATAATCATTTCAAGTACGCTTTCGAAAATACATGTAACAGCTCTTTCAATATAGAATTGTCGTAGTAAGGTTCAGCTATTGAGGTCGTATTGCCTGCTTCAGCGGCCATGCGTCCTCATGTGCAGCGGATGCTAGTAAGAAGAATGTCGACGTGCCGTCACCCTGGAAAGAAGATTGTGAGATTCACGGATGTAAAGACCGTATAAGTCACTCACAATCATGGCGTTCGGGAATCCTGGGTCAAACGGTAAGATGCCCTCGATGTACTTTATTTGTTCATTCGAAAGTGATATCTTGAGTGCCTCTATGTTTGCCATCAGATGCTCTATCTTGCGCCCACCAATAATGGGGAACACATAGGGCGTCTTCTGCATCACGTATGCAATCGCGACTGCCGTGATGTGCTCCGTCCCCACCTCCTTCGCTACTTTCTCCAGCGCAGCACTCATCTTCTTCTCGTCCTCGGTACGCAGCCAATCCGGCTGAAAAGTTGTGCGACCCTTCTCTCCGGACTTAGCGCGCCGTGCCTCTTCTGCATCCGTACGTAGACGTCCCGCAGCAAGCACATTCCAGGGAGCGAGCGCAAGCCCAAGTGAACGCGCCATCGGAATAATATCGCGTTCGAAGCTGCGTGCCATGACATTCCACGCACCCTGGTAGATCACGAAGGGGGTCTTGCCATGATCCTTCGCGTACTGGTTCGCGGCCGAGACGACCCACGCGGGTGTATCCGACACCCCTAGATAAAGTACCTTTCCCGAGGCGACGAGATGATGCAGGTTGTTCATGACCTCCTCGATGGAGGTGTTGTAGTCCCACCAATGAACATAGAGGATGTCTATGTAGCTCGTGCGCAGCTTTTTGAGACTCGCTTCAACGCTGACTTTGAGCGACTTTCCATTGTTTCCCGTATAGTTGGTCTGGATATTGATGCTATCTTGTCCGCGCTTGTAGTTAGTTGTGTACTATTCAATGTATAAGTCAGATATATCGCGAAGAGGAAAGCTGTCTTCACGTGCCTTTGTCGCAATAACAAGTTGATCTCGAATGCCACGTAGCTCTGCCCACTCGCCGATGAAGGCTTCAGAAGTCTCGTCCTGACTAAGTATAGTTATAGTGTTAGTTATGTAAAATACGTTAATCAGCATTTCACGAGTAACGCACTAGTTGTTGGCCGTGTCAATAAAGTTTCCGCCAGCGTCGTAAAACGCATCGAGTAGCTTGAACGACGATTCCTTGTCCATTTCTCCCATACCATGTTTTCCCCACTTGTCACCGATGCTCATGGCACCGAGCTGGAGCGGCGAGACACGTACTCCAGCGAGTGGTGATAGCACGCGGTAGCGGCCGAGGGGAGTTGGTGGCGGGGGAGCGGGGGCCCAGAGAGACATTTCGAAAGCGCTGTTTGGACTGTGAGATTCAAAGATAAAAGGGGAGAACAAGACAGTGGGAGAAATTGGGCAGCAAGCCGCATTCCTTTATACGCAAATTGCCAAGACATCGAGAAGTACTGCCGTCGACGAGGACTGGTGACGAGTCCTTCGGCACTTATGAGCCTTAGTAAGTCTGTTGTCAAGCGGCACCCGCGGAATAGCATGACTGAGCCGCGAGACAGCTGAAAACCAGATAGTGAGTGTAGTGGATATAAAAGTCAGCTGTGAGAACTTCTGCAGCCGCCGGCAGCGCCACCTATGGGATCTGCGTGAAACACCTTCCTATCCTAGAGGTCACAGTTTGTCATACAATGTTGTGTCATCCCGATGCTTTCCGGCTGCCAAATCGGCGGCGTCCGTAAGAGTTCATCATGTATTTTTCGTGCAACTTGAAGTAACATTTTCGATACGATATAATTCCGAACGCAGGGCACGAGAAAAGAGCTCATTAACGAATCCACGTGCCACAATCCACCAAATCCCCTAACTTCGGAAGACTTGATGCTTTCGGGCCGTGTAGCAGAAACCACTGCATTGTTATAACCGGCCCGGGATTCACTATCTATATCCGCTGCAATAGAAAGCGATGAGTAAATATGATTTCTATACAGTGACCCAATAAACTGTTGCAATGTTTTGTGGCTTCAGAATAAACCCTCTATATCTCAACAACTGTAGCACATGAATAAAAACTAAAAATAGCTTTGAAAAGCTAGGATACAGGGCTTTCAAAAGGTATTTTTAGTTTCTATTTATGTACTACAGTTGTTAAGATATAGAGGGTTTATTTCGAAGCCACAAAACATTGCAACAGTTTATTGGGTCAGTGTACATTTTTATTTTATTTTTTTAAATGCATTTCTATAGCGTGTCATGACTATCTAGTACAAAATACACTCCAGGGGCCTTTAGGCCCCTGTATTGTGTGAGATGGTAGTTGGTATAGATGGAGTAATAGTGATGGGAAGCCAGAAGCAGAGAGGGGAGCTGGGTAATACCCAGTAGAAGAGAAGTGTGATGCCTGACTAGTTGCCGCTGGCGAAACCTAAGTCAGAAACGTGAATCACGGTTGGGCCACCCGGGTTGAAGACTAGGATGGGTTCTGCCTCGAAAGCGGGGTGAGAGTCAAGGAAGGCAGCCAAAATGGGGAGGCCATCTTTGGAAAACCACTGGGCTTCCGTAGATGGTAATGGGGTTTTCCACACCGCGCGTCGGGCGGGGAGGGTATTGGGGCAGGAGAGCAGGAGGTGAGCTCGGGTCTCCACGACGTGGCAGAAGGGGCACAGAGGATCGCATCCCGGAATGCGTCCAAAGTACGCGCTGAAGCCGGCGTGACCAAGGAGTGTCCGGAAAACCTTACATTTATTGCGGCGACCGATAGTGAGGTTCTGCATAAGGGCAGACGGCTTAGTGGAGGGGTTCTGGGTGGAGCCCATTGCGTGGGCGTCCGAGGACCCTTGGGATTTGCGACAGGCTGAGGCCCAGTCAGATTTCCATTGAGAAAGCGCCGTAGAGGAGGCGGCTTCACGAAGGAAGCGGATGGTAGGCGGGAACTGAGTAGTGCCTGGAGGAGGGTTGTCCGCAACACCGGAGGCGAGAACGTCCGCGAATTCATTGCCTTCTACATCAGAGTGTCCCGGGACCCAATGTAAATGAAAAAACACACTGGGAAACCGCTTGGTAGCGATTTTGAGACACTTCCGGATAAAAAGGGCGACATTGACGCCTGGGGCCGGAAGAGGGTCGGCGAGGAGCGTGAGGGCAACCTCGCAGTCGGTGTAGATTTCCACCTGGGTAACATCCGGGTGTAGATCGTAAGAGTAGGCCAGTAGCCATGCGGCGTCAGCGAGGGCGGCAAGTTCACAGTCTGTAGCATGGACTGAGGAACCAAGGTAGGTTTCGCGGGTGAGAACATTCTCTCCTCGATAGAACCAGACTCCAGCAGCACCGCCGGAGAAAGAGGAGGGGGACGAGCCCTTACGGGAACCGTTGGTGTAGATGAGAAGGCGAGTGGGGACGTCCTTCAGTCGGTCTATAAGGCCATGGTGTGACTGAATGAGTGCATCTCAGGCTTCCTGGGAGTGGTCAATCGCCTGGTCGATGCTTACGTGTCGTAGTGCCGGCAACGTAATCCATGGAGGGTGTGTGTATCGGGGAACTCGTTCGCAGCCAGGTGGAACTCAGTTGACGAAGGAAGTAGTAATGGAACCTTTACGCGAGGAGCGTAGTGGTAGGAGGGTGTGCATGGTAGTAAGGTACCGGATAGCCGCACGTGACTTGGTACGTTCGAGACGAAGGGGGATGGGCAGGATGGAGGCGAGGACCTCAGAGGGGCCGCGTGGAGACGTGCGCCATGATCCGAGGATACGGCGGCACGCCGTGGACTGTACTAAGGTCATCTTATCGCATTTGCCTTTTTGCCGTATGCCAGTAAACCAGAGGGGGGATCCCCATAGTAAAACCGGCAGTATGCACCCAATGTATAACCATCAGAGGTGGAGCGGGTCAAGGCCGCGTAGAGTGTTGCCGAGTAGTTCCAGGGCGCATAGGGAGGACATGGCTTTGAAGCACATGCATTGAACGTGAACCGTAAACTGTAGTTGCACGTCGAAAAAGATACCCAACCAGCGCAGGGGCCTGGAGGGGACGATTCGAAGGGGCTGAAGGCCCTGTCGCGGCAGATGGATAGGGTGGATGAGGGAGTCCTCGCGGAGATCGTGCCGACGTGTCCAATGGATGAGCTCTGATTTGTCGTCATCTAAGGAGAGGCCGAGGGCGCGACATGCAGCGGAGAATGAGGTGTATGCCTGTTCGAGGCGGGCAACGTTAGTCACGATTGAGCTCGAGGAGGTGGTGAGGAGGTGGTCGTCCACATAAGCGCGGACGAAGACGAGAGGGTCGGAAACCTGAAGAGAGGTGAGGAGGCTGGTCGCAAACAGGGCGGACAGGATAGGGGAGATGGGAGAGCCTTGGGGAACACCCATATTAGGAATGGGGGTCAGAGTGTCGGTAAACCCATCAAAGGACAGGGCAACCCGGCGGTCTGAGATAAAGGACAAGACCCAGGAGATCAGGAGAGGGGGAAACCCTAGTTCTGAGAGGACAGCAAGTAAGCGGGGGTGTTGAATGGAGGGGAAAAAGCCCGCCACATCAACGGCAAGTGCCGTGGTGACATGGTGTCGAGCCCAGGCCGATTCAATTTCGTTTACGAGGTCAGAGGCGGCATCCAAAACGCCCGATTTTTGGCGGGTGCCGAATTGGGAGGGGGGAAGTGCGCCGAGCTCATTGGCGATGAACTGGATGCGATTGGCGATGATCTTCTCGAGTAGTTTGCCCATAGTTTCCTCGAGAGTGATGGGGCGGTATGCGTTAAGCGCGGTAGGGTCCTTCTTATTGAGTTTGCGGAGCATCACCACCTTCGCGTCCTTCCATGGACGGGGGTGGTGTCCAGCATCCAGGCACTCGTTATAGAGCGCGAGGAGTGAAATGCTATGGGCGGCATGCAGGCTTTTGAGAGCCTGGTAGCCAACACCCGTAATGCCCGGGGCACTCGAGTTCGAAGTAAGATTGAGAGCGTGGTCAAGCTCCTCCATGAGGATGGGGTGATCACGCATAGGGCGGGAGCCGACGAAAGAATAGGTCGGAGGGGGGGCAGCGGACGGTTGGGTACCGAAGTACTTAGCGCGGAAGGCAGTAGCCTTCTCCGCAGGTGAGTTCGCGGTGGATTGTCCCGTTACCAGCGATGGGATTGGAGCACGTCGTGTGCCCATTGCCCACTTTGCCATTGGCCAGATCTTGTCCGGTTTGACAGAGGCGGTAAATGAGTCAGCCCAAGTGCGTTTTGTGTGGCGAAAGATACCGGCCGACTGGTGTCGGAGCACGGTACGTGTCGCCGGGGTAGCTCCGCGCAAAGCGACCATGTGGGCACGGCAGGAGGCATCCCACCACTTGACCTTGTGACCCCCTGCCTTCGAAGAAGATGGGGGGTGGGAGGAGTCAGTGGCGAAGACCAGTGCATCGTGTATGGCGGCGACTTTGACGTCTAGGAGCTGAGGCGTGGCGCCTGAGAGGGCGAAGGCGGCAGTGAGGGGTGCATCGAGAGCTTCCAACCATTCAGTAGAGAGCGAGTCATCATACCGTGGGTGGAGGAAGGGGTCAGTGTACGGCTCAAAAGAGGTGGGGATGGACCATGTGATAACCGCATGGTCGGATCTGGATGGAGTATCCCAGGATCGTGTCCAAGAATCGCCCAAAGCGAGGTCTTCCAAAGAAGGGGAAGCCCAGGCGAGGTCAATAACTGATTCGGTGAATTGGGTGGAAGGGCGGCGCCGGGTATCGAAACCCAGCTGATTGAGGAGGTGCATGGCGTGTGAGGCAGCCCAGTGCTCCAGAGGACGGGCTTTTTGCGCGTCGCTAGTAGAGTGGGTGCCGTGGTCCCAGTGTATAGAGTGGAGATTAAAGTCCCCAGCAACTAGCCAGTGTGCACACGGGGGGAGCTCGAGCAGAGCGAGAGAGGAGATGGTGTCTTTTTTATTCGCATCGTGATTGTATACATTAGTGACAAAAAGTGGCCCAAGGCCAGTGTCAAAAATTAGCGTGAGTATGTCCCGAGATGGGGAGCGCAAAGCATCCAAAATCACCCGGGACAGAGGGATAGACTGGTGAACCAGTGTGACCACACGCGGACATGTTAGTTCAGTGCCCCCCGAAGAGGGGGGCACAAAGATGTGGTAGTTGGGCATAGCAGGGAAGCCGAAGATGGGCGTACCTAGTGCGTCAAACATAGAGGGGGAGGCACCAATAGGGTACCAAGGGGGTTCCTGTAGAAGAATAACTGCAGGTGGAAAGGGGGCACCGGGGGCAGACGAGAAGGAGTGGACAAGTGCTTCGACGTGCACTCGGGACGTTGCAACGTTGTGTTGCATGAACGTCCAGGGACTACTCATCAGCCAGGGGTGGGGCAAAAGAGGAACGGGCACGGCCACGCTGTTTGGGGCAGCTAGAAGAGTCGGCGCGGTGTTCGCCGGAGCAGTTCGAGCACTTGGGGGGGTGGTTGCAGGGGGTGGAGGCCGGAAGGGCGTCACGAACACACCCCGGGCAGCGCATGCGGTGGTCGTCAGTATGGTGACGTCCAGCGCATATTAAGCACGACCAGGGGCGGTTCCTGCAGTTTTGAACCAGGTGACCTAGTGCAGCGCACTTAGTACACTGCATGAGGCGGGGGAGGTCACGGCGGGCCACCAGTTTGAGCCGGCGACCAAACATGTACACGACGTGGTTCCTCGGGGTGGAGAGGATGGCCGCAGAGCAGGAGCCCGTGGGGTCTTCAAAAGAGAAGGCTATGGGGGCAGACATGACGTCCTCACCCAGAAGAGCATAAGCCCGGGTCCAGTCGGGCTCAAGCGTCATGGGTAGTGAGAGGAGGTGGGGGTTGGCGGCGCGGAACTCCGCTTGGAGGTCCGCCGCCGTGAAGGTGGGGAGGCCCGGTGCAGGACGCGTGGGGACTTCAGCAATTTGGAGGCAGGCCCAAGATACGAGTTGGGAGACTGTGGCGGGGTAGACGCTCTGCACGGATGCCATCACAACTTCCTTCACGCTGTTCATAGTTGGGACGTGAGTGTTGTGAGCAAATGTAACGAAGCAATTGCCTCGCTCATTCCAATGGGCAGCGCATACGACCAGTTTGGCTGCAGTGGGGAAGCATGAGAGGGCAGTCCGGATGTTGATGGTCGTCTGGGAATCGGTGGGGCGTGCTTCAACAGGGGGGGGGGCTCCATGGAAGCGGATGGCAAGGGTCGGGTCCGTAATGGTATGGATAACCGGGAGGACTGCACGCTTCGGCTCTTGTTTCACAGCGCTAGCAGAAGTGGGGGCCCCTGTCGACACTGGCGCTGCAGTAGCAGGGACAGTGGCAGGGGTAGCCCCACCCGCGGCAAGACCTGGAGTGACAGGTGTCGGCAAGGTGGACCCGGCGGTGAGGTTAGAAGGGCCCGAAGGTCCTTGTGATGGAGGAGGGGCAGTACTGGGGTTGGCTTTACCCTTCCCTTTCCTGTCTCTGGAGGGGGCGGACCCGACCCCCAAGGAGCGTGGGGGAGGGCGTTCAAGGGCGTCCATCCGCTGCATCATGAAGGCCATTTGGCGCGTAAGGTCAGACATGACCTGCACCATCTGTTGTGGCAGGGAGGAGGGAGAGGGGAGGCCGACCACAGTCTGAAGGGGCTGGGGGGGGGCAGGGGGGGGTGCGGGGCCTGGGGCCATGCTGAGGCGGGGACCCGCCGCCGCCCGGAAGGCCTGCGACGTGGCTGACTGTGCGAGAGGATCCTCCTGGACCAGAGCACTACTGAGAGAATTAACTGCGAAGGCAATCTCTCCAAGGAGGGCGGCAGTCGGGGCAGCCAACACAGAGGTTGTCTTCCCTAGTGCGAGAAGTTCGTGGGAGGCACGCATAGCGGTAGTAGCGGCCAACCGGAGGAGGGGAACCTGCAGCGCTTCCGCCTGGGGGGACAGTGGCACTGGGGCGCTGGTGGACTTGCGCTTTTTCCGTGTGGAAGCCGAGGAGGCCTGGTCATCAAGGGCCCCGGCCTCCGACATTTCTGAGTTGGAGTCCAGGGACGAGATGGCTGCGGACACCGGGCGGGACGGCCCACGAGGGGTTTCGTCTACACGGGGAGCCATCCCACCACCACCAGGGGGCGTGATAGGGGAGGCAGGCTCAATGAGAGCGGAGGCCGCATCTGTGGGGATATACTTCGCCCACATGGAGGCTGAGGTGGATTGGGGGGCCTGTGGAGCAGGGGCCAAAAAGGAGGGGAGGCTGGGTTGACCCCCAGAAAGGAGGGTTTCGCCCGAAATAGCCCCTGAGAGGGGAGGCCCGGAGTGACCGGGCGAGAGATATGGGCCATGACCTGGTCAGTTCCTCAATTGCTCGCAACTGAAACAGCGCGGGACGGTGGGTGAAAGGGCTGGCGAGACGTGATCTCCACCGCCAGTGGGGAAACTGTGGGGAGGATTTTGGGTGGGACCGGAGGCGCACGGGCGGAGCTCGAGATCGACCCCGAGAACGAGGAGGAGCGAGCCGCGACCATTCCCGGAGGGGGCAATGAGTCGGTCCCTCGACCACGGAGAGAACGATGACCGCCCCGTGTAGAAACAGCGGGGGTGTGGAAGGTCTCATCGATGGGACAGGGGGGTTGTTGTTCTTGTTGTTGTTGTTCAGACATAGAGGGCAGAGTGCTCGAAAAGACTACCTAGATGGTGGTGGTTAGAGGACAAGGAGGATGCGGTCAGTGTACATTTAAAGTAGTTGTTTCAGCTCTCGTCTATCGTTACTTCCCATTCGCTACGGATTTGTCTATTAATAATTTCTCTCTCAATTGCAACGGCCCCATGCGAGCTAATTTCTTCTTTGAAACCCTGATTTACCCTCCATCACGCAAGAATTCGGAGGATGCTCCTATTTTCGGATTTATTTTTGTTTTCACCCTGCTTACAAGAACGTTCACGGATTTACCGGTCGGAGGCCTTCCATGTCTCTTGTTAAAATAACCAAACCCTTCGGCGGTTTGTTTGTTATCCCCGGAAACTTATAATTGTTTCCTATCAATGTAATTACAATAGTGTTTACTCTATACCTTTAATATCATACAAGACGTCGAATTTAGTTTTCCTGCGGTCGAATAACCTGTTTCAGTGGCCATCGATCAACATGCGCCGCGTTCTTCAATGCCCAACTAGACGATGTGCCGTCGCCCTAGAGACATGTTAATCAAAAATTTATACAGATATAAGTTAATTCACTTACAACAAAAATATTGGGGAATCCTGGGTCAAACGGTAGGATGCTCTCGATGTATGTTATTTGTTCATCCGAAAGCGATATCTTGAGTGCCTCGATGTTCGCCATAAGATGTTCCACTTTGCGGCCACCGATGATGGGGAATACGTAGGGCGTCTTCTGCATCACGTATGCAATCGCGACTGCCGTGATGTGCTCCGTCCCCACCTCCTTCGCTACTTTCTCTAGTGCATCGCTCATCATCTTCTCCTCCTCGTTGCGCATCCAGTCAGGCCGCATGGTCATGCGACCTTTCTCTCCGGATTCAGCGCGCCGTGCCTCTTCTGCATCCGTGCGTAGACGTCCCGCAGCGAGTACATTCCAGGGAGCGAGCGCGAGACCGAGTGTCCGTGCCATCGGAATGATATCGCGTTCGAAACTGCGTGCCATGACGTTCCACGCACCCTGGTATATAACGAATGGCGTCTTTCCGTGATCCGTTGCATACCGATTAGCAGAGGCTACGACCCACGCGGGCGAGTCGGATATGCCGAGATAAAGCACTTTCCCTGAGGTAACGAGGTTATGTAGGTTGTTCATGACCTCTTCGATGGAGGTCTCATAGTCCCACCAGTGCACATAAAGGATGTCGATGTAGCTCGTGCGCAGCTTCTTCAAACTCTCCTCAACGCTGATCTTGAGCGATTTGCCATTGTTTCCTGTGAAATTGACTTTAATGTTGATGTCGTCACGCCCGCGCTTGTAATTTGTTGTGTACTATCCGGCGCATCAGACGAGTTTCCAAAACCAGGGAAATGATTCGCACACCTTGGTCGCAATAACGAGCTGGTCTCGGATTCCGCGTTTCTCTGCCCACTCGCCGATGAACGCCTCAGACGTCTCACCTTGGCTAGTACAAGCAAATCATGAGCAATATAGATGGGCATGAGGAAGATGAATCTGACTAGTTATTGGCGGTATCAATAAAATTTCCACCGGCGCCATAGAATGCGTCGAGGAGCTTGAATGACGCCTCCTTGTCCATCTCACCCATTCCTTTTCCCCACTTGTCGCCAATGCTCATAGCGCCAAGCTGGAGTGGCGAGACGCGCACGCCGGCGAGCGGGGAGAGCACGCGGTAGCGTCCGAGGGGAGTGGGTGGCGGGGGAGCGGGGGCCCAGAGAGACATTTCAGCGGTGTAACTTGGTTCGTGGGGTAAGAAAATTGGACAGCGGATGAGAAAAGATAGTAGAAATACTAACCTCTTATATGCATAATCTGGAAATGTTTTGATATGTTATTTTGTCTCGGGAGCCGGTGACGACCTCCTTAAGTTCGGCGGTGAGCATTACGACTCCCCTCGGCACGTCCGCATTCATCACTGATACGATCTATGATTTGCGTTGATGATTAATCGCTGTGTCATCTGACGGTCTCGGCAGCTGTTTCCGGCAAGCCCGGCCTTCTCTTCGGTATGAAGTAAATAGGGAGGGTACTGTTCCCAGTGTTTCTACGACCTCCACTCAACGCTTATCTTTTGTGCACATCGGGTCTCTCGTAAAAAAAAATAACCCGGACAGTAGATGCGATCGGAGAATATTGGTAAAAACCAGCTCGCTCGATTTTTTCCCGGCGTAATGACCAAGTCACGATATCTGTGCCGATGCTCCTGTTCAGAAGCTTTTGAGGTCCCGTTTGTTTAGCTACCACTTATTCCTTATTGAGCAGTAGTTAGATACGGTCTGCCAGGCGAATGTCCAACGATGGTTGTTGAAGTTCGAGCTCGAGTCTGAATTATTTATCGTAGAATTTTTTTACTGCTTGTATGCGCTCGGTTTCCTCGCGCGATTATCTACTGGTTACAAGATATCTACGTTGGTGTACGGAAAACATTTTCACGCGCCGAAAATTGCTGAAAACCAACAAAGGGTACGTCTTGTTTTGGGGGTTGGGCCATTCATTTCTTATTAATCGTTTCAAGTACGCCTTTGTAAGTACATGCAACCGCTTTTTTAATATCGATATACTGTACAGTTGTCGCAGTAACGTTCAACTACTGAGGTCGTATCGCCTGCCTCAGCGGCCATGCGTCCTCATATGCAGCTGATCCGAGTAATAAGCTTTTCGCCGAACCATCACCCTGTGAAGGAGAATGTAAATTTCAAGACTGTAAGGATCGTAAAAGTCACTCACAACCATAGCGTTCGGGAATCCTGGGTCAAACGGAATGATGCTCTCGATGTACTTTATTTGCTCGTCCGTTAACGAGATCTTAAGTGCCTCGGTGTTCGCCATCAGACGTTCTACCTTTCGTCCACCAATGATGGGGAACACGTAAGGCGTCTTCTGCATCACGTATGCAATTGCGACAGCTGTGATATGCTCTGTCCCAACTTCATTTGCCACTTTTTCCAGTGCCGCACAGACCTTCCTTTCGTCTTCGTTACGCATCCAATCGGCATGCCAAACCGTGCGGCCATTCTCTCCGGACTCAGAACGGCGTTTCTCCTCTGCGTCTGTGCGTAGACGTCCTCCCGCAAGTACGTTCCAAGGTGCAAGCGCCAGCCCAAGTGAACGCGCCATCGGAATGATATCGCGTTCGAAGCTGCGTGCCATGACGTTCCACGCACCCTGGTAGATCACGAACGGTGTCTTGCCGTGATCCTTCGCGTACTGGTTCGCAGCCGAGACGACCCACGCAGGTGTGTCCGACACTCCCAGATAAAGTACCTTTCCCGAGGCGACGAGGTTATGCAAATTGTTCATGATCTCCTCAATGGAGGTGTTGTAGTCCCACCAATGGACGTAGAGGATGTCGATGTAGCTCGTGCGGAGCTTCTTGAGACTCGCCTCTACGCTGACCTTTAGCGATTTAGCGTTATTGCCCGTATAGTTAGCCTTGATATTGATATTGTCTTGTCCGCGCTTATAGTCCGACGTGTACTTATCAATGTATACATAGTAAGTTCAATATATTATCGCGTGAAGGAAAGCTGCAGTCACGTACCTTCGTCGCAATAACAAGCTGGTCTCGGATACCACGTCTCTCCGCCCACTCGCCGATGAAGGCTTCAGAAGTCTCGTCCTGACTAAGAGTGTGGGTGAAGATCAGTTATGTATAATATATTAATTCACCAGACTGTGAGTAACGCACTAGTTGTTGGCTGTGTCAATAAAGTTCCCACCGGCATCGTAAAAAGCATCGAGTAATTTAAACGACGATTCCTTGTCCATTTCTCCCATACCATATTTTCCCCACTGGTCCCCAATATTCATAGCGCCTAGCTGGAGCGGCGAGACACGCACTCCAGCGAGTGGCGACAGCACGCGGTAGCGGCCGAGGGGATTGGCTGGCGCAGGAGCAGGTGCCCAGAGTGACATTTTCAAAGTGCTGTGTGGACGGTGAGGTTTAAAGATGAGATGGGAGAAGTTGAGCAGCAAGCCACACTTTTTTATACGCAAAGTACCAGGGCATTACGAGTGCCGCCGTCGGCAAGTACTGGTGACGAGTCCTCCGGCACTCGTGAGCCTTATTGAGTCCGACGGAGCCGCGAGACGACTGAAAACTAGTCGAGCTGTACTGTTTATTAGATATAGAAGTCATCCGTGGGGTTCGGAAGTTCGGAGCCATCTTTGGGATTTGCTTGAGTCACTTTCCTAACATTGACTGCTGCGTAATCATGCGATGTTTTCACACCGCCAAGTCGATAGCGAGCCGTGTTATTTATGCGTGAAGTGTGCGATGCCGTCGGCCAGGTACTGGTGACGAGTCCTTTTTTTTTTTTTTAAATCAGCATTTGTATACCGCTACATTACACAGTAAAAGACGCGGATATGAGAAAAGTGAGGTGTCGTGTCAGAGGAGATTAACAAGATATGAAGTTCCTGGTTTTAATTCTATGAAGGGTATGAGGTTTTTGTTTCGGATGAAAAGATAATATGGAAATTATGGCGGAAAGAATCTGGAATTTGGGATAGGGTCGTGAACGGTAAAGGATTTAGTGAAGGCATTCGATGAGTTAAGAAAGGAAGCGAGTTTTTGAAGAAATGATTCTTTGGTAAAAAGGATATTGTCCGGAGGTGGAATGACATTCCCGAAGGCTTGTATGCGTGCGGATTTTAGAAGAGGGCATCGACGTATGATATGATCTCTTGTTTGGATAGTTGCACCGCAAGGGCATGAAATTGATTCGGTTGGAACGAAACGCCTGTAATAGTCGCCAAAGTGGCCGTGTCCAGTGATTGCATGGAAAATGCACGATGATATGTCTCGAGGGTAGTAAAATTTTTTCCAAAACTGAGGTAGTTTCGAAGATGGTAGACCAGTGATGGTATTGAATGAACCGGACTCCGATATGTTTTTAGTGTTTTGGATTAGGTGAGACCATGATGTAATTGCGCAAAGGTTTATATCTTCCTTTTCTCCTGCGTATGTTTTTAATAGGAATGGACGACCAATTGGTGAAAAGTGGGTAAGGTTGTCGGCGATGACGTTTCCGGGAATGTCGATATGACCTGGGGACCAATGAAGATGGATATGGTGTTGGGGGTTAGATGTAAAAGCATCTGAAAAAGAACGGAAAATTTTTGAAGAACATTGAGCGGCGTGTGGAGATAAGTCAATGATGGCGGGGATACATGAGGATGAGTCAGAGAAGAAATGGATGTTGTTAATATGAATAGAAGAAAAAATATGACGTTTTCGGAAAAGAGTGATGCGTTCGGTACATTTTGCGAGGGCATACATTTCTGCGTCGAACGATGAGCCTGAGGGAGAGCAATAGAAATGACCAAGATCAGCGACAATGCCTTTATGATATATGACGAAGGATGAGATAGTGACGGATTTGTTGTTTTTGTAATTTTTTGAGCCGTCTGTGTAAACTATTAAATTGTGAATATTTTTGGATAAAGAATCATGTAAAAGAATAATTTTGTTTTTTTGGATATTTTTTCGATCGGTGGAAGATGTCCCGGATTCGAGATGATACGATAGTGGTTGATAATGATATTGAGAAGAATTTGAAGGGAGGTGTTGGGACAGATGTGCAAGATATGGTTGGATATGTTCAGTATGCGGGTCGGCAAGGAAGGCAAGACGATGAAGTTGAGTTTTCGGTTTAGATGATGTAGATTTATGTCTAGAAGTAATAGGAGGTTTTGAAGTGGGAAGTCGAGGCCATGAAGGCGGAAGGCGGTTCAATAGTTGAGAGTTGAGAGGTAAACGGTTAAGACGAAGTGCGGTGGATTGATTATGTTTTTTGAGGAGAATTGGTATAGGGAGAATATGGGCGATTCGATGTAGTGCGTGTGATGGTGTAGTGATGAAAGTTCCGGTGAGGAGTCGGAGGCTTTGATTCTGAGCGATGCTCATTTTGTTTATTTTGGATTGTTGTCGGATGCCGGTGAACCAAAGTTGAAACCCGTATGTAAGGACTGGGAGGACGTTTGCGAAGTGAAGTGTTCGGAAGTTGGCGAAGGAAAGACCTCGTATAGTATTCCCGAGTATGTGTAGTGCCATGGTGGTAGAGCGTGCCCTCATGCACATGCGGTTGATATGGTCGTTGAAGTTAAGACGCTGGTCGAGATAGAAGCCTAGCCAACGAATGACAGGAGACGGCGTTATGGTTGCAGGAGGTCCATGAGGGTTCGGAAGAACGATGGATGGGAATGGGGGTGGAGAGAAACCGTGTCTAATGAAATGAATAAGGTCTGATTTTAAATGATTGATAGATAGTTGGATGTCGTTAAGTTTGTTGGAAATAATGGTAAATGCTTTTTTAAGAAGATGAATGTTTTCGAGATAAGAATTGGAATATACGAGAATGAGTTGGTCGTCAACATAGGCTTTTAAGCAGGTGTCTGAGGATAAGTTGAATGAGTCGAGAATGAAAGCGGTGTAAATGGTAGAAAGAATGGGTGAAATAGGGGATCCTTGTGGAATACCGACGTTATGAATAGGTTTTGGATCGGACGTAAAGTTGTCAATTTTAAAGGATATATGACGGTCAGAAAGGAATGCTTGAGTCCAAAGAACTATTTTGTCGTCGAAGCCTAGTAAATGTAAAGAATGGAGTAACCGCGCGTGATTAACATTGTCGAAGTAGCCTTTGATATCGATAGCGAGTGCGGATACGCATAGTTTCTTTTTATGGGCGATTTGGATGTCGTGAATAAGTGATAAGCCGGCGTCGATGGTGCACGAATTGGAGCGGCCTCCGAATTGAATAGTTGGGACGAGGTTGAAACGGCTGATATCCCATGTTAGGCGTTTAGCGATAATTTTTTCCAGGATTTTACCTATACATTCTAGGAGAGCGATGGGTCGGTATGATCGAGGGTTGCTAGAGTCGGTTTTGTTGGGTTTAGGAATCAGAATAATATTAGCATTTTTCCACGGGTGAATATGACGAGAAAAACATTCGTTAAAAAGGTCGAGTAAAATAGACGGATATACTGAATTAATCCATTTGATATACGCGTATGAAATGTTGGAGGCGCCCGGAGCTGAATTGTTGTGAGTGAGATTGAGACAGGTATCGACTTCGTTTTGGGTAATAAGCGGTGAGGAGCGAGTTGGTTTCTTTGGTGGATCGTCCGGAAGGGCGGTAATGTTTGGTTTCGGGTCATTTGAGAAGAAAGATTGATGAAAAACGTCCGCTTGTTTTTCTGGAGTGTGAACGAATTGATTTTGGAAGATAATCGGTGGTGTCCGAGTTTTTCGTTTTCCAGAAGACCATTTGGCAAAGCGGTAGATATCGTATGATGACGCTCCTTCTAGTACGGAGGTGGCCCAGGATTGTTTTGCTTTTTTGAATATGAGACGCGCTTCTTTGTGTAGGTGTTCTTTTTCGAAGTTTTCGGAACAGTCCCGGAATGCCCTGATCGCTTGAGCGCATTCGTCGTTCCACCAAAAAGAATATGTGAATATTGTCGAAGAAGTCTGTGGCATGATTTCGGAAGTCGTTAGTAGTATTGTTTCTGATAGTTTATTAGCAAATTCATGAACGGAATCGTCGTCTGTAAAAAGAGGGAGAGGTTGGTTATCGAGATGAAAACTGAATTTTTCTAGCCATTCTTTCTTTCTTTCGGGGTCATACTTATACGAAGTTTTCGGGTCATCAGGCTGAAAGTCAGTATTAATAGGAAGATATGCGAGAGTGATTGGAATGTGATCGGAAGAGTAAGCTGCCATGTCGACACATGTCCAGTCAAAGAAAAAGTCAGAGAGGATGGCCGAAAAATTAAGAAGTGTTAGGTCGATGATCGAATCACTTTGTCGATGTTGTCCTTTTCTCGTAGGGAAGTCGGTGTCGTTAAGGATAAATAAAGACTGGTCTTGTGTCCATGTGAGGAAGGTTTCCGCTTCTGCTGATGAGCGACGATTAGAGGTGTTTGGTAGTTCCCATTCGGAATGATGTAGGTTAAAGTCGCCCATGACGCAGGTAGGAATGTCGTAATCGATATCAATGTCGGTAAGGAAATGAATATTATCGCCTAGGATTCCGGAACCGTAGTTATAGCAGTTGATAAGACGGAAGGTTTTGTTGAGGTAGGTGACGTCTGTTGTCATAAAGTCTTTGTGATTTGTAATATCCTGTCGAGATATGGCTGATAAATGAGGGAATGTTTTTCTGATGTAAGTGATCACGTGAGGTTTAATGGGAGAGTTAGTGTCGTAGGACGGAATAAAATAGTCCCATGCCGGGTGTTTAATAGGAAGAAAGATAGGAATCCCGTCAGGGTTGGAATCGGAACGACTGAGGCCGGAGAAACCAATAAAAGGTTCTTGGAGAACGAGAATATGTAGATTTGGGTTATTGAGTAAACGGGTAGTACGTGGACCGCTTTTTGCTACGTTGAGCTGGAGTATTTGTAAAGGCGTATGGTTCATAGAGTATCATCGTTAACTGAATTATGCGGGTCGACATGCATGGAAGGTGAAGAAGGGCGAGTAGTAGTGGTATTGGCGAAGAGACCGTGGCGTGAAGGGTGAACATTGATTAGGTTTGGGTTGGTAGTTGATGGCGACGGTGGAGAAGAGAGAGACATGCGGACTGGCGCTGGAAAACGATTATAATATAAGGCCCTTTGTGAGCAATCAATTGAATCGGCAGGGTGAGCGCCTGAACAGTTAACACAAAAGAAATGATCGCAAGGTTGGTTTTCCTGATACCTAGCACTAGAACATCCCGAACACATTTCCCGATGTTGAGAAGTAAGGTGGCGTTTGGACGCGCAATAGCGGCAGCCTAGAGGTTGGTTGCATTGAATGGTGAGGTGTCCGAATTTCCAGCATTTGGTACATTGTGAAAAGCGCGGTTTGGGTTTCCATTCAACGGGAACTGTGGATTGGCCGAAAATAAAGAATACTGATGATGTTACTTTGCGAAGAAGGTCGCCGTTTATATCTTCAAAAGCGAAGGAAATAGAAGAGCGAGGTTTAGTGATAAATTCCGGATTGCGTGCCCAACGAGGGGGTTGGGTGATTTTGAGTGAACAGAAGAGATCGTTAAGGAGAAGAGATCGCAAGATTTCGAGTTCGGTAAAGATGGGCATGTTGGGACCGTTTGAAGTGATGATATTGCTAATAATGACTTTGGACCATTTTGTGTCGCGAGAGATTGTGAGAGGGTGATTCGGACGGAGTTCGAATGCCTCTTTTAGAATCGGAAGAATAGTGTTGATCGAGTTGATCGAGATGTTACTAGGGAAAGAAAAGATGCAGTTTCCGGACATATTCCAGTCCGCGCCAATGATCCGTATGTGTCGGGCAGTGGGGATACGATCTAATTTGAGTTGAATATGGTCGATCAAAGTTTTTGAATTTGGTCTGATAGATAGAGGGATATTTTGGCCTTGGAATCTGGCGACGTATCGAGTAAGAGTGGATATTGAAGCGGGAGCCGAGGGTAGCAGTTTAGGTTGGGTAGAAGGCATGTTTAGACCGAGGTGATCTTTATACGTAAGCGTGCTGATCGGTTGGTTGGCTATGGGATTACAAATAAGCACAGGTGATGGGGTACGTTGTCGAGGTCCTGACGGTCGGATTCGGGCAGGAGTTTCAGGTTGAATAATTGGTTGAATGAAACCATGGCTGACGTTATCCGTTTTGTGTTCGTTTTCGGAGAAGGTGATGTGACGATTATCGGTTAAGTTTGTTGTTGGGTTGCGGTGGGGCATGCGTTCCATGTTTGCAATCGTTTCTTCCATTTGAACTATCCTAGAGAAAAGACGAGACTCGAGTTCTTGGGCTTGTTTCTTATTCTGTTCTTGAAGCGACGATTGAAGGTTTTGAATCATAGTTGATATGTTGGGGTTGTCGGTTTCCGTAGACTGTTCAGCTTGGTAGAGATCGTCGTTGTCGTCATGAGCGTTATCGTATATGGATTCCGGGAAAAGAATTGGGTTCCGAACTTTGAAATCAAATTGTCCAGCGTCGTCAATGGTGATTTTGTTATAAATAATTGGAGATTTCGGGTCGGCTGGGTGGATAACAGTGACTTTGGTGTTGGAAGGAACAAAGTGAAGGTGGAAAAGTTGAATGGCGTTGGCGAGTGAATTCATAGAGTGGTCGGTGAGATGTTGATTGTATTTGGACGGCCACGTTTTTGCTATTAAGTTAAGAATTTGTTCAATGGAAAGGGTCCATTCCTCGAACGAGCCAGGTGCAAGTATATTTTCGATTGTGTTTCGGGTTTCGGAAATAATAATCTGGTCCTCAATGTTGGATTTGTCAGGTGAAGGGGTGAAACGGAGACGTCTGTGTGGGTGTGTTTGTGGTTCGGAAGAAGAAGACGAGTGTGATTGGGTCGAGGTTTGATGTGACATGATAGGGGCTGGAACGTGTGAAAGTTGCTGTGTACTCGTGTTGGAAGGGGAGGCGGCTTGGATGAGAGATTGAGAGTCAAGGGGGAAGACGACGTCCATGGGAGTGGCCACCGGGGCTGCAAGAGTAATATCCGAGTAGTTGGCATAGGTGGATGAGAAATCCTGAAAATGAGCATTGAAGGAAGGATCCTGAGATGTAGGCATAGATAGAACTGAAGGAGTCTGAGACGACGGTAATGTTTGCTGATATCCTAGTATATTGATGTTTTTGTCAGTTTCTTGGTTTTCTTTAGGTGGAGACGGAAGAGGACGAGGTGGTGAGTGAGATGCTGGAATGTTGGGGGACTGGGAATTGTAGTGATGCATTTCATCTGGGGTGTTGGCGAAGGTCTGGCTGCTGAAAGATGGGTTAGGAGAGTTCGCCATGGGGGGAAAGAAGAATAAAGGGGGTAGGGGATATGGAGGAAAGGGAAGTGGATGTGGTGAAGTTGAGTGTAAAACAGCTCGATGGATGTCTACTGTGTGAGAGGACCAGGTGTGGGTAGTTAACCCAGAGAGTTTAGGGGCGGCGAATGTGGCTGTGCTGAGGGTGAGATGATGGTGGTCAGAGGTCAAGGGGTGGGTGACGAGTCCTTCGGCACTTGTCAGCTATGATGATCGGGATGACTCAGCCTGAATTGCTGCTGTTTGTATAGTGGATTGGCTCACTCGCTGCGTACTCTGCCAGCCGTATCCAACCCAGCGGCTTTTGAGAACACTAGTTGTAATTGCTCTGTCGGCAATTCATTGACAATATTAATGCATGGAATTTTGTCCAATAAGGACCTCCATACCAACAACATGCCCCAACATTTCTTACACTGCAAAACTTCAACGCCGATCTTGAGCGACTTGGCGTTGTTGCCTGTATAGTTTGCTTTGTTCTTAATGTCATCTTGACCACGCTTATAGTTTGTCGTATACTACTGAAAGAATAAGCCGCATTCTACTAAGAGCATTGGTGGTCAAGCACCTTAATCGCAATAACGAGTTGGTCGCGAATACCGCGTTTCTCGGCCCACTCGCCGATGAATGTCTCAGACGTTTCATCTTGACTATAATTGAGGCACTAGGTAAAACTGGGTAACCAGAATGCCGAGGGGTGACGTACCAGTTGTTGGCCGTATCGATAAAATTTCCGCCGGCATCGTAGAGCGCATCTAGGAGCTTGAACAGAGCTTCCTTGTCCATTTCACCCATGCCGAGTTTCCCCAATAGTACTTGTTGCCGATGCTCATGGCTCCGAGCTGGAGCGGCGGCATGCGCACACTGGCGAGCGTCAAGGGCATACGATAGTGACCGAGAGGAGTGGCTGGCGGAGGGGCAGGTGTTCAGAGAGACATATCTGATAATACTGTTAGGTGGTAGGGGTGGTAGACAAGATGTGGTGTTGAGGATGAGATATACTGAGGGACGAGCAATCATCGTGAGCCTATATACTCCATGCTCACTACCCAGTGCCATGTCAAGGCATTCCTGCTATGCTTCCGCCACGTGGAATAAGTGACGACTCTCCTCGGCATGCCTCTACTCTAGTAAGTTACGCAAAACACATATCCTATCCATTGTCAGCCATAGCCGTAAGTACATGAAAGAGGGAAACTTGAAGTACCAAAGTCTTTATTAAATAAATATAACAAATGTACTAAATATAAAGATGGTCATATGAACACCCATCTTACTAAGTGAACAATAATGCAATGATAATGCAATCAAATAGGAGCTATGATAGTTATAGTATATGTAGCTCACGGTACATGTATATAAGGAGAGCTGGTCTCTACCATGAAATACATTGGTCTATGCTGATAACCCACCTTCACCTGAACTTCACCACTGCACCTCATTGTCTACCACAATGTGCGTAGATTTTAAGAGGTTATGAGCCTTGACTCTACAACTAACGAAACGATTAATGAATTTATAAATCCTCGAATAACAAAATCATGTCTGATGGACAGAAACCAAACACTCATGAGCAAACACATTTGCAAAAATTATCAGGATTACGAATAATTGCTAACAAACTAAAAATAACATATACGCAGTCATCAACTATTGAAGAACTCGAAGAAAAAATTCAAAAAGCTAAAGATAGCAAAAGGTTAGTTGACCTTATAGTTCAATGTAACTTATGACAAATACCTATTAATGGAACGGAACAACAAATACAAGACAGAATCAACAAGTACAATAATTCTACCAAAGACGAAAAATTAAAAACAAAAGCTGACTATAAAATGGAATTAACAAATCATGCTAAAGACTTAGGAATATCAGATCAAGGAAAATCATCTGAAATCAGATATTGAATCAGTACGTATTTGGGTATATCTGACCCAAGAGAAAAAGAACAATTTAAAATTGACAACCCTTATATTAAGCCAGAAGAAGAAAGCAATAAGAAAGAAGACAACGATAAAAAAGAAGACGAAGAAGAAAATACTGAAGAATCCAAAAATAACCCATCATGTGAGCCATCAGAACCATCTGAACCTGATGATTCAGATGCTAACAATACTGAGGAAGATGAACCGAGTATGGCAA
Source organism: Coniferiporia sulphurascens (assembly GCA_002794785.1). Lineage (NCBI taxonomy): Eukaryota > Fungi > Basidiomycota > Agaricomycetes > Hymenochaetales > Hymenochaetaceae > Coniferiporia > Coniferiporia sulphurascens. Next base: position 1,027,830 of record NBBA01000012.1, on the reverse strand, counting down.
CTAAACTCGCAGAACTCCAGAAATTCTTTGACGGAATCGAGAAACTCGACGGGCACAGAAACTACAAACTCTGGAATTACAGAGTCTGCAGCGCCATCGAGAGTGCAGGTTACGGTAACCTGCTCATTAACTCCCCAGGAACTGGAGAGACTGGTATATCAAGCACTTTATATAACGGCATTATGTGCACTATGCCCGACAAAATATTGGCTTATTATCTTAATTTTAATAAAGATATTCCAGCACTACTCAAAGCGCTTGACGGACAATATAACGTCCAGACAACAATTACAAAGGGCTTTAACGAGGCTGCCCTTTTTGATATCAGAGGTCATGTCAGCCATTTCGATGGAACACTTGATAACCTCAGCAATAAATACGAGGAACTAATAGCCCAAGGGGTAAAAGTTTCAGAGTCGACGTATATATCGGCTATCACATGGGCAATGCCCGAACAATATCAATACATACTCATGCAGAGTGAGTTATATATTAAAACAATTAACAAAATGAATCCAGACAAAGATGAAATTGAACTAACCCCTCAATTCCTACTAACAGCATTGAGAAATGCTTTCGAGGGGTGGTGTAAAAATCATCAGAGGACAGGAGCAGCAGCTAACCACCTGCCCAAGGACGAGCGGACTCACCCCTATTTCAGGGGCCGTGGACACGGTTTTAGTCGCAGTGTACAGCCACGAGGTTGCAGCTATAGAGGCCGTGGTGGATATATGTGAGGACAAGGACGAGGGGGATATTCCCCTAACCAACAATCACACGTTATTAAGTGTTACAACTGTAATAAGTTAGGTCACTTCAGTCATGATTGCTGGGCACCAAAAATGGAATGGACGAAGGCAGCCCAGAAGAAAAAAGAGGACACGAACGACAATAAAGGAAAAGGGAAGGAAACGGGTGCGTCAGCAGCACCGACAACAACTGGGGCAAGTGCGGCCCAGGCTAAACATACCGCAGCAGCAGCAGCAACAAATGTTGCATCAAGCTCTTGAATCGAGTTAAGCGCCATAATAGGCCAAGGCAAAACCGCCTTTATAACCGAAATCAATGACAACGACTTCGACATGGGAGAATTCCCAATTTATTCATATAATGACTTCCTTGATGCAATAGAAAACCACGATAGCGCCATGGAAGACATGGATGACAATAATTTAGACGTAAGTGTTAATGCTATAACAACAGAAAAAATTGCTAACAATGTTTATTCTTCTATGGATATAATTGATACTGGTGTAATGATACACTTAACACTGTATCTAAATTGATTACAAAATACTTACAAAACCGACACAATAACAATAACGGCCACAAACAAAACAATGTTCATGGCAAACATAGTAGGGGATCTTAAGCTTTACATCCCCAATGGACACTCGGTAAGTGTCATAATATTATCAAACGTATATTACAATCCTAAAATGAATATGACATTAGTCTCTCAAGGACTTCTATGTCAAGATGGTTACAAATTTATTTATAAAGAAAATGAATGTACAATAAAGTATCCTAATGGATCTTTATGCAGAAAAATTAAAAACAGAAATGGATTGTATAGTATATTTAACAACAATGTACATGTGGCTACAAAAAATGTAACGTTATTTGAACTCCATAAAAAACTTGGACATATAAGCTATGCTTATATTAAGCGATTACTAAAAGAAGATCAAATTACAAACAATAAAATTTCAAATTATGACGAAACTCAATGTGCAATTTGCCTTGAAGCAAATATAAAAAGAATGCAAATCCCAAAATTACATATCTCAAAATTAGCCAAAAAATTCGGCAATCATATACATATGGACATATGGGGTCCAGCATCCACACATACTATAGGAGGATATAAATGTCTTCTAACACTTGTAGACAATGCTACAAGATGGATAAAAATGATCTTATTAAAAACAAAAGACAAGGGTTTTAACGCTTATATGACATGGGCTACAATGCTCAATACACAACATAATATAAAAATAAAAATATTACAAAGTGATAACAATACAGTGTTTTTAAGTAAACAATTCACTGAATATTTAGAAAAACATGGAACAATATGAAAGCCGACTGTTCATGATATGCCACAACAAAATGGAGTAGCAGAATGATCACATCAAACAATACTAAATAATACACAAGTTAACCTGCTACAAGCGAAATTACCACCCAGCCTATGGGGAGAAGCTGTAAAATACAGTACTTATGTTTACAATAGAACGCCAAAGAGCGCTATTGATTTTAAAACACCATATTTCAAAAGATATAACAAAAATTATAACATAGACAATTTAAAAGAATTTGGCCAATATTGCATAATACGGCAAGAAGACATTAGCAAATTACAACCAAAAGGAATTTATGCACAATGGCTAGGTTTTGACGAAGAAAGTAAAGGTCATAGAACTTATCATAATCGAAAAATCACAGTCAAACGAAATTTACAATTTTTAGATTCTCCTCCATCTAAAATTGAAGGGGAGAATATAACAGAAAAACAAAACAATCAAATACAAGAATTAACAAAAGAAAGACCAATAAGAACAATAAAACCAACAAAAAGATCATTAGGTCTTAACTTTGATGAACAAAACACAGTTGCTTATCTTACAGAATTTAATCAATTCAATATGGAATTAATAGGCGATCCAAATTCATACCAACAAGCAATCAATAGAATTGACACAAATCAGTGGATTACGGCAATGAAAGAAGAAATAAAAATGTTAATCGAAAGATCTACATGGAAAATCATAGATCCACCAAAAGAAGCAAACATAATCAGAACAAGATTTGTTTACAAAACAAAAAGATTAGCAAATGGAGAAATCGAACATTATAAAGCAAGATTAGTAATTCAAGGATTTGCCCAAAAAGAAGGTATAGACTACTACTCAAATGATACATTCGCTCCAGTAGCACGATTAGCTACAGTAAGAACTATATTAAGTTGGAGTGCAACAAATAACTATGAAATACATCAAATCGATATTAAATCAGCTTACCTATATGGTGAACTAGATAAAAACGAAAATATATATATAAAACCACCACCAGGAAATTTAATCGAAATAAAACCTGGACAAGTTTTAAAATTAAATAAAGCCTTATACGGATTAAAACAAGCAGGCAGATGATGGTATAAAAAATTATCAGAAATATTAATTGGAATAGGACTAACACGAGCAGTCCAAGATAATGCAGTATTCCTAAGAAAAGTAAAAGGAAAAACAATTCTAATACTTTTCATACATGTTGACGACATAACGATATGTGGCTTAAATTTATTAATAATAAAAGCCTTTAAAGACGAAATAGGAAAACATGTAAAATTTACTGATGGAAATGATATACATTGGTTACTCGGCATTGAAATCGAAAGAAACTGAGAAGAAAGAATTATAAAACTAAGACAAAAACATTATATTGATAATATAATAGAAAAATATAAGTTAAAAGACGCTGCAATGGTACAAACACCAATGACACCTGGACAAGTGTTAAAATCACTTGAAAATCCAACTAATGAAGAATTAAACTTCATGAATCAAATACCTTATATGAATATGGTTGGAGCATTATGATATGCAGCAGATTGTACAAGACCTGATATATCATTCGCAACAGGTCAATTTGCTAGGTATTTGAACAAACCTAGTATTGAACATTACAATGCAGTAAAACACTGTTTTAAATATTTAAAAGGAACAAATGATTATTGGTTAATACTTGGAGGAAAAGAACCAATTGAGTTAATCGGATATACCGATGCTGACGGAATGACACAAGAAGGCCATAAAGCAATATCAGGATATATATTCCAAATTGGAAATGCAATGACATCATGGTCTAGCAAAAAACAAGAATTAGTGTCATTATCAGTATGTGAAGCTGAATTACAAGCTTTAACACATGGAGTAAAAGAAGCGATATGGCTAAGAAGACTGGTTGAAGAGGTACTGCAGACCTTGGATACACCTATGAAAATATTATGTGATAATCAAGCGGCCATAACTATAGTAAACTCAACAGAACAAAAATATATGCAATGAACGAAACATATTGATATACGAAAAGATTTTTTACGAGATTACATTGAAAATGAAACCATATCAGTTTCATATATTCCAACTGGACAGCAAAAGGCTGATATTATGACAAAAGTGCTAACAATGGAATTAATCAAATGTTTTACAAGTCTACTCCGCCTAGTAAAAGTTTGAAGGGGAGTATTAAATAAATATAACAAACGTACTAAATATAAAGATGGTCATATGAACACCCATCTTACTAAGTGAACGATAACGCAACGATAACACAATCAAATAGGAGCTATGATAGTTATAGTATATGTAGCTCACAGTACATGTATATAAGGAGAGCTGGTCTCTACCATGAAATACATTGGTCTATGCTGATAACCCACCTTCGCCTGAACTTCACCACTGCACCTCATTGTCTACCACAATGTGCATAGATTTTAAGAGTCTTAGTCATTGATGGGTGTGGTGTCACAATGTGATGGCTCCTCATACTCCGACTCGGAAGTCACCTCATCTTGTTCGCTATCTAAAATCCTAATAATATTGAGTCCCGGGCGTTAATGTTTCGAAGCGGATCACCTTTGAACCATATTCATCACCGAGGCTATCGCGGATCTTCCTTAGCACCTTAGTCACTTTGCTCCTCTCCTTCTCACCGGTGATCAACTGCGATCCTTCTGCTTGTACGTTGGCATTTCAAGGGGGGAACCACTGGCAAGTGTATAGACAGTCAAACCGTGCGTGCCGCATCTCTCACGTGGCATCAACTCAATTGCTCGTATAGTACAGCAGAGTGCGAGCTCTTCTGCTTTCATCTGCACCAGATGCTGATTTGCGTCGCCCGGAGACCAGGCAAGATTGCGTCATAATGTGTACCCGTGTATTGTGCGATGTCTATCCAGTAAAGTCCAGCACCCAAGCAGATATCTTTAGCCCTAATTTCCTCGTCTCCTCTGCTAGCAGAGTTAACTTGAACTTTAAGGTAGGCCGGCAATACTGTACAACATTCACTTATCAATTATATGGCATAGTAGGATATATTTCCAGGGGAAGAGAATTGGTCCAGCTTGCAACTTGATGTGATTCCCAGTCACTGACGACGGAACCATCAAATTTTGTTGCAATTTTGTTTATAAAAGCTGGCCGATTCACCTTGCAAGTCACTCACATTATTTTTCCCGCTTAAATTGCTATAGCATGGCTACTGCTCCTGCGAATGCTGTGGCTCCAACCAACAATAACACATATACTATCATGAACCTTGGTTTTTCCCACTGGCTCGACAACTGTGACTCAGGAACGAGCAACGGAAACTTTATACTTGCTTGGCTACAAAATATACCGACGTCAGTGAACCAAATGGTAGGCCGTGATAGAAGTTCTTCGCTGCGTCACTGATCCCAGAAACAACCCGACTCGATCCCTTTAGTGGATATACCTCAGCTATCCGTCCAGCAATGGGGACACTGTCTTTACCCTCCAGTCCGTCTCCACGGCGCATAGCCAGAGCCTCCAAAGCGGTTATGTCCGTGTCGACACTACCGTAAGTCAACCGTTCATTACCATGTCAGATAGTCCATAAGTATGTATTACAGACAAACAAGCTCGTCCAAGGTGGTGTCCCAACGGCATGGAAACTTGTCGAAAGCTCTCCAAACACTTACAGGTTCGCAATGGCTTGCCTCAGGACCACCCTCCCGACTAACGTGATAAGCATGGAAGAATGATACCATTTGACGATATAATATCCGGAAATGGCACAATGATCGCGACAGACATTGCCAGCATGAGTTCTCAAGGACACTTACATTTCGTTCCAGCTAAAAGGTTCCCGAATTTCCCTCTTTCATTGTAGGCTATAGGTGGCGCGACAAATAACCAGGTGATGCTGGTGGATGACAATTCTGGACTAACACAGCTCTGGACGTTCATTCAGGCATGAGCACTAGTAACCTCGAATGAACGGAATTTGAGGGGTATAAATACAACTGATTTGGGCTTCTATGAGAAAACATACATGTATATATGACCACGTCAGACAGCATTCAGTAGCATATATATATGTATAAAACAAGATATGGTCAACCACATGCGTAGCTCCATTGCGACTAACGGTTCCCATAGCGGCTGAGCATGCAAACCGATCCAATACTTGTGCGTCCCATAAGTGACCGGTCACCACATCTCAAAGATGTTTTTGTAATCTGCAATTTTTTCGTCAACAAGGCACTCATTCCTTACAAAATCTTCTATTTGACTGCTTGTGTCTGTTATGCAAGTAGCTGTTTATTTTGGGAGTAATGGCACAAATGCTTCAACTGTAATGAGTCAACTCCAGATTCTGAAATGTGCATATAAGCTGCTTTCCTCCCCCTGTAGAAATTGTAGTTGACAACAGTTTACCCTGAAACTACCTGTACCTACTACTTGACATCTTATTGACGTCCTCTGAATTTATTGTATTTTACTCTTAGCTGTGTCATGAACTGTTGTGATATCTTTCAGAAATGTGTGTTTCTTGGTCTAAAACCAGCCCAATATTGATGATGAGCTTGTATTTCAACAAGGATTAAACTATGGTACCTGTAAGCCACTATGGAAGTCGTATATAGACTACAGATTACCTATGTAAAGTTTCAGCATATTCTGTGATGCAGATGAATTCATATGAAGAAAACCAGAGTACAAAATTGCACTTTTGAGACATATTCCAGAACACACCTTTACCCAACTACAATTGTATTATCAGCCACACTGCTGCTAAAATCTGTCAGAGCATGTATATTGGGTCTAGGTACATGCCTGAATATTTTGGAAAGAAACCAATGAGCTGATCAGAAGTAATTGTCAAATTTCCCGGAAATCAGGGTGACCGGTCACTTATGGGAAGCACAAGTAGATCTGTGGAAGACGCCGAGTGGCCCGAGCCTGGTGATTTACAATATGGTTATTTCACCTATTTGAGGAAAACTGATAACACATACGTTTCGTCTCACACCAGTTAGGGCCGGAACAGAGGGGCGAGCACTTGGGTCTCGGACTGTTTTGACATTGAAGAGTTGTCGTGGGAACATATCAGTGATTTTTGTTGGGATTATATTAGTCATGTCAGCTTGAATCTGATTACGTAATGCTATTTCTATAATCGGATGGCGCATATAGTCCGATAAAAATCTCTATTGCACCTCAGTCCTATATTTCATTCCGCAGAACTGAGCTCGAAGGCCCGATTTTCAGGCTGTTACATGTTGCGAGGCACGTGGTGTGACCGTTCCCGTTCTACTCCAACTAGCCGATCGGCACAGACTCGGAGCCAGCACTATCGTTCAAGCAAAAATTTATTGCATCTCTTCCTACTGAGTCTCGTTTCTTATAGGCTGCCGTTTCAAATGCAAAAAAAAATGAGAGACTGTGTGCAACCAATGTTGTTACCTGTCGCGATTTGTCCTGACCCACAGTTCAATGTTCGATTTGGGGTCTGGACTCGATGGGTGCCCAGTGCCAGTGCTCAGGTTTGTCCTCTGTCTTAACTTTGACTTGCGTATCTCTTGTCTTAAACTCCCATGCCAGGATTGACGAGTCCGATAAATGCGAAGTTATGACCCACTTTCCCAATATTCAGGTTCTACTGTCTGATGGCACCCACTCCGTAAAGCGACAGAGCGCCCAAACCGTGTGTATTCCCAACAGATTTTAACGGCAGTTCCTGCGCCGTTGTCTTGTTTTTCTTCCCATTCATGGCGGATATTCGAGCTTTCCGCGGTGGTTCATGAGCCTTCCATTTTTGATAATGTACAAGAGGGAGCGATGGGTATAAACCGGGTGGACTGCTGCCGGCGAGTCCCGAGTACTTGTCTACCGGGCAAAACATGGTTTCTCACGCTCCCATCCCATTCGTTACCCTGTCATTTTGTGAAGGCTCTATAAAATTGCATGAGCTGCGTACAAGAATACACCCATTTAAAATCGGAATACGGACTATTGGGCTCGAAATACACCGGTTGCATTGGAGATGGAATACTCCGTCTAACTTCTGCTTCTCTAACAACTATCGTATGTTCGCCACTGACATCTGTTCAGTCTGTTCATTCTCACTGTTACTTCTTCATTTTAATTGTTCGCCCTTGCACGCAGACTGAAGGAAACCTCTTTCCCAAGAGTCATAGTCTTTCGGTTTGGGTTGACCGTGGACACTCCGATTTCATTTTATTCGTGGAGCTCGCATGCGGTCCTTCAGTACCCCGAACGCAATGCTGATGGATCCAGCTACGATGTCTATACCATTGCGATTTCCGCATGTACATAAGGCGGCTGAGACCCGCTGCCCGGTCGCGGATTATCCTAGGTCAGCCGCTGCGGCGCCATACCGCTTCAATGCTGACCAGAGTGGGTTCCCGGTACACGTTCTCCGCTGATAAGGGACTGAACTGGTCTTGACGGTCAGTGCGGTCATGTCTGTGTATACACCAGGAACGTTCTTTTATAATGGATAAGGTGCGCATACCTAAATAGGTTCCCAAATTTCCGGTATTTACTATCTGGCCCGTAAGAGGCTTGCTGCGGGAAGGTATCCTTACGAGCATCCATTTTCTTTGCTCATAGTCCGGGTCAGGGTCGATCTCCCCCGGACGGTTCTGGGCTGAGACCTGAGGAAACTCTCGGGATCAAGTATAAGTTTCTTGACGGCCTAGATTCTCCAGCGTTCATTTGGGCTTTCAGCTGGGTGCCGGTCTATGTTGCCTACTTGTAAGTTTAGGCGAGTTGCAGTAGGCTTGCATCCAAGTACGTTTCCGGCCTCTGCATTCCCGGACATCCGAGTTCTTTAGATGAACGCACGCTCGCCCGCAAAAGATAACTTCCTGCGGCATCGCCCTGCGAGATAACTTATTGCCTAGATGACGTCCCGAGCCCAGAAGTTCGACTGTGGGCACTCATAAGCCTTTTTGACAAATGGTGTTCCGAGTCCGGTAAGTAATCTGATAAGGACCTTTTATGTTCAACAGGGGCGTACACTAGATAGATCAAGGGGGTACATGTAGCCTGTTATTATGAAGTAGTGATCGTAGTGTTCCGAGGCGGCCGATGGGCAGCAGCAGACTTAGGAACAAAGTCGGGATTGATACTGCCCTTCGCGCCGAGATTGATGGACGACCGTGCGCGCGGTCCGGATTAATATTATCCTGTCGGGGTTCTCGGACAGGGGAACCATGATGGACGAGCGTGTTCGCAATTTCTCGACCGCTTCGTTCTTCCTATTCACCAGGATAACAGGACCTGCTGTACCGGAGCGTGGCACTTTTCCGCCAAATGAGGCCGACAGAGCCTCAGATAATGCGGGATTAAGCAAAAGGGGGACGGGCCGACGGGAGCAAACGTGCCTGATTTGGGCATAAGGGACGGCGATTTCGGGCTGCACTGCCACAGATGGTGAACGAGAACTCGGGCTCGTCGGGCCAATCCGAATCGTGTGGCCTCGGCGCGGGTTGTTCGTTATTCTTAACGGCGATGAACAACGCAAGGCGAGCTGGCCTCGGTCCCCTCTTCTAACTCCTCCTACCTGTACCCGTGCTGCGAAAACATATGCCCGCTGCCGGACAGCACTGGTAAATATCTTCTCTTCTTTCCCCCCACCGCCCTCTTTACCAGATGCCCGACGTCCCCGACGTCGGCAACGCGGTCCCAGGCTGGTCTGTTGCGGCACTAATGCCGGCCACACCGACTGTCGTGCTCGTACTCGCGCCCGTCCTCCTCTTCCTCTGCGCCGCGTCGGGACTCGTGCGGCTCGTCGTGCGTCAGTACCTTTCGCCACTGCGACGTCTGCGTGGCCCTCCCTCGCCCTCTCTCTTCATGGGAAACCTCGCTGCAATGCACGATCAAGAGAACACAAACCTCATCGCAGCATGGGAGGCGCAACATGGCGCCGCGTTCGTGTATCATGGGCTTCTTGGCGGATGCCGACTGATGATCACAGACCCGCGCGCGATCGCACACGTCCTCGGCAACGCGTACGACTACCCAAAGCCTGATTTTGTGCGCGACAGCCTGGCGAGTATGGCGGCGGGGCACGATGGTGCGTCACGCTTGCCTCTCAGCCACTCTTATGGCCGGCGAGAGGGTTCTTATTATTCTGTATGCTTGTGTTCTGACCAATTATTCGTGGACGTAACAAACATGTCTTGCTCCAGGCCTTCTCACGTCCGAAGGCGAGCAACACAGGCGCCAGCGCAAGATCATTGCGCCTGCATTCTCTGTGGCAAGCATCAGAGCCGTCATGCCGATATTCTGGGACAAGGCTAGCGAGGTCTGCGTCCATACAACATGCACACATTATTTCTGCGAGTGGCGTTTCTCATCACCCTTGCACAGCTTCGTGACATATGGCTTCGTATCGTTGACGACGACGACGACGACGACGATGATGATGTGGCGTGCACCTGTTCGCCTGCTCAGAAGGCAGAATCTGGAACCCGCATTGATGCGCTGGCATGGCTTGGGCGCGCCACACTTGACGTTATCGGGCTCGCAGGTAATGCCAGCTGCGTCGTTCTTTGAATTAAGAGCTTCTTCTAAAATGGCGTGCAATCTAGGTTTTGGCTATACATTCAATTCGTTAACAGACGAATCGAACGAGCTCGCGCTGGCGTTCGCAACTGTGTTCACCACGGCCCGCAAGTTCCGTGTCATAACGATCCTCCAGGCGTGGTTTCCATTTCTGCGCAGTTTTGTAAGCTCCAAAAATAGTTATGATTTCTCCCCGCATGGGGAATTTTCTTCCCTTTTTGTTTACGCAAAACTGTAATAGCGCAAAGAAAACGAAACAGAGGCCCATACGCGCGCCACAATTCGGAAGATCGGACTGGAGCTCATCGCTGAGCGGAAAAAGGCCACCCTTGCCGAGCTTAAATTTACAGAGTCCAAGACAAGTTCCAAAGAATTTGGGAAGGACCTCCTGAGTGTTCTAAGTAAGTTAGCTTAGATAATTCAACGAATTTGAAATTGCCACAGTATGGCTCTGGTGCTAATCAATCGGCATTCCACTAGTCCAGTCGAACTTGTCCACGAGCAGCGAACAACAGATGTCGACGGAGGAAATTCTCTGTCAGATTTCAACATTTATGGCAGCGGGGCACGAGACGACGGCATCAGCGCTAGTGTGGATCCTGTACGCGCTGGCGAAGCATCCGAACGTGCAAGCGCGACTGCGTGCATCGCTGCAGAGGTTGAGGCCGGCATCCCCGGACCTAGACGAGGAGGTGGTACGGCATGAGTATCTGGATTGGGTAGTTCGCGAAGCGCTGCGTCTGTACTCACCAGTGAGCAGCACGATGCGGGTGTGCGAAGTGCGCAGTGGGCGTGACGAAATTCCGCTATCGTGCAGCTACACAGATCGCCAGGGATGCGTGCGTAATTCAGTCTCTGTGCGGCGCGGAGACATCGTGACCGTGCCAATCGCGGCAGTCAACCGCCGGACGGAGATATGGGGCGCGGATGCGCTGGAATTCAAGTGCGTACGGCCCGGGAAGCGCCGGGGCGCGTGTGGCGCGTTTGTTGACGCGCTATTTGTTTAGGCCGGAGCGGTGGGCGGATCCGCGCCCGTCGATCAACGTAATACCAGGATTATGGTCGAATGTTCTCACGTTCCTCAACGGTAATCCCGTCAACGGCAACCGTGCGTGCATTGGCTATAGGTTCGCATTGGCTGAGTGAGTGTATTCAATACTTCTGGTGGCGTATGCCGTAGCAGGTGGAGACCTTCCAAATTGGACCCGCCCCTCTCTTTGCCTTTGTCGCTCTTCTCGGGACTCATTGTCTATTTTATCAGGACTAAAGTATTTCTGTACGTGCTGCTGCGCGACCTCGAGTTCTCCATCGATCCTGCACTTGTTGTCGAGCGTAAGGTCAAGTAAGCGCCGCCCCTCTTCTAACGTAATAAATCTTGCGATCCTCACTTGCTCAACTTCTCGATTTGCAGCGTCGTAACCCGTCCATTCGTCAAGTCTGAGCCTGAGCGTGGTAATCAAATGCCGCTCATCGTAAAACGCGCCTCGCAGTGTGAGACGTTATCGGAAAGTGCGGCTGCAGACATGGGACCCGAAACCGCAAGTGAGCCTCAACCACGCCGAAGACGTTGAAGAGGGCTGTTCCCGTTTATATCTCTTTTCCTTTTTTCCCCTCGGAAACGCACCTATTTATATGTTTCGCATTTGTTCAAGTTACGCTCGCATCGTATACGCCTTTTCTTCATCTCTTGCCTCCTAAAAAAGGCCTCCCTTTTTTCCCCTCCTCATCCATCTCCATGTTCCACATTCTGTTCCGTCATACCTTTCGCCCATTGTGCATTGGCTGTTTCACCTGTTCATCATTGACTACTTGTAACACCACCAAGCATCGCATCCGGGTCCACATACACATGTCCTGTACGGCTTTGTGGCATCGTCCCGTTCTTCTGTTGGCATGAATATAATACCTTAATTCACCGTACGTATGATTGAAGATGGGCTCGAAGCCGCCCATTTGTATTGCGGGATACTGGGATCAGCCTAAAGAGAATGTCGTCGCTTCATGTTTTTCTAAACCGAGTGTTTAGCCACAGTATCTTTTCCAGAGCAGTTGGGGTTGTCTGTCAGGTACAAATATTTCAGAGGTCCGTTTAACAGGGGGAGAAAGTATAACTAAAAGAATGGAAGGTGTGGTTTTTCAATTTAAATTTGGAAGGGATACATTTGATGCTGACACGCACCACAGGGACACTTGTATATAAAACCCAAAGAAGACAAAAGACATTGAGCTTCGAGTCCGATGTTTGGTGTTTGAGATAACGGCTCCATACTTCCCCACCAATCCCTTTCTATTATTATTTCGCGTTTTAGGCGCTGATCGAGCCGCCTCTGCCAGTGCCCGCAGGTCGACGGTTACAAGTCGCCGAATTTCCAATCTCCACAAGTCGCATCAACGAAACGCGCCACGGCGCACACTAGCACATCGCGCAATTAAAATCAATGTCGTACTTTCCCGCCGCCGTCGGGCGCGGGGGGGTCCAGGCCTAGGCTCGGGTGCAGTGCTTATTAGTATTTCAGTGATAAGTTCGTAACACCAAAAAACCGATGGCGTGTACGTCCCCCAGGGCCAGGTACGCTTTCGCGTTTGCGGACCGGCCTTTTGGTTCTAACCCCTCGACCTCGAGGAAGTGGGAGCGGAAGAAGGGCTGTGAATGAAGGGAAGCAGGAGTGGAAGCGGAAGTAGAAACGGAAGTGGTCCCTTGGCGGTACAAATATTAATGGCGGCCGTAACGTACAGCATTCTGCATCGGAACTTTGGTTTAGGAATTAGGAATAATTGCGGGCAGGAAGAATAAATTGTGAAATTGTATCATACGTAAGGGCGACGGCGTAAGTACTTTTTTAAGTAGGGTACCGCTCCTTTTGTTGTATTTTTACGGTTTGCTTCCATATGAGGTTAGCATGAGCGCCGATGGGATTCGGGGCCGGGCCCGTCGGGTCTAGGTTGAGGGGACCGGGAATTGCCGTTTGGGGCTTACGTGTACGTGGCTATCCCTCCGTCCTTTTTCTTTCTTTCTTCTTTTCTTTCTTCTTTCTTCGTCATCGGCTGTGCCCTCTGCAACCTGTTGCACCCACATATCTAGAATCCTTCACGTAAACCCGCCTCTAGTTACTAGTAATGCAAGGAAAGGAAAAATCAAACGCGAACTACGAGCCCTGGACCTACCGCACCGGTCTTCCCTTTCTGGAAAAACAAACTCAAAAGTAATTTCACAATTGCAATTTACAATCCTTTCAAGTTCGAGAAGCACTGAAGTTCGAAATCAATCTCGCGATCCCTTTCTCGGCCTTCCGGAATTCCACCAATACCGGGTCACGGAACCCACACGGCCACACGACCCATCCCATTGCACTGGCACGCACGTTCATGAAGATGAAAAATGGGAGCGCGCTCACTGGCTAATTGGTTACTAGGAAACAGGAGCGCAAGGAAGGGGCTTCTCGGGACCCAGCGATGGATTTTGGCGGAATTGCGAAATTGATTGCCGTTGCTTATCGTGCCAAGTTAGGACTTGCAGCTCTCAGTACTGATTCCCGTCCCCATCAATATTGACTTTAGCATTCAGTTTTCTCGGAATTTGATTTTCGTTATTGAATTCCGGATACAGATACGGTACGGTATGGTACGGTGTAGGTGTGTGTGTGAGTACGGACTCCGTGATGTAACTGCCGTACCAAGCTACGGGCATGAGCTTTTTTTAGGTCCTGGATTTGTGATCTGACCCCAAGCTTGTCACGGGTCCTCGTCAATGAATCGGAAACAACAGCAACCTTGCTCGGGAGTTCGGGCGCCCATGCATCATGCATCATGGCGCCTCAGAGCACCAGCGCTCCGGATTGAATTGATTGGAAAATCGAACGACGCCCGCCCCTCCCGCCTCCTTCCTCTCCCCCGACTCGGAGTCGAGAACGCCTATTTGGAACGGGGGCGTTAACGTCGCCGAGATGGCCGTGCCGGTATGACGGTATGTATGGGTTGCTGCCCGTCTAGGCTCAGTACAGTACAGTACTAGTCTCAGGCTGGTGTCGTCTTGGAGGTACGTAATATAAACAGAAAACGGAAAACGGAAACAGAAACGGAAACGGAAAAAAGGGGGGAGAACAACAAATTGTACTATTTCCACACCGTGCACGGTGTACTACGTGTGGCCGCATTGATATTGGCAACGCGTGGGCCATGCTACTAGTACTAGCCACCGGCCACTGACTCTGCCAGTGGCAGGCCCCCTCCTCGGGCCTCATTCCTCAATACTGTATGTACTAACCGATATTACTCTTCGGCTCGCTTCAACAACTCTTAGCTCGCCACTCCGCTGCTTCACTATCGGTTGGCTACCTTCGAGTTTTTTCAATCCGAGTCTTCAAGTTCGCTTCGGTTAGCAGCAGCCCTCCTTGAGACTGAGGCTGAGACTGAGACTGAGACTGCGACTGCGACTGCGACTGCGAGGTTTCCTTCGAATGTGCACTGCGGCGGGCACTGCTTCCTGTATACGGTATTCGAGATCTAGGTTCTCGACTCTTGGTTCGCGATGTGATACCACGCGGTGAACGCTCACTGGACTAGTTACGGTGGCCGGTGGCCATTCGAGGTCTGCATCAACGATCATGATTCACGGTTCACGATTCAGAAACCGACAACTTCTAGCTTCTTAAATCAACTGATGAGCTCCATCAAACAAAGCTAGACAACTCGACTATTGCATACACGTATGTATCGGACCAAGACTACTCATCCACACGCCAGCGGGAGCCGTAAGCCGTACACAGAACAGAATCAAGAATTCATGATGGATCACAATCCGCGTACGCGTTTTGGCATACCCGACAAGCCAAATTTCCAAACGATACTAAAATTCCAAAACCTCAAACCCGGAAATATAAAGAAAGAAAACGATATTGAATTGATAAGTATACGAAATACGCTAATAACAGGACCTTCTCTCATCACAAAACCGAACCGGAAAACAGGGATGGGCAAAATGAAGCTAGAGCTAGAGCTAGGAAGCTGGAAAATGACAATAATGGGAGAGGGAGAGCACGTCTTCAGATGAAACTGAAGACTGGGGAGAGGGTGTGGTTGAAGGTGAGGCGCGGTCGGAAACTGATTATACACGATAAAATGTAGGGACGTACGTATGTATATGTGGGATATATGTATGTATGGCATGGATGTATATGTACTAGACAAATCGCACAATGGGTTTGGACGACGAACAATGGGGACGATGGGGCGATAAAGGCAGTGGATACTGGTGAGACAAATGCGGAGCACGGGCAGACGCTGGAAGAGCGGGAGGATGGAGAACGGGGGAAGCAAATAGATAGACATGCATGCCAGCAGTCGCGGAGATGAAAAGCGGGAGCGGGAGGGTAGGAACGAGGACTGACAAGTCGATCAGGAATAGGCGGGGCCCGTTTCGAGACTGGCAGAGGGGAGAGAGAGAGGAAGATCCAAGAAAATACCCGTGACGGAGAGCAACATGGTAAGCAAACAAACAGGTAAGCAGCAAGCTGGAAAAAGTGAGGAGGTGGGGATAGCGAAAACGAGAAGGGAGGGGGGAAGGGAATACTAGTGGCTTGCCCGCGCTCGCCAAGACAAGATTTTAGACGGAGAAAAGGGAAGAAAGAAACGAGAAAAGCGGAAAACGATCAAAACAGACGATGAAGCGAGGAAGAGACTGGAGAAAGAGACAAGAAAGGCGGCTTAGGCCTAGAAGATGATGGAATGCAAAGTCCCAGCGCTAAACCGCAGCGCGCGTTACACATGTCATTTTTGCAGTTCTTTACAACACAAAAAACGGCAAGAGGGAAGCACGGCGCACGAAGCCGTGGAGGGTAACTCACTGCCCGTCTTCACCTCCGGTGCCCGAACCGCTTGATCCCGGTGGCGGGAAGACGTACCCCCGTTGCGGCGTCGGGCTCGCATGGAGCTGGCCCTGGCCTTGACCCTGGCTCTGTATATGCGGCGAGTAATGCTGCTGCTGTGGTTGCTGATGGCTGTACCCACCGGCACCACCCATAGACGGTAGTCCGGACAGCGATGAGCGCGCGGACGGCGTGTGCGGGACGTACAGCTGCAGACCACCGCCAGCCGACTGGGGCGCATGTGCGTGTGTATGGCCAAGCGACGACGAGTTCAACGCAAGCGCAGGCATACTCGCACGACGCTGCAGAGCAAGGTCGTACATACTGTTCCCTATCTGGCTCGCATGAGACATACCCATGTGGTGGTGCTGCTGCTGTTGTTGATGGTGCTGATGCTGCGGGGAATGATAAAGTCCCGAACCGAGTAAGCTCTGTGCGTACGACCCCTGTGCCGCGTGCAGCTGGTGCTGATGCTGGTGGATATTTGCGTTCACAAGCTGGAGCTGCGTGCTGCCCGAGCCCGGGAAACTGCCTATACCGCTTGAACCAAGGCCGACGTTACCATATGGATGCGACAGGCTGTGTGCCGGGGACAAACTGTGGTGAGTACCATGCGCAGGTGGCAGGCCGTGATGCGGAGCAAGCCCGAGCTGTGAGCGGTTTGCGGGCGCTAGGCCTGCGGACGAGCCGGACGGGAAGGACGGTACCGTCGTTGTCGGTCCCTGCGCGGAGCGATTAGCGGGTGCAAGAATTCGGCGACGGGCCTACGCGTCGATAGAAGAAAAGTTAAAGAGGAAGACACGTCAGATAATGTTCAGTCTAAACGTATCAGAGGAAAACATATCGAAATAAACGCACGTTTATCATCCAATTGCTCACTTGACTCATGCTAAGACCTGTAGCATGGCACAACTGCTTCTTTTCCTCTTCGCTCGGATAAGGGTGGTCGCTGTGTCTGTGCAGCCAATCCTTCAGGAAATCTGTTGTCGGCTTCGGGAGTTTACCACGTCTGCGAGCAGGCCGCGCAGCGACCTGAGCAGCGACTGACGCTGCACTTGCGGCTGCCGCCGGGGACACGTTCAAAGTCGCAGCTGCCGCTGCCGCCGCTGCAACCGCTGCGGACGACGACCCAGATGACCCAGAGGGCAGATGCACGTGCATATGGGAGGGGCGCGGTACAGGACTGAGCGGAGCAGTTTGTGGGTGGTGACTTTGATTCTGTGCGTTGCTACCCCCGCTTGAACCCAGCGCGGGTTGGACGAAGCTCCCACTCGGTGTGTACCACTCTTGGCCCGCAGGCTTCTGGTGCGCGTGCCCCGAGATGCGCGGGAGCGGCAGATCGCCGACCCCACTACCCATATTTGCGCTGTATGAGAAAGGACTTGAAGCAGACGCAGACGCAGGCGTCGTCGTCGTCGACCCAGAAGAGGGAGTCGACGCAGGACGCGCTATTGACCCCCACTCGTCTCCGCTGTTCCC
Organism: Coniferiporia sulphurascens; assembly: GCA_002794785.1. Lineage (NCBI taxonomy): Eukaryota > Fungi > Basidiomycota > Agaricomycetes > Hymenochaetales > Hymenochaetaceae > Coniferiporia > Coniferiporia sulphurascens. The sequence goes on along the minus strand of NBBA01000012.1, from coordinate 1,009,865 downwards.
GCCAAGGTACTCCTTTGTAAGGTTTGCATATTCCTTCTGGTCCTGGTTCTGGGACCGGCCGTGCTGCTGCTGGTAATCGAGCGGCGTGGGCGGGAAGCCGGTGCTTTGTGCGGAGCTGAGACTGCTTGTAGGGGTCCCACCGAACGGCGAGCCTGCCGTCGGAGTCGGCGTACTATTGCTTCCGCTTCCATTATTCGACGATCCCGCAGGAGCAGGGAACTGGTACCCCGCGAGCCCTGTTGAGTCGCCGGGGCCAGATCCCATGGAGCAATTGAACGCGCCAGAGCGCATTCCGCTCAGCGTGCCAGCATACTGGTTAAGTAGACGTTGCCCGCCTCGAGCAGCAAGCGAATTGCTGTAAAGTGATGGTAGCGAGCCGCGTCGCAGGTCGAGCGCGGCATTGCTCTGGGGCGACGGCGTGGAAAAGGTGAACGCACCCTGGTTCTGGGGACCTTGGCTTTGGCCCTGTCCAAACAGCTGATGCTGTGAATTCTGTGCCGAGTGGGTATACTGCTGCGGGTGCGCGTATCCCTGCCCGTGCGACGTGGGCGGCGCAGACATAGACGCGGAGTCCAAAGCAGAGTACAGCGGCGGGAGTTGCACGCGGCCCGCGCTGTCTCCTGCACTGCTACCTGTCGTAGTAGACGGGACGCCAGAGGGAAGCGGACTGTTACTGTCCGCGCGTGCAGCTGCAGACGAAGCCGGCTCAAGGCTGAGGGTGGGACGAGCGCGCTTCGCGCGCGGGGATCCATCCCGTTCATTTCCATCTTCACGCTCTCTGTACGGGTCGTACTCTTGCTGGTAGTCAAATTCGTCCAGAACACCTGGAGATGGCGCGCGCTTGAGGCCAGCGTTGGAGTACGCGGATGTCGAGGTTGCGGCGGTGGTATTCGTGCGCGCAGATTGCGCCGAGTGCGCCGACTGGGCGGAGGTGCAAGAAATGCCCGAGGCAGCTGAGGTGGACATACGGCGATCCTCGTAGTCCATGCCGAGATTGTCGAGGCTCGAGGCCGCTGACCATTGTGTCCGTGAGTTTGTCCATGGCGTCAATTGCTTCGTCAGGAACGGCACCAAGCATGGAGTGGGTCCTGAGGGAAATAGGGGGAGTCAGCATGTAAATCAGCAATAAAAGCGCAAAAATTTGAATTTGACACGAGAAAAATATAGGAACAAGGGAGAAGATCGACCAACGCACAGGAGGCGGTCGGCGCTGGTATCAAAGAAGGTAAAGCCCGGGGCGAGGCGCGAGATTAAGCGAAGGGACTGGGCGCTGGAATCAACGGCCTCGGCAAGGGGGGACGAAGAGCGGGAGCGGGAAGGTGGGTAAGCGTATGGAGCGCTAGTAGAAGGGGAACGAGAGAGTGTGAGTGCGTAAAGCTAGGAGAGTAAAAGAGGGGGGGAGAGGGAGGCACGGACCGGAAAGGGAATGGGAAAAGGAAGAGAGGGAGCAGCGCGGTGAGGAAAGGGAATACATGTGTTTAATGGCAGACCTGCCGAGAAGAGATAAAGCGATAGAGATATGAAATTAAAAAACGGATCGGGGAGGCGGACGAATGGGGAAGGAGGATGCGCACGGCGGGGAGGCGGACAGGCGAGCGACAGGCGGGTAGACAGGTGTGACAGGAAAACCAAGGAGGGAATCCCGACTCCCTCTTCGGTGGCGGACCCTTCCGAGCATGCGGCGCTGTCAATCAGACTCCGCCTCCCCGACGTGGACCGAGCAGCGTCCACGACGCAAATCTCACCCTCTGCGCCACCCTCCTTCGCTGATTGCTCGCTTCGCCGTCCGCCCCAGCTCCAGCTCAGCCACCCGGCCGTTGCCGCTCGCCACACAAATATCCCCCGTGTGCGGGGAAGAAAGAGGGGGAAGGGGAGGGGAGGGGAGGGAGGGAACACTCACGGCTGTGTCTGGTACTGCAGCTGCAGCCGGGCAATGTTAAAGTCGTTAAGCGGGCGGTCCTCGCGGTGCGCTTTCAGGTTGCTGGCGTAGGGCTGCTCGAGCGAGAGCATGACGCGTTTGCTGAGTGGCTCCGTCGGGGGGTTCGTGTCGTGCGAAACGACTCGAGGTATTAAGTGCGGGTGGAGGGGGCTGGTCCGGCAAATGTGAGAAAGCCTGGAATTTGATGCAAGCGCCGACGCTGAGATGCGCGCAAGAATTAGCGCACAGGTGCAGGTGTGAGGGAGCTCAGTGTAAGCGACTGCAAGAGTCGACTGATGGCGGGGTTGAAGACGAGAAGACGAGTGTGGACGACACTATCTAAGACACGCGGATGGATGGGATGGAGCCGAGACAAGGACGGCAAGGTGTGTGTTTGTGAGTGTGCCGGGTGCGGAGGAGCTGGATGAGTGCACGAGTCGTCACAGGCGAGCGGTGCAAGTAGAAGGAGGAGGAGGAGGAGGAGACAGGGTAATGCGGAGAGCAGGACAGGGCGGGGAGTAGCGCACTTTTAAATGAAGTAGCGAGGAAAGAGTTAAAAAGGAAGGCCGCAGAACGGTATTAATCGCGGGAAAAAAGGCTGATTGTGATATAAGTTTGAAGGAGTAGTGCAGCTTGTGTGGGGGTGGACTGCTGGGCGCAGCCGCGCCGAGAGACGAAGCCGAAGCCCGTGGAACGAAAACCTGCAATTAATCAACGTCCGTCTTCCTTTCCCTTCCAAATCCGGTCGGGGATCGACATTCCGTCCTTCTTTCCGGATTACATACGCTCTGCCCCTTGCACCCTCCAACAGCAACTGTCCCCGCCCTCCATACCATACCACACCGCCCTTTACGCCCGCCCGCCGTCGCACTACACGCACACACATCCCTCACCACCGATTCTCCGAGGAACAGCCGCGGGGTGCACCCATTCGCCAGTGCGAGGGGGGGCGGGCTCCCCTGAAGCGAGCAGAGGAAAGTAGTGTGTTGATGACGAACGAATCCGGCTTAATGAAAAGTGGGATAGTAGAGAGGGGAGGAATCGCGGAATCCTCCCCGAATCCCCGAAACAGCAATCACCCGCACGCGATATATCGGGAAGTGTATGTACGTAAGGAGACCCACTTCCGGCCCCGGCTGTGAGGGCTCACCGGGCCCGGCTCGGCTCGGCGATCCCGTCCGTCCAGTAGTGCGCTTGCTTGCTTGCTTATCCGCCCCAGCATCGACCCGAACCCGTCCTTCAACCTGTCGACGCCGCTACCGCACCCACTTTCAAAAAAGAAAACAGCTCCTCCTCGTCCCGCAGCCGAATCCCCCGCACAGGGTCACGAACGCGGCGTGCTTTGCTCCTGACACTCAAGGTTCTCCTTGAACCTTGTTCGCCTGAGGTCCCGTCAGCGTCTCCCCATCACTGCTCGTGGCGCTGCAAGGCAAAGCTATCAGACAGATAGCAATTACCGCCCGGTCCAACAAGAGCAACAGTCCAAGGCGTGCAACCGACGTCCTACGTCCTAGCACGTTCCTCCGGCGCGCACCCACAGTACATTTCCGCACAGCACAACCATCCAAATCCAAGTCTTAATTAATTAATCCTCTCTGTAATTAACACACTCTCCTCTTTCTCCCTTTCTCTCCCCAATCCCATTTCGGGGACATCCGCATTTGTATTCATACTTATCTGTAACTGTTTCCGTTCCATATCCGTTATCCATATCATGTATTCTGTATTCCGTGGGAAGCACCCGGTGATTGCGTTCACGCATTTCGTATTCGACACCATGCACGCCCCCTCCAACCCGCCCCTCATTTGACCCGGGTGGGAAATAGAGATCCAGGGCGCGGCGGCAGATCAAACAAGGGAAAAAAAGGAGAGCGAAAAGGAGGGAGAGGAGATGTGCAATGTGTAATCCAGATCCGTGCTTGCGGTGCAGGCCCACACTCAATACTCGAATGATTCGCTCATCAATATATTTCATCCGCTACGTTTCGTTTCGTCTCGTGTCTGCTCGTTCTGTGCGCTGCGGTCTCGACTCAGGTCCTATCTTTCTTTCACTCCCGTCGCGGCAGATTTCTGCCCTCTATCACCACTACACTATTCTTGCGCACGTCCGTCTCTTTTAATTCCGGAATGACAGTTCCGGTCGTATACCGAGTCTCAGCAAAGGGTCGACGGCGCTTGCCCGCCAGCAGATTGTGCCCATATCACCACCACCATCGGGAAATGTGTGTACATACATGTTTGAGTTCTCTCCGTCTCTGCTGCGATTATTTAGCCCTTCGTGGCGTTTGTATCCCCACCCACAGAACTCATGAACTTATAATTACATTGCATTAATTACATAAAACGCCACAATACAATACTATCTTTTTTCTTTTTTGCAAAAAGAGTCCTTCTCCCTTCTCTCTTCTCCGGAAATTTGCGTGCATCCCCGCATCTGCACCTTGCTTCTCTTTTCTGAAATGTATGCAAGGCATGTATGTACTGTACATATGTATACAACACAAGTACGTAGCGAGCAATGAATGAACACACTCGTGTGTACCCCTCGCGCATTCACTTACTCAATTCCCGACCTCAAGCTACCTACCCATCTATTTACTCACCTCGCACTGCCGACTAATGCATGCGCCGGGTTCCACCGTGTTCTTTCGAAAGAAACCAAGTAGTACCCACGCCCGAAGCCTATTCTATCTCTATCCCTATCCCTATCCCCCCATTCTAATTCAGAACTCAAAGCAAAGCACAGAGAGCGCAAGCTCTTTGAATTGTCATCTCCGAATCCGCGGCGATCGCTCCCCTTCCAACCGCTTCTTTCCCCCTTCCAGACGCGATTTTCGGACGACCGAGGCACCGTCGCACCAATACCAACCTTACCCATCGCTCGTCGTCCATCGCACACCCACAGGACGCCGGCCCTGAGCTAATGAGCTAATGAGCTAATGATGCCCTTATTCTAAAATCGACCTTTCGACGCTCCTGCTCCGCCCTGCGCTGCTCCGAATGGAGATCCCTAAGGGGTTCTAGCTCTAGTTCCGAGCTTGATTCTGGTGCTGGTGCTGCCAGTGATGTCGCTGTTAAAGCTGTTTAGCGCTGGTGCTCGCTGATTCTGCTCTTGCCGTCTGCCTCTGGTACTAACAGTACCACCGCCGCTGATGGCCCTGGCTTCCCTTCCTCCCTCTCCCTCTCTTTTTTTTCTTTCGCCCACTGGCAGTTCTAACTCCTTTCGAGCCGCCACCGATGTTTTCCCATCCGCCTCGACCTCCAGGATACAAGATCAAGGACCTGGCCCTCGAGCCCAAACACCAATCTGGATCTGCCAGCGGAAACTCAAACTTGGGAACTGGAAGCCTGAGATAGCCTGGAGCCTGGATCTGCATCCGGTGGCCCATAGAGGCTAGCGTTGAAGCCGAAGCTGCTGAAGCTGAACTTGGCAAACCGTGTCTGGGACCTGATGCCCTGATGCCTTGATGTCCTGATTCCCTCACCTTTCTTGCCTCATCTACATCTCGGAAGAGTCTGCGGGAGAACTCGAGACCTCTTCTGAAATCCCATCTTGTTTTGATGTCGCTTTCTCCCTCTCGAAGCTCGAGTTACGCCCTTAGTTTCCTCGTACTATTGATAGCCTACGACTCTATGATGATGGGTTTGATGATGCTGTGAATGTAAATGTGAATGCTCTGCGTTGCGATGCGGTGCGATCGTCTGTTCAACTACTTGCTGATTGTTTTGATCTTGTCGTGAGTGCTTATTACGGGTGCGACTGGGTTCGGGCGTCTGCTGGTTCTGGTTTAGGTCTCGATATTCTGGCTCATTCTGACAAGCACAGCATATCTGTTTCTGACGCTGACCATGATGTATGTCAGCCTGGTTCTTCCCCGTGCTGTGCGGCTCTATATTTTTTCTTTTCTATTTCCCACACGAAAATGAACGAAAGCTTAATTCCCCCTTCCCCGAGCGCCCGAGCCGCCGAAGCACCGACTCGGACTCCCCCTCGACACGCCCACTTCCGTACGTTCCCTTTGATTCGCTACCAACACCACGTAATAACACACGAACACATATGCGCGACGTAATCGGCTACATGAATCAACTCAACGTCATTAATATTGTCATCATCATTCGCCCCAATAATACCGTGCGAATTGCGCTCGCGCGCGCTGCTAGCCAGTCTGAGGCTCTGCCAAGCGCTCAGCATAGTACTTCGTAGTACGACTTCGGAGTATCGGACGCGCGCCTGTCTCAGTTTACCGTCTGTGCCTGGGCGTCCAATTTACCAGTCCAATCCAATTTGCCAATCCCATCCCATCTGTCCAATCCAATCCTAATTCAGTCCCCATCCTAATACAATTTACAGTAATTCAATCCAACTATCGAAGGGCGGACGGACTCGAATCTCGTTTCAAATTAAACTATGTAGACGTATCTGACGTTATTTCGACACTTTCGTTCGACTGTTAGATTTGTTCCGTCACCCATGGATGTGGGTTTCCAGAGCTTCCTCCGTCCGCATCTCAGCGTGTCGGTACGTGAACAAGCGGGGGGCGTCATACGATCAGAACCAGGCGTTCAACCCGCCTCTGTTGCGCCCATGCGTCTGTTCTCCTTTGTATTGGTCCCCTTTTTTCTTCCGGATCTCCGCCCCTTGGCTAGTCCACAGACGAGTCCAGCAACGAAGACGAAGCCCGAAGACGAAGTTCGAGTAGCACAATTTCGATCTGCCCCCGTTTTGCGATAGCCGATTGCAGATCGCGACGACCATCTGCCGCGAATGATATCTTATTCGAAATTCCTCGCGCATTCGTGATCTCCGTCAAAAGCGTCCTCCCTCCTCTCATCTGACTTCGACTTCTTTTTGGCTCCTCCCGCTTTTTTTATACAAATGCGATTGGAAAGTGTGATACGCGAACTCGCAATGTGCAATATCCGACATTTGATACGCGGTGCTGGACCCCTTGAGTTAAGGCGCAAGCCTACCTTTAACTGACTACAGTGCTCTGAGCTACCGTACGCTCCGACTCCGAACTCCGACGGTGTACGTGTGTGCCTTTGCGAACGGAGTTAAGAAAAGTATGATTCATCACATATATAGCGCCCCTCACGCAACATCTCCGCGCGCCGCAGCGGGCCCTCCACCTTCCGACGACGCCCGCCGGTTCGGGACACGCACAGCAATAACCGGCGAGCGCCTTAGACATACTATATTACTATTGAACGGTGATCGTGATTCCGACGATTCACGATTAGCCGTGGGGACGAGTAGTGTGGCGTGAGAAAAATCAGTAGTGGCTGGGATCACTGGTGCTTACTCCGGATTACCCGATAGGAGTGAACACACCATCAATCCATCAACCGCACTAACGCACGCGTATTGACGCGGAAAACCGAGGGGTGTTGATTACCGTCCAAGCGCTTCTGTAGTGGAAATTATTCTTTGGTGCCAAGTCCCCGCTGTATGTGACCTCGTGGCTCTCGTCCTGCGCTTTGGAAGCGCGCGCAAAGCAAATATGTCCTCTTCATATTGTTCGTGGGATTGTGGGAGTAGATTGAGACCGGGCGTCCCTGGCGCAGTATTAAGTGCGCATCTCGATCATTTTACCCCCCGCATTCATCCATCCTTCCCATTTGGGCGGAGTTCTGTAGATCCACGGCTCTTCCCCGGCGCACGCCCACAGGCCTCAGTAGACCTCCCACAGCGCCAAGCCAGGTGACAGAGCGCGTCTACCCGCATCGCCCGCAGGGGGGACTGATCTCGTGCTGATATTTGCTCAACATCCGTGCCCGTTGCTACCTCGGATTCTGCGGCTAGCATACACACACGCATCTGTACTCGATTAGCACCGTGAAGCGCTCCATCAAACGGGGAGCGCATCGACCCTCCGCTTCCTATCTTCGCGCGAACTTTCTTTTCTCGTCCTGCTCAATGCAGAACGGAGAACCCAAAGACCCAATATCATGCCCTCGCGTTAATGTACCCATACGTGGACGTGATCTTCCGGGGCGGCCCTGAGCCGATTAAATATTAATCAACGATGGTGATGATGATACTGATATGTATGTATTATCTCTTTATGCGACGGACACACTTCTTTTCCTTCCTTTTTTTTTGGAGAACCCTCCCCCTACTTGAAGACTTCCTTTTTTCCTTCGCCGCGAAACTTGATTGAAGGATAGGAGATGTTCCGTCCATCACTGAGGTTATCGACCGCCTGGTTGTGAGACAGCGAAGCATATCAGAATGAGCTGAGTCGGAATTGCGGCATGTGTTCCTTCTAACATCAATAGCACTAACAAAAATGTTAACACCCCCTAAAACAGCATCACTCCACATCAGAACAAGTGTAGGAAAAACAAAGCAAAGCCTGAGTGTGATGATGGTGATCGGAATTGGTAAGCGACGATAATGTACGTAATCGTAAAGCCTCCGCGCCGAGGAGGGAAATGACCAGCGGAAACAAAACAGCATGCGGGCGCAGGGATCGCCGTGCTGATCAGCGCGCCTTGACAACACGCAGTGCGCAGAAACCTTACTTCCCCTAGGGGGCGTCGTTGGGTCAACCCTCATGATATGGCGCACAGCATCGGCGTCGCTGTGCATAGCCCTTCGCTAAGACGGGTAGTCGACCGTAGATCAGGTCTCTCAAGGGTGCTCGCGCTGAACACCGGCGGCCCAGCAGTAGAGGAGCGTGGGGTCGAGTCCAGCTGGGGGCGATGCGTCGTCCTTGCAACAGCTTGCAATTGAAGCATCGAGAGTTACATTGGAGTTGATATTGGGATTGATATTGGGATTGATATTGGAATGGTTCTGTTCTTCGTCCTATTCTTTCCCCCTTGACATGTGTTCGTGTTTCTGCTTTTAAATTCATTTTTTTTCTTTTACCATCAGGTCATTCCTCACCTAGAGCCGTGTGCTGTGCGCGCGGGTTCGAGAGCGATGTAACCCCCCGCATCTCATTCCCCCCGTGCGTATACCTGTCAATTTTTTCCCTGTCTAAGCACTGAGTGCGACCCGCCGCACAGAAATCTCCCCGCGGCCCTCCACCCAGCGCCGTCTGGACTACGGAGGCAGAACTACGGCGCGTACGCTCACCCTCCGGGCCGAGTCAGCCGCGTGTTTGCGTCTCGCGCTCATACCCACACCCACAACAGGGCGTATCACGCGCAGCCCTCCGCACCCACCTTTCTAGCGCGCTCGTGCATACACGGGCAAAGGGGGTGGCGTTGCGCGCGCGCTTCCAAGACATCACTAGGCTACTAGCCACCGCCTCATCCTAACTACCCCATTCCTCCGACCACCGATCCCCCTCCATATGAGACGCACGCTGCGGAGAGGGCGGAAGATTAAACCTACCGTACCTCCGACTCGGCGTCGCGAGCTGCCTACACGCTGCCAGGGACTTGCTGCTCGCTGTCCTGCAATCCGAAATCCGAAATTCGGGAATCATGTACGACTCATCGCTCACTATGACTCTTACACACTCCTTTCGCTCTGCTCTTTCCGGGGGCGACAAGCCTCCGTTTGAGTCTATCTAAGTTACCCTGCTTCCCCGCAGGACGCCCACCCTCCTAGTACCTCTCTGTGCGCCCATCAACCCTTCAGATAGGCCAGAAACACCAGAATGCATTCACTATACCTTATTGTATCAAAACGCACGGCCTCAACTAGGCTCCTCCGGAGCGCCGAGTGTAAAAAACATGAAAAAAGTGCGAGGGAAGAATACAGAGTCCGGAAGAGCCAACCTCCTGGTTCGATTTTGTTTTGTCCGTGTAAAACAATGTATCCCAATCCTGGTCCTTGGGTGGTCATCAAGACCCACAGTACCAAATCTCCTACGTACCCTGCATAAAATACCCTATGGCGGTGCAATAATTACGGTCGAAAGCCAAAGCTAAGACCAAGGCTGAGGTCTAGACTGCGGCTGAAACTGCAACGCATGCAACACACAGTGTATTCGGAATCTCCAAAGTCGGCCGTTGCAGAGGTCACCAATTGTCTCTAACCATCCGGCCCCTCCCTTTCCCTCCTTCGCCTCAGCTTCCATTCCCCCGCCTTTCGCCTCCCTCAGAGTGTAATTAAATCACCGGACGCCACCTCCCCACGGTATTCTGTCCAATCGCCCCGGCCCGCCTTGCGCGTGAGCATTGACCGGAATGTCTCGTTCCGTGTTGCCACATACTCGCGACTCGAACTATCAGATCCTGAGTCCAGTACGCGCTAGTGAACTAGCCCATGTGGCATTCCCCTTCGCCTCTTTCCCTCTCCAGTACAGTATCATCAGTTCCGCGCCGCTGCCCACCGGCTTGGAAGTGCACCCACGAGGGACGCACTGATCCATCAAACACCCCCTCGCGAGGTCGAGTCCCGGTACTTATAAATATAATATCAAATTGACCAAAGAAGGAGAGAAGAAAGGAGAAGATAGAATGTACAAAAAGATTGTATACTTGTTGCATTCGTCCTGTTTTGGTCAGAACTTACCAATAGATGAAATTCCGTCTCCTTGCCCCCCCTATCCACGCACCGCTATCGCTCCTGTTTTTCGTCCTGATATCTGAAGACCGGGGCCTTCTCGCGCCGGCTCAACCGATACGATTGCGTGGAGGGTCTCGCGCAGTACTGCGCAGTACTGTCTCTTCGCACCCGCGTTTGTACGGTCATCTCATCCTCTCTATACACCGGACTTTCTGAAATCCCTTCCCCTTCTTCTGCATTCCGGCTTTTTCCACATAGCAGTGCATCTGACGGTCAACACCCACACCCTTTTTCTCTAGATACGCCTCCAAATGCGTTGCCCGATCGCATATGTACCACCGTGAGCTCTACTCCCCCTATATCCACATGAATACACATTTGCATCCGCGATCCATACGCGCGTGCACAAAGCAAACGTCAAAGGACAGACAGCAAGACGTCAAAAGAGCCTAAGCGTCTAAAAACTCAAGCATAAAATTTAAACGCCTAATCTCGCCTCTACCGCTGTCGCGCAAGGACACAACCTGCCAGCCCGGCCGGCATCCAATCCAGCAACGGGTGACCAATTAGTAGCCGCACCGGGTCCGGGCCCGGGATGAGGGCGGAAGTGCCGAATATCGTAACCGGCCCTCTAACTCCGATGCCCGAGCCTCCAACAGCACGCCGATGGTATGTTCGGAAGCGCGGGGAGAACAGACAGCCGGCCTTCGTGAAGTATCATAGAGGTAGTTTGGGTTCGGGAATCGGGAATCAGGATCGGCGCTGTCAGGTATTTTGCCTTTCCGTTATTTCAAAAACTATTTTTTTCTTCATCTTAAGTTTGTTTTGAGATACATATCTTAGTAATAAAATCTAGCGTCATCGCTTATTGCCGGGATTTACCCCCCTGAGCCTCGAGTCTGCGACTTCCAAGTTGTTCGAAGCACCAGAAACCAGCGCCCAATCCTCCCGGCTCTCACCACGGTATGGCTGGACGACCAGCCCTACTGCTCGGCACTCACAAACCTCCGGCGTAGTACATCGATCGAACAATTTATCCTTTGGAATTCTGTTTTCCCCCTCCTTCCCGCGTAACACAATATACTCCTTAGTTTTTCCGAGCGGATGAATACGGGATACGAGGGGGAAGATGCAGGGTAAAATCGTTTCAGTCACAAACGCAGACGACGATACGGTTTTATAAATAGATGTGTGTGGTTGAGTCTTACATCACACCGGTAAGCTACTTTGAACTCGATGAATATCGCAACGCGAGACACAGTGTAGAACGGGGTGAGTTACACAGTGATTACGTAATCCCCATTGGGTTGAAAGCCACAACGCCCTCGTCTGCTTAGCTCAGCCAGAACCGGACGCCACACCTCGTTTGGACGCCACACCTCGCGCTTTTTTACGGACTCCGCATGGATCTGGGCGTCACTTGATTCGGTACATATATATACACATATATACTTGAATGAACATGTGTGCAAATCTTTGCATATATGTACATATAAAAAGCTACCGGTTCCCTACCAGGCCCACCTGGAACGCGAGTACCAAATACGCATCATGGTGCTGAGTATCGTTAATTAGTATAGCATCGCGTTGGGTGTTTACTAAAGCTGGAGGATTAGGGTACTCGGGCCTCGGGCTATCAGCCCAGTACAACCGATCGTGCCCCGATCGTGCTTTTCCATTTAGCGGAAGGTGGAGAATGAGGCGGAGACGCAGCATCGAATCGAATCGAATCGAGCGGACTATAGTTAGTCCAGAACGCTGATGGGCCAATACTGGCCAGAACAGCCGAGAAGCGCGAGGGAGGAGGTAAGCTGGGCCTATTTGATCAAGCGCATTTTCCTGAGTGAATGAACACTACGTGTTTGTAGCAAATAATGCTTCCACCCCGGGCTCAATGGGCGCGAATGAAAACGCAAGCCCGAACGTACCGAGTCTTCGCAGTAGGTTTTTTTTAATCTCCTCGGGCACCGAGCCACGAGCTGCAAGCTCAGGGCTCCCGGTAGGATTAACTTGCTTGGAACCCCTCGACGGGATCCCACAGTCATGTCGCGCTTCGGAGAAATTGCGCGCAGCGGACGATTTTTTTTCCCTTGCAATTTATCATAGTTACAATTTTTTTTTAAATCGTGCGTACCTCGGCCAGTAGAATAGTTTTAAAGTTTCGCCGAGGACCTTCCGCACACACTACAGTAGTACTAGCTCTGATAGATCAAACAGGATAAAACGCCTTCACCCATTTGAAGGAGCAGTATTACCGGCGTGTTCGCGTAATTTTGCACACAAAGATGCGGTTGGTCCTCAACAGCGCTACGAACTGATCAAGGCGGTCGAACCAACAAAAAAGAATGCCAGTGAATAAAGTGTGCTATTGTCGTTCATTGTCATAAGGTGCATAGGAATATACAAAATCAAATCCTTGAGAAGGATGGATGCCAAAAAGCTATATGTGAGACGAGACATAGTTCATAGGTGACGAATAAATGCGATAGATGATGATGTGATGATGATGAACAGTAGAAGAACGGAATTCGTAAACTATTATACACGCAATCAGGCGTTAATTAGCGCCAAACCTTACACTAGGAGCCAGGAAACAAGTTCCGGACTTCGCTGACCCGATCAGAACGGGAGAGTTGAGCGCATACGAAGGACGACGCAGCATAGCGCGAAAGTATCGGGAAATTTGACAAAGAAACCGAGGGGAGCCGCGACCTCGGATGCGCTCAACACTATTAGGATTGGCCAGTACACACTGCCATCTTGTAAACCCCAGGCCTGATGTGGATCGTGCCCAATTAAGACAAATATCGTAGATCTGGGGATGGAAGGTCGGCCGCTCATCAGGCCAAAGCAGCCTTTCGGAGTGGGAGAATCTAAGTTCTTGATCATCCAATCGTGAGCCCTCCGCGCTCTTAATCTTGAGAAACTGCTTCGTAGGGCCCTTTAACATAGTCGTAGACCTGTCCGCACTTCACCCTTATCCCATCGCGTTGATTGTGATGACCCTCACAACTCCGATACAAGCTTTCTTCACGTCCTTCAGAAGCCTCGACATCGCTATCGTCGGTCGTCCGAGCGGATAGACTCGTTTGCAGTTTCAGCCTCCTTAAGCACGCGCCTCAGTAACGCTTCTGCCTTTCTCCTCTCCTTCTCCGTAATCCTCACACCATCCAAAATTTGTATCTGAGGGCAGGCTCGCATGACGAGACCGCGATAGGCAAGACGCCCAGCATACAGTTTATCGGGTAGTCCGCGACGAAATTGTGCATCAAGGGCCTCCCAGTGAGAATGAGACGGACCTTGGTCTTTGCCCTTCGTCAGATGCGCCTTGCTTGCGCTAACTTTCCGTGAGCCGGATTCAAGCATACGGCCGCTGCCTGCCGTCGGCGATGATGGGGCACTGCCGATCCCGCGTTGCCTCGCTTCTTTAAGGTCGGAGCCAGAAGCGGCTACATTCCCACCCCTAACGTCGGAGTCCGATGTTTGTACTAACGGATGAGTGGAAGAAAAGGCAGAGTGATGGCGGCCTTTCGGTGGTTCGGATGGCTGCAAAAGTGCATTATCGTCCTTATCGTGCACGAGAAGAGGGAGGTACCATCCCAGGGTACAAGGATTCATTCTACGAAGGGAAACAGTCAGCCTCGTTGCCTTTGGTACCTGAAGAAGTCCGCAATCGTAAGATCATAATAAATCCAAATCTGAACAGACGAGAAAATTCCCGCCCAAAAGTAGTCCGCTGACACTCAGTCGGCTAGAAAAGCAGCTTCGTGGCTTATGCATAACGGCAAAAGAGGGGGAATTATTTCACTGGACATGATATGTCAGTTACGATCATTTGCCGTCGGCAAATACTAGAGCATGTCCACTCATGACCTCGGAGGCACTTATCCACACTGCAGCCGAGAATCCCCATAAAGCATCATGCCGCATTTAAAGTAAAAAGGTAAAAAATAAATGCTTAGACGTACCTGAAGTCAAGCATCTCAACATTTTGTCCCATCGCGCTGAGCATTTTGATGAGAGCCTTCGTTCCTGTCATGCGGTTGCCGACGATTGTCAACTTCCTTAAACGTGTAAGCCCTGCAAGTCCGCGGGCAATTTCATCTGTTTCGAGGAAATTGTAATTGAGATTCAATGCGCGTATATTTGGCATGAGCACAGAGAAATTTTCTGGACAAGTCGTGAGCCGACAGGCTGCAAGTTCCAAATATACGAGGTTGTAGCAAGCCTGTGTAGTTGGACCAAGCGGAAGTGGCGTAGGATTTCCTGGAAATACGACGTCAGGACTCATCGAAAACGTTTATTGATCAGGATAAATTGCATATTCGTCGTGAAGACAACGATGAAAGGGAGGAACCAGGGCATGTGAAGGGACGTACCCGAAAGATAGAGACGCTTAACATCACGAATATCTTCGCTCTGCAGGTGCCTTGAATTGAAGTCAATCAGATCAGTACATAATTGTCAGAGAATAATAGAACCAGGGGCCCAAGGAGCACTCACAAACCAGAATCACGAACACCGGGACCGCTCTGGTTACGAGCGCTGAGATTTTCCAGTTTTCCCAGGCGGTGCATATTGAGTAATCGCTGACGCGTCTTCTTCTGACTGCGCTGGGTCCCTTTACCCTCAACCAAGCAATTATTGTCTACGTAGAGCGTTCGGAGATTTGGGAAGCGTGCCACGTCTAGATGCTTGAGCCTATTCCCGCTGAGCCGAAGAATGCGGAGTTTCTGCAAGACGGCTGTGGTTGATGAGTCCGTTTTAGCAATTTCATCGGAAGTCTGATCCAAAGACGACAGTGAGTTATTATCTATAGGTTTTGGTTTGTAAGGATGAGCCATTCCAGGGGAAGAATATAAGATTTGGGAAAGAGGCAGTACCTATGTTAATTGAAATAAGTGCGGGAAGGGCGCTGAGTCCGCGCACGCTCTCCAGCCGATTGTCGCTCAGATTGAGCAGCTCAAGACGAGACCTGCGGGAAATTGCCGATACCGAAACTAAACGAACCATGTTTGAAATATCCAGCGCAATTAGACTTACCATCGGAAAGTCGAGAAATCCAAGCTCCGTAGCTCGTTACCTTGCAAACTGAGTTTCAGAAGTCCATCAAGATGCGCAAGGCCATCCAAGCTTGCTATCTTGTTCCCGTCTGCGCGGAACTCTCTGAGATGGCGGAGGCAACCGAGTTCTACGAAGGACGATCAATCGCACGCATAATATGCTGTGTTAGTCGAACATACGTTGCAGGGAATCAATGTCATTGTGACTGATATCAAGATTCTCAAGATTCAGGAGATGGCCAAAGGACGTTAGGCTCGTCAAGCTACAATTTGACTCAGCGTTCCGGACTAAACAGCCTGCGGAGAAGACACGTACATATTTGATGCAATAGAAAGTGTGCGGACAGTTCCTGGTATACCGCTCAACCAGGAGAGTATATTATTGTTCCTTAAGAAAGGCAATAAAAATATAAGCACCAGATGATGAAACTCGACGCGCACGCACAAATTTAGCGAATCCAGTCTGGGAAGAAACTCTTTTAGCCGGGCAACACTGTCAAGTTTCCTGCCCGACAAATCGACAGAAGCTAACGAGTCCCAGTAAGGTTCAAACGGTTGCACATCCGTAATTACCTCCACGAGCCGGTCGTGCGCGACACCGAAAGAACATTCCGTGAGGAACGTCGCATTTGCATTGATGCGCCCAGGCGTACTTCCCGCCGCTGTTCGTCGTGGACTTGAATATCCTGGTGGCCGGATTGTTGGGGAACGAGTGAGTGACCGCCGAGACACGACACTCGAGTTAGGGCTATCCACTTCAGGTGTTGACGGCCGTAGTTGATCATATGGTCGCCTATTCTGATTTCCTTTCGGAGGAGGCTCATCTTCGAGTACTATAGGTTGTGCCCCAAATCAACGAGCAAATCCAGAAACGTATGTGAGCATAACTCACTCGATTCTTCCAGATCCTCCAGCATGTCCGCGATGCGCTTGGAGCGCAAGGATGGCGCCGTCGTGAGGAAGCCAGAGGCCAGAATTCCGACGCTACAATTCGCCGCGCCAGTGTCCCCCCGACTATCGTCCCTGCTGTCTCCCTGACTATCATCCTGGCTTGCATCAAGACCCAGAATTTTTCCATCCTTTCGACCATCGGAAAAGCTCACAGAACGCCTATGCCCTGGTCTACTGATGGGAGTAACACTTGCGCTCTTCAACGCTGAGCGCGGAGGTCGTGCAGGCCGCTTTTCCGCTGGACAAGGTGTGGCAGCTGCCATGGGGGAGTCATCGGGATTTACGTCCCCTTGCCAGACATCAGTGGGTTCCTCAGTGACCTCAGGGACGGCCGGATGGGGAGGCAGATCCTCGTCTTGAATCGACATGGAGGCAAAGTTATTAAAGAAGCTTTCCCCAGCTTCGTCTGCAACAATCTCTATGTTCTCTCTGACATCACCATGTTCGTCATCCAGCTCTGAATCGGTTAATTCGTCCATCTCGGCGCCATCATCTACCTCACCCGTCATAACCTGTACGACGCCCGTAGCGGGGTTATCGAATGTAAATGACGAGAGCTGCGCGTCGAACTCCGAGTCCGAGTCTGAATCTGAGTCAACGACTCGCATATCTTCCGTTCCGCCGCTGTGGTCACGTTCGCTTTCGTGCGGTATGAGCTCTGTAGCAATCTGCACGGGCCGTGAGCGGTTAGAGTCATCGTCACGCAAGCTCTCAATATCCCTGAATGGATCATCGCTCTCGCTACTACCATCTGTCCCTCCTGAATGTGTTCGATTCGTCGGCCTTGCCGGGGTCCTTTCTGAAGTCTCACGTTCCTTTACCCACCGCCGGAGGTTATGATCGAAAACCATCCCGCCGACACGATCGGGAAGTGTCGGGAGGTCGGCTGGGGCGATGCGCACCATCTGGGCAGGACCTGCTTGCTTTACGCCCAAGCCTCCGCTGCCTGTGGTCAGTGTTGTTGCAGTTGTTGCGGTGCTGCCGGACGAGACAAGCCGATTAAGATCTTCAGTGGTGCTCTCGGTTCGAGCCAGACCGGAGAATCGTATACTGCTGGGCGCAGCAATTGGGGGGGCAAGGAACGCCGGATTCGGTGAGCGGACACGGACAGCGGGGTGCATGTCTGGGATGACAAACGGCATGACGACGAGGCTCTCCTTGACCCCGTTTATTTGGGATTTTGAACGTTCTCTCGTACCGAAATCGGCATTAAGCTGTTTCCTGCTTTTTCGAGGACTTATCACGAAACCCGAACGTGCTATGCTAGCTGCGTACGAAGGAGGATCTGGATCAGGATCAGGGTCGGAAACATTCTCTTTTTCATCGAGGCGTCGCTTCAGAGGGGATTTTGGTCTTGTCTCAGGCGATGGGGCCATAGATCGCTCTTGTGATTCGACGCTGTCCTCTTCGCTCTTCTGACTCGTGAAAGACTTGTCGGTTTTTTCGGAGAGCAGTCTACGATCACTTTTTATCTTCGCCATAAGCTCCTCTGCTTTCTGTCGGAATGCCAAGGATGAATATCTCCCGTTGTTTGAATTCACAGTCGACGATAATGACGGTATTGTGGAAGATGCTGGTTGGTTAGGTTGTGTGCTCGGGTTCTGTGGATGTGCATCGGTCACTGCAATCTAATGTTAATTACCCTGATTAAAATAGTCATGCAGTCAAAGGCGTTACCATTCATCGGGAGAGCAGGAGAAAATGGGTTGTGCTCAGCAGCATTGGCAACGGAGGCCATTGAGATGTCGCGTGCGCGTTTAATCTGCTGCATAAGTGATCTCGATTCGCCGACGTAGTCTTTCTTGTACATAGGACGTTCCGGTTCTGTAGGGTGCCGTAGGACGTGTCTAGACCCGTCAACAAGTTCCATAGGTGGTGTGAGCTTTAGGCGTTTTGCAGCACGTAATCTGGAGAAGGAGTCGTCGTCCACCTTTTCCTCTGGTGTCTTTAGTAGAAGCACCGTGCCTACGCTGTTTTTACTGGTACTGCAATTGGACGGTGAGCTCACCCCGAATGAATCCACAAGCGCGGAAAGGTGATCTCGAGTGTAAGTGTCGTATTGAAACTGGAACAAGCGCAAGCGAGAGTCATTAGGATTAGTTTGCTGTTGAACGTGAGGCGGAATGGGCGTGCTTTGTGCTTGTGGGTTATAGTCGGAGAAGTCAGTGGTGGCAGGACGCGTAGCGGCGCCAGGAGTCGCACCCATTCGAGGAACGGAGAACGTGAAGCGGCAGTTAGGACTAGGTCTGAGATTACCGAATGCACCGATATCGGGCAAGTCAGTCTCAATAATCTCATCCCTACTAGCTTGCTCTTGCTCCTGCTCCTGCGCGGATTCTTCCTCCGAAAACGATGCACCGATGACCTGCGAGAGTTTCGACGGAACGGCTGGGCGACTCGAAAGACGCTGACGCGCCAACGACGGAGCATTCGGCTTGTTTAACGTGTTGGCCTTGGGAGGAGACGGAGGCTCAAACATTTTCTCGAGCTGAAGCGGGCTGAATATGTCCTTCATGCCACTGCCCTTTGAATTGCCGGGAGTCTTCGGCAGAACTGGCGCAGGGAGGTCTTCGCGCACGACAAAAGTGCCCACCTGGTGGTGCTGCGCGAGTCCTTGCCCACCAACTGCCTCCGCAAAGTTCGTTGTTCCAAAATTACGCGTGCCCTGTGATGTGAGTTGTAATGTGGCAGCTTCTTGTCGTTGTTCAGTGGGTGGCTCAGCGTCGTCTTGGTCCTCGTCCGCCTCGATCCATTCGTCCGCAAGATCATCAGTTTGCCACGCAGGTCTGGAGTACATTATCGAGATTGTCGCGGCAGCGTTCTCGCGGGCCTCCCGAACGCAGTCTCCTCGGGCAGGTCGTGGTCAATACTAGTCGTTGTCGTCGTCGTTACCGGCGGCAAGGCAGGTTGAGGTCGGACAAAAACGCACGCGTTAGCCACGTGATCGCGGCATGCTCAACTCCAACACTGAAGTTTTTGCCCCTTTTTCGGATTGTTGAGCCTTCGGAACTACCACTAGCACTTATGCACTTTGGTTGCACCTGTCGATTTGGACAAGACTATCGCCTTGTTTCTAAGAATACAAAACGTGGCCCATCTCCGGCTTTTCTTTACCCATCTGTGCGGTTCCTTGTTCACAAAACATGATCAACCTTGTCTGGCGTCGAATCTAAGTCGGAATCAACCGCATATTGAATACTGGCGCAGCGATGTCTGTCGCG
This sequence comes from Coniferiporia sulphurascens, assembly GCA_002794785.1. Taxonomy (NCBI): domain Eukaryota; kingdom Fungi; phylum Basidiomycota; class Agaricomycetes; order Hymenochaetales; family Hymenochaetaceae; genus Coniferiporia; species Coniferiporia sulphurascens. Next base: position 990,242 of record NBBA01000012.1, on the reverse strand, counting down.
GGTCGGTAGCGGTGTACTTCTGGGCTTAATATCTATCTGTCTCCGGTATTCCAGGCGCGATGAACTTACACTGGCACTCAGGAGTCAGACTGACTTGCTTTTTGAACACTAGCACTGTGTCGCGCTCTGCCGAAATCCATGTCTATCATTTCGGGCCTTATTTACTTATTAAAATGAGTACTGCGCATACATGCTTTCGACAACAACACCTCATACTTGTGTGCTCGGCCCTCAGAAGACCGATGGCCCTTGTAGTTGCGTCCGGGCTGAAAATTGCATGTTCCCAGGCTGCAGTTTAATGGCTGCCTACAGATCAAGGACTAAATATATCCGATTACCAAACCGGCTCGTTACTTCTTCTACCCTAGGTTGCGCTGATGGTGGGTGGGCGGAAGTAAATGCCGACAAGTTGCCATGTAAAAACCGACCAACACGCGATCCCACGCCAATTTCCAAACAAACAGTCTCTTGGGCGCCGAAATCTCGCCAGCGGTTTCGCCTCTATGACCGCGTGGTCAAGCCATACAAGATGTTTTGGCATTTGACGTTTTCATGCCTAATCCATTACCTTGCGAAGGCCCAAGTATCGCCACATCCACCTTCACCGTAATAGCGATTCCTTGGGATAACAGTACGTAAGGCGTACCAGCTCCGTTTGGGGACACCGATAGCGGAGAATCAGAGATCGGCGACAAGCCATTGTTGGATATTTTCGCAGCGCGCAGACCTAGGCGCCCGTATACTGTATAGGTGTCGCCAAGGGTTGATTGGTAGGAGGGTAGTAACCGCGAAGATGAAACGAGGGACTGACGAAATGAGCCCGCACCTAACACCCCCAGATCAGTCAATGTCAGAAACATTACAACTGGGGTAATCGCCGCCTGACGTATGGGTATTATAGGCATCCAGTTTGAAGCCGAAGAGATGACACGTCACGAAGTTGAGTTATTGCTATGTAGACAGACTTCTAACGATAAATATCGCCAGACGAAAGACTTTCCCCGCATGAGGAAATCTTCACAATACGGACTTCATGAGCAAGGTTGACGTTCAACGGGATTCGGAGCACGATTGAACGCATACATGTATTCACATATCGACGTCGGCTATGGGGCGCGCGGGTGTGGGCGTTGACCAATCTGATCGCTAGCACTGCATGCAAAATAATACCGCGCGCGCATCGCACCGACTGCGGTCCCCCCAGCGCGCAAGCTTTACAAACAAATGGATTGACCGGACACCGAAAGGTTATTCGCACCGTCCGGGGCATACCAAAACTTACTCATTTCACGTTAGATTACTCCTGCATTGCACAGTGAGTGCCCGTTAAACGCCGCCCCACGTATGGACCATGCACTAAACTCGGACAGGCCATTACGGGGTTTCACCCGCTGATGTCCCTCTTTACTCCAAACTCTCGTTCTAGTTACTGTGCATCGATGACACATGTATATCGATGTGTTAAGTGGAGATGGGGGCTAAGGCAGGGATAGGGACACAGTGTTAGAGGAGCCTAGTCCATAAAAAACTGGGAACCCAAGCCCCGTATGCACTTGGTACTTACGAAACCTGACGCCGCCAATTGCGTCCTGGAACAGATAGAGGATCGGCCTGAGTCGGAGCGCCCTGGTCGGATGCAACAAATCTGCGAAGTAACATATGTTCCAGATTGCCACTGTAAAGGGGCCAACCGTCTGACGCTCCGCGTGAGGTAAACGGATTTTAGTCAGGAATGCGCACTGACGCCCCCTCGCCGATGGGACCCCGGGGAGGATACGTGCATGGAGATCCGCCCCAAAGTTTCAAGCTGCACGTTTGTCGTACTTGGTTTGAAGAGTGCTCGGGGATTACGTGGGGGCGTTCTCAGCTCCGTTCATCCTCTGGGTTAATCGGTACTCTCCGAGCACTTGCAGGCGGCGCGAGCCGGGTTCAGCAGCACACTCACCGGCGCGTATACACATCACAGCCTGCGACATTGGGTCTTAAAGTAGAACCAGGAATCCAGCCGTTAGCGGAAGCGAGGATTCCCTAGTAATTGTGGACACGTGTGGCCTCGCTTCAACCTGGGTAATTGCTCCTCTTCAGTACACATGGTGCTGGCAGCAGGTGCCAGCAAAACATACTCGAAAGTTTCCAAAGTAGGCGAACCGCAAGTTGTTCGCGCGTCAGAGCTCGTCGAGATGCCTAGACCAGACGCCCATGACAACAGTGTATGTGTGCGGATCTTTCAGCGCGCCGCAGGTCGGTCTTAAGCGCTGATTGCACTACTAGTACTTCTGGCCGAGAGTTGGGCGCAGTACATAGCGAACAGACGGCGCAGCTAGAAGCCTGAGATAGAACGCTAAGAGTGTGCAGTTCCCGCCCGCAGTGCACAGAGTGCTTTTGGAGCCGGATCCGGCCATCTCCCGTTTCAGGTTTTGTTCTCAAAAAGGGGCGGTCGAGGCAAGGGGAGCGCGCTTCTGGTTCTTCCTGGTAACTTGGAAGATCGATGTTGATCTGAGAAGCTGGAAATTCACTATGCTTCGCACAAAAGGGGGTTCAAGAAGAAGAAGAGCGAGTAGACATGTGCATCAAACATTCTTTGATCTGCAGTAGTGCGGCGTGGTGATATACGGTGTGCACCGAAGCCTATTGAAAAGAAAGTGCGAGAACTAACCCTCGTTTTCTTTTCCTTCCAAGGACGTGCGAATATGACCTTGAAATGGACTGATGGAAATTGTGGGCCTTGAGATTATTTGATGGAGAAATTGAATGGCTTTATGACCGGAATCTGTTGAGAATGCGGCGTAACCGGTAAGCGAGGTAAGGGGCCGAGACTAGCAAGAAATCAAGATGCGATTGATTAACTTGGGGAGTTCTTTAGAATACATCGTAAGAGCAAGAGCTGTCTCAGTTTGCTGGCCGCCATAGCCTCGCATTGCTTCCAGGGAGTGGCGTTAATAGTTGGTCCAGGTCTGATGTGACTAGGAGAGTGAGAAGCGTATCTTTGGGTTTCGGCCCAATTCGCCGAAGACGCCAGTGAAGGGGATAGAGAAAAGTACGTGCTGCCTTGCCAGTAAGCCGAAAAGAAGGATCTGGTAGAGTAAGTTGACAGATACGGCTGTATGAGAGCTCATTCTGACGCTCCCGGAAAGGTGAGAGTGGAATCAGCTATCAAGACGCATACGCTGCTATTTCACGAGCAAACATCTGTAGGCGGTGTCGGGTCAAGGGGAGTGAAAAGATGCACGTCCACCGCTAGCAAAGCATCGACTTCTCGACGTTCGGATAATTTGGCAGATGCATCAATGGCCGAAGGGTCGCCTCAGTTTCCGAAAAGGTGGACTCGGCGGCGGGACAAGTTGATAGGACGCAGCTAGCGGAGGCATCTTTCGACAAAGTCGGATGCAATGAAGATTTTTGCTGATGAGTCACAGAGAAACACGTCACAATATCACCTACTGGCCACTTCGAAACAGAATTGGAGTCCCAGCCAATAAATTAATGATTATGTGGGTTGATCAGGCAACGATGTGTTGAATACCTCGTTTAGAAGGCACAATTCCATCGGAGTCATGATTCCATTTTAATATTACTGGGCCAAATTAATGTCCGTTCTTTAAATATTCATGTGCTAGACTGGATCGTAGCAGGATCTCAGGGTCCCAATTTCAGGACAGGGTCTCCCTCCGCCGATTCACGCGTGACGTCAGCACTTTCCAATTTGGGGGTGCATGAGCGCACCGTGACTCGACAAAATAAAAAGGCATTTTTTCAAATGGTTCCGCTGCCTTTCTCCCATCCAGCCCATCCTTGACTTACGACGCCCATCGTCTCCTCCTTATTGCTCGTTTGCCTGTGCAGTCACTCACAGTTCTACATTCTCCTCCACTTCGCCGTGGTGTGATATTTTAGAATTCCCGATATTCGCAGGACTGTGGCAAGGCAACCGGTCCATTGTTCTCGGCCTACAACAATCACCGGGGTCGTTCATTCATCCACATTGGGAACTGCTCCCGTTTCAGCTCGTCTGAGCGCGCCTTTGTCTGCCTACAAATACGACTAACTCACATCCCTACGCCCTTACATTTCGCCTTTTCCCTTCATTCCTATTCTCCCGGACTCCTCGCATCTGCTTCTGAAGTACTTTTAAAAGAACAGGAGATCACTGCCTTGCATAGGTGGCGCACTTCCGTTCCGCGTTTGGACGCTGCGTCGGCTTAAAAAGCTTGTCTAGGTGAGATTTTTTCCCTGCATTCTTACCCCCGGCCGACACCTGCTAAGGTTGGTCCTCGTGCAGTCGCAACCCTCCCTTACGTTGCTGCCTCTTCTAAGCCTTTTCCCTCGATCACGGATTCTACTTGCCTTCTGCTACCCAGTGGCGATGGAACATCCTCTCACACCGCCCCCTTCATTTCGTGTCCTCCGAGTTCGCAATCGAGGCCGCAACCGCACAGTATCGGACGAGAACTGCAGCTCCCGGGCACTGGAAAGCGTCAAAGGCAGTTTTTTGACTCGCAATGCTGGCGCATACGTAGACGACACTTCTTCGCCGTCGCGAGGACGCACACGTTCTCGTATTGTCCGCAGCAGTCTCGCGCTGGATAGTGACGCCCGTACTAAGCCTCAGCTGTCCGTCGCTCTGCCTTCGTGCTGCTCTCCAACGCGTTCAGGCCCACTTTCTCCCGGTCAAGAGGAAGAGCTCATTTTCCAGATGTCACCCATCTTACCCCAGTCACCAACGGGTGTTTTCTTTGACTCTGTGAATGAGCCTCGCGTGGATGTCGGTCGGGTCGAGGAGACGAGTATGCAGGCGCTCTCTGCCCTATGGGAGAATCGTAAGCGTATAACTCGACCGCATGCCGCTCTGCAGAAAGCTCAGTACAGCCACCCCTTCGCGCCACGTACACCGCACAGACGTACACGTACGGGAACGGTCACACAAGAGCAATATCACCAACGTGGCGTCTCTGATGGTGCCATTGATAAGCGTCATGGTCTCCGGAATGAGCACCGGCCTCAACAAGGCGTGAAGACTCTACTCAATCTGTCTGGTCTACTGCATACGCCGCCAACGCCGCCCCCTTCAGAACGTCAAGAACCTTTCTTGTACAGCTTTCCAAGCTTTGAATCCATCCCGCTTATGAAAGCACGTCAGGCCCGTGCGCAGCGTGCAGCTAATAAGTTGCTTGCTCATAATGGACCTTCAGACGGGAGCTTGTGCATTGATCTTGAAGGGTGCAGCGGAGATGGCCCTATGGAAGGGGTCATAGACACGGACCCTGTGTGTCAGCGGCGTCCCGGGCCTATCCGTGCACGAAAGTTGCGGATCGAAAGTGGCGAGTCCTCGTGTGATGATTTCGAAGATGCGAACTTCATTTCGCATGCATTTCGTTCGGAGTCGTTGAATCAAGAGAAGGACAGTGGTCTGGATGAGGAGGTAGCCGAAGAAGACGAAGAGAGTTATTTCTCGCAGCGTTCGTCCTCGGTTTCGTCATCTGCTACCGATGCCACCAGCCTAAACCACAGCAGTGTCCTGTCAAGCTCGCTCCTCGCGTCCTTCCCCATCCGCGTTGCTTCAGAATCTCAGTACAATGTTGACTCTAATCCGAGTTCGCGCTCTCAATCTCGTCGTGCGAGTCCTGGTCCCTCCGGTACATGCTCGGGCCCCAAAGCAAGCGTAGACGCAATGATGAAGCGTGGTCGACCTTTGGTCGCGCATTCTCGGCGTGTGAGTACCGAGGTGCGGGATGCGGACTTGTACGCTGGAGGCGATCGACGCGGGCCAGGACGGACACCGGCTGCTGCACGGAGAGTCGTTGATAGCATGCGCGCGGCGGCCTCTGTCTGGACAAGCATTAAGTAATGCAATGCTTTCATGGCAAGGTTGATTCTTTCCTCCGTGCCAGCTCGTCTACCATCTTCCGCAATGGGCCAACCATAAAAAAAACTACAACTACAAAACGGTTTTCGACCGGCCGACATATGGTTGACGCCACGGGGGTGTCATGTCAATTTATTTTACTGTTCGGGAAAATTGCGTGCGTCCTTTCTGGTCGTTGCGTCTTGTCACACCACGCTGTACATCCTTTCATGGTATTTTCATTACCCTTTCACGCACGCATTTATATCAAGCATTCAACTAGATTTTTTTCTCTCCACTTGCTCGTCCTTATTGTCATTCCGCATCCGCACAGTTGCCCTCGGCAGCGAAGGCGGACGTGGGCCCCAATTTATATTGCATTCCGACCTTTCGCTAGGTCTATAGACTTTCTCATCTGTTTCCACTTTTGTTCCCTCCCTCTTGTCGTTGGACCACATTTACCCACGTCCAACGATCCGGCGCTCCTTCCGCGACCACGCGGGTCTGTGCGTGTTGCACTGAAACTCCGCAATCCAGGGTTCCTGTTTAACGCCACATTCGCAACAGTAGTCACCGGCCTCGCCCAAAATTCCCCATGGAATCATCTCGATTTTCTCCCCTAATTAAACCATACATCCGGCTCGCAGCGGCTTCCCTTCCGTTCTTACGCATCCCGCTGCGTCCTTATTGCAAAGCACGTCTTTCTCCATTTATATCACGTCCGAAAACGCTTCTTGATCGGTTTTATTCCTTCCCCCCGCTTCGTTCTTGATATCTCCCTTGTGTCGTCTCACCACCCCCTTCTCAGCCTAAAACTAGTCTCCTAAAAACATATCCACCCAAAATCACAAGCATCAAATTCTCTTCCTTCCTTTCCCCTTTCACTTTCACGCATTGTCTTTCCATTTTCACAACGATCACCGGCATCACGAGTATCATACGCATCGCATCGCATCATCATTCCAATCACATTCACCGCAACCTCATTCTGCATCACCAGCATAATCCTTCACCGAATGGCTCGCATCAGTTATTACATTAGTAGAGTAAAATTACATTCCAAATCCCCAAAACTTCATTCCCCAATCCCCCAAAAAGTCCGTCGCCCTAGCAGGCTTTTTATTATTCCTTAAAAAGGCTGGCTATGTAGCATGCGTTTTATCGGGCCCAATAATATTCGCGCTGTGAAATAAACATCACTTTATTTGATATTTTGCATTGATTAATAACATTATCAATTACTGTAATTCCGTTGATTTTCAACTCTTTAAAGGGTAATATATGCCCTTGCCGTGAGAACTGTCACGGCACGTGCCTTGCGTCATGTAACGGCTGAGAATCGGCCCGGGGCGCTTCCAACAAACCTTGCAAAATCCCTCTCCAAGCTCCAAGGACTGGTTTTTTTTGCACGAAGTACTAGGATCTTTCAACCCATCCCTCAACAAATGTGACCGGATAGCTCCAGTGAGTAGACGATCTTCTAGCGAACCCACGAAACATCATGCCAGGAGCTTCTACATGTAGTAGTAAGTTACGAGTCTTCCACCTTCAGCACTTTCTGACACAACGACGACAGTCAAGAAGATAGACCTTCGTATATAAACTATAGGTACGAGGCTCTGCTGAATTCTTCATGTGCAAGACCACTGAGGTGTGTGAGGTTTACGAAAATATCCCAATGTCATGAACTCGAAGGCAGCCTCATTGTCCCGTCGTGATACAGGAGTATCCAGATAGACAACTTGAAAGAAGCAGTGATCAAATCTCCGAGAAAAGAACCAGAGAACTGAGAAATGTAAACGCTTCCGTTCATGCGAGCCACTCGTCTAGACCAGTGACTACCTCGGCTGAGCTGGAGCTTCCATGGACGAGGGACGGGACCTGAGTCAATAATGCAGGCACCCTATATCGAAATGCCCGGTAAATATCTATTGACATACCTTTGAGATAGCTATTCTGTGATGAGGGATAGCGTATGAAGAGGTAGAGCGGCGGCAATTGTACCAACGTGCAAAGTACACAATTTGCCAGCACTATGCGTCCGGCATATCAAAAGACCGCTTTGGTGCCGAGGGACTTGGAACCGACGGCATACTCTTGGAAGGGCGGGTACCGCCGCACCCGAGCGTTCTTTTCGGCGATAGCAACATCTGATGCGGAAATACTCCCGTGAGGACCCGTGGATTTGAAATTTCTTGGCCCGCGAATGTCGCACTAAACTGTTTTGTCTTTCCATTCAGGACGGGTGTCCGAGCTTTTTGCTTCAATCCAATGATCTTCCACTTCGGTTATACTATATAAATGGAAGTGGTCGATTTTAAGTTTATAAATCGAGTAAACTAGTGCAGGAATCCGTAACACCAGAAACATCCTCGCAAGTATCTGCTTAACCCCGCCCACCATGGTTTCTCTTTTCCCCATCCCGTCCATCGCAGGCGCAGGGAGTCCTGTTGATGTTAACGACTACACCATTCAAATGTCGGAATCGGACATTGGCTCAATGTCGCAGAGTTTTTTCCTGCCGATGAGACACCTGTTATTACGTGGTTCCCAAATGCCCCAGCCTCAGACAGTATGGTTGTATGTAACGATATCTATTGCTTCTTCTGGTCGTATAAGACATGCTCATGTATTAACTATAGTTTACGTACTTCTCATACTCGTCAGGCAGCGGAGAGACCATCCTCAGACTCCAGTGTTTGTCTACTCTGAACAATCGGACCGGTAAGGCCAGTCATGGCGGTGCATTTATCCGCCTGGATACTCCAGTTGGCTTGTTCTTATACTTACGAGGGACTCGGATTGGCGACCCATATGCCGTACTATAGGATAACGGACTCGTTCAAGGAGTCGCTCCGATGGCGTGGGAACTAGTTGAGGCTGCTCCGACCATTTACAAATCAGTTGACTTACAGTTCCTAGTACTCACAGCTGGTGTATTGGAAGCTATTACATGGTGATTCCGTTCGACAGTATAATGTCCGACGGCGACACGCTTACGGCGACGGACGTTGATCCCGTAAGGCGTCTAGCGATTCTGCCTCTCATTATACTGATTGGTGTCTTTTATTCACGTCTATTATCAGAATATCATGAATAGTACAGTCAACTAGACTGCACCGCGCGCCGAGGGGTCTACTCTTGCGCAGCTCTGGACACTCATCGACCCGGCCGACCCTCCGTAAACGACTATGCCCTTGACGTGCTCGTATCAGTTGCTCCGTTCGGAGGCCCACTTCACAAATGCGTACACTTATACCGGCTTTAGTTTGACATAATAGTGTCCGCGACAATGGGTGGCTAATAAATGACCCAGGCCATGTTCTTCGCTGTCATTTTGCTCGAGGATCGAATTCGTCTTCGCCAGGAAACCCCTATATCTATGTCACCGCATATCTCACTCAAGGTCACACCCGCTTTAAAGATAGTGGCTTTGCGCTGGTGCCTGGACCCCTACACGCGCATACAGACTCACATAAGTCGTTTCTAGTTACTGGACTCCAGCAATCGCGACCCGGGCCGATCATGGAGTATGGAGACACTGGTAAAAACTTAGAAAACATTCCTTAGCACCCGAGATGCCGAAGGCCAACCAGGGTCGTCCTTTATCTCACAGAACACACACCTGAAATTCCTTACACACTTGCGCTTAAAACATTGAATGCGGCTTGTCGTTTTTGAGGTACAAGCCCAGAAAGGTGCCATTTATGCCCATTAAAGCGGCATTAAAAGATATACAGTGATCGCGATCTTCAATACATAGAAGAAAGTTGGGCTAGAAAAAAGGCCGCACGGGCCGCCGGCAGACAATTCATTCAGAAAAATTGATTTGCTCAGAAATTCAATAATAAGGGCCAAACCCCGTGTAACGTGTAAATAGTCAGTATTATGTACGTTCGCGCGTTCGAATGCCGCAGCGGACCACAAGGTGCTGTATGCATATTGCGTAATGTTGACAGGCCGGAGAAATCCGGAGTACAGATTCATATTGCGGTCTTAGGCGGAGGTTCGGCCATGCAAGGCTGGCACCGCGTAATGGTCGAACGTGGATCAAATATACATATCGAGTAAGATTTTCGTGCAAATCTCACACATGTCCTACTTCGCTCATACGTCGAGTTTCCCTCTTTCGTGCACTTACGGCTTTGGCTGACGATGGATAGGATACGTGTTTTGCGTAACTTACTAAGGTAGAGACGTGCCGAGGAGAGTCGTCACTCATTCCGCGCGGCGGAAGCATAGCAAGAATGCCTTGACATGGCACTGGGCAGTGAGCATGGACTATAAAGGCTCACTATTGCTCGTCCCTTCAGTATATCTCATCCTCAACACCACTTCTTGTCTACCACTCTTAGCACCTAACAATATTATCCAAGATGTCTCTCTGGACTCCTGCTCCTCCGCCAGCCACTCCCCTCGGTCGCTATCGTGTGCTTTCGCCGCTCGCCGGTGTGCGCGTGTCGCCGCTCCAGCTCGGGGCCATGAGCATCGGCGACAAGTGGGGAAAGTTCGGCATGGGTGAAATGGACAAGGAGGCGTCGTTCAAGCTCCTAGATGCGTTCTATGATGCCGGTGGAAATTTTATTGATACGGCCAACAACTAGTGCGTCTCCCCTCGGCATCTCGGTTACTCAGTCTTACCCAGTTGTTCGATTACAGTCAAGATGAAACTTCTGAGTCATTTATCGGCGAGTGGGCCGAGAAACGCGGTATTCGCGACCAACTCGTTATTGCAACCAAGGTACTTGTCCATAAATGCTCTTACTGGGATTCGGCTTATTCTTTTACCAGTACACGACAAACTATAAGCGTGGTCAAGATAACATTAAGAACCAGGCAAACTATACAGGCAACAACGCCAAGTCGCTCAAAGTCAGCGTTGAAGCGAGTCTCAAAAAGCTGCGCACGAGCTACATCGACATCCTCTACGTACACTGGTGGGACTACAACACCTCAATCGAGGAGGTCATGAACAACCTGCATCACCTCGTTGCTTCTGGCAAGGTTCTCTACTTGGGTGTGTCCGACACCCCCGCATGGGTTGTTTCGGCCGCGAACCAGTACGCAAAGGATCACGGAAAGACGCCATTCGTTATCTACCAAGGTGCATGGAACGTTATGGAGCGTAGCTTCGAGCGCGAGATCATCCCTATGGCGCGTGCACAAGGGCTCGCGCTTGCACCTTGGAACGTACTTGCCGGAGGACGTCTACGCACAGACGCTGAGGAGGCCCGCCGTGCCGAGTCTGGAGAAAAGGGCCGAACTGTCATGCAACCTGACTGGATGCGTAACGAGGACGAAAAGAAGGTGTGTGCGGCGCTGGAAAAGGTGGCGAAGGAGGTGGGGACGGAGCACATCACAGCTGTCGCCATTGCATACGTGATGCAGAAGACGCCCTACGTCTTCCCCATCATTGGTGGACGAAAGGTGGAGCATCTGATGGCGAACATTGAGGCACTCAAGATATCGCTTTCGGATAAGCAAATAAAGTACATCGAGAGTATCATTTCGTTTGACCCAGGATTCCCGAACACCATGATCGTGAGTAACTCTTACGATGGAGTTTACACTCGCGAATCTTACCCACTCCTTTCCAGGGTGATGGCACGTCGACAAACTTCTTACTCGGATCGGCTGCATATGAGGACGGATGGCCGCTGAAGCAGGCGATACGGCCTCAGTAGCTGAACGATACTGTGATAAATACATGTTTAGAAAAATCTGTTGCGTATATCTACAAGGAAATACTTTAGATCATTATCACGAAATGGATGATACAACCCCTAAAACGAGGTGTAAGCTTGGACATTATCCGCCGGAATGAACCCACTCAGTAAAATGCGAAGTCGGTGTAAAGAAATCGACTCGAACAGATTAGAAGACTAGTGGTCAGTGCTTGCCGAGTTGGAGTGACTAATTAATCGTATAAACGAAGGATTTATTCCCAAGGTGCTACCGGTCGTTTACCCTCCACTGCAAGAGTTATCCCAGCATCGTAACGTCCAGGAGCCTTAATAGCGAGTTTTTACGCTTTGGTCGCACACCCTTACCTTGCATGAGGAATGTGACGGGCGCACAGGTGAACTTGAGGGGATATTGAATTGTCCCGGGCCGAGCCATCGCGGATATACGCTTGGCAGACTGTGTCTAACCAATGTTCAATAAGAAGCAAAAGCCGTCAGTAACGAGACTCCGAAAGCTTTTAAACAGGCGCATCGGGGGTATCGTGACTTAGCCTTTGCGCCCGGAAAAGTTCAGGTGGGCTGGTTTTCAACCTCCTATCGTCCCGATTCATCCGGCCAAAAAAATTGAGCGTGCCAACTTGCGTGAGTGCTAGTTCATTAAGCCGACAACAGAATTAAGCGATATAAAATTGCAAATGAGATCGTGAAAATACTGTGGAAACGGTGAATTTCTCTTTTTTCTTCATACCGAGGAGAAAGGGATACAATTGGGGTATCCGATGTTTGTGGCTGGGCAACTGCGCCGGAGACCGCCGCTGGGACTATCAGATGACATAACGATTATTCATCAACGCGAATCCTAGATCCAATTTCAGACTCTTTTACTCTTTTACCCGACTTTATCGTCATTAGTAGCCCCGAGCACTGGTAACGTATCAGAGGGCTTACCAAGATGTAGATGTGCCGGAGGAAGTCATCACCAGCTTCCGACAAGTTGTATAGTAAACATATCCAGGTTCGGGCTTACCAAGTTGTGGATGTGCCGAAGGAAGTCCGAGTCGTCAACAGCTCCTGGCGAAATAAACGGTAAAAAACGTTTCCGGATTATGCGTATAAAAAGTCAGTGTCTCTGCAATCTCTTCAATATTATCATCCGCTGTCCAATTCTCTTACCCACGAACTAAACTACCCCACTAGAACGTCTCTCTGGGGCACCGCTCCCCACTGCCCACTCCCTTTGGCCGCTACCGCGTGCTCTCCCCACTCGGACTCGCGCTCGCTTTCTGGAATGTACAGTACTCGCTGAGGGACTTTAACGCACGGATGCAGAAGAGGCACGGCGCGCTGAGTCCAGAGAGAAAGGTCGCATGACCATGCGGCCTGACTGGGTGCACAACGAGGATGAGAAGAAGGTGAGCGACGCACTAGAGAAGGTTGCCAGGGAGGTGGGGACGGGGCACATCACGGCTGTCGCCATTGCATACGTGATGCAGAAGATGCCCTACGTCTTCCCTATCATTGGGGGCCGCAAAGTGGAACATCTTATGGCGAACATTGAAGCACTTAAGATATCGTTGACGGACGAGCAAATAAAGTACATCGAGAGCATCCTACCGTTTGACCCAGGACTCCCCAATACTTTGTTGTAAGTGAATTGACTTATATCTGTATAAAGTATTGATTAATACGTCTCTGGGGCGACGGCACATCGTCCAGTTGGGCATTGCCGAACGCGGCGCATGTTGATCGATGGCCACTGAAGCAGGTTATTCGACCGCAGGGAAACTAAATTCGACGTCTTGTATGATATTAAAGGTGTAGAGTGAACGTGTTTGTAATCACATTTGATAGGAAACGATTAATAGTTCCCGAGGAAATGAACAAACCAACCGCCGAAGGGCTTTATTATTTTAGCAAGAGAGGTAGAAGGCCTCCGACCAGTAAGTATGTGGACGTACTTGTAAACAGTGCGTAGGCCAAGATGCATCCGAAAATAGGAGAAACTTCCGAATTCCTGCGTGATGAAGGGTAAATCAGGGTTTTCAAAGAAAATCAGCTCGCACTGCGTGAGGCCGTTGAAAATGAAAAACAAATTATTTATAGACAACTCTGTACCGAATGAGGCGGAACGATAGACGAGAGTTGAAGCCCCTATTTCTAATGTATGGTAACTACATTTACTCGCCGCTTTCTATTGCTAGGATATAATGGATCCGGTTAATGGTCTTTGCTACGGTCGGAAGGCATCAGTCGGTCTTCCGAAGTTAGGGGATTTGGTGGATTGTGGCACATGGATTCGCTGTTTGAGTTTAATGAGCTCGTCTCTCGTGCTCTGAGTTCGAAAATATATTAAAACGAAATTGTTACTTCAAGTTGCACGAAAGATACATGGTGACTCCTAGTAGTTTTCACGCCGCCGATTTGGCGGCCCGAAAACATCGAGATGACACAACATTGTATGACAAACTGTGATCTCTAGGATAGGAAGGTGGTTCACGCAGATCCACTGCCGGCGGCTACAAAAGTTCTCACAGCTGACTTTTATATCCACTACAACACTCGCTATCTGGTTTTCTGTTGTCTCGCGGCTCAGTCGGATGCCGAATCTTAGGTGCCAAAGGACTCGTCACCAGTCGGCAGCAGGACTCGTAATGCCCTGGCACTTTGCGTATAAAGGAATGCGGCTTGCTGCCCAACTCTCCCAGTGTATTGCTCTTCCCTTTTATCTATAAACCTCACAGTCCAAAAAGCACTTCCGAAATGTCACTTTGGGCACCTGCTCCTCCCCAGCCAATCCCCTCGGCCGCTACCGCGTGCTGTCGCCACTCGCTGGAGTGCGTGTCTCGCCGCTCCAGTTAGGTGCTATGAGCGTTGGAGACCAGTGGGGGAAATTTGGTATGGGAGAAATGGACAAGGAATCGTCGTTCAAACTACTCGATGCCTTTTACGACGCCGGTGGGAACTTTATTGACACGGCCAACAACTAGTGCGCTTCCGATAAACCGTTGAGTTAACATATCTTATATGGCTAATACTATTCCCACAGTCAAGACGAGACATCCGAAGCTTTCATCGGGGAATGGGCAGAGAAGCGTGGCATCCGAGACCAGCTTGTTATTGCAACAAAAGCACGTGACCATTGCTTTCAAGTTCCTCTTCGCGATATATTTGACTTACACATTGTACAGTACACGACGAACTACAAGCGCGGACAAGACAATATCAATAACAAGGCTAATTATACGGAAAATAACGGGAAATCACTCAAGATCAGCGTCGAGGCGAGTCTCAAGAAGCTCCGCACGAGCTACATCGACATCCTCTACGTTCATTGGTGGGACTACAACACCTCCATCGAGGAGGTCATGAACAACCTGCATCATCTTGTCGCCTCGGGAAAAGTACTTTACTTAGGGGTGTCAGACACGCCTGCGTGGGTCGTCTCGGCTGCGAACCAGTACGCGAAGGATCATGGCAAGACGCCGTTCGTGATCTATCAAGGTGCTTGGAACGTCATGGCACGCAGTTTCGAACGCGATATAATTCCGATGGCGCGGACACTCGGACTTGCGCTCGCTCCCTGGAATGTGCTTGCTGCGGGACGTCTACGCACGGATGAAGAAGAGGCACGACGCGTTGAGTCCGGAGAGAAAGGTCGCACGCTCAGCCGGCCAGACTGGCTGCGCAACGAGGATGAGAGGAAGATGAGCGCTGCACTGGAGAAAGTGGCGAAGGAGGTGGGGACGGAGCACATCACAGCCGTCGCCATTGCATACGTGATGCAGAAGACGCCCTACGTCTTCCCTATCATTGGGGGCCGCAAAGTGGAACATCTTATGGCGAACATTGAAGCACTCAAGATATCGTTGTCGAATGAGCAAATAAAGTACATCGAGAGTATTATTCCGTTTGACCCAGGATTCCCGAACACCATGATTGTGAGTAACCGTTACGATGGAGTTTACACTCGCGAAGCTTACCTACTCTTTTCCAGGGTGATGGTTCGTCTGCATCGTTCTTACTCGCAACCGCTGCATATGAGGACGCATGGCCGCTGAAGCAGGCGATACGGCCTCAGTAGCTGAACGTCACCACGAAAATTGTATATCGATATCATTAAAAGAGCTGTTGCATGTGTTTACGAAGGTGTACTTGAAACGATTATTATAAACAAGATGCATTCCGGACATCATTCGCCAGAGATGAGCACCTTAGTAAAATCTAAGGTAGAATGAACTTCAATGAAGTCGTCTCGGAAAAAGAACGGGTGTTCAGTGCCTGCCGAATCGGCGTGACTAATCACATAACTGAAGGCTTTATTCCCACAGTGGTACCTGTCGTTTGCTTATCCCGGCGTCGTAGCATCTAGGAGCTTAAACGGCGAGTTTCTGTCCATACTGCTAAACCAGACTTTTCTCACTTGTATTTGATGCTTATAGTCTCGAGCTGGGGTAGGGGTATCCGCAAAGGTGAGTAGGGAAATTTCGCATTAGCGGTCAAGCGGGGCAGCCTTCGAGTTCTGCGGCGATTCTTTCAGCAAGGTCATGGTTACCTCCGTAAGTCAGATAACATACAATCCCGTGGCCGTCATCGTCTAGATCTTGGGAATGTGAATATTCGAACACTTAGAGGAGAGAACACAAGGAAGTTAGCTGCTGGCCAGTTGCCGATACCAGTGAGAAATTCTGGCTCAGTAGGGTTCCGCTCGAAGCAACACTTAAAAATATAATTATCGCTTCTATTGGAGCTTTCTATAATTGACCTCACGTAAGCATATTTGTAAAATTGCCTCTTAATTAGGAAAATGTTTCGCGCGGGACCTATTTGCCAGCGCCAGCCACATTACAACATACTACAAGAGTTCCCACAGATGACTTCTATATCCGCTGCACAGTGTAGCTCTCACTAACTAGCTTTAGTTGTCCCGTGGCCCAGTCAGGTACCCACAGATGCCGTGTCTCAACGAACGATATCAAAGCTTACGATTCCAGTGCCCACTGCCGAAGGACTCGTCACCAGTACTTGCCGACGGCAGCAATCCGTCATGCTTTGACACTTCGCATATAAAAGAATGTGGCTTGCTGCCCATTTCATGTCATATCATCTCCAAGTCTCACAGCTCAAACATCACTTACGAGATGTCACTTTGGGCACCTGCGCCTCTGCCAGCAAATCCCCTCGGCCGCTCCCGCGTGTCTCGCCTCTCCGGCTTGGTGCTATGAGCATTGGCGACCAGTGGGAGAAACCCTGAATGAGAGAAATGGATAAGGAATCGGCAAGTCAGTCAAGGTCAGCGTCGAGGCGAGTCTCAGGAAGCTCCACACGAGTTACATCGACATCCTCTACGTTCAATGGACTATAACAACACTTCCATCGAGGAGGTCATTAATAACCTGCATCATCTCGTTGCTTCCGACAAAGTTCCCTATCTGGATGTATGGGTCGTCTCGACCGCGGACCAGTAAAAATAACCAGACAGCCGAATCAGCGTGATAAACAAATGCTTGTTCCCACGATGCTTCTTGCTGATACTAAGAGTTCTTTTTGAAGTCTCATCTTTTCTTCTTGCGGGCTGCAAAGACCGAAACTTGAAATGGCTACGCAAAATTAACAACTAATTCCCTCGATAATCATTCGACCGAACTAGGGATTCCAGTTCAAAGTTAAAGGGTAGAAAGATGCAACAAATGTTTCAAAGTTAATAACGTCATACGAGCGTAGTAAATGGGGGAGATTAGAAGAGAGGAGAAAAGCTTCAGAGTTAGAACCTATTAGTCCATCGCTGGAATATTCTCGTCCCGCTCGAGGGAGACAGAAGGCATATAATGAACTCTGATTAGCGATTCAATGAAACGAAGCTCGGGCACTGAAGGACATCAACGGAGCTTTCAAGTACCCGGTAGGCTTAACTGCCAAGCATCAGGTCCTTCAAGTTAGGGGGCGTTTGCATTCCAACTCACTGTTTTAGTTTAATGGTCTCGTTCACTGCGTTTGGGAATTTATCGAAAATGTCACTGAAAATGAAAGATACAGATAATAAAGTGGCTTGAGCTCGTTCCCGACTTGGGGGCGTAAGAGATTATTCATCAACGCAAATCGTGATTGGGGGGCGAAGCTTCCCTTTTCTATAGCATAAGGTACCCAAAAACGGTATCATGTGACGCAAACGTGTGGAAATGGCCTCTCGTGATAACCTGCAACCAGTTCCCGCGTAGCCCTATCTTCGCCCGCCTTCCTATTGTAGGGAACCCACATATCAGCTCATGATTACTATTGTATAACCCCTGCTGCAAAGTTTGCAACAGGGGTCACCTTCTTTTCCCAGTTTCCACAAATCATAGCCAGTGCCGGAGATTTTTACAATAGATGTATATTAGTGCAATTTTACACTATTTCAGGTCTCCCGACTTGCATGATATTCTCACATTTGCTAAGTCACATACAGTACCATACACTGTGTATCATATTAGTATATGCCACGCTAATTACCAGAGAAATAAGTGCTGTAAAGATTTGCTAGGATGCATTCTTTGCGAAAGGTGACAGGAGAGTGAACAAAATGCGGTCATATTTGGAACTCCAATTGGGACTGTGGTTTACAGGTTATACCAAAGCGGTGCCGAAGCTCTTTTAATCGGAGTCTGAATACTACCGGATGTTTCGTGACGGAAGCTTTGCAAGAGAGGGCACTAATACAATCCACCTCGGGGTTTTTACAGGGTGCGTGGAAATATATCTAGTGTACATATGAGAATTTTAAGGGCTAAGGACGGGTTTCCGCGGCAGCAGGAGCAAAATGCTGAAAGTTTGCAACAGGGTAGTATCTAGATTAGGAATGAAGGCGTTTTGCGCAGATCCCATCGGTGGCTCTGCTAGCGCCTCGCCGACGAGAGTTCTCACGGACGACTTGTATAATCACCGCCATGCGGCTTGACTAGTTTTCAGCTGCCTCGCAGCTCTTTTAGAAACCCACGGATACCGTCTTCCAACGGATAGCGCCTTCGAATGGATTATCTAGGTTCACGAGTGCCAAAGAATAGTCACCGGTACTTGCTGACGGCAGCACTGGCACTCGTAATGGCCTTGCACTTTGCGTATAAAAGAGTGTGGCTTGCTGCTCAATTTCTCCCATCTCATCTCTGAGCCTCCCAGTACAAACAGCACTTTCGAAATGTCTCTCTGGGCACCCGTCTCTCCGCCAGCCAATCCCCTCGGCCGCTACCGCGTGCTGTCACCACTCGCTGGAGTGCGTGTCTCGCCGCTCCAGTTAGGTGCTATGAGCATCGGAAACAAGTGGGGAAAATTCGGTATGGGAGAAATGGACAAGGAATCGTCGTTCAAATTACTCGATGCGTTTTACGATGCCGGCGGGAACTTTATCGACACAGCCAACAACTAGTGCGTTACTCACAGTCTGGTTTATTAACATATTCAACAAAACTAATTTCCACCCACACTTAGTCAGGACGAGACGTCTGAAGCCTTCATCGGCGAGTGGGCAGAGAAACGTGGTATCCGAGACCAGCTCGTTATCACGACAAAGGCACGTGGTTACAGCTTTCCTCTTGCGATATGTTAAACTTATGTATACATTGAACAGTATACGACGAACTACAAGCGCGGACAAGACAATATTAATATCAAGACTAACTATACGGGAAATAACGGTAAATCACTCAAGATCAGCGTCGAGGAGAGTCTCAAGAAGCTACGCACGAATTACATCGACATCTTCTATGTTCATTGGTGGGACTACAGCACTTCCATCGAGGAGGTCATGAACAACTTGCATCATCTCGTCGCTTCAGGAAAGGTACTTTATCTAGGAGTGTCGGACACACCCGCGTGGGTCGTCTCGGCTGCGAACCAGTATGCAAAGGATCATGGCAAGACACCCTTCGTGATCTACCAAGGCGCCTGGAACGTCATGGCACGCAGTTTCGAACGCGATATCATTCCGATGGCGCGAACACTCGGACTTGCGCTTGCGCCTTGGAACGTACTTGCCGGAGGACGTTTACGCACAGACGCGGAGGAGAAACGCCGAGCTGAGTCCGGAGAAAAGGGTCGTACGCTTATGGCTAGTCCCGACTGGATGCGCAACGAAGACGAGAAGAAGGTCTGTGCGGCATTGGAAAAAGTCGCAAAGGAAGTTGGGGCGGAGCACATCACAGCTGTCGCAATTGCATACGTGATGCAGAAGACGCCTTATGTGTTCCCCATTATTGGTGGGCGCAAGGTTGAACACTTGATGGCGAACATCGAGGCGCTCAAGATATCGCTTTCGGATGAACAAATAAAGTACATTGAGAGCATCATTCCGTTTGACCCGGGATTCCCGAATATCATGATTGTGAGTAACTCTTACGATCAAATTTACACTCGCGAATCTCATGTTCCCCTTTCCAGGGCGATGGTTCTGAGAAAAGCTTCTTAATCGGATCCGCCGCATATGAGGATGCATGGCCACTGAGGCAGGCGATTCGGCCTTCGAAGTAGCTGAACCTTACTGCGAGAATTGTACAATATATCGATGTTGAAAGCGTTATAAGCATTTACGTAGGCGTACTTGAAATAATAATAATGAAATGAATGAATTAACCACCAGAACGAGATATATCTTTGATTGTTTATGCAGAAAACAGCATCCCTTCTTGTTCTCTTACCACCACCATCTCCTTCGTCTTAGGAGGGGCGCTGGCGGGGGTTTGTGGTTCACCCCTACTATCTGGCCTGTCTGAGGGTTGGCTCTGGTGGGGAGGGGGGGCTCTCCGTCTGTGTGTGAGTTCTCGGCTCTAGCATGCCAGCGGGTTAGCCAACGGCACGAGAGAGGCGCACTAGCCTGCCCGTCGGTGAGGACACGACGTTAACGTCCTCAGGGGAGGGGTGGTCCGGAGGACATCATCCTCGTCCCCAGGGGGTCGGCTTGATCCGAGCAATCCCCTTCGGGGGACCCCACTGTCCCTGGCATTGACAGTGAAAACTGCCACCCCAAATCCCGGAAGGGTTCTAATGACGGCATTCTGCCTAGGAATAGGGGTCTCATAACACGTGTTGTTGCGGTGAGAACCAGCCGACTCGATGCCCCTGACCCGACGCTGTGGAAGGGTGGCTAGAGACAGGTCAGCACGGGCCTTTGGATCATCCTGTGGGAGCGTCCTCAGGTGGTTAGTACGGGAAACTCCTTGGTCTTCCCGATGATAGGGGGCCGGGGTCACCTGTGCGACATGGTAATCCCCGTATGCTGCGGATCCAGAAGTGGGGCGACTAAGTCTAACCACATATTCTCTGGGGTTAAACCCGGGGTCTGAAGCGCATGCGGGGAATCGGGAAACTCAAGTAGTGGCTAGGGTGTTAGTCCTCATGGCCTTCTGGGCGTAGTGGCTTCTCCGTCATGAAAGGGCGAGCCGGGGCGGTGGGGGGTAGTTCCCTTCACCGGCCGCAGAGTACTAAATCTGCCATGGGTATGCGTGGGGGTAATTCCCACTGCATTGCTTAAGTTGATTCCTTGACACGCAGACACGCCCCAGGGCAACCTGGGGGACAGCGGGAGGGGCGTGGGAACCCCATATCCCGAGGAAGGTGTAGTCGTTTGGTGGGCCTCGCAAGAGAACCCTTTAGTCAGGCCATCTCGTCTCTTGACTCCGACTCAGAAATGTCGGAGGCGGGGGCCGTCGATGACCAGGCATCCACGGCTTCTGCGCGGAAAAAGCGCAAGTCCACCAGCGCCCCTGTGCCACTGTCCCCCAGGGCGGTGACACTTCAGGTTCCCCACCTTCGGTTGGCCGCCACGACTGCCATGCGTGCCTCCCACGAACTCCTCGCACTAGGAAAGACGACCTCTATGTCGGCCGCCTCTACTGCTTCCCTCCTCGGTGAGATTGCCTTCGCGGTCAATTCTCTGAACAGTGCTTTGGTCCAGGAGGATCCGCTCGCACAATCCGCCACGTCGCAGGCCTTTCGGGCGGCGGCAGGCCCCCGTTTCAGCACAGCCGTCAGCTCTGCTCCCCCCCCCGCCCCCCCCCAGCCCTCCCAGACTGTGGTAGGCCCCCCCCCTCCTCCCTCCCTGCCACAACAGATGGTGCAGGTCATGTCCGACCTCACGCGCCAAATGGCTTTCATGATGCAGTGGATGGACGCCCTCGAACGACCCCCCCCACATTCCTCGGGGGCCGGGTCCGCCCCCTCCGGAGACAAGAAAGGGAAGGGTAAAGCCAACCCAAGTACTGCACCTCCTCCACCACAAGGACCTTCAGGCCCTTCTAACTCCACCGCCGGGTCCACCTTGCCGACACCTGTCACTCCAGGTCTTGCCGCGGGTGGGGCTACCCCTGCCACTGTCCCTGCTACTGCAGCGCCAGTGTCGACGGGGGCCCCCACTTCTGCTAGCACTGTGAAACAGGAGCCGAAGCGTGCAGTCCTCCCGGTTATCCGTACCATTACGGACCCGACCCTCGCCATCCGCTTCCATGGAGCCCCCCCCCCTGCTGAAGCACGCCCCACCGATTCCCAGACGACGATTAACGTCAGGACTGCCCTCTCACGCTTTCCCACTGCGGCCAAACTGGTCGTACGCGCCGCCCATTGGAACGAGCGAGGCAACTGCTTCGTCACGTTCGCTCACAACACTCACGTTCCTACTATAAACAGCGTGAAGGAAGTTGTGATGGCATCTGTCCAAAGCGTCTACCCTGCCACAGTCTCCCAACTCGTATCTTGGGCCTGCCTCCAAATTGCCGAAGTCCCTACGCGTCCTGCGCCGGGCCTCCCCGCCTTCACAGCGGCGGACCTCCAACTAGAGTTCCGTGCCGCTAACCCCCACCTCCTCTCACTGCCAATGACACTTGAGCCCGACTGGACCCGGGCTTATGAGCTGTTGACCGAGGACGTCATGTCTGCCCCCATCGCCTTCTCTTTTGAAGACCCTACGGGCTCCCGTTCCGCGAGTATCCTCTCTACCCCAAGGAACCGCGTCGTATACATGTTCGGTCGCCACCTTAAACTGGTGGCCCGACGTGACCTCCCTCGCCTCATGCAGTGTCTTAAATGCGCTGCACTAGGCCACCTGGTACAGAACTGCAGGAACCGCCCCTGGTCATGCCTCATATGCGCTGGTCGTCACCGTACGGCCGACCACCGCATGCGCTGCCCGGGCTGTGTTAGAGACGCCCTACCGGCTACCTCCCCCTGCACCCACCCTCCCAAATGCTCGAACTGCTCCGGTGAACACCGCGCCGACTCTTCCAGCTGCCCCAAACAGCGTGGCCGTGCCCGTCCCTCTTTCGCCCCACCCCCGGTAGATGAGTAGTCCATGGACGTTCATGCAACACAATGTTGCAACGTCCCGAGTGCACGTCGAAGCACTCGTCCACTCCTTCTCGTCTACATCCGGTGCCCCCCCTCCACCTGCGGTTATTTTATTACAGGAACCCCCTTGGTACCCTATCGGTACCTCCCCCTCTATGCTTGACGCAGCAGGTACGTCCGTTTTCGGATTCCCAGCCATGCCCAACTACCACGTCTTTGTGCCCCCCTCCGCGGGAAGCACCGAACTAACACGTCCGCGTGTGGTCACACTGGTTCACCAGTCCATCCCTCTGTCTCGGGTTGTGTTGGATGCCTCGCGCTCCCCATCCCGGGACATACTCACGCTAATTTTTGACACCGGCCTTGGGCCTCTTTTCGTCACAAATGTATACAATCACGATGCCAATAAAAAAGACACCATCTCCTCCCTTGCTCTCCTCGAGCTCCCAATGCGTGCACACTGGCTAGTTGCTGGGGACTTCAATCTCCACTCTATCCACTGGGACCACGGCACCCATTCTGCTAGCGACGCACAAAAAGCACGTCCGCTGGAACACTGGGCTGCTTCACACGCCATGCACCTCCTTAATCAGCCGGGATTTGATACCCGGCGTCGCCCCTCTACCCAGTTCACAGAATCTGTTATCGACCTTGCGTGGGCTTCTCCTTCCCTGGAGGACCTCGTTTTGGGCGATTCCTGGACACGGTCCTGGGATACCCCATCCGGATCCGACCATGCGGTTATCACATGGTCTGTCCCCACCTCTTCTGAGCCGTTCAATGACCCCTTCCTTCGCCCACGGTACGACGATTCGCTCTCTACTGAATGGTTGGAAGCTCTCGATGAACCCCTCTCTACCGCCTTCGCCCTCTCTGGCGCCACGCCCTATCTCCTTGACGTCAAGGTTGCCGCCATTCACGCCGCTCTTGTACTCGCCACTGATTCCTCACACCCCCCGTCTTCTTCGAAGACAGGGGGACACAAGGTCAAGTGGTGGGACTCCTCGTGCCGTGCTCACATGGCCGCCTTGCGCGGAGCCACTCCGGCGACGCGTACCGTGCTCCGACGTCAGTCGGCCGGTATCTTTCGCCGTGCAAAACGCAACTGGGCTGACTCCTTCACCGCTTCTGTCAAGCCGGACAAGATCTGGCCAATGGCAAAATGGGCCATGGGCACGCGACGTGCTCCTATCCCAGCCCTGGTGTCGGGTCACTCCACTGCAAACTCTCCTGCGGAGAAGGCAGCTGCCTTCCGGTCAAAGTACTTCGGTACCCAACCGTCCGCTGCCCTTCCCCCGACATATTCTTTCGTCGGCGCCCGCCCTATGCGCAACCACCCTATCCTTATGGAAGAGCTGGACCACGCCCTCAATCTCACTTCCAACTCCAGTGCCCCGGGCATTACCGGTGTCGGCTACCAGGCCCTCAAAAGCCTGCACGCCGCCCATAGTGTCCCACTCCTCGCGCTTTTTAACGAGTGCCTGGATGCTGGCCACCATCCCCGTCCTTGGAAGGACGCGAAGGTGGTGATGCTCCGGAAACTGAATAAGAAGGACCCCACCGCGCTTAACGCATACCGCCCCATCACACTCAAGGAAACAATGGGCAAATTACTCGAGAAGATCATCGCCAATCGCATCCAGTTCATTGCCAACGAACTCGGTGCACTCCCTCCCTCCCAATTCGGTACCCGTCAAAAATCGGGCGTTTTGGACGCCACCTCTGACCTCGTCAACGAAATTGAATCGGCATGGGCTAAACACCACGTTACCTCCGCCCTCGTGGTAGATGTGGCTGGTTTCTTCCCATCCGTTCAACATCCCCGTTTGCGCGCTGTCCTGATTGAACTAGGGTTCCCCCCTCTCCTCATATCCTGGGTCATGTCCTTCGTCTCTGATCGTCGGGTCGCCCTGTCTTTTGACGGGTTTACCGACACTCTAACCCCCATCCCTAACATGGGAGTTCCGCAGGGCTCACCCATCTCCCCTATCCTGTCTGCTCTTTTCGCGACCAGCCTCCTCACCTCCTTACAGGTTTCCGACCCTCTCGTGTTCGTCCGCGCCTACGTGGATGACCACCTACTTACCACCTCCTCGAGTTCGATTACGACCAACGTCGCTCGTCTCGAGCAGGCCTACCTCTCATTCTCCGCCGCATGCCGCGCTCTCGGCCTCTCCCTGGATGATGACAAATCTGAGCTCATCCACTGGACCCGCCGACACGACCTACGCGAAGACTCCCTCATTCACCCTATACATTTGCCGCGCCAGGGTCTCCGACCCCTTCGCATCGTGCCCTCCCGGCCATTACGCTGGTTGGGTATCTTTTTCGACGCGCAACTACTGTTTACGGTACACGTTCAGCGCATGTGCTTCAAAGCCATGTCCTCCCTTCGCGCCCTGGAACTCCTGGGCAACACTTTACGCGGCCTTGACCCGCTCCACCTTAGACGACTCTATATAGGTTGCATTCTGCCGGTTTTATTATGGGGATCTCCCCTCTGGTTTACCGGCAAAAGACAAAAAGGCAAATGTGATCAGATGACCCTTGTGCAGTCCGCGGCGTGCCGCCGCATCCTTGGATCGTGGCGCACGTCTCCACGCGGCCCCTCAGAGGTCCTCGCATCCATCTTGCCCATCCCACTCCGACTAGAGCGTACCAAAACTCGTGCTGCTATACGGTATCTCACCACCGCACACACCCTCATACCTTTACGTACCACACGTACGGGAGCCATCACCACGTCGTTCGTTCACCGAGTCCCACCCGGCTGCGAACGCGTCCCCCGATACACTCGCCCACCGTGGATCGCGTTGCCGTCACTACGGCACGTGAGCATAGACCAAGCGATTGACCACTCTCAAGAAGCCCGGGAGGCGCTCATTCAGTCACATCATGGTCTTATTGACCGGCTGAAAGACGTCCCTTCGCGCCTTCTCATCTATACCGACGGTTCCCGTAAGGGCACGTCCCCCTCCTCTTACGCTGGCGGTGCCGCCGGCGTCTGGTTTTATCGCGGAGAGTCCGTTCTCACACGCGAAACCTATCTTGGTTCGTCGGTCCACGCTACGGACTGCGAACTTGCCGCCCTAGCCGATGCCGCTTGGCTACTGGCCTACTCTTTCGATCTCCACCCCGCCGTCACTCAGGTCGAGATCTATACCGATTGCGAAGTAGCCCTCACGCTCCTCGCTGACCCTCGCCCAGCCCCAGGCGTCAATGTCGCCCTCTTTATCCGGAAATGTCTCAAAATCGCTACTAAGCGGTTCCCAAGTGTCTTCTTTCATCTACACTGGGTCCCGGGACACTCCGACGTGGAGGGCAATGAATTTGCTGACGTTCTCGCCTGCGGCATTGCGGACAACCCTCCCCCGGATGCGACCCCGTTTCCGCCCACCATCCGCTTCCTTCGGGAAGCCGCCTCCTCTACGGCGCTATTGCAATGGAAAACCGACTGGGCTCACGCCTGCCGAAAATCCCGAGGGAGCTCGGACGCCCACTCTATGGGCGCCACGCAGAACCCTTCCACTAAGCCGTCTGCCCTCATGCAGAATCTCACACTCGGTCGTCGCACTAAGTGCAAAGTTTTCCGGACACTCCTCGGTCACGCCGGCTTTGGCGCCTACTTTGGACGTATTCCGGGACGCGACCCCATGTGCCCCTTCTGCCATACCCCAGAGACTCGAGCCCACCTCCTGCTCTCGTGCCCCAATACCCTTCTCGCATGACGTGCGGTCTGGAAAACCCCCTTACCATCCACCGAAGCCCAATGGTTTTCCAAAGATGGCCTCCCAATTTTGGCATCTTTCCTCGACTCTCACCCCGCCTTCGAGGCGGAACCCATCCTCGTCTTCGACCTGGGTGGCCCCACTGTGGTTCATATCTCCGACCTAGGCTTCGCCACTGGCAACTAGGCTGGATACCACTACCATTCTCAATCCACTGGCTTTTCCAGCTCCCATCTCCGCTTATGGCGCCCCATCACGATTTATTCTCTCTATAACAATCACCATCTCACTCAATACAGGGGCCTAAAGGCCCCTGGAGCATATTTTGTACTAGATAGTCATGACGCGCTATAGAAATGCATTTAAAAAAAAAAATATGCAGAAAACAGACCTACCTCATTAAATTCAAAGTAGCCGATTCGGAACCAGACCTGCCGAATCGGCATGACTAATTGTATAAGCAGATGCCTATTCCCGCGGGTTCTTCCAGCCTACCGTTGGAATTATCGATCTGGTAATCTCGACTATGTGATTATAGCTTGGTATTTAGGTCACACGCCATGTGGATTTTACTCGTAGTTACCTGCATGTATGCTCTTGATCGGAATCGGCTAAGGCAAAATTCCTGATCAACGAGGATCAACCCGTGCTGTGACGATACACCTCAAGATTTCTTACACTGGTCTTCTACAAAGAATTCTTTCTGTATGGCTCAACATTTTTTCTTGCAGACTGTAAACACTGAAGCTTTGACAAAACTTGAACTTGTTACAAAATATTACCTCATAAGCCGCTCATATGTCATTTGATTCAGCTAAGACGTTCTCGCTCGAAGTTGGAGAAGAACAGGATGCATCGAACGATTCAAAGCTCATAATTCCATACGTAGTACTTATGAGTGATTAAATGTAGGGGAGAAAAGCCTAGAACCCGTTAGTCCGTCCCACCAGAATATTTTCGCTCCATCTGAAAGAGATAGAGGACATATACAGTAATGAACACTGATTGGCGATCCAATGAAAGAAGCTCAAGCGCTGAAGAAGACCAAGGAGTTTTCAAGCGCCCAACGCGTTGCGGGCTTGCGGCGGGTCCTTCGAGTTAAGCGGGTTTAGAAGATTGAGGCGCATGACACCTCGCTGTCTTCGTTTAATGGGCTCGCTTATCGCACTATGTGCTCTGGAATTTATCGAAAATGTCAATTTCATGAAAGACACAAGCAGTAGAAGTTGAGGTGACTTGGAGTCTTGGACTCGCTTTCGACTCGGAGGCGTGAGAACATCGTATGATTACGCAACAAACAATGCAAATCGTGATATCTATATTAGGAAGGGGACTCATGCAGATCCCAAAGGTGGCTCTTTTTTTATTTATTTTAAAAATGCGTTTCTATAGCGCGTCATGACTATCTAGTACAAAATATGCTCCAGGGGCCTTTAGGCCCCTGTATTGAGTGAGATGGTGGTTGGTATAGAGAGAACAATAGTAGTGGGATGCCATAAGCAGAGAGAGGGGCTGGATAAATACCAGCGGCAAAAGAACTAGTGTGGTGTTCTGTCTAGTTGCCGGAGGTGAAACCTAAAGCAGAAACATGTACCACCGTGGGGCCACCCGGGTCAAAGACGAGGATGGGCTCCACCTCGAAGGCGGAGTGGGAGTCAAGGAAAGAGGAGAGGAGAGGGAGACTGTCTTTAGAAAACCATTTGGCTTCCTGCAACAGTAAAGGTGTCTTCCATACTGCTCTTCGAGCAGCAAGGGTGTGTGGGCATGAGAGCAGGAGGTGGGCTCATGTCTCAGGAACATGGCAGAAGGGGCAAAGGGGATCACGTCCCGGAATGCATCCAAAATACACGCCAAAACCGGCATGACCGAGGAGGGTCTGGAAAACTTTGCACTTAGTGCGGCAACCCAGCTTGAGGTTCTGCATCAGGGCAGACGGCTTAGTGGAGGGAGTCAGTGTAGAGCCCATAGAATGAGCATCCGAGGTCCCTTTGAATTTACGACAGGTGACAGCCCACTCGTTTTTCCATTTAGTTAGTGCCGTAGAGGAGGCAACTTCCCGGAGGAAGCGAATGGTAGGCAGGAATGGAGAAGCTCCCAGGGGGGGGTGGTCCGTGATGCCGGTGGCGAGAATGTCAGCAAATTCATTGCCTTCCATGTTGGAATGCCCCGGTACCCAGTGCAGGTGAAAGAACACATGGGGAAACCGCTTGGTAGCGGCTTTGAGGCATTTTCGAATGAGGAGGGCAACATTAACACCAGGGGCTGGATGAGGGTCAGCAATGAGGGTAAGAGCCACCTCGCAATCAGTGTAGAGCTCAACCTGTGTAATTGCAGGGTGAAGCTCATAAGAGTGAGCCAGCAGCCAGGCGGCGTCAGCAATAGCGGCAAGTTCACAGTCCGTAGCGTGGACCGACGAACCTAAAGAGGTTTCGTGGGTGAGGACATTCTCCCCACGGTAGAACCAGGCGCCGGCAGCTCCGCTGGAAAAAGAGGAGGGGGACATGCCCTTGTGGGAACCGTCGGTGTAGATAAGGAGGCGGGAGGGAGTACCTTTCAGCTGGTTGATAAGACCGTGATGGAACTGAACAAGTGCCTCTCACGCTTCCAAAGAGTGGTCAATTGCTCGATCGATGCTTACGTGCCGCAGGGCAGGTAGAGCAATCCATGGTGGGTGAGTGTAGCGTGGAACTCGTTCGCATCCAGGGGGAACCCAGGAGACGAAGGATGTAGTGATGGCACCCTTACGTGTAGTGCGCAAGGGGAGGAGAGAGTGCATGGTGGTAAGATATCTTATGGCCGTGTGGGTTTTGGTATGCTCTAGACGAAGGGGGATGGGCAGAATGGATGTGAGGACTTCCGAGGGGCCACGTGGGGACGTGCGCCATGAGCCAAGGATACGGCGGCACGCAGCGGACTGGACGAGGGTCATTTTGTCACATTTGCTTTTCTGGCGAACACCCATGAACCATAGGGGGGAGCCCCATAGTAACACCGGCAGTATGCACCCAATATAGAGACGACAGAGATGGAGTGTCTTAAAATCTACGCACATTGTGGTAGACGATGAGGTGCAGTGGTGGTGATCAGGCAAGGTGGGTTATCAGCGTAAACCGATGTATTTCTAGGGCGAGACCAGCTCCCCTTATATACATGTTCTGTGGGCTAGTACTACTATAACTATCTAGCTCCTATATCGTATGGTGTTATCATTGCGTTATCGTTCACTTAGTAAGGTGGTTGTTCATATGACCACGTACTATATTTATATCGTTCATTATATTTATTTAATAGAGTGGGTCGAGGTGGCGTAAGGTGTTGCCGAGGAGTTCCAGGGCACGGAGAGAGGACATGGCTCCAAAGGTGGCTCTGCAGGAGGCTTCAATTTGAAGAGTTCTGGACTTCCAAGTCCCACGGATAACTTTTATATCCAAATGAACAATACAGCTTGACCAGTTTTTAGCCATCTTGCGACTCCGTCGGATTCCCACGCATCTTAACGGACTTACTAAGGCTCATGAGTGCCGAAGGACTTCGTCACCAGTACCTGCCGACGGCAGCATTCCGAGTCGTAATGCCCTGGCACTTTGCGTATAAAAGAGTGGCTTGCTGTTCAATTTCTCCCATCTCATATTTCAATCACACATTCCAAACAGCACTTTCGAAATGTCACTTTGGGCACCTGCTCCTCCGCCAGCCAATCCTCTCGGCCGCTACCGCGTGCTGTCGCCACTCGCTGGAGTGCGTGTCTCACCGCTCCAGCTAGGTGCAATGAGTATTGGTGATAAGTGGGGAAAATATGGTATGGGAGAAATGGACAAGGAATCGTCGTTCAAATTACTTGATGCGTTTTACGACGCTGGCGGGAATTTTATTGACACAGCCAACGGCTAGTACGTTATTCGTGGACTGTTGGCCAACTTATTTCACGTAACTAATGCTACACCTATACTTAGTCAAGACGAGACTTCTGAAGCCTTCATCGGGGAATGGGCAGAGAAACGAGGCATCCGAGATCAGCTTGTTATTGCTACAAAGGCGCGTGATCACAGCCTTCCTTCTCCGCAATATATATGACTTACACATTGAACAGTACACGACGAACTACAAGCGTGGACAAGACAATACTAATATCAAAATCAAGGCTAACTATACGGGCAATAACGGTAAATCACTCAAGATCAGCGTCGAGGCGAGTCTCAAAAAGCTCCGCACAAGCTACATCGACATCCCCTACGTTCATTGGTGGGACTACAACACCTCCATCGAGGAGGTCATGAACAACTTGCATCATCTCGTCGCTTCAGGAAAGGTCCTTTATCTAGGAGTGTCGGACACACCTGCGTGGATCGTCTCGGCTGCGAACCAGTACGCGAAGGATCATGGCAAGACGCCGTTCATGATCTACCAGGGTGCGTGGAATGTCATGGCACGCAGCTTCGAACGCGATATTATTCCGATGGCGCGGTCACTCGGACTCGCGCTTGCCCCTTGGAACGTACTTGCCGGAGGCCGTTTGCGTACAGACGCAGAAGAGAAACGCCGTGCCGAGTCTGGAGAGAATGGCCGCACGATTATACAGGCCGACTGGATGCGTAACGAAGACGAAAAGAAGGTCTGTGCTGCGTTGGAAAAGGTCGCAAAGGAAGTTGGGGCAGAGCACATCACAGCTGTTGCGATTGCCTACGTGATGCAGAAGACGCCTTATGTGTTCCCCATCATTGGTGGGCGTAAGGTGGAGCATCTGATGGCGAACATCGAGGCGCTCAAGATATCGCTTTCGGATGAACAAATAAAGTACATCGAGAGCATCATTCCGTTTGACCCGGGATTCCCGAATGCCATGATTGTGAGTGACTCTTACGGTCAAGTCTACACTTGTGAACCTAACATTCTCCTTTTCAGGGTGATGGTTCGTCTGCATCGCTCTTACTCGGATCCGCTGCATATGAGGACGGATGGCCGCTGAAGCAGGCGATACGACCTCAGTAGCTAAATGTTACGACGTCATTTAAATATCGATGTTGAAAAGAGCTGTTGTAAACCGTAGGCGTACATGAGGCAAGTAACATGAAATGAACGAATTGACTTCAAAAACCAGGTGCATCCTTGAATGATGTTGGCCGGGAATGGATCTTCTCTCAGTAAATCCTAAAGTAAGTGGGAGGGGAAAGAAGTTGCTTCGGATAGCAAGATGGCTTCAGAGGGTACTAAAAGTGTTGCGCGCAGTGAATAAGAAGCGTCACTCCGTATAAACCAGCTTCAGTATTTTCCTCTAAAGAGATATACAAAGTATCGAATCGGTTAGAGCAGAGAATTGGAATATTGGCGATAAATAAATGATTAGTCATGATACAATGATGCTCAGCTCACAAACAAAAATGCAGGACTGGGGTGCAAGGGAAACAGACTACATGCTCGTTCTTAAATAGGAGACTGTTTAGTAATCGCATTCAAATTCACGTATACGGACATTGGAGAATATATATGGAAGTTGGTGCAGATCTCAAAACCCCGATACATCAATAGGGTCCTCCCAAATATAGGGCATGCAACACATAGAGTTCGGTGCTTGCCGAAATTGTGTGACCAATCACTAGGCGAATGCTTTTTTCGCACGGAATTTTCTCATCCTTTTCATGGGCTTTTCCCTTCTTTTTTTTTATTTTTTTTTTTTTTAGATCTGCATTTATATACCGCTACATTACAAAGTAAAAGACGTGGATGTGAGACCATCTGAAGTATCAGGCAAGAGGAGTTTAACAAGGTATAAAGTGTCTGGCTTTTAACTGTTGAATGGTATGAAGTTTGTGGATCAGAAGTGTTTTAAGTAATTTTGTCAGGTGGGATAGGAATTGGAATAACAAATTTAGAAGGAGGGGGTGGCAGTTTTATGGTTTCTATGATGACTGATATTGATTGCATAAGGTGGGAAAAATTAATTGATTTTTTATGATGTGAGGATTGATGGGATTTGAATTGTTTAATGTCCGATATTTGTGACTCTGAGAGGTGTGACGTGACAGCAATTGGAGCGGTGTGTGTGCATGAGGCTAGGGGCAGGTTGCCATGAGGTGTGATGTTGACTCCGAATTGTAGGAGGACTGATGTTAAGTACATGCATGGGCCATAAAAGTTGAGGTGTTCTTGGTAGAGGAGGATATGCCATGAATTGTGTGGTTGCTCAATAATGCTGATGACCTGTAGTTTGTACTGGCATATGGCCCAGTCTAATATGTGCTGATTTTCATCAACGAGGTTGAAAGGTTCATAGGTGGTATCAGTTTTGAAGTTTGGCACCGGGAGGTGAAGGAATAGAAGGGGGCATGGGGGAATGGGGGAAAGGGGGAGTGGAATGATGAACAAGGCCGTAAAACAGCTTGACGGATGTCTACTGTGAGTGAGGACTGGTGTGGGTGGTTAACCCAGGGAGTTTAGGGGTGGTGCGAGTGGATGTGCACTGGGTGAGATGATGGTGGTTAGAGGTCAAGGTGTGTGGGGCTTTTCCCTTCGTAGACTGCGAAGTTCGAACATCGAAATTTTGACCGGCTTCATAAAATGGTTACGCAAAACTTCCCGATAACCCCCTGCCCCAGCTGTCATTTGAATCAGGGATGTCCAAGCTATTAAATAAATATAACGAACGATATAAATATAGTACGTGGTCATATGAACAACCACCTTACTAAGTGAACGATAACGCAACAATAACGCCATAGGATATAGGAGCTAGACAGTTATAGTAGTACTAGCCCACGGAACGTGTATATAAGGGGAGCTGGTCTCACCCTAGAAATACATCGGTTTACACTGATAACCCACCTTGTCTAAACTCCACCACTGTACCTCATCATCTACCACAACGTGCATAGATTTTAAGACAAGCCCACAATTTAATGGACAAAAAGAGGATACAACGAACATTTCAAGGTTCGCACGAGTGTGGTAACGGAAGCAGCAAGTGGACAGAGATCCGGGAAACACTAAGACTTTACCCGATAAGCTCAAAGGGGTGTAAGGGTGGTAGATAGCACTGGACACATCGTAGGGAAGTTCGGTCGTCGCACTGGCACAGCCCGGCTTATGTTGCCTTACAACTACGTTTGTCGTGCGGTCCAGTGCGCAGATTCAGATTTATGGGTGGCTCAGCTTCCGAAGGCGAAAGGAGCATAGTGTACAACAGGGTGGTTTTTCTCACTTCACGATCCTAAAGGGACCAGCGCGGGAACTAAACGATCATCAAAAGGAAACCATTTACGGGCGGACTTTTAATGTAAATATTTCCAATCCATGCCACCTACTTCTCATTCCAGTAAGTTTGACTTATTCACACTACCGTCATAGAATCGGTAACTGGCAGAGATGTTTCCGAACAGACGTCATCGGTTGGATCAATGCGACTAGGCATCCACCGATACTTCAGGCAACCGCCACTGTGCTGGGACTTATAAAAGGGTGCCACCCATCCTCTGGGACCACCCTTTCTCTCTTCATCTCCATACATAAGCAGCTTGAACGGTATGGCTCTCTGGGAACCTGCTCCTCCGCCACCCACTGCACTCGGTCGCTACCGCGTGCTTTCTCCGCTTGCTAGTGTACGCGTCTCGCCGCTCCAACTCGGAGCTATGAGCATCGGTGATAAATGGGGAAAAATTGGCATGGGTGAAATGGATAAGGATTCGTCTTTTAAGCTCCTTGACGCATTCTACGACGCCGGTGGCAATTTTATTGACACAGCTAATGGCTAGTATGTTGCCTCTAGTCCTCTACTAACGTGTTGTGTTCAAATAACGTCTTACTTCAGCCAGGACGAAACATCCGAGGCCTTCATAGGCGAGTGGGCGGAGACACGCGGTATTCGAGACCAATTCGTAATTGCTACGAAGGTGCACGTGAATAGCATACTCTTCACTGAGTTCGACTTACCTGAAGACAGTATACAACAAACTATAAACGCGGGAACAGTGATGTAAATATCCAAGCAAATTATACTGGCAATAACGGCAAGTCCCTCAAAATTAGCGTTGAAGCGAGTCTCGAAAAACTACGCACGAGCTATATCGACATTCTTTACATACACTGGTGGGACTATCACACGTCAATTGAGGAGGTCATGAACAATTTGCACCACCTCGTCGCCTCGGGAAAGGTCCTTTATCTGGGAGTGTCCGACACACCAGCCTGGGTCGTCTCAGCCGCGAACCAGTACGCAAAGGACCATGGAAAGACACCGTTCGTGATCTACCAAGGTGCCTGGAACGTGATATCATCCCGATGGCGCGTGCACAAGGGCTGGCACTCGCGCCTTGGAATGTACTTGCCGCAGGACGTTTACGTACAGACGCAGAGGAGAAACGCCGCGCCGAGTCGGGAGAAAAGGGTCGTACGCTTATGGCTCCGGACTGGATGCGCAACGAAGACGAAAAGAAGGTCTGTGCAGCACTGGAAAAAGTGGCAAAGGAAGTCGGGACAGAGCACATTACAGCTGTTGCGATTGCCTACGTAATGCAGAAGACGCCCTATGTGTTCCCCATCATTGGTGGGCGCAAGGTGGAGCATCTGATGGCGAACATCGAGGCGCTCAAGATATCGCTTTCGGAAGAGCAAATAAAGTACATTGAGAGTATTATCCCGTTTGATCAAGGGTTTCCAAGTACCATGATTGTAAGTGGCATTGATGATGTTTGTAGGAGGAAGTCTGATTCCCGTCTAGGGTAATGGCACCGCAACGAACCCCATGCTTTTATCAGCCGCGAATGAAGACATGTGGCCGACGCAGCAGACGATCAGGCCGCAGAGAAACTAGTCGTGGTATCGGTAGTATGTTGCGTTCTGTAATAACCCAAGGTTCAATTCTACGTGAACGGGCATGTAATACTACACATTCGTATCGTTCCTGCAGAGACCAGTTTAAATGCTTTCGAAAGACGCGGCCAGGTCCTGTTAGTTTGTCTGGAAGCCGTATCAAAACGATGAAAGAGGAAAGCCACAACAATTACTGTCCTACTGTAGCGTGAGTGTTCTTCAGAAGTACATACAACATGTGTTCATGTAATACACACTTTTTGAAGTTCAATGACCCATGCTGTTAACGTTGGAAAGAATTTCGTGTGCCGAATTTCGAATCCGGGCTTGGGCACTGCTTCCAAACTCAACTCTAGTACACCGGCTTGGCGACGCGTGTCGTGGCCGTGCCATCAAATAGCCTCTAAGCCGACTCGGAGCCGCGCACTGCATGACAAGATTCCCAAACGCAAATCCCTCTTACGAATTAGGAAGGTCTTTTTCGCTGATCCCATAGAGCTGACTCCGCCTGCGGCTATGAGTTTCTCACTGCCAGCTTCTATATCCACTTCACATTCATTCGTCAAATACTTTGCTCATTGCCACACTGTCATGGCCGGGGACATCACATAATAATGGTAAGCTTACTAAAGTGCAATACAAGCACGCCAGAGGGGTCGTCACCATGTCCCGTCAGCAGGAACGGTCAGGAAGCCTCCAATATGTATGAAAGACTGTAAACATCCTCATTGTAACCTCATTCTTCTGCCTTATTCTCAAAAACAATCACGTCTATCTCTCCGAAATGTCTTTTTGGGCGCCCCCTCCTCCATCGGCTACGGCGCTCGGTCGCTACCGCGTGCTTTCACCGCTCGCTGGGGTGCGCGTCTCACCTCTCCAGCTCGGTGCTATGAGCATCGGCGACAAGTGGGGAAAATACGGACTGGGAGAAATGGACAAGAGATCGTCATTCAAGCTTCTTGATGCATTTTACGATGCCGGAGGCAACTTCATCGATACTGCCAACAGCTAGTGCGATACCTTATTGCTCCCTGACCAATCCAGTAATTTGCCTAATCACACCGCCTTTGTAGCCAAGATGAGA
The DNA here is from genome assembly GCA_002794785.1 of Coniferiporia sulphurascens. NCBI lineage: Eukaryota > Fungi > Basidiomycota > Agaricomycetes > Hymenochaetales > Hymenochaetaceae > Coniferiporia > Coniferiporia sulphurascens. The sequence continues at coordinate 953,795 of NBBA01000012.1, read as the reverse complement.
CGTCTGAGGAATTCATTGGAGAGTGGGCGGATACGCGTGGTATTCGAGATCAACTCGTTATTGCGACAAAGGTGCGCAATCACGGGTTTTCTTTCAAAGTTCTTGACTTATGTATATACACATGTACATTGAGCAGTACACGACGAACTATAAGCATGGACAAGACAATATCAATATCAAGGCCAACTACGTGGGAAATAACGGCAAATCGCTCAAGGTCAGTATCGAGGCGAGTCTCAAGAAGCTCCGCACGAGCTACATCGACATCCTCTACGTTCATTGGTGGGACTACAGCACCTCCATCGAGGAGGTCATGAACAACCTGCACCATCTCATTGTTTCTGGCAAAGTTCTCTATTTGGGTGTCTCCGACACGCCCGCATGGGTCGTCTCGGCTGCGAACCAGTACGCGAAGGATCATGGCAAGACGCCCTTCGTAATCTACCAAGGCGCTTGGAACGTCATGGAACGTAGCTTTGAGCGTGATATCATCCCGATGGCTCGCGCACAAGGGCTCGCGCTTGCACCTTGGAACGTACTTGCCGGAGGACGTCTACGCACAGACGCAGAGGAGAAACGCCGCGCCGAGTCTGGAGAAAAGGGCCGAACTGCCATGCAACCTGACTGGATGCGTAACGAGAACGAAAAGAAGGTCTGTGCGGCGCTGGAGAAGGTAGCAAAGGAGGTGGGGACTGAGCACATCACAGCTGTCGCGATTGCATACGTGATGCAAAAGGCGCCATACGTCTTCCCTATCATTGGTGGACGAAAGGTAGAGCATCTGATGGCGAACATCGAGGCCCTCAAGATATCGCTTTCCGAAGGGCAAATAAAGTATATCGAGAGCATCATTCCGTTTGACCCAGGATTCCCGAACGCCAGCTTTGTAAGTGAACTTAGCCGGTGCAAACATGTGAAGTGTCTTACATTCTTCTCAGGGTGACGGCACGGGGCCAAACATCCTACTTGAATCTGCGAGCCATGAGGATAGATGGCCGCTTAAGCAGGCGATCAAGCCGCAGGGTAGCTAAGCACATGGTTTCTGATTCTCGTAATGAACTTGAAGTACGATGGGCATGTATTAGCCATAGCATTATCCTTGAAGAAACCGATTGATTTCACGAAAGGGAACTACATGCTCAGTAATTAGTCACAGGGAGCTTCTTCAAGGGATGTAGGGTGACCCAGTCTGGTAAACAGTAGGCGAGGGACTGAGTAAGTCGAGACATTGAAAAACCAAAGAATAGTACTATGTGACGGAATATAATCGACGTGACAGAGTGTGTTGTTTTAAAACCCGGACAAAAAATTACTCCATTGGCAATTTTTACCGCGCGAACGACTGGCCGCAATATATGATTGTCAGTACAAACATGGCATATGGTGATAACCGTGACAGCAAAATCTAGTTCGATGCGTGCAATTGTTTGCGTAATATCAGAACAGCTCGCCGATCAATATCCCATAAGTGGATTAGCGTCTCATTAGAAATACTTACGTAGACATTCGTTCCCGCGCTTCCCCTCTCGACGGCGAGTCTTTTTTGGCATAGCCACGTATTCAGACTGCTCTGTCACACCGACCGCCTGCCAGTGGAAATATTGTTATAAGAAAAGGTCTGAGTCCTCACATAGCTCGTCAATAACTCGGAAAACCAACATATTGCCTCTTAAAATCTATGCACGTTGTGGTAGACGATGAGGTGCAGTGGTGAAGTTCAGGCAAGGTGGGTTATCAGCATAAACCGATGTATTTCTAGGGCGAGACCAGCTCCCCTTATATACACGTTCCGTGGGCTAGTACTACTATAACTAACTAGCTCCTATCTCGTATGGCGTTATTGTTGCGTTATCGTTTACTTAGTAAGGTGGTTGTTCATATGACCACGTACTATATTTATATCGTTCGTTATATTTATTTAATACTCCCCTTCAAACTTTTACTAGACGGAGTAGACTTGTAAAACGTTTGATTAATTCTATCATTAGCGCTTTTGTCATAATATCAGCCTTTTGCTGTCCAGTTGGAATATATGAAACTGATATAGTTTCATTTTCAATATAATCTCGTAAGAAGTCTTTTCGTATATCTATGTGTTTTGTTCGTTGTGTATATTTTTGTTCTGTTGAATTTACTATAGTTATGGCTGCTTGATTATCACATAATATTTTTGTAGGTGTATCCAAGGTCTGCAGTACCTCTTCAACCAGTCTTCGTAGCCATATAGCTTCTTTTACTCCATGAGTTAAAGCTTGTAATTCCACTTCACATACTGATAATGACACTAATTCTTGTTTTTTACTTGACCATGATATTGTTGCGTTTCCTATTTGGAATATATATCCTGATATTGCTTTATGGCCTTCTTGTGTCATTCCATCGGCATCGGTATATCCGATTAACTCGATTGGTTCTTTACCTCCGAGTATTAACCAATAATCGTTTGTTCCCTTTAAATATTTAAAACAGTGTTTTACTGCATTGTAATGTTCAATACTAGGTTTATTTAAATGCCTAGCAAATTGACCTGTTGCGAATGATATGTCAGGTCTCGTACAATCTGCTGCATATCGTAATGCTCCAACCATGTTCATATACAGTATTTGATTCATGAAGTTTAATTCTTCATTAGTTGGATTTTCGAGTGATTTTAACACTTGACCAGGTGTCATTGGTGTTCGTACCGTTGCAGCATCTTTTAATTTATATTTTTCTATGATATTGTCAATATAATGTTTTTGTCTTAGTTTGATTATTCTTTCTTCTCGGTTTCTTTCAATTTCAATACCAAGTAACCAATGTATGTCATTTCCGTCAGTGAATTTTACATGTTTTCCAATTTCTTCTTTAAAGGCTTTTATTATTAATAAATTTAAGCCACATATGGTTATATCATCAACATGAATGAAAAGTATTAGGATTGTTTTTCCTTTTACTTTTCTTAGGAATACTGCGTTATCTTGGACTGCTCGTGTTAGTCCTATTCCTATTAATATTTCTGATAATTTTTTATACCATCGTCTGCCTGCTTGTTTTAATCCGTATAAGGCTTTATTTAATTTTAAAACTTGTCCAGGTTTTATTTCGATTAAGTTTCCTGGAGGTGCTTTTATATATATATTTTCGTTTTTATCTAGTTCACCATATAAGTAAGCTGATTTTATATCGATTTGGTGAATCTCGTAATTGTTTGTTGCACTCCAACTTAATATGGTTCTTACTGTGGCTAATCGTGCCACTGGAGCGAATGTATCATTTGAGTAGTAGTCTATGCCTTCTTTCTGGGCAAATCCTTGAACTACTAATCTTGCTTTGTATCGTTCTATTTTTCCGTTTGCTAATCTTTTTGTTTTGTAAACAAATCTTGTTCCGATTATGTTTGCTTCTTTTGGTGGATCAATGATTTTCCATGTAGATCTTTCAATTAACGTTTTTATTTCTTCTTTCATTGCGTTGATCCATTGATTTGCGTCAATTCTATTGATCGCTTGTTGATATGAATTTGGATCGCCTATTAATTCTGTATTGAATTGATTGAATTCCGTAAGATAAGCGACTGTATTTTGTTCGTCAAAGTTTAGACCTAATGATTTTTTCGTTGGTTTAATAGTTCTTATTGGTCTTTCATTTGTTAATTCTTTTATTTGCTCGTTTTGTTTTTCTGTTATATTCTCCCCTTCAATTTTAGATGGTGGAGAATCTAAAAATTGTAGATTTCATTCGACTGAGATTTTTCTATTATGATAGGTTCTATGACCTTTGCTTTCTTCGTCAAATCCTAGCCATTGTGCATATTTTCCTTTTGGTTGTAATTTATTTACGTCTTCTTGTCGTATAATGCAATATTGGCCAAATTCTTTTAAATCATCAATGTTGTAATTTTCATTATATTGTTTATAATATGGTGTTTTAAAATCAATAGCACTCTTTGGCGTTCTATTGTAAACATAAGTACTGTATTTTACAGCTTCTCCCCATAAACTTGGAGGTAATTTTGCTTGTAGCAGATTTACTCGTGTATTGTTTAAAATCATTTGATGTGATCATTCTGCTACTCCATTTTGTTGTGGCGTATCGTGTACAGTCAGCTTTCATATTGTTCCATGTTTTTCTAAATATTCAGTGAATTGTTTACTTAAAAACACTGTGTCATTATCGCTTTGTAATATTTTTATTTTTATATTAAATTGTGTATTGAGCATAGTAGCCCAAGTCGTATAAGCATTTAAGCCCTCATCTTTTGTTTTTAATAAAATCATTTTTATCCATCTTGTAGTGTCGTCTACAAGTGTTAGAAGGTATTTATATCCTCCAATAGCATGTGTGGATGCTGGACCCCATATGTCCATATGTATGTGATCGCCGAATTTTTCGGCTAATTTTGAAATACGTAATTTTGGAATTTGCATTCTTTTAATATTTGCTTCTATGCAGATTGTGCATTGAGTTTCGTCGTAATTTGATATTTTGTTATTTGTGATTTGATCTTCTTTTAGTAATCGTTTTATGTAGGCATAACTTATATGCCCGAGTTTTTTGTGAAGTTCAAATAATGTTACATTTTTTGTAGCCGTTTGTACATCATTGTTAAATATACTATACAATCCATTTTTGTTTAAGATTTTTCCGCATAAAGATCCATTAGGATACTTTATTATACATTCATTTTCTTTATAAATAAATTTGTAGCCATCTTGACATAGAAGTCCTTGAGAGACTAATGTCATATTCATCTTAGGATTGTAGTATACGTTTGATAATGTTATGACACTTACCGAGTGTCCATTGGGGATGTAAAGCTTAAGATCCCCTACTATATTTGCCATAAATGTTGTTTTATTTGCGGCCGTTATCGTGATTGCGTCGGTTTTGTATGTATTTCATAATCGATTTAGATATGGTGTTAGATGTATCGTTGCACCAGTATCAATTATATCCATTGAGGAATAAATATTGTTAGCAATTTTTTCTGTTGTTATAACGTTAATGCTTACGTCCAAATTATTATCATCCACGTCTTCCATGGCGCTATCGTAGTTTCCTATTTTGTCAAGGAAGTCGTTATAGGAATATATTGGGAATTCTCCCATGTCGAAATCGTTATCGTCGACTTCGGTTATGAAGGCGCCAATTTCGCCTTGGCCGATTACGGTGCTTAGTTCGATTCGAGAGCTCAATGCGACGTTTGTTGCTGCTGCTGCTGCGGTATGTTTAGCCTGGGCCGCACTTGCCCCAGTCGTTGTCGGTGCTGCTGACGCACCCATTTCCTTCCCTTTTCCTTTGTCGTCGTTCACGTCCTCTTTTTTCTTTTGGGCTGCCTTTGTCCATTCCGTTTTTGGCGCCCAGCAGTCTCAACTAAAGTGCCCTAGTTTGTTACAATTGTAGCACTTAATAACGTGTGATTGTTGGTTAGGGGAATATCCCCCTCGTCCTCATCCTCGCATATATCCTCCACGGCCCCTATAGCCGCGACCTCGTGGTTGGACTCCGTGGCTGTTACCGCGTCCGTGGCCCCTAAAGTAGGGGTGGTTCCGCTCGTCCTTGGGCAGGTGGTTAGCCGCCGCTCCTGTCCTCTGATGATTTTTATGCCACCCCTTGAAGGCGTTTCTCAGTGCCATTAGTAAAAATTGAGGGGTTAGTTCAATTTCATCTTTGTCCGGGTTCGTTTCGTTAATTGTTTTAATGTATAACTCACTCTGTGTGAGTACGTATTGGTATTGTTCGGGCGTTGCCCACGTAATAGCCGATATATATGTCGACTCTGAAACTTTTACCCCTTGGGCTATGAGTTCCTCGTATTTATTGCTGAGGTTATCGAGCGTTCCATCGAAATGGCTGACATGACCTCGGATATCAAAAAGGGCAGCCTCATTAAAGCCCTTTGTAATTGTTGTCTGGACGTTATATCGTCCGTCAAGCGCTTTGAGTAGCGCTGGAATATCTTTAGAGAAATTAAGATAATAAGCCAATATCTTGTCGGGCATAGTGCGCATAATGCCGTTATATAAAGTGCTTGATATACCAGCCTCTCCAGTTCCTGGGGAGTTAGTGAGCAGGTTACCGTAACCTGCACTCTCGATTGCACTTTGGACTCTGTAGTTCCAGAGTTTATAATTTCTGTGGCCATCGAGTTTCTTGATTCCGTCGAAGAATTTCTGGAGTTCCGCGAGTTTAGTTGCCATACTCAGTTCATCTTCCTCAGTATCGTTAGCATCTGAATCGTCAGGATCAGATGGTTCTGATGGCTCACGTGATGGGTTATTTTTAGATTCTTCGGAGTTTTCTTCTTCATTATCTTCTTTTTTATCATTGTCTTCTTTCTTATCGCTTTCTTCTTCTGGCTTAATATATGGGTTATCAATTTTAAATTGAGCTTTTTCATTTGGATCTGATATGCCCAAATACGTACTTATTCGGTATCTGATTTCGGATGATTTTCCTTGATCTGATATTCCTAAATCTTTAGTGTGATTCGTTAGTTCCATTTTATAGTCAGTTCTTATTTTTAATTTTTCGTCTTTGGTAGAATTATCATACCTGTTTATTCGATCTTGTATTTGTTGTTCCATTCCGTTAATAGGTATTTGTCTTAGGTTACATTGTAGTATTAGGTCGACTAACCTTTTGCTATCTTTGGCTTTTTGAATTTTTTCTTCAAGTTCTTCGATAGTAGATGACTGTGTATACGTTATTTTTAGTTCGTTAGCTATTATTCGTAATCCTGATAATTTTTGCAAACGTGTTTGCTCACAAGTGTTTGGTTTCTGTCCGTCAGACATGATTTCGTTATTCGAGGATGTATATGTTCGTTAATTGTTTCATTAGTTGTAGAGTCAAGGCTCATAACCTCTTAAAATCTACGCACGTTGTGGTAGACGATGAGGTGCAGTGGTGAAGTTCAGGCAAGGTGGGTTATCAGCATAAACCGATGTATTTCTAGGGCGAGACCAGCTCCCCTTATATACACGTTCTGTGGGCTAGTACTACTATAACTAACTAGCTCCTATCTCGCATGGCGTTATCATTGTGTTATCATTTACTTAGTAAGGTGGTTGTTCATATGACCACATACTATTTTTATATCGTTCGTTATATTTATTTAATAAATTATGTTTTTTTCAGAAAATTGCTCAGAAGAGAGTAAAGTAGATATTACAAAACCAGCTAATATCCCATATTTGGGTTATGGCTACGATAACAAAATGAGTGTAAGCAAATTTACTATATATAGTAATTTTGCAGCCGATTTTTACCTCTGATAATGGATATTCTTATTAAATTTTTTAAATTTGGTATTCATTATGCATTATCAACTTTATTCATTATCTTATAGGAAATCCCTGACTACCGACTCGGTGGAAGCCCTAGACTACCCATTATGGGAGGATATTCATTATGAGGATGCTCCATTATGGGAGGTCCGACTGTATTATTATTAGGCTGGACACGAAGTAGGGAAAATACGGTTTAGGCCAGGCGCTTAACGGACTGCCAGTGGGCGCTGCTAACGGTGTGTCATATTCTCTAGATCACCCCAGACGCGGGGATCCGGAGAGGCGCTGGCAATGACAGACAAGTGCCGAATATCACTCAATTCCCTCGGTCGTGAATGAACATAGGCATACTCGGAACGACTCCGACCTGTTTTTCACGGAGTCGCAATTATGAATCCTACTCGAGCATGAAGTTGATAGTGTTTCCGAAAACTGGATAGTACTAGTGGGTTACGGATGTATATGACAGATCAGCAACAAAAAATCCAGCACGAAAACATTTATTTATTCACAATTACATACAAACTCATTCCCGATAGTCCAGATCAGACACCCGCTCCTCAACAAACATTCAGCTGGAGAAGCTCCGGCTATGCGCGTATATCTTCTTGCAATTCTTACACAAGTCTTCGATCACTCTTCCGGGGTGAACGACCAGAGTTGCGCAAGCTCAGACGCGTCAGCCAGAAGCTCCAGCTGGTTGACAGCGGAGGATGTAATGATCTGACGATTAGATCGATTAGCTGTATAGAGATTCAAGTGCAGAAAGAGCAAAGGGCTTACGCTGTTGACGTCTGACGCAATCATCGAGCCATTTCCGGAGAAAAAGTCATCGAATGGGATCAACCTGCGTCCGATTTAAGTGTGTGTGTACGAGCGCCGTAGGGATCACGGGTACTAAGCTAATACGTACTTGTAGACGAACGCGGCGGTCTCGACAAGCTTCCACGCCATTGGGGCACCCCCTTGGACGAGCTTGTTGTTCTAGGACATCTTATTAGAATCCGTATAATGCTGTGGAAGATGAGAAAGAACGACATACAGTAGGGTCGACGCGAAAGTAGCCTCCACGATCGTCGAATGCAGTCTCACTATCTGTCGTAGAGACTGACCGGAGCGTAAAGACATTTTCATTGTCGCTGGACGGGTAGGTGAGGTAAGTCCACTTAAAAGTATGCGGATCAGGATATCTTCAACATTGTCTGAAGAAGTTATAAGTGGGGAGAGCAAAGCTTACAAGTTGATTGTCCGTCGCCGGAGTATTTTCGCTCCACCCAAGGATAGGGTTTCCGTCGGCAGTTCCAGAACCAGAATTATCAAGAAAGTGTCCATATCCGAGATTCTGGACATTATAGTTGCTACCGCTAACGGGGTACGGGTCGGGGTGCAGACATGGGAAGAGATGCTGTAGTAAATCGACGAGTGCTCAGGAGGGTATATGGACCTGGATGTTCCTCGTGAAAGCAGCTCCCTTTTTATAGACCCAAAGCCACTTCCATTAGACAGTTAGACAATACGGTTCCGCAAGGATGAAGAATTGGATTAAATTGAAGCGAGGTATATTTCCGAAATCACCGAACTAGAGGGTAGAAGACAAATGATGAACACTAAGTGGCGCTTAACTTGAATGATAGCACGGCCTGGAATCCAGTCGATTGGGATTCCAAGGTATGACAGGCGCTTTCCAGTGCGCTTATGTTTGTGAATACAAAACAAACAAAGCATAGGTTGGAGAAGTGCTTGACTTCTTGGGCGTTTACCAGCAGTGGTTTCGAGCTGCCTGTCATCGAGACAAATCCGGTGAAGACTTATCAACTCGGTTGGAATCGCTAGTAGCTTCGTACATTTGGCCAAGCACCACTCCAGAACTGTCTTTGTGATAGTGAACTTAGAGCGTTTTCATACCAATTCCAAGTGTGTTTAAGCTGCGCATCTTCAAGGCCTCCATGAAGTCGTGATCAAGAAAAAAGCCAACTCCGAGTCAAACTTCAGACTCAGCAAGAAGGGTCAACCACGCGCGTCTTGTGACGAACGGTTGTCGCCGCGTGACGCCGACGGCTCTGGTCACTTCATCTCGTTGTAACTTGTCAAGTACCGTGACTGCTGGCACTGGGTGGTGCATGCTCGCTGGGCCGATTCGACTGCTGAAAGACGGGGCCTGCCTTCTGCACATGCTATCTCGAATAAGCGTCTTCCTCTTCAATCGTGGGCATCAGCCTGCTGTTTCTCGGGGTGTTTGGGTCCTGTGAACAACACATGTCAACTACCTCTACGACCGCAATATTTTGACCAGCGTTGCACATTGTACCGAAGACAATTTGCCCCATAAATATACTCTCATGTTATGCCTGCCTACTATCCGATCTGCCTGTCGCGGCTTCAGCGCAGATCTTTGTTTTCGGGTGACCACATTCGTTCGATCATGTCATGCAGATTTTCTTTACCGACCGCTGATGTTTTTTTTTATTTTTCAAAAAGAATCCGTGACTTCTCCGCATAACGAAGTTTCCCTGGCCCTTTTCAGACGTTCAGACAGCGTTAAGTCGAGTACTACTTGGCGGAGGGGCCTGCCGACGGAGACCGAACCTCATGTTTTTTTAGGTCAATATGCCTTCACTGGGATCAGTTTGGGTTTTCCCTCTACATTATCGCTGGCGCGGACTACCAGGAAGAAAAGAGATGACTCAGTCAGACTCATTTCTGAATGGACACAACGAAGCCTCCTCGCTATATCGATTTCAAACCAAGTCTTCCGGGAAATCTTTCAACGAGACAAAAAGGCTTTGTATACAATGGATTTGAGGGAATTCTCAGTTTTGCACTTTGTATAACTCGCTTTTACGCCCCAGGATTCCCACGGGAAGAACAGAGCGTCCTCCTCTGTAACAACAGACCATGCTACTTCAATTAGTCCCTTCCGACTCCGGTAGAGTCAATACACGGCTCATCTGACTACATTTTCCCGACCGCCTCCTGATTCTGGATGTGAAGTTAGGAAGTCAGCAATGCATCTCTGAATGCACCGATCAAAGCGCTGGAACTTTAAGCGAGTCTACCATATGGCGAGTGCAAGTGTGTCTCAAGTCGCAATAAGCCGTGCGTATGATGACTAATTAATGGATAAGGGGAGGGAGAGAACCGCTTTGGTCAGAAGAGATCCTTCGTAAGCCTTTATTCAAAGCTATTTCGAATCTCCCATCCATCTCAGTTCTTCCCTGTTTTTTCGTTATGAAAAGGCGCCCACGAAGGCAGGTCAACATGTCTTCCGTCACAAGCTTCTAAGGACTGGGACTAGGCGATCCGATGACTGGTGAGTATACAAGCCGTCACCCCATTCCTGTCTCTCGAGCTGGTCCGATGGGACAATACTAACAGTGAACCCGTGCTTTTGCATGCTTCCAACGTTATTGAGCTTCTTTCTTATGGTGGAAAGGTATAGGAAGTTTCCACTCAACAAATTTGAGCGAGTATGAATCATCGAACAGTCCAGTAAATTTCTAATTCGGTTCCTAAATTAAATGCGCTGTGGCAAGCGAAACTTATCTTAGATCAGGGAATTTTTTGTTTAGTTGCTATGAAGTCACCTTTCTGACTGCACATCATTGTTGTTGAGTATTCGAGATTGGAGTGTTTCCCATGCATCCGCCGCAAAGTGGATTCGTCCGACTCCGATCAAAAGGGTCGTGATGCCATCTGCCATCTAAGCCTGTCATTCTCGGTCCTATTTTTACTCTATGCAAACTGAGCGCTCTGTGCGGACGTTACACGAATAATGCAACTAGATTAACGTGTTTTTCATGTGGAACAAGTCAGCCCGTTAATAAAGAATGTAAGCCAACTACTTGTGCTCATCTATCCTACTGAATGTGCTCCCGTAGGATGGAACATGATCTGGTCCACACTGTCTAGATGACTACCAAATGCTAGCACACTGGCCCACCTATTTCGATCTCTCACCCGCGGAAGTCCTTGTGCGCCGACGCGGGTCATAGAAAGACCGTACCTACAGCGGAACCAGTAACTGTGCTTGACAGAAATCAGTCTCCGTTGACTCTTCTTTGTACGACTTCGTTGGAAGGAATCAGATGGTCCGGAGTTTTCCAGTCATCACTTGCTCTTCTGACGGGGCACGAGAGCACGCAATTATTTATTCTTGTCCCCTCACCAAATTATGAACGTGGGTGGGGTGACCCATGTTGTTGAATGATGAACAAGACGTGGACAGCTCGTTTGCGTATAAAACGTACCGTCTTTCATCCCAACGGTCCTCAGCTCGAAGTAATCCCTCGAGAGCAGTCGTAAAACAACAACTAATCCAGCCATTACCCGGACTTCGTCTAATATCGCTTGCTGAAATGGTTGCTCTTGCATCTATCTCTCTTTCCGCAAATTCCGTGGCGCCTGTTAGTGGCAACAGCTATACAATCCAGAACATCGGTTTTGGACACTGGCTTGACAATGCAAACTCCGCCCTCGTCGACGGAAATCCCATTCTCGCTTGGTCTCAGAGCATTCCAGGGACAAACAACCAGACTGTACGTCTTCAGCTAGGGCGCTTCCTCGGCTCATCGGTGCCAACCGTTTATGATTACATTAGTGGACGTACCTTACGTACCCGACTACTAGCGGTGAAACGGTGTTCACTCTTCAGTCTCTTTTCACCTCTCAGCATGAGACGAGCTTTGCGGACAGAGGAGGTTATGTTCGTGTGGACTCAACCGTGAGAATTTGGACTTTTTATTACGAATGACCAAGCTCATATGACAATCACTATTATAAGACCGGAAAGCTCGTTCAGGGAGGCCAGCCTCTAGTTTGGACGCTCGTTGACGTCGCACCGAACATTTACAAGTGTGTGAAGTCGCATACGGCTGTTGTTGTGCATATACTAACAGAACACAATGCAGGATGATGCCATTTGATGCTGTCTTCTCGGACAGCGGAAGGCTTGTGGCTACCGATGTCAATAGCGTATGTACTCCGAGATTATCCCGTCTACAAGGTCTAATGACTCTTCTAAGACTATTACATCGTCTGTAAACAACCAAGCAGCGCTCCAAGTCGATGAGTCTTCCCTTCAGCAGCTCTGGTCGTTCAACACAGTTTGAGCATGCTGAAAGGTTTAGTACCAAGCGACATAAAGAATCGGTCTGATTCCTGTTCTATTGGTAGTGTTGAGTGTAACCGTAGCTTGAAAGTATCTGGTTGAAATGAAATGCCCTGTGTTTGAAAAATCCAATCGTCGTGCTGTCACTGCTGTGTCTCCATTTTTAACGGAATCGAGCTGTTGACAAATACATGTACTCGCCTTATGGTTGAAGGGACACTACTAGGTAGGGTTTTTTGTGGGCTTTCAGTCTATTGCACCTCGGAATCAGACTCGGATGCCTACCGCGGATCTTTGGATTAAAACGTCGCCCGCGCGACTTAGTCACGTGCTTAAAAGTCATTATGTCATTCCTTTGTAAGGCTACCAAGTTACCAACTGCAGTGAGATCAAATTATGATATTATGATATACTGTACTACCTCATCCCTTCTCCTCTACCGCATAAAAGATTAAGCTCAATATGTGGAAATACGTTGTCTGCATGATCGCAATAATGTTTTAATTTGTGGGCATATACAGCAGCATGGGAACATACTTGGCTCACCCCAACATTTGTCAAATTGTATAATTGTGAAGGTGTCGGAGGGTTAGAGTGGACGCGGGCGTCGCCAATTTCCATCGAGTCGCTCATCTTCCAAGGTGGTGACGGAAAAGCCGACACGGCAAACGTAAGGGAAGAGCGGGTTAGGCGTGTCTCAAATATTGGAGATCCTACATGTATATACTGTAGGTCGCGGAGTATTCCGAATAAATCGCGAGAATGCCGGCCCTCAATTGACACGTTACGTAATAAGCCATCTCAAAGTCGTATATCCCCTTCGTCTGAATCAAGCTTGACATATAACTTAAGATGCCGGCTATCTCACGAGGGAGCAGTGCGCGTTCGCGCCGCCGCCAGATGTCGGAGGACAACATCGAAGAAGAGGATCCGACCCAGCGCTCGCGTACGGAGGACGTCGAGGAAGAGGAGGACGGGGACGGAGAGGCTCAGGAACAGCCACGCCGCCGTGCGTCAAAGAAAGCGAAGAAGGCTGCGCGGGCGCAGAGCGAGAGAAATAATGGCAGAGAGAGAAGTCGGCGCAGAAATAGGGATGAAGAGGAGGAGGAGGGTGATGAAGAAGGGAATGCAGACGTCGTGCGGGAGGAGGATATGGACCTAGCGATCGACATCGAGAATTTCCAAGACCAGCCGTTATCCAAAGCGGACAGCAATAAGGTCAATGCGATCGCGTCGGACTGGCAGCTTATCCTGCGCAATGTGCAAGAAACCGCGTTCAAGGTTACTGCCGAGGTCGCGGTGGCTATGGCGGAGGCGGGCGAAGGCAAAGATGGCGAGCTGGTGCGTACGAATGGGGTGTTGGGAGGATGTGCATTAATCTGACGCAAAATTAATTAATTGATGACATGGTTGGACGATTTAGGCTTTGAAGGAGCTTGAACGTATGGACACTGCTATGCGTGAGCTGCTCGACACACGGGCCGAACTAAAGGCGCACCAGGACACCCTTGAACAGATTGCTAATGACCTCGTACGCGGCGAAGATATAGTTCGTGTATTCTTTCCCTTTCCGAATACCACAATTACCTTATTTTCATTTTTTGTACGTTTAGAACAATGTGATAGAGAGATACGAGGGTGGCGTCGAAGACAAGAAAGAGGCCTGGGGAAACAAGACATCGCGCCAGAAATATGCAAAGGACGCCACATACATAGAATTCATGCAGAACATATACGTCCGTGATGTATTCCCTCAATTCCCTCTCGCATGGTGTATCTGAAAAATGTTCCTAATCCTACAGGAAGTGCAGCATCCCGATCAGGCCATGCCCCCCATGACCGAGTTTATTGAGAGAGGTTCATATTCTCTTTTCTAAAAGGGGATATACACTGAATTACCGGTTGTAGAGGAAGATGATGACTCCGAAAGCGACGAAATCGAAGTGGGCGGTGCTTCACAAGTGTACACCTGCCCGATCACTCTCACAATTCTGAAAGAGCCGATGACATCGTTAGTATCTCTTCGCTCTTTCATCTTCTATTTTGGCATAATCAGACAGATAGCTCACGTTAATTCATGTTTATAGACAAATCTGTAAGCACAGTTTCTCCAAGGACGCAATCGTGGAATACTTTGGTGGGAGTCGGTCGACGAAAAAGAAGTGTCCCGCAGCAGGCTGCAGTAAATTAATCGGTATCACTGATTTCCAGGTAACTATATTCCCCCTGCTATTTCAAAGTCGGGAAAACCGCGTTAATTATGACCTGCAGCCCAACAAAGAGCTGGAAAAGAAAGTCAAAGCATACGAACGGAGAGAGCGACAGCGAGTCGCGGAAAAGGAAAGCGGCGCTGACAGCGCGGAAGAAGTTATCGACTGACCGTCACTGCATCGGAAAAATGAAGCGGATACATTAAGGTATATGTATTTAATTGAGTATGCCTATTTTACAGTCTTTGCAAACGTGTATACATACGTATTTCTAAGAGCCGTTAATCCCTACATTCCCCTCCGTTCCCTTAGAGATTGCAGGTAATGTTAAATCCCCTATGGCAATGTCGCGCCGTAGGACGGGAGAGAATATAATGAGCTATTGAGACCCCCGAGAGTTGGCCGTGCTAACTACCGCTGCTCGCGCTGCAGAGCACTCTGTTCTCCTGAGTCGTCGGGGCCCATTGGCATGTCGTGGGCATTCCCATTCGCAGGGGCGGGGGAAACCACGGCCTCTTCTGTTGCTGAAATATCACCGTTCGTTCCACTACCCACTCCATTTACAGCAGTCCCTTGGCTAGTACTCGGCGTCGGATACTCTCTGTCTGCGCCTTCGTACTCACTCGGCCGTAGTACATTTCCGTTCTGAAATATCCATGGTCCATGCGGCATCTCACCAATGACAGCACGCGTCGCATCGTCTAGTGCAGGCGGGTCGAAGAACACCCACTCGAGCGTGCCGCCATACTCCTTTGGCAGATCTTCAGGTGCGATGAGGGCAGTAATCCCGTTACTGTCGCCGCTGTTCAGGCTCCCGAGGATGTGTATCTTCTCACGCGTGTACTCGTCAAACCATCCCTACACAAATCATTAGTAAATCCCGAGGACGAGTAGGAGAGAGCTATACGAAGACGCACCTTTATCCAGCCCCAGATAGTTGAGAAGAAAGATGGCGCATTGACGATGACGATAGTGCCGAGCGTCTCGGGATAGTTTGCATTCGCGAGCTCGGATGCTTCTTGCAAATGCCCACGTAGTGGCCACATTTGGCGTAGTGACATACCAGCTAGATCAACAATAGTCGTGACGGACGCGATTGGTGTAGGAGAAATCTCGTGGGGGAGATGCGTGCAGAGAGGGGACACAAAACGAGTCATCGCCTCGTAGAGGACAACGCTGTAAGACGGAATCGACAAAGTTCACATAAAGTGTCGATATATTCTTGAAAAAGTACGCACATACGCTCGTATCGCCGCTGGGGAGGTACGGTATGGATCTCCTCCTGAATATCATCCAACAGAGCACTCAGCCGGTATACGTATACTGGCAGGCCTTGCTGCAAAGGAACGATGCCATCAATCAAAGATGCTGACGGATGTAAACTGTATATTGCGCACTCTATCTCGTCTTCCGGTCCATCTGGGGTAGTACCGCCGTGAATTTTCAAACTCCTCCGTCGGAAAGTTAGCAAAAAGGTTATTGACGTCGTGTTTCTTCTCCCAAGCGATCCTGTCTGCGAACTGCTTCTGGGCCTTCGCAAGATCAAATTTACGTGCTCTCAGGAAACGCCTTCACCGGGACAGAGAATAGGTGGCATAGGGCGATCACGACGCGAAATCAGCACACGATCCAAGCATCATCCACAATATCCCAACATACAGAACAGTAGCGTCGTCATGGGATGCGCTCGTTGTCTCGGTTGCGGGCGAGTAGAGACCGGCTTTCTCTAAATTGAGCTTGAACTTGGTGAGCGCAGCCTCCTGTTCTTGCGAGAGTCGGCCCAGATGACCGACGAAGCTCCTGTGGAGGGCCTTTGAGCTCATACGTTCAACAGCGTATTGCGTGCGTTGTCGAGGTTGTAGGGAGAGAGGAGGACGGCAGACGGCAGGGACCGAGATGCCTTGCGATGCGGGGCTTCCGTCATGATCATGATGTGAGCTTCGGGCAGCCGGGCGATCGTCGATCAAAGCCCCTCACTCCGCATATGGTAATGAGCAATTTCTGTTCTATTTGGCGCACCACATCTCACTGTAATTCTATTTATATTACTTATATCCGTGCTTCTACTCGCACACATTCTTCAGCGGCGGAATCTCGCGGCACTGTCGCAGAACGAGCTTCCCTGAGACTGCGCGACTGCGAGCTCCTGTGCGGTTGGTCCATGAGAACCAATAGTGACCGCACCCCCAGATGGAGCGCCACCATGCGCGCGGTTCCTGGGGTCGAGCGGCACGAACATCATGCCGTGGTGTGCTATCACTGCCGATGCGTACGAGACAGTTTGATTCGGATCGAGTCCACGCGACGGGTCTGTACTTGTGAAGATACCCGCAAGCCTTCCTATGAGTTCTCCTCGAACCCACGTTCTAGCGGTCGTATCCCAGAAGGCCTAGGTAAAAATGTCAGATTTCTCGTAGGCGGACGACGATATGCAGAGATGACGCCTTACATTCCACTGAGGGGGAAAGTTACCGCGATTGGTGGGGATGCCAAAGAGAAACGCGTCGAAGTCCCTGAAGTAATCTGCAACGAACACTGGATAGTTGGGTGCACGACCGTCCATATGGCCGTGGGCCTCGGGAATCCTGTATAATGGAGGGTTTTCAGTGACGAAACCGACATGGGCCGTATTTAGAAGAGCACGAACTGGAAAATTGTCGGTCTTCCTCCGTAAGCCGCAATGCCAGCTCTTTCGGCCTCGGCCACTAAGTACAAAAGCGTCAATATGTGAGACATGTAACCAGCCGAGCACATACAGCCAACGAGGGGAACGTTCGGAGAAAAGACGATGATTGCAACTCTGGGAGATATTTATTGACTCTTTGGTGTATGTGTGGTGTGGATGCAGGTATTGACTAAGGGACTGTGTAGTGCGTTGAATCTTGCTTGCTGCCAGGAGAGCATATGCGAGCTCTGCTTTTAAAGGACTTTAAAAGAACAGCCACCGAATGTCTTCATCACAATCGAAAATACGCTCTGAAGCCTGGAGTGCAAAGGGGGGCAATTTGAAGCCGGAATAGTTGCTCAAAGGTTAGCTCTAGACCCAAAAAATATTCGAAATGGTGACCTGAAACCTCGAGGGCCACCCCTAGAAGCACCGAAATTCTGGCGACCTGAGGCTCTCGCGGTGTTACAAGGCATGCATTTTC
This sequence comes from Coniferiporia sulphurascens, assembly GCA_002794785.1. Classification (NCBI taxonomy): domain Eukaryota; kingdom Fungi; phylum Basidiomycota; class Agaricomycetes; order Hymenochaetales; family Hymenochaetaceae; genus Coniferiporia; species Coniferiporia sulphurascens. Next base: position 936,055 of record NBBA01000012.1, on the reverse strand, counting down.
ATAAGGGGCATTGAGATTATTTCATAACGGCGGTCGGCGGGGAGACTTGAAGAGCCCTTTGAAGTCCGAGAGAGGCCGGGACCGGAGGAAGCCGTTTTAGAGTCTTGATCCGTTATCGGGATGACGTCTTTGAGCGTGCCGATCACTACAATGCTTACATAATGTGATTATGGGTCGGCTCCGTTGCAAGGTATCGAATGTATTCTCACACTCTGGTCTGAGACCACTGAGACGTGTAAAGACTAGGCCGCAGAATGACATTAGTCCGTCGTGGACGCTCGTAAGGAGTAACATATATTGTAATGGCTCATCAGCAAAGTAGAGCATACAGACGGCTACAAAGCGGATGACTTTCGGACTGACGCGGCAGCATCACAATGCGTGGCAACGTTCCGCTTGAAGTATTAATATTCCGTGTTGTGCCGGAGAGGAAATAGTTGAACAGATATACCTTGAGACAGCTTAAAGGGGAAAGGGAAGGACAACATAGACTAACGAGGGAATGAATTAAAATTGCACAAAGAAGAAGGAATGCAATTCACGACTCTAAAGTGAAAGGAATACATGAAATATTTCAAGAAATAGGAGCACATCCATTCCGTAACACAGTTTTTCTGAAGTCAAACCTTGCACGGTCTCGTAAAGCTTTTTGCCTTGAATCCGCGCGATCTCGAGTTCGAGAGCGCTCGGCTAGCGTTCGCCTTCACCCGCAAGCGTTCCAGCACCCCACGGCGAGCCACCGTGTACCTCCTTAAGGTTCGTCAGCTGCGAATTTGTGTACTTGTATCCGAGAGCCACGAAGGCTATGCCGTGGTGCACTAGCGTCGACATCGCGTTCGCGACTGTCATTTCTTGTCCGCCACCCGGCGACGCTGTACTGACAAATGCACCCGCAAACTTGCCCCATAAAGCTCCCGCCTTCCACAGACCGCCGGTGGCATCCCAGAAGGCCTGAAAGCGGATTTCATCACTATTGTTAACGCCGTGACAATATGGAGATAATACGCAAGCAGGCTTTACCTTCCATTGTCCAAGAATATTTCCATAGAGTGTGGGAATGCCAAAAAGGAATGTATCGTAGTTCTTCAAACTCCTTCGGTTCAAAGATAGGGTAACCAGGCTTTGTGACTGCATGCATCTTTTTTAGAATATCCTCATCTAGCGTCTCTTTAATCTTGTTCAAGCAAGAGGGAAGGGTGTGGGGGGAGGAATAATCCAAATTCAAATTCAATGACTCTGATAGGGGAGGAAAGGAAAAGTGACTCACTGGAAGATGTTTGTGCTTCCTCCGGCGGATTCGACGCCAGCCTTGACGACCTCAGCCAGCCACTGCCGGGCTACATGTCAGCGTTGTAAGAAATGGAAGTTCAAGATGTCACTTACTTTTAGTAATGTGTCCGTGAGTAGTATACATGATGATTGCAACTTTGGGTGCCATTGCTGTTCTTACTGTGATAGTGTATCCGTGGCGGGCTCGATAGGTGTAGTGAGTATAGTGGAAAGGGCGAAGAATGTCCGCATAAAAAATAAGGTGCGATGGCCTCGTCTTTACAGGCAATGGCGTATCCGAGTCGGCAAAATGGCTCCTATCCATGTACAAAAGAAATTCACGTGGAGTCCCACTTTTCGTGGATCCTGAGGGGTTCAGTTGTCGGAATAGCATCATTCATCCAGGACAAGTCGGAAGATTTTGTCTGCTACGTCTCCATTGGATGGCTTAAGATTGTCTTTCCTTGCAAATCCCGTTAATACGGGGCCGATTTGGCCCGGCATATTTGTTTCCCGATGCCTTTATGGTACTCTGATGGAATCCGAAACCCAACTGAGCTAGCTGCCAGGTATTTTGTATCCCATTTTATTCATTGATTCTTCCGTACATGAGTAGCTGTCCACGAGAATAACAAGCATTTCGTAGAGTGAAATTAGCCGGAGTCGTTCGGGAAGGGCCTTTATGGAGAAGCAGAAAGAACACAAACAGAGAACCAATCCGTTGATTGGCGGGATGACATCACAATGCCGATGATTACCTATACATCCGAAATCCGAAAAAAGTTTAAGCATGGGGTTATATAATCTCGTTTAACTGTGGGCCCGACTAGAAAACAAATTATACTGTACAAAACGGTAGACAACGTCTAAGCTGTATGTGATGGATCTATCACGGAGGAGGGAAATAAGTAAGAATCCGTTCGGCGTCTACGTAGAAAGCAATATGTTCTTGACGATTAATACACAATTATAAATCCGGGACGGCTTTTAGGAAGCGCTCTATGACTGACTTCCCCCGCTGTAGGTTGTCGAGCGAGATGCGCTCGTTGTTCAAATGTGCACGGTCCTGGTCTTTTAGTTAGTCTTTGAGTAACCGACCGGAAGGGGAGATTGCATACAGAGCTTTGACCGAGTGGAAGATGCAAGGCCCCACACTTGAACTCTTTCTCGAGGTATGGAACAGAAGGTATAGACTAATCGTGTGTTAGTATTTATGCGTCCCTTTTGGAGAGAAAAAGGTCAACGTACTCCTCCCTCACGGATGCGCAGAGGCTCGACGCCCCATTCGTCCTTGACGGCACCTTCGAGAGCCTGGAACCAATGACCTTCGATGTCACCCAGCCACCAATCTGTTGCATTGTCGATGGTCACCTGTTGCGAGAAATCAGCAAGAAGAATGCTGAGCACAAGTCGGAAAGTATACATGAAGCTTGTTTGGCGATTTGATAGCTTCAAAGGAAGACTGTAGGTGCTCCCTTAGCGAACAAACTATCGCTTCTAAGCCCTGGTCGGGAACTATTCGCAGTGACACCTTGGCCTTCACTGAAGCGGGAATGACAGTAGCGTCTGTTTTGTTCACGTATGAGTATCTTTCCGCTGCGGAACGGACACGTAAGCTCACTTCCTGGACCGGACACCTCGATGCTGTGAATACTAAGCGAAGGCTCTCTCCATTTCGATGAAAAGGACGAAGCAGTCTGTCCAGTGACAGTGGAAAGGAGCTCGTAGAGTTTTCCCTCTACAGTAGTTTGTGGTAGGACAGAATCGTCTAACAAAGAAATCGAGTGTTCAGCGGGAGAATGAGAAGTACGAGGCTCATAAAATGACTCACAAAATCCGGGTATAAGCACCTTTTGTCCCGCTGACAAACTGGCGAGGAGTTTGACCATGTCGAACATGGGCTCCGACACCGCACCGCCATCAACACCGGAGTGTAAATCGGGGAACGAGCTTGATATCTGTGGAAACTGTGTCAATCTTGGCATTGTCATCGAAAGCGGGCAGAACATACCCCGATGCTACAATGCACCACCCCTCTCAGCCCATACGTGATACATGGTCGGTCCTCGCTGATCCACGTCGAGTTGCTCACAAGAATCGCGTCGACATGCCCGATCAGCAGCTTGTTGCGCTGCACAGCGTCGCTGAATCCAAAGCTACCCGCCTCTTCCTCGCCCTCAATCAGGAATACCAAATCGCATTCGAGCGCGCGGCGCCCAAGAAGCTCCGATGCCGCGCACGCGACAGCGAGGATCGGGCCCTTGTTGTCCGTTGTGCCTCTCCCATAAAAGTAACCGTCCCTCCCCGTAAGTGTGAACGGATCCGAAGTCCAGCCATCGGATGGTGCGGCGATGACATCGTAATGGCCGTAAAAGAGAATGCGCGGGCGATTTTGTCTGCTTTGGGAGCCGTGGAAGGTCGCGAGCACGAGCGGGTTCCGTTCTTCCTCTGTAGGAAGCTTCGGACGAGGATCAGAATAGTGATATACGGGTCAATTATAAGAGACCGCACCAAAGAAGCCTCAGCGCCTAATTGAGTTAAACATTTCTTGAGCCAAATCGCCGCCTGACGACAATCCTCACGGTGCTTCGGCTCGCTGCTGACGCTCGGAATAGAAACAAACTTCGACAGAGCGTGCATCATCGTATCTTAAAATAGAAAACGAAACTTAGAAGACGAATGTGTCAAACTTACGCCAACTTACCATGCATACTGAGCCTGCTCGGGTTTGTTTCCAACTCGCCCTTGCCTTTTACGGTCATGCTTCCCCGGCGCACTTTTGGTCTGTCTATGTGCCATAACTAATGAAAGTATATCTTTCAGTGGTTTTCCCGGCCTCCGGATAGGCCTAAAACATACTTTTATACAGTTATCGTTAGCTCCTGTGATGAGCCTCCAAGAGTCACTCTGATTACAAAAGGTAATCACAGATGAAAGTATAATCCCGTCATGGGCAGGCCATGAGGCTGTACAGTCGAAGCTAGCAGACCACCGTTGGACACGTCCATTTGCGGAGCAAGTGTAGAGATCGGTGTCGATCATGGACAAAGACAGAATATCCACGCCCTTTTATGCGTAAGAATGAGTAACTTACATCACTTCCGGAGCAATGGCAGTCACGCGTGCTCACCTCTTGCGCAATAATCGTCCGCACAAGCGTTTTTGTTCCCAAGTCAAAAACCTTGACGTGTCCATCCTGACATCCAGCGTAGACTGTTTCGTGGCGCGCAACAAGTGAAAGGACAGCGCCAGCTGACGCTTCAAAAGTGTGCAACAAATCAGGTCCGGAAGGAGTGCATTGCCATAGCTGCAACCCGGGAGTTTCAGCAACTGAAGGAGCGGTATATAGCGCTGAAAGTACCTTGACAGTCTCGTCACCGCTACCGGTGACAAGAAGGACATCATCTATGTCTCTGTCCTCTTTCTCAACATTACCCTCCATAGTCGACGGTAGCATGGCCATCGAATACACGTAGCCATGGTGTGCGGAGTCGATCACGTTTGTGCTCTTCACCTGAAAGACATACAGAGGCTTCGGCACGCCAGCCCGGCATAACTGCGTCGGTGTGGCCTGTCCACTCGCAACACCATCGCCAAAGAACTTGTTTCTTTTAGAACCCGGACGAATATCCGATTCTCGGATAGTCAGTGGGCCAGGGGTGTTGGAGCCGCTGGAGTATACACAGCCCAATTTCTCCAGTTTCTCGGAAGAGAGGCTGGTGAAGTCGAACCATTGAAGGGAGGTGTTCTGACATCCGAAGTAAACCGTTTGCAGACTCGGCAAGTACGAAAGGCAGAAGAGATCTCCAGAATCCGTGTCTAGGTAGGGATTGATGATGTACAACGGAGTAAGGTTCTTGGTGCACCAAACCTGTGAGGTCAAAGAATGTTATTGAAAACGTTGTCTGACCGCTCTGAAGTGCAGCGTACTCTAATGGTACTATCCCCTATGTGCGTAAGAAAAAGGTGAACAATGAGAGCATGGTCAAAAGAAGGGACACATTACACACGCATGAGTTCAGGACTACAAACCTGAGGAGCTGATCAACCATTCCTTCTCTTTGGCAAGTTCAAGAGCCAGTACGCTGCCCGTGTGACCGCACAACGTAGTCTTTGCAGTGAACGAAGACCTTTCCCAGACCTACGGAGTTCAATACACATCGCGATGACGGATATGGGGGGTGGGGAGACTCACAAAGATGTCGCAGCCTTGGCTTCCACTGAATATATGCTTCTCGTCTGCCGTAACACTCAGTACTGAGCTCAACTCCGTATGGAGCGTATGCATAAGTGGCGGTATGAATTCCTTCTGGGGGAGATCTCGACTGAGCGATGCTGAGTTTTTTGGAGAAAGAGGGGGAGTGGGAAGGTGCGCAGCCGTTAACGCGTGTTCAGCCAACGAGCAGGGCATAGTGCGTACGATCTGGAGGCGATGGGGATGCTTGCACATCGGCTGCCTGGGAAGTGTGCATGTTGTCCGCCCTTTATACGTAATTGAAGGTGCCCCTTAAACCTGCTATTGCAGGGCTATACGTGAGGGAGGTGAAAGGTCGAATGGAAGAGACAGATTCGCGCTGCTGGCGCGGAGCCTCCGGGAGCAAAAAAGCAGCGGATTGGTTGCAGACTTTGGTTGCGACGAGACGGCAGATGGCGGATTGTGTCAGAGTCGGGAGACGAAGAGAGTCTTGGAAAAAGCCGGCCAGCGCGTACATCGACGCACACAAGTATGGGCGAATTCGACGCCATTTGTCGTGATCAGACGCGTCTTGCTCTCATCCCACTGTGACTCAACCCGGCCAAATCAACTCGCCGAATAGATCTTACTATGGCCGACGCCCAAAAGGCAAAAGAAAAGGCTCGTGAGCCCGTGATATTACTCTGCGGTCAGGTTGTTTACATTCGAGCAGGGCAATTCAGCATTCAAGGCCGGAAATTATCCAGAAGCTGTGGGCCACTACTCTGCAGCAATTCTCGCGGACAACACAGACCCGGCGCTCCCTCTTAACCGCGCAGCAGCGTACCTGAAATTAGGCAAGTACGTGCTTATGCACTGCGCAAGCAACAGCGTCAACTTAGACTTGGTCTAGGAATGTCGATGCGGAACGCGACTGCTCGACTGTCTTACATCTGAGTCCGAGTCATGTAAAGGCCCTCTATCGCCGTGCGCAGGCGCGGATTGAGCTGGAAAAGTTGGACGAGGCAAAAAAGGGTGTGTCTTATGCCATGACGAGACCGTTTTAATCTTATTCGCCCCCTAGATCTCCTCGACGCACTGAAAATCGAGCCCAATAACAGCGCAGTAAAAACAGAATTGGAAAAAGTGGACGAGGGTGTCCGTAAACGCGCGAGCAAAAGGGTAGTGCCGAAGGTACGCCCCCAAGTTCTTTCTATCCGGATGCTCATACGCTAACGGCAGCAGGATATCGCGAGTACGAGCAAGCCTCCCGTGCCTCGTCGTCGTGTGCCAATAGAAATCGTGGAAAGCAGCTCACCTTCTAACGCTGGAGATTCGCTTACGCCAATCTCCACGCGCCCGCTTATTTCAAAACAAGAACGGACTTTGTCTGCGCAGGTTTCATCTCCTGCTCGGCTCCCTGCGTCGGAAAAAACTTCCGAATCCTCGGACAAAGCAAGCGAACACCAGAAGACGGCACCCTCCGCCCGAGGAGGGATTTTTCGGCCGTCAGGCGAGCACACGCTATTCCGGGCTCCGTCAAAGTCATCACCGACATCCCCGCCGACATCCTTGTCGAAGCCAGTAGCCCTACCCGTAAGCGAAAAAGACTCTCCGCAACCTTCTCCGCTCTCCCTTTTCGATTTTAGCCGCTCGTGGGAGCTGGCTTCGTCTTCCGAGCGCTGGGATCTGCTTTGTGTTGGTTTCATTTCGCTTTTTTTCTCCTAATAGGCGTAAACTGATTGTAATTCCAAACAGAATATTCCCCCCGAGGCACTCCCTTCCCTCTTCAAGACTTCACTAGAGGCTACACTCCTCGTACAGATTCTGGAAGTGTGTGCGTTGGCAACTAGCACGACTGGCGATCTTGCGATCAAAGAGCGCGTACGCGCATATCTGCGCTGGTTCCCGCGAGTTCCGCGTTTCTCAACCGTCGCGCTTTTCCTATCCAAGCAGGAGAAGGAGATAGCCAGTTTGCTCACCCAGACTGTCGGTGCCGAGGCATGGAGGATCTGACTTGTCAAATTGAGCAAAGGAATCCTCCGATATGTATCATTCCACTCCACTGTAGAAGCGATATCTATGTAGAAATTCAAACTTCACAATATTCAAATTAGATGACATGCAAATGTGGAAGTAAAAAAACAAAACATGACTGGTTCTACTCGGCTTTCCGGTTCGAGGTTCAGACAAAGCCTTTCCGGGTGCCTACCTCCAAACGGAAGTCTGGGCTTACTTATTGAAAAGCTCGGAGAATCTTACCTGTAGAACGTGGTTGTTCCAAAGACGATACGAAATACGAAATTGCCATATAAAGGGATTGTTTGGACTACTGTGCAACAAAAAAAATTGCATACATGGGGGATATTGCAGAGCACATTAAAAAAGCAACAGAGCAATGGTGAGTCGATAAATTTATCAGTGATACCTTAAGAGGCTTTTTGTATATGGAAGGCTGTAACTTCGGATATGAACGAAGGCTCAATTGCGGAGACACCACGAGCGTATGCTGAACCCGTGTAAAGCTGGAAGGAAATATTAGATGTGAAATGCGGCAACACGCGAACAGAAGGATGAGCTTACAAGTTCGTCGTACATTATCACATGTGCTTTGCGATCTGATAAGACGGACCCCGGATGAATCTTTACGATCTGAGAATAGATCAGCACAAACTAGAACGGGCACACAGTTTTTGGATCCTGTACTCACTGATTGTCCCATCAACTGTTTGTACCGCCCTCCGTCGCTTCGGTAGATTGCCACATGCTGGGCCAGGCCCCGTAAAAGACTCTTCAATACAGGCTCCGCGTTATTCCCGGCACTCATGCGCCAGTCAAAACCTTGTTTCTCGCAGATCTTACGGAGCTGCTCTTGGATGTTCGTCGCCTCGGTGAGCGTACGCTCATTTAGGAAATGTACACGACACCACTCGCGACACGCACTCCTGCCAGCACCACTTTGCACAAGCTCCTCATACGCACGCAGAGCTGCAAGCGCAGTGAGATGGTCGCCGCTTACATGCCGAAAGCGCGCACGCGCATCTGCAGCTACTTCTCGCTGGTCTGCAGAGTCAAAAAACAGCTTCGATGATGCAGACAGTACCGAGACAATGCCGAGAACTTCCTGCATGCAGCCTAATTCACGGGCGGCAAGGAGCGCACGAGACAAAGACGGCTCAAGTGGGAAGCTGTTCATTTGCCGTCCTATAGGAGTAAGAGCACCTTTATTGTCGATTGCGCCAATAATGAAAAGACTTTTGAGCGCGAACCCAACTGTACGAGATGATCCACATAAGCGATTGTCACCGCATATATAATACAACTCACTAGTATCCGAATCGGGCTTGTCCATAAAATCGAGTGTCTCAATATCCTGGCCCAAGCACCTTAACTGTAGAATGCTGGATGTCATGCTTATCCGCAGGATCTCGGGGACGGAGGCTTCTGGCATTCTTTGGAAATCCCTTTCTGTGTATAAGCGAAAACAGAAGCCTGGTCCCTAAATCAAACTAATAAGTGACGTGTCCGGCTATGTAGGAGAGAATCCATACCTCTCTACCGGCTCGGCCAGTGCGTTGTAACGCGGATGACTTACAGACGTCTTGCGTGAGCAGTGTATCCAACCCTGGGGGAAAATCAGGGTTTATGCGTAACCCAGATAAACAAGCCTATAAACGTTTACGTACCTCCTCCAGTATACCCCGCCAGATGCCTCTTTTCCTTATGCTTCCCGGTATCAATTACATATCGTACACCGGGGATTGTTATAGAAGTCTCTGCGATGTTTGTCGCAAGGATGCATTTACGAGTGCCTGCCGGCGCTGGTTGAAGTGCTCTGGTTTGTTGACTCTGCGGCAGTGATGCATACATAGGACAAGTAAGGACCTAATAATCAACCTGAGCTACTGAGCTCGACATACGCCACATGGACGTCATAAGTATTTGAAGGTACTCACGCTCATCTGTCCTATGGGAAGCTGCGCGGCGTACGCAGTGATCGACTTATCGAGACTTTCGATTTCTTCCTGGCCTAAACAAGTATAAATTATGTGCACGACAAGTCCGGAAAGCTCTAGTACCTGGCAGGAATATTAGTACATCGCCGGGTGAGGGTTCTATGTGAATCTGGAAGAACGTCCGTAATGCAGAATCTACAAAATCGACCTGACTTGTTGCAGTGTGATATACTTTCACGGGGTGTTGGCGTCCTTTAACGTAGAGAATTTTTGCGCTGTCATGCAGCGATAAGTAAACTTCAAAGGAGACGAAAATAGCATAGCACACACTTGTCAAAAAAGCTGCTGAACTTTTCCGCATCGAGAGTAGCACTCATAACGATAACTTTCAGCGGTCCAATTTCTTCCCTCCCTTTCCCCTTCCCTCCCTTACTTGATATCGCGCCATTTTTCAGCTTCCGTCGGTCCCTCTGAATCTTCTTCAGGTTTGCAAGCAGTAAGTCCGTATTGAGCGTGCGCTCATGCGCCTCATCAATAACGATAACGCTGTAGCGCGCAAGAAGTGGGTCTGCGAAGAGCTCGCGCGCAAGCATACCGTCCGTAAGGAACTTGATCCTCGTGAGCGGTCCGTGAGCCTCGTCGAAACGCACGGCATATCCGACACGGGTGCCTAGAGCAACGCCTTGCTCTGCCGCGACGCGTGCTGCGAGTGAAGTTGTTGCAACACGTCGCGGCTGTGTGACAGCAATCTGACCGCTTCCACAGATTTCTGCTTCAAGGAGGTACTGCGGAACCTCTAACGAGTGCAAGAATATGATAAGAAACTGACTGGCAAATGTTCACAAAGGCGTACGTGTTGTTTTTCCAGAACCAGTCTCTCCCACCAGAATGACAGTATCATTCTCCTTAAACTCATGGATGAGTGCTTCCCTCCCTACAAAGCCCATCGCGTTCGATAATCCTGGTCGATTAAATAACAATTCCTCACACCTTTCGCTATGGGCAACTGTCGCCGCTGTTCTTGTAGTTGTCCATGCTTTTTTAGTTCCTTCATTTCTGATTTGACTCCTTTATTCGAGCGCTTCCCATTACTTAGGCTCGTCGTGTGGCCATTGATCGAAAAGCTGGCGCCGTGGTCCTCGTCGTCGTCCATATAGTTAACCTTGCGCTTCTTCAGTGGGCTACCATCCTCCAGTTCTCCAAAGTCATCGTTACGAATGACACCGTTGGCTTTCCCCTTCGGCTTTTTGCTCGACGAGCCGCTTGCATCGCCCACAATGCCATTCGCACGTTTTTTTGGCGTGGAGCTTGCGAGAGGTGGTGGCCGGGTGGACTTGGAATTTACAAAGTGTCCAATCGCTCTTGTAGTACTAGTTGACGGGGACGCCAATAGCCCGAAGCCCGCCATGCACCCTCAGAGTTCGCAGCGCAGTGTCGAGATAGGTGGCCGTCAATTTTTACATGAATTCAGGTTGGCTGGTTGTCGATCCCATTTACGTAATTTCCCCGTGGGTCACAGCCTCAGCATACAACGACTGGTAGTCAGCTCAACCCCGATACGTTCCCATATTCGTTTCATGGGTAATAGGAAAAAGAACTTATGACGGAATACGTACTGGGTATCCGGGATAGTAGTAATGTACATCTACGTGCATACATGCCTTCATGAGATCGCTCTGTTTGGTACACTACATAGTAGGCCTCTTCCGTCAACACCCTTGCTTGTTAGAATTGCATATTTCCGCGTTAACAAATGCCCCACTGCTAAATTATTCCGCTTTTGAGGCGGTAGTCGGAGCGGTGTCAACGGTAGTGGTTTCTTTTGCATTCGTGTTTGCTGCAGCGGGAGCCGTAGTCGCCCGGGATTTGTGGCTGTCTGCGATGCGTCGAGCTTCTTCATGAATGTCGAGCACCTTCTTTGCGGTGTCTGTGTAGAATGACTTTACTTTCAGTCCCAATGGAGATGCGACTGCATTGCTATAGTACTTGAGAGAAGGCTGATGTCAGTCTCTTATAGACAAGATAGTGTTGGAAAGGACGGACGTCGTGAGCAGTTTTAGAGTAGCCCCTCTGCTCGTCTAAACTGCGCGCACGACCAGACGCGCTTGATAACGTAGCTTGCACCCTCCCGGAGACGGTTTGGTCAGGACCAAGTGCCTTGGCCCCTATAGTGGTGTCAAGACTCTGAAAGTATGACAGGAACCGTTGAGAGATCCCCTTGCTATCTGGGATCAATTTTTTTTGAGTTATCCACAATATTATTTTGCACTAGTCCTAGAACGTGACTCACTGTCCAGCTCGATGGCACGTTGTAAGATCTGATCAGAAAGCGAATAGCCCCTGGCAAGATATTCCGCAGCAACTAAAGGGTGAATATAAGCGGACAGGAAGAGGAGAATGACTTTTTGCGTTACTGACTTCCGGCCCTTGGTTTATCAGATTGAGTGAAAGGTGCGTCCCCGGGATGATGGCTCTCATGTTCCTCGTCCGGATGCACTTGATCAGACTTGACAGACAACTGAGCACCCTCAAGTGTCCCCTCGTTAAGCTAGCGATTTCTCGTAAGAGATTGCAATGTGCGCGATTTAAACCGTCGATGCGCACCATCAAAGCGGTGGTCACAGCAGAGGGTTTTTCAAAGTAAACGGTCGTCGGTTCTCCGGACGCCGGGTCCTTGAAGTCAATGCTCTCAATCCTTATATAAGTCAAAAAATCAGGACCCGTCGCTTTCGGGGAAATTGGTATACATACTTCCCACAAAAGCTGCCATCCCACATTCGACCTCGGTCAACGGATCATCATTGATCAATGCATAGAGCCACATACGTGAAGAAGTCGTGCAGCTTGGCCTCACTGGTGGTGGGCGCGATATTGGAGACCTGTTGAGAACGTTAGCGAGATGAAGCGAGATTTCCAAGATCGCGTACTTTAACTGAGTATTTGGACATGATGGTGGTTAGAATACGACTTTCGCTGGGATGTGCTGCGCACCGCACGAGCCACCGAACCGTGGTCGTGACGTCGCGTCCTGTGGCAGTGTGATAGCATCATCAATCGGGTCAAGTGACGTATGACGCGCCTATGCGCGCCCTGACGCGGCGAAACGAGATATTCAAGCGCCGTTATAGCATTAATATTTAAAATGATCGTGCATCGCCTCTTCGCCCAGGTTTTGCAACACGATAATAACAAATAGTTGTACTTCATTCAGACTAAGGCAGCGGGTTCTCACTGCAACATATTACATGTTCTCCTTTCAGAGTTTTATCTCATTATTTTAGTATTTTAGTAAGACGAGGGGTGCTTCAGCAGTGTCTGAAAAGGTAAACATTTTATCAGTGACGAATAAGCGGGCCTTCATGAACCAAAGTAAAGAAGGATGCTTACTCCACCATCAATCAGAACAGTTTCCCCATTGACAAACCAGTTTACAGTAAGGAAAAGGGCCAAGGAGCCCATGTCGCGGTTGGTCCCTCCCAGTGCCGGCACCCCCGTCCCACGGGCCTGTCTGGTTGGAATATCGAACGCTGGCATTTTATCCTCCGGAAAGTTTGTGAACTCGTTCTCGTCCAAATGCGATATTCCATTCTCGTCCATTGTACCGGGCGCGGTCATCTCCGTGATGAAAAGACCTAAATATTCATCAGCGTTATCATAAAAGTCAAAAAAGTCAGCGTGTGGTCGATACCTGGAGCTATCCCGTTTACTCTGATTCCAAGCGGAAGCAGGTCATGCGCAAGGCTACTTGTGAAGTGTCCAATTGCGCTCTTACTCATTGAGTACGGAAAGCTACGTCCGGCTGTAGCAAGGTCCTTCGTCCAGCCGTTCATGCTGCTCGTCATCACTATTTGCGGCGCGAACTTTCGGCCACCTTCGCTTTCCTTCCATTTCTCCAACAGGGGAAGAAAAGCTGCGGAAAGCCAGTATGGACCGACAGCGTTCGTGCGGAGTGTGTTGTCGAAATCCTCCTGCGTTACCGCCCAGTAACGTTCCTGGAACGCCGAAGCAGATGTCGGTTTCGTGGAAGGACTAAGGGATGTGTTAGGAGCCGACTGGGCGGGTGGTTCAGGCATTCCGCCTTCGAGGATCCTAGAGTGTTATCAGTTCGGGACTTCCCACATGGTCAAATTAGACGTACCCTGCATTATTAAAAAGAATTGTCACATGCGGCTCCCGCCTGCCGATTTCCTCTGCGAGGCGTTTGGCTTCATCCTAGATACTGCTTATATTGGTCCCGTTGGGAATGAAAGCGGTGCATCACGCACTTTCAGCCTTATATCACCTTGAATTCCGACAAGCTTCCCTCTTCCTGGCTTTCCGTGGGCAGCGTTATTATATGTTTTGGCAATGCTATTTCGCATATATCAGTACGCGGTTGACGAAGTTGTTATATAAAATAACCTGTCGAGCTTCGCCTGGTCAGGACCTATAGCGTATACGGTTGCGCCGTTCGCCATAAGCGACGTACTTATCATGAGGCCAATACCCTGCGACGCAATATCATGTTAAACCGAGTCTAACTCGTCCAACCTAAGAACAATGGAGCAAGCTGCTTACCGTCCCCCCACCTGTGACGACGGCAACGACGCCACGGAGGTCGAATATGTTACCAGCAGTGAGCCTGTCGAGGATCGCGTCTGCACTCGAGTTCGCCATTGGAAGCGAGAGGGATTGGATTTCCCACTCAGTTTCCGTCTAATTTATACTGCCGTTGATGTATGTCAACGTCAGCGTGCCTTCCTTCGGCAGAACCTTCCTGATTCGGCGCGAGCGAAATCCTGACTATCACTGACTCTGAATCCGTGGGTTTGGCTTACGCTATTGGCGCCAACTTTGGTCGTACGTTTCTTCTATCAAATGGATAGTGTTGTAAAGGGGATACATAGTCCCGAAAAACCGCATTGCATTCCGGCGAGCCCGAGAGAAGACTTGGGCTGCTGAGACGCGGCGTATCGATTTCTCCTGGTAGTATAACGGCGCTTACCGAGTCCTAAAGCACCAGAGAACATCTTCTTTTGCGGAGAAAGTAAAGGGTTAAAAGATATGAAAAACGAGGTGAGTAGGGGCCCGAGTATATCTGCGAGAGAGAACGTCCGTCTGTGGAGTTGCGGCTATCGACTCGGAATGCCAACTCTCTGGCATACACGCTTTCTCATAGACATAGTCCTAGATAGACTGTTGGTTTTCAGCAATTTGCGGCGCATGCAAATGCTTTCCGTATGCCGACTAGAATATCTTGTAACCAGTAGATAATCAAGCAAGGGAAACCGAGTGCATACAAGCAGTGAAAAATCTGCGAAAAATAATTTAAACTCCGACGCCGTCTCGGCATCGGTCTCGAACTTCAACATAGACATGCCTGGTACAACCTACATTACATCTTGACTGCGAGAAGATCCACTAGTGGGTGAATACTACTCCTCTGCGAAAAGTCCGGTCCCGACTCCAGTTGTGCCCAGCGTCTGAGGGTAGGGAGGAAACTCTGCGGCTAAGCGAGTCAAATATCACGTGTATGTGTAAGTCCTTAGTCAGGAAGTGTTGGCTCTTCCCAAATTAGAAGGCGGTTATCGGCATAACATGCATATAGTTCTGTCACAACCACTATTGAGCTTAGCCAGTCATCAAATAACGTCATTGTATGAAGAATGTTTTATGTATGAAGAGTGTTATATGGTTCTTTCCGGTGGATTAATTGTTGTTATGTCGGCGTCCTGAAGGAAATGAGGATTTGACAACGCATTGATGCACAGGTGAATCTTGCCGTTCGCCAGTAATTGTCATAGTCTTGGATGGGCTCCCGAGTTTTATAGGAAAAGAAAGCACATATCATCTTTTTGACCGCATTTTATAAATACAAGATATGCGACGCCGCCGCTGTACAGTATATGTTTAATTAACTTCGGCAAGCTGTTCGGATTTACCCAGTATTAGTAATGTTAGAGCATGCGCGTGACTATGTCGCGTCTTGCCGAGTCGGTGCTTCAATTTCAAAGTCCGCAGTACCCTATCATTCTCTAAGTCTACAGAGAATCACAAGAGGCAAAAGTCTGGAAAAGTAAAATAAAGAAAGGATCGACCGTAGGAACTGAACAGTCTCCGGCTCAAACATAAAACCATATCCTACGTGGATATTACCGATTCAGATATAGCGTTGAAGCACAACTTCGGACGAAAATTTTGCTCTGAGGTTACATACTGTACATGGGCAAAGTCAGACATGAGTGATCGTTTTTAATCCGCTTTTTAACCGTTATTTCCAAAATATAGAACTAATCCAGTTTAGGCGCTCATACGTTCAATACACTTTCCCTTTCTAGTCCATACGGTCAATCAACCCAAACTTTATTAAATTCAGGAATTGAATGACCCGCACTGACAGCACGAAAACCAGTAGTGTTGGGACGTATCGTAGATATATCCACCGACGCACTGATATATCGGTGGTACTTACGTTTCTACCGCGGGGAGACCAATAGAAATGACGTACATATATCCTGTGATGGGATTATAAATACACGGGGATATTTCAGACAGTACCTATGAACAGTTATATAAGACTTATGTGACCAGACACAGCACTAGCTAATTACATTTCACTCAGTCCGGACCTATCCAAACTTTTTGCTTCTTTCCTCCTCGCTCGGCTTAAACATACCGTCGATATTCAGTATTGACGGTACAGGTAGAGAACACTGCTTCCAACGACAGTAAGCACGACCCTATATATTACTCAGGGAGGAATGATATTGGTTATGTCTACTTGCGTGTTAAAGAATTATCCCGTAATCCTGATAGAACCACCAGAAACCCTTCAGTCAGACTTACGGACACTCCTTGTGCACCAAACTTGTTCCCTTCTAAAATGTTTTTGCTAGTAGCGGAGCACGCTTTGAACCACTCTTAACGGTGTGTAGACGCATGTAGTTCTTATTTTGGGTGCTTTCCCCTTAATACAATAATGTACTACTAAAAAACAGTGTCGTATTATATCACTCTGCTTTGGGTCGGATCGCCTGCTTCAGCGGCCACCTGTCTTCATTCGCTGCAGACGCAAGCAAATAGTTCGTCTTTGAACCATCACCCTACATAGATAATTAGACTCCGTTTATACAGATATCATTGAGGTCACTTACCGTCATAAAGTGAGGGTAGCCTAAATCGAACGGAAGAATGCTTTCGATGTACTTGATGTGTTCGTCTGTTAGTGAGATCTTGAGAGCCTCGATGTTCGCCATGAGATGCTCCACTTTCCGCCCTCCAATAATCGGGAACACATATGGTGTTTTCTGCATTAGGTATGCGAGCGCTACGGCCGTAATATGTTCCGTCCCAACCTCCTTGGCCACCTTCTCAAGAGCAGCGCTCATCTTCTTTTCATTTTCGTTGCGCATCCAATTAGAATTCATAAACGTACGACCCCCTTCACCGGACTCCACGCGACGAGCTTCCTCCGCATCCGTACGCAAACGCCCTCCGGCGAGGGCACGGAAGGGAGCAAGCGCAAGTCCATGTTCGCGAGCCATCGGGATGATGTCACGCTCAAAGCTGCGCGCCATAACGTTCCACTCTCCTTGATAGATCACGAACGGCGTCTTTCCATGATCCTTGGCATACTGGTTCGCAGTAGCGACCACCCACGCGGGGGTGTTGGACACGCCTAGGTAGTAAACCTTGCCCGATACGACAAGGTTGTGTAGGCTATTCATAACTTCCGTGATGGAGGTATTGTAATCCCACCAATGTACGTAGAGGATGTCGATGTAGCTCGTGCGCAGCTTTTTAAGACTCGCCTCAACACTGAGATTGAGCGACTTGAGATTGTTGCCGGTATAATTTGCCCTTATATTAACATCGTCTGCGCGCCTGAAGTCCATTGCATACTGTTGAAGACATGAGAAGGGAACGTACGACAGTGTCAACCTTACATACCTTGGTTGCTAGGACGAGCTGGTCTCGTATTCCACGCTTCTCTGCCCACTCGCCGATAAATGCTTCTGACGTCTCGTCCTGACTGAAAACAAAGGATTAACCAGGAAAAGTCGCAAGTAAAAAGCGACGTACTAGACATTGGCTGTGTCAATGAAGTTGCCTCCGGCGTTGAAATATGCATCGAGGAGTTCAAACGATGAATTTTTATCCATTTCTCCCATTCCATGCTTTCCCCATTTGTCCCCTATACTCATGGCCCCCAGTTGCAGTGGCGAGACACGCACACCAGCAAACGGCGAAAGCACCCGATAACGACCGAGGAGGGTAGGGGGAGGAAGAGCGGGGGCCCAGATTGACATTTTTGGAGGGTTGGAAGCGTGCTTTGAAAGTAAGGGAAAAAGACTTTGCCTTTATATGTGAGTTGAACTATGTGAAGCTGAGCCGGGACACATTAAGCCGGCGGGGGTTGGTGACGTCCTCATCAGGATTCGGCATGTCTTTCCCTTATTAAGCTGCATAACACATGGAACCCGTTGCCCATTGCAAACCCATTGCCCACCGCGAACCCGTTCCTATGTGTTTTTCACTGGCTGCAGAGCTCCGGGGTCGCCACTGAGTCGATACGACCATTGCATTGCCAATTCCTTCATCGGATGTTTGGACATAGCGTCGCAAATCGACTTGCTGGGGAATCTCATAGATGTTCCAGTACTCGTTGTAGTAACTTGAGTTTTGTAGTCTAGACGATCCGAGACGACTGAAGAGGGGTCCGACCCCTTCTCCGGACTGCGGATTTGAGATCATAAATATACGAGTTTCTTGCCCCATTTTTGGCGAGGTATGTTCGTTACGTAGTGTCACGTGCTACATGATGACCCTGCTAAGGTAGGGGAAGTATAAACTCAGCAAGGTCGTGACAAACCCCAATTTCCCGATCCGGCCACGACAACGATGAGCGAAATAACTTTTGTACATGGGCTCAAATTGTAATTCTGGCCTGACAGTCTTATAGAGCTTTACTGTAGCTTCATTTCTGTTTTCTTTATTTCTCAATATCTTAAGTTTTCAGTGACTTATTTAAGGAAAAAACTTTCTTTCACAAAACTGCTTAGAATGCAGTCCCTACTTGATAGACCAAACTTGAAAAATGTCCGAGAAAATTTGCCGCCCCAAATAAGGCAATTAACTTTGTATTACTAATATATTTGTCACGCTTTGTCATATATTCTTGGGTAATTCAGATTATATAACATAATTAGTCAGTACCCCAACAGAGAATCACCTTTCTATTGGGACTTGGACCTCTTAGAACACTTTAACATGCTTCTTATGCCTATAAGTGCTGTGTATTGGCCATGAGGGTAATGCCAACACACTCGCAAAAAGTTTTGGTGACCCGAACTTTTCAAGGACTACGAATTTGCCGCTCCATATATGGTAAGCGAGGGTTAAGGGTCCGTTACCGTGACGTGACACGGCTTGTCGAGTTTATACTTCCCCTACCTTACAGTATTTACGAGTGATTACGTAGCTACCCCCACCACAAGCGAGAACAACAGCAAACACGTGCAAAGCAGATGAATCAAATTTGAATGTGTGGCTTAGCCTAAAGGAACATGTACGTCCCCAAAAGACCGAGTAAGATTTCGCGCACAAGCACCGCAAAAAACTATGCTGTCGGAAGGAAGAGGTTGGGTATTATTATAAACGAGTCTGAACTGACATAACTCCCAAATGTATTTGTTTGAAGTTTTATATCGGGTAGGGAAATATGGGTATTGAACCCTTAACAATTGTTATTATCGTTTAAGATAAGTGTCCCAAGAAAAGGACCATTTACGGTAGTGGCACGTAAATGCATCAGAAATTGTGAGCCACTTGTGTTCATGCATGGTAACCTACAATATATTTTGACTAATTATGACTTTGTCCCCCGGGCTCGGGTAAAATGATTGATCAACATCCCTTTCCTCCTTCCCAACTCTGAATGCTAGAAAGTAAGCCACACAGATACACACTGGCAGTAGACTCGCGGTCAGCACAGGAGGCAGCTTCCGCACTTGGCATTTAGTGGATGGACATATTCGATTCTCCAACTTTCTCTTTCATTCCGTATAGTTGCAGTGCACGTGCTAACGGCACACAATACCTATGCCATACAGTATATCAATCGTTTTAAGACCTGATCACTTTCTTCAAAAGCCACCCGACCTCATGCACCGCAGATGCAAGCAACCAATTCGCCTTAGTGCCGTCTCCCTGCAGAAACAATTCAGCACTGCTCATGTAGGTGAAAAACTACTCGCGATTATGAAGTGCAGGAATCCCGGGTCAAACGGAAGGACACTCTCGATGTACTTAGTATGCGCTTCCGACAAAGAGGTTTTAAGTGCCTCGATGTTTGCCATCAGATTCTCCACTTTCCGTCCTCCGATAATCGGAAACACATATGGCGCCTTCTGCATCACGTATCCAATCACAAGTTAGTGCTCTCAAAGGCTGAGTCTGACCCAATCCGACCCCAGATCGACCCCCTCCCTGACCCACGGGTCAGGCCAGCAGAGGGTCGGGTTGGTGGGGGCCAGAGGTGGGACAGGTCGGGGGTCGGCTCCTACCACTGGCAGCAAAGCCCGACCCTGACCCCCGACCCAGGATGTGACTTATATGGGTAAGTATGGACCTAGTACCCTTTAGTAATATCTGCCGGGCCTGAAGCATAAAGGGCCTCCCCTAAACAATTTTGCTTCGGCTAAAAGTTAATACAGCATTCAGCCTAATTAATTATAGAAACATTGACACTGATGTACATATATCCTATTGGTGTGAGTATTAGCACTTAAAGTCGACAGTTATTGCCGCTTATGTGTTAGTGCAGTTACTAGTGTGGTATTGTAACAAAGTGCTATTAGCTGCAATGCTAGTCATTGGTATCCATATTAGTTGTTATTAGTATTAGTACTAATAAACTTTGTATTTTACTGTGGGTCAGGTCAGCAGCGGGTCAGCGGGGGTCAGCCCAAACCAGAATTCCTGACCCGGTTCCGAGTCAGGGTCAGGGTCGGGAAAAAGTCCCCTGACCTGACCTGACCCGGCCTTTGAGAACACTGATTCGCAACCGTCGTGATGTGTCCCGTCCGACCTCCTTCGCTACCTTCTCAATGCGTCTGAGTACTCATCTTCTTTTCATCCTTGTTGCGCGTCCAATTGCGCGCGCCCCTTCTCGCCGAACTCCGCACGCTTAGCATCCTCTGCGTTCGTGCACAGGCGTCCTCCACCAACAACGCGGAAGGGCGCAAGCGCTAGTTCGTGTTCGCATGCCATCGGGAGGGATATCGCGCTCAAAGCTGCGCGCCATGACATTCCACTCCCTTTGGTATATCACGAACGGTATCTTACCGTTGTACCGGTTGTATATGACAAATCAGCAACAAAAAATCCAGTACAGAAGTATTTATTCATTCACAATTACATGCAAATTTATTTCTGGTTCCTCAACAAAGATTTATCCGAAGGAGCTCCGCCTACGTGCATATATCTTCTTGCAATCCTAATACGAGTCTCGATCACTCTTCCTAGATGAACGACCAGAGTTGCGTATGCTCAGACGCGTCAGCCTGAAGCTCCAGCTGGTTGACGGCGGAGGATGTAATGGTCTGATGATGAGAACGATTAGCTGTATAGAGATTCAAGTACTGAAAGAGCGAAGGGCTTACGCTTCTGATGTCTGACACAATCATCGAACCATTATTGGAGAAACAGTTATCGAATGGGACCATCCTGCGTACGATTTAAGTGTGTGTGTACGAGCGCCGTCCGGGTCACGGGTACTAAGCTAACACGTACTTGTAGACGAACGCGGCAGTCTCGACAAGCTTCCACGCCATTGGGGCACCCCCTTGGACGAGCTTGTTGTTCTAGGACATCTCATTAGAATCCGTATAATGCTGTGGAAGATGAGCAAGAATGACTTACAGTAGAGTCAACGCGAACGTAGCCTCCACGACCATCGAATGCAGTCTCGCTATTTGTCGTAGAGACTGACTGGAGCGTAAAGACGATTTCATTGTTGCTGGACGGGTAGGTGAGGAAGATCCACTTTAGAGTATGCGGATCAGGATATCTTCAACATTGAACAAAAGCGGGGGGAAGACTTACAAGCTGATTGTTTGTCGCCGGTGTATTTTTGCTCCATCCGAGGATAGGGTTTCCGTCTGCGGTCACGGAACCTGAATTATCAAGAAAGTGACCATATCCAAGATTCTGGAGATTGTATTTGCTGCCGCTAACGGGGATTACGGCGTTCGGGGGTGCAGACATGGAAAGAGTTGCTGTAGTAAATCGACGAGTATTCAGGAGGGCGTATGGACTTGGATGTTTCTCGTGAAAGCAGCTCCCTTTTTATAGACCCAAATCCACTTCCATTAAATAATGGTTAGATAATACGGTTCCACAAGGATGAAGAATTGGATTAGACTGAAGCGAGACATGTCTCCGAAATCACCAAACTAGAGGATAGAAGACAAATGATAGATGCTAAGTGCAGTGGCACGTAATGATATGGCTTGGAAGCCAGTCGATTGGAATTTCAAGCATGACAGGCACTTTCCAATGCGCTTATGTTTGTGGATAAAGCAAACAAAGTACGGATTGGAGAGGTGCTTGACTTCCTGCCAGTCGGCGTCCGCGGCGGTGGTTTCGGGCTGCCTTTCATATCGAGCCAAATCCGGCGAAGACTCGTAGACGAAGTTGGAAATTGGAATCGTTAGTAGCTTCATATCACCACTTCGAAACTGTCTTGGTGATGGTGGACTTGGAGCGCTTCATAACGATTCCGAGTGTGATTGAGCTGCGCATCTTCAAAGGCCTCTGTAAAGTCGTGGTTGAAATATCCATGTAATGTCCGCACAGAACGCTCAGTTTGTATAAAGTACAAATAGGATTGAGAATGCCGAATTCAGAGGGCATCGCGGGTCTTTGCGCCGCTTTTATTCACATTCCCTTCTTATTCCACATGGACAATCAACTCCGAATCTTGTGTGTTCTGACACTGAGCGATATACACTGACAGCAGGAAAACACACTTTGCTTTATCATTCCTCTCATACACAAAATAGTTTCAGCCATAAAGCGTGCATATGCACCTTATTAAGAAATATCAGCTGACAAAACCCCGATTTGAACAGCATCCATATCCTTTTCATTACTTCAGCCATTTACGCGGGTTCGGTCGGGTTAAACGCCCAGAGCCGTGTGAGCTCCGACGCATCCGCCAGAAGTTCTAGCTGATTTGTCGCAGAGGAAGAAACGATCTGAAGATAGACAAAGGTGGCAGAGTGGTAAGTGAGCAAATCGGAAGCGAAAAAAGCCGTAATCAATGGGAAGCTTACACTGTTCACATCCGATGCAATCATTGAACCATTTCCGGAAAGAAAGTCATCGAACGGAATCATCCTGCAAGACCAAAAAAAATATTCATTAGCTGGCTGCAATTCGAAAAAAAAACATTACACACTTATAAATAAGAGCAGCGGTTTCCAAGAGCTTCCACGCCGTTGGGGCTCCTCTTTGGACAAGTTTGTTGGTCTAGATGTGGATTAACTACCCTTACAGTTTAAAGATAAGGGCATGTTTCGTACCTTAGGGTCGACGCTCATGTATCCTCCACGTCCTCCGAAGCCCGTATCATCATCGGTCGTAGCGACATTCTGGAGGGTGAAAACAGTTTCTCCGTCGCTTGAGGGATATGTAAGATAGGTCCACTGAAGAAAATGTTTGTCAGGTCAATGGCGACACTAACGAGGATGCGAGCTCACGATCTGATTGTTTGTCTCCGGGACGTTCTGCGGTGGCTCCACTCGAGGATGGGATTTCCGTCACTCGGGTCGAAATATGAGTTATCGAGCCAGTTGGAGTATGCCATGTTTTGGACGGTGTATGTGCCGCCGCTGGCTGGAGGCACTGCGTTCGGTACAGCCGGGATGTTAGCGAGAGCGACCATGATAAAGGTGTATACGAGGGCTTGAGAGTAGTGTATAAAGCTGAAGATGTCCCATAAAAGTAGACCCCTTTTATACAAACGAAATCTAGCCTTTTATTTTCAAGACACAAAAGTGGTAGCTGAGCAACCGAGTGGGGACCGAGAAACAGGAAGCAGGAGAGAGCCCAGAAGATCCGGGTAACGTGGCACGACGTACTCCAGCTGTCGAGAAATCAAAGTGACTGGTATGCCCACAGCACTAGGCGCTATTGAAAACGATCGCAGGACATGGAAGGATATATTCCGAGGATTCGAGACTGACTCGTGACTTCGATTTTGTTTTCCAAGCGCGCATGGGCGTCTGCAGAACCTCGTCGCAGACTTCAGGCAAGACACGGAAGCACTCTATAAGACGGTGTTTGAAACTAAAGGATCAATTTTGGAACCTGTGGGGTCAGCAGAAATAGGACTCGTTCTGAGACAGTGGCATCTTCCGAGTTGACTTGAAGCGCGACCGTGATCTTCATTTGAGATGACAGATCGAGAAAAGTCGAGCTTGGTGATTTTGAGACCTTACGGTATTGATGTGTTGAAGCGCGCAGACGGTATATCGGTACCACACCTATTACGTAGTTCTGTTCAAAAGTCGCACGCCTTGCGACACCAACAGGCTATGGCGCTATATGATCGTCTCCAACGTTTGGGACACGCCAAACCCGTTCTTCCCTTACGTCTGCCGTGTTGGCTTTGCCGCCACCACCTCGGAAAACGAGCGACTCGGAGACGCCCGCATCTACTCTGACCGTCACAAGACTACTGTAACAATTCAACAAATTCTTAGGTGAGCCAAGTCTGTTCAGTGCTGCTGTATATGCTTTAAAATTAAAAAAATATTACCATTATGGAGACAATGTATTTCCACACACTGAGCTTAATCTCCTTTTTGCGGTGGGGGAGAAGAGATGAGGTAGTACAGTACAGTCGAACCTCCCATAACGGGTACCTCTCATAACGGATAACCTCCCATAATGGGTAGTTTGGGGCTTCCACCAAGTTGGCCCTGGTAGTCACGAAATCCCCATGTTATAACGGATGTATTTTTATAATGCATAATGGATAGCCAAATGGCAAAATTTTATCCATTATGAGAGGTTATTGGTGCAAATTTACATGTCTGTATTGCTTTTTGTTTGTTTTTTGTGTCCTTCCACCAAGTTCATAACGGATGGGGCACATCATATACTCAAAAATCCAGCCGCATACCCCCCTCAGAGGACTAGCATTATTCCCACTCCCTAAATCCTGGTTTGAATCTCATTTCACAACACTGGCGGTCTCTTTGTTGGCAGCTGCAGGCCCACAACAAAAGGATCTGGCTTGTTCATTGCACAGAGAAATGAATACTGCATGTTTCACCCAAGCACGCTTTTGAAGAAAAAATCTATAACTAATTACATAATAATTTGGACCTCTCATAGTGGGATAACCTCCCATAACGGATATTTTTGTGTTCCACCAACCTCCATCCGTTATGGGAGGTTCGACTGTATATCTTGAACTTGATCTCACTAGCCTTATAAAGGAATGACATAATGACCTTTATACACGTGACTATGTCGCGCGGTCGGCGTTTTAATCCAAAGATCCGCGGTAGGCCATCCGAGTCGCTCTTACCAAAGTCCACGGGAAATCGCAAGCGAAGGCGTTTATGGTGCAATAGACTGAAAGCCCTCAAAAAAAAGGATATGAGACTGCTATCTCCTACCTAGTGCCCCTTTAGAACCATAAGGCGAGTACATGTATTTATCAACGGCTCGATTCTGTAAAATGGAGAGACAGTAGTAACAGCACGACATTTGGATTTTTCAGACACAGGGCATTTCATTTCACACAGATAATTTCAAGCTACGGTTACACTCAACACGATCAATAGAACAGCAGGCGGACCTATCCTTTATGTTGCTTAGTACTAAAACTTTCCCGCGCGCTTAAAATGTGTTGAACGACCAGAGCTGCTGAAGAGAAGATTCGTCGACTTGAAGCGCTACTTGGTTGTTTTCAGCGGATGTAATAGTCTTAGAAGATTCATTAGACCTTGTAAACTAGATAATCTCGGAGTACATACGCTATTGACATCGGTTGCCACAAGCTTTCCGCCGGCCGAGAAGACATCGTCAAATGGCGCGAACCTGTATTATGCTTTGTTATATGCACAGTATCAGAGCTATGCGACTTCACGCACTTGTAAACGTTCGGTGCAGCTTCGACGAGCGTCCAGACTAGAGGCTGGCCTCCCTGAACGAGCTTTCCGGTCTTAAAATAATTGTCATATGAGCTTAGCCATTTATAACAAAAAGGCTCAAGTCTTACGGTTGAGTTCACACGAACATAGCCTCCTCTGCCTCCAAAGCTTGTCTCGTTCTGAGAAGTGGAAAGCGCCTGAAGGGTGAACACGGTGGCACCGCTGGTTGTCGGGTACGTAAGGTATGTCCACTAATGTAATCATAAACGGTTGGCACCGAAGAGCCGAGGATGCGCCCTAGCTGAAGACGTACGATCTGGTTGCTTGTCTCTGGGCTGTTCTGAGACCAAGCGAGAATGGGATTTCCGTCGACGAGGGAGGAGTTGTCATTGTCAAGCCAGTGTCCGAAACCGATGTTCTGGATTGTATAGTTGTTGCCACTAACGGGCGCCACGACGTTTGCGGAAGGAGAGATAGATGCGAGACCAACCATTTCAGCAAGCGATATTAGACGAAGTCTTGGTAGTGGCTGGATTGGTTGTTGTCCTACGGCTGCTCTCGGGAAATTACTTCGAGCTGAGGGCCATTGGGGTAAAAGACAGTACATTTTATACGCAAATGAGCTGTCCAGACCTTACTCATCATTGAACGACCTGGGTCACCATTTGATGAGGGGACAAGAGTGAAAGATTGTGCGCTCTCGTGCCGCGGTCAGAAGAGCAAGTAATTAATGACTAGAAAACTTTCGGGCCATCTGCTTCTTTCCAATGAAATCGTACAGAGAAGGGTCGACGGAGACTGATTTTTGACAGGTACAGTTACTGGTTCTGCTGAAGGTACGACCTTTCCCAGCGCAATATGACCCACGTCGGTGCACAATGCTCCCACAGCGAGAGATGGAAATGGTGGGACAGAGTGTTAGCGTTCGGTAGTCATCTCGACCATGAGGACCAGTTCATGTTCCATTCCATGGGAGCACATTCAGCAGGATACACGAACACAAGTAGCTGGCTTACATTTTTGTTTATCGAGCTGACTTGTTCCACATGAAAAACGCGTTTATCTAGTTGAATTACTCATGTAACGTCCGCACAGAGCGCTCAGTTTGCATAGAGTACAGATCGGGCCGAGAATGACAGGTTTAGATGGCATCACGGGCCTTTTGATCGGAGTCAGAAGAAATCATTTTGCGGCGGATGCATGGGAAACACTCCAATTTCGAATACTCAACAACAATGATATGCAGAAAGGTGACTTCATTGCAGACGGGGCAAAAGATTTCCTGATCCGAAATAAGTTTCGCTCGCCATAGCGCATTTGATTTAGGAACCGAATTAGGGCCCGCTCGGCTGCACAAGTTAGACAACTTTTCTTTTAGTTAACTGAAAGTGACAGCACCCTGGTCACAATGATTACACTGATAGGCTAACCGTATTAGACCAATTACATTATCAAAAACTCCATATAAAACCATGGAACTTTTATAAAGAAGGCCAATTAATACGGCATACCGGCAGATTGAGTCACACCAGTGACAAGTCAACTTTTTAGCTAACTTCCAGTCCCCCATAAGGAAGTCACCCGTGTTACTTCACCGACCGACAGGCCGAGTAATCTTAGCCCTCTTTTGGTGAGGAGAACATTCCAAAGAAAGAAATCAATGACTAAAATACTATATATGGTTAGGATGTGATACAATCAATGTGACAAGGGTACCGTCACTCTCAGTTAACTAGCAAAAAGTTAGCTAACCTGTGCAGCCGAGCGGGCCCTTAGAAGTTTACTGGACTGTTCTATAATTCATGCTCGCTTAAATTTGTTGAGCGGAAACTTCCCATACCTTTCTACCAATAGGAAGGAAGCCCAATAACGTTGGAAGTATGTAAAAGCACAGGTTCACTGTTAGTATCAGTATCAAAAGTTCATATTGGGAACTCTGTCGTCCCATCAGGTCAACTCGAGAGACAGGAATAAAGTGATGGCTTGTATACTCACCAGTCATCGGATCGCCTAGCCCCCGTCCTTAGAAGCTTGTGACGGAGGTCATGGTGTCCTGCCCTCGTGGGCGCCTTCTCATAAGCGAAACATTCTGCTTTGTCCATCGGAAAAACAGGGAAGAACTGAAATGGATGGGAGATTTGAAATAGCTTTGAATAAAGACCTTGAAGGGTCTCTTCTGACCAAAGCGGACCTCTCCCTCCCCTTATCCGCCAATTAGTCACCATACGCACGGCTAATTGCGACTTGCGACACAGTCGCACTCACCATCTGGCAGACTCGCTTAAAAATCCAGCGCTTTGATCGGTGCATTCGGAGATGCATCGCCGACTTCCTAAGTTCGCATCCAGAACCCGAAGACCGTTGGGACTTTGTAGTCAGATGAGCCGCGTATTGATGCTACCGGAGTCAGAAGGGATTAATTGCAGTAACATGGTCTGAAATTGCAGAGGAGGATGCCCTGTTCTTTCCGTATTGTATACAAAGCCTTATTGTCTCGATGAAAGATTTCCCGGAAGACTTGATATAGCAAGGAGGCTCGTTGTAGAAACGATTCTGACTGGCTCGTCTCTTTTCTTCCTAGTAGTCCGCACCGATAATGTAGAGACTGCTCACAGTGAAGGTATATTGTCCCAAAAAAGTGAGGTTCGGTCTCCGTCGGCAGGCCCCTCCGCCAAGTAATACTCGACTTAACACTGTCTGAACGTCTGAAAAGGGCCAATGCATCTTCGTTATGCGGAGAATTCACGGATTAAAAATTTTTTTAAACTATCAGCGGTCGGTAAAGAAAAACTGCATGACATAATCGAACGAATGTGGTCACCCGAAAACAAAGGTCTGCGCTGAAGCCACGACAGGTAGATCGGATAGGAGGCAGGTATAACATGAGAGTATATTTATAGGGCAAATTGTCTTCGGTACAATGTGCAACGTTGGTCAAATTCTTGCGGTCGTGGGGGTAGTTGACATGTTGCAGCTGTTGCTCATTGCACCCAAGCGCCCCGGGAAAACAGCAGGCTGATGCCCATGATTGAAGAAGAAGACGCTTATTCAAGATAGTATGTGCAGAAGGCAGCCTCCGTCCTTCAGCGGTCGAATCGGCCCAGCGAGCATGCACTACCTAGTGCCAGCAGTTGACAAGTTACAACGAGATGAACTGACCAGAGTCTTCAGCGTCACGCGGCAACAGCCGTTCGTCACAAGACGCAATATGGCGTGACAGATCATCACACGTGCGCTTGAACCTTCTTGCCGAGTCTGAAGTTTGACTCGGAGCTGGCTTTTTTCTTGACCACGGCCCTCCATGAAGTCGCCTTTGAAGATGCGCAGCTCAAGCACACTTGGAATTATTATGAAAGCGCTCTAAGCTCACTATCACTAAGACAGTTTCGGAGTGGTGCTTGGCCAAATGTACGGACCTACTGGCGATTCCAACCGAGTTGATGAGTCTTCGCTGGATTTGTCTCCGAGTCGATGACAGGCAGACCGAAACCACTGCTACTAAACGCCCATGAAGTCAAGCAATTCTCCAACCTATGCTTTGTTTGTTTTGTATTCACAAACATAAGCGCACTGGAAAGCGCCTGTCATACCTTGGAATCCCAATCGACTGGATTCCAAGCCGTACTATCATTAAGCGCCACTAAGTGTCCATCATTTGTCTTCTATCCTCTAGTTCGGTGATTTCGGAAATATACCTCGCTTCAATTTAATCCAATTCTTAATCCTTGCGGAACCGTATAGTCTAACTGTCCAATGGAAGTGGCTTTGGGTCTAAAAAGAATGGGCTGCTTTCACGAGAAATCTCCAGATCCATATCCTTTCTTGAGTACTCGTCGATCTACTGCAGCATCTCTTCCCATGTCTGCGCCCCCGAACGCCGTAACTCTTGAGAGCGTTAGCAACTATAATGTCCAGAATCTTGAGTATGGACACTTTCTTGATAATTCTGGTTCTGGAACTGCCGACGGAAACCCTATCCTTGGGTGAAGCGAAAATACTCCGGCGACGGACAATCAGCTTGTAAGTTTTGCTCTCCCCACCTGTAACTTCTTCAGACAACGTTGGAGATATCCTGATTCGCATACTCTTAAGTGGACCTACCTCATTTACCCGTCCAGCGACAATGAAAACGTCTTTACGCTCCAGTCAGTCTCTACGACAGACAGTGAGACTGCATTCGACGATCGTGGAGGCTACGTTCGCGTTGACTCTACTGTAAGTCATTCTTGCTCATCTTCCACAGCATTATACGGATTCTAATGAGATGTCCTAGAACAACAAGCTCGTCCAAGGGGGTGCCCCAATGGCGTGGAAGCTTGTCGAGACTGCCGCGTTCGTCTACAAGTACGTGTTAGCTTAGTACCCGTGGTCCCTACGGCGCTCGTACACACACACTTAAATCGGACGCAGGTTGATCCCATTCGATGACCTTTTCTCCGGAAATGGCTCGATGATTGCGTCAGACGTCAACAGCGTAAGCCCTTCGCTCTTTCTGCACTTGAATCTCTATATAGCTAATCGTTCTAATCGTTAGATCATAACATCCTCTGCCGTCAACCAGCTGGAGCTCCTAGCTGACGCGTCTGAGCTTACGCAACTCTGGTCGTCCACACCGGAAGAGTGATCGAGACTCGTGTAAGGATTGCAAGAAGATATACGCGCATAGCCGGAGCTTCTTCGGCTGAATGTTTGTTGAGGAGCGGGTGTCTGATCTGGACTATCGGAAATGAGTTTGTATGTAATTGTGAATAAATATATGTTTTCGTACTGGATTTTTTGTTGCTGATCTGTCATATACATCCGTAATCCACTAGTACTATCCAGTACTTTGAAACAGTACCAACTTCATGCCCGAGTAGGATTCATGATTGCGACTCTGTGAAAGATAGGTCGGAGTCGTTCCGAGCATGCCTTATGCATTCATTCACGACCGAAGGAATTATGTGATATTTGGCAATTGTCTGTCACTGCCAGCGTCTCGCCGGATCCCCCGCGTCTGGGGTGATCTAGAGAATGTAACACATCATTGGTGGCGCCCACTGGCAGTGCGTTAAGCGCCTGACCTAAGCCATATTTTGCTTACTTCGTGTTCAGCCTAATAATAGTGACCCAGCATGCGCCCGCCACACCTCGGGATCCTCAATTTCAATTAATGGCTTCCAAGTTGGTGAGCTTCCACCGCCACTCTGCGGGTTGGCTTACACTACCAGGTTGATGCTTAGCATTTCTCCAAGTTGTGATTCTGTTATGTCGCTTCAGTCCCGTCACATCATTTCGGAACTATCAAGCCACTCTCCAAAATACTATCTATAGCAGCTTTTGTGCGTATAAAAGTACGAGATATGCACAGCTACAAATACCTCCTTGTAATACTCATAGCATCACCAAAAACAATGGTCGCTCTTTCTCTCGTCCCAGACGTCCCAAATACCATGTCCCCAGTTAGTGCCTAAGCAACAACTATAAAATCCAAACTATCGGATGGCTATAACCTAGATACCCCATCATTAAATAACCAGACTTTAAGGTTTGACATACCATACCTTGGACCCCACCACCAAGTGATAATATGACTGCTCCTTAGTGGACTTACCTCACCTGCCCGTCTAGTAATGTAGAAGTCATATTTACTCTCCAGTCCGTTTCTACGACAAAGAAAGAGTCTGACTTCGATGGTCGCGGTGGTTATATTCGGGCCGACCTGACTGTAAGCCATTCTTCAACTACCACCTATTAGATTGGGTGAACTCAAAGAAGTACCTTTATAACGGCAAACTCGTTCAAGCGGTTCCCCCAATGGCGTGGCCGCGTGGAAGCTTGTCACTTCCGCTCCGAACGCTTACAAGTACATAATAGCTTGGTTTCCGACGTTTGGTAGTATTTATACAGTCTAACTTTGTAACTGTATACAGAATGATAATCCCATCCTTTCTCCTTGGAGTCACAAAGTGACTCGATGGTTGTGACGGATACCGATTCGGCAAGTCAGAAACTGGTGCTCCAATATGACTTTCCCGTCGTAACACAGCTCTGGACGTTCAGCCCGGCACGGAACGGTTGTATGTGTGCAATGACACTGTACATTCTTGGCTGTATTTGTTTTTGTATGCTTGTCCAGTGTCGATGTGCGTATCCAGTTCGGACTTAGGAGGTGCTTCATGTGTAAATATAAGTTTAAGTTGGTTTGCAGTTTGAAAAGTAGAGTAAACATAAGTGAAGTACTGTACCACTGGCGGTACTACCAGTAGTGCCAGTGAGAGATGTGCACTTGCGTGGTGGCAGCGTGACTCTAAAACTCTCGCGGCTGTTTTGACAATTTTCTTGCGTAGGTAAATTATGGAAGGATCCAATTTACATTTTGTGGAATCGCTTCGAGCGGATCCTTACTGAACCATGTATAACAGTCAGCTGTGAGAAACCGACGACTCGGACAAAGCCGAATATGGGATCTGCGCGAAAGACACTCCATATATGTAAATAAGATTTACATTGGTAGGAATGATCTCCGTCTTCGAGTCACGCATTTTCCGCACTAAATTCCAAAGGGCAGTCATGCAATTAATGGGTGTAATCGCACCGCTCAAAATTCTCTTTAAACTTGAATGCATCCTGAGAACAGCCATTGGAATCCACCGCGAGGTCAGGCATAGTTCATTGTTTTTAATCCGTTTTTTGACCACTTGGGCTCTACTTTTCTTAAATCGTGGGATTGATTCGATCGAGGTTTTCCTCTTATTCCACATGGATATCCAACCCAGATCTTGTGTGTTCGGGAATTGAACGACATGCACTGACATCATGAAAACACACTTTACTTTATCATTCCACTCATACGCAAAATAGCTTCAGCCATAAAAGCGTGCATATCCACCTTATCAAGAAATATCAGCTAACAAAACCCCGATTTGAGTAGCATCCATATACTTCGCATTATTTCAGCCATCTACGCGGGCTCGGTCGGGTTAAATGCCCAGAGCTGTGTGAGCTCCGACGCATCTGCCAGAAGCTCTAGCTGATTGGCTGCAGAGGAAGAAACGATCTGAAGATAGACAAAGGTGAACAGTCGGTGAGCAAATCGGTTACGAAAAGAAAGCCACAATCAATGGAGGACTTACACTGTTCACATCCGATGCAATCATTGAACCATTTCCGGAAAAAAAGTCATCGAATGGAATCATCCTGCAAGTACAATATTTTATTCATTAGCCGGCTGCAATTCGAAAAAAAAACCCACATACTTATAAATAAGAGCGGCGGTTTCCAAGAGCTTCCACGCCGTTGGGGCTCCCCTTTGGACAAGTTTTCTGGTCTGAATGTCGATTAATTACCTTTAAAGTTTAAAGATAAAGGCATGTTTAGTACCTCAGGGTCGACGCTCAAGTATCCTCCACGTCCCCCGAAGCCCTTATCATCCTCGGTGGTGTCAACATTCTGGAGGGTGAAAACGGTACTTCCATCGTCTGACGGATAAGTGAGATAGGTCCACTGCAGAGAACGTCAGTCAGGTCGCAAACAACTTAACGCAAAAGCAAGCTCACGATCTGATTGTTTGTCTCAGGGTAATTCTTGTTCCACCCAACGACTGGATTTCCGTCAGTTGGTGAGAAACCATAGTTATCGAGCCAGTGATAGTATGCCAAGTTTTGGACGGTGTATGTGCCGCCGCTGACTGGAGTCACTGCGTTCGGTACAGCCGGGATGTTAGCGAGAGCAACCATGTTAGGGGTGTATACGAGGGCTTGAGGGTAGTGTTCTGAAGCTGAAGATGTCCCACGAAAGTAGACCCCTTTTATACGAGCAAAGTCCAGCCTTTTATATTCGAGACACAAAAGTGGTAGCAGAGTAGCCGGATGGGGACAGAGAAACAGAAAGCGGGAGATGATCTTGAAGATCCGGAGGCCGCGACATGATGTACTCCAGCTGTCGACAATTCAAAGTGACCAGTATGTCCACGGCAATAGATGCGATTATACAACGATCGCAGGACATGAAAGGATATATTCCGAGGATCCGAGACTGACTCGTGGCTTCGATTTTGTTTGTCAAGCGCGCATGGGCGTTTGCAAAACTCCTTTAGGGACGCCACAAAGAACTCGATCGATCGATACTTGTGACTACTGGAGTATCAATTCTGGAACCCGTGGCGGCCAGCAAATAGGGCGTGTTCTGAGACCGTGACGGGCCCCAAGACATCTTCCGAATCGCTTGAAGCGCGACCGTGGTCTTCAATAATAGCGGTGACAGACCAAGAGGAAGAAACTAGCTGCACAGGTAGTGGTATAAAAGTAAGCTTTGAAATTTCGTCAAAACAGCCGAGCAACGTAGGTTGATTCCTGAATACTAGTACCAATACAAAAATTTGACGACGACACAAAAAAGTGCTGTTTTCGCCAGGCATCCGAAACATTTTAGTCAGTCACATGACACACTGGCAGCCTGAGTAGAGTTTAGTTCCAGAATATATGCGTCCGAACGGCTTGGAGGGAAGCCTGCGGACAGCAGTAGTGACTGTATGTCGAATGTTGCGCTGTCTGTGTGGGAACATCGCCCATATTACGTGACTCTGATTGAAAGTCACACACCATGCGGACACGGCGCTAAACCTGTGCTTCTCTACTTGCTTCAGTGGCCTTGTTGTTATCACCTTAGAAAACGAATATCTTATGACAGAGCCTGTTTAGTCCTATGTTTGCAACAGACCAAAAACCATATTGCCTAAACTCCACTCATTGGGAGAATTTGGGACTTACACGCTTTTTCCGTTTTTCACTTTTCATTTTTACTGTCACCAATCTCTCACCCATTAGTAAACGGGCAGAGAAAGTGATAGACGCCCGTAATCCCACATTGCTTTAGGCGACGCAAGAGCTTCAGCGTCAAATATGCGGAGCTCATCTATGCTTCCTCGACATCCCTGATGCTTCCTCTTGAACAGGATCATTATAAGTCACCCTCGTCCTTCCATTTTTAATATACTTACAGCAGGCGCTTTGAAAAAAAATGGATGTCTAAGTGTCGCAAGATAGGTTTCCAGAGTAGCATGAGATTCCAGGCGGATCCACCGAACAGCAGAAATGTACGTGCATCAAACTGTCAGTGGATCTCACGTTTATGAAAATTTAACAGCGCAGAGTGTGCAATGATCCAGCTCAATCTCACCCACTGGCAGCAGGGCGGTTTACCCCAAGCCTCAAATCCTTCCAGTCTTGGATACTATGCCTCAATATTGCGAGCATGATTGTCGCCGTGCATTACTCACTTACATATGCATTTATGAATGGGACCAAGGAAGACTGATGGCCAGCAACGTGTAATTAAACTATGGCAGAGATGACATCTCGCCTTCTAGGATGACTATCGCGGTTAGTTAAAGTCGTCCTTTGAAGTTGACTCGGGGATCCTGAATCCGCCCTCGCAAAACCCCAGTTTTTCTCAGATTACTGGCCGTCTCGACCTTACCATTGAAAACAAGCTTGTTGACTTCGGGGAGCACTTAAAAATATTTAGAAATGGCTGGATACGGAGGGCCCGTTCAAGCTGCTTTATAATCGACGCATAAACTCACCTGATCTTGAGTTGATCAAATGCCCAAATCACACGTTCCAGAATCAATTCGCTAGTCCTTTCTGATACAGCGGAATAAGTCTCAGGGGTCATCAGTGAATCTGCGCCCTTCAGTGAGTTTAATCTTGTTTTGGGATGAGGGATGGGGTACACCGTCACGGTGATTTGAGCCTAAGTACCACTAACCTTACAATGGCACAGCTTAATGTTAGTAATGCGGATAAGTGGAAAAGCCAAGCGAAGAGAGCCACGTAGGAGCACGAAAGCGTCTTCTTAATGCTCGTTTTGTCGCGATGTCCCTTTAGAGCGTAGTCTCAGATACCATAAGTCCAATAATGTGAGCATAACAAACTCGGGAG
Source organism: Coniferiporia sulphurascens (assembly GCA_002794785.1). NCBI lineage: Eukaryota > Fungi > Basidiomycota > Agaricomycetes > Hymenochaetales > Hymenochaetaceae > Coniferiporia > Coniferiporia sulphurascens. Next base: position 900,585 of record NBBA01000012.1, on the reverse strand, counting down.
TCAGAAGTTTGGAACGGCCGTTTTCATGTTCAGGTCAGGACTTAGAATTTCAGAAAGTACACTTCGGATGTTACCGACATGCACACTTCTCGTACACGTGACTATGTCGCGCGATTTCACGTCGGTGTTTTAATTCAAAGATCCGCGGCACATCACGGTCTTTGAATACCATCGCCATGATTGAGGTTTACAAGAAACCGCAAGCGAAGGTGGATATGATGCTACATTTTAAATTCCTTTAAGGTAGTATACTGCCTCTTGCTTCCACCTTATATCTATTTGGAAGCATTGGGCGAGTGCATGTACCTGTCAGCGGCTCGACCCATGAAGAAGACAGCACGATACAATTTTGGATTTTTTAAGCACAGAGCATTTCATTTCACACAAATACTTCAAGCCACAGTTACACTCAACACGATCAATAGAACAGCAATCGGACCGATCCTTTACGTTACTTAGCACCAAACCCTTCTGTGCGCTCAGACTGTGTTGAACGACCAGAGCTGCTGAAGAGAAGATTCATCGACTTGAAGCGCTGCTTGGTTGTTTTCAACCGATGTAATAATCTTAGAAAAGTCATTAGACCTTGTACACGGGATAATCTCAGAGTACATACGCTGTTGACATCGGTTGCCACAAGCTTTCCGCTGTCCGAGAAGACATCATCAAATGGCGCGAACCTGTATTATGCTTTGTTATATGCACAGTATCAGAGCTATGCGACTTCGCGCACTTGTAAACGTTCGGTGCAGCTTCGACGAGCGTCCAGACTAGAGGCTGGCCTCCCTGAACGAGCTTTCCGGTCTTAAAATAATTGTCATATGAGCTTAGCCATTTATAACAAAAAGGCCGAAGTCTAACGGTTGAGTCCACACGAACATAACCTCCTCTGCCTCCAAAACTCGTCTCGTTCTGAGAAGTGGAAAGCGCCTGGAGGGTAAACACGGTGGCACCGCTGGTTGTCGGGTACGTAAGGTACGTCCACTATTACAATTAAAAAAATGTGGGCATATGAAAAACCAAGGAAGTGTCTCGTGTGAGGATGTACGATCTGGTTGTTTGTCTCTGGAACGTTCTGAGACCAGGAGAGGATGGGATTTCCATCGTCAAGGAGGGCTCCCGAGTTGTCGAGCCAGTGCCCAAACCCAATGTTTTGGATTGTATAGGTGTTGCCGCTGACCGGTGCCACAGAGTTTGCGGAAAGAGAGACAGGATTAAGGGCAGCCATTTCAGAAAGCGATGTTAGACAAAGTCTGAGAAGGTGTTGGATTGAAAGTTTTTCTATCGTGCTCTTGAGAGGTCCTCTCAAGCTGGGGGACATTGAGGTGAAAGGCATACATTTTATACATGGGTGGCCTGCCCAGGTCGAGTCCAAAATCGAGAAACGTACATTCTTTGATAGATGAACAAGGGCAGAAATTGCGTGCTCTTGTGCCTCAGTCAGATGGGCTCATTGCTACCACAAAGTCTGCTTCCTCCTGACGAACTCGTCCGAAGACGTTAATAGAGTTTAGATTCCCACAGGCAACGCCTCTTGGGGTCTCAATAATTAGCAACGAATGGGGCTCACGATGGGTACACGAAGGCTTGGAAATCTCGGACAAAAAAATGGGATTAATCACGGAGACCTTAGTATGTAGGTGCATATGGCCTCGGTCATACATGTCGAGGCCTTACTATAGATAGGATATTGAGCGAATGGTAATATGAGCACCTTTTTTCTCATTCTTTGTTTTTACGAACTGGCTCTTACCAAAATTTCGCTTTTTCCAGTTAGGACCCCGATGTAACTTCCGCGCAAAGCGCATACCCGTGGGGGATACGGTGCGGATCGGAAATTACCGGTCTAGAGAGTGCCACGGATCTTCTGATTGAAGATGGTAAATACTCTAATCAAAGGCGAGTGCATGGTAAAGTCTGGTGTAATAGTATTCGGCGACATTGAATTGGGCAGTTGGAATGACGACTCCATAACGAACCAAATAGACACTCGCGCGAAAATAACTTCGTACGCCACATACCTTCCAGAGTTGGGGACTCATCAGAAGGCTTTGTTGAGCTGTCCAACATTGTTTCATATGCGCCCAGGTCTGCTGAACGAAGGCCGTCCCAAACTGCAGCACTAGGGACAACAAGAACGTCAATATTTGAAGTCTATGAGCATGAGACCACTGTTGGGACTAAAGATCAACAACGAAAGCTCCTAAGTCACGTCAGATCAACACCAGGAGACGCGAAGGGAATGACAGCTTGTATATTCAGTGGTCATCAGACCAGCTCCAGCCCTTAGAAGCTTGATGAATGCGGGTCACAATATTTTGCCCGCGGGGCGCCTCAGCATAATCGAAGGCACAGTTTTGTCCATCAGAAAAAGATAGAACCAATCTGTATGAAAGAGGTTCAAGGTAATTCCAAATGAGGGCCTACAGAGAAACGGAGCTTGACAAAAGCTGTCCTCTCCTTTCCTTTACTCGGTATTCAGTCACCATAAGTACGACGTATGATTATTTCAAAGAAAAGTTCGCCATATGACAAACTCGCCTAAAAATCCGATGCTTTGATCCGCACGTTCAAAGATGTATCACTGTCTTCCTAATTCCACTTTGAGAACCTAGAAGGTCATTGAATGAGGCGCCAGGTGAATTGCGTATCGACACTTCCGTATTAGTAGTGTTAGCGACTGAGGTCATACTTTTGCTAACCCACAGCAAGAATGCCCTTACGATTACGAGTTTTGTGGATGGCGAAAACAACGTCGCTTGGAGGAGAACTTACATGTATGTTGTGTTCAGACACCTAAAGGAGACAGGCCTTAATAACGATACTATACCTACTGAAGGATCCGCCTCTTTTCTTCCTGTGAGACGCATTAGCTGTAATGTTGGGGAGAAACCAGACGAGTCTTCAGGCTGATGAAGGCTAGCCAGCTAATTCTTCAAACCGCAACTTGTTCGCGAGCAGTCTCCTCGATCAGCCAGCACTTGCTTTAATGCCGTACATGCATCTCAACATGCGCGCAGAAGCCACGAGACCTTCGTGAAGGGAGTCCGATGAATAGATGGATGCATCGCAACCTGCATAAGCCCATTCAAGCGCTGTCTACTCTGACAAGTCGCAACGGCATGATTTGTCATCTTCATGCTTCGCCCAATCTGGTGCGTGGAAATGCCTTTTTTTTTTAAATGCAAAACTTTACAGGAATCACAACTGAATGCTTAAGCTCAGCCCCTGGAGTTTCTTTATTTTGATTAAATCTACTACATAACATACTGTCGCATATACACATTATATTTAATAAGATGAAGGATGCTTCAAAAGTGTCTGAAGTAACGATTAATCCGTCAACCCGACAGTCACATGCGTAAGCAAACGTAAGAAAAACGGAATGAAAGGACATGGGACGTACTCCGCCATCGATCAGAACAGTCTCTCCGTTGACGAACCAGTTCACAGTCAGAAAGAGGGCCAGAGAGCCCATGTCACGGTTGGTTCCGCCTATAGCTGGCACCCCTGTTCCAGGCGCTTGCCTGGTCGGAATGCTAAATGGAACTAGTTTGTTTTCTGCGGCTTTTGCGGTTAGTAGTCCGGAAACGTGTGATATGCCGTTCTCGTCTATTGTACCGGGCGCAGTCATTTCTGTGAAGAAGAGACCTGGATTTTCGTTAACATCATATACCGTCTTCGTAAAATAAATGACCGTGTTTTACGCGTTGATACGTACCTGGGGCTATCCCGTTTACCCTGATTCCAAGCGGGAGAAGGTCGTGCGCAAGGCTACTCGTAAAATGTCCGACCGCGCTTTTACTCATCGCGTACGGGATGCTGTGCCCGCTTGTCGCGAGGTCCTTCGACCAGCCGTTCATGCTGCTCGTCATCACGATCTGCGGAGCAAATTTTTTCCCTCCTTCACTTTCCTTCCATTTCTCCAACAGGGGGAGAAAAGCAGCGGAAACCCAATACGGACCGACGGCGTTCGTCCGGAGCGTGTTGTCGAATGCTTCGGGCGTCACGGACCAGTAACGATTGAGGAATGCTGTGGCGGAACTTCCGCCGGAAGAAGATGGGGAGGGAGGTTCAGGCAGTATACCCTCGCAGATTCTGCAATGCGATCAGCCTTTTAGAGAAATTACATGTCGCAAGCCAAGCGCACCCTGCATTGTTGAACAGGATAGTTACATGTTGCTCCCTACGGCCGACCTCCTCTGCGAGACGCTTGGCTTCGTCCTAGGGGTGCTTAACCTTAACCGGGCCTCAAGATACCATAGCTTCATTCCACAAACCTTTTTACTAATATCGCCTTGAAGACCAACGAGCTTTCCTCTCCTTTCCTTCCCCTTGGCGGCAGTATTGTATGTCTCGGCGATGCTACCGTCCACTCGTTAACATGAGAGCCGGTAAACTCACAGCAAAGAGTTATATGTTCCCGCACCCGTCTAGTTTTGCCTGGTCAGGACCTATAATGTACACAGTCGCACCATTCGCCATTAATGAGGTGCTTATCATAAGACCGATACCCTGTATCCCAGTAACGCGCAAATGTGTCTAATGCACTCAAATCAAGGGGTTACAGAAACTTGCTCACCGTTCCACCGCCCGTGACAACGGCGGCGACGCCGCGGAGGTCGAAAATGTTGCTAGCAGTGAGTCTGCTGAGGACCGCGTCTGCACCTGAGTTCGCCATTAGACAGAGGAGAAAAAGCTTCCGGGATACTGGAGCTCTGATTAGGGACCGTCCATTTTATACCCCTCCGGACTCAAAAAAAGTCCATTCCTCGGCGGTCCAGTAAGCACAATAGCAAGAATGGACGGCCTCTATGCGGAATCCATGCATCACGCTTGTACTCCAAGGCTTGTGCATGATGTTCATCAATAATATTGTATGTCATAGGGCATTGATACTGAGTAAAAAATTCTACCCAAGTACGCACTCAAGCACTCGGGCGGGGACGGCGGGTTCCGTACAACGCCGGATCTTCCAAATATACCCAGCCGTGCGCCACTACTACTGTGTCCCTCCCCGTATGTATACGGTTTCCGTTGAAAGCGGTCCATTCTCTGGCATCCAGATGGCAATGCTATATGCAGAACACGGACCGAAGAGATCGAGCTGAGAGTTAACTAGTCTTCGACTTTCCCATACTAGCCGGGAAGAAGACGCAATCAGTCGGCGTCCGAGAGTCGTCAGAACTTGAAAGAAGCCGTTAAACACATGTTTTCAGCCAAGAGAGCCTTGATCTTGTTAATATACTCTGCTTCTTTATGACCAAAAGAGAGCCAGGAGCCGTAACAAATGGACAGCCTGAGTGTTTGTCGAAATAAGCAAAATTGTGTTATGACTAGTATAGCAGCCATGGCCAAGCGTTGGAAAAGTTCAAGGACGTGGATTTTACATAATATTAATGACACTAGCCGACAAAGTTGAGCGTGACGCGTGACGCGTCGCTGTGCGTGTCACATGTCAGTCACACGATTCGTAACGACAAAGCTTGTAGCGGCCCTTACTCCGGATGAACTTTAATGGAGAAAAGGCATAGGCGTTCAAGACCCATTTAAACGCTCAGAAATCCCCGCAGAACAAGAACGACAGGGCCGTCAGAGACAAGGCAACGCCACTTTATACTAATAGGTGATTCTTTTCAGTCCCGTGATACCGCGAGACCAGACTAACGAAGCCAAGATATCGTTTGTACGTCAATACATTTGAATACAACACATACACGCATAGTGCGATGCGATAATATTAATTGGTAACATGCACAGGGTTTTTAGCTTGGCAGCTGAAGAAAGCAAAGCGAACGCGGGGAACGTTCTTTTTTGTGAAATACAGATGAGATGGGTGGGGTTCCGTCTTGTGTCCATTCTTATCGCAAGCCCAGAAAGAAAGGGAGGTGAAACGAAAATGAAAAATGAAAGAAAATATGATCAAAAGGGCGATTCGGCGTATCCGGGCAGGCTTCCCGAACTGTTTCGCACACTCTTGGACGGGACCGTGTCACAGCCGCAGCTCGCCTCATTTGAGGATAACGGGCTGTAGGCAATATCAGCGGTGTAGGAGCGTGTTAACGCAGTGCAGAGCTACAAAGCGACTCTCGGATCAGCCGTCCTGTCAGAGCCTTTCAAAATCACCAATTGAAATTCCAGCTCACCAGGTCCCCATCACCACTGCCAAAGGCGGAAACTGATCTGGGCCTATCGAGTTCGTTTACCTCGCCCTCGTCGTCGTACGCGACGCTCACGAAATACGACGACTCCTCTACATCGGCGTCGTAGTCCGCGTCTTCCTCCGTCCGTTGCTTGATGTATGCCCGGCACATGTGGCCTGCGCGTCGTCCGCCCTTGCACCCGTCGCCGCGCGAGCACGCACATGCGTACGCGACCACCTCGCCTTTGGAGTGCGATAACGAGTGCAATACCTTTCGCTCGTATCCGCGCGACATGCGCCGTAGCGGCAGGGCGCCCTTCAGGAACGATGCCGCGATTGGCGACGTCGGGTCTTCGAGGTCGAGTGTCGCGTCAGAGTCGTAGTTAGAGTCGTCACGAGACGCATATGAGCCCTTGTCGCCGCCCCTGTGGGATGAGAAGAGGGTCTCAGTACCAGAGAGGCTAGCACGCGAAGAGGAGGGTGGTGATGCGGGAGAGATGGGCGAAGGAGGAAATCTGGGTATGGGGGAGGTGTTGATAAAGGTTGGCTTGTCCGGGAGAGCGGGCTGCTTGTACTGCTTCAACGGAAGCAAAGAAGCAACAGAGCATAGGATGGTAGAAGGCATCTGGGGGTTAGAGGACGGTCTGGGAGTTATTTGAGATGGGAGTGAAGTACAAAGCGTCGGTCAAATATCTGTCAGGGTGAAAGGGCAAAGCGGCTGTTGAGAGGGCAGGAAAACAGAAAAGCCGACACTTATATATAAGTGCCTCATCCCTAAGCCAAGCATGGTCTCCATAGCTATACAATGCGGAATAGGGCCCTGACGTACGCATCGGGAGAAGCGGAGACAAAAAAGGCGATGCGGCGCAACGGATCCGAGGGGTGGTCTAGACGGTGCCAATAGGGGACAAAAGCATTGCATAAGTGCTCCGTTGCGATAATGTTGATGCAGAATCCGTAGTCCAACCCCGTGTTCAGACGCCCGTTCACGTGTTGTTACGGTTGGGAAACGCGCGGAAGACTGAGAGAGCCGGATAGTAGGACATGAGATCGCGCTGGGGTTATTGGGGAAGGATTGTACGAGAGAGCTGGAAGGTTCGAGTCCGAGGATAGTTGCTGAGAGGGAAGCAATGCGGTGAAGCTTAAGTTTGTGTACCCGAGGGCGCGATCGATTCATCCGCGCTCTTGCACCTTCACACTAAATAATCATTATTGCCATATATTATGCACCCTGTACGTCAACCAGTGAAAGCACAAGAACCGGGACATCCGAGATTGTTCTTAGTCGCCCGGTCAGCTGCGCAAGGACACCAGCTAGTTGTCCGTCGGGCTCGCACGATTGCTTCAATCACGTTTATCATCGGCGATCGTGTAGACGAGATCGACAAAGAGGCTTCCGCAGGCTTCCGACCGTATGCATTCTCCAGGCCCGAGTCCGGAGGCTCAAGGAAGGTCCCGAGATAAAGATACAGGCATAGCGTCAAGCAGGGGGGTATGAAACCGGGGTACGAAGCAAAAAGACATGATGGGCTTGGATTCCCTGAAATGGACGGCCAAGCCGATACGGGCAGTGCTCCCGAAGCCACATAAGGGGCGCCCAATTGCGAGGAGCGGTCGAGACACAAGGAACGCGACGAGAGCGGGAGAGCGGCATTTTCGGGGAACTTGTGATAGGGGTACACCGACGCCGCCCGAGATCGTGTCAATCAATGGCAACCTAGCGGTCCCCGAGGCATCATGCAGTTTAGTCCGCGCACATAGTTATTGTAAGCTCCGTGCCACAGTACGATTTAGCTCAGGCTCGGAGTCGTTGCTGCGATTCTCCCAGACACACAGCTAATCCGCAGCCGAGTTTAACTCCAGAACATCAAAAGATGCAGAAGATTGGGAGCTCCATAGAGTCGAAACTGATTTCCCCAAAGCATTAAGTGATCTGTGCGTTAGAAGCAGAAAGTGAACAGAGACGAGGATGGAAATCGAACTCGAAGCAGCGATCACGGGTCGCGTTGGTTTCATTTCCATCGTCTTCCTGAGCAATCGGCCGACAAGGCTCACGTTATTCGAGGCAGGGCAAGAGCAGACACTGATGGTTTAAGAACGGAAGGACAGACCGAAGAAATTTGGAGGAAGAGGATAGATGCCAAATATAGCAAGCGGTGGAGTACCGGGTCGCTTCCCAGCCCCGCCTCACCCAGCATGCACCTGCCGCACCTATCAGGGCGTCATTGCCACCCAGTCCGGTCCTGCCCCATATAAGTTCTGCATACTGCTCGGGACACCCTAGCGCACTCTGCCCTTAACCAACTCTAAGGACAGATCGCCCTTTGTCCCAGCTTCTCGCCTTGCGCTCACCCTTCTCTCCAGCGTGCACTTCCTCGGAACGATGGCCCCGTTCACCTTCGCCTCGTTGTCAGAGACGTTCTACCTGCTCATGAACACGCCGCTCGTCTTGCCCGACGCTAGCAAAGCACCACGCGACGTGCCGCTGACGGAGATGCCGAGCAGGCTCGACAAGGACAGTCGGAGGAGGGTACGTAACTATCCGCCTCCCGGATCGTCTAAACATCGCGACTGACGGCGTAGGACCCAGTCAAACAGTTCGACCATTAGCACGAGCACCAGAGTTCCACCTTCTCCGCGCCCGGAGGTCGGAACGATTTCCTCGGCCCGAACTGGTCGCGCGAGTCCAGCTTCTCGGTAAGCGCTAGTTTTGAATCCAAATAATCGGCGGTTCCAGTACTTATATCGAGTTTCTGGGTCAGACGACCGTGTCCCGCTCGCCCCCTTCCCCACTCATCCCAGCATCGAAACGCCTGCCGCCGCTCCCTTCTGACGCTATCAGCCCTCCTCACTCGAGAGTGCGCTTCGCGGAAGATTTGGACGCTGCTGAGTCATGATCCATGCCTTGATTTCATTTCAGCTTTCCACCACTTTCACGCTTTGAGCCGCAGCATCCCTTATATCATGATTATCTCGTTATCAACCTCCATCTATGAATTCGTTAGATTTGTGTAATGGTTTCCGTATTCTGTCTTTGTGGTCCCCCCCTTAATACTGCACTCCTTTAATATTAATGGTTTTGTAGTGTAAGCTCTCTGTTTGGAAATTTCTAATGGTATCCTTTGTAATTGGTTATTTCCCACGGCCATGGTTGCCTAAACAGGTACCATAATTAACGGCGTGAAGTTGTTTGAAAGGGGTACACTCTGCGCATCAGCTTCAATCAAGCACCGCAACGAATCTCAAGCGTGTATACATCAACGCCCAGTTTCCGCTTTCATCTCTACAATCAACTGCGCACATCTCCTGCACCTCGCGCATTATGTCCCCCGCCTCCTCGTCACCAAGCGCGGCAAAGAAGGTGTTCTTGCAAAAGGTCTGTAGCCAGTCGACGATGTCGGACGTCAGCGGGGTGAAGCGCGGGTTGAGCGAGATGTGCGCGACATGGAAGCCTGCACCTTCGAGGACCTAACGCAAGGTGCGATCAGCTCGGACGTGAGCATAGCTCGAGAGGGGTTAGGGGGTTAGGCACCTTGCGGTAATCCTCGATTGATGGGAAGTACCATGGGTCGAGTGCGATGGGGTCGTACCCTCTTCTGCGCAGCACAGTATGTATAGCCATTCTCAGCCCTAAACGGGATAAAGGAAAATGGCTTTATTAATACCTGCCAACTGCTTACGACAGCGCATATATGGACTCACCGACGCAGTTGGTATACCCTCCCATTTCGCCGACGAAGCGGCCCCCCTTGCGCAGCGCGCGCGCGACACCCTCTGCGACACCCTGTGGCGAGCGCTTGCACCAGTGCAGGGCTGCATTTGTGAAGGCCGCGTCGAACTTGTAGTCGAAGGAGGGCGGCAGCGCATCGGTGAGCTCTTCTGTGACGTCGGGGGGGGGGTAGCTGCAGCGCCTGCGCGTCAGCGACGAAGCTTGCTTTGGCGCCGTTACAGCGCGCTTTCTCTATCTGGAGGTGATGCAATCAGGAGTGATTACACGTGTAGGTCGAGCTACAACGCACCATGCTCGCGCTCGAGTCCACACCGAGGACGACGCCGGACTCGCCGACGATCTTCGCGAGCTCGACAGTGAGCTCGCCGCTGCCGCACCCGACGTCCAGTATGCGTTCTCCCGGTTTTGCGTCGAGGAGGGTGAACACGGGCGTCGTGAACTGCTTCGAGTACACGAAGGACGCGACAGCGTTGTACTTGTCCGCCGACCACGCGTCCGAATCGGTTGTGGAGCTCATGGTGGTTGTGGAGAGTGCGGATGAGCGGTGGTTATTGATGTTAAGGAGCTCATGGAATCCCGGTATAAATACGTTTGGCTCGAGCAGGACGGTACGCGTGCATGGTATGAGTCTGAGCGAGATACCAGAGGTCTCGGGTGGACGGGTCTTCGGCCGACGGGCGCGACTGATACGACAAGTCCGAAGCACCGAATCCGAAACTGGATATTTCCGTACGTAAGCTTACCGAGCGTGCTTACCACTTACAAGCAACTTGGTTGTGGCTTATTGTCATTCAAGAGCTTCAGACTATTAAAAATGGTATACGACATCGTTTCTTGAAAGAAAAAACCTTTCTTGTTGTTCTGAAGAAGACAAGCCTGCCTTATAATCTTTTGTCGACAGCAACTCCAGCGGCGTCACCTTATCCAGACTGTTGCTTGCTCTCTGAATTCCGAGCTCAAATGTGGACTACTAGATTTATTGCGGCTTCGTACCGAAGCCAAGTCAGAAAGTGGTCAAGCCTGCTTGAATCTGCCGAATATCCTTTGGGTCCCTATGAGCTATGATGATGGGCTACGTGACCACTACTTAAGAGGATTTTATATTGTGCCTGGGCTGCTCTTTTTTCACGTGAAATTTGAAACATGTGGCTGGTCTTACAGCCTTTTTTAACGTTGTTCAGATAAGAAAACATGCGGAAGTAGGGCTAACGCAAGCTGATGTCTGATGCCACTACTGATTATTTCCTTGTTGTAACTAATTTCTCGAGTTTGAAAATACTTGTTTCCATCAGGATGTATGCATATCCAGGACATGTCTATTTGAAAGGACTCCCGATCCGTGTTTCTAAGAGGCTCCTATCTAACATCAACTACGTCCCTGTCCGGGTGTCCATGCGCAGCCAGGCGCACGGGGCATCTCTCCTATAGGTAGGTATAATCAAAGCTTCGCCTTACCCTCAGGAGCGGATGCCTTCGCCTCTGCCGCAGCAGCGCTTTCCATCATCTTCCGGACTTCTGTAGCAGCCTCGGCGAGATAGTGGTGCAACGCAGCTGTATTGCGCTTAAGGCTCGTGATCGTCCAGCGGATGTAGTCGTCACCGATTGAGTACGACAGACCGAAGCCGTCGGGGACAACTGCAAGGTGTACAATAGTTAAAAGGTCAGAGTAGTTTTTTCCGGACACAATAAAGCTGCCTCACCCTCGCCGTATCCCCAACCGTCCAAGAATGGACTGCTCAATTGGCTTGTCGAAAGTTCCCAATGCCCCGTCCGCGAGAAGGCCGGGTCCTTGTAGATCTCTGGCAATGACTCGCCTTCGCGCAGCATCCTCTTCAGACCGAAGAGATGACGATCTACGCCTTGGCCATCCGCAGCCCACGCAGCGTATTGCAGATGCCGTGCGACGGCGCGCCGGAAGAGCTGCGCACGGTGTGTGTCCTGGGGAAACGCAGCAAGGGAACAGACGAAGGGCAAATTCAAAATCCGACTTGCACAGGTGGAAATGGACGGGACTTACCGATTCGTTGGGATTCAGCATCGCCTCGGCCCATGCTTTGGTCTCGTTACTTGCGGAGCGTATTACCTCCGTGCGACCGAGCTGGAACTTGCGAGTCTGTGCAGACTCATAGCATACACCCGGACGTCCCTCGAGTTTGTGGAAAGCGAGCTGCTTGATCAGCTGCGCCCACGCATCGGGTGACGCACGATGCGTTTTGATATAGTTCTTGCCGTAGCCTTCATAATGGAGAACCTGGTTTACACATAAGCTCAATTAATTCCGAGGACAAGAAAAAAAAACCGAGTTCTGCTTACGAGCATCTCATGCTTCTCGACCAATTCATCGAAATTAGTCTCGGCCTCTTTTATGTAAGTCTTTGTCTTGTCGTCGAGTTCGAAAGTGATCTCCTTTGGCTTCTCGAGACCCTCCGCGCGCACCTCGGATGTGCCTAAATCGACCTTGCCAGCAGCAAGTGAGGCCAGCATGAATTCATTGAGGCGGAGTGTGGGAGTGCCGTCCTTTGATATTGTGAAAAGGACAAGGAATCGTGAGTGGGAACACAAATCGAAGTGATGCCGTGTCGGAATGAACTCACCATACAGGAATGCTCTCCCAGGAAGCCCGAGCGACCATTGTCGAAGATGATGACTGTGATAGGCCAAGATGTTAATCAAATTGATGATGATCATCTGCCAAAAGGAAGGATTCCGAAGACGTGATAGACTTTTGAGAAGCAAAACTCATTCATTGATGAGTAAACGTAGCAGGACAATGACGTGCTCCCGAACGAGGTTCGAGCGGAGTTCACGTGTAGTGTCCGCCCCATGCAATGTGAAATAATAGGCACCTTAAGTTATGCCCAAATACTGCAGAAGAGGGCGCAAGGACAATACGGGGAAAAGGAAATGAATGAGTCAACAACGACGAATTCATCATAATAAATTCGTTACGTCGGAGAAGACGTGCGAAGAACCAGAGGGCCTCCGATTTGAGCTGTATCACTCAGAATTGATAGTAGAACGAAGATGGTGGTGACAAGATGCGCAATATGCAGCTGGGAACAAGGCCCTGAAGGCGGAGATAAAACGAAAAGAGAATACGCACACTGATGCTTGTCAAACCACCGGTTCCTTCCATCACCTGTCCAGCACGCCTGGCTGATCTCTTCGCGCGTCACAGGTTTTGAATCGTCGAGACAAATGATGACAACAGCACTCTCAATGCGCTCGAGTGATTTAGCGTTTGCGGGATTCTTAATGATGTGCGCACGGGCGTCAGTCCATGTGTCGCGATTCTCCGAGGTGAGAGCGCCGAGAGGGAATTTGTGTGGCTGCGTGCCAGCCTGTGCAATGACGCGGTTAACCTGGTGTTCGAGCTCTGCGACACTGAGGACGCGATCGCCGTGCACGAGCGGAACTTCAAAGAACCGATTTTTACGGATAAATACTACGTGGTTATTTGCAGCAGCGTCAAATTTGCGCGCGGTGTCCGATGGCTTCGTGGGATATCGCGATGCATTGAAGAGCCACTTGTAAGAATCCATGCAAAGCGGCGCTGTGCGCACACGCTCAGGCGCAAGATGACCCGACTCGACAAGGTCTCGGAAGGGGAGCATCGCCTTGACGAGGCGTGCCGCGCGCGCGGCGGGATCGCACACCGCCTTGTCGTCGAGGTGGACGTAGAAGTAGCTGACGAACACGACGACAGGATCGCGATAGCCCATATATGCGACGTCATTCCACCAGTCTGCAAGCCAGTTCTTCATTCCGGGCTCCGCACGCCGTGCCTCGAGCCTCTTCTGGAGCTCTTCCGCGATGTTTGACGTCTCGAACGCTCTGACTGCATTCTTCGTCTGCGTAAATTCCGCGGGCGTGAGGTGCGGCTGTACGGTCTCGAGGTATTTGGTAAGGGTGGAGGAGAGGGACGGTATAGGCAGGCGGGGTAGGGAGTCCTGGAAACGCAGCATAGGACTGGCATTCGGGTCTACGGAGTAACCCGGTGGCACATCGTCTTTGCGAGGCAGCGACGACGAGAGCGTGCGCTGGACCATCCTGAGAGTAGGAGACTGAGTCCAGACGGTCAGCAAATGCTCCGGGGCACGACGCTATAAGAGCTCACGTTCACCGACGACGTCCTCGGGATGCGGATGGAGGCTGACGAAAGCCGGGAAATCATGAGGGTGGTGCAGGACGCGAGGGCGATTCAGGGGTCAAGTAGAGCTCAACCCTCACTCCCAATGCTTTTCGTATACTACGATCGGTCTGGAGGATGCTAAAAGAGCTTCCAAGTTGTCGTCGACGCCGCTGCTGTCGCTGTGTCCGAGTTTTGAGACTGGCATTCAAGGTCGCTCCGGTAAACGCGTCGCCGGGCTCGTGATATTCTTGTCCGAGTCGCTGAAGGCTGTGATCTGCGGCTGGACGACCGAGCCATCATGATCATAACCAACTGCTTGCTTGCCGACGCCGCTATCGCCGATAATGAAGAGCAGAGTCGCCCAAGCTCAAGTTAGCTCTGGCTGAGAATGCTTCGAGTTCGGCGACGTCTGTTCTGGTTCTTGGGCTCCCACGAAGCTGAGATATAGTACGGATATAAGTCGTCTGATCACCATTAAACGTTGATCAGGACGGTGGCAGCAACGAGTTGCAGTGCCTTGGGATCTATCCAGCCTTTTTCTCAACTGCGATGAGCTCCTCGCAACGCTGCGACCATCTTATTCAACGAAGATGGTTGACCTAACGTCTCATTGCCTCGGCCTCCCTTAAAGCCAAAACCACTGCTGGAACCTGGGACTTAGGACCCGTTGAGGAATTGTCATCCATTAGTGACCTCAACACATCCTGTACCATGGACGACGTCGAAGTATGTGGCAGTATCTTGTCCTGGGACGAGTACGATGTGCATCTCTGGCTCAGCAAGCTCGGCTTTCCTCAATACGAAGTGCAGATGCGTGGTGCGTCATCAATTCCTCATCGCGTCGCTTTCTTGCTTTGTTCATTTCTCCTTAGAGCATCATATCACGGGCGATATTCTTACTCAACTCGACCACGAGATGCTTAAAGAAATTGGAGTAGCGACACTGGGCCAAAGGCTTACTATCCTGAAGGCGATTTACCAACTTAAGTTGGCCCACCGCGTGGAGATCGGACCCGGGCATTATGTTCCTCCTTGTGATTATACCTTCATTCAGGTTGTGGCATACGTGGTATACTTACGTTCCTGGTAGCAGAGCTCGGTGGTGAGGATGAACGTCACCCTCGTTTGAAAGAGCATTTTGGTATGTCCTTGAGAGTCACGCTTTGCGTACTGGCAAATTAATGCAGACGAAATTTCCAATAGCAAAAACAGGAAAACAGCTGCAAATCGCCGAGAAAGTGAGCAAGTGGCTGAAGGATCATTCTGGCATCGATTTGGCCGAGGCGCGCAGTCCATCTCCGACTATCCTAGCGACAAGTGCCGAACCATGCGAAGCACATTCGGATGGTACCGGAGACAGTATTGCGAATCAACTGCAAGAACAAGTAGTTTGTCGTCATGGGTCTCCTCCTCCTCTGTCTACTTCGTCCTCCGTTTGTACCGGGCCTCCCGATGCTCCCCAAAAGCGCAAGATTGACGTGAATGACGCCGTCTGGAAAGTTCTTCCTGCAGCTTTGAGAAAATATAAAATAAGCGACGACTGGCGGAATTACGCAATGTTTATATGCTATGGACAAACTGGTATTTCTTGGTCCGACCGTGTCTCATTCGATCCTTAATTTTTTTCCCGTAGAGCGACGTCTGGCTTGCGACGAAAAACCTCTTCTAATCTTTCGAAAACTCAAGGATGAACAACAGAACCCTGTTTTCGTACTTAAGCATATTACGGAAGTGCATAGAGGAAACAATTGCGGCATGTTTGTTAAGCATGGTGCATACACTGAGCGATCCGAACATCAAATTTCGTTCGCTGTGGCGATTTTCCCTTTTAAAACAGGGCGGAGGGGCACGTTCGACGTGGTGCCGTACGTATGACGAATTGCTTCTTCTCAATCAACGCCTGGTAATTACTTTCAAACCAGCGGAGAAACTTTCATAGTCCTTTCAAGAAACAAGATCCGCTGGTCTGTACAGCGCGATCCCTCAGGTACTGGTGTGATCGGCGATGTCCATGAACGAGGCAGGGTGCCTCCTGGATGCCTGCTTGAAACGGACGTTCCCCTCACGATAGCCACGGCTGCGGCCTACGCTGCCCGAACTTCTAGTGGCCTTTCTCCCTCAAAGCCCGTCGCCGGTTCCTCGAGCGTACCTATCCTGCCCGCCAATATTTTATCGGAAGGTTTTGTAGATCTGGTTCAGACAGGGCACGAAAGGTTCGACGAAAGTGGACTTGACCTCATGCGTGGTGAAGTCGTGCACGTCTTCAAACGATACAAACATCTGTCTTACGTATGCTGTACTTTGTATCCGTCTCTGGGTTCGGTTTTAACTGTTTCGCTCCACTTGAATTCAGGTCGTGAAAGAGAGTGGTGACCGTGGTTGGGCACCGGTACGTGCACTTGCCCCAACTTGTTTCCCCCCCTCCCGTCTTTATTATTTACATTTAGAGCTGGCTCCTCGACAAGGATGTATGTGCAAAGCAAGACCCTCTCACGCCGGAGCATACTGTTTGCTCGACATGATTTGCCAGGCGGAACGCCCCTTTCTTACCGGCTATCAAATGGTGTTGTTCAGGTGAATAATAAAAAGTGACTAGACCGGTTGTTTGGTAGTCCGGAAACCTGTGCGCTAAAAAGAATGCCAACAAAGAAAGCTACATTTTTATCACTAAGTAAATCAGGTATCTGCGGTTGTTAACCGGCGTTCTTTGACGACCAGAACAGACAGACGTCCTTGTTTGCTGTTGGCTAGCTACAGCGACCCGCAGGATCTGACTGGGAAAACGATGCTGACTAAGAGATCACACGCTGCTCCGCTCTCACGATCGCCGACAATCAGATCCTTAGTAAGCAGTTCTGACAGCGCACCCGTGATCATCGAAGCCTGGAGACCTGCTCGTTCCGCTCCGAGCGTGGGTCCGAAGCCTTCCCTCCAGTGCGCGTACTGCCCGGTTTGCATATTCACCGCTTGACC
The DNA here is from genome assembly GCA_002794785.1 of Coniferiporia sulphurascens. Taxonomy (NCBI): domain Eukaryota; kingdom Fungi; phylum Basidiomycota; class Agaricomycetes; order Hymenochaetales; family Hymenochaetaceae; genus Coniferiporia; species Coniferiporia sulphurascens. The sequence goes on along the minus strand of NBBA01000012.1, from coordinate 883,608 downwards.
AATGAAACTCGAACGAATGCACCCAATGGAGGGCGACTTGTCCCGAAAGCGGCGCAGAATAAAAGCACTGTGATACGCTACTGAAGTTTATTTTCGGGCGGCACCGGGAGGCCTCACGCATATAGCTGCGACAAGCACGCAGCAGTGAAAATATCAAGACGCTCGTATAGTGGGCCCACAATGTTTGCCTCTCGCACATCTGCTAGTGTTCTGCGCACGCTCGCCGCCTCTGCCCAGTGCTTGCCCTCTACTGCTTCACGCCCTGTTGTCCTTGCCACGCTTCGTTCGCGGAGAGCGTTGTCGTCCAAGGCCTCGTCAAGCTTCACCCTTGAAAGGAAGAGTGTCGACGAGAAGGCAGCAACTGGGTCAGAGGGCTTGCATTATGCTGATACAGCAAGCATCCGGCCGGTAGGGCACGATGCGGAGAGTAAGCCCGTCACGGGGGACTGGGTGCTGTTCCACCCTGTATACGCCCCACAAGAGCTGAAAGTCATTCAGGTATGCCCCAAAATTACTTACCTGGCCCCTTTTCTGAATACATCACAGCCCAGCGTTCACCGAGATGAGCGGCAGTTATCAGATAAACTCGCCAATTATTTCGTTCGCTTCTGCAGGTATGTGGCGTCGGGGGAGGTAATAATTTTGCGCAGTTATTAACATGGTTGAGTAGGTTTAGCTTCAATTTCGCCTCAGGTTATAAGCACAAGGAAGTTCCGCCAGGATCGACTATGACGGTCGAAGAGCTCAGGAAAGGGGGCTATGTAAGTTCTGAGAGAGTATGGCTCCATGTAGGTATTCTTTTACGGACCATTGGCGTATTGATGCTTACAACCCTCTTAGCGAATACTCTTTCTTGAGACAATTGCTGGAATTCCGGGCATGGTCGCCGCGACTATTCGCCACCTTCATAGCTTGCGTATCATGGTACGCCACATTCCGACACCTATTATGTGCGGGTGCTTATATACACATTTATTAGAGACGTGATGCGGGTTGGATACATACCCTACTCGAGGAGGCCGAAAATGAACGAATGCATCTCATGTCTTTTATGACTCTGAAAAAACCCGGTATTCTGTTCCGGGCGTTCGTCCTTGCAGGCCAGGGTGTTTTCTACAACGCATTTTGTGAGTATCCGTTATTGCAATCGTCGCCCCTTCCCGTGCTCATGCCTTATATCAGTCCTCTCTTATCTCATATCCCCGCGCATTTGCCACCGATTTGTCGGCTATCTTGAGGAAGAAGCAGTAAGGACTTAGTACGTTTCGATGCCTTTTTTTATAATATGCTTTGCTAACCCGGGGTTTTGTGCATGAACAGCACCATCTGCATCAATGATATAGAGAGTGGCCGCTTTCCCGAGTGGAAGGACAAACCTGCTCCAGAAATAGCCAAAGATTACTGGCGTCTTGCACCGAACGCGACCGTGCTCGACATGATTTACGCCGTCCGCTCAGACGAGGCGACACATCGCTTTGTGAACCACTCTCTAGCGAATTTGGAGAAAAATGACGTAAATCCGTTTGCTATCCGGGAACCCGACATGAATGTGAAGGGTCAGAAGTATGGGTGAGTAGATTTTGGTTTGCATTTTTTTCCCATGACAGCGGAAAATTTCCTGACGATTTATACAACTAGGTTCGAGAGACATGAGGCTGCGGAATATGTACGAGAGTCGCAGAGGATGATGAGAGAACAGCCAGAACAGCCCAAAATTTAGATTATATATTATATTTTCATTCTGAGTCATTTAAGTTATTTTATGCCCCTTTTATCTTGTATTGATGTTACCGGAACCCCAACTTATTATACTTTCAGACCTTATAGACGGTAACACGGAAATATCGTTAGTAATTTTCATATCTATCTCTCCAGAGTGAAGCTGTTACCATACAAGTCGGTGACTCGATCACTATTGATGTTTTCTCACGGAATGGTTGCCAAACAAGGAGAATATATGAACCTGCAGCGGGTCTGGCCGCCGAAATGTTATCCAAAAGCCACCGAAAGAAGCCTCAAGTTAACAATGCATATTTCTTGTGCCGTTTTTCACACTCTGCATATGGCGTGAGTTCAGGTCAAAATTTGCTTCTTTTCGCGGGAGTAAATGCTGTGTATTACATAATTTCAGGTCGCAGGCGCAGAACGTGACGTCACTCGGGAATCAGCTCGGTTGTGCCTCGACGCCACCGACATTGCAAGGTCGTGTACTTTACCTGTCGCCTCCACGAATGCCCCAGGACGCGCAGGGCGACGCGTCTCAATTCTCTGCAGACTCTGGGCCTTCAAAGCACAATGTTGAACATACCCACCATGCCCGGCGCATCTTCATCGGTCCCATGCCAAACACCACGAAGAGGCCGGAAGGGGGCCACGAGGAAGAGCAAGTCTCCGATTTTGTTGCCGTTCATGGGCTGCGCATATACCTCAAACAGGGTGGACGTGTCGAAGACTGGACAGATGCGAAGGCGAAGGAGTTCAAGCGGAGGCTGAAGGAGCGTATCCTGGAGAGCGCGGCGTGGTACGCCGTGTCCAAGTCCAAGAAAAAGAAGAAAACTATGTTCGCGACGGAGTGGAGTGGGGATACGTTCGAGGTCGGGAATGTCGTCGGGGTTGGTGTCAATATGCTATCGACACACGAGGAAGACGTGCATACGCCGGCTCCCGCGGTCGACGCGTCCTCTGGTAGTTTCCTTTCGCCTTTGAGGACGAAAAGCGCGGTGACTGTGCACTGGGACGATTCTGCGGCGGCGCCATCGGACGGCATGCGCCCATCTTCTGTGTTCCCAGAGAGTCTAGATGTGTCTGCAAGGACACCGGCTAGCTTTGTGACCGCCCGGAGTCATTTAAGCCCCCCCTCACAAACGATTCCCAGCCGCAGCTCAGAAGAAACTGCTGAGACAGGCACGGACGCTGATGGAAGCTCATCCTCGAGAGCATATCTACTCAGAGTTTCTAGCCTGACCTCTCCCACTGAAGCACCGTCCCTTAAGACAAATTCCGGCTCCGAAAGACAAAGGGAGGCGAGAGGGGAAGAGGAATCAACAAAGAAAACTGGGTCTGCCCTGAGGTCAATATTATCCAGTCCTAACAAGGGGAAAGGAAAGTCAAGGGAAGTAAGATATGCGAATGCGACCCTGTCGACGAGCGCGAGTCGAAGTCCCGTTCCGCCTAGTGACGTACTCGGCCGCTCACCCCTTGATGTGGAGGACTCGAGTGCTGCTGCCGCTGTCAAGGCGATTGAAAGTGATACAAGGCCAAATGCTGCCGTCGCTGGCCAGGAGGACAATTCAGACGAGGAAGTTGTGATGAGAGGTAATAGCAACCGACCTTTTTGATGATATTTATTAACTGACTTTTTCAAAAAAAAAAAAAAGATCGGATGCTCGTGCGCGCTTTTCGATGTAATCACGAAAGTATCAGAAATCCCTTCGACGAGAAGGAGTGCCGAACTACGCGTGGTTTAGATAGCAAAGAATGGGATGAATTCCTTTTGGTGTGGCGGAAGGGTCAAATTGAAATTTATGAAGATTATGTGCGTAACTCCCTGTCGCCCCTGAGACCGTGAACAAAATTAACTTTGTCCTGGTCACCTTTCAGCGTAGTTTTTGTAAGGAGCGGTATTTTCGCCACAAACATCTTGCATTTATTATTCCACTCTCTGCACGAACAAGGCTATCGTTATTCTCAACCACTGATTTTTCGTTCTGTCTAATCTGCCTACCAACGCCAACAAAGAAAAGGGAGGGCAAGAGTCACCGGTCCATCTTTCATCGTTCGTCGCAGGGTCTAAATGTGTTCGTTCTCAGGCCAAAGAGCAGATCAAGGGCCGTAGACTGGATTTGGAATCTATGGTAGGAGGTGGTCAATTTTTGCTATGAACCATAATAATGCGCTACAGGAAAGAACTGGGCGGCACACTCCCTTCTTCCTTTGAAGTGAGCTGTCCACTTGTTCACTCGCGGGTCAGCATCCCGATACCGGACTCAGGCAACGGATGGAGGGTGCTTACACGCGACTATATCATTGACCAATGCAGTCGTGCTCTGGAGGACTCTTTTGCATGGCGGACTGTGGTGCAGTTACCTATCTTAAATGGGAGACGGCTCGAGTTGTGCTGGCGGACAGACACAAAGCTGGATTGGGTATGGTTAAAAGACGACGTTGAGGGACGAAAGCGCGACTGGGAAGTGCTGTTTGGGGAAGCTCTGAAACACGTGCGTTTCGGTCGGATTTGTAGTATTGCTTACCATCAATTTTTTTGCCCGTAGGTTGGAAGCCACTCAATACTAGAGCTACACTTAGCAGAGCATTATCCCACGCACGTCATAGCGAAAGATGTGGGACATCTGGAAGAACCGCCCGCAGTTGAAGGTTACGTGCATACGACAAAACGAAAAACGCAGGTTCGAGTACAGTACTACCTTTCCACACACGACGGTTACTTGTGCTCCATCCTTGCCGATAAGGTTGTTCCTCCTCCGACACCCACTGACCTCAAAAATTTCTCAAGAAGCGAAGACGCGTTCCGTGAAGATGAACGGGCCCGCTTGCATACCCAGATTATGAATGTGCGAGGCTTTTGGGATCTGAGAAACGTCCTAACTGTGCGCCGAGCCTCTCACGTTGTTGCCCAAACGAAGGGTGGAAATGTGCAGCTACGTGAAAGAGAAGATGAAGGTGATGTGCCGAGACTTCCCGGCTTCCAGTCGGGCGAGTACTTTGAGGAACATGAAGTGCGGAGAACTGACAGCGATATTGGAGATGAAGGGGGAGACCATGGCATAGCGACAGCGACGAACAAGGCCAAGCTGAATTTGTACAGATCATTTGAACTAGTGATGAAAAACGGAAGAACCGTCCGGTTTGAGGTAGGTCCTGGGGACGAGATGTCTACGTATCGTACATAGCTGACATTTTTTCGATCGTTGTCAGACGTATTCAACAAAAGCTGCAGTCGAATGGGTTACCCATCTGCGAGCGTCAATCGTGTATTGGGCAAAGCGTCGACGTGGCGACACATCATCGCAGATGAACATCGTCCAGGAGAGCCTTGATGGAGGAAGGATTACCGTCGGCGGGCAATATAATGAGGGTGAACGCAAGATTGCACCTCTCCCTCCCAACCCTCAGAACGCATCACAATACATGAACGAATTCTGGCATTGGTGTGTCCTGGACGGGTGCAGGCAGATCATCAAGAGTGGACGAATGTATATTAAAATAAAATCCCGAGGGCAATATACGTGCGTGTTCATTACCTCATCTTAGTTCAAAATTTTGAGGTGGCATATCAAGACATGCACACCTTATTCTTGTGAAAGGATGTCTGATTCAATTTGAAGTGAATAACGTCACTATGCACTACCACCAGATTGGGCGAATAAATCTCATCGACGCGTACGTCTGTTCGGGATACTACGCTGCACTTGCGCTGCTGGAAGAGGAGTACGACCCCAACGCGCCGGCTCTTGCCAAAATCTTCCAAGACGGCCTCGAGACAAGGGACGTCATGGAGGATACCTTGTTTTTGCTGTGGTACCGCCCGCATCGAATTTACGCAAAGGGCGATCTCAACAAAGTCCCAGTACAAGCGATGAACGCTAAGCACAGGATGCTGATTTGCAGAGCTCGGAGCAGACTGGAACGCGACGCATGGTGCTGGGCACTGAATTGCGAGGTTGAAAGACTAGTCAGAGTGGCGCGGGAGAGGGAAAGACGAATGAGAGAACAGGAGGCGCCTGTGTAAGCGTTCCTTCTCGATTTTTTGCAATTTATACCCTGGATCACTTTGGAGGCACGCTGCGTGCAGCCTATTAATTCGCATTACCAATCATGTATATTACAATACCATCATCCGACTACCATTTTTCCTAAGTAATGAACTGGCGGAGCATGGGCCAGTTTGAGGCAGAGTTCAGGCAGCCAAAGAGTAAATGTGCCGTGAACGCAGTGACGTGCTGGCACCGGCGAAAAGAACTACTTCTTCGACTTTGGCTTCTTCGCTGTGGGAAGGGGGAAAGTCAAACGTAAGCGTTGCAAAGGCGCGTTCCGTGGGCGAACTGTTGCTAACCTCCGTATTTACTTCGAGCAGTCATCCTGTTCACGACGCCCCCAAGATCATACGCCCCCCGGACAATCTTATACCTAAAGACGCCGTCAGCTATGGGTTCGTTCAATGACCACTTTTTGCTTACCGGACACCCGGAAGATCCTGCGCCCTTCCGCCTTTAACCAGGACCACGCTGTGTTCCTGAAGGTTGTGGCCTTCTCCCTGTATATACGCCATGATCGACTTCCCCGTGGTCAGCTTCACCCTTGCGACCTTCCGGTTAGCAGAGTTTGGCTTCTTGGGATCCATGGTGAATATTTGCGTGCACACGCCCTTCTTCTGGAAGTTCCCCTCGAGAGCGGGAGAGGCGAGTAGCTTGGTTTTGCGCTTCGGTTTCCGCCGCATTGACTGGTTCAAAGTCATCGAGCGCGATTGGAAGAGGAACGGAGATGAAGATTGTAGAACATTGAGAGCAGACCGTTGTGGACGTGCCAGCTGGGGTATTCGCGAGAGTGAACACAAGAAGGAGAACATGGTGTGGTCGGCGTTGAAAGCGGCGAACAGAATTGAGGTGGAATGTGTGGAATAAAATGGATTTCCTTTTCGGGTGCCGGTATACCGGTCGTCGACTCGCGATCGCCGGTAGTACGCGTCCCTCGTCTGCTTAGCTGCTTGCTCTCATCTCTCGATATTTTGTAACTTGTCTGGAACTATTATTTGCGATCTCGACCTTTTTATCTTTCTGTATCGATACCAATGAGCTCCCCTGTAAAGCTATATGTATATGATCTCAGCAACGGCCTTGCGAAGCAGCTTTCCCTACAGCTGACCGGAAAGCAGATAGACGGTATTTGGTGGGTTTCTTGAATTGATGTGTGGTTAAAGGCGACTCAAAGTGACTCGACTCTCAGGCATACATCGGTCGTGGTGTTCGGGAGAGAAGTCTTCTATGGGCAGGGCATCAGCACGACGAAGCCTGGTCAATCTCATGTACGTTGCATTACAACTCATCCGCGTCATTCATTAACCAAGCGGGATGATATAGCACGGCAGACCTCTTCAGGTTGTAGACATGGAGGAGACTGCGATAGATGAGGATACGTTTAACGACTACTTACAAGAGATGAACGCGGTTTATACAGCGGACAAGGTACGTAACTCGACTTACGCTGTTGTCTAGACCTGGGACGAAACTGATGCAAATTTTTTGCAGTATCACTTGCTCGGTATGTAGAACGAACTTGAAACAATAACTATAGGGGACTGACTTTGCGCAGACTTTAATTGCAACTCGTTTACCAATGACTGTATTGGCTTTCTGACTGGAGGATCAATACCTTCATGGATTAAAGGTGACCACCTAAATATCTGCTTTGGGTTTGGCACCGGACTCACAAAATTTCAACGAAGACCTCCCGTCAGACTTTCTGTCTACGCCTTTCGGTGCTGCTCTCCGTCCGACCATTGATCAAATGTACCAAAGACCCACTCCAGGAGTCGCCCCTTCCGCACAGCCTTACAATCAACCATTAGCTTCTTCTCTTCTCCAATCAGTTGCAGCACAAGCGTCTGGCTCTGCTCCAGGTGGCTACCTACCTACTCCCGCTACTACTCCGACACCCCTAATCCCTACTGGTACGACGCAGCCCGCTGCTGCTACTGTCGCCGCCCCCCTCCAAATATGTTCCAATCTCCAACACTTTCGCGGTGTATTATCCTCACACCGTGCGGTAGCCGCTTTCTTTACGTCACGGACGTGTCCCCCGTGCAAGATTGTCGAGCCTGTTTTTGAGAACCTCGCGTCGGACAAGGCATCGAAAGGTATGGCATTCATGAAGATCGACCTGAGCGGCATGCTCGGAGGCGATGTGGCCAGTGCATATGGTGTGCAGGCCACCCCGACTTTCTTATTTTTCTTGGACGGTCAGAAGATTAGCGAGATCAAGGGTGCGGACGTAGCCGAACTGCGTAGTCAAGTAGATCTCTTAATTTTTCAGGCATTCCCTCGTGAGTTTGTTAATCTGTACCACCTTCTTTGTATTGCTCACACCTCATATACAGTACATCCTCACGCCGGCCAAAATTTGCCTGCAATTCGGTCCATTTCTTCCGATCCGATTCTCTTTGCTCAGGTCCCTACACTGGATACTGTGCAATCGAAACTCTTTTCTTTCATTAATTCTGTGCCTGTGTCAGGTCTCCAAGCATCAGATAAAGCGAGGATAAAGAACGTATTTTCAGAGTCTGTCTTCCCCTTTTTGAAGACACGGTTTGACGCAAAACTTAAGCCAACCGCACCGTCCGCCGACATGACAAAGAGAACATACGAGGACTGGGTCAAAGCGACGTCTGTATTAGTAAAAATACCACCCACAGCGCAGCTCTTCCCTCTAGTCGACATCTGGAGACTTGGATTGCTTGATAACTCAATCTCGGCTTGGTGTACCTCCACGTCTACGGTGTCTTCCCTACCGGGAGTGTCTATCACGAACCCTGTTCTGTTACTCCTAGAATATGCTACATCAGCAACGTCTCCTCTTCCTAAGCCTATCCTTCTAACCACGTTACGCATGCTGTCGAATGCCTTTGCTAACGTCACTCTCGCGCGGACCGTGCTCAGCCAGGCCACTCCGGGCTTTGTATCCCCGCCCAAACAGTTGCTGACGACACTCCTTATTTCTTCTCTCCTACACGAAAATGGCAGTGTGCGGACATCTGCGGCAAGCCTTGCATTCAACGTTGCGGCGTACTATCAGAAGCCTCGAGTCGAAGCGCTGAGGACGGGAAGACGAGGAGAGGATATAGTCGGCGAAGAACAGGGTGAGGGTGACTGGGAAGTGGAGATGGTCAGTGCACTTATCGAAGCACTGCGAACGGAGACAACGAGTGAGGATGTCGGTACGTGTTTATTGTTTCCCTCGCGCGCAGATTGTAGTCTGATTGACATAACTTACAGTTCACCGACTCGCGGCAGCGCTTGCGTTTTTCTTGCACCTTTCGCCCTTTTATGAAGTCCAGATCAAACCGCTGTTGGAAGTCTTGCAAGCCCGTGATGTTCTCAGGGCGAAATTGTCGGGGGGTCCGGAGGGATGTGGAGAGAAGGGAATTATTAAGAAAGAAGTGATAGCTCTCGTAAGGGAGGTTGCGGAAAAGTTGTGCAGTTGATATGATAGCATGGACGTATGCCCCCTTGGACAATTTTGCTAATGTATTTAGGAATTAGCGTACACATCCGCGGCTACATCAAGACCGGTGGGAAATTTGCAGCGCCCGACCAGAGTCTTGCGAATTCACCCAGAAGTTCCTCAAAAGGTTGAGTCACTGCATGCTGAAATGAAGGAAAGCTATTGTCTCCTATTAGCAAATGCCTTACAATTTGAAAGTTACAAAGGAACGGGGTTCTCATGAGTCGTTAAACCAGCTCGGTGAACTTGGGAATTTGGCCTAGCTAACCCCGGTTCAGTTTGCTTCCTCCCACTCAGGAATGGAACGATGGTGATGCTGTCCTTGGTAATGGAAGTTACAATCGAACGGAAATTAGGATCGCGTGCAAACCCTAGTATCGCCTGATGATATCCGAGCTCTGGGTACGGCTTGTTCGGGGAACTTAGTGGGCAGTGTCTCTCAAGCTGGCACTTTCCACCTGAACCTAATACAGCGAAGCCTGGCAGAACCTCGAAACGCAGTCATTACGGTATATTTGGGTTGACACGAGCTTACCATGAGATGTTATCGGAAGCCAGGTAGCGACATTGAATGTCGTATGATACTAGGACCATATGTATCATGATGACTCGGTCGAGATTGTCAAAGAACTTCAGAAGCGTGTAAGTTGATTTCAAACAGATCTAGAAAGGACATGTTGCAGCCCATACGAGTTGCTCCTAAGAATTTGAGCATATGTATAACAAAACATTTATCAAATCCGAGCATGCTTCATGATTCCTGATGTGTGCCTCCCAGTACTGAACGGTACAGCCTTTGCGGAACTGGAAGTCACGTCCTATCCGGGTACTGCATGTAGTCGATGATTAGAAAGTTCCCACGAAATATACATGCCAAGATCCAAAGAAAGGCTCAACGCCCTACTGGCCAACATCGACACGGATACACATCGGCTCTATCGGATCGTCGTTCACTGTAGAACAAGCTGCGCGTAGTCAATACTCATATTCATTTTCGCCATTGATCACGTTGCCCATAGATGGGCAGCGGAACCTGTCCATCTGGAGATGTGTGCAATATCGCCATCTACGACGAAAGAATTTCCTGTTCGGCATCAGCACCCCAGTTCTGTGCACATGTATGCCACCATCGCATCGCGATTTCCTTCTCGCTATTGCCAATTCTCTCCATAATCTCCTCGAACACGGCCTTGATCAGCACCTGCCGCTGCCGTACACCCGCTTCACTATCTACCACGCGGCGCACCTCGCGCAATAGGCGCGGCAGCAGCCCAGCACCCACGTTCGAGACGAGCGATATAAGCGTCAGTGTAAGGCGCATGCGCTCGGCAGTAGGCGCGTCTTCATCCTGGCCCGCTTCGTCGACACTAGTGGTATTTCCGGCCATCTCCGCTTCGCCTACTCCCGGTGTCGAGGGGGGATGCTCAGCAATGGCATCAAGGAGCACCTGTACGCAAAGCCACGTGAGCTCCGGGTCACCTGAAATGTCCTCGTCTCGTGCTTCGACCTTCCCTCTGATACTATTAATACATCTTCGACGCCAATCATCAAGCACTGCGGACCGGGAGGTCGGGAGGCTATCCAGAGAGGATGAGCTTCTCCCTGTGCTTGCGCTTCGGACGAGGGCCGCGTACGCGAGGCGGAACTGAGATGTCGTCAATCCTCCTTCCCGTGCATTCTGTATCAATGGATAGCGGACGGAATGTCTCCAAATTAGTCTTCCGTTGTACAAACCTTATAACACAACAAGGCTTGCCTGCAGAAGGGACTTCACGTAGCCTGGAACGAGCCGCCTGGCTAAATTTGGTTGTACCTGCTGGTTCCCTCTGTCGACATTTTTGCCCTTGATGTCCCTTCCCTGCACCTGCATCTGCACTTCGAAGCCGCCTTTCTCCGCATGTGCGGCAAAAATGGAAAGCATGACCGAATGTGCCAATTCGAACGTCTCACGCTGTACCGGCTCTCCGATATGTCTAGAGAAATGGGAACATAGTGAGTAAATGCGGACAAAGGCCTAATGAGGAAGGACTCACGATTCGCATAGCGGCAGCACATCTCTTTCAATGCAGATATTACTGACAATTGGGATAAGTTGCTCGATGCAGGCGAGAGCAAACGCTCGTTTCGCACTGACAAAGGGGTGAGTTAATGGTAACTTGGCGACTGAAAGGACGATCGTCAATTCATGTCATCAGAGTTCAGGTGCAAAACTTACTCAAAGAGGAATCAACACCTTTTATTAGGTCCCCCACGAATGCTTCACTTTCTTGTGCGTCGGAGGAAAGAATGTCCACCGCCATGTAAAATACCTTCTTCAATTCTGGAAAACCTCGACCGTTGTGCTGCTGGGGTGTCACTCCCCCAAATGATGCGATGACGAATGATAGCGAGAATAGCGTCCGGAGAATGCCTCTACATAAGCCGGAAGCCGAGGGATGCGGATATGAAGGTAAAGAAGTAGTAGTGGGAGGGCAAGGATGAAGAAAGAGCAACGCGTCCAGAACGGCCTGATGCAACATGAGCGTGGAGAACAGCTGTGCCTTGAGCACCGACCACAGTTTCTCGGTAACTTCGCGCGAGCCCGCTTCTATAATTTGGCATGCTGGAGTCCGGAATCTCACGGTGGGGGAGAAATGGAGTACGTACCTATCCCTTTCTCATCGCTAACTTCCGCTAACGGTGTCATCAACCAATCATCTTCAACGACTCGCGCCAAGTTATTCATCGTAGATACCGCATCTACCAGACTTCTCCAGGCGCCTTTCCTTTGTCGTACGCGTGAAGGAGAGTCAGAAAGCATGCCAATGACACGAGACAGGAGTTTGCACACTGGGGCGACACATTTGAACTCGTCAGACGACATCATGGTTATGACGTCTACCCTCAAATGTGATTGCATCTGAGGAAATGATATCAGGACTGTAAAGAGATATAAAAAATAGATATCGTACTGGTATAGCTATTAATCCGGCTTCATCAACATTTACGCCATCCTGAATAGTCTGAAGAAGGGAGCCATAGAAGAACGCTTTCTGAATTATGCCAAGACACGAAGACGCTAGACCCTGTTTAAGAACAAATAATTTATAAATTGTGGCTCTATGCGAAATATAACAGGGTGACTTAATGTGAGCTCAAGTGCGTTTAAAATGTCGGTGGATACGAAGGGAAAATAGTGTGCTGATAGTAATACAGCAAGATTGGCTCTCTCTTTTGCGCGAAAAGTTAGAAAATACTTGGTACTATCGGCCCATGGTACATGCACATACCGTTAGCCCCTTCTTCAATCTTTCGAAATTCAGCTTCCCATGGGTCACTCCGAGAAGTCGAGAGCAACGCTGTCACTTCAGCGTGTGCAACTACAACCGCCTCCTCAACTGCACAGACAGTCCGCTGATTAATTTTAGAGTTGGTTACATCCTTCAGCCCCGCAAGAAGACCCCCCGAGATTGCCGAGCTTATTAATGGGTCTCCGTCCTTCAGGCCAGCGAGAATGCCGAGCGTCCAGTCATTCAGCTCACCAGACGCTGATCCATCGAATATCCTCCTTTTCTCCGCTTTCAGTGCTGCCCATTTGAGTTGAACTGCGCTCCTGACAGTCGAACCGAGAGAAAGAACAGTGTTAAGTGACAATGGTTGCCAGAAAGAAGATGCGACAATGGAAGTAATCAGCGGTGTAGGAGTGGGTTGCGCCAGCGGGAGATGGACAAGGTAGTGACATATCGCCGCCTGGATAGTTTCTTGCAGCAGTGATAAATTGTGTTTCCGTAATTGCGAAAGCAAGTTAAGGTACCCTCTATCGATTGGTGTTTGTAAAGCCATGTTCGTGGGGAAGCCGACGAATGTCGAGCTTCTTGGTGAACGCTGCAATATCTCGAGTCCTTCAAGTTGACCGCAACGATGGATTCCAAATTAGGTTATCTGAACTGCCTATTATGACCACTTTCGCATGTGATTCCGCAGTACATAAAATACAATCATACTCGTATACACGACTCTACAACGTAAAACTCTACGAAAATGTCCATAAAAATCGCCTCCTACATTAACGTTTTCCCGAAAGACGGGCGTATCGTTTATACACCCCCTGGTACGCTGAACAACATGCAATTCGATCTGTAATGCCCCGAGACTGCCGCGTTGATATCGGCTCGTTGGTTTGACCGGACAATAAGTCCACCGCAGATGTAACAGAAGTGTCTGAACGCAGTTATGTGAGCAACCTGAAGGTAGAGCACAAATGTTAAAACTCACGTATTGCAGCCAGGAGAACAGCACTATTTGTGTTATTAGACGGAAAATTCCCGATGATACACTAGAAGCTGATTGGACATACCGTCATATGATTACAGCCGTCGATTTTTTCGGTAGGCGTTTTGCAACCTGGGCAATTCTTCCAACCGTGCTTGTCCATCAAGTGTTGTAACTCGGTGCTTCCATCACAAGAATGAGGGGGGGCGTCGTGACCCAGGGGTACCTCTTGTTGGCAGTCCTTACACCACAAGTAATTGCACCTTGGGAATGGGCATGCCAGGACCTTCATCCCATCGTATTCACGCTTGTCGACAAAGGCACTCTGTTTACACCTGCAAACGGGAATTAGAGAGAGCAGCCACAGTCTTAATAAGAAGGTATACTCTCACTTCTTGCACTGTAATGGTATGGAAAACTCTGCCATTTGAAGTTCGGTATAAATCTGATAAGATTTATCTGAGATTCCGATCTGCTGAATTAGTGTCTCTGTGATCTCTACAAAAAGGAATTCGTGAGACGCCCCACAAAGAAAAGGAAAAGAGCTTACTCCCTGTCCTCTCAGACTCGTTCTGCATTGAACAACAGGGACACGCTGTTGGGAACTTGTGCTCGTCAAGCTTTGAGGAGATATATTGTCGCAAGCATTCTCTACAAAACGTGTGCCCGCATATGTCGACGCGTGCTACGCAGTCAAGAGGGATTTTTTCTAAGCATATGCTGCATTCGAATGTTTCTTGTACTGCTGTCAATTGAAGCAGCTGCATTTGTGCACGCAACGCTGCATCTTCGTCCTGGTATTCCAACTGCATGCGTAGGACGGTATCAATGTCGCTCGCCCTACCTTTTCCCTTCGCGTCGTCTCGGATGGCGCTGACCGCCCTTCCTTGAGTGGGGCTAATAAGTCCTTCGTTCTGCCTTGAATGCTGTACCGCTGGGATTTTGGGAAAAAAGGATTTTACAAATTCGATACTTTCTTTGGAGTTGGCACCTGCCCTCAGTGTCCTATTCATTCGTTCGAGATCAACGCCTGCTCTGCTCCCGCCGGGAACATCCTGTGCGGGGAAGTGGTTTGTTGACGACTCTGTGTTGAATACATTGTCGTTTCTCTCTCTCCATGCTTTATATTCTCTCAGTTCCTTCAACTCTTCAAGTTCCGCAGCGCGCATTGCTCGATCGTGTTTCGCTTGCTCTAATCGCTCATCCATGCGAGAAAACTCACGATTCAGACGATCGTTTTCGGACGTGAGCCACGAGTGTTGCGACTTCGCCCCGTTTTCCTGCGCCTTATAACTGAGGAGCGCGCAGTTCGCCTCAAGTAGTACGTTAAAAGCGTTAGGAGACATACGCATGTCTTCGGATGCACACATGAAAAAATGGCCGGATACGTGACCCAAAAGTTCCGCTTGCCACTGGAGATCACTGTTAGGAGCCAAGAGCCGTGCATCAACCGATAGTAGCTCTGCAAGATAGCGTGCCGCACGTCTGAGTGACGTATTAAAAATGAATGCAGCACCGTCGGGGTGCGCGGGCCGCGGATGGGAATCAAAGATCACATAGACATCCTTGGTGGGATGCACGATCTTCAGACAGGTAACTATTTCGGGCGGTCGAGTTATGACAACCGCGCTTGAGCAGCGAGCATTTGTACCCCCGACGAAGTCGCCTAGCTGACTGACGAGGTACATAAATAGGTAAATAATATATGTGGGCTTTATGAGAGGTATTGTTACCGTAACAAGTCTTCAAATTTCGACTCTTCTGCTTTCCCGTAGTCCGTCCGGCTGAGTTTGAGAGAAGCTTGAAACAAAGGCGTCTTGTGAATTTCGTCGACTTCTAGATGACCAGTGCTGGTCCACAGGGCGCAGATGGACATGATGTGCTGATACCAGAACCCAGATCTCAGGTCTTCACTATCGGTAAGTTAACGATCATCGTACCTCCATTGTGTCCCTTTGCAGCATCGCCGCAAGAAGGGCATCCCCACGCGTTCCCTCTCTCTCTCGTGCAAGTAGATGTCGTATGCAATTCATGCTGGCTAACCCGCATGCTGAACCTGATAGGTTGCTTTGACTGTACTGGCTAGTCCCAGCATGCGTACAAATGAGCTCGCCCCCGCTGAAGACCGATTGTAACTTCGTCGCAAGAGAGTGACCAGTCTTATCTTGTGTGATGAGGTTCGACATAGCCATTGACTTTTGAGCCCGTTTAGCCGTAATAACGATTAGGGCGTTCAGCGGTAGGGTTCAGGAGTATGCCTGGCCGCGGTTAGTGCACGCAGAAAATGCGTACAGTTAATACCAGGATGAGATCCACTGGCAGTAAAGGACACTTTGGTACACTGTAGTCCGGGCTGTACGTACGTATTGGGGTTTGTCCTTCGTTCCCGTTCAGCCAGGCCAACATGTGCAACCCAATTCAAGTGAAGCATGGGACGTGATTCAGTGAACTTAGGGATGCGTGCCCCGCTGATAACAACATACCAGTGCCGCAAGTATCACCGCCCGTTGAATTCTTTACGACATCCTACCAAACGGTATCCTAGCAAAAGGAAGAGTGGAATATATTGGCCCGGGTTCGCTGAGGACAGCATAATGGGAAATATTAATGGCAGAAGTCAGTGAGGCAGCGCGGTAACTTCAAGCGAGCCATCATCATCCGCCGACCATTGAATCTTGATCGACACGTTCCTAATAACCAGCGCCTTCGCACCGCTAGTCGAAGCCTCAGACGCTCATCTTTGAATGAGGGCTAACGAAATCTTCTACGATGCTAATACAGGGTCATTCTTTCTTTGTTTCTGGCCAGAGCCAGTTAGGTTCAAAGATGCCACTACGAACTGTGCAGATGTGACGAGCCACTCAAAGTTCACAACGTGCTTTTTGGTTTATTCCGATGAATGACGGAATTCGTATTTGTACAACCACGTCTAGTTGACTATATAACAAAGGACTTAGGACGTGTCTGAAGGGGAATAGTAGAAACTCGAATCCAGTGACACTTCCCTACTGAACTCGCGTCTACCTCTCTACTTTACGCCGTCCTCGTCTCAAGAAAATTCTCGAGCATGTATTCGCCTTATGGACGTACCGATCCCACGTCTTCCGGTCTTGCACCACGGGCTGTAGACCAATTGACGGAACGTGATACCAGTGGTACGCGTCTTGTATCTCAAAATTTATGCAGGTCGTATTGATTCATTCGCAAGAACCTGGGCTGTCGAAAAGCTCCAATAAACCCTGGACGTCGGTCAAAAGCACCGGCAACTCAGACGACCTCGTAAGTGTCGATCAGAAAGGGGGCGCAGGTCCCAGCGGCGATAGCGACGATGACCTCTATGCATCCGACTCTGACGCGGAATTCGTGGATTTTGAGAGTGCGACCTCCAGCGCAGTTTCCATCAACAGACTCGGGTCCACCTCAAGCTCTCCAGCCTCGCTTGTGCCGACGAAAGAGCAGAACAAGGAAGACCTGGATGGCAATGGCTTTGAGCGTCCTTCCTTACCGACAAGTGGCAACAGCAAGTTCTCCGCACCGAATCTTGACATATTGCGGAGCGACCAGATCGAGTCAAAGGACAGTTCGACAAATGAGGAGTTACCGGTCATTGGCTACGGGCTTCCTAGTCTCCCGAAGCATATTTTCCCCGCAGATGCCAATCCTGAACGTCAAGAAACGATAGACATGGTGTTTTCCCCCGAATCCAAGATGAAGCACGCGGAGCGCATTTTACGTCCGGAAGGTATCATCAAAAGCGAAGTAACACAAAGGTCATTCGTGCCTCACAAGAGGGATATCCCCCAGCGCAGTCAATCGTTGGACCTTGTCGATAACATAAAAGGCATGTACAGGATCCTCGATTTGATCTCGGAGCAGGGAAGCGGCGGTCTCGGTGCGTACTTCCCTGAAGACAACCCTCTGTTACCGAATCATCCTCACACTCCCGATCCAGTTGATAAGGTTATCATTGCGCAAAAGTCTTCCGGTCGCCTCATCAACGACCTCAAACCGAAGGCTTACAAGGATCTTACGAAAATTGATTTCAAGGCCTTAGACGATACTCGTGTGAAACCGCTCGGCATTTATGGGAGCAAGAGTCAGATTGTACGATTCCTAAGTGCATTGGGTGTAATTGATAGCCGCACGTAAGGACCACCGCGCTGCAACATCCGTGAATTGTTCTGACAGATTCGATTTGCCCGATATATGCAGAGAACTGCTTCTGAATGCCGCGCAAGACGCCTCTACGGTTTCCCCAACGCTGCGCCCGGGTCTGTATGCGCTCACAGTACAAGGGGACAGTGCATCCGAGAGACGTATGTATGTTATTTTCTGGCCCGAGGACATGACATGGGACGACAACGCGATATCCACGGTTCGACGCAACCGGATCACGTTTATGAGGTCAAATCACCCCTTTTCCCCTCTGAGCTTTCGTCATTAAAACTAATCCGCTTTTGTTACAAAACAAATAGGTACCTTACAAAAATTACAGACCAAATCATGGTGTTGATCTCCGACGCGCATGGTGGGGCATTGGTTTGGGAGGACCCGGAGATTGGAGGAGACGACGGCTCGTCTGTGATGACTATGGATGATATGGAGGAGGAGACGGACCGACTATTTTCGTTTGAAGTCTCTAAGGCGAACGAGCAGGAAGAGAACGTGCGGATCCGTCCAGGCTTTGAGGTAAGTCTTTTTTTTCTTGAGGGTTCTTTCGGCTGATTAATTGTCGTATTTATATAGTTCAAGAGTCCATTTATCAAGGAATCCTCAGTCCCGGAGGAACTGTCGCCTAGTGGAAGTCAGTCATGGACACGTTTGGTGGCAGGAGATACAAAACAAGGTTTATTAACCGTGACTTACAATCCTCCCCGACGGTCTCAGAAAAGCCTTTATGAGAATTTTCAAAACTCGATGCAACTCAAGGCTGCTCTGTAAGGGTTTCAGTCCAGTATTGGGGGTGATATTTACACTGCTTTTCACTTGTCTCCCCAGGTTCGCAGAGGACAGGACACTTCGTCTCAGCAGGAGTCTTTCCTACGACGCCATCCACATTCTTATAAAGAACGGGCTTAAGAACCGGTATCCCGAGGCCATTTCGGCCTTTGAAAAACAGGAAATTGCCGTCGAAGAGCTTCTTAAGACCGAGAATGATAACCGGGCTGAGCAAATCACAAAGGACATTGAAGCGGACGAGTCGAAACTGACGTCCGCATTGGAAACGTACTTTGTTGGAAAAGTTCTGACACAATTTCCGTGAGCAATCCAGCTCGATTAAGCAATCGTGCACATGCTAACCGCCGAGCCTACGTAGAAGGCTCGACGAAGCTGCATTGCGCGACAAGAACCGTGATGAGGTCCCTTCAAAGGATGCACAGGACACGGACCGAGGTTTGTGCAATCAGGCTCTTTGTGTCTACCCTTGTGTGCTTAAACACCTATAGAGTATATGAAGGGTCTGTTCGAGCTGCATCCGACTTTACTTCAGAAAGTACGCGAATCTCAACCCGACGAGAAATTTACTTCGATCAGAAGCGATGGTCGCGAATTTTCGAAAGCGATGAGAAAGGTCTTCATCTGTGACCATATTTTCAACAATTATACCCTTTCGAAAACGGAACGACTGATCGTTTGGGAACTTGTGGAATCCGGTGTAGAGAGCGGAAGCATGAAAGACGCGGCAAAATTTCTTAAAGATGATGATGGTCATCACGGCTCCGTTCTGTCAAGCATTGCCAGCGGTATCACAAAGATTGGTCGTGGGGTTGTGACTATCGCCACGGGTTTTCCTGCCGAACCGGAGGGTCCAGTCAAGGAGGCGCGAGCTGCTACACGTGACCTCAAGGCCTCCGATTTCTTCAGCAGAGTGGACAGCATACTGGAGAACTGGCCGGAGCTTATACAGGGTGTCCAGGAAACATTCAATGTGGCCCACAGTCATTTTGCGAAGAACATTAAGGACGCACTGCGGATATTGCCTCATAAGCTTATGCACGAGCAGAGGGAGCAATGCAAGCGTCTGCTCGCGCGAGAGATGGAAATTAGTATTAGTTCAAGGCTGAAAAACCTGCACTCCCAGCTTTTCGACGAGCTAGAACAAGCTTATTCATCAGAAAGGGACTGGTGAGCTTTAGCCTTTTCCCATTGTTTCTGCGTCGCCCTAAACTCTGGTAGCCAACACGTCGTTCATCTCGAGAGTCTCGAATTGCAGACGAGCAGCTACCGTGCGTCATACGTCCTCTATGATGCGTGCTTAGACCCCTTTATCTTGTTCCCGCAGGATACTCGGAGAGCTACCGGTGTCAAGGGCATCATATCACGCAATCGGAGCCAAGTTTAAAATATACGATCCGCCCATTGGAGTTGAAGGAACACGACAAGCAGCAGATGAAAATGGACCCGTCCTTTATTCCGAAACCGGCCTTCGCCACGCAATATGCTTACGATTTCAACCTTCCCGTCGGCGCCGAGATTAGGTTTGGTAAACTTTTGTGTGACGCCTACTTGCTAACACGCTCGCAGGTTGCTTCAACTTCTCGAGAATAACAAATGTCTCGTGATTGTTGAAGACCGCGGCTACGATCTCCACATCTTTTTGGAGAGTTTAAGCAACTTGGATGCTGCCATTGCAAACGACCGCTCAAAAAAGGTGATTAAGCGAGAAAAAACTGGACATGATATCGTCGTAGCGTACGACGAAGGGAGACGGGTGCTTGTCGTGTGCGGTATCGATAATCAAAAGGTCCGCTTATTTTCCTTATGTTGTTGCTTGGACCTTTATTCAACTAGACTAGCCCTCCGTGCAATTGCACTGTTTCGCCTTCGACGAAAGGTATACCTCTCTGCAGGGTCAAGGCAGCGCGATCAATTTGATGGGGTGGTACACTGAAGTCCCGAAGATCATCCGTGTCCTCCTTGTATCTGGCACCGATGAATTTGCATTGATAGAGGAGTCTGGTAAAGTCCGGATATTTTCATCAGTCACTCAACAGTTCCGGTAAGTGAACAGCTGTGTACTTGCAATAGGTTGTTGTTTATGCTTTCTTGTTTCAGACCTGCCATCCTCCAGTTACCCGCACCTCCAATGTCGACATTTGGGACGCCAGACGGTTCTTGTCTTGCTGCAATTTTTAATGAAGGCAACGGGTTTTCGCTACGTGTCTATCACTGGGCGTCACTGGGATCTCACGAAGGCTTTTCATTCTATTTCCCGGATCTCCTCGGCCAAGTTCCTCTGATATCTGCGCTCGATGAGAGGAAAAACGTACATCTGATCTGGATGGACCTGAAGGATAACAACTGTCGATCGAGCGGAATAGACATTACTTGTCAAATAACGGAATTTCAGTTTCGAGAAAAGAATTCTAAGAACACAACCCAGAGTGACCAACGTCGCACAGCTCATAATTCCCTCGTCGACTGTCATTCCGATGTCTGGACACGTTTTCCCGTTGTACCCGCCGTGCGGCGTCAAGCTATTGTTTCTAGCGAGCTCCGCAAAGAGAAATCCATTATCTTCGTGACGACGGCACGAATCAACGTACCTTTCATATCCTACTTCCACGACATGATACAAACGTTCGAGAAAAGCACCAAGAAGCCTACTGCCTCGCTCTTGAACAGTATTTCCATTCAGACTGGCGAATTTTCGACAGTTCTCTCCGGATTACGGACACAGAATGGCTGGTCTTCCGTATCCTCGTACAAAGCGGGGGAATGGATGGTCGACATTTTCTGCCTCATCCCAATTCACATAGCTATTGCCCGCGACAATCGATTTATTCCGCTGAAGGATGGTGTGTGGGCGCCGGAAGCCGAGAAGGCATTGCTAGGAGCGGATGTCGGTCGCGTGGCTGACAGTCTATCTTTCGGCTGGTACGAGAGTATATTTCAGTCGTACATGTCCACGAAGGTGATTGTGATAACGCTGGCGGGAGTGGCGATACTGACATCCTCTTTTATAGCCAGTAAAAGTTGTATCTTCCATGGGTACGTAATTCCTAGTTTCGGACCTCTTGCGCGACTAATTGTGGTGATGCCATCTTCAGGAGAGCAGTCGGTCGGGAAAAGCTTTGCCTTAAATCATCTGGCTGACACGTCATTCGCTGGATCAGCAATGCGAACCACTGAAGGCGTTTGGATGTCGGTGACTCCGACAGATGACGACTTGATTGTAGCGCTTGACTTCGAGGGTCAGTAAATTCACAAAGAACCCGAGCATAAGCCTAATCTTATCTTTAGGCGTTCATAGTATTGAGAGATCAGCCCAGGAAGACACATTACTTGTCCTCTTTAATGCAGCGATTTCAAATTTGGTGAGGGCGTATCCCACTTTCCGGTGTATTGTTGCTAAGTTATTTTAGGTCCTCTTCCGAAACAATTTCGCTTTGTCGAGAGATATCACCAATTTGTTCCAGAGCTTCCAGTCGTCATCTTCAATTCTGGATCCTGACGCAAACCCTACTCTTTTCCAGTCCACGCTGGCCATTATCATCAAGGTCTGATCAGTCTTCTAACGTAAACTTCCGCTAATAAATTTCTTTCCTAAGGACGTTGTTGACTCCGACCGCGTTGAAATAGCCAGAGAGTAAGTGGTCGGAAAATTACCGTTCAGTGCCGCGAGCTAACACAGACAAGGTTCAAGCTAAAGCTGCATCGGATTGTGGAAGAAGAGCAGGCCTCGAATTTTATCTCTCGTTTGTATCGGGGACGCCTGAACATCATCCCTTGGCCTGTCATAGAATCGCGCCAGTTTTACACACTTTTTTCGACCCTAAAACGTCATTTGGATAAACAATCGGCAACCCACGAAGGTGGTGGAACATTCCTTCAAAAAATGAAGATGTTGATGGCGAAGTTGAAGGTTCGTACATAATTCAAAATGTACTTGTAATCCGGTCAGGAATTTACTGGAACCTTTTCCTAGACAAACGATTGGGGTTCGCTGTCTCGTACGTCTTTAAATAAGTTTCCAAGTGTTCACCCTCAATGAGCTCAATAATCTACAGAAAACATGTCCACTCACCGGGCGCAGCACCTCCTGTCACTCTTGCCGAGAGCCCTGGCCTTCGGAGCTACAGAAATCGAACCGGACATCGAACCGCTCAAGGTTCTGTACTTCTGCAGCCGGGTTTTTCAAGAGATATGCACTAATATCTACCCCCTTCTCCTGCAGAACTTTGATACCAACCTTGTAGTAGATGGAGCGGACTCGACGGCGATATTTTGGCTGAACGAAGCGAAGGAAAGCCAAGAAGGCAAGGCAGACAATCTGCGTGGTCTTCTTCGCCTCTGGCCGGATTACTGTAGCCGAAGTTACACACCCGAGGCCGACTGGATCGCTCAGTTATGTGCTTTCCTGGAAAGCCTCGTTGAACAGAGGGTCGCGCATGTCCAAGCCTGGGTCGACTCCAACCTGTCCCAGTTCAACGGGAGTAATGCAGCTATTGATGATCTCCATCGAGCTTTAGACGTCAAATTTGTCGAGCTTAGGAGAAGCGTGCAACTGTGCAAGACACAATGTGAACGATGTCATCTTTTGTGTCTAAGCTCTCGATTCCACGAAGACAGCCACAGCTGTTCTACCGATCACAGATGTCCCCACCTGTGTCAGTTTATTGACGAGCACGTTGGAAACCCTGATCCCTGCAGTCTATCGTAAGCGCTTATACTTCTTCGCCGTGATCATTGGGTTAAAATTATTCAAGTGCTGGACACGAAGGAGAGCACATGTATGCTTATCGTTTGTTGGCCTATAATTTTCTCCGGTTAAAAGTTGTTTCAGATGCGATCCAATGGCGCATCTGTGCGGTCATCGATGTGACCTGGGAGACAGGAAGGGGTGCCAAGGGAGCTGTACGAAGGTGAGAACTTCATCATCTCCTGGGAATTTCTCTGCTTGAACGAGCTTAGGTCGCAAATCACGAAGAAGAGGAGCATATGTGCTCCGCGAAACGGCATTCTTGCGGAAAGGTATGCATTACTATTCCTCAGGAGGACACAAGAAGGTTTATTATGGTGACATTACGTAGCCGTGCAGTTTACAAGAGGTGAAATCTGTTGACGGGAAGGTATATACGTGCCAGGGCATTTGTTCTGCGCTTTGGTAAGATTTTTTTTTGCGTGCATCCCTATTGAATGCTTACGGCGTTGTAAATAGGAACGAAGAACACGATGCTCATATTTGCGATGCTCCCATGGCCTGTCCTATTGCCTGTCAACTCTGCGGAAGGCTTTGTTCAACGCCGGATCATTTACATGGTCTGGAACCGGATGCAATCCACTTGTGCGGGTAAGTGCTGTCAATTTGTGTACACCTTGCGGTGGGGTTTGTTCTGATGAAGTGATCACAACAACTAGACAAGAACATAAATGCATAAGTCTCTGCAGTAGTGTTGGCGTGTGCGAAATAGACACAGTACCACAGTCGATCGAAGCCACATTCAACGGAGCGCATGACAAATTCCAGTATACGAAGGTTTGTAAACCTGTGACTTTGGAATGAAGCCTATTTACACAACAATCCACCATGTTTTAACAGTACTCCCAAGGTTTGAAATCCCCGGTTTCGTATGTCAGTGGCGTTAACAATGTCTTTTAGCAACAAAACGGCTGCAATGTGCGGTGCCTGTCGCTCCAGGCTGCATTAGACATGAGGGCTCTCATGTTCACTCTACAGCATCCAACGTCTTTCATTATTGTGACGCCAGGTATTTTAATTGTGGTTGTCCAGGTAACGATACTGATGTCTTTTCAGGTGCGACAATTGTGGTTATGTGTGTACCTTGCCGCAAGGTAACGACTGACTCATCTTCGCAGTTTTCCGATTTCAGCTAATTTATTGCGCCCGTTTTCAGGCCAC
This sequence comes from Coniferiporia sulphurascens, assembly GCA_002794785.1. NCBI lineage: Eukaryota > Fungi > Basidiomycota > Agaricomycetes > Hymenochaetales > Hymenochaetaceae > Coniferiporia > Coniferiporia sulphurascens. The sequence goes on along the minus strand of NBBA01000012.1, from coordinate 859,256 downwards.
TCTCAGCCTGAACACTCTACGAATCATGGATCAATGTCAAAGACGCTTTGGGCTGTTGATGGCCCCAATGGGACTGTTCTAGAGCTAGACGGTCATAAATTCGGCTCTAGCGACGACGGCGCTCCGATGCTTTGCAATCTAATGTGTAGTAACATGGGACGACATGCCCACATCGATTATTGTCGCGCATCGCCACCTACAGCTTGCAGCGCACAGGAGACAGATCATATCAAAGGACGACTCGAGCCGAATCCGGAGAGGCCAAAGGACTGGATCTCGCATAAATTGTACTGGAGGCGTTTGGGTGAGTAAAATACCTGCATTGTCGTGAAAGTAGCTTATTAACCGGAGAACCACAGGCTTCAAGGGTGGGTAATATAAGTGATGTACGCCCTCCGACAGTGCCTAAAGATGTTTCAGATCCATACTCGAAGGAAGAGCAGTCTAATTTTGCGAAATGGTTCGTCTTTTTCGTCTCTAGCGGGGAAAGAACTCGATTAATCCCTCTCTGTCTCGCAGTGATGCTATGTGCTGTGGTGGGTGACTCCTCAACGTGGATCAATCCTCTGCTTATATATGTTTTTCGCTTTCTCGTGGCCAGGTCAGGAGCACAAAGCGACGGCAACTAGCGCAGCGCAGCCCTCATATTGCAATCTGCCTATCTTCCATCCACCTGCGACGCTTAGCCAGGTCCCGTCAGGGGGAACTGGCCATGTTTCCAATGATGGCCATCTGTTCCTGTGCAAGAATCCCGCGGTTCTGTCGCAGGCGTTCCATGTGTAAGCATTTTATGCTGTGTCCTGTATCGAGAGTGTGCTGACGTGTTTGTCTAGCATATTTGTTATTGATAGGTACATTACTTGAAGAACGTTTAATACCCAGGCTACTTACTTCGTCCACAGATCGGGATCCATGAGCTTGAGTGATAGACAACCGCTACCTAGCTATCCCGCATCTGCCGGTATAGCGAGGGTTGCAAACAACAGACTTGGTGCAGTTTACTCAGCGCTGCATTCATTCTGGTCGGCCCGTGCAACTGCCATGAGCCAGGCATCGGTAGCAAGTCGGCGAGATGCATACAGTGCCATCCTTTTTATGGGAGCCGCTTCGGAAATCTTCAACAACGATTTCAATAGCACCCCGGATCAATTACTCGCGAAACTCCTGCAGCATGGTGCTGGCGGGGGTACGAACTTCAACGCAGCTATCACAGCCACTGAACGAGTCATGGAAAGGCACTGGAGTACAGAGAGGTGCCTAACGCACCATAATAATTGCTCCTCATGTTACTGACAAAGTATTTGTGCTTTACCTAGGGCTCCTATAGTGGTCTTCTTATCGGATGGGGAGTGCTCGATGACAGACAATATTATGTACAGTCTTTGTCGCAAGGCTGTGAGCTTGGGGTACGTCTTCGAACCGGGATCGCAATTACACGTTACTGATACTGACAAACTTAAAGGAGGGCGCTCTCTTTCCATGCAGTTTCTTTTGGTCCTGAGGGCTCGTCTACATGGCTGCGCCGCATGACGCAGATTGCACAGGAGGTGCAAGCTCGTGCGCCGCGTGACCCTCTCCTGCAGGCCAATGCAGTTGTAGAGTCCTCGTATAGCGTCGCCCTCGATTCAGTGAGTGAAACACTCACGAACCGGGTGAGATACCCTGATCTAATCAATTTATGTAGGTTCGGCTATCAGAAACATTCCTAGGTATTGCGGAGTCGTTGAGAAAAACGCGCGGAGGACTTATCCGTCAGTGAATATGGCGTATTTCTCTTTAATGGAGTTGGACGAAAGAGGATCAGTACACTATGTTGCTCCACCATGAATCGTGATTTGTATTAAATTGTAACTGCATTATGAATGCTGCACGCCTTAAATGTTTCCATTCTTTTAACCCGCGATATACTGCTTGTCTGTTCTTGACGGACCGGACACAGGGTGGGCTTATTCTAAGGAGAATCTGTCCGGGAATACCGTCGATTACCCACCTTATAAATGCTGAGAACGACCCGGTAAAATATTGAAGGGAGCTTTGGTGTTCCTCGAGTCCTCGACAACCGGAGATCTTTCCTTTCTGGGATGAATAGTCGTTACCATCCAAATTTCCAAAAAGGAAAAAAATACTGAAAGCCGCCTCTTCAAAATTCCCTTCACCTAGGTCTGCCATGGCTGCAGGTGCAGCGCATTTACCGCGCCCGGCCGCACGCAAGAGGAACAGGAAGCGCAAGCGCCGCAATGTCTCGTCTTCGTCGTCCTCTTCCGACTCTGACTCCGCCGACTCGTCAGGAAGTGAGGCAGGGAATGCACCTACTACGGTCAAGCTTCCTCAGAGTGCAAAGCGTGTAGCGGCGAAGGCACCGGCTGCGTCGAGCTCGGAATCGTCTTCTAGCTCGGACTCGGACTCGGACTCGGACGCTGTGCCCGTGAGACGTAGAAACGCGTCTGGACCTGCGACTTCTAGGGCGGACGAACCGGCTGCAAGCACCAGTGCAGACCAAATACCTAAAACCTCCGCAAACGGGCCGCGCGCTGATTCACCGCCACCGCGTCGGAACGTCCAGCCGCCAGATTTCCTGGAGGGCGATAAGGAGAAGGAGCAGAAGCTGAAGGAGCGTTTCCGCCAGTTCTGGATGGCTAGCATCGCAGACGCGTTCGCGGATGATTTGAACGAGATTCGCAAGGTGCGTTTTTTTTGGACTTTATTTTTTTTTCTTCTTGTGTAGACTAACGGGTTTTTTTGTGTATATGTGTGTGCATGGAACAGGAGCCGAACCTGACTCCCGCTCGCCTTTCTCTGCTCATTGACTCGCTCGCTGCAGGCGCGGACGTGTACGCCTCTTCGCGCGGGCCAGACGGCAAACGTACGAACGAGATGGAGGTCGTCCTCGGTGAATAGTTGATCGAGAGGACTTGGAAGGGAACGAAAAAAAAAAGCCGGATGGCGTTGTTTTTTCTGCACGAGTGTGCGCTGCGGATGCTGAACGCTATACGTGACTTGCACCACCGGGTCTTCGGTCGCAGCGTGATGGGCCGCCAGACGATGCTCGCTGGTTCGGGAAAAAGCAAGCGAGGTAACGATGTTGCGTTCTGTCTGATGGCGTGTTTTCGCGCGGGTTCAGTGGAGGGTACTGGGAGGCAGACGGGGATTCGAGGCCCGGGAATTTACAGGGGATAATGATATTTCTTTTGTCGATGCTAGCACCGCTGCATCCAGTCCGATTTGATAGTCGAGAATCGAGTGTTATGCGCCATTACATACTGCATACAAACTTCTAAGACGCGCCGGAACACTGAAGTATAACGAACTCCAAATCACGATTTCCCAATCATCCCCGTCCAGTCGAATTTATTGTACTTCGAGCGGAAGCTCGCCGCGCGCTCCTTGTTGTGTCGGGCGTCGACGCGTTTTGGCCGTCGCCACCGCCTCGGTTCGAGGTCGAGCATGTTACCGACTATCTCAGTGGCAAAGTACCTTGATTTAAGTGAGAGGGCGTTAGAATAAGTAGCAATAAAAGAAAAGGAAAGGAAAGGAAGGCAGAAAAAAAAGAGGGAAAGGTGCAAGATAACCCACCTAGGGAACTCGCCGCCGCCTTTCTCACCCTCGTCGATAGCACCATCGCCGTCCCCCGCGCCCGAGGCGTCGTCCGTGCCCTCGATAACGTGTCCGTAGCCCCTTTCGCCCTTGTGGTCGAACTGGACCATGAAGTACGGGAGGTTGGGCACCATGGCGCGTCGGAACCCGCCTGGGCGCGCGGAGAAGTCGATCAGCTTCTTGTGCTGCGACCATTCCGTCTCGGAGGCGAGGATGGATTCCTGGAGTCGCCGCGAGGGAAGTGGGGAGAGGGAGTTCAGTATGAGTGATGTCAAGGTAGAGATAGGTTTGTAGTGGTGAGACGGACCTTGAAGTAAGCTGGGATTTGCTCAAAGTGTTCCCATGGGAGGGGAATACACTCGATGCATGTGTGTTTTTGCCATTTGATGCTGATCACTGTCTCGAAGAAGATGACCCCTTTGTCCTCCTCTGCGAACATGCGCATAAGGCATTTCATGAAGTTCTGCAGTGGGGAGGTAAGTTGGTCGTATTCGACCCCTAGAGACGGCATGTATACTACGCACGCGCACTTCGTCCCACATGTCGTCGTCCCCCTCGAGCATCGTTAGGTGGTGTTGGATTGGGACTATCAGGCAGTGACCCTCGACGAGTTCCTGGTTTAGTGTGCATGAAAGGTAGCAGCGCGTCGCCATTGCGATGACGGGTGCCTTTGGCGGGGAGTCGTCTTCGCCGTAGCAGAACTGACACGACGCAAGGACTTTCTGCGTCTTTTTGTAATCTGTATTTTTTTTTAAATGAGTATCGTTTCACGAAATAATTACACTAGCCAAGAACCCACCGTTGATGGCGAACTGCCTCTTCATCGCGTCGCTCCGCATCTTCTTGCGCCCGAGCTTCTCGGCATTATCGTCCATATACTCAAGGTCGTCCTCGAACTTGCCGTCGCGCGTGATCGCAGCAGCAAGCTCCGCATCGAGGTTCTTCTGGTCCGCCATACCCGCGCCGAACCGCTCCGCGCGCAACATCTCGCCGAGCGTCTGCGTGTCGTCGTCCGCGTTGTAACGCACAATGTCGCCCGTCTTCGAGTCGCGTGTCTCGAAGTGCTCTGGACCCTTCTGCCGTCGGTTCCCCGGTGCTGGCGCTGACGATGCGTTATCCTGCCCTGTGCCGACGTCGTATAACCGCCCGCGCGCATCGAGCGTCGGGAGAACCTCCAGCCGCGTGCGAGTCGTCCCTTCGTCCTCGTTCCCTCGCTCTACCTCGTACCCCCCAGCTGAAGCGCGCCGCTGTTCCTCCTCGTACTCCTTCTCAAGTTTCCCCGCATCCGGTGCGCCAAGGAGCTTCGCGCGCAACACACGCGCCTGTAGACGGTTGAGCTCCTCCGCCGTGAGGCGTTTCTTACCCGAGACGGACGGGGACGGCGTCATCACCGTCGGCACGGGTGTATGTGAAAGTGATAGCGGGCTGCCCTTTGGCGGGAGGCGGAGCGAGTCGACGCGCTTGTTTAGCGGTGCTGAGGTGGCACTACCTGGGTTGGGCGAAGGTGTTGTAGGTACGCTGTCGCCTGGGCGGCGGAAGGAGGAGGAACGTGAGGACATGCCCGAGCTGCCCGCATCCGTGAACGTCCATCGCTGCTCGCGACCGCGGTCGCGGTCACGGTCGTCCTCTCTACCCTTCCCCCCGCGCGAAGATCTCCTGCCCTCCCGTTCGTCCAGAATGCGGCGCTCCTCTTTGGCTTCTTCGAAAGCCTCAAGCGAGCCAAACCGCTCGAGCGCGACCTCCTCGACGGATTTCCCTTCTTCCTCCGCTGCCTCGAACACGCGCCTCAGCTTCATCATGCGCCAGTTCGAGCCGGGGCCGCCGGGAGTAGCGGCTTTGGAGGCGGTGTGCGGGTATTGGTCTAGAGGGATACCCTGGACGAGGTTCGTGTTGAGCTCCATTCTGCTGATTTTGGGCTGGAGGTGGGGTGTGTTAGTTATTACTCTCCAGGTCAAAGATATGTTGTGACTCGCCTTCTCTGGGTCTGGCTTGTCCTCCCGTATCTTCTTCTTCCTCTCCGTGCCGAGACTGGAGAAAAAGTCGACGCCGCCGCCCATCGTACGGGTGTTCTGCACGGGTTCGCCGTAGTCCTCCGTCAGGGACTCTGTACCTGTGGGCATCTGCAGCTTGGAGGAACTCGGCCCGGGAGCAGGGGCGGGGGAGGGGAGGGTAACGGCGGACGGGGGAAGCAGCATCCACTCGTCGCGTATGAGCTTGCTTTCTGCGGGCCGCGTCCTGGGGAGGGGCGGGTCGGTTGCTGATGTGGTTGCGTGCGATGTGAGGCTGAGGCTCTCGGAGGTGGGGATGCCTGTTGCGAGCGGCTTGCGTGCAAGTGTTAATTGAAGAAAAACTGGGCGGATGAAGAAGGGACATACGTTCTCGCCGTCCATGTCGATGTTCTTCTCGACCCACATGGCATCGTCCGGGTCGTCGTCGACGACTTTCATTTTCTTGTCGCGGTCGGAGCGGTCGCGCCCGTGCCGCCTCCTGTCCCGGCCAGCGCCCTTGTCCGCATCGTGTTTGTGCCGCTTCCTGCTGCTGCTCTGCTCGTCGTCTTTGGCTTTACCGCGGTGTCTTTTGTGCTCTTTGTCGTCGCCCATCCCAATGCCGTGTTCTCAGTGAGTGTCCAGTCGGTGCTGCCAGTGTTGGCTAGAGCGGTGTGTTGCCGAATAAGGCAGGGATGCGTCGATCGCGTTCCGCGTCATATATATCCGTCCCGAGTCCGCGCGACCGTCGACTGCAGTGTCGCCGACGATGCTCTACGTTCGCGCCGCCCGTTCGTCGTCGCTGCGCACAGCGCTGGCGTCCAAGATCAATGCGAGGCACTACAGTCTCGAGACAGCCTCGGCCTCCAGCAACGACCGTCCTAGGCGGTCCTACCTCTACGGCGAGTACAAGTCCGACTCTACTGTATAACCACGCGCTCACACACATCTCCGGCAGTCCCCTCGTCGTCCGAACGCATGCTTCAAAAGTCACTCGAGACACCGTCGGACGTGATCATATACGACCTCGAGGATAGCGTCGCGCCTGCCGCCAAGCCCGCTGCTCGCGCCGCGCTCACGGCGTTCTTCAACGTGCGTTGCGCGTTTCCCTGTCTAATGCCGCGTTGCGCTGACTTTCGTGTGCTTACTGTAGAGGCGCCATGAACGGCCCCTGCCTGACCCGCAGCGCGTAGCTGTTAGACTGAACGCCATCGGCACGCCGTTCTTTGAGGAAGACCTGCGCGCCGCCGTGCGTACCCGGCTGCACGCATTGATTGTTATTTACACATGTGTCTACGTAGATCCGCGTGCCGCACATCCACACGCTCGTCCTACCGAAGATCCACGCAGCCACGGACCTCGACCTCGTCTCGGAGCTCATCGCGTCCGGCGGGGCTGCGTCCGGGCGGACGCAGCCTGTGCGCATCGTCGCGAGCATGGAGAGCGCGCGGGCGGTATGGGACGTGGGGAATATCGCGGCGTGGAAAGCGCTGAAAGGCGGAGATGCGGGCGGGGTGCTTACGGCGTTGTTGGTGGGTTGTCCGTTGGGTCTGCGGAAGCAAATGATGTTAATTGCCGTGCCTAGTTTGCCGCAGAGGACTGTACGTTACACCCCAGGCAGTCACGCACCAACTAACGCATTGCGCAGATTGTGCGGACACGTCGATTATACGTACGTCGTCGCGCAGCGAGCTGCTGTATACGCGATCACGGATCGCGCTCGCTGCCAAGGCGCACGGGCTGGAGGCGATAGACATGGTGTGTGTGAACTACAAGGACGCGGCGTACCTGCGGGAAGAGTGCGAAGACGGGCGGCGGCTCGGGTTTAACGGGAAGGTAGGGGATATGCGCGCCTAAGTGAGCGCTTGGCTGAAAATATTCGTTTAGCAAGCGATCCATCCCACGCAGGTGGATGTGATCCATCGGACGTTTGTTCCGACGGAGAAAGGTGGGAGTCGTCGCACTTTGGGAGTGCAGGCCGCTGAAATTTTATGCAGAGATACTGCGGGCGGCGAAGATCGTGTCTGCGATGGCGGCGTCGCATGCGGAGATGCGGGGCGCGTTCGGGCTCGAGCTGGGGGACGGCGCGGGCGGGCGGGAGATGATCGACGCGCCGATGCTGAAACAGGTACGAGAGTCGCGTGCCACTGTGATTACATAATACTGATGGCACAGGCGGAGAATGTATTGCGTGTGGCGAGAGCAGCGCAGTTGGATATTCCAGACGTGTAGTGGAACAATAACACTTGTATTTTAAAATGAAATCTAGACCCGAGAATATATTTCAGCGCCGGGGAAGCGATTGTCTTCTAGACTGCCACATCCGTTCCGACAAGGACAAGGGAAAGACTGGACTGAGTAGGCATGGCATCGGCGCGGAAAGGAGGGCCGGGGCCGGACGGGCTGGGATGCCGGTGGTGACATAAGCAACCCAGTTTGAAGTCCGCATTGGGTGCGTGAGAAGGCCAGACTTGTCGTCGTTCCTGTATGTAATTCTGTCCGTCCCCGTCCCCGTCCCCGTCCCCGTCTCCCCGTCCCTGCTCCCCGTCCCTCGTCGACGACAACCCGTCGCTCGCTGTCCCCCGCCCTCGCCGCTGCTGAACGTGGTCCCGCCTTCAGCACGCCGTCCCAACGTGCGTCGGTCACCACGCTTATTCTGCAGCGCCTGATTATGTGCAGTCTAGACCCTGCTGGCAACCTCTCCATCAACTCCACGCCCCACTGTTGCCCTCGTCATCCCTCACCATCACCCTCCGACGCCGTCCTCGCCTGCCCCCCCTTCTCCTCTTAGGCCCCTTCACTCCCGGGCCTCCCTTCCTATGCCGTCTTTCTCTTCAAACTATCCCCCCTGGCCCGCCCAGACGCCGCTCCCACCGTCGCCTTCTCCCGCAGTAAAGCGAAAACGCACCGTCTCAGACAGGCATGCTCGCGCTGCAAAGCACCCCCGTGCAACTATTGTAAACCAGACTCAGATCGGTCCGTCCTCCTCAACGCGTCTTGCATCCCCGCGTCTTTTAACTCCGCTTTTCCTTTTTTTAATAGACGAGGCAAAGGCTTTGTGCTTCGACACAAACAATGCTGTTCTCTCTTGCTGGCCCACCAACGACACCGTCCTCGACCAGAATGAGGCAACCCAGTTCGTCTGTGAGTATTCTCTTCCCTTCCCTCGGCTATTTTTTCCCGCGCTATAACGCTTTTCGCTGCGAACCTTCCAGGGAATAGCAGGCAACCGTCCTTTGCTCAGTTTAATCTCGTCAATATCGCCCTTTTTCGTGCAGACACTGGCGAGACCGTGAAAACCTATAATAATACCCCAATCCTACAAATAGAGCTGGCTCGCTCCCCGTGACGGCGGACGACGACTGGTGGGGCACGAATGGCGCGTCCTGGTCGGGAGAAGACACCCCCTTTGAATTCTTCTTTGCTATCGTGCAGAATGGAACAGACCCCGTTACTGGCCTTCCTCAGGCGACTTTTACTGCGATCCGTGCGTCGATATTTCCTTTCTGTCCCACTGTGTATGCTGAACCGTTCTGCACTTAGAAACTACCTTTGCGAACTCGGTGATTGCCTCCATGTCGTCTACTTCCGCGGCCGCTGCTTCATCTTCCGCTGCTGCTGCCTCATCGTCGCGTGATGATTCTCAATCGCCGGTGCCAGGTTCGCCTACATCCAACGGCTTATCAAGTTCTAGCACGACAAGTGACCGGGGAGGGGACAGTGGTCTGCAAAACTCGAGTGGGGGGTCGACTTTCCCACACTGGGCCATCGCTGTGATCGTCGTCCTCGGTTTCTTCGCGCTCGCCGCGCTCATCGCCCTCGTGTTCCTTCTGATCGCCCGCGCTCGGCGGCGACGCGTGGACTCGATGTCTCGACGAGGTTCCATGGGTTCGCAATCTCCGATGATGCAAAATGTACAGCCCACTGAGCCACCGCAATCGCCGATGCTTGAGCACCCTGCTGGGTTTGGCGCTGGTGCTGTACTGGGCAGCGTGGCAACCGGTCAGGCAGCTTCCATTGTGTCGCCCGATGGTGCGTCGACGCACAGCGAAAACTTATTCTCCGGTGCGGATGCGGCCGTCATGGCAGAGGCGTTCCGCAAGGCGTTGCGGAAACCAGAGTTCGGCGACCAACCGATGGAGGAAGGCGAGAGTCCGGATGCGATGGATGACCGGCCTGGACTGCTCAGAAGTCACTTGGCAGAGGAAGGAAGGGACATCCGCAGCGTGGGCTCGTCGCGGGACGTCCGCGTGGAAACCCTCAGTGACGGGGCCGGTGACACGACCGCGCGGAACAGCCTAGGTTGATTTCGTCGCGGCGATCGTCCTCAAGTTTTCTTCACGTTTGTTTGGGTTTTCATTGGTGGTCCTTTCTGTCCTGTTCATTTTTTCTTCTTTCTTTCACGTCGCAGAGCAGTTCTCACTTCAACATCCCTCCCGCGCACTTTGTTCTCTACCCCTTTCCGTCTGTCGCACTTATTCACATCGTCGTGTGCTTTGTGAAATACTGTTTTCAGTTCTTCCTCAACCAACCCCGCATCCATCCAATCCACAATTATCAACCTCTGCGCCCGCACACCATGTGCGTTATACCATGGATGACATTGTAACCTTTCTCCCCTCCCCGCTCACCCCCTTCACCGGACTTGACTACCACTTGTGTCCTATCCCACCCGTCGCTCTTTACTTTACTTATTGCTTTTTTTTACCCCCTAGCAGACTTCGTATGTTTATTCTGACTTTTTTTTCTTTGAATCCTCCGTCACCTGCCGCGCACTCCGATTCCTCTCTCTTTCTAGTCACCGGGACACTTTCGACTGTTACAGCTCGCTTCTTTTGTGCCACTCAGGCTGGGGTGTTATTGTCTGTATCTATAGAATGGGGTAGGGCTGTTGCGGGTTACGTGCGGCGTTTAGGCAGGACCTCGAGGCCTGAGACTGCCGCACGCAACACACGCACAGCCTGCCTTGCCTCACGACGCCGGGGACGCGCCGTGGCGCTGTGCCTGCGCGAGAGCCGGACTACCTCTCACGGACAGAACAACCAACTCCCAGCTGATGATCCACAAAAAAAAATTGTCGCTCTTTCTCGGGTGTGCTAGGCAGGTTTTCGCAGCGGACCCTTTGCTTGCGCTTTCGAGATTATCTCTCCTACCTGCTACCTACTCCCTTCCCCCTTCTTTATCACGTCACCGTCGCGGCCAACTGTATCTTTCGCCCTTCTCGTGTGTCTTACTTAGTTTTAGTCGCCTTTTTTCGCTTTTTTTTTTAGTTCTTAGTTAGGCTTGCAATGTTTTAATTGGATGAGAAGTTGAAAGAAACACGGGGGGGACGCGGTTTTGTGCTGGTTTTTTTTCGGCGGATGCGGGATCGACGAGTCGGCTCGTGTGGATGGGGGTAATCTGCGATCTCGCATTGCTCGAGTCTTGGAGGAATCATGATCATGATACGGCTTATTTTTATGGCCTCATGATCCCAAGATCGATCTTGGATGATCATGATCAAGAAGCTTAAGGGGAAGGGGCTGGTACGGGAATAGAATAACATACCATACAATTGAAGAATTACACGCTATGAAAAGGAGGACCATGGATGAACATGCTGATAAGATGAGATTTCCTCTAAGGGAGATTAATGATTGACGTGGAAAGGGGTGGGGTGAATGGATAGAAGGACTGGGATGGGTGGGTGGGTGGGTGATCCGGGTTTGATCGGTTGTGCGTATTTATGTAGCGGTGCGTCGCGCCGCTGGACCAGCGCGTTTCCCTCTTTTTCTGAAAAGAGGTGTACACTGTGTGGCCCGTCCCTTCTGTATGCAACGGCGTGTACGTGTTGGTCATCTAGGGCCCTCCTCATTCCCGTCCCCGTCTCGTCTAAGCTCTCAACTCAAAAAATACGGATTATGACGACTCCCGTGCGGAAAGGTGCCGCATTAGCAACTCGTACCTATCGAAACCGGGGGGAGAGGTCGCGTCAGCAACGGACTGAGAAACAGCTTCGAAAAGCAGGAGGTGGACGGACGTACGTGAGCATGGTGACAGCGCTATTCGGCACAGTCCGGATGAGGTTAACAGATAGACCCTTGTACAGACCTCTCCAGCCTTCCTTGCGGACGATCTTTTTCGTCGTGTAGACGAGCCCGCTGCGGCGCCGCGCGTGCGCCTCGGCTGCAGCGGCCTCGGCCGGGTCGGCGGCGACGTGCTCGGCGGCGGCGATGAGGCGCCGTTGGGTCTGCAGGCGCGTGCGCACGACTTCGTGCGGGTAGGTCGCGAGCGAGGCGCACATCTTGGCTATCCCTGAGCATCCGAGGATCTGGCCCGTGGTGAGCGGGGCGGAGGAGTCGCGTTCTGTGACATAAAGATGAGCGTTGGGACCTTGATGCTTGGGCGGAGGAGAGGAAGGGGTAATTGAGGGACTTACGGGCCCAGAACTTGAGCTTCTCGTACAAGGGAAATTGAACGGCGACGTGTGTGATGCCGAGAAGACTGGGGAAAAGCCCGCGGTAGAAGGCTGAGATGCCCTCGGAGCGGTAGATTGTGAGGAACGCGTCGAGCGTGTTGCGATAGCGGCCTTCGTGCGAAGGTTGGGTCTGCAGCCCGCCCGTTTTAGTTGACCAAAGAAGGGAACCGGGGGGAGGGAGAGGGGGGCCCACGTACCATGAAGCGGGTCTTGATCACCCAGAGGGGGTTAGTGCAGACCGTGCTCGTTGCGCCGGCGGCCATAGCGGAGAGGATGTGCAGCGACCACGGGTGCTCGCGCATGAGCGGTTGGTAGCCCTTCGCCTGCGCCGCCGGGTACAGATCTGGCTTCTTGTGCGACCCACTCGAGTCGCTGGACGGTGAGCCCAGCGGCGTCTCGCCGAACTGCGTCTTGATGCCGTCGTAGACGGCGAAGTAGATCGCCCATGTCGGGAGGTACCCGAGGATGGTCGGCCCGAGACCGCGGTATAAGCCTCGTAGGCCATCTATTTGAATAATGTGTTTGACAGTGCCTGCGGGTGTGCGCCCGCACAAGAGGTGTATATGTGAGTCGGGATTGCAGAAGATAAAGAGAAAAGGGGGGCGTACCGAGGACACCTCTGTATGCTACGTCTCCGTGCCGTGCACGTTGGGCTTGTAGCTTTGTCTTGATAACGTCTAGCGGACACGTCGCGATGCTAGCAACCAGCCCACCCCCCGCACCCGCTGACGACGAGGGACACCAGGTCGCATTACAGGTCAATCGTCGAGATTAGCATACTAGCTCACAATCGTCGCAAGCGGGGGAAGGCGACGCAAAGCGCAACAAAACTCACCAATCATGCTGTTGTTTGCCGTCCATTTTGGATCACCCCGCATATCTCCCCGGCGGGGCGTGGCTGGATGACTGACCTCGTCGTTGCGGACGTCGTGCGACAACGCCGGAAGTCTGAAAGAGAGCGTTGGGGGGAGCAGAATCGTTGATAATGCCGCGAGCCAGCGGCCGTCCGGCCCCGCCTTTGCAATCGCATTAGTCACGGTCACGGACAGAAATTTGTGAGCCTCATCCGAAGAACTTCCGTCGACTAATCAAAGTACAGATACTTATACAACAGTCATTATAAACATACTAGCCAATGGTAAAATATCCAGGAAAGAAATGCTGTGTGTCTACGAAAGATCCATCCCGAGCTTGTTTGCGAGAGTCTCCATGTATACTTCTGTAAAACTCAAGGTTAGAATTAAACTAATAGGCAGAAGCCAAAGTTTGACCTGTTTGGTGCCTCAGGCCCCAGTACTCGTTGAGCAGCTCGTTAAGCTCGGCCTCGTTCCTTTTCAAATGTTCTTGCATCTGTTGCAAAACTTAACACTGTGCGATCTTAGGCATCAAAAAAAAGGTTACCTTGCGTTCGAGCTCGTTCGCGTCCTGCTTGGTCTCTTCCACTTGTCTGTCGTTTTCTCTGCGTTCCTCCGACATCTCTTCGTAGTCCCGCTTCAACCGGGCGATCTCCTCTTCCGACTTGCCCCGTCGGTCTTCAGCGTGCTGTTGTGCACGCACAAGCTTGTCCTCTGCGTTTCGCATCTGGCGTTTGGCGCGCTGTCTCGGATAAACGAATCAGAAATAAGCCCCGTGTTAAAACTATTTCTTTTCTGAACGTACGTCTGCGCGGCCATACAGCTGTTCGCGTAGAATAAGCTTGCGGTCTAGCTCATCTCGGAAAGTGGTGAGCCTGCGCTGGATATTGTCAACTTGGACATGCTCCGACATAATCATGCGCAGATCATCGATGAACTTTTTCATGTCCTATTCATACTTTAAATTTTAGTGTGATCAGTAGAAAATACAGTCGGGAATGTACCTGTTCAAACACATTGAGGGCGTCCAATTTAATCTTAAGCTCGCGTGATTTAGCCTCAGAAGCCGCTATAAGCATCCGTTCATCTTGTGCCATTAACCCCATTTCGCTTATGTGTTTCTTAATTCGATCAGGGGACTGCACGATGCGCGAGCGTGTCGCGTTGATCGTATTAGTTACGAGTTCAGTATCTCGGACTAGATTTTCCTGTATGTTCGTCAGACATTTCACTCTGAGGGCAAGGTGGTATGCCCACCTTTTGACGGCTTAGAACGCTTTTATCCCTTTTGCGAGCATCGACTTCCTTTGAAACCTCCGCCTTGGCATTCTGAATTGCGATAATAGTTTTCCCAATATGCGCATTCTCATCACGGAGAGCATGACAGCGAGGTTCGTCCACTTCTCTCTGCTTCCTGCACAAGGCCTTGTAAATTCCCAGAATGTATATAGAGGGGAAGCACACACTTGATTTCTGCGATCTTCTGCTTCAACTCTGCTACCTCTTGTTCCACTCGTTCGCGCTCTGTGACCGCCGTTGTAGACTGATCGCGCAGCTTCTTTATGAAGCTCCCCCTCTCCTCTGCAAACTTGATGAAGTTGATTATTGCAGACAGGATATTGCGGGTGCGTTCTGGTTCAGGGAGAGTGAGGTCGCGTATGCATAGATCTTGCACCCTCGCAGCGTGCGCTAGGCGCTGCCTGAGTATGGTTAAAGTGCGCCCTTGAAGCGTGAATCAAATCGGACGAGCTCACATATGATGGAGGACCAAGTTGAGGTTAAGGCTGCTCGTGTACAGTTCCGGGTGCTCGTCTATTACAGCAACGGCTCTCTCCACAGGCTCCTCTAGCGACTCGGGTGTAATACCTGTGACTTGCTGAACGAAGAGGACGTAGATGGCTTGCACAATATCGCCACTGGGCTTCTGGATCTGGTCCTCAGAGACGCGCAGACCCCACTCCTCGAGGGCGCGCGCTATCTCGCCCACCTTCATCGACGGGAACCAGAACCCCGTCTGCGCGTTCATCCTGGCCTCTGGCGCTGGCGAGGTGCAGGGTACAAATGAAAGTGTTTTAACGGTGTCCCGCGGACGGTATGCGGAAGTTTGAACGCGAACGCAGTACTCGACGCGCCAACCCACGGTACGTGACTGAAAGTCATGCTTGTTGAGTCACACCTGCGCTGGCACGTGCCCCGAACGACCGAGTCCTCGAACTCTGGACTCTGATGTTCAATCTGTTCCCCTTCCTAACGAATTTGAAAACCTTTGCTTCTCTGATAGCGACCTTCTGGTTCTCTAAAGGGTCCGGTTGGTATCTCTCCGACCGTCTTTATGCTTCGATATCCGTGGACTTTCGCTTTCATGTATCAGTGGTCGTCGGCCGGAGCGGATTTCGGTCTGCTGCCCTTGCCACCAGAGCAGAAGGGGGTTAGAGCTCAAAGACAAGCTACTACGTGATTCTATTCGACCTGCCCTTCTCCAGCTTCTCGTATTCGTATCCGAACCAGTCTTGAGTTCGGTCTCGGGCAAAATTAGTCACTCGCATCGCCTCAAACAATATTCCCCCTAGTTTGGCTGAAACGAGACCAAGTAGGGAAGACCTGAACCCGGAATATGATGCGTCCTGCGCTTTCCAATCAAATGGCGGGAGTCGAATATACATATAACGCCCAACACGTCGTGGCCCAATGAACCTAGGCACTTCTGTTACGCTGATTCGCCACACCGGCACAACGGGATCATGGGCCGAAATTATTTCCCTTCATAACGGACTATTGCGTAAGGAATTAGGTGCCCATCCCATAGCCATTTTTACAATCTTAGTGCTTCCCCAAGCCATGGTCAAGACTCAATTGAAGAATTAGTTCCTCCGCCTTTCGACTTCGCGCTTCTCTATACCGTAACATCCGAGCTATTTTTGCAAGCGGCTGCTGCAGCTGCAGCTACTTATCGTAAGGGCCCGGCCTCTGAACAAGTAACAGCAACTTTATCAATGGCGGTTGAACGGATATATAATTTGGAATGGTGTCTCAAGGAAGCGTGATTACTAGGGATGCATGACGTCAAGAAGGTTGAAGCTTCACACTGATATCCACGAGAATCGATTACCGCTAAGAATAGGCGAGTACTTTGTACCGCTTTAATGCCGCAAGCGTAGGTTGGGGAGTAAACGTGCAGCGAGGACAGGCGAAAGAACCGCGCTCGAACTTTGGCCGAAATAGGGTCGTCCGCTAAATGTACACAGCTCTTGCGGGATCGACATAGGCCATGACCGAAAGGGGAATAACTGAGAACCTTCAAGTTCTTCAACCAAAATATATCCTCATGAATAAAGTTATAGGGTCCATCTAAACAAAGCCGGGGTGAGATTGATAGTATGAGCCGCGGAAACTTGAAAATGGTTCTAAATGGGGAGTATGTTCCCTTCAACCGAGGTTGTCTGAGTTTCAGAAGGACTCACACAGCATGAGGGCCTGAGAGGACATTAACTTTAATGCAAATACACAAATATCTATCATTCACTACGAGCGCTTCATCAGATTTGTGGCGTGATGAAATTGTGCATGACAGGAAACATTATTACACAAAGTACACAAACCATAGACAAGCGAGGGCGGCGAAGACACTGGTCAAAAAGCGACGAGATAGTAAATGCAACAATTTACAATGAAATCCGTTTAAAAGAAAGCGCTTTATAAATTTACGACCATCCCTGCCTCTATGTTACTTCAAGTAACAGTTTCTAAATCTACATCCGAAATTCGGAAACGAAACAGCTCCGGACTTGTCAGATAATATTAACCTGCGTAAACGAGGTGCTCCGTGTACGCGTCAGCATGCCCGAATTGTTGGTGGAAGCATCGCTCTCAACGTCAGGCACACGCATACGAGTCTGCTTTTCGGGCGGGCTCAACCCTGCGAGCTCCGCCTGCTCCTGGGACGCAAGCTCCGGCGCGTCAAAGAGAGAGCCGTCCCATGCAGCGGGCAGAGTGCGCGCCATCGCGAAAAGCCATAAAATGAGGGTTGCGCATGCATAGATTGCCCCCCATATGCGTAGCACTCTGGAATCAAAAGATGCTGCGAGTGTGAGCGTCAGGCGTGCGTAGACGCCCTAGGAAAATTATAGTCAAGTCAGCTTGTTGATGCTCTCAGCGAGAGCTAGATTGGAGACGTGGCCCAGAGAAGATGCTCACATTCGGGAAGAGCGTCCCCCAGAACATGATCGTGAAGGGCAGCGACGCAATGGCAGGGGTATCGGCCAGGGCCAATGCGGCAAATAATAACCAACACGTCGCGAAGCTCCATGCCGCAAACGCGAGCAACCATGCGCCGATGTAAAATACGTGCGGAGCAATGGATTCTGAAAATATACTCGATTCGGGCGCGTTGGCAAGGGGAAAGAGATCGTTCGCAATCTCTCCCATTAACAGAAACGCGTAGCCGGACTGACCCATCCCGCCGAGTGGCAGAAACGCGCTGAAAATAGATATTCCTGACGGGAGTCCGTGTAAAACGAGGCGGTGGAGGTAGATAGTAAGGATGGATAGTGTAAGGGCGACACTAATAAAGAGGAGCGCCAGGGCCACCGAGAGCGTAATACAGACGAAGTGCGTGTTGACTGCAGCCAGAGCACGCGAGACGTCGACGCCAGCGGAGGCCGCCACTGTCATCGTGACAATGGGCAGCAACCAGACCATCGTCATCGTGTGTATTTCATGGGACTGGCGGGTGAACCTATGAAATGAACGGTTTTAATATAAGTCGTGACACGGGATACAGACAACTCACATAAAGTGAAGCTGCCCGAAGCAAATGACGAATGACATCGCAGCGTTAAGCCACCACAGCGCCCACAGGGCATATAAAAACCTGACTCCACCAAAATTGAAGTAGGTGTAGATAGTACCGACGGCGCCGACGATGAGGTTTGAAAGTCCCATTGAGTAGCATCCAAGGAAAAGACTTTGGATAGGGTGGCGAAGCATGGACGCCCAGACCCCGCGAAAAATCGTATAGCGTGCAACGCCACATGCTGTGAGGACGACAAAGAACAGCAGATTGAGGAGCTCAAAAGAAAGTGCGGTGTATTGAATAGCGGCTTTATCCGTGCCATAGGGGAAGATGTGGAAAAGAGAGGCGACAGCACCCGTTCCTGTCAAAAACGCTTTTTGGTAAGGAACAAAAACAAGAAAAGGCTTGGCAGAGCAGCAGAACTGACGCACCTGTGTTGATTGCATGCCATGCTGGAGTGAAATGTCTGAGCACCGACCGATAGTCAGCTCTCGATATGTGGCGTAGGAGCAGAAATTGCAGACCGTATACGCTCCTTGAAAGGCTTGCGGGGTTTCGGGAGATGCAGGTACATGCAAGGAGCGACGAGTGGATCGAAGGGAGGGGTTTGCGTTTGGAGCTGTGGAAATTTTTATTTATTCAGATGAGGCGTTGTGGCTGATTTTATGCCGGCACTGGGTTCTGTACATAACGTTACAGCACGATAGGTGAGTCGAAACTGAAGATCGTATCACACGGGGTGTATCGGAAGCATCCCCACAACCCAGTGCTCGACTTCCGGAAGCACCCTCAGAGTCGTTGCAGCTGTCGACCGCGGGCGCAACTACAGACGGTTAATGTAAGCATACCGACAATCTGCGGTTTACAAGGAGGGGAGACAAGGCGGAAGCGTAGAGCCTTCCTAGAAGACCAAAATTGGATTGATAGCCAGGTCCACGACTTGACCCGAGAGTTTCGCGGACTGCAAATTTATGCTTAATGAGGGTTGGGCGACATCCCATTGGCCAGTCTCGCCTTTTGTACACGGGAGAAACGGTCAAGCCGCGGTTGAGTTGGCTGCGATCGAGTGTAACTGATGTCATTTAATTGAGTCGTGGGCGGTGAGTGCGTTTGATCCTCCTCGGCTTGAAGCCAACCAATCTCGAATCTCGGGAGAATTCGAACTGAGTCTGCAGGCCTGGGTCCACCGAAGGACAAAAGCGGGTGTGGCTAGTCGATATTGAATATCGACGGTATACTAGCGATGATATCGGAAGCCCGGTCTGAGTGAAATATAATCAGCTAACTAATAGTGCTGGTGCGGGAACTAGCACTGTCTGAAACACCCCCGTGTATTTGTATTTCCATTCTGACGATACATATCGGTCTCCCCGCCGTAACTACATAAGCAATGATATCCGTGTGATACCCGAACTTCGGTGCGAGCCGGAACGAAAGCAATCTCCATTCTGAAATAATCTGGTTTCTTTAAAAGGCTTGATTCGAGTCGAACAAACTTGGCAGGGCGAGGGATGAGAAGGAGGGAGTTGAAGCTGGATGAATCTGGCAAGCCCGCCTAAGAGTCCGGGTCGGGAGAAGGGTAACGATTACATAATGCAATCGCGCGTCGATTGCCTGGGCCTGCCAGTAACGAGCATCTTTGAAGCCTGTTTCTTCAATCTCTGTTGCTTTCCTCCCA
Organism: Coniferiporia sulphurascens; assembly: GCA_002794785.1. NCBI lineage: Eukaryota > Fungi > Basidiomycota > Agaricomycetes > Hymenochaetales > Hymenochaetaceae > Coniferiporia > Coniferiporia sulphurascens. The sequence continues at coordinate 839,896 of NBBA01000012.1, read as the reverse complement.
TATCTTGACCACCATGATGCACACCTCGCAGACCGAGGAACAGCTCAAGGAAATCATACAAGGTCCCTCCGAGGTCGAATGGAGGTCCGTTTCTTCCCAGTCGTCGTGTCAACTGCTAATTAGCCTGACGCGTACTGTGTACCACAGGTACGAGATGCGCAGGGAGTGCCAGGAGATTCTCCCAAACCTCCTTCTGGGTCCGTTCCAGGCCTCGAGGTCTCTCGAGACTCTCAGGAGCAATCGCATCACTCACATGTGTGCTGTTCCCCGATATCTTTCCCGCAACTCGTGCTTATTTGGGGCCACACAGCGTTTGTATTCGTGATGCAAAGGAGGCCTTCTCCGTACGTCCGCGCTTCGAGGATCAATTCAGCTATCTCGTGCTCGACGTGGAAGATAACGAAGAGCAGAATCTCATTCGGCTGTTTCCCCAGTGCGCCCTCCGTTTTGCTTTCATTGTGTATAATCGGCAGCTCTCATTGTTCGTCTGAAGAGCAAAGCAATTCATCGATACTGCCATTTTTAACGGTGGACGCGTCCTCGTCCACTGCAATGGTGGCATCAGTCTTTCGCCTGCCTTTGTCGTCATGTATGTCATGCAGTACTATCAGATGTCCTGGGAGGACGCGCTGCACACCGTCCAAAACCGGCGCTATTGTATCTCTCCCAACGGTGGCTTCCTCACTCAGATAAAGGCAGGTCCACAACTGCATCTCTTTGTAATACACTCCAGTCCCGTTAACAATGAGCGTGTTTGTCAGGAGTACGAGTCGATATACAAAGCTAGCGTTGCGGTAATGTCTAATCCAGGTCGGCATGCTGCCGTTTCGCGTCGAAAGCGCGATGATGAAGCTGACAGTGACGATCCAAGGTATGCTAATTCCCCATTCCTCCATCTCTCTTGACCCTCTTGCGTACGGACAGTCTGACGGTTGCGAACCAGGGAGGATGACCGGAAGCGTGCGATCCGCCCATTAAATGGAGCAGTATACGGCGCCCCGACAGCAATGTCTATGCCGGGCACGTTGACGAGTGATGCAGACGCAATGGAAACCTAACAGGCTGGGAGGAGAAAATTGACATTATACTCAACGCCTATACCCAGCAGATCTTTCGCCGTAATTCCCTCTGTTGTATCTTACAGCTGTCGTAACCCCTCGCCCCGCTTTATCATACCTTCCTGTATTATATCCCCGACTCGGTAAACTTGCGTTGCCGCTTCTTGGCCTCAACATATCGATTATAGCTATCATAGAGACTTGATCTCAGCCTTTTCCTTCTCTTGCATGACGCGCTTTGCATGTACATCTATAGGGTATCGTTCCAATCGGGGGAAATATAAAGTTATAATATGGTTGCTTTGAGTTTAGGAAACTTAATGAGGGGCGTGATCAGAAGCGCACCTTTCCGCTTAACCCACGCCTCAACAGAGATGCCCGCAAAAACGACGCCAGCGCCCATCCACTGACCGCGTGTGAGCTTGTGGTTGTATACCACAACAGAAAGAATCATTGTGAATAACTTGCGCGTCAGTGTGATTGTCCTGTTAGAATTGATGTCAATACGTTCCTCGAGATAAGGGTCTAAACTAAAAAAAAAAAAAAAAAAAGACGTACACTAGTGTGAGACTGCCGAAGTGCTGCAGCGTCTCGAAAATGAAGAGTTGTCCTAGCGCTCCAGTCAGTGCAAACTGTACGAGTGGGGACAGGACGCCTGGGTATTCCTTGACAAACGCCAAGACGTTCGCAAGCTCGGAACTCCAGCCCTCCGACGGGTGCAGCACAGGGATGTACGGCAAAGGGAGAAGCCCGAGTGCCAGGTTGACAAGCGTGGACATGACGTTGATCCAGAGCATCATCTGTTGACCGGTCACGGCGTACCGGTCGAAGATCTCGTCCTGTGTTGAGTTTGTTGCACCGTCAATTGCGAGGTTGATCAACAGATATGCGATTCCGATGACGCTCGAGCCCTTCGCGTCTTGCGAGCTGCTGCTCTTGGCATGGCTGCTGGAGCCTTTCTTGGCCCCGAGTCCCATGAACATCGTGATGCCTGCGGTGACGAGCGCGACGACAACGTATTTGTGGCGCGCGAAGCGGCGACGGTACAGAAATACGTTCATCAGTAGCACGGGCACGAGTTTACACGACTTGCCGAGCACCATCGCGGGGTACGAGATGTGCGCGAGCGCGGCGAAGCCGAAGGGTGCGGCTGCGGTGATGAGCAGCGCGCACTGGAAGTAGCGCAGGAGGAGCGCACGCCGCAGGGCGGCGGTCCCGAGCTCGGGGGGATGTGCGACCGCATCGGCGTACCCGTTCTTGTAGCCATTCGTCTTTGCAGTGCCGTTCGCAGCTCCGTTGTGCGATGACTTGTATGGCGCAATAGCTTTAGACTTGGCGCGGGTTGGCTCCAGGCCAAGTGCTGCGTATAGGGACTCGCCTGGTTTGCGTCGCAGAAGGATATAGATAAACGACGAGATCACACTGAATATGCTCTGGCAGGTGCTCATAGTCAAAGCTGAGCGGAATTTCTCGGTCTTCGTCCCGTTTACATTAGAGAACGGAACGGATACTATATATTCAGCACGCAGTGAGTTACTGTGCTAACACGCCACGGAGAGGACTTACGTCGTTCCTGAGCAATGGCCCACAACTGAGAGCTATCTGAGCACTTTCTTTTGAACTGACGAGGGAACACCCGCTCACCAAGAACATGGAGTATACTCCAGCAACGCATATCGTCAGTCTGTAGCCATTCTCAATTGGTAACACCCCGACCAAATGAAAGCAAGCAACGCACCTTAGAAGGGCCATCGTCCCAGACGTGCCTCTACGAGTGAGGGGAAATACAAGAGAATGAGCGGGGGTAGAGCTAAGCTCGTCTGTCTAGGAAAACTGTGAGCGAGAGAGATGAAGAGCCTGAGCTTGAGGACTTTGCCAGCGCGTCGAGCGCGTAGTTCTACGTGTCCGCCACGTATGTTTCCTAATTCGAATGATCGACGTGTCGATCACATCTCATGCTGACTAATACGGGGGTCGTCCGTGTCGTCACCGTCAGACGCAGAGTCTCAGTCATACAACCATGGTGACGGTTACGCTCAATAACAAAGTCCTGGCAGAGTCCTCGAGGACTGTCGTCGTCGAAGGGAATCACTACTTCCCGCCCGACGATGTGAACACCTCGCTTTTCGAGAAGTCGGACACTAGGTGAGCAGTCTAAAGCATACAGTCTATTCTTGTACAAACGTTGTGTGCCGGGTCTTTGCAAGTTCGGTTTGTCCTTGGAAAGGGTGAGTCCCGGCGACACCATGCTTGTTCTTACAGCCGCTTAATTAATCTCCAGCACCGCGTCCTATTACTCTGCGGATGTTGACGGAAAGACTGTCAAAGATGTCGCTTGGTAGGGTCATCACCACACCACAACCGCATAGATTACACAAGTAGTAATGACTGTCGCGATAAAGGTACTATCCTGACGCAAAAGCTCCAAGAGCTACGCATATCAAGGGCTACGTTGCCTTCTACAAGGTATGTTCAGTGCGAAAAACATTTCCCCTCGCTGCATTAGTAACGGCGTCGTACAGAACAAGGTCCAGATCACCGAGTAATTTGTCGAGAGAAAGCGAAGAATGCAGGATGAGTGATAAATATGTATGTACAGTAGATGCATTACAGTCAATGAAGCGTATAAATGCGGATAATACATGAACGCTATGGCGCCGGCGTGGAAGCACCGATGGTCTTCGGCATCTTTCTGTCTCCGACGGCGAGTTGTTCCAAGTCGGCAGGTTTGAAGAAGTGAGGGGCGACTGAGTGATAAAGCATCAGCGCACGGAAATCATGTTATGCAGATCACGGAGCAGCTCACCTTCGAGCAGCCATGAAGGCTTTATTTCCATCACTTGCCGCATGTACGACTTGGAAGTCATTACCAGCTCATAGTACAATATAAACTTTACTGGTGGCTGGTGTTGGAAGAGACTTGATGACGGGTGTATATGCACCGTCTGGTTCGTCTTCAGCGTCCGGTATGAATCACCACTTTTTTGTAGACGTGCCTATGTAAGAATCTGTCAGTTTCAAATTTTGTAAGGCGTCGTAACAGAAAAACTCACCGTATTGTAAAAGTATCCCGATGTAAGAGCCTTCTGGATCGGTATAATATCGTTTGTGTTCGGATTACTCTGTATCACGACCTCCACGCGCTCGCATAAGCCGGCTAGCTGATCACGGATGTCTCGCGCTCGGCTTAAACTCTTGAACTGTAAAAATTGTTCGTAACAGAACTGCTGCGAGTAGTTTGTGTCTGCCCATTGCTCCCACACGTTAAGTAGTGTGAAATGGTCGCCACCCGCACGCACGAAGTTCTGGCGCGCTTGGTCGGCGTGGAGTTTCTTGTCTTTCGGCCGATAAAAAATAGAACCACTTTCGGAGAGCATTGCAATAATCGTAAGCACTTCGTCCGTGCATGAATAGTTTTCACTCTCGATAATTGCCTTTGACAGCATAGGATCCACGGGGAATTCCGCCATGCGCCGCCCCAGCTTTGTCAACTCACCGCGGTCGTTCAGTGCTCCCAAGGCGTAAAGCAGCTCCAGTGCACGCATTAACGTCTCGCCCGGTGGTGGATCCATGAATTCAAAGCCGATGAGGTCGTTGATGCCCAAAGACTTGAGCAGTAAAACTACCGTACCAAGGTTTGTGCGTTGGATCTCGGGTACCGTATTTTCCTCCAATTCATTGTTAAAAGCCCACTTTGTGTAAAGGCGGAAGGCCTTCCCAGGACCCACACGACCGGCACGACCAGCCCGTTGGTTGGCCGAAGCTCGTGAGCACTGGGTCATCTGTTAGCGCACTATCTCATTTGATTCAATTAATCTGACCCACAGGTACAACAACCAGAGACGCCATACCCGTTCTCGGGTTATATGAGTTCTGTTTTACAAATCCGGGGTCGATAACGAACACCACACCATCGATTGTAATTGACGTCTCCGCAATATTAGTCGCAAGTACAACTTTTCGTGCCCCCTCCGGAGTGGGCTCGAATATCTTGGCTTGCATCTCACTTGGAAGATTCGCATAGATGGGACAGACAACCAGTTCGGCAACCTTATTTCCCAGCGCTCGAGCAGTCTCCGTGAGATTCTCTTGGGCCGCTTCAATCTCATCCTGGCCCTACAAACAGAGTCAACATTCACTACAATTACGAAGAAATAATACGACTTACCGTGAAAAAGACAAGAATATCACCCTTAGGTTGAGTGGTATGAATCTGGAAAACAGTAGTGATCGCCGCATGCAGGTAATTCGCCTCAGGCTGTGGTGTGTAGTGAATATCGACGGGGTAGCGTCGACCAGGAACTGAAATAAATAGGCGTTAGGCGATTTCAATGGAAAAAAGCGTTGAAAAAAGGTACACATACCATAAAACACAGGGGCGTTATCAAAGTACTCGCTGAACTTCTCGGCAGCCAAGGTTGCACTTGAGATGAGCAATCGCAGTTCCGGTCTAAACCGTGCAATATCCTAAAGATTGCGTGAGTTTCCTGCTGTAGAAGAGCGAAAAAAAAAAAAACGGAAAAGTTAATTAGCGACTCACCTTGACAAGCGCAAATAGAATATCCGTACTCAGCGTTCGCTCATGCGCTTCATCAATAATGAGCGCAGAATACCCTGCCAAATCGGGCTCTGTCAAAAACTCGCGAAGGAGCATGCCGTCCGTCATGTACTTCAGCACAGTCTTATCACTTGTGCAGTCTTCGAATCGGATCGAGTAGCCGACCTCATAGCCGACCTTCGTACCCATCTCTTCTGCTACACGTGCAGCGACACTCATAGCGGCGACACGACGCGGCTGTGTGCAACCAACCTTTTGCCCGTTCGTCGTGTATCCAGCCTCATGAAGATATTGCGGCAACTGTGTCGTCTTTCCTGAACCCGTTTCAGCGACCACAATCAGAACCTGATGCTCTTTGATAGCATCGAGTAATTGTTCGCGATACTGGTAGATTGGGAGAGACTTCCGCGTCTCCTCTATCGATTGCGCTGTGGGATGATACTTGAGCGACCCATAAAATAAACGTAATTACAACGAGCAACTCACCACGCTGCTCGGCCTCATCAATTTGTTGCTTAAGCAAGCGGTCAGCGGGAGTCATATTGGAATCCTGATTCATTGTGTTCCCAAGGACAAACTGAATAGTTTGACTTTCGTCAAAAACGTATTCGTAGTCATCCACGACCTCAGGTTTATCCAGTGCGCCAGACTTGAAGGTGCTGTGTCTCGTTTGGCTTGCTTCCCACTGGTCTACGTCCGTTACGAACTGGTCTTCCTTCGTCTTCGCCTCCTCGTACCGCTGATAAAGCACAGACTCCTTTTTCTTTCGATCAATCTTCCCTTGCTCCGTGATGTAGTCCTCGGGTAACTGGTAGCCATCGTACCGGTCGTCGATCTTCATACGTTCTTCCGCGAGTCGAAGCACTTCCTTTTTGTACTCTAGGTCACGTCTCTCCTTTTTCGAGATCTTCATGCCCCTAAAAAGTGCCTCGTCGTCCGCGATTTCTTTGCGTAGTAGCTCAATTTGTTGCAACTCGCGTTTAGACAGGTAGTCTTGCCGCGAGCGCTCTCGTAGGGACGGCATGGCAACAACGCGGGCGGCGGCATCATCCGCAAGTTGTCGACGTTGGGCTGCCTCCGCAGCAGCACCTTTCGATGACCGGTCTTCAATAACTTTCTTCGTACGATCTTTGTCGCGTTCTCGCATCCGCTCTGCGAATGCGTCCCGCTCCTCCAGATCTTTGAGCCGTTCGTGTTCCTTTCGTTCCTCTTCCTCCTCAGGAAGCTCCATATTCAAAGCTCCCGGAGAACCTGGTTCTTTACCGTGCGGCTCGTCTCCTTCTCCCTTCCACCGTTTCCGTGCAACCTCCTCTTCGTCACTTTCCCAGTCCCGGCCGTCCGTTTCACGTTTCCTAGCATGGCGGTCCTTCTTATCTCTTGACCGCGACTCCTTTTCCTTTTCCTTGTCCTTTGACTTCACCTTATCCTTCTTCAGTACGGTCACGCTGTCGTCGACACCGTCCTCGTCCTCGACGAAGGAATATTTTTGTTTCTGCAGTGCCTTTGCATCCCTCTCCGCCTGCTTGCGTGCCAATTCCGCGGCGCTCTTGTTCTTGCTCTTGCGTGGTACGCGATTATACACCTCGTTGACGAAGGACTGCGCATCTGCTGTGTCTGGAAGACCGTATGCATGAAGAGAGGAGAAGAGACCTTGAGGGGACTTGGCGGACGAGGCTAGCATAGGCGTTAGTTGGGGGGTTATACAGGACACAATATAATACACACCTGAAGCAATAACGTAGTCTACAATAGTCTTGTCAGATAGGCCAAAGATCTATGTTAACAATGTATTAGTGGGTGAATTCACAACTGAATGAGCGTGTTACGCACACGAAGAGCATTGTCGCTGATGTACCGTTCAAGGTCGGCCATGTGTTTGTTGGCCAATAACTCAAGGACTTGGGTGAACTGTTACAAAGGCGAGCCGGAGTTGGTCCACAGTACTGAGCTTGTCGTGGACAACTTGAAGTAAGGAACTGGACGCAGGATGGGGTGGCTATGGTGTTGTCCGAAAAGGGTAAGAAAATCGTTTCGTGCAGAGACATCTCAAAGTTGCAAGTTCTGCCCTCGGCCTCAACGTTTCCCCCCTCCCCTCAAAATGCAGAGCGACGATGTTATCTGGTCGGTCATAAATAAGCAATTCTGCTCGTACAAAGTCAAGTGCGTATAATGGCAACCTTGTTCGCGGCTGTTGGCTTCGTAGACTCACGCGCACGCCCCAGGACTACAACCCAAAATTTCTGCAGAAACGAATATAATGTCACCGGATTCTGCAACCGCCAGTCATGCCCGCTTGCGAACTCTCGGTATGCGACTGTTCGTGAGAAGGAAGGTGAGGTCGTTCGCTGTTTGTCTCTAAGCGTCGATTTCTGAGTGTCTCGCTGTAGGCGCACTGTACTTGTATGTCAAAACCATTGAGCGGGCGCACAGCCCGAAGCATATGTGGGAGCGGATAAAACTTTCAAACAACTATGCATCGGCACTGCAGCAGGTGCGCATATGCTCCATCCTTTTCCGGGAAATGAGCGTTTATTAACGTTTTCTTGCACGAGCAGATTGACAAGGAACTGATTTACTGGCCTAACTTTCTCGTCCACAAATGCAAGCAGCGCGTAACCAAAATTACACAATACCTCATTAAAATGCGACGAATGAAGCTTCGTCAACAGTACGTTATATGCTTCCATAAACTTGGAATATTTCACAAGCTGTTATTCAGGACAAAGCTCGTCGGTGTGAAGAAGAAACTTGACCGACGCGACGCCACACGCGAGCGCAAGGCGCTCGCCGCCGCACACCTTGAGCGCTCCATTGAAAAAGAGCTCATTGAACGTTTGAAGTCGAAGGCGTATGGTGATGCGCCGCTTAACGTAAACGAGGAAGTCTGGCAGGCGGTGCTTGCTCAGGCGCGCGGGAAGGCTGACAAGGAGGCTGCACTGGATGGATTGGAGGATATGGAAGATGACGAAACAGATGAAGAAGAGCTCGTGGACGAACTGGAGATGGAAGACGAGGAAGAGTGGGGAGAAAGGGAGTTCGTCAGCGATCTGAGTGGGGATGAAAGCGAGGACGGGCTGAGTGATCTGGAGGACGTGGCCGAGGACAATGAGAACTCGGAGGGCGACGAGTCGGTGGAAGATGATCAGGATTCGGATAACGGGAAAGGGTCGTCTCCGAAACGCCCTGTGCCGAAAGGCAAGCGGAAAGCTCCTCCTGTTCCGCCGAGGACTGCGAAGAGGAGGCCGGAAAAGAAAACCAAGCGTATGTTTCTGTGTCTTTCTTGAACTAACGAAGTGAACTAAGCTTTTTATATTGCAGGCGGTCCTCGTGTGGAAGTCGAGTACGAGCAGGAGTTCGTACCTGCGGCGCGAGAAATGCTCTCTCACTAGTATATCACACACCCTTTTCATCTCTTTCTGTCCCAGACGGCTGCCCATATTTTGTTATATCGCGCACATCTACTATTACAGGCGTGATCTCCAGCGAACAGCCTGTGTCCAGAAATAGTCTAATCTATTCATCCAAAAGGGGGGGAAGTGCATCTACTTCAACGTCCTCTCCCAAAGCGATTCTCTTGAATTTCGCATATGCCCGGTCGAGGTCATCGTTCACAATAACAATGTCGTGCGCGCCTGTTTTCGCGTACTGGATTTCTTGAATTGCGGTGTTCAGTCGCTTTTGAATGGCCTCCTCTTTATCCGTCCCGCGGCCCACAAGTCTACTCTTAAGTGTGATCATGTCTGGAGGTGAGATAAATAAGTAGACAGGATTGAGATCGGTGTTCTTTATTTGACGGACACCCTGAAGAATGCATAAGGACATGAAGGAGAGTACAAAAACAGCCTGGACTCGAACCTGGGCCTCGATGTCGAGAATACACCTTCGTCCTTCGTCATGCACGTTCTTCACAGCCTGCTTGCTTGTGCCATAGAAATTTGACGCGAACTCGGCTGTCTCAATGAAGCCACCCTCGTCACGCAGCTCGAGAAACGCCTCCTTGTCTACGAAGTGATACGCTTTGCCATCTACTTCTCCCGTGCGCGGCTGGCGTGTCGTGTCTGCAAGTGTGTATTTTTTTTCGGCACGAACATGAGCAATCGCACGTCGCTGTGTCACGCTTTCGGTACGAGCAACAGCAGGGGGCGGGACGCACGGGAGACACTGAAGCCAAACTTGTCAGGGTGCTCCACGAAGAGCCGCGCGAGCAGTGTGCTCTTGCCAGTCCCGCTCGGTCCTGATATGACGAGCGGACGCGAGAAGGACGACATTGCGCGGGAATGAAGGAAACGAGCCAGAGACGGTATGGTTGCAGAGAATGGACGAGCGCCGGAAGAAAAAAAATAGGCCATCTACACGGGAAGGACCCCTAGCAACGCACACAGCAATTTTTATTTTTCACCACGTCTCGGCCAATTCAAATTTTTAAAACATTGAGGTCGGTATGCTTCTTCAACCGCGATTTTAGGCCCTAGCTTAGAGTTCGTAGCGCTGCGGGCTTAACGGTCTAAGGGCTTGGATGCGACTGCCCCCCAGCTTTTTTTGTTGTGGACGATCCCTATCCTTGCCGCTTGTCGATCGACCTTAGACCTCTAACGTCGAGCAGAACCGGCCATGACACAACGCACTCGCCAGCAACAACTCGCCAACGATTATCGAAGCCCTCGTGAGCGGCAGAGGTTGCATTATCGAACAGGAAACCAAACTGTAGAATACGTCTTTTGTGTACCAGCGCGGACTCGTTAGAAATACATGTTTGCATTTCGGGGTCGGCAATTTGTCACGCTCGCCACAACTCGATGTCTCTAATTCGCTGTCCTGTTAAACCGGAACGTACTTGAGCACAATTCGACCTCAGAAACCACGCTTCACAATGGATGAAGACGATATTCCGTGCGCATCTGCGTCTTGTATCTGTTTCCAGAACACGGATATTGACGTGTACATACAGGCTTCTCATTGATCCCAGTCAATCCGACAAGGTGTGAGTTAGGGCACTATCATAACTTACTCGGGGTGTATATTGAATCAAGCAGAGATGCAGAAGGCGCAGGGATAAAAGGGATCGTGAATGAAAACTCCGATAATCGCATACCATGTACGCTCATTTCAGGTTTCCTTGGCGCGGGGAAGAGCACACTGCTGAAGTACGTGAATATGCAAGTACTGACCAATGCTTCTGTGGGTTGACTTTATGCGCACTCAAGGAGGATTTTGACGGAACGGCATGGGTATCGCATTGCCGTTATCATGAACGAATTCGGGGATACCGCTGTGCGTCTTTCTGCTAGCAGTACTTCTTATGTTTTTCTCATGGAATACCCTACAGGACATAGAAGGTACTTGAATTTGGACACTCCATGCAAGATAGGTTGACGAGTCTGGGATCTCAGCCAAAGCCATAAACATATCGCAGAGCGGGAATCCTGAAGAGCTGTCTCAAGAATATCTGGAGCTCGCGAACGGATGTCTGTGCTGCAGTATAAAAGACACGGGAATTGCGTCCATCGAGAAACTTATGCAAAAGAAAGGAGCCTTTGATTACATTCTATTGGAGACGACGGGCCTCGCAGACCCAGGTAACTATTTATTTATGATATTCAATGAACATCTTGACGGGGAATGACGAAACAGGACCCATCGCATCTTCGTTTTGGCAAAATGAAGAGTTTGCGCTTGGCCTTGGACAAGATATCTATCTAGATGGTGTGGTAACTGTTGTCGATGCCGTCTTCGGAGAAAAAGTGAGCAACCTCCAACGCGCATCGTCCGATACACCTAACAATGCCTCCTAGCAAATGGAGGAAGAGTCTTCGGATAGCAAAGGCGTCAGTCTTCAGTACGCACAATGTACTCCTGCTGTTGGCGATAACTAAGCTGATAACCCATAGCCAAGTCGCTTGTGCAGATGTCGTATTGCTGAACAAGATTGACCTTGTTTCGGAAGAGAATGTGCTTCGCTTCGAATCCAAGATCCAGAGAATAAATCCTGCAGCATCCATACATAGGACGATTAAAGGTCATATCGACCTGAAGCATGTGATAGGAATCAAAGCATATGCCTCAAAGCCCTTCTCCGTCCAATTTTCCATCTCATCATCTAACTCCGAAGACTGTTCTCAGGAACATGAACATGGCCACGATCATACCCACCACACGACACACGAAGGTATTTCAAGTCTGCAAGTTTCGTGTCCACGCATGACTTCGGCGCGTGTGCAGCGGCTCGACGAATGGATTCGCTCGGCGCTTTGGGAGGGTTGCTTGCCCGGGGACAGCAATTCTACTTCTGGCGAGCATAAGGCCATCGAGGTTTTGCGGTGCAAAGGTGTGTATACATACGAGGACGGAAAGCAGTATGTGCTGCAGGGTGTACGGAGCCTATACGAAATTACTCAGGTCGAAGAAGAAGGGCCGAGTGTCGGAGTGCCGGACGAAGGGAAGTTGGTCTTCATTGGTAAGGGGTTGGACGAAATAGTTAAGAAGAGTTTATTGGATGTGTTACAATAAATTGCACATTTTAGCGGTTTTACGTTGTAAAGAGAAATAAGACGCATATAAAATTATTGTGGCTGTATGCGTCCGGGTCCGGCTGGCCCTGACTCGTTCCCTTCCTTCCGGTATACATCCATCGTTTTTAGTTGACTCCGCAAAAGCACTTCAGACGACATTCGCCTTCCAGTTCAAACTCATATTACTGGAGATCTACTATTGCAATGTCTTCGCCAGCCGCGGAGGACGTACGTGTCATTACAACCATTGGTCATGTCGACCATGGCAAAACGACCTTCGTCGACTACCTTCTGGCGGCGAACAACATTATTTCTTCGCGTATGGCCGGAAAAATAAGGTACATGGATAGTAGGGAAGATGAACAGCAGAGGGGTATCACTATGGAGAGTAGTGCCGTCTCATTACGGTTCCGGGTCGCAGAGAAGACGCAAAGTGGCGGTAAGTGGACGGTGCTGGACTGAGGGAAGAGATATATAAGCTGATAACACTAGAAAGCGCTGAGAAGGTATATACCATCAACTTGATTGACACGCCTGGGCATGTCGACTTTTCAGGCGAGGTCTCATCGGCGTCGAGATTGTGCGATGGCGCGCTACTTTTGGTCGACGTGGTCGAGGGTGTGTGTACGCAAGTGCGTTATTGCATTCTGGCAACAAGTCTACAGTTCCTTACTTGACTACCTATATCAAATCCTAGACCATCGCGGTTCTTCGGCAAGCATGGCTAGACCGTGTCCGCCCTATCCTTGTCTTGAACAAATGCGATCGCCTGATCACAGAATTGAAGCTCTCCCCAGTCGAGGCCCACCATCACCTCAGTCGGGTTGTTGAACAGGTTAACGCCGTCATGGGCTCGTTTTTTGCCGGAGATCGTATGGGTGACGACTTGCGCTGGCGCGAAGAACGCGAAAAGCGGCTCGTGGAGCGCAAGTCGAGCCAGATAGAAAATGGGGACACTGTCGACGATGACAACGATAACGGTGTGGACGCAGAATTCCAAGAAAAGGACGATGAGGATCTGTATTTTGCCCCAGAGCGCGGAAATGTCGTCTTTGCTTCAGCAATCGATGGGTGGGGCTTCCGCATAAGCAGGTTTGCGCAGCTGTATGCGGCAAAATTAGGGATGAAAGAGGCGAACCTCAGGAAGGTACTATGGGGAGACTATTTTTTGGACCCGAAAACGAAACGAGTGATCGGACTTAAACACCTCAAAGGGAGGGCACTGAAGCCACTTTTCGTACAATTTGTGCTTGAGAATATCTGGGCTGTTTACGACGGAGTGATACTCAACCCGTGCGTCATGATAATCCGCACCTCGACCTTGATTCGCTCACATATGTATAGAAACCCAGATAAAATGGCAAAAATCGTAACAGCGCTCAATCTCAAAATCCCGTCACGCGACTTGAAGTCAAAGGATAATCGACATCTTCTTTCGTTGATATTTGGACAATGGCTTTCGCTTTCAACATGCACTATACAAGCCGTCATTGATATCATCCCTGCCCCTTCCGCTGCGCAAGCTAACCGCGTTCCGAATATGCTGTACCCCGAACTTGATTCGGCAGCTGTCGAGCCAAAGAATAAGCTTGAGCGCGATCTCTTCACTTGTGACTCGAGTCCTGACGCGTCTGTCGTTGCATATGTCAGCAAAATGTTCGCAGTGGCGAGGAAGGATCTCCCGGAAAATAGGAGAAAGCCTATCACCGCACAAGAGATGCGCGAACGCGGGAGAGACCTGAGACAGCTCAAAGAGAACATGGAAAATGACTCTGGAGAAAAGCCAGCATCGAATGTATCGGATGCAATACCGGCGGCCGAGCCCGGTGAGTCTCCAGAACCAAACTGTGAGGGGGAGACAGCTATTCTTGGGTTTGCACGTTTGTATTCTGGTCTTCTGCGCACGGGGTCGTCGATATATTGCATTTTACCAAAGTATAACGAAACATTCGGCCCTGCCCACCCCCGCAATGCAAGTCATGTCGTGAAAACGAAGGTAGAGGGTCTGTATGTTATGATGGGACGTGATCTGGAGCCTGTGGATACGGTAAGGGCGGGAAATGTTTTCGCAGTGCGAGGCTTAGAAGGCAAAGTCTGGAGGAGCGCAACTCTGTGTGCTCCGAGAGCTGACGGGCTTCTTGCGGATGATTTGACTCTGGACAAGGACTGCATGACAAATTTAGGCGGTATTGTTCGGCAGGTTCGTACACCATCACCCGTGAAATTGGTTCTTGAACTTGAACAATTATGACTTTTGCCCTACGCAGATCTCACCGATTGTTCGCGTTGCTCTTGAGCCTGTAGAGCCTGGTAGTTATTTTTTCAGAACTTTATCGAGGATCATTTTCTCACAAACATTTCTAGCAAATCTTCCTCAACTGGTTCAGGGCCTCAAACTGCTCAGTCAAGCTGACCCAGCCGTGGAGACCTTCCAGCAGCAATCTGGTGAACATGTTATCCTGACTGCTGGAGAACTACATCTTGAGGTCATTAATCCCGTTTGATCTGAAACGATGTCTGACTTTTCCTCTTAGCGATGCCTCAAAGATCTCCGGGAACGCTTCGCAAAGGTCGAGATTCAATCGTCTGAACCAATCGTGCCTTTTAGGGAGACCGCTGTCAAAGCTGCTCAAATGCCACCTTCAAAATTATCAAACGCGTTGCGAGGAACTGTCCATGGATCCAGCGCGCGCTCCGTCGTCAACTTCACTATTCGTGCTTCCCCGCTTCCTGCGCCTATTCTCGAATTCATTCAAAACAACTTGCTGATATTACGGCGCATTTTACGCGAAAAGCAGCTGAAGGAAGAGTTTACATCATCCGATCATGCCGCCTCCCAGCAGGACAATGAAAATGATCTTGAAGAAGGGATAAATATATACGGGGACGTCCTGCGTAAACCCACAGTTCGGCAGGAGGATTTCTGGGCAGCGCTCGATGCCGTGTGTAAAGACGTCGGGTCAGAATGGCGGGATTTGGCAGACAAGGCTTGGGCATTTGGGCCACAAACAGCCGGTGGGTGTGTTCTGATTGATGCACGTGAAGAGGGGCCGACGAAATCGTGAGACGTTCTTTTCTTATACGCTTCCATCTTTACCGCGCTTATCAAACTTCTATAATGATGTGTCAGACTGAGGAAGCGTCTGACACGCACGCAAGCCTCCGAGCCAGTAAAGGACAGGAGTCGGCTCGTACAAGACTTTGAAAACAGTGTAGAGACCGGGTTCCAGATCGCCGTATTCAGAGGGCCGCTATGCGCAGAGCCTGTTGAGGGTGTGGCGTATTTTGTGGAGAGTTTGCAGTATGACCTGCAAGCTGTGGAATCGGACAGCTGTGCGTCCCCTCCCGTTACTATGCAAAAAAAAGGATTTGATCATCTGAAACCCATCGAATTTTATAGCACAGGTGATTGGATCGTTGATCTCAGCGGCCCAGGACGCTTGCCGGACAGGTTTACTGGACTGGAGCCCGAGGCTCATGCTTGCAATGTACACCTGCGATATTCAGGCTTCCAGTACGTCGGGTTCCATGCAGCACTATGCAGGGCAGCAATTGACCAGGGATTTCAGCCGATGTTTTAGGCAAAGTGTATGGTGTAGTCGCAAAGAGGCGCGGCCGAATTGTAGCCGAAGAGATGAGAGAGGGCACCTCGTTTTTCACTGTTCGGGCTACCCTCCCTGTCGCCGAGAGTTTTGGAATCGCAGACGGTAAGGCCATACGATTTTAGGTGAAGTGCCCTACTTAGTATGTTGTCCACATCACTCTATCATTCCAGAAATACGGAAGCGGACATCGGGCGCAGCTAGTCCTCAACTTATCTTCAGCGGGTAAGCATTCTCCAAGTATTATAAGGGTTCCGTTCTCGTCTCATGGTAGGATTCAGGTACGAGATACTAGACCAGGACCCGTTTTGGGTTCCGACGACCGAGGAAGAACTGGAGGATCTGGGCGAAAAGGCAGACCGAGAGAACACCGCGAAGGGTTACATGGACCGCGTGAGGGAACGGAAGGGCCTGTTTGTGGACAGAAAAATAGTAGAGTTTGCGGAGAAGCAGCGCACACTGAAGAGATAAACATTAACATTCCTATTGTGTATTTTCTCTTTTTCTTTCGGTGTAATAGTCCGGTGGCGCGCACAGAGTGCCCTTCCTCATTAAAAATGTCAATTTCCCACGACCCACTTCTCATCTAGTCCGGCTGCTTCAGAGCCCGTCGCGACAACTTGGTTTCCTGCTGCTCGTCGCTGTTGTTGTCGTTGTCGTGCTCGTCGCTGTCGCGCTCGGTGGGAAGCTCCCCTCCGTCGCTACATTAGAACGTGCCCGACATGGCTTCAGCAGCCACCATGATGTACGGGGCCGGCCGCGCTACACACTCCGTCGAGGATGATGCTCAGACTGCTGATGACCAGCTCCTCCCGACATTCTACTGCCGCGCGCTCTACGACTACCAATCTACAGACGGCTCCTCGCTCTCCTTCTATCGTGGCGATATTATCGAGGTTCTAACGCAGCTCGAATCTGGCTGGTGGGACGGTCTCCTGGGCGAAGAACGTGGCTGGTTTCCGTCGAACTATGTCCAGCCAATATCCGATGTCGAAGCGGAAACTGAGCTTGGTCCACAATACGCGATGCGCGCAAATGAGGTGCATGATTCAGCAATTGACGTTAGCCAGCGCGTGCGAGCAACGGGTTCTGAGCAGGACCGTGACTGGCTTCAGGAAGAAATGGAGTACGATCAAAGAAACGGCGGATTTGAGACCTCCGCAAATGGTCATATGCGCGCTCCCAGTGCTTTAAATGACTTCTGGCTGCCTCAGGTTGATTCAAATGGCCAGGTATGCTTGATTTCGTTGACGTCGTCCTTTACGCAAAGCTCATGATCGAGGCAGATATTCTACGTAAACTCACAGACTGGAGAGCGTTCCAGAGACCTCCCGTCTGAGCTGGGTGACGAAGGGCCCGCTAGCGACCTGGGCGCGCTGTCATCTCCCACAAATCAACGAGCGGCGAGTCGCGCCGGGGCGTTGAATCAATATGCAGGCCGTGCCGACAACTTCTCATCTGCAAGTACCCAGTCTAGCTCTCACCAAGCAGGTTTTGGTATTTCTAGACGTAGTGGAACCCCGGAGCCATGGACAAAACGCCTTGCAGATGACGGTATGACCTACTACTACTTTAACAAGATCACTGGGCAAATTCAGTGGGTAAGGCCGACAGTGGAAAATAGTGCACCTGCCGCGCCTACTGTCGTGTATCCAGATGACTTGCATCAGACTGGTGGACAGCTTGCAACCGCCCTTTCTTCGACTGCATCTGGATACAGCACCGCCGATGATGCCTTGTTTGCCGAGGCGCGGTTACGAGCGGATTCTATGACCAGCCAGAATCAAGGTTCTTCGAAGCGGGACAGCGTGTATTCAGACGATTCTGATATTCATCCACGGGAGTCAGATGTTCTGGATCGTCAGCCACGTGCTTTGAACACTATTGACGCGAATTATGGGCCTGGGACAGCGGAACGTACCTCAATGTTGCTACAGGAAGCTCTGGCGCCCCCCGAACCGGAATCTATTGACAAACTATCAGATCTCACACGAGAAGCGATTATTGTTGTTATGGCGTCGGTGGATGACAATGGATTGCCAAAAGGTCCTGAGCACGATAAGGAGGTAGAGCAGAATGTCGGATCTGTAGTGGTAGCGGTTCGAAATCTCCTCTATGTTTCGTGCGCTCTATCTGGTCCATTACCTAATGCTTTGGGCGAACGGGACTCGAGCGCAACAGCAGTCGCACAACAACTGCAATCCCAATTAAAGACTTCTCAACGCAAGGTCACAGCCACACTTTCTAAGCTCGTGCTTTCTGCACGCGCGGCGCGGTACAGACGCGAAGCCTTCACTTCTGAGATGATGATTCGCGTTGAACAAGATGCAGCAGATTTGCAGCGTGCAGTCGACATTTTCGTCGCCGAAGTAAAGAAGCAATACTCGAAGACAGCCATCAAACAATTACACCAGCGTGTCGGAAGAAAGCGTCTGCGTGGGGTTTTTGACCTTCAACACATAGGTCCGGGACTTCCTGGAGCAGGCGTGGCGGCGTCCTGGAAAGGATTCGGGTTCATCGATGTAGACGAAGGGATTGGGTTACCAAAGACTCTGTTGAACGACGACGCTATCTCGGAAGGAAGGACTTTACTCTACGCTTTGGACGAAGAGCTGGCTGTATTAGTTGATCTGTTGCGAAAGGCGGAAACTACAAGTGGTTAGTTCCATTCTTTTCAATCTCAGTGGTTCTTACTTAATCACTCTGCCCAGATGACTTGCTTAACCAATCGCAATCTGTCCTTGCCGGACTCTCTTCTTTGGTTGCGTTCGTGGTTGACGTCAATATTTACCAGGAAGTCGATGTAGGTGGTATACGTAGCGAATCTGGACTGTCTTATCCGGAAGACCCATACATGCAGACCATCGCTGAGGCTCGATCACTTCTACGTCGTTTCGAGGCCGTAGCGCAGAGTCTATATGACGACGGAGTGGCTCTCTTCTCTTTCATGCAGACCATCCCGCTCGAATGGGTTTCCACTGGAAACTCCTCTGGTACTCTTGACCGACAATCACTGATTTCTAGCCTTTATGATTCGGTCAGAGTCGTGAAATCGGAAGCAGGCACAGCCGTAGACTTTCTGGAGAGTTTATTGGCTATATCCCGTGAGCAAATCGCCCAGGAAAGCCGATTTAGGGACTCGATGACTATTCCAATGAGACGTATCAGTGGTCTGGGCGATATTCGTGGCTTGTCGGATGACATACGTGGTCAAATGGATATACCGGACCCTGTCGATGAAATCGACCCTCAGACAGCCCAGGATGCACTGTGGGATCCCCCCCAGACCATTGTTCAAAATAATGGTCACAGGCCGTCTCCGTCACTCTCGAAACCATTGCCCCCCGATCAGGACCCAGGAGACGAGGACCCTCTTCTCGACTTTCCCGAAAAAGGTAAACATGATTGTAGCACCGATGACGTTTCGTTTGCCATTGACGAAAGTAATACAGGAACAACTCGTGCAACGAAGATCCGACAATTGCTTGGTGAAGACGCTCCTGAGCGATATATTGAAATTGCCAATGCCGATTCGAAGCCCTGGTACCTGCGTACCGAACATAGTAAGGATGAACTCATGGTCAACCCTGACGGAGGTATTCGAGCGGGCACTATGCCAGCACTGATCGAACGGCTGACTACCCATGAATACGGAGGTAACGTCGCGGATTGTCAGTCATGTCATTTCGGAAGGCTAATAAACGGCCAATACAGACCCCGTCTTCATAAGAACGTTTTTAATGACATACAAGTCGTTTACCACACTAGGTGAACTATTTGATCTACTTGTCAAACGTTTCTGGATCCAGCCACCGAGTGAACTCAAACCGAGTGAGCTCGAGGAGTGGACGAGACTCAAGCAGCACGTAGTGCGGTCACGGTAGGCCTTCCCGACGCAAATACTTAATTCGAGTCTGTTGCTGACGTAAACAAAAAGTGTGTTGAACACCTTTAAAACCATGGTCACGGATGATCAGGTGCTAGTTGAGGATGACCTATACATACTTGATCGTATAAGGGACTTTCTATTGGGGCCTGAAGTAGTGACGTCTCCGGCTTCAAAGAACTTGTTGAACATCATTGAGCGCAAGGTAGGCATTGGCTAATTTGCTTTTGCGAGACTTAAATGTATGTTTCAATCTGCAGAAACAAGGGGGCTTAAAACCGCTCACTCTCACCCCTCCGACCTCCTTCCCGCCTCCGTCGATCATACCGAAAGGCATGAATAAAAACAGGCTGAAGCTTCTTGACATTGATCCCCTGGAGCTTGCACGGCAGTTGACAATCATGGAGTTTGCATTGTATCGTAAGATCAAGGCAATTGAGTGTTTGCAGCGTTCAAGGGAGCAGAAGGTCGGCGAGCACAAGGATCATATTACTGATGTGATTCAAATGACCAACAAGGTACGTTCTGTGCCCCGCTATTTTTTTCTCACATGGACGCTAATACAATATTTCCAGATTGCAAATTGGGTAAATTCGACGATCCTGTGCAAAGAGGACTCGCGCAAACGGGCTGCTCTTGTGAAGCAATTTATCTCAGTTGCCGACGTACGCCATTCTAGTCGTGAATTCGTGACCTTTTACTGACTGTTTATGCTCTGCCTATAGCGTTGCAGGAACCTGCACAATTTCTCCAGTATGGCGGCGATTATCTCTGGCCTGAACTCACCTCCCATACGTCGTTTGAAACGCACTTGGGAACAAGTCGGCGGTCGATTCATGTCGCAACTCGGCACGTGTGAGATGACGCTGGATTCGACCAAGAACTTTACGAATTACAAGGCGACCCTCGCGCAAACCAACCCCCCTGGCATACCCTTTATCGGTGAGTCCCCTCTTTGTACAAATCATGTTTTCATCACTAAGTATCCGATACGATATCTCAGGTGTATATCTGACCACGCTCACATTCATTAATGATGGTAGCAAGGATGTCCTGCCTGGGAACCTTGTCAACTTTGGCAAGAGGCAGCGCGCGGCGGAGATTATCCGAGAAATCCAACATTGGCAATCAAAAGATTTCAATCTCGCACCGTTACCACCGATCCTGGCTTTCATAGAAGAAGCGCTCAGTTCGTTCAGCGATACAGTTGATTGGGGCGAGCAGTTTTGGAACCTCAGTCTTGAACGGGAGCCCCGGGAGCGTGAGGACGAGAAAATGGCAAGACTCTTGCAAGAGAGCGGGTTCCTGTAGTGGCATTCCATTTTATATTGTCGGCGGCCGAGTGACTTTTGCTCCCAGTTTTTTTTTCTCTTCGCCTGCTCGCTTGTTATCTTCCTGTTTACCCATCTCCCGTTATCTCCCGTCATTATTGCTTCCTTTTATCCCCTCCTAAGGATACCTAGTCACGGAATTGTATTACTCACCCTATTTTCCTTACTTGTGGCACATTAACTTGTAACAGCACTCCTTTTGATCGCTGCCAGTCCTCCTTTGGGGGTCTCCTCTTTGGTTTACTGGCATGCGGCAAAAAGGTAAATGTGATAAAATGACTTTGGTACAGTCCGCGGCGTGCCGCCGTATCCTTGGATCTTGGCGCACGTCCCCACGCGGCCCCTCTGAAGTCCTCGCCTCCATTTTACCTATCCCCCTCAGGTTAGAGCGCACCAAGACTCGTGCGGCTATTCGGTACCTCACTACCACGCACACCCTCCTACCCTTACGGTCCCCCCGTAAAGGATCCATCACCTCCTCGTTCGTCAACAGGGTCCCACCTGGCTGCGAACGGGTTCCCCGCTACACTCGCCCTCCGTGGATTGCGTTACCTTCACTAAGACACGTAAGCATAGACCAGGCGATTGACCACTCTCAAGAAGCCCGGGATGCACTCATTCAGTCACACCATGGTCTTATCGACCAGCTGAAAGACGTTCCCACCCGCCTTCTCATCTATACCGACGGTTCCCGCAAAGGAACGTCCCCATCCTTTTACGCCGGCGGCGCCGCCGGCGTTTGGTTCTATCGAGGGGAGTCCGTCCTCACCCGCGAAACCTACCTTGGTTCATCTGTCCATGCTACTGACTGTGAACTCGCCGCCCTTGCCGACGCCGCATGGCTACTGGCCTACTCTTTTGATCTACACCCAGACGTTACCCAGGTGGAGATCTACACTGATTGCGAAGTTGCCCTCACACTTCTCGCAGACCCTCGTCCGGCCCCAGGCGTGAATGTCGCTCTCTTCATCCGGAAGTGCCTCAAAATCGCTACTAAGCGATTCCCCAGTGTTTTCTTTCACTTACACTGGGTTCCGGGACACTCCGATGTGGAGGGCAACGAATTTGCTGACGTCCTCGCCTGCGGCGTAGCGGACAACCCTCCTCCGGGCGCCACACCGTTCCCGCCTACCATACGCTTCCTTAGGGAAGCCGCCTCCTCGACGGCACTCACTCAATGGAAATCCGACTGGGCCTCTGCCTGTCGGAAATCCCGAGGAACTTCGGATGCCCATGTTATGGGTGTCAAAGTAAATCCCTCGACTAAGCCGTCTGCCCTAATGCAGAACCTCACACTCGGTCGTCGCACTAAGTGCAAAGTTTTCCGGACACTCCTAGGTCACGCCGGCTTTGGCGCGTACTTTGGACGGATTCCGGGACGCGATCCCATGTGCCCACTCTGCCATGTCCCGGAGACGCGAGCCCACCTCCTGCTCTCCTGCCCGAACACCCTCCCCGCCCGTCGAGCGGTGTGGAAGACCCCCATACCATCCACTGAAGCCCAATGGTTCTCTAAGGATGGCCTCCCCTTTCTGGCATCTTTCCTTGACTCTCACCCCGCCTTCGAGGCGGAACCCATCCTCGTCTTTGACCCGGGTGGCCCCACTGTGGTTCACGTGTCTGACTCAGGTTTTGCCATAGGCAACTAGTCCGAACACCCCACTCTTTCTTTTTTCACTGGCTCATACCCAGCTCCCATCTCTGCTTAGGGCATCCCGCCACTATTATTCCGTCTATACCAACTACCATCTCACACAATACAGGGGCCTAAAGGCCCCTGGAGCGTATTTTGTACTAGATAGTCATGACGCGCTATAGAAATGCATTTAAAAAAAAAAAAAAAAACTCCTTTTGATCGACCGATTTGCGGGTAGACTTCTGCTTGGTAAACATGCCTCTTAGTCAAAACGCAGATAAGGAAGCAAGAGACAAGCATTAATAGCCTTATTGGATTTCTTGTAGCGTTAATGCAGGGATTCGTTAATGTGAGGCGTGATCGAGAAAAGGTCATACAAGTCAATGTAAAGTAATACACGGGTCAAGGAGGAACAGAGCGGATAATCCTCTCCATAAACCCTGGAGTCTCGATGCGAACGACTGGCTACTCGTATAATAACGCGGCGAATTAGAACTGGAGTCTCATTCCTTGATGATGCAATTGACAAGACAAGAATCAATAAAGTGTGGTGCGGCTATGGCGGACGAGAATTCGCGAATGAAGAGACGGAATTCTTCACTCGTCGGTAGCGTCGCTGTCCTGCGAGCCGAGCGTGCTTTCTTTCACGGGACTGGTCGTGTTCGTCGGCGAGACAGAAAGGCCTTGCTGCGCACTAGGAGGCGACGCATGTGGGATGCTGCAATGGATTTTAGATCAGTTAAAATAATCTAGGAGTTAGATAGCATGTCGGACTCACTTCTGCGGATTTGGAATGGCCGTACCGACCGCCTCCTCGGGCGCAATCCCCGCCTTTGAAAGGGCGTAATCACCAGAGTCAAAGTACTTCCGATCCTGGAAAACAAATCAGAATGGGCTAGGGACCGGGAAGGTCAAACACACCTTCTGGATCTTTGTAAGTACGTTCTTGTGAGTGGGTAGCTTTCCGTAAAGGCTGAATAGCTTCCGCTCTTCCTCCGTCAACGTCTGCAAGAAAGCGGTCAGCGTATCTGATCATGCGAGATGCACGAGCGACCTTGTCTGGAGGCCTCTTTTTTTGTCGCCGCTACCCGGAGCCCGGAGTGCAAGCTCCGGGCACGGTCCCAACGATGGCCGATCGACATCGTGAAGAGTAAAACACGCACACTAATGTCAATCTTCTTCTTGTGCGGGAGCATTGTAGGCGGAAGATGGGGCGGACGAGTGACTGGAGGAGGAGGCGAGAACGAGCCAGAAAGGGGGGAAAGGACGTCGGGGAACGTCGATGGGAGGGCGGCGCTGCTGTCGGGATTCGGAGTGGATGGTGGCGAGCTTAAGTACTGGCGGTTGGCCGTTGTGAGGGCGCAAAGGAAGCTGCTACTTATGTAAGGAACGTGTCACACTCCGGCACGGTTCTGTCGGAGCTTCAATTCTCCTCTGATCAGAGACGTCACACCTGGGCGCGTGATGGATACATTCGGAAAGTCCCGCTGCCCTCCGGTACTACTTAAAATAGACACATATTGTCATCGCTGCTCATGCCAAGGTCTTCCTCATAACCATGCTCCGAGTGCCCGCGCAGCTCGTGATCCGCCGTATTCCATCCCGGGCTGTCGCCTGACTTTGTGTACATGGTAATGCCTGCAGAACGTTGCTGCTCTTCGGATTGCAGACTGTTTGAAATAGCCTCACTACCCTCTTTGTCATCACACTCGCCGAAATAGAGGTCAAGATAGTCCTTCCCTTCTCCCTCACAGTCCAGACCGTCGGCACTCGCTCCGTCGCCGGAGAAGACAGCCGGCTCCGCAGGTCTAGCCATCAGATTAGTCCTGTGCACGGGCGGATGTAGAGAACTATCCAAGAAGCCTTCAAGAGCGTTATCGATGGTGAGTTCGGGCGACATAGACGCAACGTGCCCGCCTGTGCTTGCAATATACATAGTCACTCCAGGCGGCAAAAACATGTCGTCAACCAAGTCAATTTCATGATTAGCATCCGAGAAGCATGGAAGCCTGGCTCTTGTTTGGGTTGCAATATTAGATGCTTCCGATGGATGCTCATAGCCTGAGACAAGATCACCAGATATTCCGGCTACAGCCGCAGGTCGACTGTTTTCCGCCTGTGTATTTGACACGAGGTCGTCTACGGACATCTTGAGTCCAGAAGAATGCCTGTATGCATCAACAATGTCATCCAGCTCCTGACTACGCGCATAATAGCCAGAATTGCCGGTTTCTTCCTCGCCCAGGAGATCCAGAAGGGAGTCCGCATCCGATTCGGAGCCATTCGAGTCGACCTCTAGATAGTGACCCGTCCACAGACCAGCCAAGCGGTCGGTCGAAGCGTTCCCCCGGTATTGCGAGAGTACAGTGGAGTCGTCTAGTATTTCATTTTCGGAGGAATCTGAATCGCTTAATATCAATGCACCCTGCGATTTGAGAATGAAGAGGTCAGAAGAAACTCGAATGAAATGTGAGGTTCGCGTTCCGCCTTACATCCGTGTAGGCTGTGTTTGTAACCGGCTTCCTTACCATGGAGTCCGTCCAAGGATACATAGTCTCTGAAGGTGGAGAAGGCACGTGGATAGGCGAACAATACATTGCCCGGCTTAATCCCGTACCGTCTTCCTGTCCCAATCCTTCAAAGTTCTCATCAGAATGATAACATTCGTCCCAATTTATCTCGGTGTTATCCAACAGTATATGAGAGCTCGGTCCGTTATTATCGCGTGCACCGTTTGTGGCAGACCTGAAAGAGCTAAATTGAGTAGCCGCTGATAAAGAACATGCGGCACTATGCTTACCCGCTCATACTTTCTTTGGACTCTTGGGTGAGTGAGTTCTTTTTAACCAGCTTACACTAAGCGGAGATAAGGCCAGGGATAAAAAAGAAATGTCAAATGGAAGAAAACGCACTCTAGTCAGTGGAGGGCGGAGGACAAGTCTATACAGGCGCTGCATTGCGAGACGTATGGTATCTTCATCAGTTAAAGGACCGTTGCTATCTGGATTCAACGGGGTACTATTTTCCGGGACGTTGCAACAGCTTTGAAGGAAATCGAATGCGTCACGATCAGCGAGCTCAAGACATCTCCGGAGTAGCTAGCTCACGGAAGAGGCAATATTAAGTACATCACGAATTGTTTGGATGAGATAATGAATGTTATACCCTCAAATGACGCTGGACCTGACTTTGAAATTTTTCATTTGGTGAACGATAAGCCATTGTTAATATACTGTTGGCAATTGAAGGAAAATATGTATTCTCTCGCTCTAGTTTCTGTAGAGTGTTTTAAGGATAAATAACTTCAACCCCGAAAGTCCGCTTACATACCTCTCTCCAGGGTCCAAATATTAACGGGTATCGTCTAATGTGTAGGCAAGATAATGAGTCAAGCTAGAGTAATATCGGCCCAAAAGAGGGACGAACTTGACCAAATGGTATGTTATGAATTTATCCAAAGCCAGATTAAGTACGTCGCAAGTGAGTGCAGAGTTGGACGTTCTTGACGTGTCCGTACCAACCGCGATGGTCTTACAGTTATATTTAAGGTGTATAGAGACGAGGGCCACCCGTGAGTCGGAGTTATGACCTGGTACCGAGAACCGAGGTGTAACGTTTACTTCCAAAGAGGCATTGGGTGCACCGTGAAAGCTCGACGTAACTGAAACCGTACCTTTGGCTTCACCCTCCTTATGATCGATGTATGCGTCCGAAACATTATTAATGCCTAACAGATCGGCATTCTATTTTTAATCTGAATGAGTCAGAAGCTACCATAAGGTGATGTTGGCTTACCTGTCTGAATAATTGCACCAAATGTCGGGATATCATTGACTGTTTGACTTGCTCGCCAGACAAGTGATTGCCGTTTAAGACCACAGAGACGGTGATAGTCAGGTCAGAGCATGAGTACACGTTTACTGACGCCGGCAGTGGACCTTTGAGATTAACTGGAGTGCTCTGGCGCTCGCCGACGAGAAAAAAATGGGACGCATCGAGCCTGAGAGTGGCGGAGTCTTGTCGGACGCGTACAGAGGACGGACAGCAGATGGTTGGCATTACGCCAAGATAAAAAAGCTAAAACCCGTGATATCTTTAGGTGTTTCCTGATTATTTGCTTGGTGATAATTTCGGTCGAGATGGTCATAAGCATAATTCTGGCCATGCATATTGTTGGCGGTTGGCGTACTGTTGATATCACGTGATGGTGTCGCGAATTGGCCTTTCACCGAACTCACTTAGTGTCTGCTAGCATTCACCATGCAGCGCACCCTGTTGAATGGAAGACCTGAGCCAGAGGTTATTGTGAATGTGAGCTGACTTACCGCCGCACTGCAGTTTGGAACCGCTGAATACGTGTGTCGCAGTTTGCCGACGGTTTGGCGTACTCCAAAGGGAAGATGGAGGAGGCGTTCAGGAACGGGCTCTTCGACAAGCCGCCATCGAAAGCGCCAAAGGAGAGCTTCGCTGCGAAAAAGGAGGACGTCGAGCTGATAGTCCGTTCTGATTTCTGCCTTCAAGCATTCGGGGGTTCGCTCATCTTTGTTTTCATTCTATTAGGTTCGTGAACTGGAAATTCCGCGGTCACAGGCGGAGAAAGCTCTCGCGGACTCGAAAGGGGTCCTGTTTGACGCGCTACTTGCCCTTGTAAACCCTTGATCATTTGAGTTCAAATATTTACGAGGAATGGACGGAGATTCTTGCCACTAGATGGCCACCGTGCGAAATCTATTCGGATGGCGCGTTTGGCTTGCCCCTCTTTCTGTAACTTTAGTGTTTCACGCATACTCTTTCCCCCGTTTCCCAAGGTTCGATTAATACGTTTGTTATCACCTTTGGAAACTGTAGGGAGATGAAAGCGGGGTTCGCTGGTGCCGAGGTTCACTTGGGAATTGGGTTCAACACACCGAACACTCAATCAGCCCACGCTGACATGTCTGTTGTTGATATGTCCCCCCGGCCCTTGGCTAGAACGCCCAAAAATATTGCAGCTAAATATGCTTGTATCACAATATGTTTTTTGTGTTTGTTGCTGTGATAAATAGTTGCTTGGAGTTAATTACCATTAATATTGTTGAAGTACTAGTGTGTTACCTAGTTAGGGGGAAGGGTTACGTTCAGCACAGCGTCTGCCAGTGTCTGTCGCCCAGCACTTTCCTCATCGCCGCCATCATCTACTCGCTCCTCGTCGCGACGGCGGAAACTAAGGACATGGTATGCGCCACTAATCCACGCGAGTGCTTTTGCTGTCCCCGCTAATACTTGTCTTGTAGGCGCAGGAGCTGGACTTGAAGATCCAAGAGGTCTATAAGCGCATTCAGACAGAGCGCAAGATCCTCGAGGCCTCGCAGTTCCTTCGCCAGGCAACTCAAAACCCTGACGTCCTCAGACGCAATGATACGAAGATAAAGGAAACAGAACGCTCGCTCAGTTACTTCGAAAACACGCTTAAGGAGCTGCAGGCTCGCAAACTCCAGCTTGCAAGCCGTGATGATCCTTCGAGATCTGGCGCGTCAGGCCTACCCGCTTCACCACGACCAGGTCATGCTTCACTGAGGGATCGTTCACTTCCCCCGACTCCTCAGCTTCATTCCGAGGGCGCGCCACCTGACGGTCAAGAGCTGCCGTACCCAGTGGACACCGGGATGCCGAAGTCGAAGACATACTCAAACCTCGATTTGATTAAGGCTGACACTCCTCACACTACTGCCAAGATCTCAAAAATGCTCCATCAGCTTGAGTTCAAGCTTCAGGTCGAGAAGCAGTATAAGGAGGGTATCGCGAAAATGTCAACGCTCTATCAGGCAGATGGTGACAAAAAGTCTCGCGCCGACGCCGAGAATAAGCGCGTAGAGAGCGACAAAAAAATCGCGTTATTACAGTCCGCTCTCAAGAGGTATAGGACTCTGCATATTCTGGATGAAGCCGAGGAAGATGAAGAGCCAGTCGGTGAGTTGACCTCGTAATCGAGGTGCATTTAGTGACCTTAATGGTGTTTCGTAGATGGCCCACCCGTGGAAGGCGGTCATAAGGATATCCTACGTTCACGTCCTCTCTCCGGTAAACTGCAAGTGTCTGTCCGAGCGGCTCGTGAGCTCGAGCATGCACCTTTGGTCACATCCTGGAAACCTCGATCATCCTCAAAGCAGGTCATTGAAACTTATGTTTCTTTGAAAGTCGAAGGAACACAACGTGCACGTTCTCATCCCTCCCGTACTGACCGATGGAATGAGGAATACGAAATTCAAATAGACAAAGCGAGCGAGGTGGAAATAACTATTTACGACAAACAGATGAGCGAGGTGCATCCTGTGCCCATAGGGATGCTCTGGGTCAGGATCAGTGATTTGGTGGAAGCCCAGCGTAGGCAGAAGGTAGAGCAAGAGGCAGGTCAAGGTGGCTGGGTCACCGCGGCGGCAGCAGACGCCATGGGAGGTAACTCACCCGAGGGTCATCAATATTCTGGTGGTCACAATAGTGGTGGTTCTGGTGACTTTAATAGCGCATTAAACCTTCCGGGTTCGATGTCGGGTGGCATGTTTCCGGCCTCGTCGGAAGGCATTGACGCTTGGTTCGCTGTTGAGCCAGCGGGTGCAATATCACTTCAACTCAGTTTCAGTGAGTTCTCATTGTACATCCGCCGCGTGTACGCAATAACGAATACATTATAGTCAAAGAGAATGTCCGCAAGCGTCCGCTAGATCCGCGCGGTCTCGGACGACAGGGCGCCGTTCGACAGCGCAAGGGTGAAGTGCACGAGATGAACGGTCACAAATTCGTGCAGCGACAATTCTATCAAGTTATTTTATGTGCATTCTGCAGTGAATTTTTGTTGAACGCAACCGGATATCAATGCGAAGACTGCCGGTATACTTGCCACAAGAAATGCTACGAGAAGGTTGTCACGAAGTGTATTTCCAAATCAACCGGCGTGCGTATATGCTGTTCAACTGGTCTTAACTTGCAAGGTTGTTAACACTCTTGTGTACAGGAGGACGATGAGGACAAAATAAATCATCGCATACCTCACAGATTCGAGACTATCACAAATATTGGAGCAAACTGGTGTTGCCATTGTGGCTATATGCTTCCCCTTGGCCGTAAAAACGCTCGCCGGTGCACCGAATGCGGCATCACTTGCCATGCAAACTGTGCCCACCTCGTTCCCGATTTCTGTGGCATGTCGATGGAAACAGCCAACCAGCTGCTGTCCGAGATCCAGAAAGTGAAAGCCAGCAGGACTAACGCTGGACGCCAGGCGCCTCGTCCAACGCGCGTTTCTCCGCCACAAGTTGAGCAATTACACCCCCCGAACGCTTCTGTACCGTATCTCCCTAGCGGGCAAGACATGCGCGGGTCGATGGAAGGCCTGCGTTCGAGTATGGATAACATGCAGCTTTCGCTCACGGACCAGACTTCCGTACCGGAGCAACCTTTTGAACGTCAAACGGGTCAAATACCGCCTATACAGCAACCTTATACGCAGCAGACGTCGATACCGGGTGCGTCCTTGTATCAGGAGCCTTTTTCAGCATCTGGGAGGATACCGCCCGGTGCAAGAGTTCCGGAGCCACCTATGTCGTACAGCGATAGCCAAGCCGGACGATATCAAGCCGCCGGACCAGATGGATATCTGGCCGGTTCGGGATATCCTCAGGTATTAATCACTTTCACAAAGGAGACTGTCACTCGATTGCTAAGCTAATTCACTGTAGCCGTCACCGCACCAACAACAGGCTCCGTATTCAAAACCCTACCCACCGGCTCCGGTCGCCGGCCAGCCCCGCATTTCGCAACAAATACAACAGCTTCCGCCTGAACGCTCTGCATCAATTCCACCCGCGCAACAACAGTTGCAACAACATTTATCGCTATCGCGGCCTGCAGGACGCAAGCGAAAAGTAGGACTGGATGATTTCAATTTCCTTGCTGTCCTGGGAAAGGGGAATTTCGGCAAGGTCATGCTTGCGGAGGAAAAGATCACGAATAAACTGTACGCAATTAAAGTTCTAAAGAAGGAGTTCATCATCGACAATGATGAAGTGGAAAGGCAAGTATCTGTTTTATTTGGCGATTTTTTATTTCTTGAACATCTACAGTACCCGCTCGGAAAAACGTGTATTCTTGGCTGCTGCTCGTGAACGACATCCATTCCTGCTCGGTCTTCACTCCTGTTTCCAAACTGAAACACGCGTGTACTTCGTTATGGAGTATGTGAGCGGGGGCGATCTCATGTTGCATATTCAGAGGAAACAATTCTCGCTCCGGCAAGCGAAGTTTTACGCTTCGGAGGTCCTGCTTGCGCTAGAGTATTTCCATGCAAATGGAATCATTTACCGGTACGAGAAACTGTTTCGTCGTAATGTTTTTAAGGGCTCAATGATTAGCACGTAGTGACTTGAAACTCGACAATATCTTGCTCACTCTGGATGGTCATGTCAAAGTCGCTGATTACGGTTTGTGCAAGGAGGAAATGTGGTTCGGCAGTACCACGAGTACGTTCTGTGGCACTCCCGAGTTCATGGCTCCTGAAGTAAGTCTTCGGGAAATAGGGATTTCCCGGTAGAGGTGTTGATTTATATGGATTTTCTATTGCATCAGATCCTGTTGGAGCAGCGCTACGGGCGCGCGGTCGACTGGTGGGCATTCGGCGTACTGATGTACGAGATGCTGTTAGGGCAATCTCCGTTCCGCGGAGACGACGAAGATGAGATCTTCGACGCAATTCTGGAGGACGAGCCGTTGTATCCGATCACAATGCCACGCGATGCGGTTTCGATCTTGCAGAAGGTATGTCTGGGGCTTGCATTGAATTGTATTTATAGAGACATTCCCCACAAATTTTACTCATTCGAATTAAAACTCGTCAGCTATTGACTCGGGATCCGAATCGTCGCCTGGGCTCTGGCAAGGGGGATGCGGAAGAAATCAAGGCACACGCCTTCTTCAAGGACGTTGATTGGGATGCCGTGCTCAACAAGCAATACCCGTCGCCGTATTGCCCTACTATTGTAAGAGCCTTTCTTTCCGATGGCCAATTCAATCGAAAGAAAGCTGATGGTTGCGAACCTGACTACGTCATTACCGTCATCAGAAAGGGAGTGCAGACACAAGCAACTTCGACGAGGAGTTCACGCGCGAACAGCCGACACTGACACCCGTACACACGCAGTTGAGCGCGCAGGACCAACAAGAGTTCACCGGGTTTTCATGGGTGAGCTCGACCTCTGTCGTTTTTTTCTGCGAAAGCCTGACCGAATTTGCAGGTTGCATCTTGGGCGGATGTATGAGTATGGGACGCCGGATTTTGGGAAGGGATAGATAATCACGAGTGGGACTTTTGTCGGAGCCAACGGCTTTACTTTACGGTGCAGTCGCTTAGCTTTCCTTGTTGTACTTCGAACTCGCAATTCGCAATTTTTGTATATAAGCTACTAAATCATTGATGCTGGATGTAGCGGCCCTACAATGACGTGCTACGCTTACGGCAGTCGAGCCGGGCGAGCAAAAACAGCCAACAGCCAACGGCCGGTAGTCCGAGTAGTCCGACACTCACGGCGGCCGCAGCTCATGTCTGCGACAGTGGGCGACACATCAGGGGTGATAATTGCCCGGCGCCGGGCCCTGAGCCAGGCCGTGGCGGGGCAAAGGATGTGTACGCGGTGCCGCGGAACAAAATTGTCAAAACAGGGTCGTAATCGTCGGGAAATAGGCCGCGGAAACCAAGTTGACGGCCCAAGGATTACGCCTTGCGCGCAGACGGTGGGATCTGTAGGGTGTACCCTCCTGTGCCGGGAAGACCCGCGGGCGCGTGCGGATTTGGGACGACGGTCGTGTCGTGCAGTGCTACAACAAGGCTCTCGTCTGCGAACCCGTCCAAAACTGAGCCCTTCCCTGATTCCTCACCGAGCCCCGTCCCAGCCCCAGGCCCAGGTCCTGGTCCTGATCCGCTAGTGTCGGCGCCTCCCTGTGCACGCATGAGTGCATGGAAACGCGTCCAAAGGGCTGCAATTGTGTCGTATTCCTTCGTCATGCCGAGGACTTCCTCGAGCTTGCGGTTGAGGAGGTTGGACGCGGTGAGGAGGTGCTCGAAGCCCTGTTAGTGCCGTGCGTGAGATGCGTATGTGTCCGTAAACGCGAAAGAGAGCACATACGGACGCGATGTCGGCCGCGAGGCGCTCGCGCTCTCTGTCGAAGAATGCTTGCTCGTCGTCGGGCATGACAAATGTGCGAGAGCTGAGGACGATTGTTCCCGGCAGTAGAAGCGTTGTTCAGGGCCGGTCCAATGGCGAATCCTTTTGATATTTCCAATAAAATTGCGTAGTAGTAATTATACTAATAAATAGGCACGGAGGTCCGGGAATACCATCGCATTTTTCTTGTTGCTTCAGTACAAATGGGATATTGCACGTAGAATATATAACATAGGGTGACGTGTCAATTGCCGGCTTATGTGATAAAGCTGTACCGATTCTGATTTCCCTTTATTCTCACTCTCCCACCGACTATCGGGCCATTCAGCTCTCTCTTTCCTTCCTCCAACCCGCTCGGCCCTTCTTATAGCCCGCGCATCGAGTATGTATCTCCCTTATTTTCTTCCCCCTCTTTTCCATCCCCCCCCCTCTAACTCATGGATTTCCTCGACAGCTCGTCCAGTCTGCGCGTCCGTCCCTCTGCGCCCGCCTCTCTTCCCTCCTCCGAGATGGCCGCATCCTCGTCTTCTGACGTGGTCATCCTCGGCCTCGGCGTCATCCTCGCTGCCCTCTATCTCTTCAAGGACTCCATCTTTTCCGGTAGCAAATCAAACACGGTCCCCGTCGCTCCCCCGAAGGGCACCCCCTCCGATGGAGGCAACCCCCGCGACTTCATCGCAAAGATGAAGGAAAGCGTGAGTATCTGTCCTACCCTTATCGTCCTGCGCTCACGACGCGCAATTGCCTTAGAAAAAACGTATCGTCATCTTCTATGGTTCTCAGACTGGTACCGCGGAAGGAGTATGCCGTAAGGCTTGCAAAAGAGGCCAAACAGAAGTTTGGTCTCGCCTCTCTGGTCTGCGACCCTGAGGAGTATGACTTCGAAAACCTTGATGAGCTTCCCGAGGACTGCGCTGTGATCTTCGTCGTAGCTACCTACGGCGAGGGTGAGCCGACCGACAACGCCGTTGAGCTCACTCAGCATATGTCCGATGAGTCATTTGAATTCTCCAAAGGTGCCCACCGTCTTGAAGGCCTCAAATACGTCATGTTTGGCCTTGGGAACAAGACATACGAACACTACAACGAAATTGCTCGCAAGATGGACGATCAGCTCCAGGCTATGGGCGCGATACGTATCGGCGAGCGTGGCGAAGGTGATGATGACCGCTCCATGGAAGAGGATTATCTTGAGTGGAAAGACGGGATGTGGGAAGCATTCGCGCGCGAGCTCGGTGTCGAGGAAGGCCAAGGGGGTGATTCGGCCGACTTTGTGGTGTCCGAGCTTGACGAGCACCCTCATGAAAAGGTGTACCTTGGTGAACTGTCTGCCCGGGCGCTCACAAAGACTAAGGGTATCCACGACGCTAAGAACCCTTACCCGTCCCCGATCACAGTCGCTCGCGAGCTGTTTACGCTTGATGCGGAAAGGAACTGCGTTCACATCGAACTGAACATCGAGGGCTCTGGCATTGCATACCAACACGGTGATCACGTTGGCGTTTGGCCTTCGAATGCCGATCTGGAGGTTGACCGGCTTCTCTGCGCCCTCGGGTTGAGCCAAAAGAAGGATACCGTGATTAATATCGAGTCGCTCGATCCTATGCTGGCAAAGGTGCCTTTCCCAGTCCCAACTACGTATGGTACCGTTCTCCGGCACTACCTCGATATCTCTGCCGTTGTCGGTCGCCAAATTCTTAGTACGCTGTCAAAGTTCTCTCCTTCACCCGAGGCCGAAGTGTTCCTCAAGCGACTCAACACGAACAAGGACGAATACAGCAGGATTGTCGCACAGGGATGCCTCAAGCTTGGCGAACTACTTCAGCTCGCGGCGGGCAACGATGTCAATGCTAAGCCGACGCCAGAGAACACTACTGCCTGGGCGATCCCCTTTGACATAATCGTTTCGAGCATCACACGCCTCCAGCCGCGCTATTACTCGATTTCCTCCAGTCCGAAGCTCTACCCTGGATCGATTCATGTTACGGCAGTTGTACTCAAGTATCAGTCTCTTTCTTCCGATCATCTTCCCTCAAAGATGGTGTATGGCGTCGGGACCAATTTCTTGTTAAATTTAAAACAGGCGCAAACCGGCGAATCACGGGAGAGCTTGTTGCCCGCACACGTGAATGCGCCGACGTACTCGCTAGATGGACCAAGAGGAGCGTACAAGGGCGAGACTGGATACAGAGTGCCGATTCACGTGCGCCGCTCGACTTTCCGTCTCCCCACGAACCCGAAAACACCGGTTATTATGGTTGGACCCGGTACTGTATGTGGTTTTTATGTTGTACTGGCGTAGTGTTCACTCCTGATCATGCTTTACAGGGTGTCGCGCCATTCCGTGGATTTGTTCAAGAACGCGTTGCCCTGGCACGCCGGACAATCGAGAAGAATGGTCCGGAGGCTCTTGCGGACTGGGGTCGCATCTGGCTGTTCTATGGTTGCCGCAAATCAACAGAAGATTTCCTCTACCGTGACGAATGGCCCCAGTATGAAAAGGAATTGGGCGGCAAATTCGCTATGCACACTGCGCTTTCGCGTGAGCCGCCTTACAAACCAGACGGCTCGAAGATATATGTGCAAGACCTTGTATGGGAGCAGCGTGAGGCACTTGCAGACGCAATTCTGAAGGGCAAGGGATACATCTACATCTGCGGTGACGCAAAGAGCATGTCAAAGAGCGTCGAGGAGACGTTGATGCGCATACTTGGCGAAGCTCAAGGTGGGACCGCAGAGGTTGAGGGTGCGGCTGAGATGAAGCTCCTAAAGGACCGCTCGAGGTTGATGCTGGATGTTTGGAGTTAGATGTTGACATTGGTTTCTTTCCCCTCTTGTTTTTGCGTCGTACGTTGATTTGTGTTCAGCGTGTGTTACGGCGTTGTGCGCCCAATGCGGAGGACAGTGTGTCCACGCCGCATCGGGCCGCTACTTTTTTCCATTTTTTTCATCTCGACCTTTTGATCGCCCGCAACACACGCTCTCTATATTGACATCATTTACGGAGACCTCCCTGATACATAATCGACTGCAATGGAGATAATAAATAGACTGTCTCATCCACAAACCAGATATATGTACCCTGGGGGTACGGAATTTTAAGAGAAGGAGGCTCATCACTGGATACACGATGGTTAAGGACAACAATTAATGCTATATCAAATATACCACACGACAATGATGGTTCTTGAGGAAGATAAAGATAATATATGATGGAATTCATTGGCTCAAGTTTTACGCCTTTTGCTTTGTCGACCTTCCGACAGATCAGACTCTCTCTTACTCTTCATCCCGGCGGCGCGCATGTACTCCTTCCTTTTTTCCTTTTCCTTTTCGCCTTTCCTTTCCTCTTCCTTCGCCACCTTCTTGCGATGTACGGCCCTCCGTTCCTCCTGCTTCTCCCTCCGACGAGCTACCTGGTCCTTCCGCAGAGCCCTTACCTGTTGAAGTAGCGCAACCGCCCTCTTCTCCTCTGGCTCCATTACGACTGCCCGCTTCTGCAAATATGTCGGGCGATGCTGCGCTTTCATGAGCTTGGGTTTCGATGCATATGGAAGTGCGGCCTGCAGCTTCTTTGGGACCTTCAGGGGGTTGAAGCGACGACCCGAACGTTCAATTTTCTTGTAGGACGAGTTCTTGTCCAGCGGCGTCTTTCAGACCCTCGTCTCGTCGTACTTGGCCAGTGAGGCGCATACCCGACCACTGGTCCTTCTCTGACAACAGTAGCGAAGTCACAGGGTTGTAGAACTTCCGGGGCTGGATGGTGTACCATGCGCGGAGGAATATAATATCTGATTTCAAGATGTGTGTTATTCACAAAAATGTTTGACGGAGAATGATTGAAAAAAAAACTCACCACTCATCAAGACCTTGTCCTCAAAAGTGGCCCTGAAAGCTCCTTCAGGCTTCGAAAGTGCTTTCTTTATTTGGCCACGAATGCCGGAAACCGTCTTGATATTCGCACCTTCGAATTTCGATACCTCAAGTGCACTATTGAACATATCCCGAATAAACGCGGTATTCTTGAATATTTTGAGCGGTACACCGGTCAATTTGAGCTTCTTCACGATCTTTGTCGAGCGATCAATGTCCAATATAACCCCGGTTGCTGACACCCTGAAGCCACCAGCTTGCCCAGAAAGGGTGTTGAAAGCACAGAAACCGGTGTTTGGCAGAGCGACTGGCCCGTAAAAAGTGGCGTAGCAGTGCATGTGCTCGGGGGTGTACTTGAGCATGCGCATTCGAATGGAGTGGTCGTCCAATGAATAGATAGGGACAGTTTGAAAGCGTCTCCAACCTAGAGACAGGATCAAAGGATCGTTTGTCTTCAGTGTCTTCGCATGCCAACGATGCCGTTTGATTCTGGCCTGGGTATAGCCAAAACGCTCCTCTGCGGGAAGCAAGCCGCCGACGATAATGGGAAACATAGGATCGAAGTGTTCTATCATCTCGCACGGCACACCCCCCAATTCGATTCGTACGTACGAGCCCGGGCGGTATCCCTCCACGAGAGCTCGCGATTCCGCATCAATACCCTCAAGTTCTAAGCGGTTTAGGTCCAGCTGACGAGCCATTTCATCCTTCTTTTCGTCGTAGAAATCTAATTTTGAAGCTTCCGGATCATCGTATTGCTCATCAAACTTCCGCTTCAGCGCCTCCTTTTTGGATGCTAGGGCTGCAGCCCGAGTCACAGAGTCGTCCCCCGACTTTCTAGGTTGCGGGATATTATCTTCATGATCGACGTCAACATCCTCTGTGGGGTCGCCAGCCTCCAGATCCTCGAAGGTGCCTTCATTATTTTCATATTGTTCCTCATTCTCGTCGACGTCACCTGTAGCATTGCCCCCCGTTATGAAAAGACTTCGCAACGAGTCAAGCAGTTTTTCGTCATCCCATAGTGCAAGATCGGCCTCAACAAGCGCTTCTTTGGACATATCCCATCCCTCATCTTCATCAGCGAAGGCGACCTTCTTGACCTGAAATAGTTCATCGTCGTCTGCATTCTCGTCCGCTTCGTGCATCTCTGCTAATTTGCCCGAAACAATGTCCTCCGGCAATGTATTCGAAGAGTAAATCATTTTCATCCAGTCCGTCTGTTTTTTCCTTCCTGTTTGCTTGTTGTAGGAATCCGCGGCCCGAGCGGACAGGTTGGCTTTCCACCGTGGTGTATCATCATCACTTTCCTGAAGCTCGTCTTCCTCACCATTGAGCCCTAGAACATCTTCACCGTCATCCTGCACATACCCGCCACCCGTCCATCTTCTGCCCTCTTCACCATCCCTGTCAAAGTCGAGTTCAGAGTCACTTTCTGCGAAGACAGCGGTTTCTGAATCTCCTGCTCTTGAAGGTATATCGTTTAACGAGCGCTGAAGTATTCGTGCCCTCGCCCTTCCATGATTACCCGCCGCTCTCCCATCAGAAGCGCCCTGTTCAAATTCACCCTGGTCGGTGTTATCATCATCCGTGTCGGACTGCTCTGTGCTGCCGTCCGTTTCAGAGTAGTAGCTTGCATCCTCTTCCTCACTCTCGTAACCACCCGATGTCCGATTGAATGTACCAAAAGAATCCTCCTCCTCATCACCTGGGTCAACTGCAAGATTTCTATTAGAGGATCCTAGGAGACGAATTTGACTCTTGGCTACGGCGTTATCCAGAGTATCGCCAACATCCTGTAAATCGATCACCATTCGCTCGCCCTCTCCTTGAAGAGCTATATCATAGACTTGTAAACAAAAGTGATATCCAAGACATTTACCACAGGTGACTGACCGTCCATATTGCCTCGAGTAAAACTTCCCGGAACGTTAATCCATACCGCGTCCTTGTCATACATGACCCCGCCTACATCGCTCATAGGGGCATGAACCAGAAGCTTCTTCTTCTCGCTAAGTTTCCTTTTTCTCTCCGAGTTGGCGTCTGGAAGGGGACAAGGATCACCAAGAACAGAGACGGACTTGACGTCGAAATCGCCAACACCTGGAACATGAACCTTCATGTTATGGCGGAGGTTCGTCCCACGCAGGTAACCGTATATTGTGACAGTCCTATCGCATTTCCCCTTTGATGCCCGTATCTCCTCGCGGGAAGTCATGTCTTCCAAACGGTCAGCAAGCAAGTACGGATGGGTGTTACGAAAAACGAGAGGGCGGAACTTCATCACCGAAATGAAACGTGAAAGATTTTGGATTTCGCCATCCGGGTAGCGTCCGTTTAGCACACCAGAGAGGTAAAAAAGCTTCGCCCCTTGATATATCTCCGTCCAAAACCGCTTTTTAAGCGCCTTCTTTGTGGTCTGCAGCGTAGCCTGCTTGCGTATTAGGTCTAAATGCGTCAAGACGCCGATGACCTTGGGGAAGCCATGCGATTGTAAAATGTTGAGAAACTCGAATTGTTCCTGCGTACCAGAGTCAAGAGGAGTAGCAATAGCACGACAACATAGACACACACCATCTCAAATCCGAAGGAACCGTCGATCATAAGTAATACAAGGTCTGCGACCTTCCCAATGTCTATCATGGAATTCAAGTCGCTGTTGCATTCGACAAAAGTCAGACGCCTTTTCTTTCCGCTGACTACCGTAACGGGGCCCTTAATTTCGGATAGTGTCTGCTTTGTGTAGCGTTTGACAAGACTTTTGACGAGGGTCGATTTTCCCACTCCGGGAGGGCCTACGACTGCGACAATGACTGGCGGCGGCTGATCATCCGGTGTGCGATTTACGAGGGGGACATGCAATCTTGTTTGATCCCGCTCTACATTGCGTCGTCCCTGCTTCTCCGCCCTACGACCTGACTTAGGTGCAAATGCCTAATAGTGACCCGAGAGGTCAGTCCGAGTCTACGAAAAGAAAAACAGAAAAGAAAGCATACCCTTTCGTTGAATCCATGCTGCTTCTCCTTACCCTTCCCGTCCTTTTTTCCCGCCTTGACGCCAGACTGCGCTGGATGGTGCGCTTTGTGTGTCTTGTCCTCCATGGCTGCCGGGAGTAGTACATAATGCTATTAAAAAATATGGAGAAATTTGAATTCGCACGCGTGACAGACGCGTCGTTACGAGTTGTGTCACGCATGTTTGGTTCGCGTCCTGTTCGGATTCGACTGCCACCGACGCACCTGTGCGTGCGGCCACCTCCTATTCCCTGTACTTTTTGCTGTTACTGCCGCGTTTCCTTGTTCCTTTCTTTCTTGCTCTCAATGCGATACCGAGATCAAGTCGACGAGGACGATGGGGACGATGGCGTGCTCGACATGAGCATCGTCGGCGACGAGGAGGAACAACACCGCATCGAGCTCGAGCACAACCTCCAGGACCTGAGCATCCAGTTTTCCCTTTCCAACCCGTCGCAGGACAGCGACCATGAACGTAGCGGGGAAGGAAACTATCGTCCTCGAGGGGAGTCGGAGAGCAGCTTTGAGCTTGAGTATCCCCGTCATAACCCTCGTCCTCGCGATGTTTCCATATTTCATGGCCAGAATTCGTCTTTCCTCGAACAATCCCATATGGAACAGGACTACGACCCACACCACTACTCCTATCGTTCCATGGATGATGATGACGGTATCCATTATGTTGGCAATACCATGTCTACCGCTGCGCACCATGCTTCGGCTGTCACTCTTTCTGCCGGTTTAGGTGGTCGTCGAAATAAACGGGCGTACGGTGGGGATGCGAGTCTGAGTGGTGCAGAGTACGATCCAGACAGACCTTTAGACAATGTTATGAATGGTATGGCCAACGATCTCAGCATGCTCAATATGAATACACCACGTCCGTCTGGGAAACACAAGAGCAACGTACGTTCATCCGACAGTTGTGCAACTTTCCCCGAGCTAAACGTTGTTTGTATGCAGCCTTCTTCTATTCAAGCACAAGTTACATTTGATCCTGTCATTATCGATCACGATGTTTCCGGCTTCGGGGGAGCAGCTCGCGGACTGAATAAGGCCCGGTTTACAAGCCAGAGACGAGACCACAAATCAGCCATCTATGCCGACCAAGCTACTATTCCCAAAGCAAAAACAAGGTTGAAGCACCCAGCTCTTAATGTCCAACCACCTACTCCATCTACAGCGGGCAATGTGACGAACGGTAGCAAGTTCACTAAACTTGCGAAGAGTTTAGCGAAGGAGATTGAAGCGAGCCAACGTTGGGCAGCTGGGATAGAACTTGAGGATGCATCGCCGGCGAAAGCATCGAAAAGGCGACAGCAGACACAGCGAAGTCCGTTCCAAGATGTTATTAATCGCTCGTTTACGATGAATAATTCACCCTTTTCCTCCTCTAAAGCCAAGGTGCGATCTAGTAGGGACACGGACTCTAGGCTTCCCGATATAGCGAGACAAGACAAGTCACGGTCGAGGGTTGTAAGCTTACCGGACGTGACTGGCTTAACGAGTGCTATCGGTAGTCCAATTAAAGCGGAAGCAGAGTGGCGCGATTATAATGGTGGCGATAGGGGTGGACAGGCAGAGGGTGCGTGCATTGCTATGGCCTGTTGCCCTTAGAGTGCTGAATCGCAGCAGAACAACTTCTTCAAACCTT
Organism: Coniferiporia sulphurascens; assembly: GCA_002794785.1. Taxonomy (NCBI): domain Eukaryota; kingdom Fungi; phylum Basidiomycota; class Agaricomycetes; order Hymenochaetales; family Hymenochaetaceae; genus Coniferiporia; species Coniferiporia sulphurascens. The sequence continues at coordinate 798,582 of NBBA01000012.1, read as the reverse complement.
AACATCGTTGCAGACGCGCCTCAACCAGCTTGAATCCCAAAACCTTGTCTCCAGGAGACGTGTCCGTGAGCTCGAGCTCGAACTGGAAGCATGCAAAGCAGAAGTAAAGCGAGAGCGAACCCGTGTTTTAGAAAGGGAGGAAATAATTGTTGCTCAACAAAAAGATTTCCAGAAGCGGAAGACTAGTTTTGGCAGGCCCGCGAAAGTAGACCCCAATCCCGCCGAAGAAAGTCGGTATAATGAGGTCATAGAAGAGAAAAGAGGTGTGTGTAACTCTGTAGCAAAGATCTGCCAATTCACTGCGTATTTCAGCGTTGGAGGCCCTTATTGTGACGCTACGATCGCATTTGTCTCGCCTAACGGATGAGCTTTCTTCTCAACAGGCTCAGCTTGGCGAGCTGCGTTCCATGCGTGAATGCGACTTGCGAAACTTACGGGACAAGATTGCGGAAGTCGATAGTCTGAAGTTGGAGGTTGAGCGTCTGGGTGGTGAGGTCGAAATCCTTCGAGGCGTTGTTGAGGAGGGTTTAAAGGAAAGGCGAAGAGTCAAGGAATCGATTGATTCTGCTAACAACTCAAATGCTTCCGTCTCTCAAATACCCCAAATACAGAAGTCCTTGAATGACGACGAAAATGCCGGATCGCGAACCGTGCCAGATTATAGTGGCCATGTTGACTTAACTTATGAACCCTCTCGAGTGGACATGCCATCTCCTCCCCCTTCTCGTCCCCAGTCTCGTCAGGAGCCTAGACCTCCCGTTCATGACAAGACGATGGAAACGGATTTCGTTGTCTCCGGTCCTTCGCGCACCGGTGTTAATGGAGGAGGTCGCTTCATCGACGAAGACGAATTGGAACGGGTGTCCGCGGAATTGGAAGAACGGCGCTCGGAGAGGTCTGCGTCCAACTCGCAGGATCTTTCACAGGACCGGAGCATAGTCCAGGCTGGGCGCCATCAGATTCAATCCTCTCGTTCTGCTCGACCGAAGGTGACAGAGGGTAACCGGCGACCACGCGCACGCGTTGTGGATGAGGAATCTCCTAGGTCGTCCAGGGCTTTTGCTAAGACCCCAGCGCGGTTCGCTAAGGCTCAGAAAGCCGAAGTTGAGACGCCTTTCCCTCAGATTCGTGGGGAACGACTGGAGCGCCTTTTCTTTTCTGCTCCGGAGCACAATGCTAAGACGTGTCGTGTTTGTCACAGACGGCGTCGCCCAGGCGAGTCGGATGACGAACTTGACTTTCCCTCATGGCTCCCACCCCGAAAACGTGCTAGGTTCGGTATGGAAGAAGAGCATTCAAGACGTGGGTATGTTGGAGACACTGGCGATGGCGATAAATCCCTTGGACATTGCAGCTTAAACCCTGCGACGAAGCTGCCGTTTTCCGAGGATAGATTGCCTCCTCAGACGATTCTAGTTCGTGTGCTGCGAGAATTGGAGGACGACTTCACGCATTACAAAGGGTACGTCAGCATTTATGAGTACAGACTATTGTCGCGCAATCCTCATCGACTCGGTAGGATATATACCGAGTTAGCCGACCAGTACAAAATCATGGATGCAGCCTCAAACGTACCGAAGAGGAATGTGCTCGCTGAACATCTCAAAGAAGTGATAAACACGCTAGAGCAAAAGGTATGTATTTCCCTCATCGTTCTGCCTAACTTGTGGCGCCGTCTGACTGTTCCGCTAGGGTGATCAAATTGCCTCGCTTTATGATCTGTTGGCCTTCAAGGATAAACCTGTCGCAGAGTCTATTGTCCCACAACGAAAACGTCCCTCTCCCCGTTCGCCTCAGAAACCTGGGGCAAGACGCCAGAGTGGACTTAGGAAGTATCCCACGTATTCATAAGATACCTGCTAGTCTATTCATTTCGATGGTCGTCCCTTTCTTTTATTTACACTGTACAATATCAATCAGTTCCAGACGCGCGATAACCCCATCGAACATCTTCACACTCCGATCACTCCTTGCTGCTAGCGTTTTGTGTTAGTGTACAACTAGATAAGCGAGGGTCTTTCCCAAGCCATAATAACAATGCATCTTGCAAAGACTGCGTCAGTTGTTGTGCTGTCCCACTACTGCTGACTCCTGAGCGACCTTATGCTGCTGGCGCGACGCGTACTGAGAGGTCTTTACACTAGTTTGCACGCGCGTCCAATTACCCGGACCGCATTGCACGAACAGCTAAGCACACAAGCCGCTATCGCGTTCACAGCGTTTTCCACAATGTCTACGGACAATATAGCAGAAGACAGGAGCGTAAAACGTGCGCGTACGGACCGACCAAAGGTACGCATCTCTGGACCCCGGCTCGATAGGATGTCCTGACGAAATCATGGTAGGTCATCGGGACACACAATGGTACTTTTCACTGCGACGAGGCACTTGCCTGCTTCCTGTTGAAACAAACTTCGGCATACCGGGACGCGAGTGAGACAAACTTACGAGACAATGGTTTTTCGCATTTGTTGAACCCAGTGCTTTCAGGTATTGTCAGAAGTCGCGATCCCAAAGTCCTTAACGAGTGCGACATTGTTGTCGACGTCGGAGGGGTGTATGACGACGACAAGCTGCGATACGATCACCATCAGCGCGATTTCGCGGGTGAATTTGGTCATGGATTCACCACGAAACTCTCTTCTGCTGGTTTGGTCTACAAGTAGCAGCAATAATTCTCCAAAGCGACTCGCTGTGCACTGACGCGGCCTTCTTTTCGTCCCTCATAAGACACTATGGTAAAGAAATAATCGCCTCAAGGACTCAGTCACCCTCAAGTAGTCCTGTTGTCGAGTTACTTTGGTTAAAGCTCTACAAGGTAGGCTTTGCTAGCACTTGAATCCATATTTTCGGACGTCGTTCTCATCTATCTAACAGGAATTCGTTGAAGGTATCGATGGTATCGACAATGGCATACCACAGTATACAGAGGGTGCCACTATGCGTTACAAAAATCGGACAGACCTCTCAAACCGAGTTGCGTGGTTGAATCCGGCCTGGAACGAGAGCACTGATGCAGCTCAGCTCGATGTAAGCAGCATTATACTCGCGGTTGTTTTCTGGCTGCTGATTCCGGAAATCCGTAAAGCTGTTGTTTTCGAAAGCATCTAGTATGACGGGTGAAGAGTTTCTCAATAGACTGGATTACTATGCTAAGGCATGGATACCGGCCCGTGATATCGTTGTGTCCGCTTTGTCTACGCGAACATCTGTTCACCCGTCTGGTCAAATCGTCGCATTTGAGCAGTTCGCGCCATGGAAGGTGAGGAAGAGATTTTTCCCCCCAGAGTATAGAACTGACGCATTGCGTGGTAAGGAGCATCTGTTTGACATAGAGCAGGAGCAAAACATTGTCGGGGCCGAGAAGCCATTATATATCGTCTACCCGGACGAGACTGCCTCAAATTGGAGAATACAAGCGGTGCCCATTTCCCCGGACAGCTTTGAGAGCAGAAGGGCGTTGCCACAAGCATGGCGCGGGATTCGGGACGAGGCCCTGTCCCAACTGACTGGTATTCCGGGTTGTATTTTCGTGCATGCAAGCGGGTTTATTGGAGGTTAGACCAACATGCACTTAGATGGATGATAAAGTTATTGATGCACCACGCACAGGAAATACGACAAGGACTGGTGTACTGGCAATGGCAGAGGCGGCCTTACAACAGACGTGAAAAGACAGAGCCAGCCTTAAGTAACAAGAGTGAGCTATACAATACGTTGATGTACCTGACGATGATCATACATGAGAAAGGGTTGAGGCGAGCAAAGAAAGAGCCACGACAACGAACAGCACGAAATCGGAAAGAATATAATATTGAATAGGCAGCCCGAAAAGAAAGACGAGGGGAGTATAACAAATGCGGAAGCACACTGGTTAGTAGAGATTTGTGGGTCTACGCGGATGACGCGAATGGACTGTTCCGCTCTCCAGTTTTCACGCCCTGTACAATTGCATTACACAACGAAGTGAATAGAATAGAAGCCCGAACGGCTTACCTTGCTTCTGCAAGCAGGGCAGTTGTTCCGGCCGGTTTTCAGCCATTGATCTACGCAGGCTTTGTGGAAAGCATGCTTGCATGATAGAAGCCGAAGATCGTCTTCCGGTTTGTAATCGTCCAGACATATGAGACACTGCGATAACCTAGGTAAACGCTTGAATGGTGACACAAAAGATAAAATATGCACACCCTGTCTATGCAATTGCTCGCAACTTGTCCACTGTCTTCCAGCTGCTCCAAAGTCTTGGCTTTGAAGACCTGTAAGCCGGATCGCTCAATTTCTTCATCAGTGGCTACAGGTGGTTTGACTTGACCCAACATCTCCGCTAATTCCCTGTTATCCGATTCATTTTGAAAAAAGTTGAGATAAACACATCAAAAGTTAAGCTAATTACCATAGAGCCTCAAATGAATCAAGGTTGTTGGCCCCGGTTAGAATATGATGATCGGGGGGATAGTAGCCTGCAAAGAATGGTCAATTGAGGGATAAAAGCAAAACAAATGACAATTACCTCCAAAGACATAAATAAAGAATGTCCGGGAACCACCAAAATTCTCCTGCGCATCCTGCTCTCGCTCAGTTATGTTCGGTCCACCATTGCGACCCAATCTACTAAAAGCCCGGGCAGCTCTTGATGACCAATTGGGGCTCCGTTGGGATTCCGACGAGCCATTTAGGCTAGCAGCATCCGTATCTCTCGCACCATGCGTAGACTCGTTGTCTTCTTCTTCAGGTGGAGATGTGTAAGATGGGGCTTGACTTGGCGGGAAGCGTTCGTTGTTGGGGTTGATGGACTGAAGGCCAACCACAATAACCGGTACAACGAGGGCGTCTTGCTCTAACGAAGCATTCGAGGTTGAAGGTCCGCCCGTTGTTGAGGTCGATGTAGGCGATGGAAGTGTGCCTGAAGGGACACCCGTAGTCGTATTTGAGGAGGCTAAGTCCGACATCGTACCGTGTTGCTGCGACTGGGGAGGCTGCATCGCGGGGAATCGATACATTCTCCACCAGTTAATTCCACGTGCATTAACAGTGGAGTTACGGTCACCCCATACAGCCGAAGCACCATCTAACGGTGGAGAGGACACAGTTGGCGGGACAGAATTAATCGTTGGCAAATGCTGAAGTTCCTCAGTGGCCCTGCCACCGACTTCGGATCGCTCGGCCACACGCGCCTCTAGACCGGTGCCCTCGACTCTCTCCGAGACTGATATACTTTCGTCAGTAGGCGGAAGTGTTCCGACTGGGTCTGGCGTTGATGGCGACAAGGCTCTTTCGGAGACGCCTCCCCTATTATCAGGAACAGTGGAATCCCGACGTTGATTACTCCTGGCGCCAGGGCCCTGAGAACTAGTCATCAGCCCGTGAACGACGTCAGACCCACTTGAATCCTCTCCGCCAGTGGCCCTGCGCACCGCCTCTCTGTTTTCACTCAGGCCTCCGGCGTCTTCGTTCGACCCAACCAATCTGGTTGGGTCGTATACTCTACTCGAACGACTATTCGAAACAGACTCCATCCGTGTGAGGGCCACTCGTAGGTCCGTTTGCAAGTCAATTAAGAAGCGTTCAAAGCTATCCGGAGGAGCAATATCAATTTCTCGTCGACTCCTATCCTGTTCAAGATTAGTGGAGTATGCCTGATTCGCGCTTGTGGACGGGAGTACATCAGAGACATCTTGGGCTTCCGCCTGTCGGTCATCTTGAGATGGGGCTAGATTGAATGCACGGGCAAGTTCACTAAAAAGAGAATCAGGAATGACGGAACCATCTGCGCGTCGCTCTCGATCTATTGACCCTGCCGAAGTATCGGAATGAGGTATTCCAGTCGTCTGGCTTGTGGGTATATACTCCCTCCCTCCACGTCCGTGAACCAATCTCTCACGTAGACCATCCCATAACGTACGGATCCGAGTCCTCTCATGCTCCTCTCGTTCCCGCTCGTGTTCCCGTTGTGCAATTGCGGCGGCAGCAGCCGGATTCGCGTTCGCCAGAGCACGTACTAGAGCCGGGATTGTCAGACCAGGAGCAGAATTTGCAGATGAAGAGTCTATTGGCGCAGGACTTCCCCTGGTTTCGCTTGGAGCCCCTGCCCGAGGTAAATTTGATCCTGCGTGTCGTCCATTGGAACCTGAATTTTGTATTTAGAAAAAGTTTATAACTCGACCCTATTGCGATAATAAGGCGTACTTGACAGAAGGGAAGCAGCCGTGGCAGCCGTGGCAACGCTATTAGCTATATATTCAGCCGCTTTTAAAGGTCCACTAGATTGCAACATTTTACCTCAATAATGCACCGAGTACGTCAACACTGTTTGAACTCAGCGAACCCTGTCCACGTGGAAGTTCTTGAGTATTGCCATCGCCAACGGACGATAAGAGACCGTGCGGTACGTGCTCCACCGATCTCCTCCGAGGTGAATTCAACTCCGCGATTGCCGACTGTGTCGTAGGCCTGGACGTGCCCCGGACCCCTCGAGGACTTGATAGACCAGATACATCGGGCTCCGAAGAAATGTGTGATCCCAAGGAGACTGCTGAGCCCCTACGTCGCAAGAGGTTGGAAAGCATGCTGGACCGCTGAGACACGGCAGGAACACGTAATGGCTGCTGTTGGGCGAGGGCTGGGAGTGACCCGGATGGAGGACCTGGATCCGTTGGTGAAGTGGGAACTGCATTGTTGTTAGCTAGCCCCACTGCATCCGAAGTATGCACAACACCCTGAACGACTACAAGAGTGCCTGCAGGGGGGAAATGGCGCGCGGGTCGATTTTCCTGAGCAGGTCGGGCCCCGGATTCACCCAACATTAATGGGGACTCGGACGCCATGTCTGTCGATGCGTTTGTTAAAAACGTTTCGGATGGAGGGCCAGAAGCGGAAGCTGATCCATGTTCATAGTATTCTGTAGTATCCCCGAGGTCGACTGGAGGCGGCGGAGCAAAATGAGAAGCACTTGTCGACTGCTCGTTGTCCCTTGTGATATCCACAGAAGGCAATGTCGTTGCGTCGGAACAAGGTGGGGTCACCTCCTTGCCTTTCCGTGAGGGAGAAATATAATTTCCGTCGATCAGAGGTTCAGCGTCGGGGATAGTGGAGGACGTGCGGCCTTGAAACTCGTTCAGCGCCGTACCCATTAAGGACGACTCCGGATTGCTACCACCGTCAGGAGAGTCGCCGGGATCATGCGCAGAAAGAGGTGGACCTCCCACCTCCTTCGCTACGTACGGGCTTTCGATGACGGGGATGTTACTACTCGGTTCTAATTGTGCAAGGGGTGATTTCGACCAGCGGCGGGAACTTCGCCACCATTTCCTGCTCTCAGTGTCAGGCCGGGACGCATTTTCTTGCCCCTCCCTATCCGGCGGCCGGGGAACCAGCGCCCCGACGATGCTATCCCGTAGTGACCGCCGATGTGCGCGCTTCCTGGAAATACCATCCGCAGAGTTACTCGATCCTGTCCCAGGCCCGTATCGGTCCTCCGATTCTGTCGTTGGCAACCCGGCACTAGACACGGACGCTGGAGAGACACGCCTGTTGCCGTTAGTAGAGTTGATTTGGCCCATGGATTAGCGGCGGCGGGTGGTGAGGGCGAGCTGCTCGTTTAGTCAGAAGCTGCTTACAACCAGTAACGCGCGCGTCGCGGTGCCGGGCCCTCGAAGTGTATGCAGGTTTGGATATTCGGAAGGGCACAATGGATGAAGAAACAGAGTGCAGTGAAAGTGCAGCAGAGAAGGGGCAGGACTGAGAGACTTGAGTCGGAGGTGGTGGTAGGAGGCAAAACGCGTTGTCCGCCTTGCAAGCGGTGCCCTTGAGCCTACCAACACTTGGAGATGGCACTGCTCAGAGTCACTGCCAGTGTTCGGTGTCGAGCTGGAGGAAGAGAAAGCCGCTGGTGCTAAGCACACACTGTCCGTCGGCAGAACCGCCAGCCGCGTACACTCGACGCTGGCACGAAATGGCAACGTTTATTGTGTTACTTGTAATCCGTTATTATTATTACTACTACAGTAGTGTTATTATTCCCGATACCTTTAGGTTGAGGGTTCTGTGGGGTGATAACTCAGGGAAATTACCAGTGTTACAAATTCCTTATGAATCAACCGAACATCGGACTTTTACCTACTTTAGAAAAACTATGTTAATATATGTGGGGAGCCCACATAGAGTGGAGAGGCGAAGCTTTGACTCACGGCTTAATCCTAGTTGAGCAAGGGACGGCTTTCCTTTAAGGCTGGCTTGAGGGGTAAGAGCTTGTTCTCACGGGGGGGGGGCCACACAGCCACCACGCTTTGCTGACTAATCTAGCTTTTTGGAGGCCCTTAACCGGATAACTGGAGGGCTTCGCCCCCAATTACTTGCTTTATTTGAATTGCCGACTTGCCGTGCGTTTCGCTTCCATACCTTTGGTTTATTTTATTTCTTTTTGTGGTTAGGCATCTTTTTGAAAATCTCCTTTTTGGTGTATGACATGCATGTAATTACGTGACTCCTGCAAAAAAATCTTGTTCGTCCTCCTCTACTGCTGGTCTGACTGTACATTTTTACGTGAATTGCCTGGCTGCTCCCCTAAGTGCTCTGTTTTGCTTTTGATGCCAGTATACATTTACGTACTGTTACCGGCTCTTTGGGACTACCTCCCAGTTTTCGCTCATCGGCTTCCGATGGTGCGTATGTGCTTCCTGTGCACTATATTACCCTTACACTCGTTAGTTCTCCTGCTCATGGCCGCTACTCTAATCGCTTCTGCGTGGCCTATTCCTCTTGGTACGCCGTTGGTACTCTTACAAGAATGCAAGTGCCTTTCGTTGGCTTTCAACCCGTCCGCACAAGTGAGAATATGGCCGCGCTGGGGAGTCTTCGGTTCAGCTCGTTGCTTTCACAGATCTCGTCCGCTCGCACGTCTCCTCAAAACAGTTACAGGCATTATTCCGCGTGTCTGTCGTTGTGCTCGGCGCAACCGGCGCGTTGGTTTTCGGCGCCCTTACTATGAACGGATCGATTGTACCTTGGACAGGTCGCTTCTACTCCCTATAGGACACAGGCTATGCAAAGAAATACATTCCTATCATTGCCTCCGTGTCAGAGCACCAGCCGACCGCCTGGCCGTCGTTCTTCATGGCCTTGCACTTCCTCATCGTACTCTTCCCCGCAGGTGTTTATCTCTGCTTTAACGAATTGCGTGATGAACATGTCTTTGTGATAATTTACGCACTTGTGGCAAGATACTTCGCTGGCGTCATGGTTAGGCTTATGCTCACACTCACGCCCTGTGTATGTGTCACTGCCGCAGTCGCACTTTCGAGTCTACTCAAACAGTACATGGACCCTGTTGAGCCGGATAGTGAGGTATCTGAGGAGGAGACGAAGAGCCTGTCGCTGATTCCGGCGGTTACCCCACTACTCCGTCCAAAAAGGCCAAGGAGTCTGAAATGTGTTGGCCTCCTCGTCTGGCAACCTTTTTTTGTCCAAACCCGCAAACCTCCTCCCGGGCAAGGGAGACAAACAGAGGGGCATTTTTGGCCTCGACACACGCTTGGTTGTGATCATGAATGCGCTTACGATGCTCTATACATTTGTTCTACATTGTACGTGGGTTATTGCTGATGCATACTCACCGTCCGTTGTACTTTCCTTGAACAATCTCGACGGATCGAAGCACATCGTCGATGATTACCGCGAGGCGTACTACTACCTTAGGCAGAATACTCCGGAGACAGCGTCCACCATGAGCTGGTGGGACTATGGCTACCAGATTGCTGGTTTTGCAGGCAGGCCAACACTCGTTGAAATCAATACGTGGAACAATACTAGTAGTACGTTTTGTCTTTTTCCTATTCCATGGACTTATGCTTTCCTGTGCAAATATGACGTTGATTACATGCTAGTTACCTTCGTTGGCCGCTAGGTTACCTGTTATATAAGCCCATCCTCGATTTTTTTTAAATGTAACAAATTTTATTAGAAGATTAAATTCATTAATATTGTCCCTAACAAAGGTATCGGGCCCTGCCAGCGCAGCTGGCCCTGTCATTATTCTCAAGTATCAATAAGTAATCTCAATCACGTAAGCACAATTCCCAAAAGGAGTGAGCTCAACTCGACCGACATCAAGACGCGTCTTCCTGGTGGCGTGCGGGCGCGAACTTCCTCCTCCTTGTCGCTACCCGTCGTCGTCGTCGTCGTCGTCGCCGCCGCCGCCGCGTTTGCCGTCGCCGCCGCCGCCGTGCTGCCACATCCATGTCAAAACTCCCTTCGCCATCCGACCGCGAGCCATCCGGAAGCCAGTCCCCTGTCGCGACACCCCCGACCACGCCCGTCTATCGCCTTCCTATCCATCGAAGCACATCTCGTTCCTCCACATGGTCCGCGGACGCCTCTCACCACAACCAGGGTACCTCTTACTTTCCAGCAGCACAACCCTCTTCCAGACGCGCCCCCAATCGTTCACTCTCCGCCGCCCGTAGCCTTAGCGTCAACAGTGAGCGGGACGAAGACGAGGATGATGGCCAGCCCGGTGCCACAGAGGATCTCGGCAAGGGCCCTTCCCTCGCCGACTCGACAAGTCCCGGCGAGCGGAACGGCGAGAGTGACGATGCCTCGCATCCAGGACGCCAATATACAGAAGAAGACCCACTCACCCTCAAGGACCGACAGTCACTTATGAATGTTGACCACCCATTTGGACTTCCGATCTGGAAACCTGCTCTGTACAAGAAGTCACGCACCGTGAACAGGGATGCGGAGATAGCTCTCCACGCTACACCGACGGCTTATGGTGAACGGCTGTTGTACCCAGGAAATATCGCTTGGGGCGTGTTTTTTGGGCTGTGGTTATTTGTAATATGCTTATTTGTGTCGGCGGTACTGTCCATAACGCCGTGGGGTGGACGGCGATATGCGCCTCTCGTCTACGGTTTAGGATGGTATCTGCTATGGCCTTTCGGAAAATACGTCGAAGGGCTCTCAGATCAAGCCTCCAATGAGATCGGAAACCTGCAACCTGCTCAAGTCTCCGATGTTGGAAGTAACCAAACTATTCGTCCCATGGGTGGGGGCGACGAAGAGCAGAGACTGTCCCAGATGCTGTCCGTCCCATCAACTCTTGTTATACCTCAGGACCTACCACCCTCGTTGCAGCAAGCCACTCCTCATGTTATGGACGCTCCTACAGAGCACAGTCCGCTTGCGCGGAAGGACCTAAGGAGGTCATACGGAACAGTAAAACAAACAGAAGGCCCGCAAGCGAAGTCCAGCAGACGGGAAGACTGGCTGGGTTGCGTAATGTTTTGGTTAATGCTAGTCTTGATCATCGCTCCCCTCATGCTTTGCGTTTGCCTAATTTGTTGGTTTCTTGTCATCACTATACCCATGGCGAAGTTGAACTGGGCTTTGATCAAGCATATGTTCCAGCGCCCAGACAATATCCGATTTTGTGCAGCCCCACCTGCAATTGTTGTTGCCACTCCTCCTAATCCTTCGTCATCTGCAGACCACAATGATACATCGTCGACTGCAGGCCTTGTGCCCACTTTTACTTTTAAGAACGCCCGACTGTCGGCCGGCCAAGCCGCACCCTCCGGTTCACCTTCATCTACAGTCCTGCTTTGCACTTATCGTGCTACTGGCGTCCGGTACTACAAATACACAGTTGGGGGGGTCAATATCTTCTTTGTTAATTTGATGGCGGTCGTCTTTTTCGCGATTGCAGACGGTTTAATTCTCCTTCCCATAAAGGATGATTACGAAAAATACGGGAGACCTGTACCGGCAATCTTGAACGTTCTTGCGAGCAGAGCTCTCATCTTTATTGTCAGTTTAGCAAGTGTTATTCCCCTGTCCTACTTCATTGGCATGGCGGTTGCGTCGATTAGCGCTCAGTCGTCAATCGGAATGGGTGCGGTAATAAACGCTACATTCGGGTCTATTATCGAAATCATTTTATATGCAATCGCGTTAACGGAGGGCAAAGGGCGCTTGGTGGAAGGGAGCATTGTGGGCAGCTTGCTCGCTGGCGTGTTATTGATGCCCGGTGCGAGTATGTGCAGTGGTGCATTGTACAAGAAGGAACAAAAGTTTAATGCGAAAAGTGCTGGTGTAACTAGCACAATGCTCATCATGGCCATTATCGGCACATTGACTCCGACGCTTTTCTACCAGACTTACGGAAATGTGAGTCCTTGTTTTACCCCATTCGCAAATTTTGTCTTATCGTTTGCCCACAGTTTCAGCTGATCTGCGATGGTTGTCCGGAAACAAACGACTATTCGCTGCAGCAGAAAATGCCATGGACTTGCGACCATTGCTATTACGAACACCCCGATCCCGTGCACGACGAATTTTATCAGTCAACCGTGAAGTCGTTGATGTATTTTTGCGCTGCCATTCTCCTTTTTGTGAGTTTTGTCTAGTCTTTTTCACGCGGGATATGTTGTTCACGTCCGTAACAGTCCTATCTCATTGGGTTGTGGTTTTCTCTGCGCACTCATGCCTCCCAGATTTGGCAGAATCCACAGCAGTTGATGCACCCGCTCGATATGCCTGTACATCCTGGTCAAGGAAGGATGACCTTTTATCATCGGTTGACACAAACAGGTCTGGCGTTGCCGACGCACCATTTAAACCGCAAAGCTAGTGATATAACAATTTCCGGTGACGGACCACAGTCCAGGTCGCAGACACCGGGTCCAAGAGAACGACCTCCATCCCCAACTGTCAATCGCAGAGTCTCTCAAGGGCCGCAAGTTCAACAACAGTCGCCAATTTTCGCGCCTTTGATGGAGAGTGTTAATCATGCCGTCAAAAGCTCGGGAATACAACCTGAAAATATGCCGACTGATGACTTTACTCGAGCCGTCGCTGTTGCCACAGTTTCTGCCTTGAGGCATCAGCAGGCGTACTCACACTCTCCAGTCCGTCTTCGCGGATCTGCACTCGGTGCTGGAGAAGGCCCTGAGGAATCTGCCCATGGCGGCCATGAAGCTCCTAGCTGGAGTCGTACAACAAGTGCGAGTGTTCTTCTTGCCTGTACGGCACTGTACGCTGCCATTGCCGGTGAGTAGTTTTACGCCATGTCATGCTGAAATTCTCAGCGAATTGTTTCAGAAATATTGGTGGATGTTGTGGACGTTGTCCTTGATGGATCCGGGATTGACGAGAAATTTCTTGGTTTAACGTTATTTGCTCTGGTTCCTAACACGACAGAATTCATGAACGCTATATCATTTGCCATGTACGGAAACATTGCCTTGAGGCAAGTCATGCTTTCAGCCAACCTCAATGGGATGGCGATTAACACAAACGAAACAGCATGGAAATCGGTTCGGCTTATGCATTGCAAGTGTGCCTACTTCAAATTCCCGCAATGGTTGCATTTTCGGCATGGCATAACCCGATGAAAATGGGGACAGTCGCAGATACCTTTACGTAAATCCTTTGACATGTAGAAGTTGAGCGTTTGAAAGCTGACATGGGCTTCCTAGACTTATTTTCCCTAGATGGGATGTGATCGCTATAATCTTGTCGATTTTTCTATTGACATACACATACATCGAAGCGAAGAGTAACTATCATCGAGGTAGTATACTCATCCTCAGGTGGGCTAAATGCTTAATTACGCGCAAAACTCCATTTACAGACTCTCCATGTCGCAGCTACATAGTTTTGCTCTCCGGGTTTTACTTCGCACCCCAACGTCCAGAAAGTGTCGAGCAGGGCGTTCTTGGCGCTGATCAGCGATATTTTCCCAGTCCTGTGTATGAATCTGTTCTGCATGCGATAACATTGTTCTTAAACAGGTGATTACGTAGTTGGAATTCTCATCACCCGGTCACCTGGAAATATTTGCTCGCTATTTTTTATCAAATCATCGGACATTTTTATACCGACTACGTTGACCGCTATGTACATAACCTGTCTAGAACTGACGATACCGCTTGTCACATTGACTTTAAACGGGCCTTAATGCGTGCTGCGCAGAGACTCCAAAGCGGACCGTAATTGTTTGTAGGGCATCGTCAATTTTTCGGCCTCGTTTTTGCCAGCCATGATGCGTATGGCTTCGGAAGACGACGCAGGAAAATCGAGGAAGCGTTCAAGAAGATCCCCGTCGAGGAATCCGACAGATGCAGCTTGTGAATCGGATCGTCCTCGAGAATTCGATGGTGCCCGCCACCTTCCCACGTAACAGATCAGAGAAGAAACCCTGGCTGTGGTATGGGTTGACGGGGACTCACAAGGCGTGCTCCACGTTCCCCGGACCTTGTATAACGCCTGCTATGTTTCTTTCCAGACACGACAAGTGTCGTGAAAGGCCCTCATCCACATCGATGATGACTGCAATTCTTCCAGTCGTGGTGAATAAAAGTAACAAAGGCGTGAAACCAGGCCTTTTCCCTGTCTTGTCGAAATAGCCTGCACTCGTTACGGGATATAAGAGCGAAACTGAAGGATCTTAGCCTGCAGTGCTTACCAGGGACAAACTTATTGACTGTCTCGTCGATATTGTATAGGCCATCTTGTTCCAGGAGCGTTTTGCCACTCTGCCGTTGAAAATTGAACGAAAATAGGTTGTTATCGGTCTGATGACGGTGAATGCAGTCGGTCAACTTCATTCCAACAAATAATGGAAGAGAGCTCACATTTGCACCGATAATTGACCGTCCATCAATAAGTTCGATACATAGAGGCCAAAGAGGTCCGTAGTCTCTTGCAATCGTGATTAGCCTATCGCCGTCAAGCTGAAGTACGCTCAACGAAGAAACTGCATCTCCGGTGACGATTTTATCATCACACACGACTACACTTGTTATCAAGTAATTGTGGTTCCACTCTGTCGTTCGGACTAGCCGAATCGCATAATCGTCAGTGCATTCCAGATTGAATATCACGACCTTGGGAATAATGCAGTTAATAAAGAATAGTCGTGGTGCTTTAGGTGAATGCCTTACGCCTGTATTGATGGCAGCGACTAGCTTTCCCTGGGTGCAAGCTAATGCATATACACAGCCCCTGGTATCAGTTTCAACCAGTAGTTGAGGAAGCTTATTCTGGAAAGTGGATGCATGCGTTTCGATGTTTATAGAGAAAATAAGCACACGTCCACGATTAGGTTCACTTTCTGCGTCGTCATAATACATGGACCCGACAGCGAAATACACGTTGTCGCTATGGTGCAACTCAAGACTCACAGCGGCAGCTGCAGTAACCTCTTCGTGAGGCTCAAGCGTGAAATTGTAAGTGGCTGTACCCATGATTGTCAGTCTTAAAGAAGTAAACCCGCTCTTCGCTTACCTGTAAAATCCAAAGCATCGAAAAGTTTGAATGTGCTTCTCGCTATCCCATGGTCGATCGTTTCAGTATTTTGCCGTATGCAGCCTACTCCGAATAGCTTCGCACTCGGATGATATGCCAATTTCACAGGATTATCCATCCCCAAGCTTATCTGTAAGGAAGGTTCGTCTTCAAAGCGAACAAATACAGTAAAAGAGGACGCCGAGTACCGTCCGGACGTGCAACTTGTCTAGCTCCAATACGCGGCCTATGATGAGATCATCGTCCGATGATAATACGACGGATGAAGAAAACACGGCTGAATGAAGAGGTGAAGCGGTCCTAACATCCTACAAAAAGCAAGCTCAGCTAGGCGCAATCAAAAAAGCTAGATTACGGGTTGACCTTGAGCAGAACTGGGGAATGGCTGAGCGAGTCCTTAAGCCAGAAGAAAAGTATTGGACGGGTTCCACTGGCCAAGATCGCCGGCTGTCCGTTTACGCCACAGACACTCAGAAAGACGGGTGACTCCCCCAACGCCACAATATTCTTTTCCCCAAATTTTCCCTTGGCAAAGGGAAAACATGCCACTAGTCCATTAGCAAGACCAACCACCAGGTATGGGTGAGATTCGGATTTCTCGTCCCCGAACTCATACAGTAACAGGGACCTAGGAAGGTGAGGTAGTACGATGGGTACTTCCGTCTGTGTGAAGTCGGGTAACTTGAAAGCCCTTACTTCGTGGGATGCCCAAAACCCCAAAACAACAAAGGAAGCATAGGGCAAGCCATGCTTTACGGGGAGATGGAGAGGGCTGAGATTTCAGAAACTTTTCCTGAAACGTCAGCGAACGATTTCCGGCTGCAAGTAATTAGTCTTTGTCAGCCCATGAAGTGGCAGCAAAGACTAGCACAGACTTCTGCTCCAAAATCCTGTCACCCAGGATATTAAACAAGATAACCAAGCCTCCCGACACAGCAACGCAAATTTGGCTCGGGGTGACGTCCGCCATTACAATCTCGCGACCGCGCTCAGGCTCCCATACATCTTCCGTGATCCCTAACGAAACGTTTACCAGGACGATGGAACTCGGGGTAACTTGCACTGAGAAAGGCCCACTCTCATATGCAGATCCCCCAGTTGCAGATTTCACTCGATTCAAGACGTTGCCGGCCGCAAGAGTCCGGGTGTTGAGTTTTAGGCCAGTGATTTCGGTTGTTCGAATAACTGAATGTTCATGTCGCAAGAGGGGTAGTCTCAAGAGGTGGGAGGAAACGGAGGTGGTAATTAGAATAAAACAATGATATCTAGAAAGGGGATTAATTATATTTTACCTCGAAATGTTGATTACAACCTACTCGTCGTCATACTGCAATTTCAATGGCCACATGCCAACGACGTTCGGAATGCCACACATGCGCGCGTCCTCTGTGAAATTAGCACCATTGCGTATGACCCGTAAAGACCCTGTACTTCTTCCTCCCGAGCAAGTCACGATCGCCGGCTAGAGAAGAATTTAGAGTAGCTTGAAAATCTAGACCGACCTTTGATTTAGTCGGAAGGCTGTACCTGGCCACTGTTATCAGTATCCGCCAAAACCGCGTCTACAATTGGTGCGATGTTCCTATACGTCTCCACCACCTCCAGAAAGGTCCCGCTTATTAGCGACTTGCTTGTTACAATACGAATAAGCTGAGAGTCGCCAAAATGTGAACCTATAAAGAGATAATGCGACGGAAGTAAAGTGATGGAAGTGGGAGGCGATACCTTGATTGCAACTGCTCAGTAAAACCAATCAAGACGACTATCATTTGACACTGACCTCTCCGAGTGACAGTAGTTCTATCCCTGTAAGCTCGGCGTTGAACGCCAGCATAAACAGTCGTCCGAAATTATCACCCAGAATATATCGTTTGCCCTCGATATCGGCTTGCGTCCACCTACACAATAGCAAAAAGGTGCGCATAAGTACGTAGTGGGCGCGAAGTTCATATTCGACTGGAACCTACGCAGTGACTCCAGACAGTGTCCAATCGCATTCTGCATTCGCGGACTTTGTGCCGCTAGAACGATGCGTATTGCTCTTCCTTTTCTGTTTTTTGTCAATCGCATAGAATGATATACAACTCTCGCTTAGGACAAGCACTCCCCCGTTGGGATTCCAGCTACTCTGTGAGTGGGGCGGAACAGGGATCAAGGATCCGGAGTCAACGTTGGGCAAGACGATGTCAGAAAGAAACGCGGAGGAGACTGCGAGTTCGCGCCCCGAGACTGAAAGGTCGTGGGATGATAATGCAAGCATCTGACTATGATCTCTGTGTAGAATTGCTAGCGCGACCGAACGAAAAGATGTTGTGGGAAGAAAACAAATTGATACTATGTTGAGTTCACGAACGCTAGGAAGCCCCGAGGTTTTGTTAGAGTCAGAAATAGTTTATGGAAGTAGTGGCGGACATACGAGACATCAAAATCGGAAAGTATAAGACCGTCGTCGAACTCGAGGATCCGAAGTTTTCCGACATATGCGCTGATCACTGCGACTTTCCCCTTACGGTCCACCAGACAGCCGTTGAAGAATTCTGCTGGGCGTGCATTCCTCTCAAAAAGCGATAGAGATTTTATACACTTCAGCTGTGACTTGTGTTGCCCACTGATTTGGGCATATTTGAACAATAATAGTCTCGGTTCTGGGTGGTCGGTCAGTACCAACAGGTGGTGCTCGGAGCTGTTCTAGTTGACGAGTGCGCTTTGGTCAGTAGAACAAGAGGAGCTAAAAAAAGAGGGACATGCATCGGTTGGAATCGCCTGGAGTGATGTGATGCGGCCCCAGACTTCCAGACTACACAGCGGACGCAAGCCGTCGGGGAAGATGGCGAACACTTCAAGGATGCAAGTCTTGGCGACGACAAGATGCTCGATATCAGTGTCGTCGGTCAATGTAGTTTTAAGAGAAGCAACAACAGATGTTGGCTGATGAAATGTTGATACGGCCTTCATCACCGACGAGAGGGAGTAAGCGCCAGGGATGAAGTTAGCGGCAGACAGTTGCACATATGCGTCACTACTGTGGTATTACTGTAATTGTTCCTGGAACCAGGTGTCCGTTTTTGGCGTACCACCACCGACCACGTCGACCAAACCGTACTCTTTCCTCGACGCTCTCGTCAAAAGTGCTTCTTCCTATCGACAATTCATGCCCGGGGCCAAAATAAGGGCGCGTAAACACAAATCAGATTCGCACATACCGAAGGGACAGGATCAAGATGCACAAGCCAGCGTGACTCGGGCTGGCCGTTGTCGCCCTTGCAGTTGTCTTTTCTTAACGTCAGTCGCTACACAGCACGGGTCTATTTCTTCCGCACGTAATAAATAATATATCGCAGAATAAACTCACAACCAATGGCCGTTGCTTCGTCCGCCTTGATTGCCCTATTGGTAGTATCGTGCTTATTATTCCTCGTGCACGGGACGAGGCGTATGCCAGTGCGTCCTTTGTCTGTCGCCGATATGCCTCCTTTCTTTGTTGCGGACATTCCCGGGCGGGGGAAAGGCCTAATAGCAGCAAGGGATATTGAGGTACTCCTTAACGCCTCTGTAAAGTGCGTGCTTAATACAAACACTATTTACAGCAAGGCGAAATGCTCATCAGAGAGAAGCCCTTGATACTTGTGCCGGGAACGAGTGCGTCTATTCAATGGCAAACACTAAATAGCTTTCGCAGGCTTGACGATGTCTCCCAATATCTCAGCAAGTATGTCGCCTGTTGCTCTTATAGAGGAGCGCCTAGCCCTACTTTCTTCAAATGAACGGAAAGAATTCTATTCGCTTTCATATGTCTCACTTAGCGAAGACCCAAACTCGAAGACCTTGTCGGATGGTGAAATTGATTTAGCCATTTTTCAGACAAATGCTATATCTGCTGGTGAAAATGTTGGGCTTTTCCCTCGAACAGCACGACTCAATCACGGCTGTAGTTCGGCTTTCAACTCCGTCTATTCTTGGAGACCTCAGGAAGGTGCTCTAGTTGTGCATGCGCTCAAGCGCATAAAACGTGGAGATGTAGGACAGCTTCCAAACAGCAAGTTCCTGCTTCATTGACACTAATATTCAGGAGCTTCTTACTACTTATCTGGACACCAAGAAGTCTCGCAACGAACGGCAGTACGTCATCCTCGAAGCAAGCGCTTCCTGCAGACTTTTACATATAATACAGGGATTACCTACGACGTTTTTATAACTTCAATTGTTCATGTTCCGTCTGCTCTCTGTCATCACCAAACTCAGTCGCTTCAGACGATCGATTGACACGGATGAGTTCTTTGAGTCAGGTATTTGGAACATGGGATCATGGGTATCTTGGTGGGAAAGACGCTGTCCGCATCGCGAAGGAGATATGGACACTTGGCGAAAAAGAGAAATATTGGAGTGAGCGCGGGAGACTAGCAGGGGATGTTGCGTTTGTTGCCGCTGCGCATTCCGAGTGAGTATAGGAGCTTTAATGACCTCACTTACGTAGCTGACTTTTGTTGCGAAGTGAGCGGGCGGTGACTGCCTGGGCATCGTTGGCTTTCAACTGGTCCACAATCGAACTGGGAAGAGATAGTACGCAAGCGCAGGAAATGTACATGCTAATATCCAGTCCACGCTCCCATTTTGCCTGGTCCACCCGAGAACCACTAGAAGTTGGCATGCCTGACATGTAAACTTGTATGCTTGCGATAATTTGTTTGTGATCCCAAAAGTCACAACCCTTTCAACATATCAATATGATTATTGCAACTGAATGGGGGCTGTTTTTCCCGATACCGATAGGTAGAGGGTTCTATGAGGACAAAATTCAGAGTTTTCGAGTATGACTAAGTAACCTAGGTTGAACCCATTTTTACTTTACTTAGCAGAAATATCTTTATAAGGTGATTTTCACCTTCGGCATCCGCCGATACTCTTCTTTTTCGAACGTCTTTTCCGTGCCGATGCTCGGCATTACTCTCATGCATAAATTTCCGCATATCATGTCCTTCATCTCATTGGCTATGACTTGTCTGTCTGACTTGTCCATTCCTCATGGACTGGTTGTTGCTCACTGGGGGCCATTTCATTGGCTGATACTTCTCCTTATGTACAGTCCCCTACCAAAAGTTTTTGTGGGTCACATGACAAAATACACTATTTTTTCGATTTGTTTGCCCTATTATTCAACCATTTCTTTACCAAATTTAATGATATAAGCTGCAATGCATAGCCCTTGCTTACCTGCACATGTTGATGTAAATATTATAATTATATCATAAATACTTCCTTCTAAAACTGCACATCTGTAAAATCATACTGTTTGGACCATCAAACACTTCCTCCTGACACAGATGACTGGAGGCTATGGTATAGACATAATCTGAAGTGAATATCCATGCAAAACTGATGGCCAAATTTTAAGCATGCATAAAGGTCACTAGATTTTAATAAATGTCAAATACTTGAAAAATTACCAAATTTCTAACCACCTCTCTTAATTCACTGACTACTTCAACACCAGTCATGAAGGCATTTATTGACAGCTAACATGTATGCCTATGTCATGTATACAAAGGATCTGCTTTTTAAAAGAGAAAATGGGGAGAAATGGCTAGGGTATGCAAAGCCTAAATCAAAGCTTGGAAAGAATGCTTGAGAGTGGACCATCTGGACAGATCATTCATCAATTAAGCCTTGAAAGTATCTATCTACCCCTTTAGTAATAGTATACCCACTCTAGAATACAAAGTAAGATGTATTTAATCTTTTACTGGGCCAGAAAGATGGTGTATCAGGACTTGGGGGTGTTTAACACACAAATGGATGAATGCACTTATATCTATGCCTTAATTTCAGATGAAAAGTGCTGATTATGTTATTATAATATTAGGAATGCATTTTCAGAGCTTTTAAAGGGTGCTTTGTAAGAAGGTTGGGGTTTAAAAGGCTTCAGAAGATTATGTGGCATTTCATGGGTTCATAGTGGCACAAAGATGCCAAATTTCAACTCAATGGATGCTGCCTGTGTGCCTGAATTGTCCATTAAATACAATGATAATATAAGATGATCAGTTTCCACAAATTATCAGGTTGAACACTAGGGGGGAAAGCTGAGCATTGTAGATGCACTTAGGAGGGCCACTTTTGAGGAGTGGGAAAAGAATGACAAGTAGGCAATTAATTTACTTAATAACTGCATACTTTCTTTCACCCAGGGATTGCTAGAGGTCAAATAAAGAGCCTCCAGGCATCACAATAGATATATATACATTTGTGGTTGTGCAATAAAGCATACATGCAGGTATCTATGTATTGCCTTTTTTGGCCTGCAAAAACTTTTGGCAGGGGACTGTACATGTTTCTGACTTTTCCCTTCTTAATGAACTGGTCATTGCTCACTGGGGCTTCCTTCATTGGCTACTGGTTTTTCTTATGGTGCTGACAGTGACTAATTTTTTTTTCACTCATTCTTGCTTACAGCACATTCCCCACCCAGTGCACATACCCAAGGGCAGCTGCAACAACCAAACTGATGAGCCCTTTGCCTTGTCCATTGTGATTTCTGCTGGCCTGGAAGCCAACCAGAAGTTGGCAACACTGAAGTTCAGCCTAAGACAGAAAGGACAAAGGTGTCTTTGTCTTTGTTGCTGTCAGATAGACTGAGGCAACAACATCAGGAAAACCCGAAATCCTATATAGTATGGCAGGAGAGCTATATAGTGGTATATAGCAATATATGCAACTATATTTGTGCCCTATATGTATTATAGCATATATAGTACTATATAGTACTATATAGTCACTCAATGCTACTATATTGTAGTTAATAGCTGTATATAGTATTGCCACTGATATACATGATTATACAAAGTATTTTGTCTATTTTAGAATATTTCAACTATGGTCCATCAGCAGTGGTGAAATGTACATGACACGGCTAATACACTGATTGGTAGGTATGAAGACTTCCCCAGTTGTTTATATAAAATGTATCACAGTCATCTAGGACAGTATGTGATTTCCAAGATGGATTTGCCTTTCCATTCCCAAATACTGGCACCAACTGAATGCTATGGCGAATTTGAGATAAACAGATGATCCCTCCTATTATTTCTCCAGTGCCCCTTTCCTTGTGCTTTCTGATCTCATAGAACCTTGAAGCTGCATCTGGCTCTGCTCTGGCTCTGGTGTACCAATCTACAAAGGCTAATGGCTCATGTGGCACACCAAGGCTATTGTCTGTGAATGACCTTGGAAGGGAGAATATAATCTTAACTCTTCCTGCTCGTGTACCTGAATCACCCATTAGTGAGGAAATCAAGATGTAAACATAACCCTTACCATCAAGACTAGTATTTTCCTGAAAGTCTGATTCAGCTGGGTCCACCTCAACAAGCGCTGTGTCAAAGTGTGCTGGAATGATTTTCCCTCGATTATCAACTCTTTCTGGGCATGCATGAAATGAGTCCATGACTTCCTTGTCCTTGTCAAGTCCTTGTATGTCCTGATGGCACAGGCACACAGTTGTCCAAACATTGATGTTGGAGAAGGGAAGGGGATAGTCTTGAACCCTTTGGCCATAGGTATTCATAAATCCATGTTTGTACAGGTACTCCTTGAGATACCAAGTGAACCATGGTGCTTTTTTTTTTTTTTTTTTTTTTTTTTTTTAATTCTGCATTTGTATACCGCTACATTACATAGTAAAAGACGCGGATATGAGACCATATGAAGTGTAGTGTCAGAGGAGATTAACAAGGTATAAAGTTTCTGGGCTTAAGGCGATGGATGGGTAGGAAGTTTTGTGGTCGGAAGTAACTAAATGATTTTGTCAGGTGGGATATGAATTGGAAGAACAAATTGTGTAGGAGGGGGTGGCGGTTTTATGGATTCTATGATGGCTAATGCTGAATGTGTAAGGTGGGAGAAACTACTCAATTTTTTGTGATGTGTGGGTGGGTGTGGTTTGAATTGTTTAATGTCCGAGATTTGTGACTCTGAGAGGGGTGACGTGACAGCGCTTGGAGCGGCATGTGTGCATGAGGCTAGGGGCAGGTTGCCATGAGGTGTGAGGTTGACTGTGAATTGTAGGAGGACTGATGTTAAGTCCATGCATGGGCCATAAAGGTTGAGGTGTTCTTGGTAGAGAAAGATATGTCGTGAATTGTGTGGTTGGTCAATAATGCTGATAACCTGTAGTTTGTACTGGCGTATGGCCCATTCTAATATGTGCTGATTTTCGTTGACGAGGTTGAAAGGTTCATATGTGGTATTGGTTTTGAAGTTTGGCACTGGGAGGTGAAGGAATAGAAGGGGGCATGGGGGGATGGGGGGAAAGGGGAGTGGAATGATGAACAAGGCCGAAAAAAACAGCTCGACGGATGTCTACTGTGAGGGAGACTGGTGTGGGTGGTTAACCCAGGGAGTTTAGGGGTGGTGTGGGTGGATGTGCGCTGGGTGAGATGATGGTGGTTAGAGGTCAAGGGGTGGAACCATGGTGCTCTGTGTTCTTCCATCACCAGATCAATATTTCTGTTGGGGAATGGCACAATCTTTGCCAATAGTATGGGTTGTCCCTGCCTTGCTTTAAGTAGTGGTGACAATGACTCTTCCTCATGAGTGTGTATGGCCAAGAGTTGCTGGAATGAAGCAATTTTCTCCTGTCTGTCAAGCCATTTTAACATCTGTGGCCTTTCTTCCCTCTTGTTTGATGCCCAAAAAGCTTGTTTTGCAAAGTTGATATGTAGGTGCTCAAATAGCTCAGTGCTATAATTGTCTGTAGCACCAAAGTTTATGATAGATGATTTGTAATGAGGTAGGGATGCAAGTTTGGGAATTTCAAAGTCTGATTGTATCCCAAGCTCAATAAAAATGGATTTGTGCATGTGAAATGTTTCAAGGGCATCTTCCAAGTACCCTAAAGTTTCTTCACTGTGGCTGGGATACTGTGCAATATATGTAAAGTCCAGGATGGCCTGTGTTGCAATTACCACTTTCTTGGGAACACCATTGGCAATGGCACCAAGTAATAGTTTCATCATTTGCTTGCGCTCTGTCCCAGACACATTTGTTAAGCTAGAGAGCCCTTTTGGAAAATGCCAGATACCATGGGAAGGAGGAAGTGATTTTATCTGCTGGTCAAACACTTTCTGTGGTAATGCCAGCTGATCCCATCCCAATACATGTTTGCATACTCCTCCATGGAGCTGATGGAGAATGTCAGGTGTCATAGATGCATGGATGTTGAGATAAGGTAGGTTCTCCCAGAATGGGCTGTGGACATGGCCATTGAGATTGTTCTCCGGATCTTGGCAAACAGTATGGAATGCTCATTTTGGATGGTTTAAAGCTTCATCAATAATGTCCAAAGTTTTCTGGGATGTGCGAAGTTCACCAATTCCAGGATCTCCAACTTGCTTTTTCCCCTTGTCACATAGAATGCACCCTCCATATTTGACACATGTAGCCAAGCACTGCTCAGGATAGTCGGCAGGGTAGCATGCTACAATGGGGAAATTGCTCCAGATGTCACCATCAGCTCCAGTCATGTCTATGCCCTCCCTTCCAGCCTTCTCTAAGGGTTTTAATATGCATTTCATGGATTCATGGAAAAGGCAATGTGTCTTGTGTCTGATTTCATCTGGGGAGAGATTGGCAGATGTTATTTTATCTGTGGATAGGTATGCCAAGAGTACACAGGCTCTCTGGGTTGGCTTCTTCCGGATAGCACGGGGGATGTTGCCAATTGTTAGATAGACTGGATAGGCCTGTTTGCTCCCACAGAAATTGGTTAATTGGGTTTTATCTGTTGAAATAATAACAGGAGCAACTGTTGCCCCTATTGGCAGTAGCTCCTAAAAAGAAGCCTGCTTAGGTATTTTTGTGAAAATATTGTGAAGGTAGCTCACTTGCACTGTCCACCACCATTTACCAGTCCACATTTCATTGTACAATCTTGAGTCTCGATCTGAATTTTCCCACATCTTCATTGGCACATAGACCATGTGCTTTGCATATGTAGGATTTCTCCATAGACTTTTGATAGCTTCAATAGGATCACGATACTGAATGAGATGGGCTTCATCTGGTTCATTGGCAAGTCTAATGGTAGTTTCATGCCATGGGGCCATTCCTGGGAGCTTGTCTATTTTCTTGTATAGATTGTCCATATTGTGAAAAGACAATCCAAGCCTGTCAACAAGCTTTAAGAAAAGTAGAGTTCACTATATTGGAAAAAAAGTTAAATACACTACATAACTTACCCCTGGGATTTTTAGAAGCCTGTCTGATGCCGACTTTCCAGAACTATCCTGAATGAGCCACTTTGCCACCATCCAGTCAAGCTCAGATGTGAAAGGTTCATATAGATTGGTTGATCTGGAATTGTTATCTATGGGGTGGGCATCCTTGTATTCTTGAGCTGTCTGTGCATGCCCCACAACCCTTCCTGCTGTTGGGTGGGTGTCACAGACTGTGGGAGTTTCATCTATATGGGCTCGTTTTGGTGGTTTGGGTAAGCCCTCATACAATGTCCCTGGCATATGGTCTGTGTGGGAGACAGAAACTGGTGCATAGTCATCCCCATCCATCACAAACCCATCATCCCAATTAAGAGGGTCAGCATTATCATCTTCCATAGCACTGGGAGGGTCATCCTCAAGATTTTCACCTTTTGGAACATATGTGGAGACAAGTTCTGAAAATTTCCCTTTATTGTACCATTTGCAGCTTTCAGCCCTGGAAAGGTGAATGTTCCTCCCACGAATGGATGGGAAGTCAGTTCCACAGGCAGGACAGATTCAGTCAATTTTTGTTTGTTGGAGGAGTGAGGTTTTTCTGAAGCTGTTCATGATTGTAGAGTAATTGGCAAGGGATGATGGTAGTTCAAGATCAAGATAGGTGTGGGAAAATTGACTGAGTGGGGATGTATTTCAAAGACAATATATGTCAGCATGATTATCTAATTATCTAACTCTTTTCAAATGTATTATTCACCAAGCTGTGCCGCTTCTGCTATCAAATCCTCCAGCTCATCCACCTCCATTTCCACAGGACCCTCAGCCTTATTGTTTCCAGCCTTCTTGGCATCTAGTCCTTTCTTCCAGTCTACCTCTGTATCAACCAAATACAACCCCTTTTCAATGGATTCAACCAATTTCTTGGAACTTTCTCCCCTGAAATCTCCACAAATATATCCATGAGGTCCTGTAAAAAGACAAGATGTTAGTATGCTAATGTATTGAGAAGACACACTATACCTCTGTTGGCTCTGTACTCCATTTTCCTAATATATATGTCCCCCTCTCCAGGATGTGCACTTTCAATGGCATCCCTAATAACACTCCTGATACCTTCATCACTGTGGATGGCTTCATGGGTATGCAGGATTAAGGTGTGGAGTTGCATAGTGTCAAAGTGGATCATATTATGCAGTTCAAGCCCATGTTCATAGGTGTTAAGCTCGATGGTTATGCGGTGATCGACGCTGGGACTTCCTGATCATCGGAACTGATGATACGGCAACGGGGCTTCCTAGATGTTGTAAGTCGAAAGTGATTGTTGGTGGGGCTTCCTGATCAACAATGTGGACATGGTAGGCTTCTTATAGCGAGTCGGGTTACGACAAAGCGACTCGTGGTATACTGGCGCACAGTAGACTGGTGGTGGCAGATAATGGGCTTGTATGAACAAAGAGCACAAGCTTAGGGCTTGTGCTGCTGAAGTTACATGCTTATATGCCACTCTATGTGTTTGCTACTGTAGCGACTTGGTTAGGTATGTTTGCCAGACTATGGGAGGTCATGGAAACTCAAGGAAGGCCTTGGTAATACAAGTACGGTGATCAGTAAGCAAAGCATGTCATGATGGTGCAATAAGGCGTTATCATGGTGTCGTATGGTGTAAGGCAAATAAGGATGAGTAAGGCAGAGAAATGGGAGAGTTGCGCTGACTGATGATGATGAATAAGAAGTGAGTCAGCGCCATAAGGAAAGTAAAGGAAAATTGTAACAATAGGTCAGCTTCCTCCTGAGTTTCTGTGCTAGCCTTCTCTGTTCTTTCTTGTTCAGAAGGCCTGTTAGTAGATCTGCAAAATCTTTTGATTCCTTTAGCTCCTTCTCCACTGCCTCCTTCTCCTCCATTGTCTTCAAAAGGTTTGATTTGACACTCTCAACCTCTGCTTTGACTTTTTCAGTCTCTTCTCTGGCCTTCCTGACATCTGCCTGAAGTTTAACCTCCATCTTGTGTGCTGCATACTTGGCAGACCTTTCAGCTCTATGCTTTAGACTCTGGGAAAGTGCTGTGTGTTCTGCATGGTATGCTGCTGCAGATTTCTTCCCAGACCTAAGCAGGCACTTGAATTGCCTCTTAGAGAGACTGGACTTGTGCAGGGGTGCACTGATGTCCTGGGAACTTGGAGCCTGGCAAGGGTTTTTTGCTACCCAAGAAACAGCATCAGAAATTGCATCCTTTATACCAGCCTCCTGATCATCATCAAGGAATCTGGAGAGGTGATAGGTGCTTGGGTCTTCAAGTTGAGCAAGAGCATATTTGCTGATGCATTTGAAGTGCTGATAAATTGGAAGAGTGGGTATGAAGCCCTGTTTATACACAATATCAGTATCTAAATACCAGAGAAGGGAGGGAAGATAGTACAGACATCTGCAGATCTTGATCCTGGCATAGGCTGCACCATGACTAGGTCACCAGCAGTTATTTCCTTGTCTTCTAATAATTAGAATATTCTCAAAGATCAGGTATCAGATAGACTTACTTGCAAATGTGCATCCATCATTGCCACAGGGGGCTTTTCCATGAGATGGTTCCCAGCAGACAAATGTATTAATACAAGCTGCAATTTCCTTGGTCCTTTGGTTATTATTCTCAGTGATCTTGGCTTTCTGATCTGTATGGCTCTTGGAAGCAGGCTTGGGATGCTGCTGATCTGCACTGTCCCCAGGTGTAGTCTCAAATTGAGCAAGGTGACAGCTTGCACAATAGTCCTTCTTCTCCTGTCTAGTCATTCCCTTTAAAAATTTAAGCAGGCTATAGATCTTAAAAAGGATTAGAACTCACTTGGAAATCCTTCTGCTTTTGTTTCATTGTTTGAATCAACTCCGATTGGTCAGCACTGCCTGTGCCTGTGCCTGTGCCTGTGCCACATGTCAGAACAGGGATTAGTCAGCAGCTGTTTACACGTTTAGCAACGTACCAGCATTGGTTTCTGTTGCTGATGTATGCTCATCACTTGGCTTTACAGCCTCTCCTACTGCTTTATGAGCTTGTAGTGTCATCCGAACATGGCTTGGATGTGAAGCTGCAGCTTGCTTGGACCCAGCAGTAGGCTCAAAAGTTGCATTAGCCACTGCTTTTGCAATGACCTCTTCTCAGGTTGGCAATTTTGGTCTTCCATTCTTGTACTTGGTTACTTCTGGGTTATGAGCTGCTGGTGGCATGGTGGGGGAATGGATGCTGGCAGTGGTGGTTTCTGTTCAAGTTGGTGAGCGAGCCGTCAACAGGTGTTGTGCATGTGTCCTCAGCTATGTGCACTGAATCGTGAGCAAAGACCTATTGCCTACCCTACTTCAACTTCTAACTCTACATCTTCAGCACTGGTACTCGCCAGTGCACTTGGGTTGACTCATGTTCCCAGCCCCTCTAGCAGTGGGTACAAATATGTGTACCAAGCTGCCCCACAGTCATCCATCCAGATCAGGAGCGCAACCGGAAGTGCAAGTGGGAGGGAATCAGTGAGGCAGACTCCATCTTACCTGTACCCGGCCTCCAGTGTTAACACACAGACGGGATCATCAGCCTATGCACATTCGTATCAGACAGGCTTAAGTTACTATCCTGAACGACCACTTTCTTGCGGTGGGTCCTCACCCACTCTTGCGTGTCATGCCACAGAACCACACCTCCACACTCAGGCTCAAGATCAAGCCCAAGAAAGCGTGGTGTCTGTGGCTGCAGCAGCCCCTTGTCCTTCTACTCTTGCCCATGCCTCTTCCACTGCATTACATGTCCCACAACCGTGGCGCATCTCGACACATATCTTGGAGCCGGAACCAGAGACGGAGACGGAGACGGATCGCACACCGTCGCCTCCACAGACCGAATCACAAACACAGGGCCTGCTCTCTACACCAACACCATCACAAATGCATGATCACGAAATGACCGAAGACAACGTTTACGGCACGTTGCCGTATGACGAATATGGACCTTACAATATGGATGTGGTTCCCGGACCCTTGCGTCCATCTCCTTTGCCTTATGATGAGTTGACGATCCATATCAAGACATACCCACCTCTATCTCATCAGAACCGACATCTGCACGGCTTGGGGAAGACAGGCAGAATGTCTCAGACCGGCAGAGAGATTTTGGGCACGAAAGTGGCCGAGGAAGAGGTCATGGATGGGAGTGGGGTAGGGGATGCAGGCATGGGCACGAAGACGGTTGTCAATATCGTGGGCGGGGCGGCATGGGTGGCAATAGTGGTTGTGGTTGTGGTCATGGAGGCAGCGGGACTTTTGGCAGCAGTTTGACAGAGCCTCGCAGTCGTCATGCAAGTATCAGTTGCAATGACAGTATCGGACCAAGTACACCTTGGTCACTATCCCCTACTTCAATGGCGATTGCACAAGCCTCTAGTATGTACACGGATGGATCAATGTTCATCAATATGGAAACACCACCATTACTGCCTCAACTGATGTTTGAACAGACTGCCTTCCAAAGTAGAAACAAGTCCTCAAGACGATTCACACATCGGTCCTCCACTAGTTTCTCATCGAAGCACGAAATTGGAGCAAGGAAGATGATTGCATTGACATTGTCGAAGAAAGATGCCCACACATGTCGCAAAGTACACGTTCCCCCGACATCGTACATTAGCCACTCTTGCCCTGCCTCAGCACCCCGCTCAAACAAGAAACGATGCTCTTGTACGCCCATTGTGCATAGGCACATGCGGATGATATCATCATCTGATGGTTCGTATTTGCGCACCACTACACATTCCACGTCATTGAGGAAGCTTCGTGCAGCCGTCTTCATTAGAGGGAGAACATGAAGAGTAGCTGACTAACTTACAATCCTGCACAGTCCTCAAGACAATGCTTGCACCGATCAAGCATCTGCTGTATGACGCTTTCCGTCCAGAGAGCATGCATATCTTCACGGCAGCCGGCAATGATTGCTGTAGATTCCTCCGCTTCCTGCTCCCGGCGCTCATGACCTAGAGCCTCCTCACGGCTCCCCGATGAATTGCGCAATTTATCGAGTGCACTCTTCCATCCTGTTGATGACTGTATGTAAAACTCCTGAGGACGCTCCGAGATACCATCGAATGGCGCTGCGATCGTGGATATACCGGGTGGCACTGGGACAGGCTCCTCCACGCCACTGCCTAGATGTCGTTCAAGGTCAGTCTGCATATGTCATAGCAGGGTGAGATGCAGTTTGAGAAGTTTGTGGGTTTCAGTAAAGGCGAGCCAAGGCGGCTGTGGTTGAAGTGTGTTTTCTTCATTGTCGTCGTTATTGTCAAGATAGGCATTTGCTCCGGTCAAGTGGTGATTATCCCCATACTGGCACATACGTGCATGTGGAAATCAAGACCAGACAATGACGATGCAAATGTATGGAGATGCACATTTGTCTTTTGTTTTATCTCTATATTTCTTCTATCTTCTAACATCAATGCAGAACTGAGTTCAGCAATCACGATATGTACTGCTGTTGGTAAATTTAAATTTAAATACTTTGAGAGACCAAATAACAGTGGATTAGTTACAAAGGAGTAATAAGATTACAAGGTGACAGTTTGTAATCTTATTAGTCAAAGAGGGGTCATAGGGCTCATAGTAGCGAGCACTTTCATGGCCTGAATGGCTCAGTGGTTGAGTGGTTTCCAAACCGTATTGAGGCTCGCTTAGAGTCAGGTGCTTTCGGGTTTCCGAACCTTATGCATCCACTACTGGGATTGGCAGCAGATACTGTGTAAGGTGGTGGACCTATGCTTAACTGCAGCACATATGGTATCGATTAGGTATGAAAATGCCACCCCAAATCCCATTTTTCTTTATTTTATCTTATGTTTTTTTGTGGGTTTCCCCCAGCTGCTGTGGTAGGAGGGCCAAGTCCTAGGTTTGAGCCTGATGAAAGAAAGTGAATTTTTATTATTTTTTCCTAATAAGTTATACAATTCCCATGGCCACACTTGCCACATACAGCATGCTCGTAATTGCACAAACATGTTACTGATGGTGCGTTCCTTCATTTCTGTCTAGCTTGAACAGTGCTGATGGCTATGCAGAAGGTTGAAATCGACTTGTTCTCAAACTACAAAATTTACCCCAGCAAGGGGCACCTGTTCGTCCATGGCGACAGCAAAGTGCGTCCTCAACACAAGTTCTTTCTCCAGTTCTGATACTGACGGTGTATCTATCCCTGCAGGTCTTTCATTTCGCCAACAGCAAGAACAAGTCGCTCTTCCTGCAACGTAAAAACCCACACAAGATCACATGGACACAGGTGTACCATTGCATGCACAAGAAGGGTATCACTGAGGAGACCGCAAAGAAGCGCACACATCGCCTCTACGCCTTTACTCGTCATGCTGAAAGTAGCATCATGACCTGGTAACACAGTGGACGCTTGCT
This sequence comes from Coniferiporia sulphurascens, assembly GCA_002794785.1. Classification (NCBI taxonomy): domain Eukaryota; kingdom Fungi; phylum Basidiomycota; class Agaricomycetes; order Hymenochaetales; family Hymenochaetaceae; genus Coniferiporia; species Coniferiporia sulphurascens. The sequence goes on along the minus strand of NBBA01000012.1, from coordinate 766,642 downwards.
GGATCGGGATCTGTCCTAGTCCATCTTGAACGCCCATACCATTAGTCGTCCGAACGTGCTCATCAACGCCATTCACATGAACCCTGTACGTCTTGCTCGTTCCTTCTTCTGCGCCGGCATGATCCGGTTTTCCAATGTCCTGGGACGTCGAGGGCAGCAGCGCATCAAGGGCAGTGATAAGTTCTTCCGGGTCTGCCATGTGCTGCTGCAGTGGCGGATCCTCGCCAACCACAGTTCCGTCCACTTCCATGTCCACCTCCACTCCCGCTTGAGACGAGCGAGCATCTACACGTCCATTGGGCCCATCTTTGCTCTTGCCAAGCACATCACGGTCCGAAAGCAGTGAGCCCAACGTCGTTGTTGGTGGGTTGCCTGCGTTTGCATCTGCATTTGCTGCAGTCTCCACACTATGAACCGCACCATTAAGCACAGGGCTATCGCGCCACACAGACTCAGACTCAGTCACAAGCTTTCTCCACCTCTTCCTCAGAGGACCTCCCGGCCCCTCCTCCTCTCCCTCTCCCTCAATCCCCATGTCATGCTGCCGCGCCTTCACCAATGGCTTCACCACCCGACCCGAGCTCGATCTCATCGCAAGGCTGCTCACAGGGATACCAATTGGCATCGAGCGCCCCTCTGCCTCATCGTTGTCGTTGTGTGAGTTTGCAGCGCCATTTGTTACTGCGGTGAGCCGCAGTTCCTAATGCTCGCACTGTGTCGAGCCGTTGTTGCCAGGGGTCTCCCCTCCCTCTCCCCCTAGCTCGAAGTGTTTATGCATCTCTTCATCCTTCTCACCAGAGCCTCTCACCCCATCCAGCAGACACTCCACTGGCTCACCCTCCCCCTCCCCGTCAACATCCATCAGTTCCACCTTCACCTCAACCCTCCACATCTCCACTTCACTTGCATTCACATTTGCAGCCCGCATACCACCAGGCGCCATCCCATTCTTCTGCAACATCTCCTGGAACTCCTTCGTGTTGATATACCGCTCCCCACACCCCTTCATGCACGCATCACAATTACACATACCCATGCATCTTGGACAGCGAAACGGGGCCTCGAGATCGAAAGTTATCTCAGGATACCTTTTGAGCACAAGATTTTAAAAACGGAGGCAAGTAATAAAAATCAGTGTCTTGCCCATCAAAATAAAATAAAATAAAATAGAGAATTAGAAGAAAAAGTGGGGAGGAGTGGTGAGCAAGAGCATCGCAAAATTTTCCAATGAGTGGCATAAGCAACGCACCTCTTCTCAATGCACTTCCTACAATACGGCACCAGACACTCCTTCCCATTCTCCCTCATACTCCCACACACCATCTTCGGAAGCCGATTCCCGCTATTCCTGCACAGATGACACAACTTCTGGCAGGCCTTCTGCCTCTGAGACGGTGTAGGAGCATGTAATGGTGTAGAGGCAGGCGATGCTGAGGGTCCTGCCATGGACACTGGGCAGCCTCTGTGCAGAGTAGCCATTCTAGTGCTGGCACTAACTGCCTTGCCCTTGCCCCTACTACTGGAAAGTGGGATAGTGCTGATGATAGCAGAGGCAGATGCAGAGTCCGACTCAGACTTGGATTCGGATTCTGACTCCGACTCCGACCCTTTTTCCTCCTGTTGGACGGTGCGCCATATAGCAGATACAGCCTTCACCCTAGCTCTGTGCATCCCTACCCGTATCTCGGGGGGCGAATCACGGATGCTATCGCCACCATCACGCACAGGTACGGGAGAAGGGGAATAGGAAGGGGACAAAGCTTCAACCTTGACCTTAGCCTTGACCTTGTCACTTGCAGCTCTCCTTGACCATACGCTCACCTCCGTGTGCAGCAACACACTGTGCTCGTGTTTGGGCTCACATTTGCGTTTGTGTGTGCTACCGCTGCCTGAAGCCGAAACCAAAACCGAAGCTGAAGTGCCCCCACCCTTACCCTGTCTGCCCTGAACCTGGCCAACCGGCGCATGCCTGGCCGAAGCCGTAGCATTCTCGACCACAGGTGCAGGCATGGATGCAGACATCAATGCTGACTCACTCCTCTTACCTACCACACTCGCCCTCATCCCGCCCCTGCCATGCCCAGTTCCCCTCCCCGACTTCCCCCCTCACCTGCACCCACCTCTGCTACCAGTCTCCCACCTAGTCGTATTCTGGACCACTGTCCCCGGTCCCCCTGTCAGCGCCTGCTCCCTCGCTTCAACAAACAGTGCCTCTACGCACTCGTCCATACACACATGCACATACATGCACCCCCCACCCCCACCTCTGACTCTACCACCACTGCTGCCACTCGCACCCATGGGATTGTAATGCAGTGCCCCATGCCCAATGAACTCAGAATGCACGTACCAGGAATGGTACATCATCTTTGCTCATAGAGCTGTCCTCTTCATCTGACTGCTTGCCATTCACTTGACTGATGTGTATGCAAACCAGCGCATGTCGCCACACCAGCCTTCCAGTCCTGTGCATCACAGATTCCTTCCTTTGCACCTGGCTGTGAACATATACGTCGATAGCCCTACCTGCGGACCGATACCCCTGTAAATTAAAGTTCAGCATTACCATATTGGGAGGTACTTTGAGCAAAGGACCATGTAGCACTCACGGTATGTGGTGTCCCTGTCTGAATGAGCATGCCTTCTGTTGACTTTTGTTTCCTCTGTAAAGGACACCCAAATGTTCCTCCATTTTGAAAAATGCAGATGTGCTGATTGTTAAGCTCAACAGTTACGCAGTGATCAACGTCAGGGTTTCCTGATCATTGGGACTGGTAGTATGGCAATGGGCTTCCTAGATGTCATAAGGTGGTGATGATCAGCGATGGGGCTTCCTGATCGTTGAGAAGGTGTGTGGTGTCTTCTTAGAAGAGTCGGGTTACGACAAAGTGCCAGATGATGAGGTATAACACACAGAGGGCACTGAGGTGCATATAATGGGCTTGTATGAACAAAGAGCACAAGCTTAGGGCTTGTGCGATCTACATTACATGCTTATATGCTACTCTAAGTGTTTGCTACTGTAGGGTCTTGTATAAGGTTGTTTACATGGCTATGGAAGGTCATGGAAACCCAAGGGATGCCTTGGTAATACAGTTGAAGGTATCAGTAAGCAAAGCACATCATGATGGTGCGATATGGCATCATTATGGTGTCTTATGGTGTAAGGTGAATAAGGATGAGTAAGGAAGAGAAATGGGGGAGTTGTGCTGACTGATGATGATGAAGGGAAAGTGAGTCAGTGCAATAAGGGGAAAGTAAAGGAAAATTGTAACACTGATAGAATGGGCTGACCCTTTACCCATTCCTCTTGCACAGCCTCGTTTTGTCTTTGCGGCGATGATGATAGTGACAAGTATTACCAGACGACAATGACAACAACAATTTCAGCGCCTTTCAATGAGTTCTACCTGGTATTTCTTGTGTATATGTCAGGGGCGGGGCATGTGTAGCACATCTCTGCACGGCCCGAACGTGTTTAGCACTCCTGCCTCTCTTAACCCATTCTTGGAAAGTCTTCGGATCGACTTTTGTGGACAAATCGACAACAAAGCCATTAAATACTGAAGAAACCATTTCTCTAAGATCAGGAGGATAGAGCTGCTCGGCCCCTTCCTCATCAGACCAGAAGAGTGGCGGTCTCTGTTCATTGATTGCCTGCAACTAACTGGATTTCTCATCACTCAATCCCCATGCTTTGACATAGACTGTATGTTGTGCCTCGCTCAACGTTGCCCTGGTTTGACAGAACTAAGATTAAGTCAAATTGGCTTAATGAGCAATGAATTTCTGGGACATGTCAAAAGGCTCGAGAATCTGACAAACCCGGACCTGAATGAACCTACAGTGCTTTATATACCCCATCTGTGATAATGCCATCCTGGATCACCAGACTTTGTAGCCCTAAACCTGACTCAAGGCATCCTCTCCTTTATGCTGTACATTGTATTTGTAAATAGATCACATGTGGTACAAGAATAGTGGCTTTCCAAATAAGGAAATTAAAACTATACAGTTTTAAATCACACATCATTTGCCTTTTTGGGAAGCACACATCTTTATTGCTTACCATTACCTTCTGTTACTTTTTTTTTTTTTTTTTTTTTTTTTTCTTTTTTTTTTTTTTTTTTTTTTTATTTTTTTTTTTTTTTTTTTTTTTTTTTTTTCCTTTACATAGGCATGTAAACATACTAATACACGATAATAAAAACATAGATACATATAACATGTAACTCATACACAAGTAAGCTTGTGCTCTTTTTCATAAAATTATTGCTACCATCACTGTGTCTTTATTTGTCACTTCGTTGTACCGACTTGCTATAAGCCTCCCTTCCCATCGCCGACAGCCCCATCACGATCACCTTCGACTTACACATCTAGCCCTTGCCATCCTCATCCCGATATCACCCCGACGTCGATCCCGTTACCGTTGAGCTTACACCTTCTTGCTTACCTCTACCTCTACTTCTGTACAACAGAATGGCTGGACAAAAAAAGACAACCAGGGGCAAGAAGTCCAATGGTGATAATAGCCTTGCTTCATCCAATGAAGTAGCTAGGCTCCAGAAACAGCTTGAAGAGGCTAACAAGAGGTTAGCTGAGTCACTGGCAGAAAAATCTTCCAAGGCTTTGGAAGAGGCTAGAGCAAAAGGTAAATTGCAATTTATTTTAAACATTTATTGTTCAGTAACTCTAATTCTACACCTCTTAGCTGTGAGGGAAAGGGCAAAAACCCAGATGCAGTTGGAGGATGAAGATGATTTCCCTGCCACTCAGTTCTCTGATGGGCTTGGTGCAGAAACTGGTCCCCCAGGCCATTTGGGTCCAGGAGAACAAGAAAGTGGGCAACAGCTTTTGGATTCAGACCAAGATGAAGAGGAAAATGAAGATGGATCCTTAGCTATCCCAAGTCCAGGTACACAAAGTATCCTCACACTTAAGAGTTAGCTGTCATTATTTTAATTCTTGTATCCACAGTCAAAAGAAAGTGAACTACTGCAACTTTTGCTGAGAACTCTGGAGATGGCCTAGACCTTGTGCGCACACCCAGGATGCCTGCAAAAAGGCCTCGCAGTGATGTAAATCAGCTTTCCTTCCAAGTACACAGTATCTTACACACCTGTAGTTTATTATAACAGGTGAATTATCCAACAGAAGCACCTCAATAGTGCCTAGTCAATTTCCTCAGCCATCTGCCCAGGCTCTGTCCAGTCAGGTAGCAACACCAGCTGCAACAGAGGATGAACCAAAGGATCCAAATACAGATCTAATGGACAAGCCCACTGGCAGGAGCACCAGTTCTAGTAAAGGGGCAGTCCTCTCAGCTCTAGACCCCAGGAGCAGGTCTCAGGCCCAGGCTGCTAGCAAGATATTTAGAGCATCTATTGCTCTAGAGAATGGTTTCCCTACAAATGATGAAAAGATAGAAATGGTTTATTCTGCTTTTCGAGATGCTGCTCCATCTGGCCTTGGGCCAGGAAGTGATGAACAGCTAAGAAAATGGAATTTGGATGATCATTACAAAACCATTATATTACAAGTGGTAAGTACATATCAGGATAACAATACACTTTCAACTTACTTATCCCATTCAGGTTGGGAGAAACACTGCAAATGCAAGGCAGAACCTCAAGACAAAGGCCTCAGGGGCAGTTGTGACTGCCTTCCATCTGAACAATGGTGATCCTGCAAAAGTGGCCTCTCTTGTTAAAGTCCTTATTAATAGGGGTGCATTTGCATATGGGGGTATACATCTGGATGTGAGTAGTCTATATGCAAGATTTACTGATTAATTTTGAGTCATATTACTATTCTCTCTAGCCATTTTTTTAATGATAAACAGAAGCCATTTGCAAATCCTATTATCAGCCAGATTCTTCAAGTGCAGTGGTTTTCTTCCAGAAAGGCAGATGGTATCAAATTCCAGGACAAGTTCAACCCCATTCCTTTTCCTGTAATTGCACTTATTCTTACCTCAGTAAGTGATCTAATCCTACTAAGAATACATGCTAAACAAATAAGTACAGATTGAGGCAATTTTAATGGATTATGAGTCAGGGACTTTTTTCCAGAAAAGATTTGAAGGGGAATCATTCAGAATTATCTGGCACAAGCATTTGAAAAGACTGAATGACATGGCTTATCCCAAGAGAGCTCCCACTTATATTGCAGCAATACAAAAGCAGCTTTATAAAGATGCATGGTGAGACAGATTGTTTTAAACCATGGAATTTGAACTAAGTTTTACTTATTACTCACAAGTATACATGCCAAAATTGGGATTCCTAATGGTGGCAGTGAGGATGAGGATGCAGAGATAGACTATGCTGCACTTGAAAGATCAGTCACAGCATCTTGTAAGCCATTATTCCTATTTGTTGCTGTATTTAATGAAGACTGGGTTTGTTTATTTTTCAGAACCCATATAAACTAATCTATCCATTCTTACTTTTGCAATTATATATTATATTAGCCAATTAGGACCAAGTATGCACTGAAGTTAATATCAAGGAGCTGCTGTTTGAAATTGTTTGAATCCCCTATTAAAGTTCCTGTGCTGGCCTCTGAAGAAACAGCAGAGGCTGAAACTAGAATAAGGAGGGAGACAAGGAAGATAGTCTTGCAAATTGTGAGACTTAGGGTAATGGGGGTATGGGGGGTTGCAGTAGTGAAGAAAAGAGTTTTTGCACATTGTTCAGCTTCCATCAAGTTAAGATATATAGACACTTGTGATACAAATAATAGTTTACAAGTTGTAAGCTTCAAACTAGAGCACTCACAATGGCAAGGACATAATGATTACTAGCTGTTCTAAGCAGTGACAAGCAGGCGTATTAGTGATTTTGTTTAGTATATATACATGTCTATAAAAGGATTATTTGTATATATTTGTTTGTCATGTGACCAGCTTCTTTAAAAACTATTTCAGGGTCTTCTGCTTCTTTTATTCCTACCACCATCTTGCCATTTGCAAATATCCACAATTGGCATTTTGTGTTATGGATTACAAATCTCTTGGATAATGTGGAGGGGGATGATAGGATCCTACTACCTTCCCTCTCCCATACATTCCCATATATCACACTCACCTCTATATTAATGGCTGAGTGTCATAATGCTGCAACAAAACAATTATCTCTCATAAGGCTTCTTGCATCTCATGTGTCAAATGATTTGCATGACCTTAAAGAGTACATATCAATACATTTTCATTCCTCTACTATGGCCTTGCTTGCAGGTAGCCTTGCCATAGTTTCATTTCTTCTCAGTCTATCTCACTATGGCCTTGCTTGCAGGTGGCCTTGCCATAGTTTTATTTCTTCTCAGTTTATCTCATGTCCCATAATGTCTTGAAAGCTGACTAACCTGTCCATTCAGCCAGTGTATACTTGAGTGTTCTACCAGCACAGGTAAGCACTGACCTTCTATTATTCCAGTTAATGTCTCCTTCTAAACCTAGCTTGAAGTTAACTGCCAGGGCATAGGCAGCATCTGTTATGCTTTTTAGGTGACCTTGTATACATTGCTCAGAATCTTTTCTTTTCTTCCACACTGACTGTGTAACTGGTTATTTTTCTACATTATACTTATAGATGATTTAGATGATTTCCTGCTTGTATTCATTGCTAATAGATATGAGAAAATTTGTTCTACACAATCCAAGCAATGGTTGTGATCATCCTGTAAACTGGTTATTTGTGAGATTTCTGTAGGCCAGAGACAGCCATAAATAGTTCAAAATAGTCAAATATAGTCAGAAATAGCCAAAACATAGCTGGAAAATAGTCATAAATAGCTGGAAAATAGTTGAAAACTGACAGAAAATAGTTGAAAATAGCTGAAATAGCAAGAAAATAGTTAAAAATAGTTAGAAAATAGTACAAAATAGTGGAGAAAGGGGGCTATATAGCAATATATAGTACTATATAGTAGCCCTCCTTACTATATAGTACTATAAAGCACTATATTAGACTAAGAAGGGCTAGATTAACCTATTTTACCTATGGGCTCTATTTGAATTATATAGTGTTATATAGTACTATATAGCATTCTGGGTTTTTCCTGATGAAAGGTATGGAAAGCAGACAGGAGTAACAGGAACATTATGTAATGATGGTTCTGTACAGTCTGCACCAATTCCAATCCTTCCTGCACCAAGCCGATGAGTCCAACTGGTCATGTGCCAAGTCCAACATGCATGTCAGTACCACCTGTTGGGTTGGAGCAGCTTCCTGTGCATCAGCTGATAGATGCCACTTGTCAGGATGTGTCAGTGTCGAGCAGTGTTCCTGCACATCGGCTCTGCCAAGCAGGGTGGAGTGGCCATGTTGGATTTGTGTTGGTTGTCGATTTGTGTTGGGTGATCGTGGTGAGCCCCTAGGCTTACACCCCTCCCCCCTCTGAAAAATAGTCCCCCCTCTGCAGGGAGAAGTGGTGGAATGGATAAAACAGAAAGAAATATGTGAAGGGAAGGCAAGGAGAAAAGTGGAAAATTGCAAGAAATGAAATTAAGCAGTCTGCTCTCAGTGCTGCTCCCAAGCCTCCAAAATGAGCAGAGCAGATTCGCACAGCTCCATGTGGGACTTCCACTCTTGTCCCTGGTTCCCCCAGCCCTTCCATCAGACTAGGAACTGGGTTCCACACCCCTGCCTGCACTCATCTACAATGGAGTCAACCTCAAACTCATTCCAATCTTCATCTACTGGGCCAGGTCATGCAAGTGCCTGCCCAGGGAAAAGAGCATCATCATTGGGAATGAAATGTCGGAGTTGACTGGCATGGAACCCTGGGAAGGTTTGTGTTAGGACCAAGGGTAACCATGGTTAGCCGATGGAACAAGTAGTCGAGATAGAGATGAGGCATGTGATTGAGTCAAGAATAAGTTGGTAGATGTTGGTACTTCGCTCAGGAGAAGTCTGAGAGAATTGAGAAGGTGAATTAAACTGGGGCTCTAGGCTGGCCTAGGCCCTCCTTATATACATGTAGAAGAAGCTCTGCTTGAATACACTCCACAGTGGATGCTCCACAAGGCTCTGCACTTGGAGCTATGATGCCTCACAGCATTGTCATAGGCCCCAGTGACTTGGAGCTGTGTACCAGTGCAAATGACACCATAAGGTGATCATATGAGAAATAACTATCCATGATTGGCCATTGGTGCTCCACTGAGCTCCACTGCGCTCCATGCGCTCCACTATGCTCCACTAGGCTCCACTGAGCTCATAGTGAAGTCATATGCTGTCATAATGACTCTACCATGATGCTTAGGCTGTGCGCATCACCCCACTGTTACAGCATGCTACCCTGTAGACTTATGTGCTGGTGGCTTGTTGTTGATATGCTGCTTAACAGCTTGATGATTGGTAAGTCGTTAACTTGTCTTGTTGGCCTCCTGTACTGGTTCCTGCATATTGTCTTGTCGTCTTGGACAATTGTCCATTTAGGGTTTGTGGCTGGCTTCGGTAAGCGCTTCGGTTCCTGCCGAGTGTGGCTTAATTGTGTAATGTGATATCAGCTAAAGGTCCATAGGCGGGTACCTTCCAGTCAGTGTCCTGTTGTCAATCATGTTATCCGGCAGTTCATTAATGTGGTTTATCCTAGCGATACATCTCATGTATCCTGGAGGTGCTGCTGGTGGTGATCCATTTGATAACCATAGTGTTATCACATAAAGATTAACATTGCTGATCTGTTGATCAGTGGTCATTGATCCCTTTGCTGATAGATTCTCAAAGAGGGTGATTACCTTTGCATGTAATCTGTGAGTGTTAGCTAGGAATGTATTGTCCTGCAATGTCCTGTATGGGAAAGATCCTGAGACCACTCATAGGTCACATTCCTTGTCATGTATGTGCGGGTTCACTATTGTCTGGACATGGATGTTGTGCAAAAACTCCTGTACATTGAAGATGTACATTTGTACTGTGTGTGTTACCCTGACCTCTGTGCCATCACCTATAGGGTCTACAGCATGATCTGTAGTTACCTGGCAGTTCGTGTACCCTGCCATGTAAAAGCATTTGGTTATTACTGTGTTAAATGCTTCCCATGATTGATTGTATGTGGTCTGGCATCAGTGGCAGAGTCTTGATGTGTCAAGAGTCTTTAGTGGTCACTTGAGCATCATGATTGGCCTGATGTTCCCAGGAAGTCCTGGTTTTCTAGTTACTTCCATCCCCATGTTGAATGATCGCTGGATAGTCTCCATGGGAGTCCCTTCCTGTATTGGTAGTTGCTGGTGCCATTGTCTAAGCTTGTAGGCAAGCTTATACATCAATTCCTAACAGTTTGGTTGGAGTCGGTCAGCTCCAGGGTGTACTCCGACTTCTCTGGGAATGCTGCCAAGATGGTATAGGGCCCATTGTAGCAGGGTAGGGCATCCCATGGGTGCAGGTCACCCACAGGTACCCACAGGTAGACCCATGCCATTACCCACAGGTATGGGTACCTGTGGCACAGGTACTGTTAGTAAATTGATGAAAATCATGATCACCGGATTGACAGATTAGCAAGATCGACATGGAGAGACCAGTAAACATAATAGATACCCAGGGAATGTGTCAGTGATGTAAAGACACAAATCTAATTAGCTGGAAGGTATTCAACATAGCATGTGCAATGATAGGCATAAATGCGGGATACGATAACTGTCAAATCATATTTGATCACACTACAAGGGAAGTACCAGTAATGGACAAACAAGAAATTGTAATCAAACACAAAGCCACAATGTTCTCTTACCAATTAAACAAGTGGGTAATCAATGCTTACATCAGAACTAGGATATGTAATCAACCACATAATAACTTATGTTATCAACAAACGGTGATAGCACAAACTGATTATGCCAAGAATGCTAACCAAATAGTTCACAATATCAATAAGCAATTATGAGAACAAATGTTTGCATACATGAACACCTTTGTAGCCAAAGGACACACAGCAGTAGATCAAAGAGAAGAAGGAACACCTCAAATGATGAGCATGGACAGAGAGATCCTAATGTGTTGGATGAATGAGGAACCATCATATTGAGTCATGGCAGGTTACAATAGAATTGTAAACCTTATGAATACAGGGCCTGAAGAACTCTTTATGCTAATAGACAATAGGACACCAGAGCAAACCCCTTTCACCAATATCATTAATCTATAGATGGAATGACTCAATCTTAGTCTATGGTAATAAGTAACAAGCCACAATAAGATTCAGAAGGCTAGCATAAACACTGAGCCACACAAGTATATCTAAGTGTTCAACTAAGAATAGCTGATGGAAGCATGGTGATCAATTGAAGACATAATTGATGGGAGCCACAAATAATGCATTGCACAGGAGAACTGATTAGGAAACTAGTAGAAGCATTTAGGTAAAGGTAGTATCCAAGACTGGTTACCTTAGGTATTATGCTTTATGACTCAATGGAAACTAGGGGAAGGTTCTAGTAAGGATAAAGATAGCACAGTAGGCTGTAGAATGTACTGGAAGATGTCATTGACTTGTAGGAAGCTAAGAATAGTAAATAGCATGTACAGGATTGTACCAGAACATTCCTATGACTTACAAACACATAGTAGTATGTAGTGGTACATACTAGAATGTAGTAAATAGACTACAACATGTAGGGTATAAAAGCCCAATGTAAAATTGTGGTAAAAAGCAGTTTAATTCACTCTTGTCTCTTACCACCATCATCAGCTCTAACACTCTAGCAAGTGAAGGGTACTAAGCCTGCCCTAAACTAACTAGTGTCATTGTGTGAATCTGTTATCACTTGTTTCTAACCCTTAATCAGGGAGCGAATCTAACAGGTACCCATTTCCCATGGTTCAGCATGGGTCATGGGTCAGGCACTTGCCCACCTGCTGGGTACCCACAGGTAATGCCAACCTGTTGCTAAATGCGGCTGGGCAGTGGTGTCACCAGCATCTTTATGGAGGTCCTTATTGGACAAAAATCCATGCATTTGCAATGAATTGCTGACAAAGCAGTTATAACCAGTTATTTTGAATTATTTGATTATTATTTTGAATTACAAGGAATTACAAGGAATTATTTTGAATTATTTTGAACTAAATGGAATTATTTGTGATTATTCCCATGAACCCTATAACTGCATATAACTAGTTATAACTGATTATGGATTGTGGAAAGCAGTTGCAAGTTATAACTGCTGGTTATAACTGGTGATGAACCCGGTTGCAAAGGCACCGGCACAGCCATCACCACACGTTATGGCCGGAGCTTTCGCACAAATCCGGTCATCACTAGTTATAATCACGTGTTATAACTGGTTATAACTAGTTATATAACCAGTTATAACTAGTTATAACCCAATTCCGTGTGCAATGCCCAACTTATTGTCCAGTAAGGACCCCCAAACATCTTCATCCACAACTTCAACACTCACCTTCTGCCCTCCCACTTCAGTCGCTGTTGCCACTGCCGATGTCACTGCATCACTCAGGCATGCCCTATTATAATGGTATGTAGGTGTGCTCATGGTGCTACCAAGATTACTTACTGCCAACTTGACACCACAGGTTGTCTTATCATTGAGCTGCTCGACTACATGCTGGCAAAGGTAAAGGATCCTGTGCTGGAGAACCCAGACATGCAGCGGGTCATTCTGCATCCCATCATTCTGTCTCTCTCCAACACACCCACTTCCCCCCTCACAACATCCTCCTCCCTGTCATTTGTGATATGCTGCTCATCCAGCAAGCTCAACATCCACCACCCATATCACTCATGTCCCCGTTCCCAAGACGTTTCGCTGTGCACAGGCGCAATCCCTCTGCGCCAGCTGCAGTTGTCCAGGTCCAACCAACAAAGATACCTGGTTGGACTGTGTTGGATGCGGAAGCTTTAGATAACGAAGTGGGTTTGCTGGTGTGTCATGGCACTGTTAATACAATGTATTGCTTCTCATTCACCCTCTGACCATCAAACCTGCTATGTACTTCAATGCCTTTGTGTCTAGACCTCGATCTGTGTCTAATGTGTGTTGTCGACAGCACACTTCATGTGTCTACCCCCAATGTGTTGTTATTATTTTTGATTTTTCTTCAATGATGTGGCCAGTGGATGCATCCTCTGGCCATGGGAACTGCCTTCCCTTTTCTGTCACAGTCCAGTGGACATGTCCACTGGACCCATGAGAACCTCCTTCTGTTTATGGTAACTGGGTCCAGTGGATGCATCCACTGGCCCGTGGGAACCTACTTCTTCTTATGGTAACTGGGTCCAGTGGATGTGTCCACTGGCCTGTGAGAACCTCCTTCCCTTTATGGTAACTGAGTCCACTGGACATGTCCAGTGGACCCTCCTTACATAATCTGTAGTTGCAAAAGCAGCAGACCAGTGATAGTGTCCATTATCTTTTACACTCATCACTGGACTGCAGTGGGCTTTGTCCCTTTAGTGTTGTGCTCATTCTCTGCACTCAACACAATGTCCCACCAGGTCTTGAAAGAACAGATGAATTCCATTAGAAACAACTTTGTACATCTGCCTGGGCTAAGGGCCCTCCTCAGAACACCTCTGCAGCATCATCACCATGCTCTCAGTTGCCAGTGTCTATCACTCAGATTCAGTTGCATTTGAGTAGATTGTTGTAACTTGGGAGTTTCAAGGATTCAGTCAGTGTCAGTGTTAAGCCTACTGATTAGGTAAGGCTTAATAAGTGATCAGTGAGGATTGACCAAATGATACAAGGTAGAGATGAGATGATGATTGAGCAAGGGTTTCCCCAAGGACTAGTAAACTGGTGGACTGGTGACTGGTAGCATAGTATCCCACAGAGAAGATAGTAAACAAGTAGGCTCTATCGAATGAAGAGCACAAGCTTTAAGGCTTAGTGCTCTGAAAGTGAGTCCTTATATACATGTGTAGAAACCTATGGAACATGATGGAAGGCTGACTGAGTGAAGACAGAGGTCAGTCAGCATGGAAGGAAATAGAAACTGGTAGAAGAGTCTGACTGATCATGAGGCTAGGATCAGTCAGCAAAGATGACTAATGCTGATAAAGGTGATGAGTAAGGGAAATTTGTAACAGTCAGGATTGTGAGTGGGCCAAGGAGCAGTGTACCCCCATCCAAGGCTGGTATGTTAATCAGCCTTTTTTCCGGATGTTGCAAATGAAGAACACTGTCTCAATGAAATCATGCTTCCTGCAAAAACAGGAAAGACAGCTGGGTCCAAGCATTGTCTTGCACTCTATTCAATGCTGGCCTCTGTTGCCCCAATGCCTGACATATCCCCAGTTCTTGCCGAAAATGCATGCAGACGAATGCATTAGCAGTGCTGATGCATTCATCTGCATTGTTAATGATGCAGTTGACCATTGTCAACTGTGTAATTGTATGTTAGCTATAGTTATATTATATTATCTGACATTTTTTTGCACAGGTATCTGCACAGGTACCTGCAGGTACCTGCATACATTGACCTACAGGTATGGGTCACCCGTGGTGCGGGTCATGTGTGGGTGCAGGTAGGGCCCTTGGGAAGTGCATTGCCCATGCCATGGGTGTGGGTCAACCCATGGGTGCACCCGTGGAATGCCCTAATGCTCTGGCATCAGCACTTTGCACATCTCAATCATGAAGACATGTGCAAACTTGTGAGGGAGGACATGGTGAAGGGTATTAGTTTGAAGTTGAAGGACTCCCCTGACCCTATTTGTGAGCCATGCTTAGCTGGGAAGCAGCATCATCATGCTGTTCCATCTTCAGTGAAAGTCACTCACTATATTGGTCCTCTTGAGCTGGTTCACTCTGATGTGCATGGACCTCTTCCTGTTCAGTCGCACATTGGCCACTATAAGTACTGGATCACATTCATTGATGATGCCATGTGCTTCTGGGCCGTCCTGCCACTGCGGGAGAAAAGTCATGCCTTTGCTGCATATCTACAGTTTGAGGCCTATGCTGAGAATCAACTTGGCCTGAAAGTGAAGCGGTTAAGGGACGATAAGGGAGGCAAGTACATTCCTAAGAAGTGGGATCAACATTGCGTGAATAAGGGTATACAGCAGCAGCACACTATTACTGGGGAACCCCATCAGAATGGAGTTGCAGAGCATGCTAATCGTACTCTGTCAGAGAGCATAACTACCATGCTCAATGAGGCACATTTTCCTGCAACCTTCTGGTGGGATGCTGTAGCTGCTTTTGTCCATGTTCACAACTGTTCTCCAACATCTGCATTGAAGAATGCCACTCCCTTTGAGATGTGGTTCAAGTTGAAACTGGATGTCTCCCATTTTTGTGTCTTTGGCTGCACCTCCTATGTGCATGTCAAGAAAGACAAGTGGAAACAGTTGGAGTCCCAAACACTTAAGTGTGTCTTCTTAGGGTACCCCCCTGATTACAAGGGCTGGCTATTCTGGAACCCAGTTGCTCGCAAGACAGTCATTAGTGATTCAGCTGAATTTGATGAGCAGGTGTTCCCAGGTAATTCTACTCAGCCAGTGGACCTTTCTGTCCCTACTGGAGTGCCTAGTCGCTTTCCTGGTTCTGTGGAGCATGATGATGAGGTGAGAGATGAGCCTGATTTGGTGGGAGCTAATCCTCCTGCTCCTGTGCACCCTGCTCCTGCTGGAAATCCTGCGAATACACTGCCACCTCTGCCCCCAAGTAACCCTTCTTTGCCTCCTTCTGCACCTATAAAGTGGGAGCAAGCACCTTCCTCTCCTCCACCTTGGCACTATCCTTTTTTTAAATTTTTTTAAATTATTCCTACAGAATTACATAATACACCTGCAGCCCCAAAGGGGCTGCCTGTAAACTATATAACTACGGAGGTGCCTGTCATTGCACATCGTGCAAAACTGGGCGGGGCATGTGCCTCCCAAGGGAGGCCTCATGTACTAACATGCCCTATTGAAAGAAATAAAGAAGGAGGGAGGAATACATATCTTGACGCCCATGCCAAGGCAAATGAAAGCAGGTAAGGGAGTAGATTAGAATTGAAAAGGGGAGGGCACTGATGCCATTCAGGAAATCAATGAGGAAACCAAAAGACAATCACAAGTCAGAGGGAAATGGGGGAAGCATACCTGAGAGCTCCAAAAGGGCTGGGTCCGTGTCCTGAGTTTGTGGTCTGAGGTAGCGACGCATGTATCCCCTAAGGAGGTCCAGGTCGAGTCCTTTGTCAGTTGGGTGACCATCCAGGTCCATGGTGGCGAAAGCCAGGCAGATGGATCCTGTTAAGCTCAACGGTTACGCGGTGATCGACGTCGGGGCTTCCTGATCGTTGGAACTGGTGGTACGGCAACGGGGCTTCCTAGATGTCGTAAGTCGAAGGTGATCGTCGATAGGGCTTCCTGATCGACGATGTGGACACGAGATGCTTCTTAGCAGAGTCGGGTTGCGACGAAGCGACTAGTGGCACACTGGCGCACAGTAGACTGGTGGTAGCAGATAATGGGCTTGTATGAATGAAGAGCACAAGCTTAGGGCTTGTGCTACTGAAGTTACATGCTTATATACTACTCTATGTGTTTGCTACTGTAGGGTCGTGTATTAGTATGTTTACATGGCTATGGAAGGTCATGGAAACCCAAGGAATGTCTTGGTAATACAATTGAAGGTATCAGTAAGCAAAGCATGTCATGATGGTGCAATAAGGCGTCATCATGGCATCTTATGGTGTAAGGCGAAATAAGGATGAGTAAGGCAGAGAAATGGGGGAGTTGCGCTGACTGATGATGACGAAGAGGAAGTGAGTCAGCACATAAGGGAAAGTAAAGGAAAATTGTAACAGATCCTGCAGTTCGGTTGGAAATGCGGTTGAGATGCCCCATCAGCTTAAGCCAGTGGCACAATACAGGGAGGCGGCACTCATCTGCCCACTCGGAGTGGTGGACAGGCAAGGGGGCACGAGGGGGCCAGACGTGGTGAATCCAAGGCTAGAAGGTGGAACACCCGCCCAGAATGTGAGCAGTTGTCTGTGCTGGCCAGGGTGGGTGATTGTGCCACTGGCAGTGCAAGATCAGGCCATGCATGCGACGGTAGGCTGAGTCGAAGCTCAGCCAGTAACCCCCATAGGGACCAGCGCGGCAGAGAACCTGAGTGACTGCTGACAGCTCATGGTGGGGGTGGTCCACTGAATGCAAAAGGAGCTTACAGGGATCCCTGGAAGGGACACCATGAACAGCCAAGTATTTGTTGGCCGTAGAGGCAAGTGGGTGGGTGAGGGAGAGGGACCAGCATTCCATGAGGGTGTTGGTGGCCTGCTCCTTCAAAGCGGATATGGAGGGTGCAAGGGTAGAGGGGGGGAGCTCTGTTGCTAGTTTCACTTCCAAGTCAGCCCACTCATTGCCAGGGATGTCCTCATGGCCAGGGCACCAAATGAAGTGGGCAGTGACATTAGGGAATGAATCTAGAAGAGTCTCAACCCCAGCCTTCCAGTTGTGGAGGAGGTGAGCGCCCAGTGATGGGGCCCACATGTGGATAAGATGGAGGGCGGCTAGCGAGTTGGAGAAGAAAAAGATGTCCGATGTACCCACAAGCTGTTCCCTGAGGTGATGGGCCACCCAGTCCGGTGCTGAGGTAAGCGAAATTATCTCGGCATCCGTGGCTGTGGCGGGGGTGGGGGACGCCAGGCGGATGGACCCAAGTCAACAGGGGCCTTGCATGGTGCAGATGGCAGATCCTGAGTTGTTCCCAATGTGTGAGCCATCAGTAAAGATCTGCAGGGAGAACTCGGAGCAGAGGGCACATGCTTGTTCCACAAAATGGTTGTGAGTGTCATGTGCTACTGGGGGGGGTGGGGGTGGAGAAGGTAATCTGACCTCGCCCAAAAGCAAGGGGGTCCATCCATGGGGGATGTGTGTATGCTGGGGCCGGTTGAACTCAAGGGACACGGACCTGCAATGAAAGGGAAAAAGGGGTGTTAGCCAAGGTGTTAAAACGATGACAACCAATAGAGTGGGGGGTGCGCCATAGGTGCAGTGCATGGGATGTTTTTAAATACTCAAAATAAAATGAAAGGGGAGGGGTAGAACATAAGAAATTAGTGGAATGGGGGGATGTGCCCTTGTAGACACCTAAAATCCATCTGCAGGCCATGTTTTGCATGGTCTGGAGGCGGTTTACCAAAGTTTTCTGTTGCTGTCCATGATACCAAACTGGTGCACCCCAGGCAAGAACTGAGCGCACACAGGATGTGTAAAGATGGCAGAGGAGGAGGGCTGAGATACCGTGTTGGGTGTTGCTGAGAATGCGGAGGGCAGCAAGTGTTGAGAGGCCCTTGGATTGCATGCAATCCACATGAGGGCGGAAGGAGAGGGAGGTGTCCCACCAAATACTGAGCCATCGGAGGGGGTTGGATGGTCAGATGAGTGTGGTTGCGTCGATTTGGATACCTGTGGTGTCCCAGCCATGGTAGCCAACACACCGTCAAGGTGGGTGGAAATGGATGGCTTCTGTCTTGGCGGCTTCGATGTTGAGACCGATTTCGCCAAAGAGGCCATTGAGTTGTTGGTAAGTGCGGGCCAGGGAGCGACAGTTGGATGTCACCAAGGAGCCTACACAGACTAGGAGGTGATCATCAACATATGCGAGTGCCATGGTCCCTGGTTGTTGGAAATGCTGGAGGACAACACCTGCAAAAATGGTTGATAAGATGGGGGAGACTGGGGAACCTTGTGGGATCCCCAGATCGGGTTTGGGGGCAGTGGGAAGGGTGGTGCCATCAAATGCGACAGCAACCTGCTGGTCCACCATGAACGAAAGGCACCAATCCGCCATGTTGCGGGGGCAGCCCATATCCAATAGTTGCCGGTGTAGGAGGCAGGGGTACACTGAGTCAAAGAAGCCCTGTATGTCAACCACTAGGGCCGAACACACCTGGTTCTTCATATGGGCACCTTCTGCAATCTGTAAGAGGTGTTGGGTGGCATCATAGACTGAGTGGCCCTGACGACCACCATATTGGTTTGGTGGCAGCCAGTCCTGCTGGTTGGCAAGGAACTGGAGCCGGTTAGCAATAATTTTTTCCAGGAGCTCACTGAGTGTCTCCTCAAGGGTAATGGGCCAATAGGATCTCGGCAAGAATGGGTCCTTCTTGTTGGGCTTCCGGAGCATTACTACTTTTGCTGCCCACCAGCATTTAGGGTGGTACCCCAAATGCAGGCAGTCATTGAAAAGCGATAGAATCTTGTCAGGGTAGGTGTCCACCACCCATTTAAGGGGGTGGTAACCAATACCCGAGAGGCCCAGAGCCAACAAGTTGGAAGTGTCAGCCAGTGCCCCCATGAGCTCTGTGAGGAGGACCGGCAGGGCAGCTGGGGGAGGGGGAGGTGGCAGAGTAGGGTCCGCAGCCAGGGGAGGAGGGGGCAGTAAGAAAGTGCTGCGAAACAGCTCACCTCTTTCATTGTCTGACTGGGTAAAGGTCCCATCTCGATGCTGAAGCGATGGGATGGGTGATGTATGGGTCCCAAGGCCGCATTTGGCCCAGTTCCAGATGTTGGAGGGATCTGCTTCAGCAGCTTGCTCAGCATAGAAGTGCCATTTAGCCACCTGGACGCCTCTTTTGAAGGCGCGCCTTGCTGCAGAGCGCTGGCAGGGGGTGGTGGCTGATGTGATGGCCCCAAGTAGTCGTTTACACTTGGGAGTCCACCATGGGACTTTGGTCTTTGATGGCCAGGCGATTTTGGTGAAGGGTTGTAGAGCGGTGGCCATGGCACTAATCACAGCTTCGGCTTTGTCATCCAGGGTGGCGGTGTCACTGACCAGGAGGTGGAAAGCTGTTTCAAGGAGGGGGAAGGCAATGTCAGTCCATTCTTCCCTGTTGGCTGAGAGGAGCTGGCATGTCTTGAGGATGGGAGGAGGGGGCCAAGAAGGCAGGGACCAGCGCAGGATTGCATGATCCGACAAGGGGGAGGTGGTGGTGGTGACCGAGTCCATAATGAGCTCGGGGGAGACTGAGGGGGGGGCCCAGATCATGTCTATGGGGCACCACCAGCAGTTGTCGATGGGCCGAGAGTCAAAGTCAGGAGGGTGGGATGGCTCCAGGCCATGTCCATGGAAAAAGTCATCCAGGGGTTGCGCCCTGCATGATTCCTCCCGGGAGGCAGAGAGAACGGACCATGAGTGGTGGTGATGGTTGAAGTCACCTGCCACAAATAGAGTGGTGGCTAGCACCAAGGGGAGGGTAAAAAGAAATGACTCACCTGGGTATTGGGTGGGGGCTCCTTGCTGCTCTGGGGGTGCCATGCCATAATAGTTGCACACCCTGAGGGTGGAATGAGAGCGGATTTCCACAGTTAGTACATCAGTGCCATTTGAGGCGGTGCCAAGGACTGACCAGGAGGTGTTGGGAAGGGTGCGGGAAATATATGTAACCACTCGAGGTCAGGTGGCTGGTGGGAGGATGGGGACGAAACCGGGGATGGTAGGCACGTGGAATACCAGGGTGCCAGCAGGGTCAGTGAGAGATGGTTGTGATCCGACTTGATACCAGGGGGGTTCCTGAATAAGAAGAAGGTGCGGTGGGGAGGGGTCATCGGTAAGAAGAGGAGTTAGTGACTGAATTGCTGCAAGTGAGCAGGCAGCATTCCACTGCAGAACATGGAGGCCCATGTTCATTAGTACTCTTCGTCCATGTCATGGTTGGTTTCCTCTGCCAAGGCCGCCTTGATTACACGGAAGCGTTTCTTCTTGGGGCATGCGGGGAAGGTAGCTGGGTGGTCGCCGTTGCAGTTGCTGCATTGGCGGGGGTGGGGGTACATGTCGCCCTCCACTGCATCAGCAGCACAGTGGACGCAGGACTTACAATGATTATGGGTCAGGTGCTGACCTGCACATTCGGTGCAACATGCCTGAGCTTTGCAGCCCTTCGTTCTGTGACCCAGGCCCTGGCATCGCTCACATTGAGTGAGTGTGGGGCAGACTGGGGGGACCGAGAGCTTGAGGGAGGTTCCAAACATCCACACCCAGTTGTGCCTGAGCAGGTGCTCACAGATGGAGCCGTCCAGGTCGATGAAGGAAAAAGAAACCGGGCATGTCTCCAAATTGGGGAGGTGATCCTCGGTGGCTGTGTAGTGAGGGGCGATGACAAATTCGAGGTGTTTCAATGCTGGGTTGTGCATAACCTCGGCCAAGAGTGTCTTCTTGTTGATGGTGTGGGTGTTCTGCCCAAAGAAGTAGTCCTTGGTGGGCACCATGGAGATGCACAGGGTTGGAAGCCAACCAGAAGTTGGCAACACTGAAGTTCAGCCTAAGACAGAAAGGACAAAGGTGTCTTTGTTGCTGTCAGATAGACTACATACATTCCAAGCTAATACTGCTCACCTTTCACCCCTTGACCTCTTACCACCATCATCCCACCCTTTGCACAGCCACTCTTGCCACCCCTAAACTCCCTGGGTTAACCACCCACACCAGTTCCCCCTCACAGTAGACATCTGTTGAGCTGTTTTTCATCCAACTTCACCCATATCCACTTCCCTCTCCCATCTCCCCCTATCCCCCTTAAATTTTCTTTTCCCTCATGGCGTCCTCTCAAACCCCATCTCTCAACAGCCCCAGATTTGCCAATACCCCCAAAGAAATGCATGCCTACAACTCTATGTCTCCTAACATTCCAGCCTCTCACTCTCCTCCTCATCCTCTTCCTTCTCCTCCTACAGAAAATACTAACACTAACAAAAACACAGAAATAACAGGATATCAGCAAATTCTTCCATCTTCTCAATCTCCATCTGTTTTATCTATGCCCACCTCTCAAGACCCTTCCTTCAATGCTCACTTCAAAGACTTTTCGTCTACCTATGCTGATTACTCTGAAATTACTCTTGCTGTGCCCACCTCCACCCCTATGGACATCGTTTTTCCCCTTGACTCTCAGTCTCTCCTGCAGGCCACCTCACCTCTTACACACACCCCTCAAGAACACGTTTCCCCACATGCCCCTATTCTTTCACATCAAATTTCCAACCAATCACAATCGTCTTCGTCATCAGAACATCCCTCACAAAATCGCCGAACCCTTCAATTCACACCATCACCTGACGAAGAAGCCATGGAAGATCGCATCCTCAAATCCGAAACCCGTGATGCACTCGAAAACATTCTTAGCCCTTGCTCCTTTGAGGAATGGACTCTATCTATCGAACAGCTACTTTCTCTCATTTCAAACACCTGGCCATCACGTTTCAATCAACACCTCACTGACCATTCCATGAATTCTTTAGCGAATGCCATTCAGCTTTTTCATCTCCATTTCATACCGTCTTCCACCTTGGTCACCATCGTACACCCTGCCGAACCAACCCTTCTGATAACCTATCACAAAACTAGTATTGATGACACTGGACAGTTTGACTTCAAAGTTCGTAACCCAATCCTCTACCCTGATTCTATTCAAGACAATGTCGTTGAACCCACGGCTGCCACCATTACTTCCAGTCCAAACTTCACCACTATCAGCTCAATGATTACAAATCTACAATCGACCCTTCAGGAACAAGCCCGACAACACGCTAAAGATCTAGAACTTAGGATTATATCACAAATGGTTCAACTTGAAGAAACTGTAGCCACATTCCTCCCTCCTACTGGACCCAGTCATTTACTGTCAAATACTCCTTCTTGACATGTATCATTTACAGATGAAAATTCTTACGAAATTGACAACGTCAGCCACAGCTTTATTCAACCTCCACCGGTCATTCCTACTCCGACCTGTGTTCGCCCATCGGGCCCGAGACAACGAACTCCTTCACCGGTTACTCTCCACAACCCCGTTGCAGACCAACCCATCAGTACAATGTCATATAAAGACCACCTTGGTATCAATATGCCAACTACCCAACCTAAATTACTACCTTCCGCTCCAGCATCGATATCCACTCTTACCCGTTATGTGGCTCGCTTTCAAGGACAAAATATGCCTTTATCTTCTTGCCCGAATTCAAAAACTCTCATCGACCATATCCAGGCTAAACTTGACCGTATTCCTACCGCAAGACACATCCGTATCATTGGCACTGACTGGAACATGTCAGGCAACTGTATCTTTTCCTTCCCCAGCAACATTTCTATCAACTCCATTAACGCTATCATTCCCATACTTAAAGACGCCTTTGAACTTCGACCCAATCATCCGCTGACCATCACCTGCGACATTAAATGGTCCAAAGTTATCCTCAGCAACATTATCACATCAAATGGTCCGAACTTGCCTATTTTTTCTGAACTCAAAATTCTTCGCTCTCTCCTTCTAAACGACTTATTCCGTTCCTTAAAAATTACTCAACCACCTCGCTGGGCTCGTAACCCGGAATTCATCACAAAACCACGTTCATCCATATCTTTCGCATTCGAGGACCCTAATGGGGATTTATTATGTAAAGTCACTACATCCGTCTTCTTTATTTTTGGCCAATCCACTGTTCCGCTCATCTGGAAAGACAAACCGTGATTCTCTCAATGCACGAAATGCTGGAAGTTTGGTCATCTTACCATCAATTGCACTCAACCTATAGGATGCTGGTACTGTGCTTCAAAACACCACCTTACCTCTCAACATCGGGAAATGTGTTCAGGATGCTCTAGCACTCGTTACCAAGATAATCAACCCTGTGACCATTTCCATTGCATTAACTGCTCTGGCGCTCACCCAGCGGATTCCATCGACTGCCCTCAGCACGCCCTATATTTCAATCGTAACCCAGCGCCTGTCTGCATGAATATGTCTTCTCCACCGTCTCCTTCATCATCTAACCCGAACCTTATTCACATCCATCCATCTCATTGTCAATTCATTTCTGACCCAGCTTTCATTTGTTCTACTTCCCCATCCATGCAGGTTGACCCCCACAACTCAGTTCACGACGACATCTTATGAATCATACGGCCCTACGCATACTTCAGCTCAACGTAGCAAAAAGCGGTCCTCATACTACTCGTCTTCTTAACAATCCAAACCTTCATATTCTCGCACTTCAAGAGCCTTTTATTGGTTTTTCAGGTTTATCGCGTTCCGATTCTTCCCCAGACGGCGTTCCTATTTTGCTTCCAATTAAACATCCAGCTTGGGACTATTTTATTCCGTCTTTCGATCCTCTTTCTCCCATCAAACCTCACGTTATTATTTACATCCGAAAATCATTCCCTCATCTTTCAGCTATTTCACGCCAAGACATCACTAACCATAAAGATTTCATGACCATCGACATCACATACCTCGAAAAAACTTTCCGTCTTATTAATTGTTACAACTATGGGTCTGGCATTCTCAGTGACAACATTTGATTCCTTATCGACATCGAACTTGAATATGATATTCCGACATGCATCATGGGCGACTTCAATATTCATCACTCGGAATGGGCTCTTCCAAATCGAACTATTCGACGATCATCATCCGAAGCCGACAATTTCCTTACGTGGACTCAAGACCAATCACTTTTCATTCTTAATGACACAGACTTTCCCACTCGTAAAGGCCAACATCAACAATCCGATTCCATCATCGACCTTATGCTTTTAAATTTCACTGCAGTTCTTTCTGACTTCTTTTATGATTGGACCTGCGTCGACATGGCAGCATATTCTTCTGACCATATACCAATTACTCTTGCCTTTTTACCCATTAATTCTGATTTTAGTCCAGAAGATACGACCATCACTTACAAATATGACCCAGAACGCAAACAAGAATGGATCGAAAAATTCAGTTTTCACCTCGACGAACAACCTTTACCCTCTTTCGACAACGACGCTTCAGTTTCTAACTTCGCGAACCAACTCACTAACATTATTACATTAACAACTTCAGAAATCATGCTGCAGACAACTACTTTGACTTTTACTTACTCATACTGGTGGAATGATGAATGCGATCAAGCAATATGCGCTTTCCGGGACTGCTCTGACAACTTCGAAAAAGAACACCTCCATAAAGAAGCTCGCGCCATTTTCAAGAAAGCAAAACAATCATGGGCAACCTCCATTCTCGAAGGCGCTTCATCCTACGACATATATTGTTACGCTAAGTGGTCATCCGGTAAACGAAAAACACGCACTCCACCCATCCTATACAACAACCAATACGCGCACACTCCAGAACAACAAGCAGAGGTTTTTCATCAATCATTTTTCTCAACATCGCCCCAACCCAACGTGACTGCTCTTCCTTATGATCCACCCAAAAAACCGACTCGAGCGTCTCCACAAATCACCCAAAACGAAATCAACACGTGCCTCAACCTTACTCATAACAATTCAGCACCGGGTATTTCCAATATATCTTATGCATATCTCAAATGGGTAAATGCGACACATCCGACTATCCTTTTTAATCTTTTTAATGAATGTTTTTCTCATCATCCTCACCCATGGAAAAATGCTAACATCGTCCTCATTCCTAAACCAAACAAAACTGACTCTAGCAACCCAAGGTCATACCGTCCAATTGCCCTCCTCGAATGCATCGGAAAAATTCTCGAAAAAATCATCGCCAAACGCCTCACATGGGATGTTGGCTGTTTTAACCTTGTTCCTACAGTTCAATTTGGTGGTCGTTCTAATTCTTGCACTATCGACGCTGGCCTCTCACTCATTCACGACATTCAAATTGCTCACAAGAAGAAATTATTTGTCTCCGCCCTCGCCATCGACATTAAAGGCTATTTCGATAACGTCAATCATTCTCGGCTTCTCCATTCATTACATTTACTCAGCTTCGATCAGAAAATCATTCTTTGGACTCAAGCCTTTTTATCTGACCATCATATCTCTTTTAAAATTGACAATTTTCTTTCTGATCCCAGGCCTATTCATAACGTCGGTATTCCACAAGGCTCTCTGGTCTCACCTATTCTTTCTTCTATTTACACTGCGTTTATCCTTAACGCGTTCAATTTTTCTTCCGACACTTGTCTCAAAGCCTACATCGATGATCAACTTATCCTAGTCTACTCAGAGTCATACCAAGAAAACATCCGCCTCCTTACCAAAGCTTACAACATCATTTCTAGTAAACTTAACGATATCCAACTTTCTATTGATCATTTCAAATCTGACCTTATTCACTTTATACGACATGGTTTTTCTCCCACTTCTTTCCCCTCTATTATCCTCTCTGATAGCCATTCAAACCCTGTCACCATTACTCCTTCTCCCATCATCCATTGGCTTGGTTTCTTTCTTGACCAAAGACTCAATTTTAATCACCACATTCATTGTATGTGCATGCGGGCACGATCTACTACCATGGCTCTTCATATTTTGGGCAACACCATCCGAGGTCTCTCTTTCGCTAACTTCCGAACCCTTCATTACTCCAACATTCTTCCCGTCCTCACATATGGTTTCCAATTATGGTTCACCAGCATTAATCAAAAAACCAAGCTTCATCACATGACTGTTAAGCTCAACAGTTACGTGGTGATTGATGTCGGGGCTTCCTGATTGTCGAGGCTGATGGTTACGGCAACGGGGCTTCCTTGATGTCGTAAGTCGAAGGTGATCGTCGGTGGGGCTTCCTGATCGACGATGTGGACGCAGTAGGCTTCTTGGAGGAGTCGGGTTACGACAAAGCGACTATTGGCTGAGTAGCACATGGTAAACTGGTGGTAGCAGATAATGGGCTTGTATGAACAAAGAGCACAAGCTTAGGGCTTGTGCTGCTGAAGTTACATGCTTATATGCTACTCTATGTGTTTGCTACTGTAGCGACTTGGTTAGGTATGTTTGCCAGACTATGGAAGGTCATGGAAACTCAAGGAAGGCCTTGGTAATACAAGTACGGTGATCAGTAAGCAAAGCACGCCATGATGGTGCAGTAAGGCATCATCATGGTGTCTTATGGCACAAGACAAAATAAGGATGAGTAAGGCAGAGAAATGGGGGAGTTGCGCTGACTGATGATGACGAAGGAGAAGTGAGTCAGCGCAATAAGGGAAAGTAAAGGAAAATTGTAACAATGACTGTCGCACAAAACCAAAGCCTACACCTACTCACTGGTACCTTCCACACAACTCCGTCACACGCTCTACACCGAATCTCACACGTCCTTCCAATCCCGATTCTCCTCAATAAATACAACCAATCCACCGCCCTTTGCCTTAATTGTCTACCATTAAATTCTCAACTTCTTAATCGCCTTCCGCCGTCCTGGCCTCATCTCCCTACATCTAAAGCACCCATCTCCTCTCATCATAAATCCACCTCCAAAAAACCAAAAACACAACTTCATCGACTCGCATTTCTCGCAGATCCACGAACCGAACACATCAATCCTTATCTCGCACACCCGTCTCAACACTTACCCAGTAATTCATCTCAATATCATTTCAAATCTCTTTCTTATCATCTCAATTCCAGGGTTTCCCCCTTAGAACGTAAAAACCAACAAAAAAACCACATTATTCTTCTTCATGATTCATTATCAAAAAATATTCACAATCTTTTAGTTTACACAGACAGTTCAAAAAACTACAAAAACAATCAATCCGTCACTATCTCAGCATTTGTCATTTATCATAACTCTCACATTGTCGATCTTGGTCATTTCTATTGTTCTCCATCTGGTTCTTCTTTCGACGCCGAAATGTATGCTCTCGCAAAATGTACAGAACGTATTACTCTCTTTCGACAACAACATATTCTCTCTTCCTCGCATATCCATAACATTCATTTCTTTTCTGACTCGTCATCATGCATCCCCACCATTCTCAATTTATCTCCACACACTGCTCAATCTTCCTCCAAAATATTCTGTCAATTTTCTGACTCCTTCACTTCTAATACCCGTCATCACATTCATCTTCATTGGTCCCCTGGTCACCTTGGCATCCCTGGCAACGTCATCACTGACAACCTCATGCACTTCTCTCCAATCGGCCGACCATTCCTACTAAAAACATACGCAGGCAAAAAAGAAAACATTAACCTTCATGCGATTACCTCTTGGGCTCACCTCATTCGAGACACCAAAAACATTTCGGAATCCGCTTCATTCAATACAATATCAGCTATTCCGTCATCGAAACTCACACCTTTTTGGAAACATTTCTATTACCCTCGAGACATCTCATTGTGCATGTTCCATGCAATTACTGGACACAGTCACTTTGGAGACTATTATCGTCACTTTGTACCCAACATACCCATGTCTTGCCCATGTGGCGAGCCTATTCAAACAAGGGATCACATCATTCGATGCTGTCCTCTTCTCAAATTTGCATGCATTCAAGCCTTCAGGAACACCATACTGCCACCAGACCACATTTTATTCACTAAAGAAAATCATCTTCAAAAGTTCGCTTCCTTTTTAAACTCTTCCAACACATTTACAAAAACTTTCACTGTTCATGATCCGATTCCACCATCTCGATTTTTTCCTCCATAAAAACCCCCTTACAAATTCACAACCAAAAAACTCATACAATTCATCGCATTAAAACTAGAAAGTTTATACCTTGTTAATCTCCTCTGGCACGACACTTCATTTGGTCTCATATCCGCGTCTTTTACATAGTAACGTAGTGGTATATAAATGCAGAATTAAAAAAAAAAAAACTGCTCACCTTTGTTGCTGTCAGATAGACTGAGGCAACAAAGGTATGGAAAGCAGACAGGAATAGCAGGAACATTATGTAATGATGGTTCTGTACAGTCTGCACCAATTCCGATCCTTCCTGCACCAAGCCAACAAGTCCGACTGGTCACGTGCCAAGTATGACATGCATGTCGGTACTGCCTGTCGGGTTGGAGTGGCTTCCCACACATCAGCTGATAGACACTGCCTGTCGGGACATGGCAGTGTCAAGCAGTGTCCCTGCACATCGGCTCTGCCAAGTGGGGTGGAGCGGCCATGTCGGATATGCGTCAGGTGATCATGGTGAGCCCCTAGGCTTACAGTGGCAGCCAGTCCCACTTGTTGGCAAGGAACTGGAGCTGGTTAGTGATAATCTTTTCAAGGAGTTTCCCTAAGGTCTCCTCAAGGGTGATGGGCTGGTAAGAGTGCAGCGAGAATGGGTCCTTCTTGTTAGGCTTCCAGAGCATAACCACTTTTGCCACCTGCCAACACTTGGGGTGATGCCCCATGCACAGACAGTTGTTGAAAAGTGATAGAATCTTGTCAGGGTGAGCTTCCACCACCCATTTCAGGGGGTGGTAGCCTATTCTCAAGAGGCCTGGAGCCAACAAGTTGGAGGTGTCAGACAGTGCCCCCATAAGCTCAGAAAGGAGAATCGGCAGGGCAGCTGGTTGGGGGGGGGGGGCGGGTTTGGGTCCACCAGCAGCCACCAGCAGGGGGAGAGCATCACAAAAATCCGCCAAAGCTTATTTCCACTTTTAGACCATATAATCTGGATGCTGATCTTACACACCTTGTATTCAAATATAAGTGGGTCATAATAAAAATGGTGACATTGCATAGTCTTTAAATTCATAAGTTGGGTTGTAATGCAATATACTTGTTGACAGATTTGTTGCATTATTATATTCATCTTATATTCACACTGTATGGCTATGGCAACTCTTATATCTGTTTGGGATTATCTTGCTGTTTGCCTTGAGTGTGATTACAATATTGCAAACCAAATATATTTAAAATATAACTGTATTGAAGGGATAAGATGGCTATGTGGACAATCTACACAATGTGCCAGTGACTACAGCAATTGAATCAACTCTTCAACCTGTCTAATTGAGTGGGGGATGGCCCTTTTTTAAGGCTGGCTTGAGGATTGGGAGGAAGTTCTCACGGGGAGGCATACAGCCACAAGCTACTGCTGACTAAGCTAGCTTTTCAGCTGCCTCTAACCAAATAACTGCTTTTCCCCCCAATAATGTACAAAAATGTGACAAAAATAACCAAGGACTCTGGCCCTGCGCCCTTTCTGATTGGTACAAGGTGTACTAGGAATCCATGACCCACAACAAGAAAGGACTTAGCAAAAATTTTGTTATTTGATTGTGCATGTGATCGTGGAAATTATTAATTGAGACTGTACAGGCGGTACTGACTGAATGCCCTTAACCCTCAAAGGGTTGTCCATCACTGTCATGACTGTCCCCACAAGGAACCCTCTCCTTGCGTTGTCGCTCTCAACCAGGACCAAAGTGAGCTCAGCAAATGTCTCGGCAGCTACACCTTCTGTGACGGTCTGGGTAGAGGTGCGTACAGTAGCGTCTTCCTGGCAGAGGTGCCCTCATCCTCAAGTCGCAAGCTCGTTGTGGTCAAGGTTGTCCATTGCTCAAGGCTCACAACATGGAGGTCCCTTGACCTGCTCATCGCAGAGGTATGTTGCCTAGAACAACTGACCGCTACAGGGTCAATGTTCTTTGCGCAACTCTACAAGACCTTCTGTGATGGTCACAGCTTCTACATCGTCACCAACTATCTCAGAGGCGGCACACTGTGCGAAGAGATCGTCACATGGGGATCTAGGATCAAGGCCGACTGCATCCTCTTCATCATGGCTCAGCTTGTCGACACCCTCTCCCAGCTCCGCAATGCAAGAATCATCCACTGCGACCTCAAGCCCAAGAACATACTCATCAATGCCCTCGGCAACATCACCATCGGCGACTTCGGTATGGCCTGCAGGTTCGGCGCACAGGAACAGCCCACCGAACCTGTGGGCAGGCGAGGACTCCGGACGGCCGCAATCGACTCACCTATGACACGATCCACATGTGGCACGGTAGGTTACGTTGCGCCTGAGGTGAATCGTGGAGAGTATTACCCATTTGAAGTTGACATCTACTCTGTCAGTGTCATCTTCTATGAGTTGCTCTTCGGGAGGCGTCCTTTCCCCCAGCATGATCTCAGGAAGCTAACACTCGCCATGTGCGATGGCAATTGGTATGTACCCACAGGGTTCGACATCGACCGCACCACGAAGCACCTCCTGCGAAGGCTTCTCGACTTGTACCCGGATGACAGGATCAGCCTCGACAGAATCAGGGCACACCCATTCTTCAGCACTGTCGACCGGTCCGCCATCGCAGCATGCACCTACAGACTCCCAAGCCACCATGCACCCTTCCTCCCCCTGATGACCAAGGTTGCCGAGATCAACGAGAACATCCTCCTCGATCCGACTGCAGTTGTCCCAGACGAGTGGGACACATCGGTGCACCCTGTTATAGTACTTTATTTGTAATTATGTTTTACATTTTCAATATATTGTGTATTGCTTGTCAATGACTGCTGTGTGCATTCTGCAAAGGATCTGTAGTCCTGTTACGAAGTATTACAGACTTCTGTAGTGTACACAACAATACCTGATACTCACAAGTCTTGTACCTTCGTATAACACTAACCAAAAATGACAAGTCTTACAAAAATATTCAATTCTTATATGACATTATATTGGGGGACCGTTGGGTTTATTCAATTACATGCCTTTTATGCATTACATGCATTATATCACAATATAATGTAATATAATTTCTGTCACTTTTTTGTGATGGAGGGGGCATAAAGGAAGTTTTGTGGAAAAGCTCACCCTTCTCATCATCCAACTGGGTAAAGGTGCCATCTCATCACTTGAGGGACAGGATGGGGGTGAGTCGGGTGCCGAGGCCGCGTTTGGCCCAAGTCCAGATGTTGGAGGCATCCGCTTCGGCAGCCTGGTCAGCATAGAACTGCTGCTTGGCCGTGTGCACTCCATGTTTGAAGGCATGGCACACTGGCGCATGCAGGAGGGGGGTGGTGGCTGTTGAAATGGAGGTCAGCAGGGTCTTGCATGTTGGTGTCCACCATGGGACCTCTGTTTTCGATGGTTTGGAGAGGTGGGTGAATGGCTCAAGGGCTGCCACCATGGCTTTCACCACAGCATTGGCTTTGTCATCCAGGGTGAAGGTGTCATGGACTGGGAGGTCGAAGGCGAGGTCAAGGAGAGGGAAGGCAATGTCGGTCCACTCTTCCTTGCTGGCTGGTAGGAGCCAGCATGTCTTTAGGACAGGAGGTGGGGGCTGAAAGGGAATGGACCAGTGCAGAAGAGCATGGTCCGACAGTGGTGAGGGGTCAGAGATTGCCGAGTCCAGGATGGCATTGGGGTTAATGGAGGGGGGGCCCAAATCATGTCTATGGGGCACCTCAGGTGGTTGCCATTGGGCCGGGAGTCAGAGTCAGGAAGATGGGCAGGCACCAGGCCATGCCCATGGAAAAAGTCATTGAGGGATTGCACCCTTGGTTCCTCTGGCCATGAGGTGGAGAGTTCAGACCATGTAGGGTGACAATGGTTGAAGTTGCCTGCCATGAGGAGGGTGGTGGCTAGTGCCAAGGGGAGCAAGAACAGGAAAGACTCACCTGGGTACTGTGGGGGGGCCCCAATGCAGTCCAGGGGTGACATACCATAACAGTTGCACACCCAGATCATGAGGGAGGATTGAATTTCCACAGTGAGGATGTCAGTGCCATGCAAGGCGGTGCCGAGTACTGACCAGGAGGTTGGGGGGAGGGAGCATACCACATATGTAACCACCTGGGGACAAGAGTCTGGGGGCAGCACTGGTGTGTAGCCCAGGATGTTTGGGGCATTAAACACCAGGGTGCCAGTGGGGTCGGTGAGGGGGGGTTGCAAACCTATTTGATACCAGGGTGGTTCCTGGATAAGAATTAAGTGTGGGGGGGAGGGAGTGTCAGTGAGGAGAGGAATTAGGGAATTAATTGCCACAAGTGAGCGGGCGGCATTCCACTGCATGATGGAGATGTCTCCAATCATGCATCCTCCATCTGGTCGTCAATGGGCTTGTCCCCAAGGGCCTCCTGGATCTGGCAGTATCGCTTTTTCCTGGGGCAGGACAGAAGGGTAGCAGGGTGGTTGCCCTTGCAGTTTGTGCAGTAGCGAGGGTGGGGACATGGGTCTGCTTCAGCCACAGTGTCAGTGGCACAGTGGGTGCAGTTCTTGTGGTGGTTGTGGGTAAGGTGATTACCCCTGCAGTTGGTGCAGCAGGCTTGGGCATGGCACCCCTTGGTCCCATGCCCGAGGCCTTGGCAATGCTCACACTGGGTGAGGCTGGGGCATCAGGAAAAGCCCAAATGCTATATAGTGTGGCTGGATAACTATATAGCATTATATAGCATTAAATAGGACTATTTTGTTGCTTTTGAGATAATATAGCATATATAGCACTATATAGCACTATATAGTGGCCTAATAGTGTTATATAGCAGTATATAGTACTATATACTGCTCAAATAATACTATATAGAAGTATATAGCACTATATTACCTTCTGATAAGTATTATAGCTATTTTTGAGTACCTTGAGTATTTCAGAATATTTGAACTATTTTTTCAGTCCCAAGTCCTCAAATGATTGGAGTATTATGATACTGAACTATGGACAGTGCTCAATGTTGCTTAGTTGCCTATGACATGCACATTGGATTTGGTCTCTGCATAGTTAGTATTATCCCGCTCTGCTTTGCCTCCCCCCAACATATGGAAAGCAAGTATGAATGACTGATTATGAATGCATTACACACTATATACTATATCCCCCACACTATGTCTACTTGCCTACTTGTAACATCTGCCTTGTCTCTGCCTGCCATCCATTGCCCATACCATGTCCTTTATACAATAGCTCGCACTATCATGTTAGTGCTGTAAAATACCATACTGTACCCACTACCTTCATGGGAGTAATGCACCACCCCCCTCCCAAAAGAAATCATGCATCTTGGTCTTCTGTGTCTTTAATTCTTACTCTGATCTCAGCTTCAGCTTTGGCTCTGAGGGGCGGAAACAGATGGAGAGGTCTAAAAAAAGCATAAGATGATCCACTAAATATATATTAAGCACAACAGCAGACACCTTCCCATGATGCTCAATTGATCGATGTCTACTCGTGATTCAAAAACGATTTCAAATAAAGAGAAGGGAAAAAGAAGGGAGGAAAAAACAAACAGAAACAGAGTCGATGGTGTTGATAAAAACAGGGAAACATGGAAACGGGAAACGAGGACACAGGCAAGTGGCAGAAAACAAAACTACAAAATCTACTTGGATTGCTTACTGCTGGCGCGTTGTGGTCCAGGTAGTAGAGGTACTGGTCGAGAGCATCGCAGTAGAGTTGCACAGTTACGATATCCTCTGTTGTGGAGTTTGTGATGTGTAGTGATTTCTGCAGGCACTCAAGGACACGCTTGCTATCCTGGTGCGGGTACTGCCCAATTCTCAATTCATAAGCTCAAGTTCCTCCAAAGCAGAGATTAAAAAATAAAATAAGAAGTGACACATAAAGCCTTCAGCCCCCCTGTCCCCTCCGATGTGGCAGCAGTAGCAGCTTCACCGGCGGCAGCACCCACTTCCTGGCGGCCCTCCCCCAACGCCTCACCCGCATGTGCCTCCTGCCAGAACATATGACTCACGAGGTGCACTGCAGTCGCCTGATGAGGCTTCTTCAACAGCTTCGCACCATGCAGTGCCGCCTTCATAATAAGCGTATCATAATTATCCGTGCAAAACACACGTGTGCCCTGAAGTGTGCCAACGAGCAGTGTGACGGCCTGCAGCTGCGCATGGCTGTCTGAAATGCTGTCCTCGTACATGGTGAACACCTGCATGTATAGGTCGTACATCAGGTCTTCGAACCCGCATTTGTTGGACACTTGCGTGGCGAGTAGGAAGAGCCGTAGTGCGATGGCGGGAGCCTCGACTTGTGTGAAGAGGATCGAGATGAGCTGATGCGTGAATTTGAGGATCGTGGACACTTTGGATTGCCAGTCGTCCTCCTAGAGCGCATTCGCATTTCGTTAGACGCGTTTTTGGAGGTGTTCGTTATGGGTTTTCGCTTACCTCGTGTTCCCGCTTTTTGTACTGCCGGCATAATTTTATGGTGTTTGTGATGAGCGCCAGGTACGTATACCGTATCCGCTCTCCCCCAGCTTCGAAATGTCTCTGTGCTTCTTGGAAGAGCTAAAGAACACTGTCATTCTCTTCGCTTTAATGGGCAAGACGGCACACATACCTCGAACTGCACATCAAGCGCGTCCATGCGGAACAGGTGCACCATCCTCACAACCCATCCCTGCTCCTCTGCCATCTCCTCGCAATCTACATGCACAGGAGGCCGGCACACACCTGAACCCGAGCCCTGCCCGCCGCCAGCTACCGCAGTATCAAGTTGATTGTGTACAAGTACCTGACATAGCTCTAGCACACCACACACATGTCCTCGGGTGTCTCGATGATAGTCTCGTTCTTGAGCACGGACACGATGATGGCGTGTGCGAGCGAGCAGCGCATTGTGAAGGGCTGCAGGAGGAGCAGGTTGGCGTACTGCGGGAGTGCAAGTAGGGTTAGCAGGGATTGGTAGGAGTTGATGGGAGCGACAAGGAGTGAGGCGAGGTTGTTTGTTGTTTGCATCGCGTGCAGGTCCGGGCTGGGGGGAGGAGGTGTGAGTGAGTGGGAACAGTCGGTTGATAGGGCATGTAGCTGACCTGTCTGAGAATTCTTTAATTTTCGAGCTTGCGAAGCCTAAGATCTGGTCGACGTATTCTAGGCGATTGGGATAACAGCTGATGGATAAGTTCTGAGGGACACTAAGAGCACCATGATATCCTGGATGGACAAGTCCGGCCTTGCCTAAGAGATTGGTATTAATTAGCTGTCCGAGTTGTATATGAAATACCTCACCTTGATGAGTTCAACCACTTGATGCCAAAAGACCTCAAACAGCTTGACGTTCTCCGGTATACCTCTGAACTTCTTCAAAGGCGCGGCCTCCTTTTCCCTTTCCTTACCCTTCTCTTCCATCGGCGACTTTTCACCATTCAGTGCTGCTTCCCTGTTGCTCAGACTGAGATCTGCGAACGACTTTTCGGCGTCTTCTAAATTTGGGCTCGTCGATCCCCAAATTGTGTCTTCTGAAGCCCGAGCGCCAGAACTCAGGCCCATGCTGTTCGTCCGGGCCTTGGCTTTCTGCGCCTTGACCTTCTCCGCCAGCCGTCTCGCCGCCTCCTCCTGGCGCTTCGTCTCCTCCAGGTTCTTGTTCTCGGCCTTGCGCGCAGCATATGCGGCAAGCCTGTCAATGAGCGTGATGACGATCTGCTTGATGTTGACGGACTGCTGGAGCTGAGCGGTGGCCGAGAGGAAGGGGCCGAGAGAGTAGAGATGGAACTCATCGGTGAAGACTTGGATGACGACTTTCATAAGGTACTCTTGGGCGATGACGTCTTTGCAGTTGACGACCTGCTCAAGGATGCTTGGGAGGATTGTACACTGGTACATTCCGAGGTCGACGCCATCGAGCATGCTGAGCCATATGAGGTTGGTACCAACAAGAATATGCAGCTCGTGTCGCTCCATCTCGTGTGTCTTGCAGTCGTGCAAGTGTCCTTGGTGCTGCAACTGCACCCAGAGCTTGTTCATCTCGATGAAGTTGGTGAGTTCGAACACATTCGAGTCCTGCAGGTTTCCGACCAGGCTGTTACAGTGGAAATGAGGTCAGGGAGCAGAGCAGGGGTAGGACATGTACCCCTCGTTGTTGCCTACAGGGAGGTTATCCCGGGTCTGTCCGCTGAGGTAGTGGCAGAGGAAGAGACCATGGGTAG
The DNA here is from genome assembly GCA_002794785.1 of Coniferiporia sulphurascens. Classification (NCBI taxonomy): domain Eukaryota; kingdom Fungi; phylum Basidiomycota; class Agaricomycetes; order Hymenochaetales; family Hymenochaetaceae; genus Coniferiporia; species Coniferiporia sulphurascens. Next base: position 730,103 of record NBBA01000012.1, on the reverse strand, counting down.
GGTGCTGTACGCCATGCGACGTCTCCATCATGTCCTTCATGATCTCCTTGACGGACACGTCAGGGATAGACATGTAGACGGTGCCGACAGTGATCATAAGGTACAGACACGGGACAATGTTGCCTGCATATTGAACGAGCTCGTAGAGGTCTGCGAGATGGTGCTTTCCCTGGTGTGCACGTCATAGAGGTAATTAGTGAGGTGTTGGAGGGTGTCAAACATGGCCATGTCTGCGGAGGACATGCGTCAGTGCTGCGGCATCGTGAGATGGAACAGTGGGAAACCACACATGTACACAATTTGTAGTACTGCTTTGGAGAGAGTGAGGAGGATAGTGCTGGCGCTCTTGAGCGTGTCCATGAGCTGGTTGATCTCCTGCAGGCGATTGACTTCATTTGAGTCTATAACCTAAAGCCTGTAATGTTAATTAGAAAGCATACTGTAAATGGAAATTGGGTCAGTAAGGTAGTCATAGGGAATGAATTTTGAAGAAATTTCATGGCCTGAATGGCTCAGTGGTTGAGCGGTTTCTGAACCGTATGGAGGCTCGCTTAGAGTCAGGTGCTTTCAGGTTTCCGAACCTTATGCATCTGCCACTGGGATTGGCACAGATACTGTGATGATATTAAGTCTTGTTCTCTAGGTTCCCTAGGTTCCAGTGGTATTGCGTATGGCACAAATAATGCTACCCTTCTCTATTTTATTTTATTTTATCTTATGTTTTGTGGCTTTCTCCCCCAAATGCTGCAGTGGGAGGGCCAAGTCCTGGGTTCGAGCCCAGTGAAATCAAGTGAATTTTTATTATTATTTCCTATTAAGTGCTACAATTCCCACAGCCAACTGTGCCATGGGGCAGGTGCAGTGGTTCGCAGATGCATCCTCCTTCCCTCCATCCACCAAAGAGCCTGACGCCCACTCCTCTGTTTGCTCTGTCACATCCTTGTTGTCAAACCTGTAGATGAATCCCAGGCTGCTCCGCTGATGCATTGCAGTAGCGAGGCGTCTCGAACGGGTCCACAAGAGAGTGCGACTGAGCCTGGAGACGGATCTTGACGACTTCCATTGGGCATACGACAACAATGGCTGTTCCGCCAAAAGATGCGGTCACTGCAGATGTTATCAGCGGCACTCCTGGTCTGTCTTCTTGTCTCGGGTATATCTATCACAAATGATACTGAATAAGGTGAACAGGCGAGCTGCGACACAGGACTGTGAGAGCCTACAAGCCGACACGGAGTATGATGCAGAACAGAGGTGCATGAGGAGAAAAGTGGAGGATCGACTTTGACATTCTGCAGGGAGGCGGACAATGGGAGAACCCGCTTATGGGATGGGCAAGCTTGTAAGTAACTCATTGCAAACTGTTTCCTGGGTCCAAGCTGAACAGATGTATGTGCACCTCAAGTGCGGATTATGTGCAAGGCACACATATGTCATTCTGCTCAAAAGAGGACACTATCCATTTCACCGAAAAGCAGGGTGCGTTTTACCAGTTCTCCAACTTACTCGCTCAAAGCTGACACTGTTTGCTATCTAATCACTAATACAAGGGTCGTTAGCCACTAAGAAGCATCCAAATCAGTACACTTATCAAGGTAAATCTGACTCTAATACCCAGAGTCAACATGCACCGCAGTCGGCACTTGGACAAAGCCAACATAACTCAACAACGCACAACCATGGCACACGAAATGCCAATGGCTCTGGGAACTCTGGTGGTCCATTGGGCTCCGGCTCATGAAATACTCACAGCGCATACTACAATAACATGCAGCTCCCAATGTTCATAACATGGGGCCTCCCAGACTACCTTGCACACCTCCAGTCCATCCTTCCCTCTGAAGTCCCACCACCTTTGCAAATTTGTGATGTGACCAGTTTCTTTTGTGATGAAATCCGTCCGACAAGCACGGCAGCTGATGAGAATTGAGCATCGCCTTTGTGACGAATTGACCGATAATCTTGAATACATAGGTACACTTTTCTCCACAGTCAGCTGTGGTATCAGACGGCCCCACTGGAGCGAAGAGACCGGTGGGATGCAGAACATAAACGCCAGGATGAGTAGTGTCAGTGTCTTGCCAAATCTTCAAGTCCCGCCTTGCGAACTCCTTGGACACCATGGAATAGAATTCAAGTGTCGGACCTAATCCAGTTCCAACCTCATCAAAGTACTCAACCTCCAAAATCGATGAAGACAATCCATAAAGCTCGAACACTTTGAAAGCGGACTCAAGTATATGCTTTCTTGATATCTGAATCTTTTGCCTTTGCAAGCACCCAAGGAAACCAAATGTGTCGTCTCTCCAAGACGTCTCCTGGGCACGATTTTGGCTCTGCCATTTTAAAACGAGGTGCGCATATCCGAAGGATGTTGACTGTAGGAATGAGAAGTGTGTAGAGAGTGGGAATAAGAAAGGGAAATGAAGTGGGAGATCCATGGCCCACTCTGGAAGGCAGGAGCTGAAAACAAAAAGAGGACACATAGCTAAAGCAATGTCAAATTATGCACCTAGCTACGATCATCGGCTCTTCTAGCTGATGAGTCAACTTAGCGGTCAATCTATTACTAATAAAAGCTGTCTCAGGATGTGGCCAGGCACTCGAAAAGCTATTGTCATTAATGTCTGCGTTCAGTCTGTGTAGGATGCACAAAAGCTTAAGAATTTTCGAGTACAATGACTCATCATGAAGGGAGGCTGGCAAAGAGACAGGTTCTTAAAATCTATGCACATTGTGGTAGACAATGAGGTGCAGTGGTGAGAGAGAGGTGAAGGTGTGTTATCAGCATAAACGATGTATTTTGTAGTAGAGACCAGCTCTCCTTATATACATCTACCATGAGCTACATATACTATAACTATCATAACTCCTATTCCTATGGCATTATCGTTGCATTATCGTTCACTTAGTAAGATGGTTGTTCATATGACCACCTCTATACTTAGTACATTCATTATATTTATTTAATACAGGTGATCTTGCCCATGATGGGGGATCAACTGTGGCTTATGAGGGTTAAGTCGAATGTAAATCAGGCCAAAGGGCACACCAGACTTACTTTTGGCAACCTGTTGAGGGCCGGTTACTTTCTTGTATTTCACGGTATACACTTCTTGCCAGATCATATTTGACGGGACGGTGCCCCCGGAGACTTGTGAGCATCATGTTGGTGTACTGCCCCATAGATAGTCATATCCAAAGGGAGAATATGACCATCCATGTTGAATTCTAGATGCCAATTGCTGCCTTTGTTCTTGAGTGCAGCTGCATAAGAAGGATTCCAATCTGATGAGCCAGACATTGGTCCTGCAGTACCCAATGCAGGATTAGGTGTTGCCACACTTGCACAGGTTCCATCTGGTGTCTGCACCTCCACCTTTGAACCATCTGTTAAGAAGATGGATCAGATATGATGCAACTTATTTTGGACCATATAAGCCATACCAGCAGCTACTGAGAGTGTGACTGTATTTTCTACAGAGCCATCAAAACCTCCTCCTTAAATACCTGAGCACTATAAGTTATACCAGAAGAGTGAGTGACATTTTCTTACTAGGGCTTTCCTTCCAGCAAGTAATTTTTCCCTGTGATTCTCATTTTTGGCAGGGTCTTGCATGACACATCACTTTGGTTATTTGGGGACTGGTCAACTCCCAGAAAATATCCCAAAAGTAAAATGTCCATGTGAGGTAAGTCCCTGGCAAAGTGAGTGATTGAGGGCTTGTAGAGGCAATAAACAAGCTGGGCAGGTTTATGCAATATGTGAGAAATATTTCCTTATATATCTCTGTTTGTGGATATTTGCCTGTCATGTGACAAACTTCTATAAATTTGACTCAGGGTCTTCTGCTTCTTTTCCTTTTACCACCATCATCCCATTTGCAAATATTCCACATTTGGGATTTTGGTTATCCTAGATCATAAAAATATGTCTTGGGAAGTGGAGAAGGAGACTGATAGATAATACTACTTTCTCCCCTCCATATTCACTCCCACATAGCATGCTTGCAATGCATCATTTCTTGACTTCAGATTTCTGCACCATTACTTCTTCCTCCCAGAAGGACCCAATGCTTATCATGCTTGTTGGTTTGCATGTCCTTGGGAGTACATCATTAAAGCCATATCTGGCCTGTCCCTCATTTGACTTTGGCATTGCTTTCCAAAATAGCCTTGCCATTGTCACCAGTGCATATCACATTTTATAAACAATCTATGATGTAATTCTTTCCATTTATTTTGACTGACTCTTAGATTCATCTGCCATTCCATTTGAACATCTAGGAGGTCTACTCATATAGGTGAGTAAGGTTTCACAAATCTGTTGAACATCTCTTTATAGCTAATTTAGTTATGCACTCACTAAAAAAGACTTTAGTGACAGCTCCTGCTACCATGCCCATAGAGTGTTTCTTTTTTATAGTTGCTTAGGATGTTTTGGTCCCACTGACCACTGATTTTCCAGCTTTTATGCTTCTCTTCAGTCATACTTACATACACCTGACTTGAAGAGTTAGATGTCTGTATATTATAACCAAATAGAACATATTTTCTCTGAAAGGACTAGACAAAGAATTTGATCAACCATATGACCAGCAGCATCAGGGAGATTATCAGTCAGAGATAGTGGGAAATAGTCAGATATAGTCAGAAATAGCTGGAAATAGTAGGAGATAGTCATAAATAGTGAGAAAATAGTTGAAAGTAGACAAAAAATAGTGAAAAATAGTTGGAAAATAGTACAAAATAGTGGAGAAAGGGGGCTATACAGCACTATTATAGTGCTATATAGTGCTATATAGTAAGGGGGCCTACTATATAGTACTATATATGACCAAGAAGGGCTGGATTAACCTATTTTACCTATGGGCCCTATTTTAATTATATAGTGTTATATAGTACTATATAGTATTTTGGGTTTTTCCTGATGGGCGAATGGGTGGGACTGAGAGGCGGAGGGAGGAACCGAAGAGCCAGATGCATGGGCACTTAAGGAAGTGCTTGTGTATGGACCCATCTGGGTCAATGAAGGAGAAGGCAACTGGGCACATGTGCAGGGAGGGCAGGTGGTCAGGGGTTGCAGTGAAGTGGGGGTCAACCACGAAGTCCAGAAGGCGGAGCAATGGGTTGTGTCGGACTTCCTTGAGGAGGGCAGCCTTGGAAATGGTGTGCTTGTTCTGGCCAAAGTGGTAGTCTTTGCAGGGTACCATGGATATCCACAAGGAGGACCTAGGCTGAACATGGGAGGGGGTCAGTTGGAACACCTCAGGGGCCGAGGCCCCCTTGGTTGTGCACCTGTCATGCATATGGAGTGCGAAAGCGGCTGCATGCCGATCAATGATCATAGCTGTGGACAGGTTAGTGGAGTATGGGCGCTGGGCAAACATAGTCACAAGGTTCCCCTTCACATTAAATGATGAGGCAAGGACCACAACTTGGTCTGCAGTCAGGAGGGAGGCAAACAACTCATGTGCAATGTTTGTGAGGACCATGGTGGGTTTCTGGAGGTGTGTTGAGAGGCCGGTGCCTGGTGAGAGGACCAGTGTTGGGTCCTTGGCATACATGGTGGGAGGGGGGGGGCACCTGCCATGTGTGCTTCTTCTTCTTCTTCTTCTTCTTCTGTGCCGGGTTGATGACCACCCCAGCAGCAGGTGCCACTGGGGTAGGGTTGGTGGAGGTCGGAGGGGCTGCTGCTGTGGCCACCTGGGCATAGGAGGTGGGGGCGGCCATGATTGTCACCTGGGGGGTGGGCTGTTGCTGTTGCTGCTGCTGTTGTCAAGGGGTGGGCCTAGAGCTGAGAGAAGACATCTGATGGGAAATAGAAGCCACATCAGTAGTCAGGCATTTGACTGCATCAGTCAGCGCCTTCATCTCCGGGGTCATGGGGATGGTGCCAGGGGTCCGGGTGGTGGCCGGGGGTCTCTGCTGGGGGCAAGCTGGTTGGAAGGGGTATGGGAGGTCAAAACCTCCCTCCCCCGTGTGCTGGTAGGCAATGATTGTTACAATTTTCCTTTACTTCCCCTTCCTGCGCTGACTCACTTCCTCTTCGCCATCATCAGTCAGCGCAACTCCCCCATTCCTCTGTCTTACTCATCCCTTATTCGCCTTGCGCCATAAGACGCCATGATGACGCCTTCTTGCACCATCATGACGTGCTTTGCTTACTGATCACCGTACTTGTATTACCAAGGCACTCCCTTGAGTTCCATGACCCCCATGGTCTGGTAAACACACCTAACCAAGTTGCTACAGTAACAAACACATAGAATAGCATATAAGCATGTAACTTCAGTAGCACAAGCCCTAAGCTTGTGCTCTTTGTTCCTACAAGCCCATTATCTGCTACCACCAGTCTACTGTGTGCCCCTTGGCCATTAGTCGCTTCGTCGTAACCCGACTCGTTATAGAAAGCCTACCGCATCCACATTGCCGATCAGGAAGCCCCATCGACGATCACCTTCGACTTACGACATCTAGGAAGCCCTGTTGCCGTACTATCAGTCTCAACGATCAGGAAGCCCCGACGTTGATCACCGCGTAACCGTTGAGCTTAACAATGATCGCATCGAACATCGCCCGGGTGGGGTGGAGGTCATCCTTCCTGGCCCTGTGAAGGGTGTCAAGTGTTAGATTCGCTCCCTGATTAAGGGTTAGAAACAAGTGATAACAGATTCACACAATATTACTAGTTAGTTTAGGGTAGGCTTGGTACCCTTTACTCGCTAGAGTGTTAGAGCTGATGATGGTGGTAAGAGACAAGAGATGAATTAAACTGCTTTTTATCGCAATTTTACGTTGGGCTTTTATACCCTACATGTTGTAGTCTATTTACTATGTTCTGGTAGATACTACAACATACTACTCTTGCTTTATAAGTCATAAGAATGTTCCGGTACAATCCTGTACATGCTATTTACTATTCTTAGCTTCTTATGAGTCAGTAAAATATTCCGGTATGTTCTACAGCCTACCGTGCTATCTTTATCTTATGCCAGAACCTTCCTTGAGTTTCCATCGAGTCATACAGTATAATACCTAAGTTAACCATTCTCAGATACTACTATACCTATGATGCTTCTCCTTATTTCCTAATTGGTTCTGCTGTGTGATGTGCTATACTTGGCTCCCATCAATTGCATCTTCAATTGATCACCATGCTTCCATCAGCTATTCTTAGCTGAATGCTTAGATATACTTGTGTGGCTCAGTGATTATGCTAGCCTTCTTAATCTTATCTTGTTGTGGCTTGTTACTTATTACCATAGACTAATATTGAGTCAATTCCATTGTTGCATTGAAAGGGGTTCGTTCTGGTGTCCTATCGTCTAATGGCATAAAGAGCTCCTCAGGCCCTATAGCGTTTATATTCATTATCCTGCTATACCCAGGTGTGACTCTATATGACGGTTCATCATTGAACCATTGTATTATGATCTCCTTATCTATTGGTACTAACTCCTGTCTTTGATTTGGTTCCTTTCGATCTACTGTTGTGTGTCCTTTGGCTATGAAGTTGGCTTTGTATGTGAATAATTGTTCTCGTAATTGTTTATTGATAGTATGAACTATTTGGTGTGCCGCTTCTGTTAAGCTCAACGGTTACGTGGTGATCAACGTCAGGGCTTCCTGATCATCGGGACTGATGGTACGGCAACGGGGCTTCCTAGATGTCGTAAGTCGAGGGTGATTGTCGGTGGGGCTTCCTGATCGACAATGTGGACGCAGTAGGCTTCTGTAGCGAGTCAGGTTACGACGAAGCAACTAATGGCCAAAGGGCACACAGTAGATGGGCGGTAGCAGATAATGGGCTTGTATGAACAAAGAGCACAAGCTTAGGGCTTGTGCTACTGAAGTTACATGCTTATATGCTACTCTATGTGTTTGCTACTGTAGGGTCGTGTATTAGTATGTTTACATGACTATGGAAGGTCATGGAACCCCAAGGAGTGTCTTGGTAATACAGTTGAAGGTATCAGTAAGCAAAGCACGTCATGATGGTGCAAGAAGGCATCATCATGGCGTCTTATGGCGCAAGGCGAATAAGGATGAGTAAGGCAGAGAAATGGGGGAGTTGCGCTGACTGATGATGACGAAAGGGAAGTGAGTCAGTGCATAAGGGAAAGTAAAGGAAAATTGTAACAGCTTCTGCATAATCAGTTGATGTAATAACCGCCCTTTGATAACATAATTCATTATGTGGTTGATTATAAATCTTAGTTCTTGTGTGAGCGCTGATTACATATCTATTCAATTGGTATGAGAACATAGTTGCTCTATGTTCGATTATTACTTCTAGCCTTTCTGCCACTTGTTGTTCCCTTGTAGTATGATTGTTACAATTTTCCTTTACTTCCCCTTATTGCGCTGACTCATGTCCTCTTCATCATTCATCAGTCAGCGCAACTCCCCCATTCCTCTTCCTTACTCATCCTTATTTCACCTTACACCATAAGACGCCATGATGACGCCTTATCGCACCATCATAATGTGCTTTGCTTACTGATCGCATTCCTTGTGTTTCCATGACCTTCCATGCCATGTAAACGACTGCAGACAAGCAGCTACAGTAGTAAACACATAGAGTAGCATATAAGCCTGTAAAGTTGGTAGCACAAGCCCTAAGCTTGTGCTCTTTGTTCATACAAGCCCATTATCTGCTCCTCACCAGTCTACTGCATGCCTGCTGGTCACCTGCCATTTCGTTGTAACCCGACTCCTCTGAAGAAGCCTACCATGTCCACATCGTCGATCAGGAAGCCCTGCTGACGATCACCTTCGACTTACGACATCCAGGAAGCCCCATTGCTGTACTATCAGCCCCAACGATCAGGAAGCCCTGACGTCAATCATCGTGTAACTGTTGAGCTTAACAATGATTGAATGTAATTTGACAGTTGTCATATCCTGCATTCTGTCCTACTGTTGCACATGCAATGTTAAACGCTTTCCATGCTACTTGATCTGCATCTTTACAGCGTTGGCATAGGTTCCTGGTATCTATTAGAGTTATGGGTCTTGCCATGTCGATCTTGCTAATCCATTGATCTGGCAATCATGATTTTCATCAATTTACTAACATTGAGTGTCTTGAGCACAATGTAAGCCATTTGCCCAAGGAGTTGCACCACTGCCTGTTCATGGCTCCCACCGGGGGCAGTGTTGACCACAGCTTCAAAGTAGCCGGAGCAAAGATCAGTGAGGTCATCCAAAAAGCCATCCAATGGTGAGTGGGGTGCATTTGGGCAGGGGCGGGGGTGTGGGGCGACAAGGCCATTGCATCCCACTTCTGAGAAGCGGCAGGTGAGGGTGTCCAGTATAGTTGGTCTGCATCTGGGAGGTAGTCCCCCTTGCATCTGGTGTCGTATTCATGAGGTTTTTTTTTCATTTTTCATTTTTTATTATTCCTACAGAATTACATAATACACCTGCGGCCCCAGAGGGGCCGCCTGTAAAATACATAACTACAGAGGCACCCGTCATTGCTCATCGTGCAAAACTGGGCAGGGCATGTGCTTCCCAAGGGAGGCCTAGTGTACTTACATGCCCTATTGGTAAGTGAAAAGAAAGAAGGAGGAATACATATCTCTACACCCATGCCAAGGCAAATAAATGCAGGTAAAGGAGTAGATTAGAATTGAGAATGGGGGGGCGTGGATGCCATTCAGGAAATCGATGTGGAAACTGAAAGGCAATCACAAGTCAGAGGGAAGGTGAGGAAGCGCACCTGAGAGCTCCAAAAGGGCTGGGTCCATGTCCTGAGTTCGTGGTCTGAGGTAGCGATGCATGTATCCCCTAAGGAGGTCCAGGTCGAGTCCTTCATCGGTTGGGTGGCCGTCCAGGTCCATGGCAGCAAAAGCCAAGCGGATGGATCCTGCGGTATGGTCAGAAATACAGTTGAGGTGCCCTGTCAGCCTAAGCCAGCAGCACAAGACAGGGAGGCGGCACTCATCTGCCCACTCAGAGTGGTGGACAGGCAGGGGGACACGAGGGGGCCAGACATGTTGTATCCAAGGCTGGAATATTTTTTTTTTTTTTTAAAATTTATTATTCCTACTGAGTTACATAATACACCTGCAGCCCTGAAGGGGCCGCCTGTAAACTACCTAACTACTGAGGCACCCATCATCGCTCATCGAGCAAAACTGGGCGGGGCACATGCCTCCCAGGGGAGGCCTAGTGTACTTACACGCCCTATTAGGGATAACTAGGAGAGAGAAAGAAGGAGGCATACATATTGCAACTACAGGAAACCAAGCCAAGTTGAAACAAGATCAGGAAAAGAGTGTCCCTTAGAAGAGGAAAGGAGTGGCTGCAAGTGCCATAGAAGAAACCGATGGGGAATCCAAAAGGCAGTCAAGAGTCAGAGGGAAATGGTGGGAGCATACCTGAGAGCTCCAAAAGGGCCGGGTCCACGTCCTGAGTCCTGGATCTGAGCAACCTGCACATGTAGCCCTGGAGGGTGTCCAAGTCCAGGTCGTTGTCGGTCGAGAGTCCATCCAAGTCCATGGTCGCAAAGGCGAGGCGAATCGCCCCAGCTGTGTGGTCGGACATCTGGTTGAGGTGGTCTGTAAGGCATAGCCAGCGCCTTAAGACCAGGAGGTGGGTCTCGTCCACCCATTCGGTATGGTGGACAGGGAGGGGGTCACTCTTGGGCCAGACATGCCGTATCCAGGGCTGGAAAGTTTCGCAACTGCCAAGGATATGAGAGGTTGACTGTGCTGGCCAGGGTGGGTGGTTGTGCCACCTGCAGTGGGAGATCAGGCCATGTCTGCATCGGTAGGCTGAGTCGAAGCTCAGCCAGTAACCCCTGTAGGGACCTGTTAGTAAATTAATGAAAATTGTGATCGCCGGATCGATGGATTAGCAAGATTGACATGGAGAGACCCATAAATGTAATAGATACCCAGGGAATGTGTCAGCGATGTAAAGATGCAAATCTAATTAGCTGGAAGGTATTCAACATAGCATGTGCAACAATAGGCACAAACGCAGGATACGATAACTGTCAAATCATATTCAATCATACTACAAGGGAAATACCAGTAATGGACAAACAAGAAATTGTAATCAAACACAAAGCCACAATGTTCTCTTACCAATTAAACAAGTGGGTAATCAATGCTTACATCAGAACTAGGATATGTAATCAGCCACATAATAACTTATGTTATCAATGAACAGTGATAGCACAAACCGATTATGCTAAGAACACCAACCAAATAGTTCACAATATCAATAAGCAATTACAAGAACAAATGTTCGCATACATGAACAACTTTGTAGCCAAAGGAAATACAACAGTAGATTGAAGAGAAGAAGGAACACCTCAGATGATGAACATGGACAGAGAACTCCTAATGTGTTGGATGAATGAAGAACCATCATATTGAGTCATGCACTTCAGGCACCCCCTATAATGGGGACCTCTTAGACCTAATTTTTGGCATCGTAATTAGGCCTAAAGACCCCTCCTGCAGAGTGGGCATCCCATACCTGTGGGAGCTCCCAGAGCCTGCATTCTTGCCAGAATGTGGGATCTCCCATGGAACAACTGTCACGGAGTGGTAGGGGTCTGCATGGGATTTCCCAGCATTTTATGGCCTAAATATGTGGTTAATGCTAATGCGTCGACAGCCAGTATGCCTAATAGAATCACAGAGCAGCCCCAGTGGGGCCTTGTAATGTATTGTGTGGCAAGTATAGTCGCTAAAAACTGTACTTTACCAGCCAATCCTAACAACAAACACGTTCACAATTGTCTTGGAAACCATGCCTGCAAATGTAAATTCCAAAATGCATGTACCCAATGTGTGCACCTAGTCTGCTCAAAGGAACACCACTATTATTGTTGTGCTCAGTAAAAAATCTAAGTGTGCTTCCTGTGAGCATTGTGACTATCAGGCCTAATATGTCCCCACTACAGATCTTTTATTGGTACACAAAAAAAAATTGTATTTCACCTAATCTTCTTCATCATGTCTCTACCATATCTGATTTTAGTCTGCCTCAAGCCATGCTTGTTGGAATTCAGCAATTCATGGCGCAAGCGAATGCACTCCGTATCCAAGTATATCGTTTAACCAGTAGATAATTGCATGAGGGAAACTGAGCGCACATACAACAGGAAAAAATACTACGAAAAATTATTCAAACTCCGATGCTGTCTCGGCATCGAGCTCAAACTTCAACAATGCTCCCATCATAAACTTACTATGGGAGCTCACATAAGTAAGTGTGTATGGGAGCTGCAGTCAAAGGGATGCAGGGACCCACCAGCTTGCACTACCATCAGAATGCTACTTGCATCAGAGTCCAAACAGGTACACTGACATAAGCTCTGTCCAAAGGCTGACACCAGTGGAGGGAGTTTGAATAAGCACCTATATAAAAATAGAATTTGAGAGATGCTCACAATGTAAACCAAGCATCAGGAGCTCCCATCACCTGGAACCTAACTGCAGGCACTCCCATCACAAACAAAGTGCTGGGAGCTCCCAGTGTTCAAGCTTTGCTAGGAGCTGAACACTGGGATCTCCCAACGTAGCCCGAAAGATGGGAGCTCCCATCGCTTTAACCTCACCGGGAGCTCCCAACATAAAGCTAAAATGGGAGCTCCCAATGTAGTCCGAAAAATGGGAGCTCCCAGCGAAGATTGAATGCCGGGAGCTCCCAACATAAAGCAACAATGGGAGCTCCCAGTGAAGTTAAAACGATGGGAGCTCTCAATGTTCAAGCTTCGCTGGGAGCTCCCAGTGTTCAAGCTCCGCCGGGAGCTCCCAACGTTTGCTTTATGTTGGGAGCTCCCAGCGAAATTCAAACGATGGGAGCTCCCACCGAACAATGCAAGTTCATTCCCATACAAACTTGCTATGGGAATTCCAGTCGCACCCACCATTTGTGTACCTTACCATGGAAATCCTGTAAACTCAAATCGGATTTTCCATTATAAAGCTTACTTAAAATAAAATTCTCATGTTTGGGAGATATTTTTTCGACTAGTGACTTGTGATCTCTTGGAAGATCATGAAAGATCCCAGATACTCACAAATGAATTGTGGGTAAGCGAAGTGTAGATCTGCTCAGAAGTGTAGATCCTCATCGAAACATTATGATCAGCACATCAATCACGAAAAGGTACTCACTGAGATTTGCATCGCCAAATTAAAATGTTGCGTTCAATACGGACCTTATTCTTCAGTCCTGTATGGATCAGGGCACTTTTATTTATTAAAGCCTATCTACATATTAAATATTACCCAAAGAAAATACAGCATTTCTGATGTGGGCCTTTTTATGAGAAGGGGTGACCCATGAATCACTACCATAATATATTTCGCCACTCTCACTGGACGAAGTTAGCTCTTGAAAATCAGTATGTGCCGAGCGCACGTTCTCGCATTCAATGGCCTCTGCCAGCTCTTAAAACTCCCCATCCTTGATCCCAGCTTCCACTTGCTCATCGTCTGACTCTGCATCTGTGTCTGCAGTCGTGCCTTCTTCCGGACTTGTATTATCAGAATGAAGAAAACCCCTACCAGTCATACCACGAAGTACTGAGTCAATGTGACATTTGACCGCCTCATTTCTCTTGAATTCCTCGAGATCATCCAACATCAGTCCCCATGCATCATACCTAAGGCAACTCAAGGGTGGGCTGAAAGGGTCTTATCTTGCCATTTCGACGCATAGAGCCAGCAGTTCCTGGCGTCTGAGACTGAGGGCATGATAATAAGGCAGGTCTTGTGCTGTCAACAAATTAACTCACAATCATGTTCAATTCGCTCAAATACGTAACTCACAATGTAAACTCATAGCAGCAGCAACCCGATTCCACATACTCAGGAACCAACTCTGCATCGCACACTTCTCCCTTTCCAGTCTTTGAAGTTCCTCTTTGCATCGTTTGACTTCCAAGAGTGCCTTGATACCTTTTCGAACGCTTTCGTCACCTAACCAACATGGGATCTCATCATCGTCATTGTAGAGGCCAATATCCTGCCAAATATCATCATCAACATTCCAAGTCAAATAGTCCTTTAATGTCAAGAGGTTCTGGACATTTCATGCAGCACAGCGCCTTCCCTTGTTGCGCAAGTTTTCTTAGAGTATCACAAAGAGAATTATACTTCCTTGCTAATTGAGTTATAGTGGGGTCATGGCACCTCACTTGGGATTCGATTAGCTCCGATTTCTTATGATCTGCAAAAAGATGATAAGAACATATAACTATAATGTTTCCTGACAGACGTTTCTTACCGCTAGGAGTGGTACTTTGGGTATGATACAGCTGCTCTGAACCTTGAAGCTCGAACTTGCGACTCTGCAGTTTTGAGCGTAAACGGGATTTGAGCACGTGAGCATTCATATGGTGATTAACGAAAGGGCTTTTTCTAAAGGATTGTAGCTTGTCTTTGTCGCTGGCACCAAGTGCGCTTTTCTTATTTATAACTTGCTTCATTAAGAGTGCATAGTCCAACTCCAATTTCCTTATTGCGCTTACACTGTCTTCGACATCTATGTCCTCATTGGATAAGGCCCGTTGACATGTACAAATGCGTTGCAAAATGATGTCGCAATGTGATTGCAGTGCAATTATTTCTTCAACCACATTGCGCACAGCAGACTTCGATTGTCCTAAAAACCGAATCAAACAATTGCTTCAGAATACAAAAACTATCAGCTTACTGGGTAATGCTTTAGACTGCTCATTCACTTGATTTTTCCACTCTGATATCAGAATCTCTTTGGATATCCCCTGCTTCTGAACATCCTTCTCTGCATCGTGAAGCCTTCGATGACAATGGCGCATTCGGTTGAGAAGCCACGCCCCAAGTTTAAAAAGACTATTACTGCTGAGATGCGACACCTGCATGTCGATAGTATGCAGGCGCTGGTAGAACTAACTGTGGACGTTCACAACATAATTTAATGAGTAAAAACGAAGAGGATGTACACCACTTATGCGAAGAGTAGAAATAAGGTGCTTTATGGAACTCCAAAAGCGCTCACATCCCTCGCCATCCGTGAGACCAAATCCCTTGCATTTTCTGGGATGATAATTGAGTTGACATGCCCACTGGTGACCGAACGCATGAAAGACGGAAATAGCGAAGACCATGCATGGTGCGAACTCCGAGAGAAAGCCCCATTTTATGATACTTCTATGCAGCTGACAGCCTACATCATAAAGAATCCCTACAATTGCGTTGTTCGGCAGTTGGCTGAAAAGAGCATGCAGTAACGTGAGTGCATAGTGCTGCTTCTCACCAGCAGACTGCATATTCGCCAACCACAAGACACGATCATGCCGACAAAGAAGAGCCATCAGCCCTGTGTCTGAAAAAAATCATGTGCTCACTTTTTGCCATCGCTCATCAGCTGCTTTGAAGGACTCTCTACATTCATCTAATATCTCATTGCTGACCTTCAACCCCAACCCCAGTGGACTTGTATCGACTGAACTCTCAACGGGTTCGCTGTTTTGATCGCATTTACTTTGACGAGGCCTTAGCAACTCTACCTCTTCCTCCATTGTGTTAATGATATTGGCAGAGAGGAAAACAGACTTGGGATGTACAATTGGTGGTCCCATGTCCATCTGACCTCGCTTCTGTTGAAAGCAAGCATCTATACAGATGGCAATGTCAAACCTAATAGATAGTCATGACAAGTAAGGGTTACACGCTTAAGCACAATGTAAAATAGCTTATAATTCAACACAACTCACGTGAAATCCGGATTGTGTGTCCAGCTGTCGCCACCAAAGCACAGGGGACACCTTCCCTGGAGATATTTGGAAGGCGCGGATAGTCCTTCATGCTTGGCCCATTGCGAGTCGAGTTCTACTTGAGAAGATCGTGAATTGTAAATGTACAGTACATTTTAAGAAAAACAATTACAGGTTACCTCTGGGATCATCGCTTGAATATTCTGAGCCACTGCGTTCTTGTGGGTTGATTTTGTCTTGTTGCAAAGTCAGGATAGAAACATGCAGAAGATCAGGGGGACATACCTGTATCCGAGCAAATGGTATTCCAGTTAAATACAAGTGTATTATCCACAGGACATGGAGAGCTTGGGACGGAGCTTGTGTCCGTGAAATCTGGGTGAGGGGTGTTTACTGAATGTAATTCAACATGTGGCGACGGGCTTAAAAGTCTATCGACATGTTCCCAAGCCGCTTCTCGCAATGTTCCAAACCATTGTAGACACTTGGAAAATTGTTTATGGAAAGAGTCCTTGTGAGCCTGAGTCAACGAAGATCCTTGGACACGAATAGGTTAAAGACGCACTGAGGACCCAAATGAATAACCACGCATTTGAAAGAAAGTCTCAAAACTATTGCAGATTGCAGTCACATTTGGAGGAATGCGAAGGAAAAGCTCTAAGCAGAGATCTAATACATTCAAGCTAACCGCTAAGGTTGGGAAGCATGGCGCACACACAAAACAACCCAGATCGAGGAGTTGCAGTGGTGCAGTGTTGCATGCACAGACATTAATTGTGATTATCTTTAAACCTGCTTGATATTTATGAACAGAGAGCCTGGAAAAGGTATGGAACTGCTTACCATCGAACTGAATGCACAGGACCTCTAAAGTCGTCGACTCGCCAACACATGAACAAGGGGAAGGCGGAGGTGGAACAATGGCGTCATGCAATGATTCCATCCTTCGCATCAAATCCAAGTATGGTTTTATTAGGGATGGAATAACTTTGCCAGTCCATCTCTCTGCCTGCCTGAGTCGTTTACATCGATGTCAGGAGACGGTTGGGTCCAAGGGTATGCGCCGAGAGGCCACAAAGGAGGGTGTACTGGGACTTGGAAGAGTACTGTAATCGATGTCGGGCAGTAAGAAATTGTCGTCAAACGTGTCCGTTGCAGTTCTCGCCGGCTGGATACTAGTTGTCTGCCCCACATAAGAGCCTGGGACATGTGAGAGTGTTCTATTCCCTTTCAGAAACATGACTGGCTGAGCTGTCTTATTTGGTAGCAATGAAGCGGACGGTCTTGGCACAAGTCCTGTCGGTAGCCCCCTCGCGAGTTCGTTGTTGAGCAGTCTGGTTCTGTGAGCCGTAAACTTCATTCTAAGCACGAGTGGGAGGCAATGGCTTTTTTTCTTTGAGGGGGAAGGGCCAATACATTGGGTGGGGGCAGATTCTACTCCCTCACAACTCGAGGTACCATAATCTCTGGGGTCCTCGAAAAAGATGAGCTAGACCACATTCGGAGGATCTCGATCCTGGTACATTCGCTTTCCTACTTGGCTCGGAATCTTTACACTTCGGGAGACTCATGCGATCGTTTATCATTTGGGACACTCAGGCGACCATTTTGGGCGACTCAGACAGTTCAGGTGACAACCTCGCTACGATAATGGGCCCATTCCTCCATGTGGAGACAATTCAGATCTAGTCCAAATATCACAGGATTTGGGTATATAAGGTGACATACTTTCATTAACCATTCCACAGCCAAATCGTCGTTGCCCCCCTTCAGCATCATCGCCCCCCTCTGCGTCATCGCCCTCCTTCTGTGAGGCCCCCTTTTGCGTCATCCCCCTCCCCCCATTTCCATCATCGCCCCCCTTCAACATCGCCTTTGACTGTTTTCTTACCTCGTCATTGTCAGTCCTTCTATGTTGTTTCTGTCATTTTTTTCGGAGTCTTTGCCTTCCATCGCTTACTAGTCCACACAACATAGCTAGCTATTCAGGTACTTCGAGTCCACCGTTTCTGTTGTTAGTATTGGTATGTTTCTGACATAACCTCACTTTTCAAAGCTGATCTTATCCATTGTAGTTCACCCTTGTCTTTCACCCCTTCAGTGATGGTGAGGTTATTTCTTTTTCTTATAGTGAAGCTCTGAAACTCACCATTCACGTTGGCAGCATACTGTGGTTATTTGTTTATGGCCATTTCAGCTCGATTATAATTGACAGTAAGCGATCTTATTATCAGCATATCAATGAGACTCTAATGACTTTTTAGGTTTTTGTTCTCAATCACGGTCAATTGTGTTCTTCGTTTGGCGGTCCTTGTCGAGGTGTTTTCATTGGAAGGTATTTGAGAACGAGCGTCAAAGATGGCGTAAGTAATCGAGAATCAAATACGTGAGTTGTTACGGTAGGTCAATAATGGTTAAAAAGCTTATGCGCTATTCAGGGTGATGGCGAGTACAAGAGGACTTCGGTTTGTAGGGTTCTTTATTGCTAGGTAAGTCTTCACTGGTGATTCACATTTTATTATGTGGGTTTACTGGGCACTATTACAAAAGTAGTTATAAGTTTATTTAGCTATGGTAAGGTGCCCATTGCATGGTAGTGGTAACTGGGAAAGAGTGAGAGGGTGTCCGAAAGTAGAAGCGGAGTTTATTGTAGAGCAATTTGGTGTGAGAGAAATATTTATTAGGTGTTCTCGCCTGTAGTCTTTGTTCTCATGCCAGATTGCTCTATTTTTTCTGCTCATCCAAATCAGGAACAACTTCCTCTCTTGCTCACAGACCACCACCATCTCTCCTTTCGGCTGGTCTTCAGTGGTCGTCACCTCTTATTTTTCCTCTATTCTAAATATCCCTTATACTTGTCTAATATTGCTTATATTTTTTGTAATTACTTCTGTCTAATCTAGCCTAAGTCTAAAAGGACAAAAGCGTCATATCAGATATTAAATTAAGTCTTAATATAATATATCTTCTATCTGGAACAGGCAATCCATTACTGGACTTTCAGTTGAAGTGCATTACAGATAAGGTAAGGTTATACAATAATATGGTTACATTTCTGTACCGGGCCGTGATCTGAACTATTGCAATATACATAGATGTCTTAAAGGGCACAACCATGCGATGCTAGCGCTTTCGTGGATGTTGAAGCTGAGGTGGCTCGTGAAGATGAAGAGTCTTCTGAGGACAATGAGGAAGGTTAGAATTCGCTCTACAAGCTAGAGTCTTATTGAATACTGGTGTAGCGCAACAGTTCATCGATGACAATGACCTTGTCGAGGACAAGAGCAAGGAATTTCCAGCAAGTAGTGCAGGGATAGCTTGCTACTGCAGTCCTCTGACAGAGGAATTTGACATGGTGTCAATGGCAAAGCGTTTTGAGGAGCAGAGCAGGAGGGTTCGATCCGCTGAGAAATGTCAGGCACCATTGCAGATGTGGATGATTTGTACATTGGTAAGTTTATGCATTCAGATGACTGGTATTATCCTTACTCTCCGATGAAGGAAGGGAAGGAGTCCTTAAACACACAGCGCTTGGATTCCCGCTTGAGTGCTCTGTCAAGGGCGTTTGCCGTATCGTCATTACGAGGTCGTTTTTATGTCCAGAGCACCAGCAGGGAAACTATACATGAAGCCCGAAAGAATCTTGAAGGCTTAGGAGGGGCGTGTATGCTATTTGTTCCGTTAGATGAGCATCAAAAGGTTCTCGCACTTCGAGACGACAGTAGTTCCTCTGCAGGTTATACAGTCGGTGAGTGGGTTAGAGTACAATGTGGATTGTACAAAGGCGACACTGGTCGAATTCGTGCCACATTCTCGGGAGACGAAGTGCTTGTGGCTGTTGTCCCTTGTATAGGGTTTAAGATCAAGGGTTTGCCTCCCCCAGAGCAGGCTCTTTTTAATTTCAAGACAGTCCGAATGATGTTCCATGGCGAAAACATCGAGAAAATAACTGATAACGAGTTTAGATTCAGGAGAAAGGTCTACAAAAATGGTTTGTGCGAGTTCAAGGTACCTGGCATACACTTCATTTCGAAGGCCCAAATATCTTTAAGGGATCTAGGTTACTTCGCATTCACTGAGAGTAATTTCGGTGAGCTGAATCGTGGAGAACCATTTCTACGTTGTGGCGATCATGTTTGCCTTGTCTCTGGGTCCCAATATTCCATGAAGGGTGTTGTGGCAGATATTGGCCAATATGACATTCTACTACACAACACAGTCGACATCGCAGGTGGTTCTGAGTTGTTGGATTTGCACATTCCACTCAATCAGGTTAGACGTATCCTGAAGCCAGGAGACCACGTCAGGACAAAAGTCGGCCCAGGTCCAAGTGTTGAGGGTATGATTACCTGGGTAGATGATGACACCGTTTCTTTACAGTCTGCGAGCAGTCCTACAGAGGTAACTGATCAGCATATCACAAAAACTACATCCACTGAATAGGCCTGATGTAGATAACAACATTTACGAAGTGGGTCGAAACTTATGAGCCTGAGTTCAGGATGGAGAAAGAGTGCACCGCTGGTTCAAAGAAGAGTTTGCCACATTTCCGCAATCCTTACCAAGGGCTACGAGTTTTGATTAGAAACAACAAACACCTTAAAGGATCCTATGGCTATGTGCACAACAGTGACCCTCTCAAGAAAACTGCCCAAGTCTCCCGTGATGGCACTAATGACGGTTCCTTGTATATCGTGGAACTGAAAGATTTGATTTCTGTGTAAGTGACCTACTTGCTATAGACAAATATGGCTCTATTAAAACAATAATTTATCGGACATTTTTTGTAGGACAACCATATCATGCCTGGACGACGAACATCTGCTTCCAATTGAAGACAGGAAATACTACTGTGACAAATTCAAACTGCACAAGAACATCGAGCAAAGTCGCACTGTCACGCTGCTGCCTGGCAAGGATGAGTTGAATCGGGATGCTACTGTGGAAGGTGCATCGGCATGGTCAGTAGATGCTGATGACACTAGGAGGAATGCAGGGTCTAGTTCTCTGCAGCTTCCAGCCGGTTTGTGATTCACTGTACTAGACCATAAGCGCTCTAATGCAATATCATAGATTTATCTGGCCCCGGCATGTGGATATTGTCCCCTGCCATGCAGACACGTTTCGCAGAGTTCCATGTGCATTTTTCGTGTGTGGATTCGCCCCAGCCGATATTTACTGATGGAGGGTCAATCGGCTGCATTGATCACTCTGCATGCGGATCTGAACACAGGCTGTGCCGGATATGGGTCAAGCTACAGAATGCTCAGCTCAACTATAGGTCTGAACTTGTTGCAATTAATTCATTACATCCCAGATGGCCACTGAAGGGTGTTACAATTTTCCTTTACTTTCCCTTACTGCGCTGACTCACTTCCTCTTCGTCATCATCAGTCAGCACAACTCCCCCATTTCTCTGCCTTACTCACCCTTATTCGCCTTGCACCATAAGACACCATGATGATGCCTTAATACACCATCATGATGTGCTTTGCTTACTGATACCTTCAATTGTATTACCAAGACATTCCTTGGGTGTTCCATGACCTTCCATAGCCATGTAAACATACTAATACATGACCCTACAGTAGCAAACACATAGAGTAGCATATAAGCATGTAACTTCAGTAGCACAAGCCCTAAGCTTGTGCTCTTTGTTCATACAAGCCCATTATCTGCTACCACCAGTCTACTGTGCGCCAGTATGCCACTGGCCGCTTCATCGTAACCAGACTCACTATAAGAACCCTACTGCGTCCACATCGTCGATCAGGAAGCCCCGATGACGATCACCTTCGACTTACGACATCTAGGAAGCCCCGTTGTCGTACCATCAGACTTGACGATCAGGAAGCCCCGACGTCAATCACTGCGTAACCGTTGAGCTTAACAAAGGGGAAGTTGGGTCTAATTATTCGGGGACATCCAGATCTCATTGGGATTATTGTGACTGTTAAAAATTTTATCAAGGACAAAGGTATCTTCAAATCGGCTGTAGTCTCGGACCCGATGTGTGGACAATGGCCCCCGGTACCAATAGAAAATCTGACATGCATAGAATGCCTGGGTGGTGCTGACGGATAATATTCAGCAGCAGTATCACAGATTAATTTACTTGTATCTTATGTCGCATTGAGGAATAAATTTATTTAGGCAAAGGACGCATGGTCAGGGTTGGATCCTGCTGTTGTGTAACATCTTCATAAGTACTGGACTTTTTTACCGATTGGCTGATTTTTTTGCCAGCTAGTGTCCCCAATGGAATAGGGTTGTACTCGGCGCAGCTGGCTACTCCTTCTCCGGACTTCCTCTCTGGGTTATTGGGAAGAAACTTGTGGCTACTCTGCTTTTGGAACAATATGGGGTGTTTGCTTGGGTAGGCCCATCACTCTTACAAAGTCACACAGAATACTAATGAACTACTCGCCACTCATAACTCTGACTGTGAAAGCTGTACATTTTGCTTGAGACATGACAGACACACAAGTTCCAATACCCACAGGTGGGCACATATATATATCGACCATCGTTGATGGTCAGAAAAAATAATATTGAGCTCTGAACTTCGCAGAGGCCATCCCTACGGCCATTGCACCTCCCAGGAGGTCGACTCATGTAGCTCAAGTGAGTATGCCCCCTTCTTTAAAGGGACGATTTTTTTGACACATGCTAGGCGAAGGTCACGAAAGTGTCCGTCAATGACAAAAAAAAAACAGGGGAGGACGTTGATGGTGGCGAAATTCGAGACAACCCCAGGGAACAGCTCCCTGTGGAGCAACAGTCTAACGGGGAATCAGGGGAACCGCTTGACAAAGATGGGCAGGGAGGAGCAGCTCTGGATGCAAATGAGGCAGGACCAGGGGGGGGAAAGGAAGGAGGGAAAGGGTTCAGCTGCGAGAGGAGTAGGGACACGTGGCAGGAAGAGAGGGGCAGGTTCAGCAGGCAGGGGTAGAAGCGGTACACGAGGGAAGAAAGGGGGGAAGAGCTTACTCAATCGGGAGGACACAATTGTCAGGGAAAGCTCTTCTGAGGCGCAAAATTCTGAGGTGCAAAATCCTGTAAGCTCGACAATGCTTTTGAATTTTTATGATTATTGAAGTGTATATAGCTTGCGAGTGCAGAAGCTCCTGAGCAAATTGAGCTATCGATTACCCCCCCTGAAAAAGTCGCAACTGAGCATAGTGACGAGCCGCAAGCTGCCAATGTGGACTCTCGTCCCAATGAGCAAAAGACTGTATGTTTAACACTATTTTTAAAATGTTCATAGATTAATATATGTTTAGGCTACAGATGCAGATGCCACTGCACAACCTGAGTTAACGATTCCCGGCTGTGAGGAAGCCATGAATGGGCAGACTAACCGGATAGACGGTGTCATTGCGGGAGGTCCTTCCAACGTGGAAGATATCATGAGTTTGATGTTATTCTTAAGGTGTACGTAGATTAATTTAAATATAGATTGCGGACCCACTTGCTCCCAAGCTTAATGGGCATCTTACTTCCGGCCCCGAAAACACCCCCACCAATCCGTGCAATGGAGCAGGCGTTATCGTGGGGGAAGGGGAATTACCAACCATGTCCCCCACCATTGAGCAGAATACAGCTGAATCCATACAGGCTGTAAATGCGACACCCGCAGTAGATAGTGACGTCATGGCAATGTCTAGCAATGGTTCACCAAATCATGTGGACTATGCAGACATATACTTGAATGCGGATGACGGCTTTGCCTGGATGCGGAAATGCTTAAGGAAGCTATCGGCTGCCTTGGGTTTGGAGGCTATGGGATGACATAGCCCGTCTAGCGATGCACCCGATATTCGCCTTCACCAGGAGTTGATACTAAACTTGAAATTTTCTTCGGTGTGTTGTCCTTTCAAGTTTGTTATATAGAAATGCTAATTTCTCTTTAGGCCACTGTAGAGACCTACATGAGAAGGATCCCTGAACAGATCTCACCGAACCTGAGAGCAATTGCGACATCAACACTTGCCAAGTCTAAACAGAGGATTTTTATCTTAGAGGAGTGGGAGGAAGGCAGGGATGTAAGCATTCAGAGTGCAACTCCTGATGATATGATAAGCAATGTATCACCTGTGGAGCTGGTATGTGGATGTCATACTTATCCAGACATTTTTAATTCATCACTTTGGAATAATTAGCGTTCTCCAGAAGTGCATTCAAGCAGGAAGGCTCTCGAGGAAGATAGCTTCAACCTATCTAATAGACGTTTAACCAAGCAAGTGCACGATCACAATAACCCAACTGCACATGAGTCCAGTAGAGAAAATATTGGGCCAGCATATAACATGTTTCCCCGGCAGAGCCAATCTGTCTTACCTTCCCCACCGGTGGTGATGGGACTGACACCCCAGGATGGCAATGGTAAGTGGCGAGCATATTTTATTTTTAATTGGTGAGGTAACACCTTCACCAGCTCGTGTACATCCAGCACCTGCCTCTCGCAAGGAATCCGATGGCGATGGTCCCATTGCCGTGTCCAGTGTCAGAGCAACTCCTAACGATGTGGGTCTGCATTCCCATGCTGGCAAGGGCAAGTTATATTATCTTATTTTTACACTGTTAATCTAACAATCTCAACTAGGCGACAATGTTGAGGATGATCATGGAAATGTGTCATCTGATGATTACAAGGAGTCTGCAGAACACAACGAGAGTAGATGGCTCGCCATAGATCGATCAAAGCAGCCTATGTCTATGGAGGAGATGGATTTATTATACGATCAAGAGACTCAAGACAACGTTGTCCCTGACAACTATGAAGAATCACACTCGAAAAGAGGTGAAGCGGCATGTAATAAAAAGAATGCTCCGTCAAAGGGGAAAGGGCGAGCCAATTCATTGGCTGTATGCAAAAGCCGCAAGCGCAAACATCAGGGGGAGGCAACGCCTGACCCAGAAGGAGAGCTTCTCACTGAGGCAGATGACTCGTTGTCCCAACATAGACACGGACCACTGACCAGCGCTTCCAAATCGGAAGCAGAGGAGCATTACGACAACCTCATCAGAAAGCTTACCAAGCTAGCTAGGAAGGAGAATAAAGATGTTGACGCTTTTTTAGTTCACTTAGGTATCTCACAGAAGACGCCTCGCAACCTTAACGTATATAATGCCTTCTCAAAATGGTATGCAAGTGAAGGATGTCCGATGACTGATGATCGTAAGTCACTTCTTTCTATCTGTATATTAAAACGATGGCTAGAAGTTATTCATCATAGAACAATGAGAGGATTACTGTGTTCAATTAGACAATGCATACAGAAAACTGAAGCAGGAAGGTTCTTCTAAGGATACAAGGGAGATCTTTTGTGAACAGCTTGAATGGCATGAAAAGCTTCAAGATTCACATGTATCTTCTGTGAAAAATCTCAAGCAGGCTCTTGCCCCGAGCCTTCACAAATTTGAGCACTTTGTGAGTCATTTGCATGTCGCCCATACTCTTTCTTACCCGAGATGTAGGCCGAGCGCAAATGGGCTCAATCCGAGACGGTTTGGATTGCATATCGAACAAACCTGTCGGATAACCCACAGGCCGACAGTATTTGAGGCTTCGTCGGGTCCATTCCCATAGCCGAACACATGTTCAAGACTGAAGGGGTGTTCTGGAAATGCTATGCCAACGACTTTGATACAATGATAAAGTGCATAAAATTTCCAAACATTGTATCATGATAGGTAAATATCTACCAATTTTGCAGGTATTCTGACATGAATCTATGGGGCATCGACACACATGCAGATCGACCACTCCTCAAGGCCAGTCTGAGCACAGATCACGACAACAGGCGCACAATTTATAGTGAGCACTTCAAAGCATCTGCAAGTTCGTCTTACCCATTCTTCTTTTATACTTGTCTCTAACTTCTTGCGTTTTAGAGTGGATTTTGAACATGCGTGAACCACGCAATGAACAGCGTCATGGGAAAAATGACGGTCGTATTTTCAAAGTGGAGAAACCAATTTTACCTTGGCTATGGGACTTAAAAATCGGTCTTGAAGGTGTTCCTGATGGGCTGATCACTGATTGGAAGACATTCACGCTTTCCCCCAAGTCCAAGTTTATCAACAATTTTTTAGCACCAATAACCGATGCCATCATCAAGGAACAACTAGCGATACGTCAAGGCAAGGATGTCTCTTCCTTTGATGGAAAAGTGATGCGCTTCATAGATCTGAAATCTGGTGAGCTATCTTGCGTTTTTCCCTATGGCCCTGCTGACACGGCATTCAAGAGTTTGAAAGGAATGTGTCAGGGGACTTTGCAATCATCACTTCAGACACTTGTAGGCCCATAATCACACGAAGCGGCTGTCTTCAATATTTGGAAAATCCTACAAGTGGTCCTGTGCCTGGGCCGTCTACTTCTAGGGAGTCAAATCTCCATACTAACGCTGACGAACCACCGGCGAGCAAGTCTACAGGGGCCCTTTTGCCGTTACATGTGTGTGGGCCATCCCCAAGGTCAAACAGGCCACTTCCAGCCCGTAGCAGTGAGCCACCTGTGGCGGGTAATGATTCACCTCCAAGGAGGAGGGTACAATTGGAGTAGGGGAATATTTATTGGCATTAGTAACAAAGTACTTACTATTGTCGATTTTAATCTTTTCACACCTGCACGCTCTTGAGATTGGACAACGCAAACTGAGAGAACACTGACTTAAAAAAGAAATCCATCAAACGCACAGGATCGACACGCTGATCATTACATTGTCTATTAGTCTTTATGACAAATTCTGACTAAAGATTTGTAATAAGGACATCAGTGTGAGGACTATGCTCTCACGTCTATGCTAGAGTTTACCATTATATGTGTTAGGCTTGGGTCTTCCAAAAAGTGCATCAGGATGGGAGGAGTGGAGAGGAAGAACAGGACAGTTAAAAATGCAAGGTAAGCTTGCATGTATGCATGTGTCGCTGTCATATTATGAAGCCTTGTCATCCCAGGTAATTGTAAATAATGGGAGATCCCAAGGTAGCGTCTGTGCTGGGAGCTCCCACCATAGGCAAGCGCTGGGAGATCCCACCAAAGATATGCTCTGGGAGCTCCCACCTAAGGTATGCACTGGGAGCTCCCACCAAAGGTAGGCATTGGGAGCTCCCAAAGTAAGGTATGTGCCAGAGATCCCACCTAAGGTAAGCACTGGGAGCTCCCACTTAACACAGGGAACAAGCCCGAATATAGTTGTCTCCTAAACTGTAAATTCAACCAAACATTTCTGAACTGTTATGGCTTTTTTTCCACATTTTGAGTAAATTTCACCTACTTATATATCAGCTGTATTATTTTTGAGATATACGGGCATGCTAAATTCGGAATATAGAAGACAGACATTCAGGAATCACATATAGCAGACAAATTTACAGTTTCAATAAAGATGTAGGAAGCAGTAATATCCAGATTTGCTCCCTGTGTAAGGTAAGTGGTGGGAGCTCCGAATGTAAGGTATGTGCTGGGAGCTCCCAGGAGTAATGTATGTGCTGGAGCATTACTCCTGGGAGCTCCCACTTAAGGCAAGTGTTGGGAGCTCCCACCTAAGGTAAGCATTGGGAGCTCCCAGCATATACATTACTCTGGGAGCTCCCACCTAAGGTACATGCTGGGAGCTCCCACTTAATGTATGCGCTGGGACCTCCCACCTAAGGTAAGTGTTGGGAGCTCCCACCTAAGGTATGTGCTGGGAGCTCCCACCTTAGGCAAGTGTTGGGAGCTCCCACTTAATGTATGTGCTTTTTTTAAATTTATTATTTATTATTCCTGCAGTATTACCTAATTACAAGCTGCCCTAACTACATAACAACAGAGGCGCCCATCATCGCACAATGCACGAAACTGGGTGGGGCCCTGCTCCCTGAAGGGTGCCAAGGTGGGAAGGGCCCCTATTAGTGAAAGAAAGGAAAGAGGGAGGAATACATATCACTACAGCAAAGCCAAATGGGTGAGATCAGGCAAAATGTGGTAGCTTAGAATAGGAAAGGGAGGGCGAGAGCGCCGGCTGGGATGTATGAATGGGAGTCCGAAAGGCAGGCGTTTAAGCAGAGGAAAAGGGGGGAAGCGCACCTGAAAGCTCCAAGAGAGCCGGGTCCGGGTACTGGGAACAGGTTCCAAGCATACGACTCATGTATTCCCTGAGGAGGTCCAAGTCCATATCTTCATTGGTTGGGTGTCCCTCCAACTCCATCGTGGTGAAGGCCAGACGGATGGTGGCAGAGGTACAGTCGGAAAGGCAGTTAAGGTGCCCTGTTAGCTTCAGCCAGCAGCACAGAACCTGGAGACGGTTTTCATCGGCCCACTCTGTGTGGTGGGTCGGGAGTGGGTCACGGGGGGCCAGACCTTGCGGATCCATGGTCGGAATGTGCAACAACCGCCCAGTACGTGAGCGGTCGACTGGGCTGGCCAGGGGGGGTGGTTGTGCCATCTGCAATGTGAGATCAGGCCATGCCTGTGCCGGTAGGCTGAGTCAAAACTCAACCAGTAGCCCCTGTAGGGACCGGCATGACAGAGGACCTGGGCAACTGCAGAGAGCTCTCGTTGGGGGTGGTCAACCGACTGTGTGATAAGCTTTCAGGGACGGCGGGAGGGGACCCCATTGATGGCCAAGTATTTGTCAGCTGTTGAGGCGAGGGGGCGGGCAAGTGAGAGGGACCAACACTCCATGAATGTGTTGATGGCGGCCTCTTTCAGTGCTGAGGTGGAGGGTGCGAGGGGAGACGGGGGTAGGTTCGTTGCGAACTTCGCCTCGCAGTCTGCCCATTCATTCCCAGGGATGTCGGAGTGGCCCGGGCACCAGACGAAATGAACGGAGAGATCTGGGTATGAGTCCAATAGAGTCTGGACCCCTGCCTTCCATTGGTGGAGGAGGTGAGCGCCTGGGACTGGCGCCCATGTGCGGATCAGGTGGAGTGCCATCAGCGAATCCGACAAAAAGAAGATGTCAGATGCGACAGGCAAGAGCTCCCATAGGTGGTGTGCCGCCCAGCTCAGTGCAGAGGTGAGAGAGAAAATCTCTGCATCTGTGGCTGTTGCACAGGTGGGGGAGGCCAGCCAGCATGACTTGAGGTGGGTAAGGCCCCTCATGGCACAGACAGCTGATCCAGACTTTGGACCAATGTGAGAGCCATCGGTGAAAACCTGAAGGTGGGGGAGGGTGCTCAGGGAGTGTGTGGCACCTACAAATTCCTTGCAGGTGTCCTTGCTGACTGGAGTGATAGGAGTGGCAAATGAAACTCTTCCATTCGTAAATGCCAGAGGATCCGTCCATGGGGGATGAGTGTATGCAGGGACCGGCTGGACCTGAGGGACCCGGACCTGCAGAGAAGTGGAAAAGGGACAGTTAGTTACTGTCTTATAATAGCGTTTTCTACCAATGGAGTGTGGGGTGTGCCAGAGGTGCAGAGAATGGAGGGTCTTAGCATATTAAAAATAATAAGAAAGGGGGGGGAGGGAACAAAGGAAATTTGTAGAGAAGGGGGAGGTGCCTTTGTAGACGCCCAAAATCCATCTGCATGCCGTGTTTTGCACAGCCTGCAGGCGGCTTACTAGTGTTTTTTGGCATCAGCCATGGTACCATACTGGGGCGCCCCATGTAAGGATGGAGCAGACACAGGTGGTGTATAGTCGATGGAGGAGGAGGGCCGAGATTCCGCACTCGGTGTTGCCAAGGATGCGGAGGGCGGCAAGCATGGAGAGGCCCTTGGAGCGCATGCATTCCATGTGGGCCTTGAATGTGAGGGCGGGATCCCACCATATTCCAAGCCACTGGAGTGGGATGGAGGGTCGGATAATCGTGGTGGGGGCAACCCAAACTCCGGCGGTGTCCCAGTCGGTGTAGGCGGCTGATCGTCATTGGGGTGGGTGGAAGTGGAGGCACTCTGTTTTGGCGGCTTCGATGTTGAGACTGATGGCACCGAAGTGGGCATTGAGTTGGTGGTAGGCATTAGACAGTTGCTGGCAGTTGGATGCCATGCTGGGTTCGATGCACACTAGGAGGTGGTTGTCTACATATGCAAGGGTGGTGGTGCCGGTTTGGTGAAATTTCTGGAGGACCATGCCCACAAATATGGTTGAGAGGATCGGGATACCGGCAACCCTTGAGGGGTGCCGAGGTCAGGTTTCTGGGCTGTTGGAAGGGTGGTGCCATCGAAAGCGATAGCCACCTGCCGATCCATCATGAAGGACAGGCACCAGTCCGCCATGTCTGGCAGGCACTGGAGGTCCAGCAGTTGTCGGTGGAGGAGTTGTGGGTGTACCAAGTCGAAGAACCCCTGTATGTCGACTGCAAGGACCAAACATACACGGCCCTCAGCATGGGCTCGCTCCGCAATCTGTAAAAGGTGCTGGGCAGTGTCATAGACAGAATGTCCTTGATGCCCCCCATATTGGTTAGGTGGCAGCCAATCTCTCGTGTTAGTGAGGAACTGGAGCCGGTTAGCTATAATCTTTTCAAGGAGTTTCCCTAAGGTCTCCTCGAGGGTAATGGGCCGATATGAGCGTGGCGAGAAGGGGTCCTTCTTGTTTGGCTTTCGGAGCATTACCACTTTTGCCGCCCGCCAGCACTTAGGGTGGTGCCCCATGCGCAGACAGTCATTGAAAAGGGCAAGTATCTCCTCAGGGTAAGTGTCTACTACCCATTTAAGAGGGCGGTATCCGATCCCCGAGAGGCCCAGAGCTGACAAGTTGGAGGTGTCAGACAGTGCCCCTGTAAGCTCCGTGAGGAGGATGGGCGGGGCAGCTGGTTGGAGAGGGGGCGGCGGGGTGTCGGCCGCTTGTTGGGGTGGCAGGGGCGTGAAGAAGGTCATGTGGAAGAGCTCACCTTTCTTGTCGTCCGATTGGGTGAAGGAGCCATTGCGTTTTTTAAGCGAAGGGATCGGTGTAGGGCAGTTGCCGAGGCCTCATTTGGCCCAGCCCCCGATGTTGGAGGCATCTGCTTGGTCTGCCTGCTCAGCATAGAAATGCCGTTTTGCTGCCTGTATGCCCCGCTCAAATGCGCAGCGGGCTGCTGACTGCTGAAGGGGGGTGGGGGGCTGCTGAGATCGCCTGGAGGAGTGATTTACAGGTTGGGGTCCACCAAGGGACCTCAGTTTTGGATGGCTTGCTGATTTTGGTGAAGGGGGCAAGGGCAGCTATCATGGAGTCGACCACTGCCTGCACTTTGGAGTCGAGGGTGAGGGTGTTGTCCGCCTGTTGGAGGAAGGCGGCTTCGAGTAGTGGGAAGGCGATGTTGGTCCACTCCTCCTTGTCGGCCGGTGTTAGCCAGCGGGTTTTGATGGTAGGAGGTGGGGGCCGGGACGGCAGGGACCAGCGTAGCATGACGTGGTCTGACAGATCGGAAGTGGTTGAGGTGCCCAAGTCTAGGATTGAGTTGGGGTTTATTGTGGGGGGGGGCCCAGATCATGTCAATTGGGCACCATCGACGGTTGTTGATGGGCCTAGAGTCAGAGTCCGGGAGGTGAGCTGGTGCAAGGCCGTGCTCCCGGAAGAAGTCATCAAGAGGTTGCGCTCTCAAGTCCTCCTGCTGTGTAGCGAGGAGTTCAGACCACGAGTGGTGGCAATGGTTGAAGTCGCCCACCACAAGGAGAGTGGAGGCCAAGGCCGGTGAGATTGTAAGTAGGAAGGACTCACTGGGGTATAGGGGGGTGGCGGTGGTGTGGTCCGGTGTGTGCATACCATAGTAGTTGCATAGGTGGATTGTCAGATGTGAGCGGATTTCGATGGTGAGGATGTCGGTGCCGGAGGATGCGGCACCTAAGACTGACCAGGCAGTTGATGGGATGGCCCGGGATATGTACATAACAACCCTTGGCTGGGTGGCTGGGGGAAGCATGGCTATGTATCCTGGGAGGGATGGGACATTGAGTACTGGCATGCCAGTTGGGTCAGTGAGTGAGGGTTGGAGGCCAATTTGATACCAGGGAGGTTCCTGAATTAGAATGATGGTGGGTGGGGATGGGTCAGTGGTAAGGATCAGGATAAGGGAATGGACCGTGGCTAAGGAGCAGGTGGCATTCCACTGCAGAATAGAGATGTCTCTATTCATTGGTCCTCCATGTGTTCATCGTTGGGCCCCTCGACGGCCTCCAAAATCTGGTGGTAGCGCCGTTTCTTGGGACATTGAGGGAGGGTGGTGGGATGGTTACCCCTGCAGTTCGTGCAGTAGCGAGGGTGAGGGCAGTGATCGCCCTCGATGGCTTCGGTGGCACAGGATGCGCACAATTTATGATGGTTGTGGGTTAGATGACCCCCTCCGCAATTGGCGCAGCATGGCTGGGCATGGCAGCCTTTCGTCCCATGGCCTAGGCCCTGGCAGTGCTCACATTGGGTGAGGCTGGGGCGGTAGGGAGGGATGGAGAGGGAGAGGGAGGCACCAAACAGCCAAACCCGTGGGTGCTTGAGGAGCTGTGCACAAATTGATCCATTGGGGTCGGAGAAGGAGAAGGCCATGGGGCACTTCTGGAGGGTCAGGAGGTGGTCCTCCATGGCGGCAAAGTGGGGGTCAACGATGAAGTCGAGGGTATGGAGCGCCGGGTTGTTCTGGATTTCGGCCATCAGGGCCTTTGGGGAGATGGTGTGGCCATTCTGGCTGAATAGATAGTCCACACATGGCACCATGGAGATGCGGAGGGCGGACTGGGGGCGGACTCGGACTGGGGTTAGGGTGAACCGGGCAGAGATTTGATCGGCTGTCATGGATAAACACCTGTCACGCATATGGGCCACGAACGCTGCTGAGTGATGGTCTATGATCGTGTCAGTGGTGTTACAATTTTCCTTTACTTACCCATTAATGTGCTGACTCACTTCCTCTTCATCATCATCAGTCAGCACAACTCCCCCATTTCTCTTCCTTACCAATCCCTATTCACCTTACACCATAAAAACGCCATGATGACACCTTCTCGCACCATCATGATGCGCTTTGCTTACTGATCACTGTACTTGTATTACCAAGGCCTTCCTTGAGTTTCCTTGACTTTCCATAGTCTGGTAAAACACACCTAACCAAGTCACTACAGTAACAAACACATAGAGTAGCATATAAGCATGTAACTTCAGTAGCACAAGTCCTAAGCTTGTGCTCTTTGTTCATACAAGCCCATTATCTGCTACCACCAGTCTACTGTGTGCCGTCGAGCCACTAGTCACTTTGTCGTAACCCGACTCTACTCCGAAGCCTACCACACCCACATCATCAATCAGGAAGCCCCATCGCCGATCATCTTTGACTTATGACATCTAGGAAGCCCCATTGTCATCACCATCAGCATAGATGATCAGGAAGCCCTGACGTTGATCACCACGTAACCATCGAGCTTAACAGGTGGCGGGTGAGGCGGAGGAGGGTCGCTTGGCAAAAGAGGTCACAAGGTTTCCCTTCACATTGAATGAGGATGCGAGGACTGTGACCTGGTCAGCAGTGGGTAATGAAGCAAAGAACTCACGAGCGGTGGCAGTGAGGCGCATAGCTGGGAGTTGTAGCTCTGTTTTGGGGACGACGGCCAGGATGAGGACCAGGGTTGGGTCCTTGGCGTAGACCAGGGGCAGGGGCGGGACCTGGTGTTGCTTTTTCTTCTTCTTGTGGGTTACCATCGTAAAGACTGTGCCCGGAGCCAGTGCAACTGGGTTGGGGTTGGAGGCTGTAGGTGGGGCGGGGTGGCCGCCACCTGGATGTAGGAGGAGGTCGGTGCTGCAGTGTTGGCGGTCTGGGCAGTGGTGGTGGTGGGAGCCTGGGCCTTCTGGGCCTGTGGGGCACAGGGCGCAGGCCGGTTGACAAGGGTTGAAACTTGCCAGGAGATGGAGGCGACTTCTGTGGAGAGCTGTTTGACAATATTTGTCAGCACAGCCACATCGGGTGACACGTTAGTAGTTCTGGGGGTCCTGATCAGGGCGGAGGGTTGGGGGGCGGTGGTCGGGGTCCTTTGTTGGGGGCAAGCTGGGGCGAATGGCGCTGGCAGGGAGGCTTCCACTCCCCCCCTTGCGATGTTGTAGGCCATCTCCAAATTGTGGGAGATGATGTGCTGGGGGTCCTTCTCGTCCCTAAATACACCGGCGATGGTCTGTTGGACATTCCAGAGGAGGTCGCCAATGAACTGGCCAGCTGCTCGGTCGGTCTCTGCAGCACTGGAGCGATGGGTCTTCTGGTTGAAGTCCTCTAACGCTTGGGAGATGGAGTACATGAAATTCGACATGTGTGGCTCGAACTGGGAGCGGGGGCAGGGTTGAGGCGTGTGTGGGGAGAGGTTTTCGGATGAGCGCTTGTTGGTGAGCGGCGGTGATGGTGTGTGTGGGTTCTCGAGGATGTCTTCCATCTCACCAGTCATGTTGGATCCGGCGGGGGGGTTGGAGCCTGAGGAGGGGGGGCGGCTAACATGCTCGAATGTGCAAGTAAACTCGGTGTTCGAGACTCCTATAACGGGGGACAGGGCGAGACGGAGAGCATCTGGGGACGATGCCAGGAGGCCTGGGTCAATTTGGGCGGGGGTGGGGTTCGTGCTGTGCAAAGCGGCGGCGACATTGCTGGCAGCCACCCAGTTGGCAGTGGCCCTGGCCGATGAGGGAGGTGGGGGGGGTGGTCGAGTCGAACGTAGAGCATTCCTGTGTCCACTGGGGTTCGACATGGGGGAGTTTTAGCTGCCCGCACTAGTCGATGGTGGTGGTTACTGGTCAAGAAGGATGGAGGGGATGGGGGTGGGTCGGTTGCCTAGGCCATGTTTGGCCCAGTTCCAGATGTTGGAGGCATCTGCTTCTGATGCCTGGTCAGTGTAGAACTGCCATTTGGCTGTCCTAACACCCCTTTTGAAGGCACATCATGCTGATGAGCACTGGAGAGGGGTGGTGGCTGTCAAGATAGTGGTTAAAAGGGTCTTGTAGTGGGGTGACCACCATGGCATTTCCGTTTTCGATGGTTTGGAGAGGCAGGTGAATGGCTGAAGGGCGGTGACCATAGAGTTGATGACCTTTTTTTTTTTTTCCTTTATTATTCCTGCAGTATTACCTAATTACAAGCTGCCCTAACTACGTAACAACAGAGGCGCCCATCATTGCACAACACACGAAACTGGGTGGGGGCCCTGCTCCCCGAAGGGTGCCAAGGTGTGAAGGGCCCCTATTAGCAAAAGAGTGGAATGAGGGAGGAATATGTATCACTATGGCATAGCCAAACAGATGACATCAGGTGCAAAGGAGTAGTTTAGAATAGGAAAGAGGGGGCGAGGGTGCCGGCCAGGACGTATGAGGGGGAGTC
Organism: Coniferiporia sulphurascens; assembly: GCA_002794785.1. Taxonomy (NCBI): domain Eukaryota; kingdom Fungi; phylum Basidiomycota; class Agaricomycetes; order Hymenochaetales; family Hymenochaetaceae; genus Coniferiporia; species Coniferiporia sulphurascens. Next base: position 695,114 of record NBBA01000012.1, on the reverse strand, counting down.
TGAAAGGTGGGCACTAGTCAGAGGAAAAGGGGGGAAGTGCACCTGAAAGCTCCAAGAGAGCTGGGTCTGGATCCTGGGAGTGGGTTCCAAGCATACAACTCATGTAATCCCTGAGGAGGTCCAGGTCCATATCTTCATCGGTTAGGTGTCCCTCCAGTGCCATCGTGGCAAATGCCAGGCGGATAGCGCCAGAGGTGCAGTTGGAGAGGCGATTAAGGTGCCCCATCAGCTTCAGCCAGCAGCACAGAACCTGGAGACGGTTTTCATCAGCCCACTCGGTGTGGTGGGTCAGAAGTGGGTCATGGGGGGGCCAGACCTTGCGGATCCAGGGTCGGAATGTACGACATCCACCCAGTACGTGGGCAGTCGACTGGGCCGGCCAGGGGGGGTGGTTGTGCCATCTGCAGTGCAAGATCAGGCCATGCCTGCGCCCGTAGGCTGAGTCAAAGCTCAGCCAGTAGCCCCCATAGGGACTGGCACAGCAGAGAACCTGGGCGACTGCAGAGAGCTCCTGGCGGGGGTGGTCAACCGACTGTGTGATGAGCTTCCAGGGACGATGGGAAGGGACCCCATTTACAGCCAAGTATTTGTCAGCTGTCGAGGCAAGTGGGCAGGCGAGTGAGAGGGACCATTGCTCCATGAGTGTGTTAACAGCAGCCTCTTTCAGTGCGGAGGTGGAGGGTGTGAGGGATGACGGGGGTAGGTTCATTGCGAACTTTGCCTTGTGGTCGGCCCATTCATTCCCGGGGATGTCGGAGTGACCCAGGCACCACACAAAATGAACAGAAAGATCCGGGTGTGAGTCCAGTAGAGTCTGGTCCCCTGCCTTCCATTGGTGGAGGAGGTGTGCGCCAGGGACAGGTGCCCATGTTCGGATCAAGTGGAGTGCCGTCAGTGAGTCCGACAGAAAAAAGATGTTGGATGCGACAGGCAGGAGCTCCCGTAAATGGTGTGCAGCCCAGCTCGGTGTGGAGGTGAGGGAGAAAATCTCCATGTCCATAGCTGTTGTGCAGGTGGGGGAGGCCAGCCGGCAGGACTTGAGGTGGGTAAGACCCCTCATGGCACAAACGGCTGATCCGGACTTCAAACCCATGCACGAGCCATCGGTGAAGACCTGGAGGTGGGGGAGGGTGCTCAGGGAGTGTGTGGCCACCACAAATTCATCATGGGTGTCCTTGCTGACCGGAGTGATAGGAGTGGCAAACAAGATTCTTCCATTCGTAAATGCCAAGGGATCTGTCCACAGGGGATGAGTGTATGCTGGGACCGGCTGAAGCCGAGGGACCCGGACCTGCAGAGAAGTGGAAAAGGGGCGGTTAGTTATGTTTTTATAATATCGTTTTCTACCAATGGAGTGTGGGGTGCACCAGAGGTGCAGAGAATGGAGGGTCTTAGCATATTCGAAATAGTAAGAGAGAGGGGGAAGGGAACAAAGAAAATTCATTGAAAAGGGAGAGGCGCCTTTGTAGATGCCGAGAATCCATCTGCATGCCATGTTTTGCACAGCCTGCAGGCAGCTTACTAGTGTTTTTTGGCATCAGCCGTGGTACCATACTGGTGTGCCCCACATGAGGACGGAGCGGATGCAGGCAGTGTACAGTCGACAGAGGAGAAGGGCCAAGATACTGCATTTGGTGTTGCCGAGAATGCGGAGGGCGGTGAGGGTGGAGAGGCCTTTGGAGTGCATATGTTCCATGTGGGCCTTGAAAGTGAGGGTGGGGTCCCACCATATTCCCAGCCAGCACAGCAGGATAGAGGGTCAGATAAGTGTGGTGGGGGCAACCCAAACCCCAGCAGTATCCCAGTCGGTGTAAGTGGCTGAACGTCATCGGGGTGGGTGGAAGTGTAGGCACTCTGTTTTGGCAGCTTCGATGTTGAGACCAATGGTGCCGAAGTGGGTGTTGAGTTGATGGTAGGCATTGGACAATTGCTGGCAGTTGGATGCCACGCTGGGTCCGATGCACACCAGGAGACGGTTGTCGACATATGCTAGGGCAGTGGTGCCGGTCTGGTGAAATTTCTGGAGGACCATGCCCACGAATATAGTCGAGAGGATTGGGGACACCGGGGACCCTTGGGGGGTGCCGAGGTCTGGTTTTTGGGCCGTTGGGAGGATGGTGCCATCGAAAGCGATGGCGACCCGCCAGTATAGAGTCGATGACCACCTTAGCTTTGATGTCCAGGGCATGGGTGTCGGGCCCCAGGAGTCAGAAGGCTTCTTCTAGGAGAGGGAAGGCGATGTTGGTCCATTCCTCCTTGTCAGCTGGTAGCAGCCGGCATGTCTTTAGGACAGGAGGGGGGGGCCGAAATGGCAGTGACCATCGCAGTATGGTGTGGTCAGACAGTGGTGAGGGGTTGGAGGTAGCTGAATCTAGAATAGAGTCGGGGTTGACCGAGGGTGGGGCCCAGATCATGTCAATGGGACACTGACGACGATTGCTGTTGGGCTGTGAGTCAGAGTCAGGGAGGTGGGCAGGTGCCAGGCCATGCCCATGGAAAAGTTATCGAGGGGTTGTGCCCCCAAGTCATCTCACCATGTGGCTGAGAGTTCGGACCATGTGTGTTAAGCTCAACGGTTACGCGGTGATCGACGTCAGGACTGATGGTATGGCAATGGGCTTCCTAGATGTCGTAAGTCGAGGGTGATCGTTGGTGGGGCTTCCTGATCAACGATGTGGACGCGGTAGGCTTCTGTAGCGAGTCAGGTTACGATGAAGCGACTAATGGCCAAAGGGCACACAGTAGATGGGCGGTAGCAGATAATGGGCTTGTATGAACAAAGAGCACAAGCTTAGGGCTTGTGCTACTGAAGTTACATGCTTATATGCTACTCTATGTGTTTGCTACTGTAGGGTCGTGTATTAGTATGTTTACATGACTATGGAAGGTCATGGAACCCCAAGGAGTGTCTTGGTAATACAGTTGAAGGTATCAGTAAGCAAAGCACGTCATGATGGTGCAAGAAGGCATCATCATGGCGTCTTATGGCGCAAGGCGAATAAGGATGAGTAAGGCAGAGAAATGGGGGAGTTGCGCTGACTGATGATGACGAAAGGGAAGTGAGTCAGCGCATAAGGGAAAGTAAAGGAAAATTGTAACAATGTGTGGTGGTGACAGTTGAAGTCACCCACGACAAGTAGAGTGGTGGCTAGCACCGAGGGGAGTGAGAATAAAAAGGACTCACCTGGGTACTGCGGGGAGGCATTCTCTCGATCCAGGGGGTGCATGCCCACCCTTCTTGACCAGTAACCACCACCATTGACTAGTGTGGGCAGCTAAAACTCCCCCATGTTGACCCACAGTGATTACCAGAATGCTCTTCGTTGTACCCATCCAGCCATCTCCTCCTCCTCAACGGCCAGCCTAGCTGCCGCTCGAGCTGCCGAAGCAGCCATGGCCGAAGCAGCCGCCTCTGCCCTGCATGAGATGACCCCCACCCCCTATTCGCAAAACCCCCTCCTGGCCCTGACCTCCTCCCCAGACATCCTGGCACCCTCCCCAGCCATCAGTGACTCCCAACTGGTGTCGGCCTATGACTTCACTGCCCAGGCGCGTGCAGAATCTAGGCAAGCATCCCAAGTCGGCTCCCCAGCCGCCTCGGAAGGGTCGATCCACGGCTCCAACAAATTTGGCAAGACGGCCCCAGAAATGGCGGTCGACCCCAACAACCCCCCGCAACAGGTGGGAGGCGCAAGCCTCGGGCGGAAACGCTCCTCAGCCACCATGTTGCCTCTCACCCCAAGAGGCCCCCCAGCCCAACAACAGCACGAACCCCATACCTCAGGATTCATGCACTCCCTCTCCTGCACTCTGGACGACTTCGACAAGGAAACCAGGGATGCCACCGTCGCAACAATCGACATCAAGGCGGCACAGTTTGTAGGCAACCTCCTCTGGAATGTCCAAACAACACTTGCCAATATAGCACAAGGAAGGAAAGACCCCCAACACAGTCATGGCCTATAACTTTGCAAGGGAGGGGGCGGAAATCGCCCTCCCAGAACCCTTTGTCCCAGCTTGCCCCCCCCAAAGGGCCCCAGCCACCACCAGGATCCCTGGCACTGCCCCCGTGACCCCGGAGATGAAGGCGCTGACTGATGCAGTCAAGTGCCTGACTACTGATGTGGCTTCTATTTCACATCAGATGGCCTCCATCAGCTCTAGACCCGCCCCCCAACAACAGCAGCAACAGCAACAGCAGCCCGCCCCCCAGGCCACCATCCAGGCCGCCCCCACCTCCTATGCACAGGTGGCTGCAGCAGCGGCCCCCCTGACAACCACCAACCCGGCTCCAGTAGCTCTGGCCACAGGAGCGGTCATCAACCCGGTGCTGAAGAAGAAAAAGCGCCAGCATAAGGTGCCCCCCCTGCCCACCATGTATGCCAAGGACCCAACCTTGGTACTCACCCCTACAGTCGGCATACGGGCCGAAAACCAGAAGTCAGCCATGGCCCTGACAAAAACATCCCATGAGTTCTTCGCCTCCCTCCCCACCACAGACCAGGTCCCAGTCCTGTCCTCTTCCTACAATGTAAAAGGGAACATTGTGACCACTTTTGCGGCACACCCATCCTCCGCTAACCCAACCACGGAAACGATCATTGATCGCCATTCCATGGCCTATGCATCCCATATGTGTAATGAGTGCATCGCAGCAGGGATCAATGTCCTGACTGCATTCTCGCTAACCCAATCCAGAGTCCGCCCCTGGTCCACACTTTTTTTTTTTTTTTTAAATTTATTATTCCTACTGAGTTATGCAATACACCTGCAGCCCCGAAGGGGCCGCCTGTAAAACTACCTAACTGACTGAGGCACCCATCATCGCTCATTGAGTGAAACTGGACAGGGCGCGTGCCTCCCGTGGGGGCCTAGTGTACTTATGCACCCTATTAGGGATAAATGGAGAAGGGGAGAGGGAGGCATACATATTGCGACTACAAAAAGCCAAACCAGGCTGAGAGCAAGATCAGGAAAGAGGAGTCCCTTAGAAGAGGAAAGGAGCAGCTGCAAGTGCCATAGAAGAAACCAATGTGGAGTCCGAAGGGCAGTCAAGAGTCAGAGGGAAATGGTGGGAGCATACCTGAAAGCTCCAAAAGAGCTGGGTCCGTGTCCTGAGTCCTGGATCCAAGCAACCTGCGCATGTAGCCCCAGAGGGTGTCCAAGTCAAGGTCATTACTGGTCAGGAGTCTGTCCAGTTCCATGGCCATGAAGGCAAGGCGAATAGCCCCTGTGGTGCAGTTGGACATCTGGTTGAGGTGGCCTGTCAGGCAAAGCCATCACCTTAAGACCAGGAAGTGGTTTTTGTCTGCCCATTCAGAATGGTGGACATGGAGGGGGTCGCTCTTGGGCCAGACACGGTGCATCCAAGGCTGGAAGGTTTCACAGCTGCCTAGGACATGGGAGGTTGACTGCGCTGGCCAGGGTGGGTGGTTGTGCCACCTGCAGTGTGAGATCAGGCTGTGTCTGCATCAGTAGGCTGAGTCGAAGCTCAACCAGTAGCCCCCAAAGGGACTGGCACAACAGAGGACCTGCACCACAGCAGTGAGCTCAGAGCGGGGGTGGTTGACCCAGACCATGATGATTTTCCATGGTCAGCGGGTTGGAGGGCTGGTGACTGTGAGGTACTTGTCTGCAGTTGAGGCAAGGGGGCAGGCCAGCTGTAGGGACCAGTGCTCATGTAGGGTGTGAGTCGCCACTTCCTTCAGAGTGGGGATAGAGGGAGCTAGGGGCAATGGGGGAAGCTCGGTGGCAAGCTTCGCCTCGGAGTCTGCCCATTCGTTCCCAGGGATGGCCTCATGACCCGGGCACCATTGGAAATAAATGGTCAGATTTGGAAAAGAGTCAAGAAGAGTCTCAACCCCCGCCTTCCAGAGAGGGAGGAGCTGGGCCCCCGATGCTGAGGGCCAAGTGTGAAAGAGGCCAAGGGCTGTCAGAGAGTCGGAGAGGAAGTAGATCTCCTGGACATCCGTCAGTATGTGTTGTAGTCGGTGTGCAGCCCAGCCTGGGGCAGTTGCCAGAGAGAAGATCTCGGCGTCTGTTGCTGTGGCGCAGGTGGGGGAGGCGAGTCGAAGGGAGGTGATGTAAAGATCTCCCTTCATGCCGCAGATGGCAGAGCCTGAGGCGTTACCAATGCGAGATCCATCCGTAAACACCTGCAGGGAAGAGTTGGTGCAGAGAGCCTGAGCTTGGGAGACATAGTGGTTGCGTACTTCCTCTGAGACTGGCTGCCTGGGGGCTGAGAAGACGATTCGACCTTGACCGAATGCGAGGGGGTCCGTCCAGGGGGGGTGCGTGTACACTGGGATCCTTTGGACTTGGGGGACACAGACCTGCAACAAAAGTGAAAAAGGAGTGTTAGCATTAGGATTGAACTTTTTCTGCCCTACTCGGTGGGGGGTGCACCAGAGGCGCAAGGCATGAGTGGTCTTTAAATACTCGAAATAAGTGAAGAAAGGGGGAGTGGAGCAAAGAAAATTTGTAGAATAGGGAGACGCACCCTTATAGATGCCTAAAATCCAATGGCAGGCGGTGTTCTGTACTGCCTGCAGTCGGTTGACAAGGGTTTTTTGTCGATGTCCATGATACCACACTGGTGCGCCCCATGCTAGGACGGTGCACACACAGGCGGTATAGAGTTGTTGGAGGTGGATGGCAGACAAGCCCCTCTCGGTGTTCCGAGAATGCGGAGGGCTGCCAGTGTTGAGAGGCCCTTGGAGCACATTTGCTCCATGTGGGGTTTGAAGGTGAGGCCCACATCCCACCATATTCCCAGCCAGCGCAGGGGGTTGGTGGGGTGGACCAGGGTGTCGGTGTCGATTTGTATCCCAGCAGTGTCCCAGCGGTAGTAGCCAGTTTGTTGCCTGGGCAGGTGGAAATGGAGGGCCTCCGTCTTTGCCAGTGTTAGTAAATTGATGAAAATCGTGATCACCGGATCGACGGATTATCAAGATCGACATGGCAAGACCCATAACTTTAATCAATACCAGGAACCTATGTCAACGCTGTAAAGATGCAGATCAAGTAGCATGGAAAGCGTTTAATATTGCATGTGCAACAGTAGGACAGAATGCAGGGTATGACAACTGTCAAATTACATTTGATCATACTACAAGGGAACAACAAGTGGTGGAAAGGCTAGAAGTAATAATTGAACATAGAGCAACTATGTTCTCATACCAATTGAATAGATATGTAATCAGCGCTTACACAAGAACCAAGATTTATAATCAGCCACATAATGAATTATGTTATCAAAGGGCGGTTATTACATCAACTGATTATGCAGAAGTGGCACACCAAATAGTTCATACTATCAATAAACAATTATGAGAACAACTATTCGCATACAAAGCCAACTTCATAGCCAAAGGGCACACAACAGCAGATTGAAAGGAACCAAACCAAAGACAGGAGTTAGTACCAATAGATAAAGAGATTATAATACAATGGTTCAATGATGAACTGTCATATAGAGTCACACCCGGGTATAGCAGGATAATGAATATAAATGCTATAGGGCCTGAGGAGCTCTTTATGCCAGTAGACAATAGGACACCAGAACGAACCCCTTTCAATGCAATAATGGAAATGACTCAAGATTAGTCTATGGTAACAAGCCACAACAAGATAAGATTAAGAAGGCTAGCATAATTGCTAAGCCACACAAATATATCTAAGCGTTCGACTAAGAATAGCTGATGGAAGCATGGTGATCAATTGAAGACACAATTGATGGGAGCCAAGTATAGCGCATCGCACAGCAGAACTGATTAGGAAATAAGGAGAAGCATCATAGGTATAGTAGTATCTGAGAATGGTTAACTTAGGTATTATACTGTATGACTCAATGGAAACTCAGGGAAGGTTCTGGCATAAGATAAAGATAGCACGGTAGGCTGTAGAATGTACTGGAATATGTAACTGACTCATAAGAAGCTAAGAATAGTAAATAGCATGTACAGGATTGTACCAGAACATTCTTATGACTTATAAAGCAAGAGTAGTATGTTGTAGTATCTACCAGAACATAGTAAATAGACTACAACATGTAGGGTATAAAAGCCCAACATAAAATTGTGGTAAAAAGCAGTTTAATTCATCTCTTGTCTCTTACCACCATCATCAGCTCTAACACTCTAGCAAGTGAAGGGTACTAAGCCTGCCCTAAACTAACTAGTATTATTGTGTGAATCTGTTATCACTTGTTTCTAACCCTTTATCAGGGAGTGAATCTAACAGCCGGTTCGATGTTGAGACCAATTTGTCAGAAGAGGAGGTCGAGTTGTTGGTATGCTTGGGCTAGGGATCTGCAGTTAGCAGTTACTGAGGTGCCTACACAAGCGATGAGGTGATCATCGACATATGCTAACAGTTGTGATCCATGCTGTTGAAAGCACTGCATCACAATGCCTGCAAAGATTGTTGAGAGGATGGGGGACACCGGCAAACCTTGTGGGGTGCCGAGGTCAGGTTTTGGTGCAGTCGGTAGGGTTGTGCCATCGAATGAGACGGCCACTTCCCTATTCGTCATGAAGGAGAGACACCACACCGCCATGTCTGGTGGGCATCCCATCTTCAACAGCTGATGGTGGAGTTGTCTTGGGTGCACCGAGTCGAAGAAACCCTGGATGTCCACCACTAGGATGGAGCAAACGAGGCCTTTCGCATGGGCGCCCTCAACGATCTGTAATAGGTGCTGAGCGGCGTCATAGACAGAGTGTCCCTGGCGCCCTCCATACTGGTTTGGTGGCAGCCAGCTTCTTGCGTTAGCAAGATACTGGAGCCTGTTATCAATCATTTTTTTGAGTAACTTGCCCAGGGTTTCCTCAAGGGTGATAGGGCGATAGGAGCGGGGGGAGAATGGGTCCTTCTTGTTCAGCTTCCATAGCATCACAACTTTTGCCATCCGCCAACAGGCTGGGTGGTGACCCAGTCGTAGGCAGTCGTTGAAAAGTGCAAGTACCTCATCTGGGAAGGCATCGACCACCCATTTAAGGAGGCAGTACCCAATCCCTGAGGGGCCCGGAGCTGACAAGTTGGAGGTATCGGCCAGTGTGCCTATAAGCTCAGAAAAGAGTAATGGCAGTGCAGCTGGTGTAGGGGGAGGCAGGGGGCTGAGGCCCACAGCCGGGAGTGGGGGGGGTGGTGGAAAGAATGTTGTTCTGAAAAGCTCACCTTTCTCTTCATCGGTCTGGGTGAAGGTGCCATCCCTGCGCTTAAGCGAGGGTACTTGTGTTGGGTGGACGCCGAGGCTGCATTTGGCCCATGACCAGATGTTAGAGGGGTCGGCCTCTGATGCCTGTTCTGAGTAGTAAGTCCGTTTCACAGCTCGCACTCCTCGTTTGAAAGAGCTTCTTGCTGCCGCTTTAGCGGTGGGTGTTGGGGCACTATGAATCGCGTTCAGTAGATCTTGGCAGTTGGATGACCACCAGGGGACCGCTGTTTTCAAAGGGGACCAGATTGTGGTGAAGGGTTGTAGTGCATCCATCATGGCTTTGAGGATGGCACTTGCTTTCAGGTCTAAGGAGTTGGTGTCTGCTGCTGTGAGGGCAAATGCTTCTGTGAGGGCTGGGAATGCGGCCTCGGTCCAACTTTCTTTGTCCTTGTTACCGAGTTTTCACATCATTGGCGTGGGCCAGGGAAATGTTGCAGGTATGGACCATCGCAGGATGTGGTGGTCCGAGAGCGGGGATTGGTTGTTGTTGAAAGAGTCCATGGAGATGCGAAGCATTGATCTGGGGCGAACTCTGGAAGGGGTTAGCTGGAAGCGGTCCGAGATGGGCCGATCGGCTGGGCGGGCTAGGCAGTGATCATGCATGTATTTCGTGAATGCGTCTGCATGGTGGTCAATGATCGCCAATGTGGTGGGGGTGGTGGAGGCTGGTCTTTCTGCAAAGGTGGTCACCAAGTTGCCCTTTGCATTGAATTTGGAGGACAACATGGTGACCACGTCAGCAGTAGGCAGGGCCCGGAAGAAACCCCGGGCCAATTCAGTGAGTGAGGCACCTGACTTACGCATAGCGGCAGGTGCGACAAGGTCTTGCGGTGTTAGGACCAAGGTGGGTTCCTTGGCATACATCTTGGGTGGGGGTGGTGGTTGCCGGACTTTCTTCGCTTTCTTTGCTAGGTTCGTCTGGGCTACTGGGGGCTGGGGGAGGTTAGCTGCAATCCGATCCTCCCTCATGGTCCAGGTGTGCAATTACTACGGCATGACACCCCCAGACTGTGCAGGGGCCTCCCCACAGTACCCAGGTGAGTCTTTCCTCTTCTTGCTCCCTGTGGCACTAGCCACCACCCTCCTTGTGGCAGGCGACTTCAACCGTTACCACCCCACATGGTCCGAACTCTCCACCTCACGGCCAGAGGAATTGAGGGCACAACCCCTCAATGACTTCTTCCATGGACACGGCCTATCACCTGCCCATTTACCCGACTCTGACTCAAGGCCCGATGGCAACTGCCTGAGATGCCCCATAGACATGATCTGGGCCCCCCCTCGGTAAACCCTGACGCCATCCTGGACTCGGCAACCTCCAACCCTTCCCTATTGTCAGACCACGCAATCCTGCGATGGTCGATTCCCTTTCGGCCCCCACCTCTGGTCCTCAAGACCTGCCGGCTTCTACCAGCCGACAAGGAGGAGTGGACTGACATCGCTTTCCCACTACTGGACCTCGCCTTTGACCTCCTGGTCAGTGACACCCTCACCCTGGACAAGAAAGCCGACACTGTGGTGTCAGCCATGGTGGCAGCCCTGGAGCCATTCACCTGCCTCTCGAAACTGTCGAAAACGGAGGTCCCATGGTGGATGCCAACATGCAAAACCCTACTGACTGCCATTTCGACAGCTACCACCCCCCTCCAATGTACATCAGTGTGCCGTGCCTTCAAATGCGGAGTGCGTATGGCCAAGCGGCATTTCTATGCCGAGCAAGCGGCCGAAGCGGATGCCTCCAACATCTGGACCTGGGCCAAATGGGGCCTCGGCACCCGCCCCACACCCATCCCATCCCTCAAGTGACGAGATGGCACCTTCACCCAATCGGACACAGAGAAAGGTGAGCTATTTTGTGAAACCTTCTTTAGGCCTCCCCCCCCCTGCCAGTGGACCACAATCCGCCTCCACCCCCCCAATCAGCTGCCCCGCTGATCCTCCTCGCCGAGCTCCCAGGGGCACTGTCCGACACCTCCAATTTGTCGGCTTGGGGCCTCTCGGGAATAGGCTACCACCCCCTGAAATGGGTGGTGGAAGCTTACACCGATGAAATCCTAACGCTCTTCAACGACTGCTTGTGCTTGGGACACCATCCCAAGCGTTGGCGGGTGGCAAAAGTGGTTATGCTCCAGAAGCCTAACAAAAAGGACCCCTTTTCGCCGTGTTCATACTGGCCCATCACCCTTGAGGAGACCCTGGGGAAACTCCTCGAAAAGATCATAGCTAACAGGCTCCAGTTCCTTGCCAACAAGTGGGACTGGCTGCCACCTAACCAGTATGGGGGGCATCAAGGACACTCAGTCTATGACGCTGCCCAACACCTTCTACAGATAGCAGAGAATGCCCATGCAAAGGGCCTGGTATGTTCGGTCCTAGTGGTCGACATTCAGGGCTTCTTTGACTCGGTACACCCCCGCCTCCTCCACTGGCAACTGCTGGAGCTCCAGTGCCTGCCTGACATGGCGGATTGGTGTCTCTCCTTCATGATGGACAGGCAGGTCGCAGTTGCCTTCGATGGCACCACCCTTCCATCCACCCCAAAACCTGACTTTGGCACCCCTCAAGGATCGCCAGTCTCCCCCATCCTATCAACAATCTTTTCGGGTGTGGTCCTCCGGTGCTTTCACCAAGCTGGCACCACAGTGCTCGCATACGTTGATGACCACTTACTAATATGTGTTGGCCCCTCAGTTGCATCCAACTGCTGCCACCTAGCTGATGCATATCACCAACTTGATGGCCTCTTCAGCGACATCGGTCTCAACATCGAAGCAGCCAAAAACGAGGCCCTCCACTTCCACCCACCCTGATGCAGAATCGGCTACCATGGCTGGGACACCGCCGGGATTCAAATCGACCCAGATACCCTCATCCGACCCCCCCCGCCCACTTCAGTGGCTTGGGATCTGGTGGGACCCAGGCCTCACCTTTAAGCCTCATGTTGAACGAATGTGTTCCAAGGGGCTCTCCACCCTCACTGCCCTCCGCATCCTAGGTAACACCAAACACGGAGTGTCGGCCCTCCTCCTACAGCAACTATACATCAGCTGTGTCCGCTCTGTCCTAGCATGGGGTGCCCCAGTCTGGTACCATTTATTATTATTATTATTATTATTATTATTATTCCTGCAGTATTACATAATTACAAGCTGCCCCCCCTTCAGGGGGGGCCCTAACTACATAACAATGGAGGCGCCTGTCATTGTGCATTGCACAAAACTGGGCAGGGGCTCTGCTCCCTGAGGGGTGCTGAAGTGTGGAGAGTCCCTATTTTAGTAAGAAAAATGTGAGAGGGAGGAATACATATCGCTACGAACAAACCACATGGGTGAGGGCAGGTTAAAGTAAGAAGCTTAGAAGTGGAAAGGGAGGGCAAGAGCACCGGCCAAGATGTATCTTGTGGGGATCCGAAAGGCAGGCTTTTACTCGAGTGGGAAGGGGGGGAGCGTACCTGAGAGCTCCAAAAGGGCTGGGTCCGAGTCCTGCATTCTAGGTCCAAGCATACGATGCATGTAATCCCTTAGGAGGTTCTTAAAATCTACGCACGTTGTGGTAGACGGTGAGGTGCAGTGGTGAAGTTCAGGCAAGGTGGGTTATCAGCGTAAACCGATGTATTTCTAGGGCGAGACCAGCTCCCCTTATATACACGTTCCGTGGGCTAGTACTACTATAACTAACTAGCTCCTATATCGTATGGCGTTATCATTGCGTTATCATTCACTTACTAAGGTGGTTGTTCATATGACCACGTACTATATTTATATCGTTCGTTATATTTATTTAATAGAGGTCCAGGTCCATATCCTCGTTGGTTGGGTGTCCATCGAGGTCCATCGCAGCAAAAGACAGCTGGATGGCACCCATGGCACAGTCAGAAAGGCGGTTTAGATGCCCTGTCAGCTTTAACCAGTGGTGCAAAACCGGGAGGTGGTTTTCGTCAGCCCACTCTGAGTGGTGGACTGGGAGAGTATTAAATAAATATAACGAACGTACTAAATATAAAGATGGTCATATGAACAGCCATCTTACTAAGTAAACGATAACACAATGATAACGCCATACAAATAGGAGCTATGATAGTTATAGTATATGTAGCTCACGGTAGATGTATATAAGGAGAGCTGGTCTCTACTATGAAATACATCAGTTTACACTGATAACCCCGTTCCCTCTCAGTCTTACCACTGCACCTCATCATCTACCACAGTGTGCATAGATTTTAAGAGAGAGGGTCCTGAGGTGGCCACACATCGCTGTATCCATGAGTGGAAAGTACTACAGCTGCCAAGAATGTGGGCAGTCGACTGCGCAGGCCAGGGAGGGTGGTTGTGCCATCTGCAGTGTGAGATCAGGCCATGCCTGCAGCGGTAGGCTGAGTCGAAGCTCAGCCAGTAGCCCCTGTAGGGACCGGCATGGCAGAGGACCTGAGCGACTGCAGATAGCTCATTGCGTGGGTGGTCAACCGAGTGCATGAGAAGCTTTCAAGGTCGGCGTGAAGGGAGGCCGTGGATTGCCAGGTACTTGTTGGCGGTTGAGGCAAGGGGGCGGGCTAGTGAGAGCATCCATCACTCCATAAGGGTGCGAACAGCGACTGCTTTTAGTGCGGAGGTGGAAGGTTTGAGGTCGGATGGGGGGAGCTCAGTCGCCAGCTTTGCTTCTGTGTCAGCCCATTCATTTCCAGGGATGTCCGAGTGTCCGGGGCACTATACGAAATGGACGGTGAGCTGGGGGTACAAGTCCAGCAGAGTCTCCACACCTGCTTTCCAAATGTGGAGGAGGTGGGCGCCAGGGGCGGTGGCCCAGGTGTGGAAAAGGTGTAGGGTGGTCAGCAAATCGGACAGGAAGAAGATGTCCGATGCGATGCACAGTTGCGCCGGGAGGCGGCATGCTACCCAGCCCAGGGCCGTGGCGAGGGAAAATTCCTCGGCGTCTGTGGCTGTGGCACAGGTGGGGGACTCCGGTCAGCGAGACTGAAGTCGGGTGTGGCCAAGCATGGTGCAGATGGCCGAGCCGACTTATTGTCAATGCGGGAGCCATTGGTGAATACCTGTACATGTGGGGTGAAGCCTAGTTGGCGTGCAGCGGTGACGAATGACTTCCGGGTGTCGGCGCTAACCGGGGTGATGGGGGTGGTGAAACGAACACGGCCCTGCATGAAGGCCAGAGGATCCGTCCATGGGGGATGCATGTATGCTGGGACCTGTTGAACCTGAGGGGCTCAGACCTGCAACGAAAGGGAAAAAGGTCTATTAGCTACGTTTTTTAAAAAGTTTTCGGCCAATAGAGTGGGGGGTGCACCATAGGCGCAGGGAATGGGTAGTCTTTATATATTCAAAATAGAAAGAGAGAGGGGGTACAGAGCAAAGAAAATTAGTAGAATAGGGGGAGGCGCCTTTGAAGACACCCAAAATACAGTGGCAAGCCGTGTTTTGCACAGCCTGTAGGTGGTTTACCAGGGTTTTTTGGTGGCAGCCATGGTACCATACTGGCGCTCCCCATGACAGGATGGAGCAGACGCAGGAGGTGTACAGGCGGCAGAGGAGGAGGGCCGAGATACTGTGTTGTGTGTTGCCTAAGATGCGGAGTGCAGCAAGGGTGGAGAGTCCCTTGGAGTGCATGCGCTCAACGTGGGGCTTGAAGGAGAGGCCTGGGTCCCACCATATCCCCAACCACTGGAGGGGGATTGAGGGGCGGATTAGGGTGTTGGGGTCGACCTGGATGCCGGCAGTGTCCCAGCCATTGTAGCCGGTGCGTTGCCAAGGGGGGTGGAAGTGGAGACACTCCATCTTGGCAGCTTCAATGTTGAGACTGATGGTGCCAAAGAGGGTGTCGAGTTGATGGTAGGTGCGGGCGAGGGCTTGGCAGTTGGATGCCACAGAGGGACCTATGCATATAAGTAAGTGGTCGTCAACGTATGCCAGGGTGGTGGTGCCAGCTTGGTGAAAGTGCCGGAGGACCACCCCCACGAAAATCGTTGACAGGATAGGGGAGACTGGCGATCCCTGTGGGGTGCCGAAGTCAGGTTTGGGGGCGGTGGGGAGGGTGGTGCCATCGAATGAGACAGCAACCTGCCGGTCCGTCATGAAGGATAGACACCAGTTGGCCATGTCCGGGGCACAACCAAGATCCAGCAATTGTCAGTGGAGGAGATGGGGGTGTACTGAGTCGAAGAAGCCCTGGATGTCGACTGCTAGGACTGAACAGACGAGGCCCTCTGAGTGGGCATGCTCCGCAATCTGTAAGAGGTGTTGGGCGGCGTCATAGACTGAATGGCCTTGGCGCCCCCCATACTGGTTAGGTGGCAGCCAGCCCCACGTGTTAGCGAGGAACTGGAGCCAGTTGGCTATTACTTTTTCAAGGAGTTTCCCTAGGGTCTCCTCAAGGGTAATGGGCCGGTATGAATGTGGCGAAAAGGGGTCCTTCTTGTTCGGTTTCCTGAGCATTACAACTTTTGCTGCCCGCCAGCACTTAGGGTGGTGCCCCAAGCGCAGACATTCATTGAAAAGTGTGAGTATCTCTTCAGGGTAGGCGTCCACCACCCATTTCAGGGGGTGGTAACCTATTCCCGAGAGGCCCGGAGCCAACAAGTTGGATGTGTCAGCCAGTGCCCCCATAAGCTCTGATAGGAGTATGGGTGGGGCAGCTGGTTGAGTTGGAGGTAGCGGGATGTTGGTCACTGCCTGGGGTGGGGGGGGCATAAAGAAAGTTTCTCGGAAAAGCTCACCTTTCTCAATGTCCGTCTGGGTGAAGGATCCATCTCGTTGTTTGAGTGAGGGGATAGGGGTGGGTTGGTTGCCAAGGCCTCGCTTGGCTCAGCTCCAGATGTTGGAGGCATCCGCTTCTGCTGCCTAGTCAGCGTAGAACTGCTGTTTGTGTTACAATTTTCCTTTACTTTCCCTTATGCGCTGACTCAATTCCTCTTCATCATCATCAGTCAGCGCAACTCCCCCATTTCTCTGCCTTACTCATCCTTATTCGCCTTGCGCCATAAGATGCCATGATGACACCTTCTTGCACCATCATGACGTGCTTTGCTTACTGATACCTTCAATTGTATTACCAAGACAGTCCTTGGGTTTCCATGACCTTCCATAGCCATGTAAACATACTAATACACGACCCTACAGTAGCAAACACATAGAGTAGCATATAAGCATGTAACGTCAGTAGCACAAGCCCTAAGCTTGTGCTCTTTGTTCATACAAGCCTATTATCTGCTACCGCCCATCTACTGTGTGCCCTTTGGCCATTAGTCGCTTCGTCGTAACCCGACTCGCTACAGAAGCCTACCGCGTCCACATCGTTGATCAGGAAGCCCCACCAACGATCACCCTCGACTTACGACATCTAGGAAGCCCCGTTGCCGTACCATCAGTCCCGACGATCAGGAAGCCCCGACGTCGATCACCGCGTAACCGTTGAGCTTAACAGTTTGGCTGTCCTAACGCCCCTTTTGAAGGCACTTCAGGCTGATGAATGCTGGAGGGGGGTGGTGGCCATCGTAATGGTGGACAGGAGGGTCTTGCAGTGGGGGGACCACCATGGGACTTCTGTTTTGGACGGTTTCGAGAGGCGGGTGAACGGCTGGAGGGCGGCGACCATAGAGTCGATAACCGCCTTTGCTTTGATGTCCAAGGCATGGGTGTCGAGCCCCAAGAGTCGGAAGGCTTCTTCGAGTAGGGGGAAGGCGATATCGGTCCATTCCTCCTTGTCGGCTGGGAGTAGCCAGCACATCTTTAGGACAGGAGGGGGGGGCTGAGATGGCAGAGACCAACGCAGGATGGCGTGGTCGGACAGTGGTGAGGGGTTGGAGGTAGCCGAATCTAGAATAGAGTCGGGATTGACCGCAGGTGGGGCCCAGATCATGTCAATGGGGCACCAACGATGATTGCCGTCAGGCCATGAGTCAGAGTCAGGGAGATGGGCAGGCGCCAGGCCATGCCCACGGAAAAAGTTGTTGAGGGGTTGCGCCCCCAAATCATCTCGCCATGTGGCTGAGAGTTCGGACCATGTGTGGTGGCAATGGTTGAAGTCGCCTGCCACGAGTAGAGTGGTGGCTAGCACCGAGGGGAGTGAGAAAAGGAAGGACTCACCTGGGTACCGAGGGAGGCGTGCTCATGGTCTGGGGGGTGCATGCTATAGTAGTTGCACACCCAGAGGGTGAGTTGGGATCATACCTCCACCGTCAGCACGTCAGTGCCGTGGGATGCGGTGCCGAGGATCGACCATGAGGTAGGGGGAGGGCCTGGGATACGTATGTGACTACTCGAGGGCAGACCTCTGGTGGTAGAACAGGTATGTAGCCTGGGATGGTTGGGATGTTGAGTACCGGGGTGCCGGCTGGGTCGGTGAGCAAGGGTTGCAGTCCTATTTGGTACCAGGGGGTTCCTGTATAAGAATTAGGTGTGGGGGCGATGGGTCAGTTGTAAGGACAGGAATGAGGGAATGTATCGCTGCTAGTGAGTGGGCGGCATTCCACTGCAAGATAGAGATCGTCTCTATCATATTTCCTCCATCTGATCATTGGAGGGGTCGGTGGCAAGGGCCTCTTCGATTTGGCGGTAGCGCCTCTTCTTAGGGCAGGCCGGCAGAGTGGCGGGTGGTCGCCCTTGCAGTTGTTGCATAGGCGGGGGTGGGGACATGTGTTGCCTTCTGGCACTGTGTCAGTAGCGCAGTGGGTGCACAATTTGCAGTGATTGCGGGTCAAGTGGGCACCCATGCAGTCCGCACAGCAGGGTTGGGCTCGGCAGCCCTTGGTTCCATGGCCAAGGCCCTGGCATCGCTCACATTGGGTGAGGGTGGGGCGGACTGGTGGGACTGAGAGTCGGAGGGCAGATCTGAACATCCAGATGCGGGGCCTCTTGAGGAGGCATTCGTGGATGGAGCTGTCCGGGTCGACGAAGGAGAAGACCACTGGGCACCTGTTGAGTGTCGGCAGGTGGTCCTCGGTGGCAGCAAAGTGGGGGGTGACTATGAAGTCAAGGTTGCGGAGTGCCGGGTTGTGCCGGATTTCGGCCAGTAGGGCCTTCTCAGTGATGGTGTGTCCGTTTTGGCCGAACAAGAAGTCCTTGCAGGGCACCATTGAGATGTGGAGGGCGGACCATGGGTGGACTCTGGAGGGGGTGAGCGAGAAGGCAGTTGGGACGTTAATCCCCACTGCGATGCACTCTGTGCGCATGTGGGAGGCATACACCGTGGAGTGGTGATCAATGATTGTCTCTGTGGTCGGGTTAGCGGAGGATGGGTGTGCCGCAAACATGGTCACGATGTTCCCCTTTACATTGTAGGAAGAGGACAAGACCAGGACTTGGTCTGCAGTGGGGAAGGAGGCGAAGAACTCACGGGATGTTTTTGTCAGGGCCATTGCTGACTTCTGGTTTTCGGCCCATATGCGACTGTGGGGGTGAGGACCAAGGTGGGGTCCTTGGTGTACATAGTAGGGGGTGGGGGCACCTTCCTCTGGCACTTCTTTTTCTTCTGTGTCGGGTTGATGACCACTCCAGTGGCCGGGGCCACTGGGGATGGGTTAGCGTTGTCAGAGGGGCTGCTGCTGCAGCCACTTGGGCATAGGAGGTGGGGGTGGCTGTGGTGGGCGCTTGGGGGGCGGTTTGTTGTTGTTGTTGGCGAGGGGCGGGCCTAGAGCTGATGGAAGCCATCTGATAAGAAATAGAAGCCATGTCAGTAGTCAGGCACTTGACTGCATCTGTCAGCACCCACATTTCTGGGGTCACAGGGGTGGTGCCAGGGGGCCCGGTGGTGTTACAAATTTCCTTTACTCATCGCATTTATCAGCATTAGTCATCTCCATTGACTAAACTATCTTGTATGCTGACTGATCCTAGCCTCATGATCAGTCAGACTCTTCTACCAGTTTCCATCTCCTTCCATGCTGACTGATCCTTACTGTTCACTCAGTCAGCATTCCATATTGTTCTATAGTGTTCTATGCATGTATATAAGGACTCGCTTTCAGAGCATCAAGCCTTAAGCTTGTGCTCTTCATTCAATAGAGCCTACTTGATCACTATCTCCTCTAAGGGATATTAAGTCACCAGCCATCAATCCATCAGTCTACTAGTCCTTGGGGAAACCCTTGCTCAATTATCATCTCGTCTCTACCTCGTTTCACTCAGTCGATCCTTGTTGATCGTTTACTAAGCCTTACCTAAACAGTAGGCTTAACGGGTGGTGGCCGGGGCCCTTTGTGGGGGGTGAGCTGGGGCGAAGGGTTCCGGGAGGGCGATTACTGCCCCCTCCCTTGCGAAGTTGTAGGCCATCACTGCATTGCAGTAGATGATGTTTTGGGGGTCTTTCCTTTCTTGAGCGATGTTGGCCAGCATCTGTTGGACGTTCCGGAGGAGGTCGCCCATGAACTGCACAGCCTTGATGTCGATCGCCTCGGTGGTGGTGTCCCTGGTTTGCTGGTCGAAGTTGTCCAGGGCGTGGGTGAGGGAGTACATGAACCCTGCAGTGTGCTGTTCATGTTGTTGGGTGGGGGGTCCTCTCAGTGTGAGAGGCAACATGGCGGCTGAGGAGCGTTTCCGCCCGAGGCTTGCGCCTCCCACCTGTTGCGGGGGGTGTGGGGGTCAACCGCCATCTCTGGGGCTGTCTCACTGAGTTCATTGGAGCTGTGGATCGACCCTACCAAGGCTGCTGGGGAGCCGGCTCGGGATGTCTGCCTTGATTCTGTGTGCACTTGGGCGGTGAAGTCGTAGGCTGACACCAGTTGGGAGTCGCCAATGGCAGGGGAGGGGGCGAGGACATCCAGTGAAGACGATGGGGCCTGGGGAGGGTTGGTGGTGGGGGTGGTGGGGGCCGTTCCGAAGCGGGCGGCAGCAGAGGCGCCAGCAGCGGCCAGTTGGCGGCGGCTCTGGCAGCCCGATCGGCAGCGTCGCTGGCCGAAGAGGGAGGTGGGAGGGGTTGTCAAGTATGACATAGAGCATTCCAGTAGTCACTGGGGTTTGACATGGGGGAGTTTTAGCTGCCTGCACTAGTCGATGGTGGTGGTTACTGGTCAAGAAGGATGAAGCTGCCCCCCCGAAGGGGGGGCCCTAACTACATAACAATGGAGGCACCCATCATTGCGCAACACACAAAACTGGGCAGGGGCCCTGCTCCCAAGGGGTGCCGAAGTGTGAAGGGCCCCTATTAGTATGAGACAAAAGAAAAGGGAGGAATACATGTTACTATGACAATACCAAGCAGGTGAGTGCAGGCAAAGGAGGTAGTGTAGAATGGAGAAAGGGAGGGTGAGAGCACCGGCCAGGACATACAAATAGGAGTCCAAACGGCAGTCACAGATCAGAGGAAAAGGGTGGGAGTGCACCTGAAAGCTCCAAGAGAGCCGAGTCCGAGTCCTGGGTATGGGGTCCGAGCATACGACACATGTAGTCCCGAAGGAGGTCCAAGTCCATGTCCTCATCAGTAGGGTGGCCGTCTAGTTCCATCACAGCAAAAGCCAGGCAGATGGTACTTGTGGTTCTGTTGGAGAGGTGGTTCAAGTGTCCTGTTAGCCTAAGCCAGCAGCACAGAACCAGGATAAGGTTTTCTGCAGCCCATTCTGAGTGGTGGGCTGGGAGGGGGATTTTGGCTGGCCAAACATGCCGAATCCAAGGTCGGAAGGTAGTGCACCTGCCCAAAATGTGGGCAGTCGTCTGAGCTGGCCATGGTGGATGGTTGTGCCACCTGCAGTGGGAGATAAAGCCATGCCTGTGCTGGTAGGCTGAGTCGAAGCTCAACCAGTAGCCCCCATAGGGACCGGCATGGCAGAGGACTTGTGCCACTGTGGATAGGTGGTGGCAGGGGTGGTCCATGGAGTGGGTGAGGAGTTTCTGTGGGCAATGGGAGGGGATGCCGTGTACTGCCAAGTATTTGTCGGCAGTGGAAGCGAGAGGGCAGGCCAATGATAGTGTCCACCATTCAACCAAGGTCTTGGTGGCCACTTCCTTTAGGGCGGAAATGGAGGGCGCAAGTTGCGAGGGGGGGGAGCTCTGTGGCGAGTTTCACTTCGTCATCAGCCCATTCATTCCCAGGGACGTCTGAGTGACCCGGACACCACACGAAGTGAATGGTGAGCCCTGGATGCGAGTCCAGAAGCGTCCTGACCCCTGCCTTCCAGAGGTGGAGGAGGTGGGCGCTGGGTATGGCGGCCCAGCTGTGGAAGAGGTTGAGTGCCATCAGTGAATCGGATAGGAAGTACAGGTCCGATGCGACAGGCAGTTGGGTGTGGAGGCGGTGTGCGGACCAGCCCAGGGCGGTGGCGAGTGAAAATATTTCCGCATCCGTTGCAGTGGCACAGGTGGGGGAGGCGAGGCGGCGGGACCGTAGTCTGATGAGGCCACACATCGTGCAGATAGTGGATCCCGAAGCTGTTCCAATGCGCAAGCCATCTGTGAAGACCTGGAGGTGGGGGGTGGTGCTTAGGTCCAGAGTGGCTTTCACGAATTGTTTGCATGTGTCACCTGTGACTGGGAGGGAGGAGAGGGTGAAGGTGACCCTTCCTCTTGTGAAGGTAAGTGGGTCCGTCCAGGGGGGATGTGTGTATGCAGGGACGGTTGTACCTGGGGGACTCAGACCTGCAGAGAAAGGGAAAAAGGTCTATTAGTTACAGTACAGAAACATTTGCAGCCAATGGCATGCAGGGTGCACCATAGATGCAGGGAATGGGACATAGCCCACTGTATTGACCTGGTGTTGAAGGTGAACAGGGCTCTGAGGGCATTGGAGAATGGTGCGCCAAGGGAGATTCACGCTCCCATCATGTTGGTGGCATACACCTGTTCCACAGAGTAGGTGGCGATGTGGTCCGGGTCATCCTGTTCTTGAGTCCGGTAAGCTGTCGACAATGCATCATGACTGAGGGCTGTTAGTTTTCCCAGGAATGCTGCTGTCGCTTGTACAACTGAGGTGGAGCTGGCGGCCACTTCAATTTCGGCCTTGAGGGTTGCTAGGGCCCTTTCGATGTTCGGTGCGAAGTCAGTCAGGGCTCGAATGAACTCTGAGGTGACCGGCCGGTTGTGCGGGGTCTCGGGGGAGAGGACGTCGGCATTGCGCTTGCCTGTTGATGGGGTGGTGTATGCAGGTTGTCCCGCATCTGGTCGTCTTCTCCAGGCCCTGATACTATCTGGGCTTGGGTGACGTTGAGGGCAGTCTGCATTCCCCACTGTGGCCACTGGTTGAGGTCGCCTAGAGGGGTTTCGCCTGTGAGGGTGTCATAGTTGGGGGGGGGTGAGTCGTGCCAGTGGGGACAGCAAGCAGCTTCGGGGGGGGGTTGGCAACTGACAGTGGCCAGGGTTGGCTGCTCCAGACGCTGTAGAACTAGCTGTAGAGAGGCCTGTAGGTCGTAGAGGATGACCACCAAACTGATCTGCCATGGGGGAGTTTGAGCTGCCCACACTAGGGAGATGGTGGTGGTAAGAGGTCAAGAAGGGATGCCCCCACCACCAACCCCCCCCAGGTCCCAACCTCCTCCCCAGACATTCTCGCCCCCTCCCCCAACATGGATGACTCCCAAATGGTGTCAGTCTACAACTTCACCACCCAAGCATGCAACGAGTCGAGGCACACATCCCGAGTGGGCTCCCCAGCCTCCTCAGTAGGGTCGATCCATGGCTCCAATGAATTCAGTGAGACAGCCCCAGAGATGGCGGTCGACCCCCATACCCCTCCACAACAGGTGGGAGGCGCAAGCCTCGGATGGAAATGTTCCTCTGCCGCCATGTTGCCACTCACCCCAAGAGCAGCCCCGGTACCTCAAACTATGAACCCCACACCTCGGGGTTCATGTACTCCCTCTTGCATGCCCTGGAAGACTTCTTTTTATTATTATTATTCCTGCAGTATTACATAATTACAAGCTGCCCCCCCGAAGGGGGGGCCCTAACTACATAACAATGGAGGTGCCCATCATTGCACATCGCACAAAACTGGGTGGGGGCTCTGCTCCCCAAAGGGTGCCAAAGTGTGGAGAGCCCCTATTGCATAAGGAGAACAAGAGAAAGCGGGTTACATATCGCTATGAACATACCAAGCGGGTGAGGGCAGGTAAAGTAAGAAGCTTAGAAGGGAGAATGGGGAGGTGAGAGCACTGGCCGAGACGTATCCATAGGAATCCAAAAGATGGGCATTTAATCAGGAGGAAATGGGGGGAGTGTACCTGAAAGCTCCAAAAGGGCTGGGTCCGAGTCCTGGGTTTGGGTCCTAGCATACGATGCATGTATTCCCATAGGAGGTCCAGGTCCATATGTTCGTTGGTTGGGTGGCCATCGAGGTCCATTGCGGTGAAAGACAGCCAGATGGTGCCTGTGGCATGGTCAGAGAGGCGGTTTAGGTGCCCTGTCAGCTTAAGCCAGCGGTGCAAAACTGGGAGCCAGTGTTCATCAGCCCACTCTGAGTGGTGGACTGGGAGAGGGTCTCGTGGTGGCCATACATGTCATATCCACAGGTGGAACGTACTGCAGCCGCCTAGGATGTGGGCAGTCGACTGTGTAGGCCATGGGGGGTGGTTGTGCCACCTGCAGTGTGAGATAAGGCCATGCCTGTGCCAGTAGGCTGAGTCAAAACTCAGCCAGTATCCCCCATAGGGACCGGCATGGCAGAGGACCTGTGTGATGGCAGATAACTCCTTGTGTGGGTGGTCGACCGAATGCATGAGCAGCTTTCGAGGGTGTCGAGAGGGGCTGGAAGACTTTCAACCATGACACCAAGGATGCCTCCACCACCATCACTGAACATTAAGGCGGCTCAGTTCATTGGTGACCTCCTCTGGAACGTCCAGCAAACCCTTGCCCACTTAGTGGAGGACAAGAAGGACCCCCAATTCCACAGTCTCCGCAACGCAGAGATGGCCTACAACTTCGCAAAGGGGGGGGAAAGAAATTGCCCTCCCAAAACCCTTTGCCCCAGCTACCCCCCAGCAGTACCCCCGGCCACCACCAGGACCCCTGCCACCGCCCCTGTGACCCCAGAAATGAAGGCACTGACTGACGCAGTCAAGCGCCTGACCACTGATGTTGCTTCCATTTCACGTCAGATGGCTTCCCTCAGCTCCAGGCCCACCCCCCACCAACAGCAACAACAACAACAACAACAACAACAACAACAACAACAACAACAACACCAACCCACCGCCCAGGCCGCCATCACAGCCACCCCCACCTCCTATGCACAAGTAGCTGCGGCTGCAGCCCCTCCGACAACTGCCAACCCCACCCCAGTAGCCCCAGCCACTGGGACAGTCATCAACCTGGTGCAGAAGAAGAAGAAGCACACATGTAAGGTGCCCCCCCCCACCCACTATGTATGCTAAGGACCCAACCCTGGTATTCACCCCAACCATCAGCATTCATGCCAAAAACCAGAAGTCCACAATGGCCCTAACAAAGATGTCACATGAGTTCTTCGCCTCCCTCCCCGCCCCAGACCAAGTCCCGGTCCTGTCCTCCACATTTAATGTAAAGGGGAACATCATGACCACATTTGTGGCACGCCCCTCCTCTGCTAACCCGACCATGGAGACGATCATTGACCGGCACTCTGCAGTGTTCACCTCCCATATGCACACAGAATGCATCACCCCAGGAATACCCATCCTGGTGTCATTCTTGCTGACCCCCTCCAGAGTCTGCCCCCAGTCCGCACTCCACATCTCCATGGTGCCATGCAAGGACTTCCTGTTCGGCCAGAACAGACATACCATCACCAAGAAGGCCCTCATGGCTGAAATCTGGCACAATTCGGCACTACACAACCTCGACTTCGTAGTCACCCCCCACTTCGCTGCCACTGAGGATCACCTGCTGATGCTCGACAGGTGCCCAGTGGTCTTCTCCTTCGTCGACTCCAATGGCTCCATCCATGAGCACCTCCTCAAGAGGCCACACATCTAGATGTTCGAATCTGCCCTCCGGCTCTCTGTCCCACCCATTTGCCCCACCCTCACTCAGTGTGAGCAGTGCCAGGGCCTCGGACATGGGACCAAAGGCTGCCAAGCCCAAGCTTGTTGCGCTGACTGTGCAGGCACCCACTCAACCCACAATCACCGCAAATTGTGTGCCCACTGCGCAACCGACACAGTGCCCAAAGGCGACACGTGCTCCCACCCCCGCCTCTGCATCAACTGCAAGGGCGACCACCCCACCACCCTACTGGCTTTCCCTAAGAAGAGGTGATACCACCAAATCGAAGAGGCCCTTGCCACCGACCCCAACAATGAACAGATGGAGGAACTATGATAGAGACACTCTCTATCTTGCAGTGGAACACCACCCACTCCCTTGCAGTGATAAATTCCCTAATCCCTGTCCTTACTACTGACCCCTCTCCCCTGCACCTAATTCTTATCCAGGAACTGCCCTGGTACCAAATAGGGCTGCAACCCTCGCTCACCGACCTGACCGGTACCCTGGTCCTCAATGTCCCCACCATCCCAGGCTATGTACCTGTCCTACCACCAGAGGTCCATCCTTGGGTAGTCACATATGTACCCAGGGCCCTCCCCCCAACTTCCTGGTCGATTCTTGGAGCCGCGTCTCACAGCACTGATGTACTGATGGTGGAGGTCCGATCCCAACTCACCCTCCAGGTGTGCAACTACTATGGCATGCACCCCCTTTTATTATTATTATTATTATTATTATTATTCCTGCAGTATTACATAATTACAAGCTGCCCCCTGGAGGGGGGCCCTAACTACATAACAACGGAGGCGCCCGTCATTGCACATCACACAAAACTGGGCAGGGGCTCTGCTCCCCTAAGGGTGCTGAAGTGTGGAGAGCCCCTATTTGGTAAGTAACAAAGGAAGAGGAGAGGGCGGGATACATATCGCTTCGAACAAACCACACAGTTGAGGGCAGGTTAAAATAAGAAGCTTAGAAGAGGAAAGGGAGGGCGAGAGTGCTGGCCGAGACGTATTCAAAGGAATCCGAAAGGCAGTCGCTATTCGAGAGGGAAAGGGGGGAGCATACCTGAGAGCTCCAACAGGGTGGGGTCCGAGTCCTGGGTTTGGGGTCCAAGCATACAACGCATGTAGTCCCTTAGGAGGTCCAAGTCCATATCCTCGTTGGTGGGGAGGCCATCTAGGTCCATCGTGGCGAATGACAGCCGGATGGCGCCTGTGGCATGGTCGGAGAGGCAGTTAAGATGCCCCATCAGCTTCAGCCAACGGCACAGAACCAGGAGGCGGTTTTCATCAGCCCACTCTGAGTGGTGGACTGGGAGAGGGTCCCAAGGTGGCCAGACACGTCATATCCACGAGTGGAAGGTGCTACAGCCGCTGAGGATGTGGGCAGTCGACTGGGCTGGCCAGGGGGGGTGGTTGTGCCACCTGCAATGCGAGATCAAGCCATGTCAGCGCTGGTAGGCTGAGTCTAGGCTCAGCCAGTAACCCCCATAGGGACCGGCACAACAGAGGACCTGAGCAACTGCGGATAGTTCACTCCAGGGGTGGTCGACTGAGTGCATGAGCAGCTTCCTAGGTCGTCTGGAGGGGAGGCCATGTACCGCCAAGTATTTGTCTGCGGTTGAGGCTAGGGGACAGGCGAGCGAGAAGGTCCAGCGGTCCATAAGTGTACATGCTGCGACTTCTTTTAGAGCAGAGGTGGAGGGTTTTAAGTCAGATGGGGGAAGCTCAGTTGCCATTTTTGCTTCCCTGTCAGCCCATTCATTTCCAGGGATGTCTGAGTGACCAGGACACCATACAAAGTGAACAGTGATCCAGGGGTACGAGTCCAGCAGAGTTTCCACACCCACTTTCCAGATGTGGAGGAGGTGGGCGCCTGGGGCAGCGGCCCACATGTGGAATAGGTGCAGCGCAGTCAGCAAATCAGACATGAAGAATATGTCTGATGCGACATGCGGCTGAGCCGGGAGTTGGCGTGCTACCCATCCAGGGGCCATTGCGAGGGAGAACTCCTTGGCATCCGTGGCGGTGGCACAGGTGGGGGATTCCAGTTGTTGTGACTGGAGGTGGGTGGTGCCTAGCATTGTGCATATAGCCGAGCCTGACTTGTTGTCAATGCATGAGCCATCTGTGAATACTTGGATGTGGGTGGTGGAGCCGAGGGCCTGTGCAGCGCTCATGAACTGCTTGCGCGTGTCCACACTGACCGGAGTGACAGGGGTGGTGAAGTGGACTCGGCTGTTTGTGAAGGCCAGGGGGTCCATCCATGGGGGATGCGTGTATGCAGGGACCTGTTGAACCCAGGGGGCTTGGACCTGCAACGAAAGGGAGAACGGTCTGTTAGCTATGGTTTTAAATAATTTCTGACCAATAGAGTGAGGGGTACGCCATAGGCACAGGGAATGGGTTGTCTTTATATACTCGAAATAGAAAGAGAGAGGGGGAACAGAGCAAAGGAAATTGGTTGAATGGGGGGAGGTGCCTTTAAAGACACCCAGGATCCAGCGACAAGCCATGTTCTGCACGGACTGTAACCAGTTTACCAGTGTTTTTTGGCAGCGGCCATGGTACCAGACTGGCACCCCCCATGACAGGACGGAGCATACACAGGAGGTATATAGGCGGCAGAGGAGGAGGGCCGAGATGCCGCGTTGGGTGTTTCCCAGGATGCGGAGGGCAGCGAGTGTGGAGAGCCCCTTGGAGCGCATTCGCTCAATGTGGGGCTTGAAGGAGAGGCCCAGGTCCCACCATATCCCCAACCACCAAAGTGGGATTGAGGGGCAGATCAGGGTGTTGTTGTCGACCTGGACTCTGGCAGTGTCCCAACCATCATAGCCGGTGCATCACCGAGGGGGGTGAAAGTGGAGGCACTCTGTCTTGGCAGCTTCGATGTTGAGACCAATGGTGCCGAAGAGGGTGTCAAGTTGTTGGTAGGCATGGGCTAGGGTGCGGCAGTTGGATGCCACTGAGGGACCTACACAAATAAGTAAATGGTCATCAACATATGCCAGGGCGGTAGTGCCAGCTTGGTGGAAGTGCCGGAGGACTACCCCCGCGAATATTGTTGACAGGATGGGTGAGACTGGCGATCCCTGTGGGGTGCCGAAGTCGGGTTTGGGGGCGGTGGGGAGGGTGGTGCCATCGAAAGTGATAGCGACCTGCCGGTCCGTCATGAAGGACTGGCACCAGTCGGCCATTTCTGGCGCGCAACCGAGGTCCAACAGTTGGTGGTGGAGGAGTTGGGGGTGTACTGAGTTGAAGAAGCCCTGAATGTCGACCGCTAGGACTGAACAGACATGGCCCTCCAAGTGGGCACATTCCACAATCTGTAAAAGGTGTTGGGCAGCGTCATAGACTGAATGGCCTTGGCGCCCCCCATATTGGTTGGGTGGCAGCCAGCCCCTTGTATTGGCAAGGAACTGGAGCTGGTTAGCTATTATCTTTTTGAGGAGTTTCCCTAGGGTCTCCTCGAGGGTGATGGGCCGGTATGAGTGTGGCGAGAATGGATCCTTCTTGTTAGGCTTCCTGAGCATCACCACTTTTGCCGCCTGCCAGCACTCAGGGTGGTGTCCCAAGTGTAGGCAGTCGTTGAAAAGTGTGAGTATCTCATCGGGGTAGGCATCGACCACCCATTTCAGAGGGTGATAGCCGATACCTGAGAGGCCTGGGGCTGACAAGTTGGAAGTGTTGGACAGTGCCCCCGTGAGCTCTGTTAAGAGTATGGGCAGGGCAGCTGGTTGGATTGGTGGCAGCGGGATGTTGTTCGCTTCATGGGGTGGGGGGGCATGAAGAAGGTCTCGTGAAATAGCTCACCTTTCTCTTCATCCATCTGGGTGAAGGAGCCATCCTGCCTTTTGAGCGAGGGGATTGGGGTAGGTTGGTTACCGAGGCCGCGTTTGGCCCAGTTCCAAATGTTGGAGGCATCCGCTTCTGCTGCCTGGTCAGCGTAGAATTGTCGTTTCGCCATCCTGATGCCCCTTTTGAAGGCACGACATGCTGCTGATCACTGGAGGGGGTGGTGGCCATTGTGATGGTGGATAAGAGAGTCTTGCAGTGGGGTGACCACCATGGGACTTCCATTTTCGACGGTTTAGAGAGGCAGGTGAACGGCTGGAGGGTGGCTACCATAGCGTCAGTGACTGCCTTCGCTTTAATGTCCAGGGCGTGGGTGTCGAGCCCTGGTAGGCGGAAAGCTGCTTCTAGGAGAGAGAAGGTGATGTCGGTCCATTCCTCCTTGTCAGCTGGTAGGAGCCAGCATGTCTTTAGGACAGGAGGGGGGGGCCGAAACGGCAAAGACCAGCGCAGGATAGTGTGGTTGGACAGTGGTGAGGGGCCAGAGGTAGCTGAATCTAAAATAGAGTCAGGGTTGACCATGGGTGGGGCCCAGATCATGTCAATGGGGCACCTATGGCGATTGCCGTTGGGCTGGGAGTCAGAGTCAGGGAGATGGGCAGGCGCCAGGCCATGCCCACGGAAAAAGTCATCAAGGGGTTGCACCCCCAAGTCATCTTGTCATGGGATGGAGAGATCAGACCACGTGTGGTGATGACAGTTGAAGTCGCCCACCATGAGTAGAGTGGTGGCTAGCACTGAGGGGAGTGAAAATAAAAAGGACTCACCTGGGTACTGGGGGGAGGCATTCTCTCGCTCTGGGGGATGCATGCCATAGTAGTTGCACACCCGAAGGGTGAGTTGGGATCGTACCTCCACCATCAGTATGTTGGTGCCATGTGATGCGGCTCTAAGAATCGACCAGGAGGTGGGGGGGAGGGCCCTGGATACATATGTGACTACTTGAGGACAGACCTCTGGTGGTAGGACAGGTATGTATCCTGGGATGGTGGGGACATTGAGGACCGGGGTGCTGGTCAGGTCATTGAGTGAGGGTTGCAAGCCTATTTGGTACCAGGGTGGTTCCTGGATAAGGATTAGGTGTGGGGGGGAGGGGTCAGTTGTAAGGACGGGAATTAGGGAATGTATCGCCACTAGTGAGCGGGCGGCGTTCCACTGTAAGACAGAGAGCTTCTCTATCATAGTTCCTCCATCTGGTTGTTGGTGGGGTCGGTGGCAAGGGCCTCTTCGATTTGGCGGTAGTGCCTCTTCTTAGGGCATGTTGGCAGGGTGGCAGGGTGGTCGCCTTTGCAGTTGTTGCAGAGGCGGGGGTGGGGACATGTGTCACCTTCGGGCACTGCATCTGTCGCGCAGTGGGCGCATGATTTGCGGTGATTGCAGGTCAAATGAGCACCTGCACAGTCAGCGCAGCATGGTTGGGCTCGGCAGCCCTTGGTTCCATGGCCGAGGCCCTGGCACCTCTCGCATTGGGTGAGGGTGGGGTGGACAGGTGGGACTGAGAGTCAGAGGGTGGACCCAAACATCCATATGCGTGGCCTCTTGAGGAGGCGCTCATGGATGGAGCCATCTGGGTCGATGAAGGAGAAGACCACTGGGCACCTGTCAAGAGTCTTTTTTTTTTTTTTCCTTTATTATTCCTGCAGTATTACCTAATTACAAGCTGCCCTAACTACGTAACAACAGAGGCGCCCGTCATTGCACAACACACAAAACTGGGCAGGGGCCCTGCTCCCCGAAGGGTGCCAAGGTGTGAAGGGCCCCTATTAGCAAAAGAGTGGAATGAGGGAGGAATATGTATCACTACAGCATAGCCAAACAGACGACATCAGGTGCAGAGGAGTAGTTTAGAATAGGAAAGGGGGGGCGAGGGCACCGGCCAGGACGTATGAGGGGGAGTCCGAAAGGTGGGCACTAGTCAGAGGAAAAGGGGGGAAGCACACCTGAAAGCTCCAAGAGAGCTGGGTCCAGATCCTGGGAGCGGGTTCCAAGCATATGACTCATGTAATCCCTGAGGAGGTCCAGGTCCATATCTTCGTTGGTCGGGTGTCCCTCCAGTGCCATCATGGCAAATGCCAGGTGGATAGTGCCAGAGGTGCGGTTGGAGAGGCAATTAAGGTGCCCCATCAGCTTCAGCCAGTGGCACAGAACCTGGAGACCTGTCAAGAGTCGGCAGGTGGTCATCGGTGGTGGTGAAGTGAGGGGTGACTACGAAGTCGAGGTTGCAGAGTGCCGGGTTGTGCTGGATTTCGGCCATGAGGGCCTTCTCAGTGATGGTGTGTCCGTTCTGGCTGAACAGGAAGTCCTTGCATGGCACCATGGAGATGCACAGTGCAGACTGGGGTCGAACCGGCAAAGACGGAGGCCCTCCATTTCCACCTGCCCAGGTGACGAACCGGCTACCACCGCTGTTAGGAATTAATGAATAAGCTTGTTTACAAGCTTAGGCAATGATACCAGCAACTACCAATACAGGAAGGGACTCCCACAGATACCATCCAGCGATCATTCAACATGGGGATGGAACTAACTAGAAAACCAGGACTTCTTGGGAACATCAGGCCAATCACGATGCTCAAGCGACTGCTAAAGACTCTTGACTCATCAAGACTCTGCCACCAATGCCGGACCGCATACAATCAATCATGGGAAGCATTTAACACGGTAATAACTGAATGCTTATACATGGCAGGGTACACGAACTGCCAGGTAACTACAGATCACACTGTAGACCCTATAGGCGATGGCACGGAGGTCAGGGTAACGCACACAATACAAATGTACATCTTTGATGTACAGGAGTTTTTGCACAACATCCATGTCCAGATGATAGTGAACCTGCACATACATGACAAGGAATGTGACCTATGAGTGGTCTCAGGATCCTTCCCATACAGGACGTTACAGGATAACACATTCCTAGCTAACGCTCACCGATTACACGCAAAGGTAATCACCCTCTTCGAGAACCTATCAGCAAAGGGATCGACAACTGCCGATCAACAGATCGGCAACGTTAATCTTTACGTGATAACACTATGGTTATCAAATGGATCACCCCTGGCGCCACCTCCAGGATACACACAACATATCGCTAGGATAAACCACATTAATGAACTGCTGGATAATGTGATCAATGACAGGACACCAACTGAAAGGTACCTGCCTATGGACCTTTAGCCGATATCACATTACGCGATTAAGCCACACTCGGCAGGAACTGAAGCGCTTACCGAAGCCAGCCACAAACTCTAAAAAGACAATTGTCCAAGTCGACAGGATAACATGGAGGAACCAGTACAGGAGGCCAACAAGACAAGTCAATGACTTACCAATCATCAAGCTGTTAGGCAGCATCTCAACATCAAGCCACCAGCACATAAGTCTACAGGGTAGCATGCTGTAATGGTGGGGTGGCGCACACAGCCTAAGCGTCATGGTAGAGTCATTATGACAGCATATGACTTCACTATGAGCTCAGTGGAGCCTAGTGGAGCATAGCGGAGCGCATGGAGCGCAGTGGAGCTCAGTGGAGCACCAATGGCCAATCATAGATAGTTATTTCTCATATGATCACCTTATGGTGTCATTTGCACTGGTATGCAGCTCCAAGTCAGTGGGGCCTATGACGATACTGTGAGACGTCATAGCTCCAACTGCAGAGCCTTGTGGAGCGTCCGCTTTCAAGCGGAGCTTCTTCTTCATGTATATAAGGAGGGCATAGACCAGCCTAGACCCCCAGTTTAATTCACCTTCTCAATTCTCTCAGACTTCTCCTGAGCGAAGTACCAACATCTACTGACTTATTCTTGACTCAATCACACACCTCAACTCTATCTCGACTACTTGTTCCATTGGCTAACCACAGTTACCCTTGGTCCTAACAACCGCTGGGACACCGCTGGGATACAAATCGACGCCAACACCCTGGTCCACCCCACCAACCCCCTGCGCTGGCTGGGAATATGGTGGGATGTGGGCCTCACCTTCAAACCCCACATGGAGCAAATGTGCTCCAAGGGCCTCTCAACACTGGCAGCCCTCCGCATTCTCGGGAACACCGAGAGGGGCTTGTCTGCCATCCACCTCCAACAACTCTATACCGCCTGTGTGTGCACCGTCCTAGCATGGGGCGCACCAGTGTGGTATCATGGACATCGACAAAAAACCCTTGTCAACCGACTGCAGGCAGTACAGAACACCGCCTGCCATTGGATTTTAGGCATCTATAAGGGTGCGTCTCCCTATTCTACAAATTTTCTTTGCTCCACTCCCCCTTTCTTCACTTATTTCGAGTATTTAAAGACCACTCATGCCTTGCGCCTCTGGTGCACCCCCCACCGAGTAGGGCAGAAAAAGTTCAATCCTAATGCTAACACTCCTTTTTCACTTTTGTTGCAGGTCTGTGTCCCCCAAGTCCAAAGGATCCCAGTGTACACGCACCCCCCCTGGATGGACCCCCTCGCATTCGGTCAAGGTTGAATCGTCTTCTCAGCCCCCAGGCAGCCAGTCTCAGAGGAAGTACGCAACCACTATGTCTCCCAAGCTCAGGCTCTCTGCACCAACTCTTCCCTGCAGGTGTTTACGGATGGATCTCACATTGGTAATGCCTCAGGCTCTGCCATCTGTGGCATGAAGGGAGATCTTTACATCACCTCCCTTCGACTCGCCTCCCCCACCTGCGCCACAGCAACAGACGCCGAGATCTTCTCTCTGGCAACTGCCCCAGGCTGGGCTGCATGCCGACTACAACACATACTGATGGACATCCAGGAGATCTACTTCCTCTCCGACTCTCTGACAGCCCTCGGCCTCTTTCACACTTGGCCCTCAGCATCGGGGGCCCAGCTCCTCCCTCTCTGGAAGGCGGGGGTCGAGACTCTTCTCGACTCTTTTCCAAATCTGACCATTCATTTCCAATGGTGCCTGGGTCACGAGGCCATCCCTGGGAACGAATGGGCAGACTCCGAGGCGAAGCTTGCCACCGAGCTTCCCCATTGCCCCTAGCTCCCTCTATCTCCACTCTGAAGGAAGTGGCGACTCACACCCTACATGAGCACTGGTCCCTACAGCTGGCCTGCCCCCTTGCCTCAACTGCGGACAAGTACCTTGCAGTCACCGGCCCTCCAACCCGCTGACCACGGAAAATCATCATGGTCTGGGTCAACCACCCCCGCTCTGAGCTCACTGCTGTGGCACAGGTCCTCTGTTGTGCCAGTCCCTTTGGGGGCTACTGGTTGAGCTTCGACTCAGCCTACTGATGCAGACATGGCCTGATCTCACACTGCAGGTGGCACAACCACCCACCCTGGCCAGCGCAGTCAACCTCCCATGTCCTAGGCAGCTGTGAAACCTTCCAGCCTTGGATGCACCATGTCTGGCCCAAGAGCGACCCCCTCCATGTCCACCATTCTGAATGGGCAGACAAAAACCACCTCCTAGTCTTAAGGTGATGGCTTTCGCCTGACAGGCCACCTCAACTGGATGTCCAACCGCACCACAGGGGCTATTCGCCTTGCCTTCACAGCCATGGAACTGGACAGACTCCTGACCAGTAATGACCTTGACTTGGACACCCTCTGGGGCTACATGCGCAGGTTGCTCGGATCCAGGACTCAGGACACGGACCCAGCTCTTTTGGAGCTTTCAGGTATGCTCCCACCATTTCCCTCTGACTCTTGACTGCCCTTCGGACTCCACATTGGTTTCTTCTATGGCACTTGCAGCTGCTCCTTTCCTCTTCTAAGGGACTCCTCTTTCCTGATCTCACTCTCAGCCTGGTTTGGCTTTTTGTAGTCGCAATATGTATGCCTCCCTCTCCCCTTCTCCATTTATCCCTAATAGGGTGCATAAGTACACTAGGCCCCCATGGGAGGCATGTGCCCTGCCCAGTTTCACTCAATGAGCAATGACGGGTGCCTCAGTCATTAGGTAGTTTTACAGGCAGCCCCTTCGGGGCTACAGGTGTATTGCATAACTCAGTAGGAATAATAAATTTAAAAAAAAAAAAAAAAAGGTTGGTGGTGGGGGTGGTGGGAGCTGCTGTTCCATAACGGGCGGTGGTGGCTCCAGTGGCTGCCCAGTTGTGGACAGCTTTGGAGGCCCTGGCAGCAGCTAGGCTAGCTGATGAGGACTGAGGGGCTGGGGGTCAAGTGTGACAAGGAGGTCCATGGTTATCAGACATGGGGGAGTTTTAGCTGCTCGCACTAGTGAGATGGTGGTGGTTACTGGTCAAGAAGGATGTTCATCCTTCTTGACCAGTAACCACCACCATCTCACTAGTGCGAGCAGCTAAAACTCCCCCATGTCGAACCCCAGTGGATACAGGAATGCTCTACGTTCGACTCGACCACCCCTCCCACCTCCCTCATCAGCCAGCACTGATGCCGACAGGGCCACCAGGGCCACCGCCAACTGGGTGGCCACTGGCAACATTGCCACCGCTATGCACAGTACGACCCCCACCCCTGCCCAAATCGACCTAGCCTCCCGGCATCGTCTCCAGACGTGCTCCGTCTCGCCCCATCCCCCACCATCGGAGTCTCGAACATGGAGTTCACCCGCATGTTCGAGCACATCAGCCGCCCCCCCCTCTGTAGGCCCCAACGAGCCGGGCGAGATGGAAGACATCCTCGAGAACCTGCACACACCCTCGCTGCCACTCACCAATAAGTGTTCATCCGAAAACCTGTCCCCACACACCCCCTGACCCCGCCCTCGAGCCCAGTTTGAGCCGCACATGTTGGGATTCATGTACTCCATCTCCTGCGCACTGGAAGACTTCGACCGGAAGACCCACCGCTCCAGCGCTGCTGAGACCGACTGGGCAGCTGCCTAGTTTGTTGGCAACCTCTTTTGGAATGTTCAACAGACAATCGCCGGCGTTTTTAGGGATGAGAAGGACCCCCAACACATCGTCTCCCGCAATCTGGAGATGGCCTACAACTTTGCAAGGGAGGGGGCAGAAGCCTCCCTGCCAGCGCCCTTCGCCCCAGCTCGCCCCCAACAAAGGACCCCGACCACTGCCCCACAACCCTCTGCCCCGACCAGAACCCCCAAACCACTAATGTATCACCTGATGTGGCTGCGCTGACTAACATTGTCAAGCAGCTCTCCACAGAAGTGGCCTCCATCTCCTGGCAAGTCTCCATGCTTGTCAACCGGCCTGCGCCCTGCGCCCCACAGGCCCAGAAGGCCCAGGCCCCCACCACCATCACCGCCCAGGCTGCCATCACCGTGGCGCCAACTTCCTACACCCAGGTGGCGGCTGCCCCAGCCCCACCCACAGCCTCTAACCCCAACCCCATTGCACCAGCTCTGGGCACTGTCTTCATGATGGTGACCCACAAGAAGAAGAAAAATCAATGCCAGGTCCCGCCTCCACCCCCGGTCTACGCCAAGGACCCAACCTTGGTCCTCATCCCAGCTGTCATCCCCAAAACCGAGCTACAGCTCCCGGCCATGTGCCTTACTGCCACCGCCTGTGAGTTTTTTGCCTCTCTACCAACTGCTGACCAGGTCACAGTCCTCGCATCCTCCTTCAATGTGAAGGGAAACCTTGTGACCTCTTTCGCCAAGAGACCCTCCTCTGCCTCACCTGCCACTGACACAATCATAGACTGTCACTCAGCGGCATTTGCGGCCCATATGTGCAACAGGTGCTTATCTGCATTGGCTGACCAAATCTCCGCCAGGTTCACCCTCACCCCCATCTGTGTCCGCCTCCGGTCCGCCCTCCGCATCTCCATGGTGCCCTGCATGGACTATCTCTTCGGCCAGAATGGCCACACCATCTCCCCAAAGGCCCTGATGGCCGAAATCCGGAACAACCCGGCACTCTGCCCCCTCAACTTCGTAGTCAACCCTCACTTCACTGCCACTGAGGACCATCTTCTGACTCTTCAGAAGTGCCCAGTGGCATTCTCCTTCTCTGACCCAGATGGATCAATCCACGTGCAACTGCTCAAGCGCCTGCGAGTTTGGCTGTTCGGCTCCGCCCTCTCCCTCTCCATCCCTCCCTACCGCCCCAGCCTCACCCAATGTGAGCGCTGCCAGGGACTAGGCCACGGGACGAAAGGCTGCCATGCCCAGCCATGCTGCGCCGACTGCAGCAGGGGTCACCTAACCCACAATCACCGTAAGTTGTGTGCATCCTGCACCACCGAAGCCATTGAGGGCGACCACTGCCCTCACCCTCGCTACTGCACTAACTGCAAAGGTGACCACCCCGCCACCCTCCCTCAATGCCCCAAGAAACAGCGCTATCGCCAAATTCTTGAGGCCATCGAGGGGCCTGAAGACGAACATATGGAGGACCAATGAATAGAGACATCTCTATTCTTCAGTGGATTGCCGCCCACTCTCTAGCCGCGGTCCATTCCCTCATTCCAATCCTCACCACTGACCCATCTCCACCCACCATCATTTTGATTCAGGAACCACCCTGGTATCAAATTGGTCTCCAGCCCTCACTCACTGACCCAACCGGCATGCTGGTCCTCAATGTCCCCTCCCTCCCAGGATACACTGCCATGCTTCCCCCAGCCACCCGGCCAAGGGTCGTTACGTACATATCCCGGGCCATCCCATCAACTGCATGGTCAGTCCTAGGCACCGCATCCTCTGGCACCGATGTCCTCACCATTGAACTCCACTCCCATCTAACGGTCCGCCTCTGCAACTACTATGGTATGCACACGCCAGACTGCACCACCGCCACCCCACTCTACCCCGGTGAGTCTTTCCTCTTCACAATCCCACCAGCCCTGGCCTCTACTCTACTCGTGGCAGGCGACTTCAACTGTCGCCACCACTCATGGTCCAAACTCCTAGCTGCATGGCAGGAGGACTTGAGAGTGCAACCTCTCAATGACTTCTTCTAGGAGCACGGCCTTTGCACCAGCTCACCTCCCGGACTCTGACTCAAGGCCTGTCGACAATCGTCGGCGGTGCCCAATTGACATGATCTGGTCCCCCCCCCACAATCAACCCCGACTTCATCCTAGACTCGGGCACCTCATCCACCTCTGCTCTGTCCGACCACGCCATGCTACGCTGGTCCTTGCCATCCTGGTCCCCACCTCCCACTGTCAAAACCTGCCGGCTACTACTGGCCAACAAGGAGGAGTGGACCGATATCACCTTTCCACTACTTGAAGCCACCTTTCTTCAACAGGTTGACAACACCCTCACCCTTGACATCAAAGTGCAGGCAGTGGTCGACTCCATGATTGCCGCCCTCGCTCCCTTCACCAGAATCAGCAAGCTGTCCAAAACCGAGGTCCCATGGTGGACCCCGACCTGCAAATCACTCCTCCAGGCGATCTCAGCAGCCCCCACCCCCCTTCAGCGGTCAG
This sequence comes from Coniferiporia sulphurascens, assembly GCA_002794785.1. Lineage (NCBI taxonomy): Eukaryota > Fungi > Basidiomycota > Agaricomycetes > Hymenochaetales > Hymenochaetaceae > Coniferiporia > Coniferiporia sulphurascens. The sequence continues at coordinate 656,791 of NBBA01000012.1, read as the reverse complement.
CAGCCCACCGTGCATTTAAGCGGGGCATCCGGGCGGCAAAGCAGCACTTCTATGCTGAGCAAGCAGACCAAGCAGATGCCTCCAACATCTGGGGCTGGGCCAAACGAGGCCTCGGCAATCGCCCTACACCAATCCCCTCACTCAAAAAGAGTGACGGCTCCTTCACCCAATCGGACAATGAGAAAGGTGAGCTATTCTGCACAACTTTCTTCACACCCCTGCCACCCCAACAAGCGGCCGACAGCCTGCTGCCTCCTCCCCAACCAGCTGCCCCGCCAATACTCCACTCAGAGCTTACGAGGGCACTGTCCGACACCTCCAACTTGTCGGCCCCGGGCCTCTCGGGCATAGGCTACCGCCCCCTGAAATGGGTGGTGGAGGCCTATCCTGAGGAGATCCTTGCTCTTTTCAATGACTGTCTGTGCATGGGGCACCACCCCAAGTGCTGGCAGGCAGCAAAAGTAGTAATGCTCCGGAAGCCAAACAAGAAGGACCCCTTCTCGCCACAATCCTATCGGCCCATCACCCTCGAGGAAACCCTTGGGAAGCTCCTCGAAAAAATTATCGCTAACTGGCTCCAGTTCCTCACCAACACAAGGGACTGGCTGCCACCTAACCAATATGGGGGACGTCAGGGACACTCTGTCTACGACACCGCCCAACACCTATTACAGATTGCGGAATGAGCTCACTCCGAAGGCTGCGTATGTTCGGTCCTTGCAGTTGACATCCAGGGGTTCTTCGACTCAGTTCACCCGCAACTCCTCCACCAACAACTACTGGACCTCCGGTGCCCACCTGACATGGCGAACTGGTGCTTGTCCTTCATGACAGGACCGGCAGGTCGCCATCGCTTTTGACAGCACCATCCTCCCAACAGCCCAGAAACCTGACCTTGGCACTCCTCAGGGATCACCTGTGTCCCCGATCCTCTCGACTATATTCACAGGTGTGGTCCTCCGGAAATTTCACCAAACCAGCACCACCACCCTTGCTTACGTTGACGACCACCTCCTGGTGTGTGTCGGACCCAGCGTGGCATCCAACTGCCAGCAACTGTCTAACACCTACCATCAACTCAATGCCCACTTCAGCGCCATTGGTCTCAACATCGAAGCTGCCAAAACAGAGTGCCTACACTTCCACCCACCCCAATGACGTTCAGCCATGTACACCGACTGGGACACCGCTGGAGTTTGGGTCGCCCCCACCACTCTCATCTGACCCTCTATCCCGCTTCACTGGCTGGGAATATGGTGGGACCCCACCCTCACTTTTAAGGCCCATGTGGAATGCATGCACTCCAAGGGCCTCTCCACCCTAGCTGCCCTCCACATTCTGGGCAACACGGAACGCGGAATCTTGGCCCTCCTCCTCCGCCGACTGTACACTGCCTGTGTCTGCTCCATCCTCACATGGGGCGCGCCAGTATGGTATCATGGCTGACACCAAAAAAACCTTAGTAAGCCGCCTGCAGGCTGTGCAAAACACGGCATGCAGATGGATTCTCGGTGTCTATAAGGGTACCTCTCCTTTCTCTACTAATTTCCTTTGTTCCCTTCCCCCTCTCTCTTATTATCTCGAATATGCTAAGACCCTCCATTCTCTGCGCCTCTGGCGCACCCCACACTCTGTCGGTAGAAAATGCTATTATAAAACTGTAACTAACCGCCCCTTCTCCACTTCTCTGCAGGTCCGGGTACCTTGGGTTCAACCAGTCCCTGCATACACTCGTCCCCTGTGGACGGATCCTCTTGCATTTACGAACGGCAGAGTCTCATTTGCCACTCCTATCACTCTGGTCGGTGAAGACACCCGCAAGGAATTTGTGGGGGCTGCATGCACCCTGAGCACCCTCCCCCACCTCCAGGTTTTCACCGATGGCTCACGCATCGGCGCTAAGTCTGGATCAGCTGTCTGTGCCATGAGAGGCCTCACCTGACTCAAGTCCCAACAACTGGCCTCCCCCACCTGCACAACAGCCATGGACGCAGAGATCTTCTCCCTCACCTCTGCACCGAGCTGGGCCACACACCACCTACGGGAGCACTTGCCTGTCACATCCGACATCTTCTTTCTGTCAGATTCACTGACGGCACTCCACCTGATATGCACATGGGCACCAGTCCCAGGCGCACACCTCCTCCACCAATGGAAGGCAGGGGTCCAGACTCTATTGGACTCATACCCAGATCTTTCCATACATTTCATTTGGTGCCCGGGTCACTCTGACATCCCCGGGAATGAATGGGTGGACCACGAGGCGAAGTTCGCAATGAACCTACCCCCATCTCCCCTCGCACCCTCCACCTCCACACTGAAAGAGACTGCTGTCAACACTCTCATGGAACAGTGGTCCCTCTCGCTTGCCCGCCCACTTGCCTCGACAGCCAACAAATACTTAGCTGTCAATGGCGTCCCCTCCCGACGTCCCCGAAAACTCCTCACACAATTGGTGGACCACCCCTGCTGGGAACTCTCTGCAGTCACTCAGGTCCTCTGTCATGCCAGTCCCTATGGGGGCTACTGGCTGAGCTTTGACTCGGCCTACCGACACCGACATGGTCTGATCTCGCATTGCAGGTGGCACAACCACCCCCCTGGCTGGCCCAGTTGACCGCCCATGTTCTGGGCAGATGTCTAACATTCCAACCATGGATCCGCAAGGTCTGGCCCCCCCATGACCCACTTCCGACCCACCACACCGAGTGGGCTGATGAAAACTGCCTCCAGGTTCTGTGCCACTGGCTGAAGCTGATGGGGCACCTTAACCGCCTCTCTGACCATACCTCCGCCACCATCTGCCTGGCTTTTGCCATGATGGAGCTGGAGGGACACCTGACCAACAAAGATATGGACTTGGACCTCCTTTGGGAATACATGAGTTGTATGCTTGGAACCCGTTCCCAGGACCTGGACCCGGCTCTCTTGGAGCTTTCAGGTGCACTTCCTCCCTTTTCCTCTGATCTATGACTGCCTTTCAGACTCCCCCGCACATGTCCCGGCCGGTGCTCTCGCCCTCCCTTTCCTATTCTAAGCTACCCCATTTTGCCTGATGTTGTCCATTTGGCTTTGCCTTTTTTTTTTTTTTTTAAAAAAAATTATTCCTGCAGTATTACCTAATTACAAGCTGCCCTAACTACATAACAACAGAGGCGCCTGTCATCACGCAATGCACGAAACTGGGCAGGGGCCCTGCTCCCCGAAGGGTGCCAAGGTGTGAAGGGCCCCTATTAGTAGAGAAAACTGAAGAAGAGGGAGGAATACATATCACTACAATGATACCAAGCAGACGAGTGCAGGCAAAGGGGGTAGCTTAGAATGGGGAATGGGAGGGTGAGAGCACCAGCCAGGACATATGATCAGGAGTCTGAAAGGCGGTCACAGGTCAGAGAGAAAGGGTGGGAGCATACCTGAGAGCTCCAAGAGAGCCGGGTCCGAGTCCTGGGTACAGGGTCCGAGCATACAGCACATGTAGTCCCTAAGGAGGTCCAGGTCCATGTCCTCATTGGTGGGGTAGCCATCTAGTTCCATTGCGGCGAAAGCCAGGCGAATGGCGCCTGTGGTTCTGTCTGAGAGGCGGTTCAGGTGCCCCATCAGCCTAAGCCAATGGCACAGAACCGGTATACGGTTTTCCTCTGCCCATTCTGAGTGGTGGGCTGGGAGGGGGATTTTGGCTGGCCAGATGCACTGAATCCAGGGTTTGAAAGTGGAACACCTGCCTAAAATGTGGGCGGTCATCTGCGCTGGCCATGGTGGGTGGTTATGCCACCTGCAGTGGGAGATCAGGCCATGCCTGCGTCGGTAGGCTGAGTCAAAGCTCAACCAGTAGCCCCCATAGGGACCGGTGTGACAGAGGACTTGCACTACTGCAGAAAGGTGGTGTCAGGGGTGGTCCGCAGAGTGGGTGAGCAGCTTCCATGGGCGATGGGAGGGGATGCCGTGTACGGCCAAATATTTATCGGCGGTGGAGGCTAGGGGGCGGGCCAGGGATAGCGTCCACCATTCGACCAGAGTCTTGGTGGCCACTTCCTTTAGGGCAGATATGGAGGGTGCAAGTTGCAAGGGGGGGAGCTCCGTGGTGAGTTTCGCCTCATTGTCAGCCCATTCATTTCCAGGGACATCCGAGTGACCCAGACACCACACAAAATGGATGGTGAGATCTGGATGCAAGTCCAGAAGCGTCTCGACCCCCGCCTTCCAAAGGTGGAGGAGATGGGCACCCAGAATGGCGGCCCAGTTGCGGAAGAGGTTGAGTGCCATCAGCGAATCAGACAGAAAGAACAGGTTTGATGCGACAGGCAGGTGTGTGCAAAGGTGGTGCGTGGCCCAGCCAGGGGCGGTGGCGAGAGAAAAAATTTCCGCATCTGTGGCTGTGGCATAGGTGGGGGAGGCGAGTCAGCAAGACCAGAGTTTGGTTCGGCCGAGCATAGCGCAGATAGTGGATCTTGAGGCTGTTCCGATGTGAGAGCCATCTGTGAAGACCTGGAGGTGGGGGATGGTGCTGAGGTCTAGGGCAGCCTGCACAAACTCTTTGTGCATGTCGCCTATGACCGGGAGGGAGGGGAGGGTGAAAGTGACCCTTCCACCTGTAAAGGCCAGGGGATCCATCCAGGGGGGGTGCATGTATGCAGGGACCAGTTGTACCCGAGGGACTCGGACCTGCAGAGAAAGGGAGAAAGGTCTATTAGTTACATTATGGAAACGTTTGCGGCCAATAGAGTGGGGGGTGTGCCATAGGTGCAGGGAATGGGACGTTTTTAGATATTCGAAGTAAAAAGAGAGGGGAGGGACTGAGCATAAAAAGTTTGTAGAAAAAGGGGAGGCACCCTTATAGACACCTAGTATCCACTGGCAGGCCGTGTTTTGCACAGACTGGAGGTGGTTTATTAGTGTTTTCTGGCGGCAGCCATGGTACCAGACTGGGGCGCCCCATGCTAAGACAGAGCAGACACAGCTGGTGCATAGTCACCAGAGGAGGAGGGCCAATACTCCGTGTTCAGTGTTACCTAGGATGCGGAGGGTGGCGAGAGTGGAGAGCCCCTTAGAGTGCATTCTCTCTATGTGGGGCTTGAAGGTCAGGCCTGGGTCCCACCAAATCCCGAGCCACCTAAGTGGGTGGGAGGGTCGGATAAGGGTGTTGGGGTCGATTTGGATCCTGGTGGTGTCCCAGCCATGATAGCCGACTCGGTGCCGAGGTGGGTGAAAGTGGAGTGCCTCTGTTTTGGCAGCTTCGATGTTGAGGCCAATGTTGCCGAAGAGGCCGTCAAGTTGGTGATATGCGTCAGCTAGTCGGTGGCAGTTGGATGCTACTGAGGGGCCGACGCATATTAGTAAGTGGTCATCAATGTATGCGAGCGCAGTAGTGCCGGCCTGTTGAAAGCGCTGGAGGACCACACCTGCAAAGATTGTTGATAGGATGGGGGAGACTGGTAATCCTTGAGGGGTGCTGAGGTCGGGTTTTGGGGCAGTTGGGAGGGTGGTGCTGTCGAAGGTGACTGTGACCTGCCGATCCATCATGAAGGAGAGGCACCAGTCCGCCATGTCTGGCGGGCACTGGAGCTCCAGCAGTTGCCGGTGGAGGAGGCGGGGGTGGACCGAGTCGAAGAAGCCCTGTATGTCGACTGCTAATACTGAGCACACAAGGCCCTTCACATGGGCATTCTCCACTATCTGTAGAAGGTGTTGGGCAGTGTCATGGACTGAATGTCCTTGACGCCCCCCATATTGGTTAGGTGGCAGCCAGTCCCGCTTGTTAGTGAGGAACTGGAGCTGGTTAGCTATTATCTTTTCGAGGAGCTTCCCTAGGGTCTCCTCGAGGGTGATGGGCCGGTATGAACGTGGCAAGAACGGGTCCTTCTTATTTGGCTTCCGGAGCATAACCACTTTTGCCGCCCGCCAGCACTTGGGGTGGTGCCCTAAGCAGAGGCAGTCATTGAAAAGCATTAGTATCTCGTTGGGGTATGCATCGACCACCCATTTCAGGGGGCGATAGCCTATTCCTGAGAGGCCTGGAGCCAATAGGTTGGAGGTGTCGGCCAGTGCCCCCATAAGCTCACTGAGGAGTATCAGCGGGGCAGCTGGTTGGGGTGGTGGTGGCGGATTTGGGTCTGCTTGCGTGGGGGGGGGGGGACTGAAGAAAGTTTCTCAAAATAACTCACCTTTCTCGTTGTCTGATTGGGTGAAGGTGCCATCCCGCCATCTGAGGGACGGGATGGGTGTGGGGCGGGTGCTGAGGCCCCGTTTGGCCCAGGTCCAGGTGTTGGAGGCGTCCGCTTTGGCCGCCTGATCGGTGTAGAACTGCCGCTTGGCCGTGCACACTCTGCGTTTGAAGGTGTGTCGTGCTGATGCTCATTGGAGGGGGGTGGTAGCCATCGAGATATTGGTCAGCAGGGTTTTGCATGTTGGCGTCCACCATGGGACCTCCGTTTTCGACAGTTTCGAGAGGCGGGTGAATGGCTCAAGGGCCGTCACCATGGCTGATACCATGGCTTTGGCTTTGTTGTCCAGGGTGAGGGTATCGCCAACTGGGAGGTTGAAGGTGAGGTCCAGTAGAGGGAAGGCGATGTCGGTCCACTCCTCTTTGTCAGCTGGTAGGAGCCGGTGGGTCTTGAGGACCGGAGGTGGGGGCCGAAAGGGAATCAACCATCGCAGGATTGCGTGGTCTGACAATTGGGAAGGGTCGGAGGTTGCCGAGTCCAGGATGGCGTCAGGGTTTACCGAGGGGGGGCCCAGATCATGTCTATGGGGCACCTAAGGCGGTTGCTGTCAGGCCTTGAGTCCGAGTCAGGTAAATGGGCAGGCGCTAGGCCGTGCCCACGGAAAAAGTCATCGAGGGGTTGTGCCCTCAATTGTTACAATTTTCCTTCACCTTCCCTTACCGTGCTGACTCACTTCCTATTCCTCATCATCAGTCAGTGCACCTCCCCCATTTCTCTTCCTTACTCATCCTTATTCGCCTTACACCATAAGACACCATGATGATGCCATATTGCATCACCATGATGTGCTTTGCTTACTGATAGCCCTACTTGTATTACCAAGGCATTCCTTGGGTTTCCATGACCTTCCATAGTCTGGTAAACTACCCTACACAGGCCGCTACAGTAGTAAACACATTGAGTAGCATATAAGCATGTAACTTCAGTAGCACAAGCCCTAAGCTTGTGCTCTTTGTTCATACAAGCCCATTATCTGCTACCACCAGTCTACTGTGTGCCTCAGTGCCACTAGTCACTTCGTCATAACCCGACTCGCTAAAGAAGCCTACCATATCCACATCATCGATCAGGAAGCCCTGCCGATGATCACCTTCGACTTACGACATCTAGGAAGCCCCGTTGCTGTACTACCAGCCTCGACGATCAGGAAGCCCCAATGTCGATCACCATGTAACCGTTGAGCTTAACATCAATTCCTCTGGCCGTGAGGTGGGGAGTTCAGACCATGTGGGGTGACAACAGTTGAAGTCACCTGCCACAAGGAGGGTGGTGGCTATTGCTGAGGGGAGTGAGAAAAGGAAAAGCTCACCTGGGTACTGTGGGGGGGCCCTGGCCTGGTCCGGGGGTGACATGCCATAGTAGTTGCACACCTGGATCGTGAGGGAGGATCGGATTTCCACAGTGAGGATGTCGGTGCCATGTGAGGCAGTTCCGAGCACTGACCATGAAGTTGGGGGGAGGGAGTGTGCCATGTAGGTGACTACCCGAGGGCGTGAGTCAGGGGGTAGGACTGGTGTGTAGCCCAGGATGTTGGGGACATTAAACACTGGCATACCAGTGGGGTTGGTGAGGGATGGTTGCAGGCCTATTTGGTACCAGGGTGGTTCCTGTATAAGAATCAGGTGCAGTGGTGAAGGGGAGTCAGTAAGGAGCGGAATCAGGGAATTTATTGCTGCAAGTGAGCGGGCGGCATTCCACTGCATGACAGAGATGTCTCTAATCATGACTCCTCCATCTGTTCGAAGGTGGGCTCATCCCCAATGGCCTCCAGGATTTGGCAGTATCGCTTCTTCTTGGGGCAGGATGGGAGGGTGGTGGGGTGGTCGCCCTTGCAGTTGGTGCAGTGGCAAGGGTGTGGGCATGGGTCAGCTTCGGCCATGGCATCGGTGGCGCAGTGGGCGCAGTTCTTGTGGTGGTTGTGGGTAAGGTGATTACCCCTGCAGTCCGCACAGCAGGCTTGAGCACGGCACCCTTTAGTTCCATGTCCAAGGCCTTGGCAGCGCCCACATTGGGTGAGGCTGGGGTGTATGGGAGGTACGGAGAGGTGGAGGGAGGAACCAAAGAGCCAAACCCACAGGCGCTTAAGGAGGCGCTCTCGGATGGACCCATCAGGGTCAACGAAGGAGAAGGCCACCAGGCACTTGCTCAGGGAGGGCAGGTGTTTGGGGGTTGCAGCAAAGTGGGGGGCGACTACGAAGTCCAGGAGGCGAAGTGACGGGTTGTTGGTGACTTCGGCCAGGAGGACGGCCTTGGAGATGGTGTGCTCGTTCTGGCCGAAAGTGGTAGTCCTTGCAGGGTACCATAGAAATCTGCAGGGAGGACCTAGGCTGAATGCGGGAGGGGGTCAGTTGGAATACCTCGGGGGCCTCGGCCCCCTTGGTAGTGCACCTGTTGCACATGTGGTGTGTGGAAGCCTCCACATGCTGGTCAATAATCGTGGCTGTGGAGGGGTTAGCCGAGTATGGTCACTGCACAAACATGGTCACGAGGTTCCCCTTCACATTAAATGAGGAGGAGAGGACTGTGACTTGGTCTGCAGTAGGGAGGAAGGCAAAGAAATCATGTGCTATTTTTGTGAGGACCATGGCGGGTTTCTGGAGGTGTGCCGAAAGGCCGGTGACCGGTGAGAGGACCAGTGTTGGGTCCTTGGCATACATAGTAGGCAGGGGGGGCACCTGCCGCATGTGCTTCTTCTTTTTCTTTTGCACCGGGTTGATGACCGCCCCAGCAGCAGGTGCCACTGGGGTGGGATTGGTGGATGTTGGGGGGGCTGCTGCTGCCGCTACCTGGGCATAGGAGGTGGGGGCGATTGCAATTGTCGCCTGGGGGGTGGGCTGTTGCTGTTGCTGTTGCTGTTGACAGGGGGCAGGCCTAGAGCTGAGAGAAGACATCTGACAGGAAATAGAAGCCACATCAGTAGTCAGGCATTTGACTGCATCGGTCAGCGCCTTCATCTCTGGGGTCATGGGGGTGGTGCCCGGGGCCCCTGCTGGGGGCGAGCTGGCTGGAAGGGGTATGGGAGGTCGAAGCCTCCCTCCCCCATGTGCTGGTAGGTGACGATCACATTGAACATCGCCCTTGTTGGGTGGAGGTCATCCTTCCTGGCCCTGTGGAGGGCGTCGAGTGTCTTGAGCATGACATAGGCTGTCTGCCCAAGAAGTTGCACCGCCACTTGTTCATGGCTTTCACCAGGGGCAGTGTTGGCCACGGCTTCGAAGTAGCCGGAGCGCAGGTCGGTGATGGCATCCAGGAAACCGTCCAGTGGGCTGTGGGCCATGCTTGGGCGGGGGCGGGGGGTGTGAGGTGACAGGGCCGTTGCGTCCCGCTTTTGTGAGGTGGCAGGTGAGGGTGTCCGGTAAGGGGGGTCCGAGTTGGGGATGTAGTCCTCTTCGTTTCCTTCATTGTACTCATGGGGTTTGGTGACATTGGAGGCAGTGGATGGGGGGCGGCTGCTGAACTGCTCGAACATGCTGGTGAAGGCAGCATTTGAGAGGCCTATGGCGGGGGAGGGAGCAAGGCGAAGGGCGTCTGGCAATGATTCCTGGGCAGGGGTGGCAGGTTGGGCATAGGGTATGGGGGTCGTTTCGCATTGAGTGGCAACGAGAGCTTTGGTGGCCAGGTTGGCAGCCCTTTCGGTGGCCCTTGCAGCGGCTAGGCTAGCCGGTGAGGATGAGGGGACAGTAGGTCTTGTGTGATGAAGGGCACCACAATAATCTGACATGGGGGAGTTTTAGCTACCCACACTAGTGAGATGATGGTGGTTACTGGTCAAGAAGGATGTGTTTGGCTTTGCCATAGTGATATGTATTCCTCCCTCTTTCCTTTCTCTTACTAATAGGGGCCCTTCCCACCTTGGCACCCTTTGGGGAGCAGGGCCCCTGCCCAGTTTCATGCATGGTGTGATGACAGGCACCTCTGTTGTTATGTAGTTAGGGCCCCCCCTTTGGGGGGGCAGCTTGTAATTATGTAATACTGCAGGAATAATTTAAAAAAAAAAAAAAAAAAAGGTTAAGAAGGATGGTTGATGCCTATCCTGACGAGGTGCTTGCGCTTTTCAATGACTGCATGCAACTGGGCCACCACCCAGCCTGCTGGTGGATGGCAAAAGTCATAATGCTTCGGAAGCCGAACAAGAAGGATCCATTCTCCCCTTGCTCCTACTGCCCCATCACACTCAAGGAAACCTTGGGCAAGTTACTTGAAATGATGATCGCCAACAGGCTCCAGTACCTTGCTAACCAGTGAGACCGGCTGCCACCAAACCAGTATGGGGGACATCAGGGCCACTTGGTCTATGATGCTGCCCAGCACCTATTACAGATTGTCGAAGGCACCCATGCAAAGGGCCTAGTTTGCTCCATTCTAGCAGTGGTCATCCAAGGCTTTTTCGACTCGGTGCACCCACGGCAACTCCACCACCAGCTTTTGGAGATGGGATGCCCACCAGACATGGCAGCATGGTGTCTCTCCTTCATGACAAACAGGGAAGTGGCCATCGTGTTTGATGGCACAACCCTACCAACTGCACCTAAACCCAACCTCGGCACACCTCAAGGGTCACCAGAGTCACCCATCCCCTTCTTGACCAGTAACCACCACCATCAACTAGTGTGGGCAGCTAAAACTCCCCCATGTCGAACCCCAGTGATTACCAGAATGCACTCCATCACAATCGACCAGCCATCACCTCATCCTCGTCAGCCAGCTTAGCAGCCGCAAGAGCCACCGAAGCCGCCTCCAACCTGTCAGCCGAAGCTGTCACAGCCACCATGTGCGAGACGACCCCCACCCCATACTCTCAAAACCCACTCTTGGCCCCAACCTCCTCCCCAGACGTCCTAGCACCCTCCCCAGCCATAGGCGACTCCCAAATGGTGTCGGCCTACGATTTCACTGCCCAGGCATGCATGGAATCAAGGCAAGCATCCCGAGCCGGCTCCCCAGCCGCCTTGGTAGGGTTGAACCATGGCTCCAACGAATTCAGCGAGATGGCCCCAGAAATGGCGGTCGATCCCCATACCCCCCTGCAACAGGTGGGAGGTGCAAGCCTTGGGTGGAAACGCTCCTCCACCGCCATGTCGCCTCTCACCCCGAGAGGACCCCCTGCTCAACTACAGCACGAACCCCATACCTCGGGTTTCATGCATGCCCTCTCCCATGCCCTGGACGACTTTGACAAGGAAACCAGGGACGCCACCATTGAGACCATCGACATCAAGGCAGCACAGACTGACACAGTCAAGTCCCTGACTACTGATGTGGCTTCTATCAGCTCTAGGCCCACCCAGTGCTCACAGCAACAACAACAACAGCAACCCACCCCACAGGCCACCATCCAGGCCACCCCCACCTCCTATGCGCAGGTCGCTGCAGCGGTGGCCCCCCCCACATCCACCAACCCATCTCCAGTGGCCCCAGCTGCCAGAGCAGTCATCAACCCGGCACAGAAGAAGAAGAAGCACCAGCGGAAGGTGCCCCCACCACCAACAATGTATGCCAAGGACCCAACCTTGGTCCTCACCCCCACAGTCAGCATATGGGCCGAAAACCAGAAGTCAGCAATGGCTCTCACAAAAATGTCCCATGAGTTCTTCGCTTCCCTCCCCACCGCAGACCAAGTACCAGTCCTGTCCTCTTCCTACAACATAAAGGGGAACATCGTGACCACGTTTGCGGCGCACCCGTCCTCGGCTAACCCGACCACGGAGACGATCATTGATCGACACTCCATGGCATATGCCTCCCATATGCACACAGAGTGCATAGCAGTGGGGATTAACATCCCAGCTGCTTTCTCGCTCACCCCCTCCAGAGTCCGCCCCCAGTCCGCCCTCTGCATCTCCATGGTGCCCTGCAAGGACTTCCTGTTCAGCCAGAATGGACATACCATCACCAAGAAGGCTCTAATGGCCGAAATCCGGCACAACCTGGCACTCTGCAACCTTGACTTTGTAGTCACCCCCCACTTCACCGCCACCAAGGACCACCTGCCGACACTCGACAGGTGCCCCATGGTCTTCTCCTTTGTCAACCTGGATGGCTCCATATGTGAACACCTCCTCAAGAGACCACGCGTCTGGATGTTCGGATCCGCCCTCCGACTCTCGGTCCCCCCCATGCGCCCCACCCTCACTCAATGCGAGCAGTATCAAGGCCTCGGCCACGGAACCAAGGGCTGCCGAGCCCAACCATGTTGCGCCAATTGCGCAGGTGCCCACCTGACCCGCAATCACCGCAAATCATGCGCCCACTGCGCCACCAACGCGGTGCCTGAAGGCGACACATGCCCCCACCCCGCCTATGCAACAACTGCAAGGGTGACCACCCTGCCACCCTGCCGGCATGCCCTAAGAAGAGGCATTACCGTCAAATCGAAGAGGCCCTAGCCGCCGACCCCACTGATGAACAGATGGAGGAAATATGATAGAGACACTCTCTATCCTACAGTGGAACACCGCCCACTCATTAGCGGCGATACATTCCCTAATCCCAGCCCTTACAACTGACCCCTCCCCCCCACACCTAATTCTTATACAGGAACCTCCCTGGTATCAAATAGGTCTGCAACCCTCACTCACCGACCTGACTGGCACTCTGGTCCTCAACGTCCTGACCATCCCAGGCTATGTGCCAGTCCTACCACCAGAGGTTCATCCTCAGGTAGTCACGTACATATCCAGGGCCCTTCCCCTTACCTCCTGGTCGATACTCGGAGACGCATCCCACGGCACCGATGTATTGACAGTGGAGGTACAATCCCAACTCACCCTCCGGGTATGCAATTTCTACAGCATGCACCCCCCAGACCATGAAAATGCCTCTACACAGTACCCAGGTGAGTCATTTCTTTTCTCACTCCCCTTGGTGCTAGCCACCACTCTACTTGTGGTGGGCGACTTCAACTGTCGCCACCACACGTGGTTCGAACTCCCAGCCGCACAGCGAGATGACTTAGGGGCGCAACCCCTCAACAACTTTTTCCATGGGCATGGCCTGTCGCCTGCCCACCTTCCTGACTCTGACTCACAGCCTGACGGCAATCGTCATCAGCGTCCCATTGACATGATCTGGGCCCCACCTGCGGTCAACCCTGATTCTATTTTAGACTCGGCTACCTCCGACCCGTCACCACTGTCCAACCACACAATCCTGCAATGGTCACTGCCTTTTCGGCCCCCCCTCCTGTCCTAAAGATGTGCTGGCTACTCCCAGCTGACAAGGAGGAATGGACCGACATCGCCTTCCCATTACTCAAAGAAGCCTTCCACCTCCCAGGACTCGACACCCAAGCCCTGGACACCAAAGCTAAGGCAGTTATTGACTCCATGGTCACCACCCTCCAGCCGTTCACCTGCCTCTCCAAGCCATCGAAAATGGAAGTCCCATGGTGGTCACCCCACTGCAAGACCCTACTATCTGCTATTACAACAGCCACCACCCCCCTCCAGTGTGCATCAGCAAGACGAGCCTTCAAAAGGGGCATCAGGATGGCCAAACGGCAGTTCTATGCCAACCAGGCATCAGAAGTGGATGCCACCAACATATGGAACTGGGCCAAGCACGGCCTCGGTAACCGACCGACCCCCATCCCCTCGCTCAAGCGGCAAGACGGCTCCTTCACCCAGACGGATGATGAGAAAGGTGAGCTCTTTCGTGAAACCTTCTTCACGCCCCCCACACCCCAGGCCGCAACCGACATCCCACTACCTCCAACTCAACCAGCTGCCCCGCCCATACTCCTATCAGAGCTTATGGGGGCACTGGCTGACACATCCAACTTGTTGGCTCTGGGCCTCTCGGGAATAGGCTACCGCCCCCTGAAATGGGTGGTCGATGCCCACCCTGACGAGATACTCACACTTTTCAATGACTGCCTCCGCTTAGGGCATCACCCCGAGTGCTGGCAGGCAGCAAAAGTTGTGATGCTCAGGAAGCCTAACAAGAAGGATCCATTCTCACTGTGGTCATACTGGCCCATCACCCTCAAGGAGACCCTAGGGAAACTCCTCAAAAAGATAATAGCTAACCGGCTCCAGTTCCTCGCTAACACGAGGGGCTGGCTGCCACCCAACCAATACAGGGGGCGCCAAGGCCATTTGGTCTACGATGCTGCCCAACACCTTTTACAGATTGCGGAATGTGCTCATTCGGAAGGCCTAGTCTGTTCAGTCCTTGCAGTCGACATTCAGGGTTTCTTCGATTCAGTGCACCCCCAACTCCTCCACCGGCAGCTGTTGGACCTCGGTTGTGCGCCAGATATGGCCAACTGGTGTCTGTCCTTCATGACGGATAGGCAAGTCGCTGTCACCTTCGACGGCACTACCCTCCCTACCACCCCCAAACCCGACTTCGGCACCCCCCAAGGATCGCCAGTCTCCCCCATCTTATCAACAATATTTGTGGGGGTGGTCCTCCAGTGCTTTCACCAAGCCAGCACCACCGCCCTGGCATATGTTGATGACCATTTACTTATTTGCATAGGTCCCTCAGTGGCATCCAACTGCCATGCCCTTGCCCACACCTACCAACAACTTGACACCCTCTTTGGCACCATCAGTCTCAACATCAAAGCCGCCAAGACAGAGTGTCTCCATTTCCACCCTCCCCGGTGACATACTGGCTACAATGGCTGGGACACTGCCGGCATCCAGGTTGACCCCAACACCCTGATCCGCCCCTCAATCCCGCTCCAGTGGCTGGGAATATGGTGGGACCCAGGCCTCTCCTTCAAGCCCCATGTCGAGTGCATGCACTCCAAGGGGCTCTCCACCCTCGCTGCACTCCGCATCTTAGGCAACACACAACACGGTATCTCGGCCCTCCTCCTCCGCTGCCTGTACACCTCCTGCATCTGCTCCGTCCTGTCATGGGGAGCACCAGTATGGTACCATGGCCACTGCCAAAAAACTCTGGTAAACTGCCTCCAGGCCATGCAAAACACGGCCTGCCGCTGGATCCTGGGCATCTTCAAAGGTGCCTCCCCCCATTCCACAAATTTTCTTTGCTCTGTTCCCCCTCTCTCTTTCTATTTTGAATATATAAAGACAACCCATTCTCTGTGCCTTTGGTGCACCCCTCACTCTATTGGTCGTAAACTTTTTAAGAACGTAGCTAATAGACCTTTCACCCTTTCTCTGCAGGTCCGAGCCCCCCAGGTTCAACAGGTCCCTGCATACACACATCCCCCATGGACGGATCCTCTGGCCTTCACACAGGGCTGCGTCCGCTTTACCACCCCCGCCACCCCAGTGGGCACCGACACCTGAAAATCATTCATACAAGCTGTGTGCCAACTAGGCCTCACCCCTCACATCCAGGTATTCACCAATGGCTCCCGCATTGACAATAAGTCGGGCTCAGCCATCTGCACTATGCTGGGCCACACCAGACTCTGGTCACACCGACTAGAGTCCCCCACCTGTGCCACAGCCACAGACACCGAGGAATTCTCCCTCACTATGGCTCCAGGCTGGGTAGCATGCCGCCTCCCAGCTCAATTGCGTGTCGCATCAGATGTCTTCTTTCTGTCTGATTCGCTGACTGCACTGCACCTTTTCTGCACCTGGGCTGCCATGCCAGGCGCCCACCTCCTCCACATCTGGAAAGCAGGTGTGGAGACTCTGCTGGACTCATACCCCCAGCTCACTGTTCATTTTTTATGGTGCCCTGGCCACTCGGACATCCCCGGTAATGAATGGGCTGACATGGAAGCAAAGCTGGCAACAGAGCTCCCCCCATCCGACCTCAAACCTTCCACCTCCACACTAAAAGAAGTCGCCATTCACACCCTCATGGAGCGATGGTTGCTTTCACTAGCCCGCCCCCTTGCCTCAACTGCCGATAAGTATCTGGCAGTCCACGGCCTACCCTCATGACGACCTCAAAAGCTCCTCATGCATTCGGTCGACCACCCTTGCAGCAAGCTATCTGCAGTTGCACAGGTTCTCTGCTGCGCCGGTCCCTATGGGGGCTACTGGCTGAGTTTTGACTCATCCTACCGGTGCAGGCATGGCCTGATCTCGCATTGCAGGTGGCACAACCACCCCCTCTGGCCCATGCAGTCGACCGCCCACATACTCGGTAGCTGCAGTACCTTCCATTTGTGGATATGACGTGTGTGGCCACCTCAGGACCCTCTCCCAGTCCACCACTCAGAGTGGGCTGACAAAAACTGCCTCCCGGTTCTGCGCCACTGGCTTAAGCTAACGGGGCACCTAAACCGCCTTTCTGACCATGCCGCAGGCGCCATCCAGCTGTCATTTGCTGCAATGGAGCTTGATGGACACCCAACCAACGAGGATATGGACCTGGACCTCCTATGGGACTACATGCGACGTATGCTCGGACCATGAACTCGGGACTCGGACCCAGCCCTTTTGGAGCTATCAGGTACACTCCCCCCTTTCCTGCTCGAGTAAAGTTTGCCCTTCGGATTCCCACAAGATATGTCTTGGCCAGCGCTCTCGCCCTCCCTCTCCACTTCTAAGCTTCTCACTTTAACCTGCCCTCACCCACATGGTTTGTTCATAGCGATATGTATTCCTCCCTCTTGCAGTTTTTTCTTACTAAATAGGGGCTCTCCACACTTCAGCACCCCTCGGGGAGCAGAGCCCCCACCCAGTTTTGTGCAATGCGCAATGACGGGCGCCTCCATTGTTATGTAGTTAGGGCCCCCCCCTTTGGGGGGGGCAGCTTGTAATTACGTAATACTGCAGGAATAATTTTAAAAAAATAAAAAAAAAAGAGTCACCCATCCTATCAACCATCTTCGCCAGCATCATAGTGTGGCACTTTCAACAGCGCGGCTCACAACTGCTGGCATATGTCGATGACCACCTCATAGCCTGCATGGGTACCTCAGTAACAGCTAACTGCAGATCCCTTGCACAGGCATACTGGCAACTCGACCTCCTCTTCTGCCAAATCAGTCTCAACATCAAACCAGCAAAGACAGAGGCCCTCCACTTTCACCCACCCAGATGATGAACCGGCTACCACCACTGGGACACCACAGGGATACAAATCGATTTTTATTATTATTATTATTATTATTATTATTATTATTCCTGCAGTATTACATAATTACAAGCTGCCCCCCCCAAAGGGGGGGGCCCTAACTACATAACAACAGAGGCGCCCGTCATTGCACATTACACAAAACTGGGTGGGGGCTCTGCTCCCCGAGGGGTGCTGAAGTGTGGAGAGCCCCTATTTAGTAAGAAAAAACTGCAAGAGGGAGGAATACATATCGCTATGAACAAACCATGCAGGTGAGGGCAGGTTAAAGTAAGAAGCTTAGAAGTGGAAAGGGAGGGTGAGAGCGCCGGCCAAGACGTATCTTGTGGGAATCCGAAGGGCAGGCTTTTACTCGAGCGGAAAGGGGGGGAGCGTACCTGAGAGCTCCAAAAGGGCTGGGTCCGAGTCCTGTGTTCTAGGTCCGAGCATACGATGCATGTAATCCCTTAGGAGGTCCAGGTCCATATCCTTGTTGGTTGGGTGTCCATCGAGGTCCATCGCAGCAAAAGAAAGCCGGATGGCGCCTGCGGCGTGGTCAGAAAGGCGGTTTAGATGCCCCATCAGCCTTAGCCAGTGGCACAGAACTGGGAGGCGGTTTTTGTCAGCCCACTCTGAGTGGTGGACTGGGAGAGGGTCCCGGGGTGGCCACACATGCCGTATCCACAGGTGGAAAGTACTACAGCTGCCCAGAATGTGGGCAGTCGACTGCATGGGCCAGGGAGGGTGGTTGTGCCATCTGCAATGCGAGATCAGGCCATGCCTGCGGTGGTAGGCTGAGTCGAAGCTCAGCCAGTAGCCCCCATAGGGACCGGCATGGCAGAGAACCTGTGCAACTGCAGATAGCTCGTTGCGTGGGTGGTCGACCGAGTGCATGAGAAGCTTTCGAGGTCGGCATGATGGGAGGCCGTGGACTGCCAGGTACTTATTGGCAGTCGAGGCGAGGGGGTGGGCTAATGAGAGCGTCCATTGCTCCATGAGGGTGTGAACAGCGACTTCTTTTAGTGCGGAGGTGGAAGGTTTGAGGTCGGATGGGGGGAGCTCGGTCACCAGCTTTGCTTCCATGTCAGCCCATTCATTTCCAGGGATGTCCGAGTGTCCAGGGCACCATACAAAATGGACAGTGAGCTGGGGATATGAGTCCTGCAGAGTCTCCACACCCGCTTTCCAGATGTGGAGGAGGTGGGCGCCAGGGGCGGTGGCCCAGGTGCAGAAAAGGTGCAGGGCGGTCAGCAAATCGGACAAAAAGAAAATGTCTGATGTGACACGCAGTTGCGCCAGGAGGTGGCATGCTACCCAGCCTGGGGCCATGGCGAGGGAAAATTCCTTGGTGTTCATGGCTGTGGCACAGGTGGGGGACTCCAGTCGGCGAGACCGAAGTCGGGTGTGGCCAAGCATGGCGCAGATGGCCGAGCCCAACTTATTGTCAATGCAGGAGCCATTGGTGAATACCTGTACATGTGGGGTGAGGCCTAGTTGGCACGTGGCAGTGACAAATGACTTCCGGGTGTCGGCGCTGACCGGGGTGATGGGGGTGGTGAAATGAACCCAGCCCTGTGTGAAGGCCAGAGGATCCGTCCATGGGGGATGCATGTATGGTGGGACCTGTTGAACCTGGGGGGCTCGGACCTGCAACAAAAGGGAAAAAGGTCTATTAGCTATGTTTTTAAAAAGTTTTCGGCCAATAGAGCAGGGGGTGCGCCATAGGCGCAGGGAATGGGTAGTCTTTATATATTTGAAATAGAAAGAGAGAGGGGGAATGGAGCAGAGGAAATTAGTAGAATAGGGGGAGGCGCCTTTGAAGACACCCAAAATACAGTGGCAAGCCGTGTTTTGCACAGCCTGTAGGTGGTTTACCAGGGTTTTTTGGTGGCAGCCATGGTACCGGACTGGCGCCCCCCATGACAGGACGGAGCGGATGCAGGATGTGTACAGGCAGAGGAGGAGGAGGGCTGAGATACTGTGTTGTGTGTTGCCTAAGATGTGGAGTGTGGTGAGGGTGGAGAGTCCCTTGGAGCGCACGTGCTCAACATGGGGCTTGAAGGAGAGGCCTGGGTCCCACCATATCCCCAACCACCGGAGGGGGATTGAGGAGCGGATTAGGGTGTTGGGGTCGACCTGAATGCCGGCAGTGTCCCAGCCATCGTAGCTGGTGCGTCACCGAGGGGGGTGGAAGTGGAGACACTCCGTCTTGGCAGCTTCGATGTTGAGACTGATGGTGCCAAAGAGGGTGTTGAGTTGTTGGTAGGTGTGGGCTAGGGCGCGGCAGTTGGATGCCACTGAGGGACCTACGCATATAAGTAAGTGGTTGTCCACGTATGCCAGGGTGGTGGTGCCGGCTTGGTGAAAGCGCCAGAGGACCACCCCAGCGAAAATCGTTGACAAAATAGGGGAGACTGGCAATCCCTGTGGGGTGCCGAAGTCGGGTTTGGGGGCGGTGGGGAGGGTGGTGCCGTCGAATGAGACGGTGACCTGCTGGTCTGTCATGAAGGATAGACACCAGTTGGCCATGTCCGGGGTGCAACCGAGATCCAGCAATTGTCAGTGGAGGAGATGGGGGTGTACTGAGTTGAAGAAGCCCTGAATGTCGACCGCTAGGACTGAACAGACGAGGCCCTCTGAGTGGGCATGCTCCGCAATCTGTAAGAGGTGTTGGGCGGCATCATAGACCGAATGGCCTTGGTGCCCCCCATACTGGTTAGGTGGCAGCCAGCAGGGATACAAATCGATGACAACACCCTGGTCTGTTTTTTTTTTTTTTTTTTTTTTTTTCTTTTTTTTTTTTTTTTTTTTTTTTTTTTATTTTTTTTTTTTTTTTTTTTGGTTTCATGACCTTCCATAGTCTGGCCACCTAACCAGTCGCTACGTGCACACATAGATACATATAGATGTACTTCAGTAGCACAGCCTAGCTTGTGTCTGTCATACAGCCATACTGCACCCAGTCTACTGTGTGCCTCGGCCACTAGTCGCTCTGTCGTCCCACCGCTGGCACCGCCCCATCGTCGCAGCCCCCGCGATCACCGACACCACTGGCCCCGCCCCCCCGACGCCCCCGGACACGCCCGGCCGGTCCGCCCCACCAACCCCCTGGCTGGCTGGGAATTTGGTGGGATGTGGGCCTCACTTTCAAACCTCACATGGAGTGCATGCACTCCAAAGGTCTCTCAACACTGGCAGCCCTACACATACTTAGCAACACCAAAAGGGGCCTCTCTGCCATCCACCTCCACTGACTCTATACTGCCTGTGTGTGCACCATCTTAGCATGGGGTGCACCAGTTTGGTACCATGGACATCGACAAAAAACCTTAGTCAACCGACTACAGGCCGTGCAGAACACTGCTTGCCGTTGGATTTTAGGTGTCTATAAGGGCGCATCACCCCACTCTACAAATTTTCTTTGTTCCACTCCCCCTTTCTCTGCTTACTTTGAGTATTTAAAGATCACCCATGCCCTACGCCTATGGCGCACTCCCCACCATGTTGGTCAGAAAAAGTTTAATCCTAATGCTAACACTCCTTTCTCCCTTTCTCTGCAGGTCCACATCCCTTGAGTCCAATGGATCCCAGTGTACACGCACCCCCCCTGGACGGACCCCCTTGCCTTTGGTCAAGGCTGAATCGTCTTCTCAGCCCCTAGGCAGCCAGTTTCTGCGGAAGTGCACGACCACTATGTTGCCCAAGCCCAGGCTCTCTGCACCGACTCCTCCCTGCAGGTGTTTACAGATGGATCTCACATCAGTAATGCCTCAGGCTCCGCCATCTGTGGTATGAAGGGCAAACTTTACATCACCTCCCTTCGGCTCGCCTCCCTCACATGCGCTACAGCAACAGACACCGAGATCTTCTCACTGGCGACTGCTCCTGGCTGGGCAGCATGCCGACTCCAACACCTACTGCCAGATGTCCAGGAGATCTACTTTCTCTCCGACTCTCTGACAGCACTCAGCCTCTTTCGCACTTGGCCCTCAGCATTGGGGGCCCAGCTCCTCCCTCTCTGGAAGGCGGGGGTTGAGACTCTTCTCAACTCCTTCCCAAATCTAACTGTTCATTTCCAATGGTGCCTGGGACATGAGGCAATACCTCATCTCTTCTTGTCCTCTTACCACCACCATCTCACTTTCGCTCTGGGGTGTTCTTGGCAGTATGTCACAGCAACCCGACCTTGCACTGGGGCCTTGCCTTGGCCATCGTACGAGAGAGGGGATCCGACTTACCTCGGTGCACCGGGGTCGTTCATCAGTCGCTGTAATGCAGCAGGAAATGGGCACAGAGCTCACTGGCTAGCTTAGCAACCTGTCAAAAATGTTGCCTCTGGATTGATGACTCGGTGAGGATGATTCTTTCTGGTGTCTGCGCTGTTCTCTTGGGGCGGCATGCTCGTTGGGCCTGCATTTTATGTGGGCTCGGTGGGGGGGGACACAATGTTAACGTCCTCACAGGGGGGGGGAAACCCCCTGCCTTGCAGCAGGCGATTTTGGTCAGGAGACCTCGATTTGGGGCAACTCAGATCACGCCTTCGGGTGCTGAGCTCTGTCCTCCTGGGCACCTCAGAGCCCACATTGTCCCTAGCATGACAAATTAAAAACTGCTCTGCCAAGTCCCAGCAGGGTCTCTGATGATGGCATTTAATGCTAAAAGGAGATAGGTGGCTTGTAACACATGTCTATTGTGGGTTATAACCACCCGAGCCCGGCAGGGCGCAGGGCAGCACAGGCCGGCTGGGTTGTTCCATCTCCCAGTCTGGTGGTTAGTATGGTGGAGTCCTCAGGCCGGCTCTGCAACCAGGGTCAAGCTATGTGAGGCAGAGATCCTGGTATGATCATGGATCCAGAAGCGGGGGTGCCGGGTTGACTGGGCATTTGTCACTCATGACTGGTGTCCCTGAGTATTCTGGGCTGTAATGGCCTGTTTCTGAAGCGCATGCCAGGGAATGGGAAACGGCTATCATGGAGCATGAGTCGGCATCCCGGCTTGCTGAAGTGGTATGTTGTGGGCCATAGCACTGTGTGAGAGTTGCATACTGTGGCTTGAGAGGACTAAATCCTCTGTCGGTGTGTGTCAGGGTAATTCCAACTGTGTCACTTAAGTTGATTCCCAGATGTGCAGCGGTGCTCTCCAGGACCTCTATGGTCGGGGAAGGAATGTGTAGGGTAGGGGGGTCATTCCATATGGGTGTAGTAGTGCCTATGGCACCGTGACCTGCACCTGGGGTGGCCTCCTGGCATGGCACGCCTTACCCTAGTGCGTCACACGCCCATAAGTCGGAGAGGACAGCGGGAGGAGTTTTGCCTGCTGCATATCCCAAGGAAGGTACATGCATTGCTTGAGTCCTGCAAGGGCACTCTTAATTCTGGATCAGTTTCTTCTATGGCACTTGCAGCTGCTCCTTTCCTATTCTAAGGGACTGTCTTTTCCTGATCTCATTTTACTTGGCTATGGTCTCTTCAGTCGCAATATGTACTCCTCCCTCTTCCTCCCCTCTCTATTTATCCTCAATAGGGTGCATAAGCATCCTTCTTGTCCTCTTACCACCACCATCTCAGTTTTGTGACTGGGGTTGGCTGGGGGAAGTTGCAGCTACCTGACCTTGTCTGGACTCTCTGGGACTGGGCATCATACAAGAGAAGGTTCTGACTCACCCTGGTGCACCAGGGTTGGTCATCAGTTGCCATAACATGGCAGGGAACAGGCGCAGAGCTCACCAGCAGTCTTGGCAACCCATCAAAAATGTTGCTTCTGGTTGGATTCTCGGTGAGCTTGCATCCTTCTGGCGTCTGCGCTGTCCTCTCGGGGTGGCATGCTCGTTGGGCTTGCATTGTATGTGGGCTCGGTGGGGGGGACACAACGTTAACGTCCTCACAGGGGGGGGGGAAACCCCCTGCCTCGCAGCAGGCGACTTCGGTTGGGAGATCTCAGTTCAGGGAAACTTGGACATCCTTCTTGACCAGTAACCACCACCATCAACTAGTGTGGGCAGCTAAAACTCCCCCATGTCGAACCCCAGTGGATACAGGAATGCTCTATGTTCGACTCGACCACCCCTCCCACCCCCCTCATCGGCCAGCACCGATGCCGACAGGGCCGCCAGTGTTAAGCTCAACGGTTTACACGGTGATTGACGTCAGGGCTTCCTGATCATTGGGACTGGTAGAGATGACAACAGGGCTTCCTAGATGTTGTAAGTCGAATATGATCGTCAAGGGGGCTTCCTGATCAACGATGTGTACTGCAGTAGGCTCCTTAGCAGTATCAGGTTATGATGAAGCGACTGGTGGCTCAGCGGCACACAGTGAACTTGGTGGTAGCAGATAATGGGCTTGTATGAACAAAGAGCACAAGCTTAAGGCTTGTGCTACAGAAGTTACATGCTTATATGCTACTCTATGTGTTTACTACTGTAGCAGCCTGTGTAGGGTAGTTTACCAGACTATGGAAGGTCAATGGAAACCCAAGGAAAGCCTTGGTAATACAAGTAGGGCTATCAGTAAGCAAAGCACGTCATGGTGATGCAATAAGGCATCATTGTGGTGTCTTATGGCTCAAGGCTAACTAAGGATGAGTAAGGTAGAGAAATGGGGGAGTTGCGCTGACTGATGATGATGAAGAGGAAGTGAGTCAGCGCAATAAGGGGGAAGTTAGAGGAAAATTGTAACAGCCAGGGCCGCTGCCAATTGGGTGGCCGCTGGCAACACCGCTGCCGCACTACATGGCATGACCCCCACCCCCACCCAAATCGACCCAGGCCTCCAGCATCGTCCCCAGACGCTCTCCGCCTTGCCCTGTCCCCCGTCATCAGAGTCTCGAACACTGAGTTTACTTGCGCATTCGAGCACATCAGCCGTCCCCCCTCGGTAGGTTCCAACACCTCGGCAGAAGTCCAAGGTCGCAAAATGGGGGACATCCTCGAGAACCCGCACACCCCCTCCCCGCTGCTCACCCATAAACAGTCGTCCGAGAACCTATCCCCTCACACCCCCCGACCCCGCCCTTGAGACCAGTTCAAGCCGCACACGTTGGGATTCATGTACTCCCTCTCCCGAATGCTAGAGGACTTCAACCAGAAGACCCACTGCTCCAGCTCCACAGAGACCAACCGAGCAGCCACTCAGTTTGTTGGCAACCTCCTTTGGAACGTCCAACAGACCATTGCCGGCGTTTTTAGGGACGAGAAGGACCCCCAGCACATCATCTCCCGCAATCTGGAGATGGCCTATAACTTTGCAAGGGAGGGGGTGGAAGCCTCCCTTCCAGCACCCTTCGCCCCAGCTCGCCCCCAACAACGGACCCCAACCACCACCACCCAACCCTCTGCCCCGATAAGGACCCCCAGAACCGCCAATATGTCACCTGATGTGGCTGCACTGACTAACATTGTCAAACAGCTATCCACAGAAGTTGCCACCATCTCTCAGCAAGCCTCCATGCTCGTCAACCGGCCCGTGCCCTGTGCCCCACAGGCCCAGAAGGCCCAGGCCCCCATGACCACCACCGCCCAGGCTGCCATCAACACAGCACCAACCTCCTATGCCCAGGTGGCAGCTGCCCCGGCCCCACCCAATGCTTCCAACCCCAACCCAATGGCCCCAGCTCCGGGCGCAGTCTTCATGACAGTGACCCACAAGAAAAAGAAGAAGCAGTGCCAAGTACCACCCCCACCCCCAATGTACGCCAAGGACCCAACCCTGGTCCTCCTGCCGACCATTGCAATCAAGTCCGAAGTCCAGCTCCCAGCCATGCGCCTCACCGCCACAGCCCGTGAGTTCTTCTCCTCCCTTCCCACTGCTGACCAGGTCACAGTTTTGGTGTCCTCTTTCAATGTAAAGGGGAACCTCATGACCTCTTTCGCCAAGCACCCCTCCTCCGCCACCCCAGCCACAGATACAATCATCGATCGGCATTCTGCAGCCTTCGCAGCCCATATGTGCGAAAGGAGCCTGTCCCTGGAGGTCAACAAGATCCCCAAGACATTCTCCTTCAACCCTGTCTGTGTCCACCCCCGGTCTGCACTCCACATCTCCATGGTGCTGTGCAAGGACTACCTCTTCAGCCAGAACGGCCACACCATCAACACGAAGGCCCTCATGGCTGAAGTCCGGCACAATCCAGCTCTCCACAACCTCGACTTCATCGTTGACCCACACTTCGCTGCCACCGACGACCACCTGCTGACCCTCGATAGGTGCCCCATGGCATTCTCCTTTGCTGACCCCAATGGATCCATCCATGCGCAGCTCCTCAAGCGCCCGCAAGTATGGATGTTCAGTGCCTCCCTCTCCCTCTCGGTCCCCCCCTTCCGCCCCAGCCTCACCCAATGTGAGCGCTGCCAGGGCCTAGGACATGGAACGAAAGGATGCCGAGCCCAGCCCTGTTGCGCCGAATGTGGAGGAGGTCACCTCTCCCACAACCACTGTAAGTCGTGTGCACACTGCACCAACAAAGCCTTCGAGGGCAACCACTGCCCTCACCCTCGCTACTGCTCTAACTGCAAGGGTGACCACCCTGCCACCTACCCTCAGTGCCCCAAGAAACGGCGATACCGCCAGATCGAGGCCGCCATTGAAGGACCCGAAGACGAAACAATGGAGGACTCATGAATAGAGACATCTCTATTCTTCAGTGGAATGCTGCCTACTCGCTAGCTGCGGTCCATTCCCTTATTCCGATCCTTACCACTGACCCATCCCCACCCACCGTCATTTTAATCCAGGAACCACCCTGGTACCAAATCGGTCTCCAGCCCTCACTCACCAACCCCACCGGCACCCTGGTACCCAATGTCCCATCCCTCCCGGATACATGGCGGTTCTCCCCCTGGCCACCCAGCCAAGGGTAGCCACCTACATATCCCGTGCCATCCCCTCCACTCAATGGTCCGTCCTAGGAGCCGCTTCCTCCAGTACCATCGAAATCTGCTCACACCTGACGATCTGCCTGTGCAATTATTACGGCATGCATGCACCGGACCGCACCACCGCCACCCCCCTCTACCCAGGTGAGACGTTCCTCTTCACAATCCCACTGGCACTGGCCTCCATACTACTTGTGGCCAGCGACTTCAACTGTCGCCACCATTCGTGGTCTGAACTCCTCGCCTCGCAGCAGGAGGACTTGAGGGCACAACCCCTCAATGACTTCTTCCAGGAGCATGGCCTTGCACCAGCCCACCTCCCAGACTCTGACTCATGGCCCATTGACAATTGTCGGCAGTGCCCAATTGACATGATCTGGTCCCCCCCCATGATTAACCCTGACACAATAATAGATTCAGGCTCCTCATCCATCTCACCACTGTCCAACCATGCCATGTTGTGCTGGTCCCTGCCATCTCGGCCTCCACCCCCATCATCAAAACATGCCAGTTACTCCCGGCAGACAGGGAGGAATGGTCCGAAATCGCCTCTCCCCTACTCGAATCCACCCCCTCACATCCAGCGGACAACACCCTTGCCCTTGATAAGAAAGCGCAGGCAGTGGTCGACTCTATGATCGCCACACTCACTCCCTTCACCAGGCTCGCAAAGCTGTCCAAGTCCGAAGTCCCCTGGTGGACCCCAGCATGTAAGTCGCTCCTCCAGGCGATCTCGACAGCCACCACCCCCCTTCAGCAATCAGCAGCCTGCCACACCTTCAAATGCGGCATTCGAGTGGCCAAAAGGCACTTTTATGCTGAACAGGCTGACCAAGCGGACGCCTCCAATATCTAGAGCTGGGCCAAGCGTGGCTCGGCAACCACCCCACCCCAATCCCATCCCTCAAGAAGAGCGATGGCACCTTCACCCAATCAGACAATGAGAAAGGTGAGCTTTTCTGCTCTACGTTCTTCATGCCTCCACCACCCCAACCAGCAGCCAACACACCACTGCCTCCCCCCAACCTGCTGCCCTGCCCATACTCCTCTCGGAGCTTACAGGGGCACTGTCCGATACCTCCAACTTGTCAGCCCTGGGCCTCTCAGGGATCAGCTATTGCCTGCTCAAATGGGTGGTAGATGCCTACCCTGACGAGATCCTCACCCTTTTCAACGACTGCTTGTGCATGGGGCACCACCCCAAGTGCTGGTGGGCAGCAAAAGTGGTGATGCTCAGGAAGCCCAACAAGAAGGATCCATTCTCACCGCAGTCATACCGGCCTATCACCCTCAAGGAGACCTTAGGGAAACTCCTGGAAAAAATTATTGCTAACCGGCTCCAGTTCCTTGCTAACACAAGAGACTGGCTGCCACCTAATCAATATGGGGGGTGTCAAGGACATTCTGTCTACAACACCGCCCAGCACCTCCTACAGATTGCAGAGTGTGCCCATGCCAAGGGCCATGTATGCTCGGTCCTAGCAGTCGACATACAGGGTTTCTTCGACTCGGTACACCTGCAACTCCTCCACAGGCAACTGTTGGACCTCCAGTGCCCGCCTGACATGGCAGACTGGTGCTTGTCCTTCATGACAGACTGGCAGGTCGCCATCGCTTTTGACAGCACCATCCTCCCAACAGCCCAGAAACCTGACCTTGGCACTCCTCAGGGATCACCTGTGTCCCCAATCCTCTCGACTATATTCGCAGGCGTGGTCCTCCGGAAATTTCACCAGACCGGCACCACTGCCCTAGCATACATCGACGACCATCTCCTGGTGTGCATCGGACCCAGCATGGCATCCAACTGCCAGCAATTGTCCAATGCCTACCATCAACTCAATGCCCACTTCAGCACCATCGGTCTCAACATCAAAGCTGCCAAAATGGAGTGCCTACACTTCCACCCACCCTGACGATGGTCAGCTGCTTACACCGACTGGGATACTGCCGGGTTTGGGTCGCCCCCACCATGCTTATCCGACCCTCTATCCTGCTGCGCTGGCTGGGAATATGGTGGGACCCTGCCCTCACTTTCAAGGCCCACGTGGAACGTATGCACTACAAAGGCCTCTCCACCCTCACCGCCCTCCGCATTCTCGGCAACACCGAATGTGGTATCTCAGCCCTTCTCCTCCATCGACTGTACACCACCTGCGTCCGCTCCGTCCTCATGTGGGGCATGCCAGTATGGTACCATGGCTGATTCCAAAAAAACACTAGTAAGCTGCCTGCAGGCTGTGCAAAACACGGCATGCAGATGGATTCTCAGTGTCTACAAAGGCGCCTCTCCCTTTTCAACGAATTTTCTTTGTTCCCTTCCCCCTCTCTCTTACTATTTCGAATATGCTAAGACCCTCCATTCTCTGCGCCTCTGGCGCACCCCACACTCTGTTGGTAGAAAACGATATTATAAAAATGTAACTAACTGCCCCTTTTCCACTTCTCTGCAGTCCCAGCATACACTCATCCCCTGTGGACAGATCCCTTGGCATTTACGAATGGAAGAGTCTTGTTTGCCACTCCTATCACTCCAGTCAGCAAGGACACCCACGACGAATTTGTGGCAGCCGCACACTCCCTGAGCACCCTCCCCCACCTCCAGGTCTTCACCGATGGCTCGCGCATGGGTTTGAAGTCCGGATCAGCTGTTTGTGCCATGAGGGGTCTTACCCGCCTCAAGTCTCACCGGCTGGCCTCCCCCACCTGCACAACAGCTACGGACGCGGAGATTTTCTCCCTCACCTCTGCACCGAGCTGGGCCACACACCATTTACGGGAGCTCCTGCCTGTCGCATCCAACATCTTTTTTCTGTTGGACTCACTGACGCACTCCACTTGATCCGAACATGGGCGCCTGTCCCGGCACACACCTCCTCCACCAATGGAAGGCAGGGGACCAGACTCTACTGGACTCACACCCAGATCTTTCCGTTCATTTTGTGTGGTGCCTGGGTCACTCCAACATCCCTGGGAATGAATGGGCCAACCACAAGGTGAAGTTCACGACAAACCTACCCCTGTCATCCCTCGCACCCTCCACCTCTGCACTGAAAGAGGCCGCTGTTAACACACTCATGGAGCGATGGTCCCTCTCACTCGCCCGCCCACTTGCCTCGACAGCCGACAAATACTTGGCTGTAAATGGGGTCCCTTCCCATCGTCCCCGGAAGCTCATCACGCAGTCGGTTGACCACCCCACCAGGAGCTCTCTGCAGTCGCCCAGGTTCTCTGCCATGCTGGTCCCTATGGGGGCTACTGGCTGAGCTTTGACTCAGCCTACTGGTGCAGGCATGGCCTGATCTCGCACTGCAGATGGCACAACCACCCCCCCTGGCCGGCCCAGTCGACCGCCCACATACTGGGTGGATGTCGTACATTCCGACCCTGGATCCGCAAGGTCTGGCCCCCCCATGACCCACTTCCGACCCACCACACCAAGTGGGCCAACAAAAACCATCTCCAGGTTCTGCACTGCTGGCTGAAGCTGATGGGGCACCTTAATCGCCTCTCCGACCGCACCTCTGGCACTATCCACCTGGCGTTTGCCACGATGGCACTGGAGGGACACCCGACCAACGAAGATATGGACCTGGACCTCCTCCGGGATTACATGAGTCATATGCTTGGAACCCGTTCCCAGGATCCGGACCCGGCTCTCTTGGAGCTTTCAGGTGCGCTTCCCCCCTTTTCCTCTGACTAGTGCCCACCTTTCGGACTCCCCCTCATACGTCCCGCTGGCCTCTCGCCCCCCTTTCCATTCTAAACTACTCCTTTGCACCTGATGTCGTCTGTTTTTTTTTTTTTTTTTTTTTTTTTTTTTTTTTTTTTTTTTTTTTTTTTTTTTTTTTTTTTTTTTTTTTTTTTCATTGAACTACTATTTTATGTTGTTCGTTATATATTTGGCTATGCCATAGTGATATGTATTCCTCCCTCATTCCACTCTTTTGCTAATAGGGGCCCTTCACACCTTGGCACCCTTCAGGGAGCAGGGCCCCCGCCCAGTTTTGTGCATTGTGCGATGACGGGCGCCTCTGTTGTTACGTAGTTAGGGCAGCTTGTAATTAGGTAATACTGCAGGAATAATAAAGGAAAAAAAAAAAAAAAAAGGGCAACTCGGATCGCACCTTTGGGTGCTGAGCACTGCCCTCCTGGGTACCTTGGGGCCCATGTTGTCCCTGGCATGACAAATCAAAAACTGTCCCCCCAAATTCCCAAAAGGGTCTCTGATGATGGCACCTCGTGCTAAAAGGAGATAGGGGGCTCATAACACATGGTGTGGCGGTAAGAACCACCCGACGCTGAAAGGCGACAGGGCACCATGGGCCTCTTGGGTGGGTTGGACCCCCTTGAGGTGGTTAGTATCCCCTACTCCCTGGGACAGCTTTGCCACCAGGGTCGGGTATGCGAGATGGAGATCCTGGTATGATCGCGGATCCAGAAGTGGGGCTGGGGGTTGACTGGGCACTTGTCCCATGACCTCAGTGCCTGAGTATTCCGGCTGTAATGGCTGTTTCTGAAGCATGTGCCAGGGCATGGGAAAGGGCCTGCATGGAGTGTGCATTGGCATTCCGGCGCACTGAAGTGTAGTGTCTCAGGCTGTAGCGCTGTGGGAGAGTCCCTCCCAGTGGCTCCAGAGGACTAAATCCTCCATTGGTTTGTGTGGGGGTAATTCCCACTATGGGCTTAAGTTGATTCCCAGAAGTGCAGCAGTACTCTACAGGACCTCTATGGTTGGGGAGGGAATGTGTAGGGTAGGGGGGTCATTCCATATGGGGGTAGTAGTGCCTATGGCGCTGCAACCTACACCCGGGGTGGCCTCCTGGCACGGCACGCCTTACCCTAGTGCTCCAATATAGCGCCCATATGTCATAGAGGACAGCGGGAGCAGTTTCGGTTGGCTGCATATCCCGAGGAAGGTACACGTGTTGCTTGAGTCCTGCAAGGGCGCTCTTAATTCTGGCCCCCAAACCCGATCTTGGCACCCCCCAGGGATCGCCAGTCTCCCCCATCCTGTCAACTATATTCACAGGTGTGGTCCTCCAGCGCTTTCACCAAGCCGGCACCACTGCCCTGGCATATGTTGACGACCATCTACTAATTTGTGTAGGCCCTTCAGTGGCATCCAACTGCTGCGCACTCGCCAATGCCTACCACCAACTTGACACCCTCTTTGGCACTATCGGTCTCAACATCGAAGCTGCCAAGACAGAGTGTCTCCACTTTCACCCCCCTCGGTGACGCACCAGCTATGATGGCTGGGACACCACCAGGGTACAGGTCAACCCCAACACCCTGATCCGCCCCTCAATCCCACTTCAGTGGTTGGGGATATGGTGGGACCCAGGCCTATCCTTCAAGTCCCATGTGGAGTGCATGCGCTCCAAGGGGCTATCAACACTTGCCACCCTCCGCATCCTGGGCAATACTCAGCATGGCATCTCGGCCCTCCTCCTCCGCCGCCTCTATACCTCCTGTGTCTGCTCTGTCCTCGCCTGGGGAGCGCCAGTTTGGTTCCATGGCCACCGCCAAAAAACACTGGTAAACCGACTGCAAGCTGTACAGAATACAGTGTGCTGCTGGATCCTAGGCATCTTCAAAGGTGCCTCCCCCCATTCTACTAATTTTCTTTGCTCTGTTCCCCCTCTCTCTTTCTATTTCAAGTATATAAAGATGACCCACTCCCTGCACCTATGGTGTACCCCTCACTCTATTGGCTGCAAATTATTTAAAAACGTAGCTAATAGACCTTTTTCACTTTCTTTGCAGGTCCGAGCCCCTCGGGTTCAACAAGTTCCTGCATACACACATCCCCCCTGGATGGACCCTCTGGCATTCATGCAGGGCCGTGTCTGATTTACCACCCCTGCCACCCCAGTCAGCGCTGACACCCGCAAGTCATTTGTGTCAGCGGCATGTGAACTCAGCTCCACTCCCCACATCCAAGTATTCACTGATGGCTCCCACATTGACAATAAGTTGGGCTCGGCCATCTGCGCAATGCTCGGCCATACTCGACTCTGGTCATGCTGACTGGAGTCCCCCACCTGCACAACAGCCACAGATGCCGAAGAGTTCTCTCTCACCACGGCTCCCGGCTGGGTAGTGTGCCACCTCCTGGCTCAACTGCATGTCGCATCGGACATCTTCTTTCTATCCAATTTGCTGACCGCCCTCCACCTCTTCCGCACCTGGGCCACCACCCCCAGAGCCCACCTCCTCCACATCTGGAAGGCGGGTGTGGAGACTCTGCTGGACTCATACCCCCAGCTCACCGTTAATTTCGTATGGTGTCCCAGCCACTCGGACATCCCCAGCAATGAATGGGCTGACACGGAAGTGAAACTGGCAACAGAGCTCCCTCCATCTGACCTAAAGCCATCCACCTCCACACTAAAAGAAGTCACCATCCACACCCTCATGGACTGGTGGACCCTCTCACTCACCCACCCCCTCGCCTCCACTGCCGATAAATATCTGGCAGTACATGGCATCCCATCTCGCTGACCTCGAAAGCTCCTCATGCATTCAGTTGACCACCCACACCACAAGCTCTCCACAGTTGCGCAGGTCCTCTGCCATGCCGGTCCATACAGGGGCTACTGGCTGAGTTTTGACTCAGCCTACCGGCACAGGCATGGCCTGATCTCACACTGCAGGTGGCACAACCACCCCCCCTGGCCCGCACAGTCGACCACCCACATCTTAGGCAGCTGCAGCACATTCCACCCATGGATACAATGTATATGGCCACCTCAGGACCCTCTCCCAGTCCACCATTCAGAGTGGGCTGATGAACACCGCCCCCAGTTTTGCACCATTGGCTTAAGCTGACAGGGCACCTAAACCGCCTCTCAGACTGGACCTCAGGCGCCATTCGACTGGCATTTGCCACAATGGACCTAGATGGCCACCCAACTGATGAAGATATGGATTTGGACCTCCTATGGGACTACATGCGTCATATGCTCGGACCACAAACCCAGGACTCAGACCCAGCCCTTTTGGAGCTATCAGGCATGCTCCCTCCCTTTCCTTCTGATTAGCGCCCGTCTTTCAAATTCCTACGGATATGTCTCGGCCAGCGCTCTCACCTCCTCTTTCTCAATTCTAAGCTTCCTACTTTAACCTGCCCTCACCCGCTCGGTTTGTTCATAGCGATATGTATTCCTCTCTTGCCAGTCTCTTGTACTAAATAGGGGTTCTTCACACTCCGGCACCCTTTGGGGAGCAGAGCCCCCACCCAGTTTTGTGCAATGCACAATGACAGGTGCCTCTGTTGTTATGTAGTTAGGGCCCCCCCTTTGGGGGGGCAGCTTGTAATTATGTAATACTGCAGGAATAATTTTAAAAAAAACAAATAGGGTGCATAAGCACACTAGGCCTCCTTTGGGAGGCACACACCCCACCCAGTTTCACTCGATGAGCAATGACAGGTGCCTCAGTAGTTAAGTAGTTTACAGGCGGCCCCTTCAGGGCTTCAGGTGTATTATGTAACTCAGTAGGAATAATAAATTTAAAATTAAAAAAAAAAAAAAAGAGACAATACCTGGTGTTACAATTTTCCTTTACTTCCCCTTATTGCGCTGACTCACTTCTCTTTCGTCACCATCTGTCAGCGCAACTCCCCCATTTCTCTACCTTACTCATCCTTATTCGCCTTGTGCCATAAGACGCCATGATGACGCCTTCTTGCACCATCATGATGTGCTTTGCTTACTGATCACCATACTCGTATTACCAAGGCACTCCCTTGAGTTCCATGACCTTCCATAGTCTGGTAAACACACCTAACCAAGTCGCTACAGTAGCAAACACATAGGATAGCATATAAGCATGTAACTTCAGTAGCACAAGCCCTAAGCTTGTGCTCTTTGTTCATACAAGCCCATTATCTGCTACCACCAGTCTACTGTGTGTCTATTAACCAATAGTCGCTTCGTCATAACCCGACTTGCTATAAGAAGCCTACCGCGTCCACATCGCCGATCAGGAAGCCCCATCGACGATCATCCCTCGACTTACGACATCTAGGAAACCCTGTTGCCGTACCATCAGTCCCGACGATCAGGAAGCCCCAACATCGATCACCGCGTAACCGTTGAGCTTAACACCTGGGAATGAATGGGCAGACTCCAAGGCGAAGCTTGCAACAGAGCTTCCTCCATCCACTCTAGCCCCCTCTATCTCCGCACTGAAGGAAGTGGCGACTCACACCCTCTCTGAGCGCTGGTCCCTTCACCTGGCCCGCCCCCTAGCCTCTACTGCTGACAAATACTTGGCAATCACAGGCCCCCCAACCTGATGACCACAGAAAATCCTCACCATCTCGGTCGACTCTATGATCGCCACCCTTGCACCCTTCACCTGACTCGCCAAGCCATCAAAATCCGAGGTCCCCTGGTGGACTCTGACATGTAAGGCGCTCCTCCAGGTGATCTTGATGGCCACCACCCCCCTTCAGCGTTCAGCAGCCCACCACACATTCAAACGCAGTGTTCAGGTGGCCAAGTGACAGTTTTATGCCGACCAAGCCGACCAAGCCGATGCCTCCAATATCTGGAGCTGGGCCAAGCATGGCCTCAGCAACCAACCAACCCCATTCCCCTCACTCAAGAAGCATGATGGCACCTTCACCCAATCGGATGACAAGAAAGGTGAGCTCTTCTGCACTACTTTCTTTATGCCCCCTCCACCCCAACAAGTGGCCGACACTCTGCTGCCTCCCCCCCAACCTTCTGCCCTGCCCATACTCCTCTCAGAGCTTATGGGGGCACTGTCCGACACTTCCAACTTGTCAGCTCCGGGCCTCTTGGGGATCGGCTACTGCCCTCTTAAATGGGTGGTAGATGCCTACCCCAATGAGATCCTCACCCTCTTCAATGACTGTCTATGCATGGGGCACCACCCCAAGTGCTGGCAGGCGGCAAAAGTGGTGATGCTCTGGAAGCCAAACAAGAAGGACCCCTTCTTGCTGCGATCCTACCAGCCCATTACCCTTGAGGAGACCTTAGGGAAACTCCTTGAAAAGATCATCGCTAACTGGCTCCAGTTCCTCGCTAATACGAGGGACTGGCTGCCACCTAACCAATACAGGGGGTGTCAAGGACATTCTGTCTACGATGCCGCCCAGCACCTCTTACAGATTGTGGAGCGCGCCCATGCCGAGGGCTGTGTATGCTCAGTCCTAGCAGTCAACATACAGGGTTTCTTTGACTCGGTACACCTGCAACTCCTCCACTGGCAACTGTTGGACCTCCAGTGCCCACCCAACATGGCAGACTGGTGTTTGTCCTTCATGATGGACTGGCAGGTCGCCATTGCCTTTGATGGTACCACCCTCCCAACAGCCCAGAAACCTGACCTTGGCACCCTCCAAGGGTCGCCAGTTTCCCCGATCCTCTCAACCATATTCGCAGGTGTGGTCCTCCAGAAATTCCACCAAACCGGTACCACCACCCTCGCATATGTCGACGACCACCTCCTTGTGTGCGTCGGACCCAGCATGGCATCCAACTGCCAGCATTTGCCCAATGCCTACCACCAACTCAATGCTCATTTCAGCATCATCAGTCTCAACATCGAACATCCTTCTTGACCAGTAACCACCACCATCGACTAGTGCAGGCAGCTAAAACTCCCCCATGTCAAACCCAAGTGATTACCAGAATGCACTTCGTTGCACTCGACCCACCGTCTCCTCCTCATCATCGGCTAGTTTAGCCGCCACCAGAGCCGCTGAAACGGCTGCCAACGTGGCCGCTGAAGCCGCCGCCTCCACTCAATGCGAGACGACCCCCAACCCCTACTCTCAGAACCCCCTCTTGGCCCCGACCTCCTCCCCGGACGTCCTAGCACCCTCCCCAGCCATCAGCGACTCCCAGCTGATATCGGCCTACAATTTCACCACCCAAGCATGCAACAAATCGAGGCATGCATCCCAAGTGGGCTCCCCAGCTGCCTTGGTAGGGTCGACCCATGGATCCAATGAGTTCGGCGAAACAGCCCCAGAAATGGCGGTCGACCCCCATACCCCCCCACAACAGGTAGGAGGCGCAAGCCTCTGGCGGAAGCGCTCCTTGGCTGCCATGTCGCCTCTCACCCTGAGAGGACCCCCTGCCCAACAACAGCATGAACCCCATACCGCTGGATTCATGCACGCCCTCTCCCGTGCCCTGGATGACTTCAACAAGGAAACCAGGGATGCCACTGTCACCAAAATCGACATAAAGGTGGCACAGTTCGTAGGTGACCTCCTTTGGAACATCCAGACAACGCTGTCCAACATCGCATAAGAAAGGAAAGACCCCCAACACATCATTTACCGCAACGTGGTCATGTCCTACAACTTCGCAAGGGAGGGGACGGAAATCGTCCTCCCGGAACCCTTTGCCCCAGCTCGCCCCCCCCAAAGGACCCCGACCACCACCGGGACCCCCAGCACCACCCCCATGACCCCAGAAATGAGGGTGCTGACTAAAGCAGTCAAGCGCCTGACCACTGACGTAGCTTCTATTTCACATCAGATGGCTTCCATCAGCTCTAGGCCTGTCCAGCGCCAACAACAACCCGCCCCCCAGGCCGCCACCCAGGCTGCCCCCACCTCCTATGCACAAGTGGCCGCAGCAGCGGCCCCCCCAACAACCGCTAACCCATCTCCAGTGGCCCCAGCTGCAGGAGCGGTCATCAACCCGGCACAGAAGAAGAAGAAACGCCAGCGCAAGGTGCCCCCCCCACCCACAATGTACGCCAAGGACCCAACCTTGGTCCTCACCCCAACTGTTGGCATACGGGCTGAAAACCAGAAGTCAGCAATGGCCCTGACCAAGACGTCCCATGAGTTCTTCACCTCCCTCCCCACCGCAGACCAAGTCCTGGTCCTCTCCTCTTCATATAATGTAAAGGGGAACATCGTGACTACATTCGCAACGAGACCATCCTCCGCTAACCCGACCATGGAAACGATCATTTATTGTCACTCCGCAGCATATGCCTCCCACATGCACACTGAGTGCATTGTGGAGGGAATAACCATCCCGACCGCTTTCTCCCTAACCCCATCTAGAGTCTGCCCTCGGTCCGCCCTCCGCATCTCCATGGTGCCTTGCAAGGACTTCCCGTTCGGCCAGAATGGACACACCATCCCTGAGAAGGCCCTCATGGCCGAAATCCGGCACAACCCGGCACTCTGCAACCTGGACTTTGTAGTCACCCCTCACTTCGCCGCCACCGAGGACCACCTGCCGACACTCGACAGATGCCCAGTGGTTTTCTCCTTCATCGATCCTGATGGCTCCATCCGTGAGCGCCTCCTCAAGAGGCCATGCATATGGATGTTTGGATCCGCCCTCCGACTCTTGGTCCCACCCATCTGCCCCACCCTCACCCAATGTGAGCGGTGCCAGGGCCTGGGCCATGGAACCAAGGGCTGCCATGCCCAACCTTGCTGCGCTGAATGCATAGGTGCCCACTTGACCCGCAATCACCGCAAATTGTGCGCCCACTGTGCGACTGACGCAGTGCCTGAAGGCGACACATTCCCCCACCCCCGCCTCTGCAATAACTGCAAAGGTGACCATCCCGCCACCCTGCCGGCCTGCCCTAAGAAGAGGTGCTACCATCAAATCGAAGAGGCCCTTGCCACTGACCCCACCAACGACCAGATGGAGGAAATATGATAGAGACACTCTCTATCCTATAGTGGAACGCCGCCCGCTCATTAGCAGCAATACATTCCCTAATCCCTGTCCTTACAACTGACCCCTCCCCCCTGCACCTAATTCTTATTCAGGAACCGCCCTGGTATCAAATAGGCCTGCAACCCTCGCTCACCGACCTGACCGGCACCCCAGTCTTCAACGTCCCCACCATCACAGGCTACATACCCATCCTACCACCAGAGGTCCACCCTCGGTAGTCACATATGTATCCAGGACCCTCCCCCCCCACCTCCTGGTCGATCCTTGGGGCCGCATCTTATGGCACCGATGTACTGACAGTGGAGGTATGATCCCAACTCACCCTCCGGGTGTGCAACTACTATGGCATGCACCCCCTGGATCGAGAGAACGCCTCCCCCCAGTACTCAGGTGAGTCCTTCTTATTTTCACTCCCCTCAGTGCTAGCCACTATGCTACTCGTGGCGGGCGACTTCAACTGTCGTCACCACACGTGGTCCGATTTCTCTGTCCTACAACAAGATAACTTGGGGGCGCAACCCCGAGATGACTTCTTCCATGGGCATGGCCTGGCGCCTGCCCACCTTCCTGACTCTGATTCCCAACCCGATAGCAATTGTCGTTGGTGTCCCATTGACATGATTTGGGCCCCACCCTCAGTCAACCCTGACTCTATTCTAGATTTGGCTACCTCCGACCACTCACCACTGTCCGACCATGCCATCCTGCATTGGTCACTGCCATTTCGGCCACCTCCTCCTGTCCTAAAGACATGCCGGCTACTACCAGCCGACAAGGAGGAATTGTTAAGCTCAACGGTTTACACAGTGATCAACGTTGGGGCTTCCTGATCGTCGGGACTGGTAGAGGTGACAACAGGGCTTCCTAGATGTCATAAGTCGAGTGTGATCGTCAAGGGGCTTCCTGATCAACAATGTGTACGCAGTAGGCTTCTTAGCGGTATCGGGTTACGATGAAGCAACTGGTGGCTCAGCGGCACACAGTGAACTTGGTGGTAGCAGATAATGGGCTTGTATGAACAAAGAGCACAAGCTTAAGGCTTGTGCTACAGAAGTTACATGCTTATATGCTACTCTATGTGTTTACTACTGTAGCGGCCTGTGTAGGGTAGTTTACCAGACTATGGAAGGTCAATGGAAACCCAAGGAATGCCTTGGTAATACAAGTAGGGCTATCAGTAAGCAAAGCATGTCATGGTGATGCAATAAGGCATCATCATGGTGTCTTATGGCTCAAGGCTAACTAAGGATGAGTAAGGTAGAGAAATGGGGGAGTTGTGCTGACTGATGATGATAAAGAGGAAGTGAGTCAGCGCAATAAGGGGGAAGTTAGAGGAAAATTGTAACAGGAATGGACTGACATAGCCTTCCCCCTCCTCGATGCAGCCTTCCGCCTACCAGGGCTCGACACCCACACCCTGGACATCAAAGCCAAAGCGGTCCTTGACTCTATGGTCACCGCCCTCCAGCCATTCACCCGCCTCTCCAAGCCATCAAAAGCGGAAGTCCCATGGTGGTCACCCCACTGCAAGACCCTTCTTTCCGCCATTCAGACGGCCACCACCCCCCTCCAGCGGTCAGCAGCTCGACGCACCTTTAAAAGAGGCATCAGGACGGCCAAACGGCAGTTCTACACCAACCAAGCATCAGAAGCGGACGCCTCCAATATCTGGAGCTGGGCCAAACACGGCCTCGGCAACCGACCTATCCCAATCCCCTCACTGAGACAGCAAGACGGTACCTTCACCCAAACGGACGAGGAGAAAGGTGAGCTTTTCCGCAAAACTTTCTTCATGCCCCCCCTGCCCCAAGCAGCAGCCAACATCCTGCTGCCACCAACTCAACCAGCTGCTCCACCCATACTCCTCTCGGAGCTTACAGGAGCACTGTCCGACACATCCAACTTGTCGGCTCCAGGCCTCTTGGGAAT
Source organism: Coniferiporia sulphurascens (assembly GCA_002794785.1). Lineage (NCBI taxonomy): Eukaryota > Fungi > Basidiomycota > Agaricomycetes > Hymenochaetales > Hymenochaetaceae > Coniferiporia > Coniferiporia sulphurascens. The sequence continues at coordinate 617,075 of NBBA01000012.1, read as the reverse complement.
AGGTTACCGCCCCCTGAAATGGGTGGTGGATGCCTACCCCGATGAGATACTTACACTTTTCAATGACTGCTTCTGCCTGGGGCACCACCCCGAGTGCTGGCGGGCAGCAAAGGTGGTAATGCTTAGGAAGCCAAACAAGAAGGACCCCTTCTCACCGTGCTCATACCGGCCCATCACCCTCAAGGAGACCCTAGGGAAACTCCTCAAAAAGATAATAGCTAACCAGCTCCAGTACCTCGCAAACACGAGGGACTGGTTGCCACCTAACCAATATGGGGGGCACCAAGGACACTCGGTCTATGACACTGCCCAACACCTCTTACAGATTGTGGAACACGCCCGCTCAGAGGGCCTCGTGTGCTCGGTCCTCGTGGTCAACATACAGGGCTTCTTCGACTTGGTACACCCCCATCTCCTCCACCAACAATTGCTGGATCTCGGTTGTGCCCCGGACATGGCCAACTGGTGTCTATCCTTCATGATGGACCAGCAGGTCGCTGTCGCTTTCGATGGCACCACCCTCCCTACTGCCCCCAAAACCCGACTTCGGCACCCCTCAAGGATCGCTGGTCTCCCCCATCCTGTCGACTATTTTTGCAGGCATGGTCCTCCAGCGCTTTCACCAAGCCGGCACCACTGCCCTAGCATATGTCGACGACCACTTACTAATCTGCATAGGTCCCTCAGTGGCATCCAACTGCTGCGCCCTTGCCCACGCCTACCAACAACTCAACACCCTTTTCGGCACCATTGGTCTCAACATTGAGGCTGCCAAAACAGAGTGCCTCCACTTCCACCCCCCCTGACGACACACCGGCTATGATGGCTGGGACACTGCCAGCATACAGGTCGACCCCGACACCCTGATCCACCCCTCAATCCCGCTCCAGTGGTTGGGGATATGGTGGGACCCGGGCCTCTCTTTCAAACCCCATGTTGAACACATGTGTTCCAAGGGGCTCTCCACCCTCGCTGCCCTCCGCATATTGGGCAACACTCAACACAGCATCTTGGCCCTCCTCCTCCGCCACCTCTATACCTCCTGTGTCCGCTCCATCCTCTCATGGGGAGCCCCAGTTTGGTACCATGGCCACTGCCAAAAAACCCTGGTAAACTGCCTCCAGGCTGTACAAAACACGGCCTGCTGCTGGATCCTGGGCATCTTCAAGGGCGCCCCCCCCATTCCACTAATTTCCTATGCTCTGTTCCCCCTCTTTCTTTCTATTTCGAATACATAAATACTACCCATTCCCTGCGCCTTTGGCGCACCCCTCACTCTATTGGCCATAAACTATTTAAAAATGTAGCTAACAGACCTTTTTCCCTTTCTCTGCAGGTCCAAGCCCCTCGGGTTCAACAAGTCCCTGCATACACGCATCCCCCATGGACAGACCCCCTGGCCTTCACCAATGGCCGAGTCCACTTCACCACCCCTGTCACTCTGGTCAGCACCGACATGCAGAAACAATTCATGTGCACCACCTGAGCCCTAGGCTCCACTCCCCATGTCCAAGTATTCACGGATGGCTCTTGCATTGACAACAAGTCAGGCTCCGCCATCTGCGCAATGCTAGGCCCCACTTGCCTCCGGTCATGATGACTGGAGTCCCCCACCTGCGCCACCGCCATGGACGCTGAGGAATTCTCCCTTGCTACGGCCCTGGGCTGGGTGGCATGCCGCCTCCTGGCACAACTGCATGTTGCATCAGATATCTTCTTTCTATCTGATTCGCTGACTGCGTTGCAGCTCCTCCGCACATGGCCCTCCACTCCAGGGGCACATCTCCTTCACATCTGGAAGGTGGGTGTGGAGACTCTGCTGGACTCGTACCCCCAGCTCACTGTTCACTTCGTGTGGTGTCCCAGACACTCGGACATCCCCAGGAATGAATGGGCTGACATGGAAGTGAAAATGGCAACCAAGCTCCCCCCATCTGACCTAAAGCCCTCCACCTCCACACTAAAAGAAGTCGCTGTCTGCACCCTCATGGACCGATGGACACTTTCGCTCGCCCGCCCTCTCACCTCAACTGCCGATAAATACTTGGCAGTACACAGCCTCCCATCCCAACGATCCCGAAAGCTACTCATGCACTCGGTCGACCACCCCTGGAGTGAGCTATCCGCAGTCGCTCAAATCCTCTGTCACGCCGGTCCCTACAGGGGCTACTGGTTGAGCTTAGACTCAACCTACTGGCGCCAGCATGGCCTGATCTCGCACTGCAGGTGGCACAACCACCCCCCTTGGCCTGCGCAGTCGACTGCCCACATCCTCGGTGGCTGTAGCACCTTCCACTCGTGGATACGATGCGTATGGCCACCTTGGGACCCTCTCCCAGTCCACCATTCAGAGTGGGCTGACGAAAACTGCCTCCCGGTTTTGCACCGTTGGCTTAAGCTGACAGGGCACCTAAACCGCCTTTCCGACTGCACTGCAGGCGCCATCAGGCTAGCTTTTGCTGCGATGGACCTAGACAGCCACCCCACCGATGAAGACATGGACCTGGACCTCCTACGGGATTACATGCATTGTATGCTCGGACCCAGAACCCAGGACTCGGACCCAGCCCTTTTGGAGCTATCAGGTATGACTCCTCCTTTTCCTTCAGCTTGAAGCCTGCCTTTTGAATTCCTCTGAATACATCCCAGCTGGCGCTCTTGCCCTCCCCTTCACAATTCTAAGCTTCCTACTTTGCCTGCCCTCGTCCACTTGGTTAGTTCATAGTGATATGTATTCCTCCTTCTCTTTTCTCTTTCGATAACTCAATAGGGGCTCTCCACACTTCGGCACCCTCCAGGGAGCAGAGCCCCCACCCAGTTTTGTGCGATGTGCAATGACGGGTGCCTCTGTTGTTATGTAGTTAGGGCCCCCCCTTCAGGGGGGCAGCTTGTAATTATGTAATACTGCAGGAATAATTTAAAAAAAAAAAAAACTGGGACACTGCTGGGGTTTGGGTCGCCCCCACCATGCTTATCTGACCTTCTATCCCGCTTCGATGGCTGGGAATATGGTGGGACCCTGTCCTTACCTTTAAGCCCCATGTGGAATGTATGCGCTCCAAGGGCCTCTCCACCCTTGCTGCCCTCCACATTCTAGGCAACACCGAACACAGAATCTCGGCCCTCCTCCTCCACCGACTGTACACCACCTGTGTCCACTCCATCCTCACGTGGGGCACTCCGGTCTGGTATCACGGCCATTGCCAAAAAACCCTAGTAAGCTGCTTGCAGGCTGTGCAAAACACGGCATGCAGATGGATTCTCAGCATCTATAAAGGTGCCTCTCCCTTTTCTACAAATTTTCTTTGTTCCCTTCCCCCTCTTTCTTATTATTTCGAATATGCTAAAACCCTTCACTCTCTGTGCCTCTGGTGCACCCTGCACTCTGTCAGTAGAAAACAATATTATAAAAACATAACTAACCATCCCTTTTCCACTTCTCTGCAGGTCCAGGTTCCTTGGGTTCAACTGGTTCCTGCATACACTCATCCCCTGTGGATGGATCCTCTGGCATTTATGAATGGAAGAGTCTCGTTTGCCACTCCTATCACTCCAGTTAGTGAGGACACCCGCAAGGAATTTGTGGCCACTGCCCACTCCCTGAGCACCCTCCCCCACCTCCAGGTTTTCACTGATGGCTCATGCATGGGTGCTAAGTCTGGATCAGCTGTTTGCGCCATGAGGGGCCTTACCCACCTCAAGTCCCACTGGCTGGCCTCCCCCACCTGTGCAACTGCCATGGACGTGGAGATTTTCTCCCTCACCTCCGCACCAAGCTGGGCCGCACACCACCTCCAGGATCTCCTGCCTGTCGCATCTGACATCTTCTTTCTGTCAGATTCACTGACAGCACTCCACCTCCTCCACACATGGGCGCTGGTACCAGGCGCCCATCTCCTCCATCAATGGAAGGCTGGGGTCCAGACTCTTTTGGACTTGTACCCAGATCTTTCCATCCATTTCATATGGTGCCTGGGTCACTCTGACATCCCCGGGAATGAATGGGCAGACCAGGAGGCGAAGTTCGCAATGAACCTACCCCCATCCTCCCTTGCACCCTCCACCTCTGCATTGAAAGAGGCCGCCGTCAACACTCTTATGGAGCACTGGTCCCTCTCACTTGCCTGCCCCCTGGCCTTGATGGCTGACAAATACCTCGCTGTCAATGGTATCCCCTCCCACTGTCCCCAAAAGCTTCTCATGCAGTCAGTCTACCACCCTTGCCAGGAGCTGTCTGCAGTCGCCCAGGTCCTCTGCTGCACCAGTCCCTATGGGGGCTACTGGCTGAGCTTTGACTCAGCCTACCGGTGCAGGCACAGCCTGATCTTGCACTGCAGATGGCACAACCACCCCCCTTGGCCAGCCCAGTCAACCACCCATGTACTAGGTGGATGTTGTACATTCTGACCATGGATCCGCAAGGTCTGGCCTCCCCGCCTCCCACTCCCGACCCACCACACTGAGTGGGCCGATGAAAACCACCTCCAGGTTCTACGCCGCTGGCTCAAACTAACAGGGCACTTGAACCACCTGTCTGACCACACCTCAGCCGCCATCTGCCTGGCCTTTGCCGCAATGGAACTGGAGGGACACCTGACCAACAAAGATATGGACTTGGACCTCCTCTGGGATTTCATGAGTCATATGCTTGGACCCTGAACCCTGGACCCAGACCTGGCTCTCTTGGAGCTTTCAGGTGCACTTCCTCCATTTTCCTCTGACTAGTGCCTGCCCTTCAGACTCCCCCTGTATGTCCGGCCGGCACTCTCGCCCTCCCTTTCCTATTCTAAACTACTTCCTTTGCCTGCCTTCATCCACTTGGTATCATCATAGTGAAATGTATTCCTCCCTCTTTCTTCTCTTTCTTTACTAATAGGGGCCCTTCACACCTTGGCACCCTTCAGGGAGCAGGGCCCCCGCCCAGTTTTGTGCGTTGTGCAATGATGGGCACCTCGGTTATTATGTAGTTAGGGCCCCCCCTCTGGGGGGGCAGCTTGTAATTATGTAATACTGCAGGAATAATAAATTTAAAAAAATAAAGGCACCTTCACCCAGTCAGACACCAAGAAAGGTGAGCTCTTCTGTGAAACTTTCTTCATGCCCCCTCCCCCCCTGCGGGTGGACCCCAACCCCCTCCCCCTCCCCAACCAGCTGCCCCGCCAATCCTCCTCACAGAGCTTATGGGGGCACTGTCCGACACCTCCAACTTGTTGGTGCCGGGCCTCTCAGGAATAGGCTACTGCCCCCTGAAATGGGGGTTTTTTTTTATTTTAATTATTCCTGCAGTATTACATAATTACAAGCTGCCCCCCCAAAGGGGGGCCCTAACTACATAACAATGGAGGCGCCTGTCATTGCACATCGCACAAAACTGGGTAGGGGCTCTGCTCCCCTAAGGGTGCCGAAGTGTGAAGAGCCCCTATTTAGTAAGAAAAGAGGGAGAAGGAAGAATACATATCACTATGAACAAACCAAGTGGACAAGGGCAGGTAAAGTAAGAAGCTTAGAAGTGGAAAGGGGATGGCGAGAGCACTGGCCGGGACGTATCCATGGGAATTCGAAAGGCAGATGCTAGACCAGAGGAAAAGGCGGAAGTGTACCTGAAAGCTCCAAAAGGGCTGGGTCCGAGTCCTGGGTTCGGGGTCCAAGCATATGATGCATGTAGTCCCTTAGGAGGTCCAAGTCCATATCCTTGTCAGTTGTGTGGCCATCAAGGTCCATCACAGCAAAGGCTAGCCAGATGGCACTGGAGGTCCTGTCGGAGAGGCGGTTTGGGTGCCCCATCAGCCTAAGCCAACGGCACAAAACCAGGAGGCAGTTTTCATCAGCCCACTCTGAGTGGTGGACTGTGAGAGGGTCCCAAGGTGGCCATATGCGTCGTATCCATGAATGGAAGGTGCTACAGCCGCCTAGGATATGGGCAGTCGACTGTGCAGGCCAGGGGGGGTGGTTGTGCCATCAGCAGTGCGAGATAAGGTCATGTCTGCGCCGGTAGGTTGAGTCACAACTCAGCCAGTAGCCCCTGTAGGGACCGGCCTGACAGAGGACCTGAGCGACTGCAGATAGTTCGCTGTGTGGATGGTCAACTGAATGCATGAGCAGCTTTCTAGGTCGGCGGAAGGGGAGGCCATGTACTGCCAAGTATTTGTCGGCAGTTGAGGCGAGTGGGTGGGCGAGCGAGAGGGTCCACTGGTCCATGAGGGTGCGGACAGTGACTTTTTTTAGTGCAGAGGTGGAGGGCTTTAGGTCAGATGGAGGGAGCTCTGTCACCAGTTTTGCTTCCTTGTCAGCCCATTCATTCCTGGGGATGTCCGAGTGGCTGGGGCACCAGATGAAATGAACGGTGAGCTGGGGGTATGAGTCCAGCAGAGTCTCCACACCCGCTTTCCAGATCTCTCCTTCAAGCCTCATGTCGAGTGCATGCACTCCAAGGGGCTATCCACCCTCGCCACCCTACGCATCCTGGGTAACACCCAGTGTGGAATATTGGCCCTCCTCCTCCACCGCCTCTACACCTCCTGTGTCCGCTCTGTCCTGTCATGGGGAGCCCCAGTGTGGTATCACAGCTGCCGCCAAAAAACCCTGGTAAACCGCCTCCAGGCTGTGCAAAACACAGCTTGCCGCTGGATCCTGGGTGTCTTCAAAGGTGCCTCCCCCCATTCCACCAATTTCCTTTGCTCTGTTCCCCCCCTTTCTTTCTATTTTGAGTATATAAAGATGACCCATTCTCTGTGCCTATGGCGCACCCCCCACTCTGTTGGCCGAAAACTTTTTAAAAATGTAGCTAATAGACCTTTCTCCCTTTCTCTGCAAGTCCGAGCCCCCAGGTTCAACAGGTCCCTGCATACACGCATCCCCCATGGACGGACCCCCAGGCCTTCACCAACGGCCGAGTCCACTTCACCATCCCCATCACCCCAGTCAGCATGGACACTCGCAAACAATTTGTGAATGCCACACGGGCCCTAGGCTCCACCCTCCATGTCCAAGTATTCACGGATGGTTCGCGCATCAATGACAGGTCTGGCTCGGCCATCTGTGCAATGCTCTGCCCCACCCGCCTCCGGTCATGCCGACTGGAGTCCCCCACCTGTGCCACTGCCACAGATGCCGAGGAGTTCTCCCTCGCAACGGCCCCCAGCTGGACAGCACATCGCCTCCTGGCACAGCTGTGTGTCACATCAGATATCTTCTTTCTATCTGATTCGCTGACCACACTGCACCTTTTCCGCACATGGGCTGCCACACCAGGCACCCACCTCCTCCACATCTGGAAAGTGGATGTGGAGACTCTGCTGGACTTGTACCCCCAGATCACCATCCACTTTGTATGGTGTCCCAGCCACTCGGACATCCCTGGAAATGAATGGGCTGACAGGGAAGTGAAACTGGCAACAGAGCTCCCGCCATCTGACCTCAAACTGTCCACCTCTGCTCTCAAGGAAGTCGCAGTCTGCACCCTCATGGACCGCTGGACTTTCTCTCTAGCCCGTCCCCTAGCCTCAACTGCCAACAAATACTTGGCGGTGCACGGCCTCCCCTCCTGGCGACCGAGGAAGCTGCTCATGCATTTGGTCAACCACCCCCGCAGTGAACTATCGGCAGTCGCCCAGGTCCTCTGTCGGGCCGGTCCCTATGGGGGCTACTGGCTGAGCCTAGACTCAGCCTACTGGCGTAGGCACGGCCTGATCTCACATTGCTGGTGGCACAACCACCCCCCCTGGCCAGCCCAGTCGACCACCCACATCCTTGGCGGCTGCAGCACCTTCCACCTGTGGATACGGTGCGTATGGCCACCTCGGGACCCTCTCCCAGTCCACCACTCAGAGTGGGCTGATGAACACCGACTCCTGGTTTTGCGCCGCTGGCTGAGGCTGACAGGGCACCTTAACCGCCTCTCCAACCGCACCGCAGGTGCCATCAGGCTAGCATTTGCTGCAATGGACCTAGATGGCCACCCCACTGACGAGGATATGGACCTGGACCTCCTTAGGGACTACATGCATTGTATGCTCGGACCCCGAACCCAGGACTTGGACCTGGCCCTTTTGGAGCTCTCAGGTACGCTTCCCCCCTTCCCTCTCGAATAGCAACTGCCTTTCGAATTCTCTTGAATACGTCTCGGCTGGTGCTCTCGCCCCCCCTTCCCATTTCTAAGCTTCTTACTTTAACCTGCCCTCAACTGCTTGGTTTGTTCATAGCGATATGTATCCCTCCTTCTCCCTCCTTTCTTTCCAAATAGGGGCTCTTCACACTTCGGCACCCTACAGGGAGCAGCACCCCGCCCAGTTTCATGCGATGCATGATGATGGGCGCCTCTGTTGTTATGTAGTTAGGGCCCCCCCTTTGGGGGGGCAGCTTGTAATTATGTAATACTGCAGGAATAATTAAAAAAAAAAAAAAACCCCTGCTTTCCAGATGTGAAGGAGGTGGGCACCAGGGGCGGCAGCCCACATGTGAAAGAGGTGGAGTGTGGTCAGTGAATAGGACAAGAAGAATATGTCCGATGTGACATGCAATTGCGCCGGGAGGCGGCACACTACCCAGCCCAGGGCCGTGGCAAGGGAGAACTCCTTGGCATCTGTGGCAGTGGCACAGGTGGGGGACTCCAGTCGGCATGACCAGAGACGGGTAGGGCCTAGCATGGCACAGATGGCCGACCCCGACTTTTCATTGATGCAGGAGCCATCTGTGAATACCTGGACATGAGTGGTGGATCCCAGGTGTTAAGCTCAACGGTTTACATGGTGATCGATGTCGGGGCTTCCTGATCATCGGGACTGATAGGGATGACAATGGGGCTTCCTAGATGTTGTAAGTCGAATGTGATCGTCGAGGGGCTTCCTGATCAACAATGTGTACGCGGTAGGCTTCTTAGTGGTATCGGGTTACGATGAAGCGACTGGTGGCTCAGCGGCACACAGTGAACTTGGTGGTAGCAGATAATGGGCTTGTATGAATGAAGAGCACAAGCTTAAGGCTTGTGCTACTGAAGTTACATGCTTATATGCTACTCTATGTGTTTACTACTGTAGCAGCCTGTGTAGGGTAGTTTACCAGACTATGGAAGGTCAATGGAAACCCAAGGAATGCCTTGGTAATACAAGTAGGGCTATCAGTAAGCAAAGCACGTCATGGTGATGCAATAAGGCATCATTGTGGCGTCTTATGGTTGGGCTAACTAAGGATGAGTAAGGTAGAGAAATGGGGGAGTTGCGCTGACTGATGATGATGAATAGGAAGTGAGTCAGCGCAATAAGGGGGAAGTTAGAGGAAAATTGTAACACCAGGTCCTGTGCAGCACTCACGAATTGCTTGCAAGTGTCAGCACTGACCAGAGTGATGGGGGTGGTGAAGTGGACTCAGCCATTGGTGAAGGCCAGGGGATCCGTCCATGGGGGATGCATGTATGCAGGGACCTGTTGAACCCAGGGGGCTCGGACTTGCAAAGAAAGGGAGAAAGGTCTATTAGCTACATTTTTAAAAAGTTTCCAGCCAATAGAGTGAGGGGTGCGCCATAGGCACAGAGAATGGGTCGTCTTCATATACTCAAAATAGAAAGAAAGGGGGGGAACAGAGCAAAGGAAATTGGTGGAATGGGGGGAGGCGCCTTTGAAGACACCCAGGATCCAGCAGCAAGCTGTGTTTTGCACAGCCTGGAGGCGGTTTACCAGGGTTTTTTGGTGGCGGCCATGGTACCAGACTGGCGCCCCCCATGACAGGACAGAGCGGACACAGGAGGTGTACAGGCGGTGGAGGAGGAGGGCCGAGATGCCGTGTTGGGTGTTGCCCAAAATGCGGAGGGTGGCAAGGGTGGATAGCCCCTTGGAGCACATGCACTCCACATGGGGCTTGAAGGAGAGGCCCAGGTCCCACCATATCCCCAACCATTGTAGTGAGATTGAGGGGCGGATCAGGGTGTTGGGGTCGACTTGGATGCTGGCAGTGTCCCAGCCATCATAGCCGATGCATCGCCGAGGGGGGTGAAAGTGGAGGCACTCTGTCTTGGCGGCTTCGATGTTGAGACCGATAGTGCCAGAGAGAGTGTCTAGTTGGTGGTAGGTGTGGGTGAGAGAGCAGTAGTTGGATGCCACGGATGGACCTACACAAATAAGTAAGTGGTCGTCAACATATGCCAGGGCAGTGGTGCCGGCTTGGTGAAAGCGCCAGAGGACCATGCCTGCGAATATTGTCGACAGGATGGGAGAGACAGGCGATCCTTGAGGGGTGCCGAGGTTGGGTTTAGGGGCGGTAGGGAGGGTGGTGCTGTCGAAAGCGACAGTGACCTGCCGGTCCCTCATGAAGGAGAGGCACCAGGCGGCCATGTTTGGCATGCAGCCGAGCTCCAACAATTGTCAGTGGAGGAGTTGGGGGTGCACCGAATCAAAGAAGCCCTGAATGTCGACCACTAGGACCGAACAAACGAGGCCCTCCGAGTGGGTGCGTTCTGCAATCTGTAGGAGGTGTTGGGCAGCGTTGTAGACCGAATGGCCTTGGTGCCCCCCATATTGGTTAGGTGGCAACCAGTCCCTCATGTTTGTGAGGTACTGGAGCCAGTTAGCTATTATCTTTTTGAGGAGTTTCCCTAGGGTCTCCTCAAGGGTGATGGGCTGGTATGAGCGTGGCAAGAAAGGGTCCTTCTTGTTAGGCTTCTGGAGCATCACCACTTTTGCCACCCACCAGCACTCAGGGTGGTGCCCCAGGCGCAGACAGTCATTGAAAAGCGAGAGAATCTCGTCAGGGTAGGCCTCCACCACCCATTTCAGGGGGCAGTAACCTATTCCCGAGAGGCCCGGTGCTGACAGGTTGGAGGTGTCAGTCAGTGCCCCCATAAGCTCCGTGAGGAGTATGGGCAGGGCAGCTGGTTGAGGTGGTGGTGGTGGGGTGGTGTCTGCTACCTGGGGTGGGGGGGGCATGAAGAACGTTTTGTGGAATAGCTCACCTTTCTCATCATCTGTCTGGGTGAAGGAGCCATCCCACTTCTTGAGCGAGGGGATAGGTGTTGGTTGGTTTCCAAGGCCACATTTGGCCCAGTTCCAGATGTTGGAGGCATTGGCTTATGATGCTTGGTCGGCATAGAACTGCTGTTTGGCTGTCCTAATGCCCCTTTTGAAGGCTTGCCATGCTGATGCACACTGGAGGGGGGTGGTGGCCATCGAGATGGCAGAAAGGAGGGTCTTGCAGTGGGGTGACCACCATGGGACCTCCGCTTTTGACAGTTTTGAGAGGCAGGTAAACGGCTGGAGGGCGGCAACCATAGCATCAATGACTGCCTTAGCTTTGATGTCCAGGGCATGGGTGTCGAGCCCTGGTAGGAGGAAGGCTGCATCGAGGAGGGGGAAGGCAATGTCGGTCCATTCCTCCTTGTCAGCTGGGAGAAGCCAGTGGGTCTTTAGGACAGGAGGGGGGGGCTGAAATGGCAGTGACCACCATAGGATGGCATGGTCAGACAAAGGGGAGGGGTCAGAGGTAGCCAAATCTAGAATAGAGTCAGGGTTGACTGCGGGTGGGGCCCAGATCATGTCAATTGGGCACCAACAATGATTGCCATCGGGCCATGAGTCAGAATCAGGAAGATGGGAAGGCACCAGGCCATGCCCATGGAAAAAGTCATCGAGGGGTTGCACCCCCAAGTCATCTCATCATGGGACTGAGAATTCGGACCATGTGTGATGGCGACAGTTGAAGTCGCCTGCCATGAGTAGGGTGGTGGCAAGCACCAAGGGGAGTGAGAATAAGAAGGACTCACCTGGGTACTGAGGGGAGGCATTCTCTCAGTCTGGGGGGTGCATACCATAGTAATTGCACACCTGGAGGGTGAGTTGGGATCGGACCTCCACCATCAGTATGTCGGTGCCATGGGAGGCGGCTCCGAGAATCGACCATGAGGTTGGGGGGAGGGCCCTGGATACATACGTGACTACCTGAGGATGGACCTCTGGTGGTAGGACAGGTATATAGCCTGGAATGGTTGGGACATTGAGGACTGGGGTGCCGGTTGGGTTGGTGAGTGACGGTTGCAGCCCTATTTGGTACCAGGGCGGTTCCTGTATAAGAATCAGGTGTGGGGGGGAGGGGTCAGTTGTAAGGACAGGAATTAGGGAATTTATCGCTGCTAGTGAGCGGGCAGCGTTCCACTGCAGGATAGAGAGCATCTCTATCATATTTCCTCCATCTGTTCATTGGTGGGGTCGGCAGCGAGGGCCTCTTCGATTTGGTGGTAATGCCTCTTCTTAGGGCAGGCCGGTAGGGTGGCAGGGTAGTCGCCCTTGCAGTTGTTGCAGAGGCGGGGTGGGGACATGTGTCGCCTTCGGGCACTGTGTCAGTTGCGCAGTGGGCGCATGATTTGTGGTGGTTGCAGGTCAAATGGGCACCCGCACAGTCAGCGCAGCAAGGTTGGGCTCGGCATCCCTTGGTTCCATGGCCGAGGCCCTGGCACTGCTCACACTGTGTGAGGGTGGGGTGTACAGGCGGGACTGAGAGCCGGAGGGCGGATCCAAACATCCATACACATGGCCTCTTGAGGAGGCACTTGTGGATGGAGCCATTAGGGTCAATGAAGGAGAAGACCACTGGGCACCTGTCAAGCGTTGGTAGGTGGTCCTTGGTGGTGGCAAAGTGGGGGGTGACTACAAAGTCAAGGTTGCAGAGTGCTGGGTTATGCCGGATTTCAGCCATGAGGGCCTTCTCAGTGATGGTGTGCCCATTCTGGCCAAACAGGAAGGCCTTGCAGGGCACCATGGAGATGCACAATGCGGACTGGGGGCGGACTCTGGAGGGGGTTAGCGAGAAGGTAGTCGGGACATTAATGCCCACTGCGATGCACTCGGTGCACATATGGGTGGCATACACCTCGGTGTGATGATCAATGATCATCTCTGTGGTGGGGTTAGCCGAGGAGGGGCATGTCGCAAAAGTGGTCACTATGTTCCCCTTTATGCTGTAGGAAGAGGACAGGACCAGGACTTGGTCTGTGGTGGGGAAGGAGGCAAAAAACTCACGAGATGTCTTTGTCAGAGCCATCGCAGATTTCTGGTTTTCGGCACGAATGCTGACGGTTGGGGTGAGGACCAAGGTTGGGTCCTTGGCATACATTGTAGGTGGGGGGGCACCTTGTGCTGGCATTTCTTCTTTTTTGGTGCCAGGGTGATGACCATTCTGGTGGCAGGGGCCACTGGTGCTGGGTTGACAGTTGTCAGGGGGGCTGCTGCCACAGCCACTTGGGTATAGGAGGTGGGCGGCACTGTGATGGCAGCCTGGGCAGTGGTTTGCTGTTGTTGTTGTTGCTGTTGTCGAGGGGCAGGCCTAGAGCTGATAGAGGCCATCTGACATGAAATAGAAGCCATGTCAGTAGTCAGGCGCTTGACTGCATCAGTCAGCGCCCTCATTTCCGGGGTCACAGGGGCAGTGGCGAGGGTCCTGGCGGTGGCCGGGGGGTTCTGCTGGGGGGGAACTGGGGCGAAGGGTTCCAGGAGGGCAATTACTTTCCCCCTCTTCACAAAGTTGTAGGCCATTTCCGCATTGTGGAGTATGCGGTGGTGGGGGTCCTTCTTTTCCTCCACTAGGTGGGTGAGGGTCTGCTGAATGTTCCATAGGAGGTTGCCAACAAACTGCACCGCCTTGATGTCAGTGTCAGTGGTGGAGGCATCCACTGTTTCCTTGTCAAAGTCTTCCAGGGCATGTGAGAGGGAGTACATGAACCCCGAGGTGTGGGGTTCATAGTTTGTGGTGCCGGGGCCGCTCTTGGGGTGAGCAGCGACATGGCAGCAGAGGAACATTTCTGTCTGAGGCTTGCGCCTCCCACCTGTTGTGGGGGGGTATGGGAGTCGACCACCATTTCTGGGGCCATTTCGCCAAATTCATTGGAGCCGTGGATCGACCCTACCAAGGAGGCTGGGGAGCCCACTCAGGATGCATGCCTCGATTTGTTGCATGCTTGGGCGGTGAAGTCGTAGGCCGACACCAGTTGGGAGTCGCCAATGGCTGGGGAGGGTGCCAGGATGTCTGGGGAGGAGGTCAATGGCAGGAATCTGGTGGTGGGTTGAGGGTTGGGGGTGGTGGGGGCGGCAGCATTGGCGCTGGCGGCTGCCCAGTTGGTGGCGGCCCTGGCGGCCCTGTCGGCATCGGCACTGGCCGATGTGGGGGGTGGGAGGGGTTGTCAAGTACGATGGAGAGTGTTCCTGTAATCACTGGGGTTCAACATGGGGGAGTTTTAGCTACCCGCACTAGTCAATGGTGGTGGTTACTGGTCAAGAAGGATGATCCGCTCCCACCTGATGATCCGCTTGTGCAACTACTATGGTATGCATGCACCGGACCACACCACCACCACCCCCCTCTATCCTGGTGAGTCATTCCTCTTCACAATCCCACCGGCTTTGGCCTCCACTCTACTTGTGGCAGGCGACTTCAACCATCACCACCACTCATGGTCCAAGCTCCTTGCTTCACGGCAGGAGGACTTGAGGGCACAACCCCTCGACAACTTCTTCCGAGAGCATGGCCTTGCACCAGCCCATCTCCCAGATTCTGACTCATGGCCCATCGACAATCATCAGCAGTGTCCAATTGACATGATCTGGTCCCCCCTGTTAGGGCAACACTATACACCAACATGGCGCACAGGTTCTACCAGTGAAACAACTTAGGAAAGTGAGACACAAGTTGACAAGGAGGGATCACACAGAGATAGTGGATATCCTAAGAGAACTCGACTGAGTTCCCCAGGTCTGCATTGGCTGCTACTTATACACATTCAACTACTTTAGGGTAGGTCAAATCTATAATAAACTACCAATCAGAAGTGTGAAACAGTCATGATGCCATTACTATGTAATATGTCACCATACTGATGCAATATGGCATCATCGCTCTAGAACCCTCTACTGTGATGTCATAGATCTAGAACTATCTGTGCCTGCTTACTACTGATCGGACTGAGTGTACCTAATGACTAATCCATCATTATATAATACAAGGTGAAACATAAATCGAAAAACGCTTATATCATAACACCCCCCCATGATCAACCCCGATGCAATTATAGACTCGGGCACCTCAACCCCCTCCGCACTGTCCGATCATGCCATCCTGCGCTGGTCTTTGCCATCCCAGCCTCCTCCCCCAGTCCTCAAGACCTGCCGGCTACTCCTGGCCGACAGGGAAGAGTGGTCCGAGATCGCCTTCCCATTACTCGAAACGGCCTTCTTACTCCAGCAGACAACACCCTCACCCTCGACAAGAAAGCGCAGGCAGTGGTTGACTCTATGATCACTGCCCTTGCTCCCTTCACCAGGCTCACCAAGCTGTCCAAGTCCGAAGTCCCCTGGTGGACCCCAACATGCAAGTCGCTCCTCCAGGCGATCCCGGCAGCCACCACCCCCCTTCAGTGTTCAGCAGCTCGCCACGCATTCAAATGCAGCATACGGGCGGCCAAGCGGCAGTTTTATGCCGACCAAGCCAACCAAGCCGACACCTCCAACATTTGGAGCTGGGCCAAGTGTGGCCTCGGCAACTGACCTACCCCAATCCCCTCGCTCAAGAAGTGTGATGGCACCTTCACCCAAATGGACAATGAGAAAGGTGAGCTCTTCCACACCACTTTCTTTATGCCCCCTCCACTCCAACCAGTGGCCGAGAATCTGCTGCCTTCCCCCCAACCTGCTGCCCCACCCATACTCCTCACAGAGCTTACAGGGGCACTGTCTGACACTTCCAACTTGTCGGCTCCAGGCCTCTCGGGGATCGGCTACTGCCCTCTTAAATGGGTGGTAGATGCCTACCCCAATGAGATCCTCACCCTTTTCAACGACTGTCTATGCATGGGGCACCACCCCAAGTGTTGGCGGGCGGCAAAAGTGGTGATGCTTCAGAAGCCAAACAAGAAGGACCCCTTCTTGCTGCGATCCTACCGGCCCATTACCCTCAAGGAGACCCTAGGGAAACTCCTCGAAAAGATTATCGCTAACCAGCTCCAGTTCCTCGCAAATACAAGGGACTGGCTGCCACCTAATCAATATGGGGGGCATCAGGGACATTCTGTCTATGACGCTGCCCAGCACCTTCTACAGATTGCAGAACGAGCCCATGCCGAGGGCCGTGTATGTTCAGTCCTAGCGGTCGACATACAGGGCTTTTTCGACTCAGTTCACCTGCAACTCCTCCACCAACAACTGTTGGACCTCCAGTGCCCACCTGATATGGTGGACTGGTGCCTGTCCTTCATGATGGACCGGCAGGTGGCCATTGCCTTCGACGGCACCACCCTCCCAACCACCCCGAAACCCGACCTCGGCACCCCTCAGGGGTCACCAGTCTCACCGATCCTCTCGACCATATTCATGGGTGTGGTCCTCTGGAAATTTCACCAAACCGGCACCACTGCCCTTGCATATGTCGACAACCACCTCCTTGTGTGTGTCGGACCCAGCGTGGCATCCAACTGTCAGCAATTGTCTAACGCCTACCACCAACTCAACACCCACTTTGGCGCCATCGGTCTCAACATTGAAGCTGCCAAAACGGAGTGCCTACACTTCCACCCACCCCAACGCTGTTCAGCCGCCTACACTGACTGGGATACTGCCAGGGTTTGGGTTACCCCCACCATGCTCATCTGACCTTCTATCCCGCTATGCTGGCTGGGAATATGGTGGGACCCTGCCCTTACCTTCAAGGCCCACCCCTCCCTTCCCTTCAGATTAGTGCCCATCTTTTGGATTCCTATGAATATGTCTCGGCCGGCACTCTCGCCCCCCTTTCCACTTTTAAGCTTCTTACTTTAACCTGCCCTTATCTGCTTGGTTTGTTCATAGCAATATGTATCCCTCCTTCTCGTGTTCTTTTTACTAAATAGGGGTTCTTCACACTTCGGCACCCTTTGGGGAGCAGAGCCCCTGCCCAGTTTTGTGCGATGTGCAATGACGGGTGCCTCTGTTGTTATGTAGTTAGGGCCCCCCTTTGGGGGGGCAGCTTGTAATTATGTAATACTGCAGGAATAATTTTAAAAAAAAAAAAACCTTCAAGGCCCACATCAAATGCATGCGCTCCAAGGGCCTCTCCACACTTGCCACCCTCCGCATTCTTGGTAACACCAAACACGGAATTTCGTCCCTTCTCCTCCACCGACTGTACACCACCTGTGTCTGCTCTGTCCTCATGTGGGGTGCACCGGTTTGGTACCATGGCTGATGCCAAAAAACATTAGTAAGCCGCCTTTTTTAATTTTAATTTTTTTTAAATTTATTATTCCTGCTGAGCTATGCAATACACCTGTGGCCCCAAAGGGGCCACCTGTAAACTACTTAACTACTGAGGTGCCCGTCATCACTCATCAAGTGAAACTGGGTGGGGCACGTGCCTCCTGTGGGAGGCCTAGTGTACTTACATGCCCTATTGGGGATAAATAGAGGGAGAAAGAAGGAGGCATACATATCGCAACTACGAAAAGCCAAACCCAGCAGAGAGCAAGATCAGGAAAGAGGAGTCCCTTAGAAGTGGAAAGGAGTGGCTGCAAGTGCCATAGAAGAAACCGAGGTGGAATCTGAAGGGCAGTCAAGAGTCAGAGGGAAATGGTGGGAGTGTACCTGAAAGCTCCAAAAGAGCTGGGTCCGTGTCCTGAGTCCTGGATCCGAGTGACCTGCATACATAGCCCCGTAGGGTGTCCAAGTCGAGGTCATTGTCAGTTGGTAGTCCTGTTAGATTTGCTCCCTGATTAAGGGTTAGAAACAAGTGATAACAGATTCACACAATAATACTAGTTAGTTTAGGGTAGGCTTGATACCCTTCACTCACTAGAGTGTTAGAGCTGATGATGGTGGTAAGAGACAAGAGATGAATTAAACTGCTTTTTACCGCAATTTTACATTGGGCTTTTATACTATTAAATAAATATAACGAACGATATAAATAGAGTATGTGGTCATATGAACAACCACCTTACTAAGTGAACGATAACGCAACGATAACGCATACGATACAGGAGCTAGTTAGTTATAGTAGTACTAGCCACGGAACGTGTATATAAGGGAGCTGTCTCGCCTAGAAATACATCGGTTTACGCTGATAACCCACCTTGCCTGAGTCTCACCACTGCACCTCATCGTCTACCACAACGTGCGTAGATTCTAAGATATACCCTACATGTTGTAGTCTATTTACTATGTTCTGGTAGATACTACAACATACTACTCTTGATTTATAAGTCATAGGAATGTTCCGGTACAATCCTGTACATGCTATTTACTATTCTTAGCTTCCTATGAGTCAGTTACATATTCTGGTATGTTCTACAGCCTACCATGCTATCTTTATCTTCTGCCAGAACCTTCCCTGAGTTTCCATCAAGTCATACAGTATAATACCTAAGTTAACCATTCTTGGATACTACTATACCTATGATGCTTCTCCTTGTTTCCTAATCGGTTCTGCTGTGCGATGTGCTATACTTGGCTCCCATCAATTGTGTCTTCAATTGATTGCCATGCTTCCATTGGCTATTCTTAGCCGAACGCTTAGATATACTTGTGTGGCTTAGCAATTATGCTAGCCTTCTTAATCTTATCTTGTTGTGGCTTGTTACTTATTACCGTAGACTAAGATTGAGTCATTTCTTCTATAATTTCATTGAAAGGGGTCCGTTCTGGTGTCCTATTGTCTACTGGCATAAAGAGCTCCTCCGGCCCTATAGCATTTATATTTGTTATCCTGCTATACCCTGGTGTGACTCTATATGAAGGTTCATCATTGAACCATCATATTATAATCTCTTTATCTATTGGTACTAACTCCTGTCTTTGGTTTGGTTCCTTTTGATCTACTGTTGTGTGTCCTTTGGCTGTGAAGTTGGCTTTGTATGTGAATAGTTGTTCTCGTAATTGTTTATTGATAGTATGAACTATTTGGTGTGCCACTTCTGCATAGTCTGTTGATGTAATAACTGCCCTTTGATAACATAATTCATTATGTGGCTGATTATAAATCTTGGTTCTTGTGTAAGCGCTGATTACATATCTATTCAATTGGTATGAGAACATAGTTGCTCTATGTTCGATTATTACTTCTAGCCTTTCCACCACTTGTTGTTCCCTTGTAGTATGATCAAATGTAATTTGACAGTTGTCATACCCTGCATTCTGTCCTACTGTTGCACATGCAATATTAAATGCTTTCCATGCTACTTGATTTGCATCTTTACAGTGTTGGCATAGGTTTCTGGTATCAATTAGAGTTACGGGTCTTGCCATGTCGATCTTGCTAATCCGTTGATCTGGCAATCATGATTTTCATCAATTTACTAACAAGTCTGTCCAGTTCCATGGCCGCAAAGGCAAGGTGAATAGCCCCTGCTGTGCAGTTGGACATACGGTTGAGGTGGCCTGTCAGGCGGAGCCAGTGCCTTAAGACCAGGAGGTTGTTTTCATCCACCCATTCAGAATGGTGGACAGGGAGGGGGTTGCTCTTGGGCCAGATGCGGTGTATCCAAGGCTGGAAGGTTTCACAGCTGCCTAGGACATGGGAGGTTGACTGCACTGGCCAGGGTGGGTGGTTGCACCATCTGCAATGTGAAATCAGGCCATGTCTGCATTGGTAGGCTGAGTTGAAGCTCAGCCAGTAGCCCCCATAGGGACCAGCACGACAGAGGACCTGCGCCACTGCAGTGAGCTCAGAGCGAGGGTGGTTGACCGAAACAGTGAGGATCTTCCGAGGTCGGCGGGTTGGTGGGCCGGTGACTGCAAGGTACTTGTCTGCAGTTGAGGCGAGGGGGCGGGCCAGCTGTAGGGACCAGCGCTCACATAGGGTGTGTGTCGCCACTTCCTTCAGTGTGGAGATAGAGGGAGCTAGGGTCGATGGGGGAAGCTCAGTGGCAAGCTTCGCCTTGGAGTCTGCCCATTCATTCCTGGGGATGGCCTTGTGGCCCGGGCACCATCAGAAATGAATAGTCAGGTTCGGAAACGAGTCGAGAAGAGTCTCGACCCCCACCTTCCAGAGAGGGAGGAGCTGGGCCCCTGATGCTGAGGGCCAAGTGCGAAATAGGCCGACGGCTGTCAGGGAGTCGGAGAGGAAGTAGATCTCCTGGACGTCTGGCAGTAAGTGTTGAAGTCAGCGTGCGGCCCAGCCTGGAGCAGTTGCCAGAGAGAAGATCTCGGCATCTGTTGCTGTGGCGCAAGTGGGGGAGGCAAGTCGAAGGGAGGTGATGTAAAGATCTCCCTTCGTACTGCAGATAGCAGAACCTGAGGTGTTACCAATGCGAGAGCCATCTGTAAACACCTGCAGGGAGGTGTTGGTGCAGAGAGCCTGGGCTTGGGCGACATAGTGGTTGCGTACTTCCTTCGAGACTGGCTGCCTAGGGGCCATGAAGACGATTCGACCTTGACCAAATGCAAGGGGGTCCGTCCAGGGGGGGTGTGTGTACGCTGGGATCCGTTGGACTCGGGGGACATGGACCTGCAATGAAAGTGAAAAAGGGGTGTTAGCGTTAGGATTAAACTTTTTCTGCCCTACACAGTGGGGGGTGCGCCAGAGGCGCAAGGCATGAGTGGTTTTTAAATATTCGAAATAAGCGAAAAAAGGGGGAGTGGAACAAAGAAAGTTGGTGAAGTGAGGAGACACGCCCTTATAGATGCCTAATATCCAGCAGCAAGCGGTGTTCTGTACTGCCTGCAGTCGGTTGACCAGGGTTTTTTGTCAATGTCCATGATACCACACTGGTGCGCCCCATGCTAAGACAGTGTGCATGCAGGCAGTGTAGAGTCATCGGAGGTGGATGGCTGAGAGGCCCCTCTCGGTGTTTCCGAGTATGTGAAGGGCTGCCAGTGTTGATAGGCCTTTGGAGCACATCCGCTCCACATGAGGTTTGAAGGTGAGGCCTGCATCCCACCAGATTCCCAGCCAGTGCAGGGGATTGGTGGGGCAGACCAGGGTGTTGGTGTCGATTTGTATCCCAGCAGTGTCCCAGCGGTGGTAGCCGGTTCGTCGCCTGGGTGGGTGGAAGTGGAGGGCCTCCATCTTTGCTGGTTCGATGTTGAGACCGATTTGGCAGAAGAGGAGGTTGAGTTGTTGGTATGCTTGAGCAAGGGATCTACAGTTAGTGGTTACTGAGGTGCCTACGCAAGCAATGAGGTGATTGTTGACGTATGCCAGTAGTTGTGTGCCACGCTGTTGAAAGCGCTGCATCACGATGCCCACAAAGATCGTCGAGAGGATGGGTGAGACCAGCGATCCTTGTGGGGTGCCGAGATCGGGTTTTGGTGCAGTCGGTAAGGTTGTGCCATCAAATGAGATGGCCACTTCCCTATTCATCATGAAGGAGAGACACCATGCTGCCATGTCTGGTGGGCATCCCATCTCCAAGAGCTGATGGTGGAGTCGTCTTGGGTGCACCGAGTCAAAGAAGCCCTGGATGTCCACTGCCAGGATGGAACAAATGAGGCCTTTCGAATGGGCACCCTCTACGATCTGTAAAAGGTGCTGGGTGGTGTCATAGACCGAATGGCCCTGGTGTCCTCCATACTGGTTTGGTGGCAGCCAGTTTCTTGTGTTAGCAAGATACTGGAGCCTGTTAGCGATCATCTTTTTGAGTAACTTGCCCAGGGTTTCCTTGAGGGTGATAGGGCAATAGGAGCAGGGGGAGAATGGGTCCTTCTTGTTCAGCTTCCAGAGCATTATGACTTTTGCCGTCCACCAACAGGCTGGGTGGTGGCCCAGTCACAGGCAGTCATTGAAAAGTGCAAGTACCTCGTCTGGGTAGGCATCAACCACCCACTTAAGGGGGCGGTACCCAATCCCTGAAGGGCCCGGAGCTGACAAGTTGGAGGTATTGGCCAGTGCGCCTGTGAGCTCAGAAAAGAGTAGTGGCGGCACAGCTGGGGTAGGGGGGGGCAGGGGGCCGAGGCCCGCAGCCGGGAGTGGGGGGGGGCAGTGGAAAGAATGTTGATCTGAACAGCTCACCTTTCTCTTCATCTGACTGGGTGAAGGTGCCGTCCCTGCGCTTGAGCAAGGGCACTTGTGTTGGGTGGATGCTGAGGCCACACTTGGCCCACAACCAGATGTTAGAGGGGTCGGCCTCTGACACCTGTTTTGAGTAGTATGTCCGTTTTCGCAGCTCGCACCCCTCGTTTGAAGGAGCGTCTTGCTGCCGCTTTTGCGGTGGGTGTTGGGGCACTGTGAGACGCATTCAGTAAGTCCCAGCAGTTGGACGACCACCAGGGGACTGCTGTTTTTGATGGAGTCTGGATTGTGGTGAAGGGTTGAAGTGCATCTGTCATGGCTTTGAGGACAGCACTGGCTTTCAGATCTAGGGAGTTAGCATCCACTACTGGGAGGGTGAATGCTTCCGTGAGGGCTGGGAACACGGCCTCAGTCCAACTGTCTTTATCCTCATTGTTGAGTTTTTGGGTCATTGGTGTGGGCCGGGGTATTGATGTTGGTATGGACCAGCATAATATGTGGTGGTCTGAGAGTGGCGATTGGTTGTTGGCAAAGGAGTCCATTATGGGCTCTTTTTTTAATTATTATTATTATTATTATTATTATTATTATTCCTGCAGTATTACATAATTAAAAGCTG
This sequence comes from Coniferiporia sulphurascens, assembly GCA_002794785.1. NCBI lineage: Eukaryota > Fungi > Basidiomycota > Agaricomycetes > Hymenochaetales > Hymenochaetaceae > Coniferiporia > Coniferiporia sulphurascens. Next base: position 594,508 of record NBBA01000012.1, on the reverse strand, counting down.
CCCCCCCTGAAGGGGGGGGGCCCTAACTACATAACAATGGAGGCGCCCATCATTGCACATCGCACAAAACTGGGTGGGGGCTCTGCTCCCAAGGGGTGCCGAAGTGTGGAGAGTCCCTATTTAGTAAGAAGAATGTGAGAGGGAGGAATACATATCGCTACGAACAAAACCACATGGGTAAGGGCAGGTTAAAGTAGGAAGCTTAGAAATGGAAAGGGAGGGTGAGAGTGCCAGCTGAGACATATCTTGTGGGAATCCGAAAGGCAGGCTTTTACTCGAGTGGAAAGGGAGGGAGCGTACCTGATAGCTCCAAAAGGGCTGGGTCTGAGTCCCATGTTCGAGGTCCGAGCATATGACGCATGTAGTCCCGTAGGAGGTCCAGGTCCATATCCTCGTCAGTTGGGTGACCATCAAGGTCCATCGCAGCAAAAGACAGCCGGATGGTGCCCACGGTGCAGTCAGAAAGGCGGTTTAGATGCCCTGTCAGCTTTAGCCAGTGGCACAGAACCAGGAGGCAGTTTTCGTCAGCCCACTCTGAGTGGTGGACTGGGAGAGGGTCCCGCGGTGGCCATATGCGCTGTATCCATGAGTGGAAGGTACTACAGCCGCCGAGGATGTGGGCAGTCGACTGTGCGGGCCAGGGGGGGTGGTTGTGCCATCTGCAATGCGATATCAGGCCATGCCTGCATCAGTAGTCTGAGTCAAAGCTCAGCCAGTAGCCCCCATAGGGACCGGCGTGGCAGAGGACCTGAGCAACTGCAGATAGCTTGTTGCATGGGTGGTCAACCGAGTGCATGAGAAGCTTTTGGGGTCGGTGTGATGGGAGGCCATGGACTGCCAAGTACTTATCGGTGGTCAAGGCAAGGGGGCGGGCTAGCGAGATCGTCCATCACTCCATAAGGGTGCAAACAGCAACTTCTTTTAGTGTGGAGGTGGAGGGTTTGAGGTCAGATGGGGGGAGCCCTGTCGCCAGCTTTGCTTCCTGTGTCAGCCCATTCATTTCTGGGGATGTCCGAGTGTCCGGGGCACCATACGAAATGGACGGTGAGCTGGGGGTACGAGTCCAGCAGAGTCTCCACACCCGCTTTCCAAATGTGGAGGAGGTGGGCGCCAGGGGCGGTGGCCCAGGTGCGGAAAAGGTGTAGAGCGGTCAGTGAATCGGACAGAAAGAAGATGTCCGATGTGATGCGCAATTGCGCCGGGAGGCGGCATGCTACCCAGCCTGGGGCCGTGGCAAGGGAAAATTCCTCAGTGTCCATGGCTGTGGCACAGGTGGGGGACTCCAGTCGGTGAGACCGAAGTCGGGTGTGGCCAAGCATGGCGCAGATGGCTGAGCCTGACTTATTGTCAATGTGGGAGCCATCGGTGTATACCTGTATGTGGACCCCCTTGCATTTGGTCAAGGTCGAATCGTCTTCTCAGCCCCCAGGCAGCCAGTCTCAGAGGAACTACACAACCACTACATCTCCCAAGCTCAGGCTCTCTGCACCGACTCTTCCCTGCAGGTGTTTACAGATGGATCTCGCATCGGTAATGCCTCAGGCTCCACCATCTGCGGCATGAAGGGAGATCTTTACATTACCTCCCTTCGACTCGCCTCCCCCACCTGCGCCACAGCAACAGACACCAAGATCTTCTCTCTGGCAACTGCCCCAGGCTGGGCTGCATGCCGACTACAACACATACTGACAGATGTCCAGGAGATCTATTTCCTCTCTGACTCTCTGACAGCCCTTGGCCTCTTTTGCACTTGGTCCTCAGCATCAGGGGCCCAGCTCCTCCCTCTCTGGAAGGCGGGGGTCGAGACTCTTCTCGACTCTTTTCTGAATCTGACTGTTCATTTCTGATGGTGCCCAGGTCACAAGGCCATCCCTGGGAATGAATGGGCAGACTCTGAGGTGAAGCTTGCCACCGAGCTTCCCCTGTCGCCCCTAGCTCCCTCTATCTCCGCTCTGAAGGAAGTGGCGACTCACACCCTACGTGAGCACTGGTCCCTACAGCTGGCCCGCCCCCTTGCCTCAACTGCAGACAAGTACCTTGCAGTCACCGGCCCTCCAACCAGCCGACCACGGAAGATCATCACGGTCTCGGTCGACCACCCCCGCTCTGAGCTCACTGCAGTGGCACAGGTCCTCTGTCATGCCGGTCCCTACAGGGGCTACTGGTTGAGCTTAGACTCAGCCTACCGACACAGACACGGCCTGATTTCACACTGCAGGTGGCACAACCACCCACCCTGGCCAGCACAGTAAACCTCCCATGCCCTAGGCAGCTGTGAAACCTTCCAGCCTTGGATACACTGCGTCTGGCCCAAGAGCAACCCCCTCCCTGTCCACCATTCTGAATGGGTGGATGAAAACAACCTCCTGGTCTTAAGGCGATGGCTTCGCCTGACAGGCCACCTCAACCGGATGTCCAACTGCACCGCAGGGGCTATTTGCCTTGCCTTCATGGCCATGGAACTGGACAGACTCCTGACCGATAATGACCTTGACTTGGACACCCTCTGGGGCTATGTGCACAGGTTGCTCGGATCCAGGACTCAGGACACAGACCCAGCTCTTTTGGAGCTTTCAGGTATGCTCCCACCATTTCCCTCTGACTCTTGACTGCCATTCGGATTCCCCATCGGTTTCTTCTATGGCACTTGCAGCCACTCCTTTCCTCTTCTAAGGGACTCCTCTTTCCTGATCTCGCTCTCAGCCTGGTTTGGCTTTTTGTAGTTGCAATATGTATGCCTCCCTCTCCCCTCCTCCATTTATCCCTAATAGGGTGTGTAAGTACACTAGGCCCCCATGGGAGGCATGTGCCCTGCCCAGTTTCACTCGATGAGCGATGACAGGCGCCTCAGTAGTTAGGTAGTTTTACAGGCGGCCCCGAAGGGGCCACAGGTGTATTGTGTAACTCAGTAGGAATAATAAATTTAAAATAAAATAAAATAAAAAGTATACCTGTACATGTGGGGTGAGGCCTAGTTGGCATGCAGCAGAGACGAATGACTTCCGGGTGTCGGCGCTAACCGGGGTGATAGGGGTGGTGAAGTGGACGTGGCCCTGCATGAAGGCCAGAGGATCTGTCCATGGGGGATGCATGTATGCTGGGACCTGTTGAACCCGAGGGGCTCGAACCTGCAACAAAAGGGAAAAAGGTCTATTAGCTACATTTTTAAAAAGTTTTTGGCCAATAGAGTGGGGGGTGCGCCATAGGCGCAGGGAATGGGTAGTCTTTATATACTCAAAATAGAAAGAGAGAGGGGGGACGGAGCAAAGAAAATTTGTAGAATGGGGGGAGGCGCCTTTGAAGACACCCAAAATCCAGTGGCAAGCCGTGTTTTGCATGGCCTGGAGGCGGTTTATCAGGGTTTTTTGGCAGTGGCCGTGGTACCAGACAGGTGCCCCCCATGACAGGATGGAGCAGATGCAGGAGGTGTACAGGCGGCAGAGGAGGAGGGCCGAGATACCGCATTGTGTGTTGCCTAAGATGTGGAGTGCGGCAGGGTGGAGAGTCCCTTGGAGCACATGCGCTCGATGTGGGGCTTGAAGGAGAGGCCTGGGTCCCACCATATCCCCAACCACCAGAGGGGGATTGAGGGGCGGATCAGGGTGTTGGGGTCAACCTGAATGCCGGCAGTGTCCCAGCCGTCATAGCTGGTGCGTCACCGAGGGGGGTGGAAGTGGAGACACTCTGTCTTGGCAGCTTCAATGTTGAGACTGATGGTGCCAAAGAGGGTGTCGAGTTGTTGGTATGTGCGGGCGAGAGCGCAGCAGTTGGATGCCATTGAGGGACCTATGCAAATAAGTAAGTGGTTGTCAATGTATGCCAGGGCAGTGGTGCCAGCTTGGTGAAAGTGCCAGAGGACCACCCCTGTGAAAATCATTGACAGGATAGGGGAGACTGGCGATCCCTGTGGGGTGCCGAAGTTGGGTTTGGGGGCAGTGGGGAGGGTGGTGCCATCGAATGAGACAGCAACCTGCTGGTCCGTCATGAAGGATAAACACCAGTTGGCCATATCGGGGGTGCAACTGAGATCCAGCAATTGTCAGTGGAGGAGATAGGGGTGTACCAAGTTGAAGAAGCCCTGAATGTCGACTGCAAGGACCAAACAGACGAGGCCCTCTGAGTGGGCCTGCTCCGCAATCTGTAAGAGGTGTTGGGCAGCGTCATAGACCGAGTGGTCTTGGCACCCCCCATACTGGTTAGGTGGCAGCCAGCCCTGCATGTTAGCGAGGAACTGGAGCCAGTTAGCTATGATTTTTTCGAGGAGTTTCCCTAGGGTCTCCTCAAGGGTGATGGGCCAGTATGATCATGGCGAGAAGGGGTCCTTCTTGTTCGGTTTTCTGAGCATTACGACCTTTGCTGCCTGCCAGCACTCAGGGTGGTGCCCCAAGCGCAGACAGTCATTGAAAAGTGTAAGTATCTCATTGGGGTAGGTGTCCACCACCCATTTCAGGGGGCAGTAACCTATTCCTGAGAGGCCTGGAGCCAACAAGTTGGATGTGTCGGCCAGTTTTTTTTATTTTATTTATTTTTATTTATTATTCCTACTGAGCTACACAATACACCTGCGGCCCCGAAGGGGCCGCCTGTAAACTACCTAACTACTGAGGCGCCCATCATCGCTCATCGAGCGAAACTGGGCAGGGCGCGTGCCTCCCAAGGGAGGCCTAGTGAGCTTATGCGCCCTATTCGGGATAACTAGAGGGAGGGAGAGGGAGGCATACATATCAAAACTACAAAGAGCCCAACCAGGCCATGGCGAGATCAGGAAGAGAGAGTCCCTTAGAAGAGGAAAGGAGCAGCTGCAAGTGCCATAGAAGAAACTGATGGGGAATCCGAATGGCAGTCAAGAGTCAGAGGGAAATGGTGGGAGCATACCTGAGAGCTCCAAAAGGGCTGGGTCCGTGTCCTGAGTCCTGGGTCCGAGCAACCTACACATGTTGTTAAGCTCAACAGTTATGCGTTGATCGATGATGGGACTTCCTGATTGTCGAGGCTGGTAGTATGGCAATGGGGCTTCCTAGATGTTGTAAGTCGAAGGTGATCGTCGATGGGGCTTCCTGATCGGCGATAGGGGCGCAGTATGCTTCTGAGCGAGTCGGGTTACGACGAAGCAACTTGAGGACTCAGTAGACACACAGTAAGCTGGTGGTAGCAGATAATGGGCTTGTATGAACAAAGAGCACAAGCTTAGGGCTTGTACAGTCTATGTTACATGCTTATATGCTACTCTATGTGTTTGCTACTGTAGGGTTGTGTGTAGGGTCATTTACATGGCTATGGAAGGTCATGGAAACCCAAGGGAGGTCTTGGTAATACACGTTGAGGTATCAGTAAGCAAAGCACATCATGATGGTGCGATATGGCAACATCATGGCATCTTATGGTGCAAGGTGAATAAGGATGAGTAAGGGAAAGAAATGGGGGAGTTGTGCTGACTGATGATGAGGAAGAGGAAGTGAGTCAGCACAATAAGGGGGAAAGTAAAGGAAAATTGTAACACACGTAGCCCTGGAGGGTGTCCAAGTCGAGGTCATTATCGGTGGGGAGTCTGTCTAGTTCCATAGCCGCGAAGGCGAGGCGAATTGCTCCAGCTGTGCAGTTGGACATTTGGTTGAGGTGGCCTGTGAGGCGTAGCCAGCGCCTTAGTACCAGGAGGTGGTTTTCGTCCGCCCATTCCGAATGGTGGACAGGGAGGGGGTCGCTTCTTGGCCATACATGTCTTATCCAGGGCTGGAATATTTCGCATCCGCCTAGGACATGGGAGGTTGACTGTGCCAGCCAGGGTGGGTGGTTGTGCCACCTGCAGTGGGAGATCAGGCTGTGTCTTCGTCAGTAGGCCGAGTCAAAGCTCAGCCAGTAGCCCCCATAGGGACTGGCTTGAACAGAGGACCTGCACCACTGCAGTGAGCTCTGAGCGGGGGTGGTTGACTGAGATGGTGAGGAGTTTTCTTGGTTGTCGAGTGGGGGGCCCCGTTACTGCCAAGTATTTGTCAGCTGTAGAGGCCAGGGGGCAGGCTAGCTGAAGGGACCATCATTCACTGAGTGTGCAGGTGGCGACTTCCTTCAGAGCGGAGATAGAGGGAGCTAGGGTGGCAGGGGGAAGCTCTGTTGCTAACTTCGCCTCGGAGTCGGCCCATTCGTTCCCATGGATGTCCTTGTGGCCTGGGCACCACCGGAAATGAACAGTCAGGTTCGGAAACGAGTCGAGCCAGAATTAAGAGTGCCCTTGTGGGACTCAAGCAATGCGTGTACCTTCCTCGGGATATGCAGTGACCGAAACTGCTCCTGCTGTCCTCTACAACATATGGGTGCTATATTGGAGCACTAGGGTAGGGCGTGCCGCACCAGGAGGCCACCCCGGGTGAAGGTCGCAGTGCTGTAGGCACTACTCCACCCATATGGAATGACCCCCCTACCCTACACATTCCCTCCCCAACCATAGAGGTCCTGTAGAGTACTGCTGCGCTTCTGGGAATCAACTTAAGCCTGTAGTGGGAATTACCCCCACACAAACCAATGGAGGATTTAGTCCTCTGGAGCCACTGGGGGGAACTCTCCTACAGCACTATGGCCGAGACACTACACTTCAGCATGCTGGGATGCCAACACACACTCCATGCAGGCCTTTTCCCGTGCCCTGGCACGTGCTTCAGAAACAGCCATTACAGCCAGAATACTCAGGAACTGAGGTCATGGGACAAGTGCCCAGTCAACCCCCAGCCCCCGCTTCTGGATCCGTGGTCGTACCAGGATCTCCGTCTCACACACCCGACCCCAGTGGCAAAGCCATCCCAGGGAGTAAGGGATACTAACCACCTCAAGAGGGTCCAACCCACCCAAGAGGCCCATGGTGCCCTGTCGCCTTTCAGTGTCGGGTGGTTCTTACCACCACGCCATGTGTTATGAGCCCCCTATCTCCTTTTAGCATGAGGTGCCGTCATCAGAGACCCTTTTGGGAATTTGGGGGGACAGTTTTTGATTTGTCATGCCAGGGACAACACGAGCTCCGAGGTACCCAGGAGGGCAGTGCTCAGCACCTGAAAGTGCGATCCGAGTTGCCCTGAACCGAGGTTTCCTGAATGAAGTCACCCACTGCGAGGCAGGGGGTTTCCCCCCCCCCTGTGAGGACATTAACATTGTGTCCCCCCCCGCCAAGCCCACATACAATGCAGGCTCAACGAGCACACCACCCCGAGAGGGCAGTGCAGACGCCAGAAAGAATCATCCTCACCGAGTCATCAATCCAGAGGCAACGTTTTCAATGGGTTGCCAAGCCAGCGGCGAGCTCCGTGCCCGTTTCCCACCGCATTATGGCGACTGACGAACGACCCCAGTGCACCGAGGTTAGTCGGATGCCTTCTCTCGTACAATGACCAAGGTATGAGCCCCAGTGCAAGGTCGGGTTGCTGCAACGTACTGCCAAGAACACCCCAGAGCGAAACCGAGATGGTGGTGGTAAGAGGACAAGAAGGGATGACCACCCCCAACACCAACCCCCCCCAGGCCCCGACATCCTCACCAGATGTCCTCGCCCCCTCCCCAGCCATTGGTGACTCCCAACTGGTGTCAGCCTACGACTTCACTGCCCAGGTGCACACAGAGTCAAGACAGACATCCCGAGGCGGCTCCCCAGCCTCCCCGGTAGGGTCGACCCATGGCTCAAATGAACTCGGTGAGACAGCCCCAGAGATGGTGGTTGACCCCCATACCCCTCTGCAACAGGCAGGAGGCGCAAGTCTCGGGCAGAAACGCTCCTCTGCCACCATGTCACCTCTCACCCTGAGAGGACCCCCAGCCAAGCAACATGAACAGCACACCGCAGGGTTCATGTACACCCTCACCCACGCCCTGGACAACTTCGATGAGCAAACCAGGGAAGCCACCACCGAAACAATCGACATCAAGGCCACACAGTTTGTAGGCGATCTCCTATGGAACGTTCAACAGACACTGGCCAACATCGCTCAAGAAAGGAAAGACCCCCAAAACATCATCTACTGCAATGCAGTGATGGCCTATAACTTTGCGAGGGAGGGGGCGGAAATCGCCCTCCTGGAACCCTTCACCCCAGCTCGCCCCCCCCAAAGGGCCCTGGACACCACCAGGACCCCCGGCACCGCCCCCGTGACCCCAGAAATGAGGGCACTGACGGATGCAGTCAAGCGTCTGACTACTGACGTGGCTTCTATCTCACGTCAGATGGCCTCTATCAGCTCTAGGCCCACCCCCCAACAACAGCAACCCGCCCCACAGGCCGCCACTATGGCGCCACCCACCTCCTATGCCCGGGTGGCCACAGCAGCGGCCCCCCGACAACCGCCAACCCGGCTCCAGTGGCCCCAGCTGCCGGAACGGTCATCAACCCCGCACAGAGGAAGAAGAAGTGCCAGCGGAAGGTGCCCCCCCTACCCACTATGTATGCCAAGGACCCAACCTTGGTCCTCACCCCAACCATCAGCATTTGTGCCGAAAACCAGAAATCTGTGATGGCACTGACAAAGACATCTCGTGAGTTTTTTGCCTCCCTCCCCACCACAGACCAAGTCCCAGTCCTGTCCTCCTCCTACAACATAAAGGGGAACATTGTGACCACATTTGCGGCACGCCCCTCCTCGGCTAACCCGACCACGGAGACGATCATTGATCGTCACTCCACGGCCTACGCCTCCCATATGTGCACAGAGTGCATCGCAGCGGGCATTAATGTCCCGACTGCCTTCTCCCTAACCCCCTCCAGAGTCCACCCTAGGTCAGCACTTCGCATCTCCATGGTGCCGTGTAAGGACTTCCTGTTCGGCCAGAATGGACACACCATCACCGAGAAGGCCCTCATGGCCGAAATCCAGCACAACCCAGCACTCCGCAACCTCGACTTTGTAGTCACCCCCCACTTCGCTGCCACTGAGGACCACCTGACAATGCTCGACAGGTGCCCAGTGGTCTTCTCCTTTGTTGACCCAGACAGATCCATATGCAAGCACCTCCTCAAGAGGCTCCAAGTATGGATGTTCAGATCCGCCCTCCAACTCTCAGTCCCACCCATCTGCCCCACCCTCACCCAATGTGAGTGGTGCCAGGGCCTCGGCCATGGAACCAAGGGCTGCCAAGCCCAACCTTGCTGCGCTGATTGCGTGGGTGCCCACTTGACCCGCAACCACCATAAATCGTGTGCCCACTGCGCAATAGATGCAGTGCCTGAAGGCGACACATGTCCCCACCCCTGCCTCTGCAACAACTGCAAAGGCGACCACCCCGCCACCCTACCGGCATGCCCGAAGAAAAGGCACTACCGCCAGATCGAAGAGGCCCTCACCGCCAACCCCACCGACAACCAGATGGAAGAAATATGATAGAGACACTCTCTATCTTGCAGTGGAACACTGCCCGCTCACTAGCAGCAATACACTCCCTCATCCCTGTCCTTACAACTGACCCCTCCCCTCTGCACCTGATCCTCATACAGGAACCCCCCTGGTACCAAATAGGGCTGCAACCCTCACTTACTGACCCGACCGGGACCCCAGTCCTCAATGTCCCAACCATCCCAGGCTACACACCTGTCCTCCCACCAGAGGTCCGCCCTCGGGTGGTCACGTATGTATCCAAAGCCCTTCCCTCAACCTCATGGTCGATTCTCGGAGCCACCTCCCATGGCACCGATGTACTGACGGTGGAGGTCCGATCCCAACTCACCCTCCAGGTGTGCAACTACTATGGCATGCACCCCCTGGACCGAGAAAACGCCTCCCCCCAGTACCCAGGTGAGTCTTTCCTATTCTCACTCCCCTTGGTGCTTGCCACCACCCTACTCGTGGCGGGTGACTTCAACCGTCGCCACCACACATGGTCCGATTTCTCAGTCCCATGTCAAGATGACTTGGGGGCACAACCCCTTGATGACTTCTTCTGTGGGCACGGCCTGGCGCCTTCCCATCTACCTGACTCTGACTCACGGCCCGATGGCAATTGTCGCCAGTGCCCCATTGACATGATCTGGGCCCCACCCATGGTCAACCCCGATTCTATTATAGATTCGGCTACCTCTGACCCCTCCCCGCTGTCTGACCATGCCATTCTATGCTGGTCACTGCCATTTCGGCCCCCCCCTCCTGTCTTGAAGACCCGCTGGCTGCTACCAGCCGACAAGGAGGAATGGACCGACATTGCCTTCCCTCTCCTCACCGAAGCCTTTCGACTCCCAGGGCTCAACACCCATACCCTGGACATCAAAGCCAAGGTGGTCATCGACTCTATGGTCGCCGCCCTTCAGCCGTTCACCCGCCTCTCCAAGCCATCAAAAATGGAAGTCCCATGGTGGTCACCCCACTGTAAGACCCTCCTAGCCGCTATCTCGACAGCCACCACCCCCCTCCAGCGCTCAGCAGCTCGACGTGCCTTCAAAAGGGGCGTTAGGACAGCCAAACAGCAGTTCTACACTGACCATGTCACAACTCACAGTGCGAATGATGAGATCAAGTAATCAATATAGGCTCAAGACCTGCAAAACTTCGAACCACTGATAGAGCGCTTGCAACTGCAAGGAATCCACAAGTCAATATTCAGTAAACTAATTGCTATTTACTACACTCGCCTGCAAGGAATCCACAAGAGGTCAAAAGTGGGAAACCTTGCTACAGTGAAAAGGTCGGGTTTATAAGCTCCCAGCCCCCGTGGGAACTGAGGCAGTGCTACTGTATAGTATCAGTCAGCGCACTGTGTCATGTGACTATATACCAACTACCATGTGACTGCTGATCATGTGCACGTATGTCAGGAATCCTAATGCAGTAAGTTGATGAATAATGACAGGAAAAATAAGTAAAAATATGGAAAATGATCGGAAAAATGAGGGGATTCCTGACATTACCCCCCTCTAAGGATGCTCTTAAAGAGAATTGCCTCATCTGGTAAAGAATTATCTACATGGTCTGTTAAATTCGTTAAAGGAATAAAATTCAAATTGAGAAAATTAATGCACCTTGGCACCCCTGGGTTCTCCTTGTAAAACGCTTGGATTTTAGCTTTAGCATGTTCCAGGTTACCCTCAGGTTCCCAAGAATCGCTTGCAGCATTATATCCTTTCCATTGTACCAAGTACTGCAGCCTTCCTTGCTGCAGCCTTGAATCCAAAACCTTCTCCACTTTGTACTCCTCTTCACCCTGTATCTGCACCAGTGGGGGCAGTTTCTGAACATGTCCTTGGATTTCATCAGTCACATGCTTTGTCAGCAGTGAAATATGGAAGACTGGGTGTATATGCATCGATATCGGTAACTCCAGCTTATAGTTCAAATTGCCTAGTTTTTCTAGGATTTTAAATGGCCCTAGGTGTCGATTTGCTAGTTTCCTCGTGCCAGATACCGCAACATTCTTTGTGTCCAGCCAAACCATGTCTCCAACTGCCAATTCTGGTGCATCTGCCACAAATCTATCATAGGCATGCTTCATCCGATCTGCTGCCACCTCCAACACTGCCCTGGCTTCCTCTTGGGCCTTCCTCATCTCTTCTACCCTCTCATCTGCTGCTGGTACATGTGCTAACCCTGGGCTAGGGGAAATCATAAATTCTGGGTCATATCCATATATGGTGCGGAATGGAGTTGATTTGGTTGCCGAGTGGATATTGTTACAATTTTCCTTTACTTCCCCTTATTGCACTGACTCACATCCTCTTCATCATTCATCAGTCAGTGCAACTCCCCCATTCCTCTTCCTTACTCATCCTTATTTCGCCTTACACCATAAGACACCATGATGATGCCTTATCGCACCATCATAACGTGCTTTGCTTACTGATTGCATTCCTTGTGTTTCCATGACCTTCCATGCCATGTAACTGACCGCAGACAAGCAGCTACAGTAGTAAACACATAGAGTAGCATATAAGCCTGTAAAGTCGGTAGCACAAGCCCTAATCTTGTGCTCTTTGTTCCTACAAGCCCATTATCTGCTCCTCACCAGTCTACTGCATGCCTACTGTTCACCAGCCGCTTCGTCGTAACCCGACTCCTCTAAAAGAAGCCTACTGCATCCACATCATCGATCAGGAAGCCCCGCCAACAATCACCTTCAACTTACAACATCCAGGAAGCCCCATTGCCGTACTATCAGCCTTGACAATCAGGAAGCCTCGACAATCAGGAAGCCCCGATGTCGATCATCGCATAACCATTGAGCTTAACAGATATGATTATTGTGTGCGAACTCGGCAATGGCTAATAACTCAGCCCAGTTTGTCTGTTGTTTATTGATGTAAGCACACAGGTACTGTTCTAACTCCTGATTAACCCATTCTGTCTGCCCATCTGTCTGTGGGTGGAATGCCGTCGACATGGCTCCCTTAATTCCCAGCCATGCGAATACCTGTCTAAGAAACTGTGCCACAAACTGCGGCCCTCGATCTGATATCACCTTCCGTGGTGTCCCATGCAATTTCCAAACATGTTTCAAGAATAAATCTGCAACCCCTTCAGCCGTTACGTCAGATGTGGTGGGGATGAAATGCGCTTGTTTCGTTAATCGATCCACCACCACAAATATTGCATCAAATCCCTCCGATTTGGGAAGCTGAGTAATCAGATCACAGGTAATCACTTGCCAGGGTGCAGTGGGTACTTCGTTCAGTTGTAATGGTCCCACCGGGATCTTGGTCGAGTTCTTGGTTCATGCACAAGTATCGCATCCTGAGACGTACTTCTCGACAAAGATTGACATTCCAGGCCACCAATAGTTACAGCTTACCAGCTCATAAGTTTTCCATCGTCCTGGGTGACCTGCTGCGGCAGAATCATGGTGTATCACCACAATCTGTCATCGAAGTTCTTCATCCTTGGGCACATATACTTTTCCTTTAAACAACAGCAGACCATCCTCCATGTTCCACTCCTCTAATCCCTTCTTCAGCACCCTTGGCGCTCCATTCTCCAGCTTCTCTATCGCTTCCACTAAATCCTCATCATACTCCCTCGACTCCCTAATCTTCTTCAGCAACGTCTTATCTCCTTCCACCATCGTCATTCCCCTCCTCATTGCTGACACTTTCAGCCGATCCGGACTAAGCAAAATTCGTTCTTTGTTATCTGGTCCTTCAGGGGCAAGGTCCCATCGTCTGGACAATGCATCAGGTTTCCCCCCCTGTCGGCCCGGTCAATAAGAAATAACAAAGTTGAAATGACTCAGGAAAAGACTCTATCTGGCCTGTCTTCATGTCAGAGTTCGTGATGTGGTGAAGTACAGCAAGTTTTTATGGTCAGATAAGACTTTGACTGGGTGTTCCCCTCCTTCCAGGTAGTGCCTCCATTCATCAAAGGCTCATACGATTGCCAATAATTCCTTATCATAGATTTCGTAATTTCGTTCGGCATCATTTAGTGACTTGGAGTAGAATGCGATAGGGTGATACTTCCCATCATGTCCTTCCTGTGATAATACTGCTCCAGTTGTGAAATCCAAGGAATCGCACTCTACCAAGAAGGGTTGCTTCAAGTCTAGCATTGCTAACATGGGCACCTCCACAAATGCCCCTTTCAGAGAATCGAAGGCCATCTGCTCTTCTGATCCCCATTCCCATTTCACTTCCTTCCACTGCAGCCTGGTCATAGGCAACACAATTTTCGAAAATCCATCAATAAATCGCCAATAAAAGTTCACAAACCCAAGGAAGGCCTGAATGTCCTTGACTTTCCTTGGCATTGGCCACTCCATGACCGCCTTCACCTTCCCCTCATCCATCCACACTTGTCCTTCCAAAATCTTCAAACCGAGGTATTCGACTTCGTTCTGAAAGAATTTACACTTTTCCGGCTTACAGAACAAGTCATGGTCTTGTAGACACTTCAGTACTTCATGAACATGCTGAATATGTTCATGACGATTTTTCGAAAAGATTAAGATGTCATCAAGGTAGATAATCATGTAGACCCCCAATAAATCTTTGAATATGTCATTCATCATGTACTGAAAGGTTCCCGGAGCGTTGGTCAACCCAAACGTCATCACTGTCGGTTCGAATAGTCCCTTATTCGTCCAGAAGGCTGCCTTCCACTCATCCCCTTCCTTTATCCTTACGTTGTGGTATCCCCAACGCAAATCCAGCACCGAGAACACCTTTGCTTGTGCCAACTGGTCCACCAGTTCAGTCGTCAATGGTAACGGATATCGATTTTTGACAGTAATCTCATTCAGCTTTCGATAATCAATTACCAGTCACAATGTTCCATCCTTTTTCTTAATATTGAATACTGGCGATGCAGCAGGAGATACTGATGGTCAGATGTATCCCTTTGCCAGATTTTCTTCCAGGAACTCATTTAATGCCTGCTGTTCTGCAGGGGGCATCAGATAGATTTTCGAATATGAGGGAACTCCACCTTCTACTAAGTCAATTGCATGATCATAAGGTTTCCTTGTAGGCATCCGTTGCGATGCCTCCTTGGAAAAGACCTTTGTGAAACTTCGAAATTCTTTGGGGACTAGTTCTTCAAAACTTGCCAATCCTTCCTTGACCACAGTTTTTTCAGCAATTGCTTGCAAATGTGTAAATGTCGCTGCAATTTTATATCCGATGTCCTCACTGGTTGGCACAAAGTACCTATCCTCCTCCGATCCTTCCACCGTTGCCACCCGAGCTAGCGTATACCGCCTCCCGGCGATCATATGTGCCTCAGGGTGCATTCGTCTAAATTCTTTGTCACAAGGATGAATTAACACCCTAAAATTGTCCCTCACGTCCTCTTCCTTGTTACAATTTTCCTTTACTTTCCCTTATTGCGCTGACTCACTTCCTCTTCGTCATCATCAGTCAGCGCAACTCCCCCATTTCTCTGCCTTACTCATCCTTATTTTGCCTTGCACCATAAGACACCATGATGACGCCATATCGCATCACCATGATGTGCTTTGCTTACTGATAGCCCTACTTGTATTACCAAGGCATTCCTTGGGTTTCCATGACCTTCCATAGTCTGGTAAACTACCCTACACAGGCTGCTACAGTAGTAAACACATAGAGTAGCATATAAGCATGTAACTTCAGTAGCACAAGCCCTAAGCTTGTGCTCTTTGTTCATACAAGCCCATTATCTGCTACCACCAGTCTACTGTGTGCCTGTTGGCCACTAGTCACTTTGTCATAACCCGACTCTGCTAAGAAGCCTACTGCATCCACATTGTCGATCAGGAAGCCCTGTTGTCATCACCATCAGCCTTGACGATCAGGAAGCCCCGACATTGATCATCGCATAACTGTTGAGCTTAACAGAGTGACTATGTTCTCATATCAATTGAATAGATATGTAATCAGTGCTTACACAAGAACCAAGATTTATAATCAGCCACATAATGAATTATGTTATCAAAGGGCGGTTATTACATCAACCGATTATGCAGAAGCAGCACACCAAATAGTTCATACTATCAATAAACAATTACGAGAACAACTATTCACATACAAGGCCAACTTCATAGCCAAAGGACACACAACAGTAGATCAAAAGGAACCAAACCAAAGACAGGAGTTAGTACCAATAGATAAAGAGATTATAATACAATGGTTCAACGATGAACTGTCATATAGAGTCACACCTGGGTATAGTAGGATAACGAATATAAACGCTATAGGGCCTGAGGAGCTCTTTATGCCAGTAGATGATAGGACACCAGAATGAACACCTTTCAACGTATCAATGGAAATGACTCAAGATTAGTCTATGGAACAAACCACAACAAGATAAGATTAAGAAGGCTAGCACAATCGCTGAGCCACACAAGTATATCTAAGCATTCGGTTAAGAATAGCCGATGGAAGCATGGCGATCAATTGAAGACGCAATTGATGGGAACCAAGTATAGTGCATCGCAAAGCAGAACCGATTAGGAAATAATGAGAAGCATCATAGGTATAGTAGTATCCGAGAATGGTTAACTCAGGTATTACACTGTATGACTCGATGGAAACTCAGGGGAGGTTCTAGCATAAGATAAAGATAGCACGGTAGGCTGTAGAATGTACCAGAATATATGACTGACTCATAGGAAGCTAAGAATAAGTAAATAGCATGTACAGGACTGTACCAAAATATTCCTATGACTTATAAAGCGAGAGTAGTATGTTGTAGTATCTACCAGAACATAGTAAATAGCATACAACATGTAGGGTATAAAAGCCCAATGTAAAATTGTGGTAAAAAGCAGTTTAATTCATCTCTTGTCTCTTACCACCATCATCAGCTCTAACACTCTAGTGAGTGAAGGGTATCAAGCCTGCCCTAAACTAACTATTAACATTGTGTGAATCTGTTATCACTTGTTTCTAACCCTTAATCAGGGAGTGAATCTAACAGGCAGCTTCGATGTTGAGACCGATGGTGCCGAAGAGGGTGTCGAGTTGTTGGTAGGCACGGGTGAGGGTGTGGCAGTTGGATGCCACTGATGGACCTACACAGATTAGTAAGTGGTCATCGACATATGCTATGGCAGTGGTGCCGGCTTGGTGGAAGCGCCAGAGGACCATGCCTGTGAATATTGTTGATAGGATAGGGGAGACTGGCGATCCTTGGGGGGTGCCGAAGTTGGGTTTGGGGGCAGTAGGGAGGGTGGTGCCATCGAATGCAATGGCAACCTGCTGGTCCATCATGAAGGACAGACACCAGTTGGCCATATTGGGCGTGCAACCGAGGTCCAGCAATTGCCGGTGTAGGAGTTGGGGGTGAACCAAGTCAAAGAAGCCCTGTATGTCGACTGCTAGGATCGAGCAGACAAGGCCTTCCGAGTGGGCCCGTTCTGCAATCTGTAGAAGGTGTTGGGCAGCATCATAGACCGAATGGCCTTGGCGCCCCCTGTATTGGTTAGGTGGCAGCCAATCCCACGTGTTAGCAAGGAATTGGAGCTGGTTAGCAATTATCTTTTCGAGGAGTTTCCCTAAGGTCTCCTCGAGGGTGATGGGCTGGTATGAACACAGTGAGAAAGGGTCCTTCTTGTTAGGCTTCCTGAGCATCACTACTTTTGCTGCCCACCAACACTCCAGGTGGTGCCCTAAGCAGAGGCAGTCATTGAAAAGTGAGAGAATCTCATTGGGGTAAGTGTCTACCACCCATTTAAGGAGGCGGTAACCTATCCCCGAGAGGCCCAGAGCCGACAAGTTGGAGGTATCCAACAGTGCCCCTGTAAGCTCCATGAGGAGGATGGGCGGGGCAGCTGGTTGGGGTGGTGGCGGTGGGGTGGTGGCCGCTGCCTGGGGTGGGGGGGGCATGAAGAAAGTTTTGCGGAAAAGCTCACCTTTCTCGTTGTCCATCTGGGTGAAGGAGCCGTCTCACTGTTTGAGTGAGGGGATAGGGGTAGGTCGGTTGCTGAGGCCATGCTTGGCCCAGTTCCAGATGTTGGAGGCATCCGCTTCTGATTCCTGGTCTGTCAGGAATCCCCTCATTTTTCCGATCATTTTCCATATTTTTACTTATTTTTCCTGTCATTATTCATCAACTTACTGCATTAGGATTCCTGACATACGTGCACATGATCAGCAGTCACATGGTAGTTGGTATATAGTCACATGACACAGTGCGCTGACTGATACTATACAGTAGCACTGCCTCAGTTCCCACGGGGGGCTGGGAGCTTATAAACCCGACCTTTTCACTGTAGCAAGGTTTCCCACTTTTGACCTCTTGTGGATTCCTTGCAGGCGAGTGTAGTAAATAGCAATTAGTTTACTGAATATTGACTTGTGGATTCCTTGCAGTTGCAAGCGCTCTATCAGTGGTTCGAAGTTTTGCAGGTCTTGAGCCTATATTGATTACTTGATCTCATCATTTGCACTGCAAGTCGTGACATTAGGTCAAAAGTAGACGCTCACCACCTGCGTGTATTGACTCTTTCATTTTCTCAATCTGGCGTTTATACGAGTGGTGATTGCTCTTGACACAAACGACTTGGTGGACCTGGTACTCTTTGCCTCCCACCACCAATCTCTTATCCGAATCCTGTCCATCAACATACGATCAGCCGATTACACAGTTGTAGATGTTCGGCTTCGCATACCTGACAGTTTCTGATCATGGCAGATCAACAACCACCAGCATGGGCGAATCATCTTCATGATCAGATCGCCCAGGAACAACAACAGGCAATGGCGGCACTCAGACAGGAAATCGAGCACGATCTACAGGCAGTTTTCGATCTGGCAACCAATCAATTGGCGACACGCATTGACGGGTTAGTGGAACGACTTGGCCGAGCAGAAAACACGATTGCAGACCTTTCCCGATGATTAGGGGTAGTGGAAGGGAACATCACAACCCAAGCCACGGCCCTCATAAATGTGACAGTGGCACAGGCTACTGGGACGGCAAAGGAACCGAAGATTGCAGAACCTGACGTATTCACTGGAGATTGCACAAAGTTCAATGCCTTTCTGTCACAGCTACAGCTCTACCTGGATGCCCATACATGTATGTACCTGACCGACGAACTCAAATGCCAGTATATGGTGGGACGCATTCGTGAAGGGGCTTTTGGTTATGTCCAGGAATGGATTGATAGCAGGCACACTGGAAACCCAGCTCCGCAAATGCTAGACTTTGCCGTATTGGTAAATTCATTGAAGGAAGTGTTTGGCCCCATCGATGAGAAGGGGGATGTGCAGCGACACCTCAAGGAACTCAAGCATTTCTCAACTGTGGATGCATATGTGGCAGAGTTCAGGAAACTGAAAGGGAAGACTGGGTTTGGTGAAGTGGCGATCTGTGATCTGTTTATGAATGGATTGAAGTCCAGCATCCGCATGGCGATGGTGGGCAAAGAGAAGCCGGACACCTTCGAAAAATGGGTCACTACTGCATCAAATATTGAACAGGACATTAAGATTTACACCCGCCCCAAAGCCCGTCTCAATAGCCCATTGACTCAGCATCAGCCCAATAGCACAATGACCCCTGGAACCATGCCCAATCGACCACCGCAGGCTCCGAGCACAAGTCAGGGGCATCGGGACCCAAATGCCATGGAAGTAGATCATCTCTCGGCAGAGGAATGCGAGTGTCGTTGGCGACTGGGACTTTGCTTCATATGCAGTGAGAAGGGTCACATGGTAATGAACTGTCCAAAGTGTCAGGCAGCTTCAAGGTTCATACCAAGAACAGCGATGGCAAATACGGCAGAAACGGCAGCCCCAGCAACCGATTCGAGCATGGAGACTCCAGGCCCTGCAGGTTGCAGTCACTCGACCATGTCCACCATTGCTCCTTCGGATTCAGCAAGCCAAACATCTTCGATTGAAGAGAGCATGGTGCGGATGGCAGATTCGATGATGATGTTGAAGAAGATGATGGGGGATCAGGTGAAGAAGGGTTTTTAGCTCGGGTGCAATGCACCATCATGGCATTGATGACCCAGAATCGGTTTTCTGTCTTGTATAATAACAAACTTGAAATCCCAGAAAGTTACACAATTTCAATGATTGAACCAGGGTTATGACATATAGTAAGACTACCCATTCGATTATCTTAAAATCTATGCACGTTGTGGTAGACGGTGAGGTGCAGTGGTGAGGTTGAGGCAAAGGTGGGTTATCAGTGTAAATCGATGTATTTCTAGAGCAAGACCAGCTCCCCTTATATACATGTTCCGTGGGCTAGTACTACTATAACTATCTAGCTCCTATATCGTATGGCGTTATCGTTGCGTTATTGTTAACTTAGTAAGGTGGTTGTTCATATGACCATGTACTATATTTATATCGTTCATTATATTTATTTAATAGATTATCAGGCAGAAACCGATCAAGAGCGACCCAGGCCATGTTGGATAGTGGAGTGTCAACCATTTTTCTCAATAAATCATTTGTAGAAAGGGAAGGGGTCACCACAATCCCATTACCTAATCCCATTCCATTGCATAATGTGGATAACTCATCAAACTCGATTGGTCATATCACACATGAGGCTGAGCTGTGAATGACTATTGGAGAACATGAAGAGGTGGTTCAGATGGCAGTGGCAAATATTGGAAATGACAATGTGATTATTGGTGTAGACTGGCTACACTATCATAATCCAGAAGTCGATTGGCAGAAAGGCCTAATTGAATTCAATCGATGCCCACCTGAATGCCCTGAACCGGTCCCTGTGGTATGAGAAGTCTGGCCACAACGGAAACCTTGACATGCGAATCATCAGATGGAAGTGCTCCCAAGGGAGGAACAGGTGTCAGTGGTGGAGGAAGAAATGGAGGAAGAGGAATGTTAAGCTCAACGGTTATGCAATGATCAACATCGGGGCTTCCTGATTGTCGAGGCTGATGGTGATGACAACGGGGCTTCCTAGATGTCGTAAGTCGAAGGTGATCGTCAGCAGGGCTTCCTGATCGACAATGTGGATGCAGTAGGCTTCTTAGCGGAGTCGGGTTACGACAAAGTGACTAGTGGCCAACAGGCACACAGTAGACTGGTGGTAGCAGATAATGGGCTTGTATGAACAAAGAGCACAAGCTTAGGGCTTGTGCTACTGAAGTTACATGCTTATATGCTACTCTATGTGTTTACTACTGTAGCAGCCTGTGTAGGGTAGTTTACCAGACTATGGAAGGTCATGGAAACCCAAGGAATGCCTTGGTAATACAAGTAGGGCTATCAGTAAGCAAAGCACATCATGGTGATGCGATATGGCGTCATCATGGTGTCTTATGGTGCAAGGCAAAATAAGGATGAGTAAGGCAGAGAAATGGGGGAGTTGCGCTGACTGATGATGACGAAGAGGAAGTGAGTCAGCGCAATAAGGGAAAGTAAAGGAAAATTGTAACACGCTCTATATTCAATTATTACTTCTAACCTTTCTGCCACTTGTTGTTCCCTTGTAGTATGATCAAATGTAATTTGACAGTTGTCATATCCTGCATTCTGTCCTACTGTTGCACATGCAATGTTAAACGCTTTCCATGCTACTTGATCTGCATCTTTACAGCATTGGCATAGGTTCCTGGTATCGATTAGAGTTACGGGTCTTGCCATGTCGATCTTGCTAATCTGTTGATCTGGCGATCACGATTTTCATCAATTTACTAACACTGCCAAGACAGAGTGCCTCTATTTCCACCCCCTCGGCGATGCACCAGCTATGACGGCTGGGACACCACCAGGGTTCAGGTCGACCCCAACACCCTGATCTGCCCCTCAATCCCACTCCAGTGGTTGGGGATTTGGTGGGACCTGGGCCTCTCCTTCAAGTCCCATGTAGAATGCATGCACTCTAAAGGGCTCTCCACCCTTGCCACCCTCTGCATCCTGGGGAACACCCAATGCGGTATCTTGGCCCTCCTCCTCCTCCTCCTCTATACCTCCTGCGTTCACTCCATCCTTTCATGGGGAGCACCAGTATGGTACCACGGCCACCGCCAAAAAACTCTGGTAAACCGTCTGCAGGCGGTACAAAATACGGCCTGCCGCTGGATCCTGGGCATCTTCAAAGGCGCCTCCCCCCATTCAACAAATTTCCTTTGCTCAGTTCCCCCTCTCTCTTTCTATTTTGAATATATAAAGACTACCCATTCCCTGCACCTTTGGCACACACCCCACTCTATTGGTCGGAAATTGTTCAGAAATGTAGCTAATAGACCTTTTTCCCTTTCTTTGCAGGTCCGAGCCCCCCAGGTTCAGCAAGTCCCTGCATACACGCATCCCCCTTGGACGGATCCATTGGCCTTTACTCAGGGCCGTGTCCGTTTCACCACCCCCAACACCCCGGTTAGCGCCGACACACGAAAGTCATTCGTAAAGGCTGCACGCCAACTCGGGTACACCCCTCACGTTCAGGTATTCATGGATGGCTCCTGCATTGACAACAAGTCAGGCTCGGCCATCTGCGCAATGCTAGGCCATACCCGACTCCGGTCACGGCAACTGGAATCCCCCACCTGTGCAACAGCCACGGACACCGAGGAATTCTCCCTTGCCACAGCACCCGGCTGGGTTGCACACTGCCTCCCGGTGCAACTATGTGTCGCATCAGACATCTTCTTTCTGTCCGATTTGCTGACTGCCCTCCACCTTTTCCGCACTTGGGCGGCCACCCCCAGCACCCACCTCCTTCACATCTGGAAAGCCGGTGTGGAGACCTTGCTGGACTCATATCCCCAGCTCACTGTGCATTTCGTATGGTGTCCCGGTCACTCGGACATCCCTGGTAATGAATGGGCTGACACGGAAGCGAAGCTGGCGACAGAGCTCCCCCCATCTGACCTAAAGCTGTCTACCTCTGCACTAAAGGAAGTCGCCATCTGCACCCTAATGGACAGGTGGACCCTCTCGCTTGCCCGCCCTCTCGCCTCTACCACCGATAAATATCTGGCAGTACACAGTGCCCCATCCTGCCGACCTCAAAAGCTACTCATGCATTCGGTCAACTACCCATGCAATGAGCTTTCTGCAGTGGCACAAGTCCTCTGCCACACCGGTCCCTATGGGGGCTACTGGCTGAGCTTCGACTCAGCCTACTGATGCCGGCATGGCCTGATTTCACATTGCAGGTGGCACAACCACCCCCCATGGCCTGCACAGTTGACCACCCACATCCTCGGTGGCTGCAGCACTTTCCACCTGTGGATATGATGTGTATGGCCACCTTGAGACCCTCTCCCAGTCCACCACTCAGAGTGGGCTGACGAAAACCACCTCCCAGTTTTGCACCAATGGCTTAAGCTGACAGGGCACCTAAACCGCCTTTCTGACCGCACTGCGGGTGCCATCCGGCTCTCTTTCACTGCGATGGACCTAGATGGACACCCAACCGACGAGGATATGGACCTGGATCTCCTATGGGATTACATGTGTTGTATGCTTGGACCCTGAACCCAGGACTCAGACCCAGCCCTTTTGGAGCTATCAGGTATGCTCCCTCCCTTCCCTCTTGATTAGCGCCCGTCTTTTGGATTCCTATGGATACGTCCTGGCCAGTGCTCTCACCCTCCCTTTCCAGTTCTAAGCTTCCTACTTTAACCTGCCCTCACCTGCTTGGTTTGTTTGTAGTGATATGTATCCCTCCTTCCCGCTTTTCTCTTACTCAATAGGGGCTCTCCACACTTTGGCACCCTTCGGGGAGCAGAGCCCCCGCCCAGTTTTGTGCGATGCGCAATGATGGGTGCCTCCATTATTATGTAGTTAGGGCCCCCCCTTTGGGGGGCAGCTTGTAATTATGTAATACTGCAGGAATAATAATTAAAATAAAATAAAATAAAATAAAATAAAAAAAGTGGTCGACTCTATGATTGCCGCCCTTGCACCCTTCACCCAACTCGCCAAGCTGTCAAAATCCGAGGTCCCCTGGTGGACCCCGACATGCAAGTTGTGTTAAGCTCAACGGTTACACGGTGATCGATGTCAGGGCTTCCTGATCGTCAGGATTGGTGGTTACAGCAATGGGGCTTCCTAGATGCTGTAAGTCGAAGGTGATCAGTCGGCAGGGCTTCCTGATCGACGATGTGGATGCAGTAGTCTTCTTAGAGGAGTCGGGTTATGACAAAGTGCCAGATGATGAGGTAGAGCACACAGAGGGCACTGAGGTGCATATAATGGGCTTGTATGAACAAAGAGCACAAGCTTAGGGCTTGTGCGATCTACGTTACATGCTTATATGCTACTCTATGTGTTTGCTACTGTAGCGGCCTGTGTAGGGTAGTTTACATGGCTATGGAAGGTCATGGAAACCCAAGGAATGTCTTGGTAATACAGGTAGGGCGATCAGTAAGCAAAGCACGTCATGATGGTGCGATATGGTGTCATCATGGCATCTTATGGTGTAAGGTGAAATAGGGATGAGTAAGGGAGAGGAATGGGGGAGTTGTGCTGACTAGTGATGACAAAGAGGAAGTGAGTCAGCACAATAAGGGAAAGTAAAGGAAAATTGTAACAGGGTGGGTGGCAACCAGAGTGCCTGAGCAGTGGCAGCAGAGGCTGATTTTTTTTTTTAAATTATTCCTACAGAATTACATAATACACCTGCAGCCCTGAAGGGGCCACCTGTAAACTACATAACTACAGAGGCACCCATCATCGCACATTGCATGAAACTGGGTGGGGCATGTGCCTCCCAAAGGAGGCCTAGTGTACTTATTGTTACAATTTCCTTTCCTTATTGCGCTGACTCATTTCCTATTCATCATCATCAGTCAGCACAACTCCCCATTTCTCTGCCTTACTCATCCTTATTCGCCTTGCGCCATAAGACACCATGATGACGCCTTACTTGCACCATCATGACGTGCTTTGCTTACTGATACTTTCAACTGTATTACCAAGGCACTCCTTGGGGTTACCTGACCGACCATGGTCATACAAACATACTAATACATGACCCTACAGTAGCAAACACATAGAGTAGTATATAAGCATGTAACTTCAGTAGCACAAGCCCTAAGCTTGTGCTCTTTGTTCATACAAGCCCATTATCTGCTACCACCAGTCTACTGTGTGCCTATTGGCCAATAGTTGCTTCGTCATAACCCAACTTGCTATAGAAGCCTCTCGCGTCCACATCGCCGATCAGGAAGCCCCATCGACGATCATCCCTCGACTTACGACATCTAGGAAGCCCCGTTGCCGTACCATTAGTCCCGACGATCAGGAAGCCCCGACGTCGATCATCGCGTAACCGTTGAGCTTAACACTTATGTGCCCTATTGATAAATATGAAGAAAGAGGTAGGAATACATATCTCTACACCCATGCCAAAGCAAGTGAATGCAAGTAAAGGAGTAAATTGGAATTGAGGAGGGGGAGGTGCAGATGCCATTTGGGAAATCAATGAGGAAACCGAAAGGCAATCACAAGTCAGAGGAAAGTGGAGGAAGCACACCTGAGAGCCCCAAAAGGGCTGGGTCCATGTCCTGAGTTCGTGGGCCGAGGTATCGATGCATGTATCCCCTAAGGAGGTCTAGGTCAAGTCCTTCATCTGTTGGGTGGCTGTCCAGGTCCATGGCAGCAAATGCCAGGTGGATGGACCCTGTGGTATGGTTGGAAATATGGTTGAGGTGCCCCATCAGCCAAAGCCAACAGTGCAGAATGGGGAGGCAGTGCTTGTCTGCCCACTCGGAGTGGTGGACAGGCAGGGGGACACAAGGAGGCCAGACATGGTGAATCCATGGCTGGAAGGTGGAACACCCACTCAGAATGTGGGCAGTTGTCTGTGCTGGCCAGGGTGGGTGGTTGTGCCACTAGCAGTGTGAGATCAGGCCATGTAAGGAGGCCTAGTGAACTTATATGCCCTATTAGGGATAAATAGAGAGAGAAGAGAGAGGCATACATATCACGACTACAGAAAGCCCAACCAGGCTAAGGTGAGATCAGGAAAGGAGATCCCTTAGAAGAGGAAAGGAGCGGCTGCAAGTGCCATAGAAGAAACTGATGTGGAATCTGAAGGGCAGTCAAGAGTCAGAGGGAAATGGGGGGAGTGTACCTGAGAGCTCCAAAAGGGCCAGGTCCATGTCCTGAGTCCTGGATCTGAGCAACCTGCACACATAACCCCTGAGGGTGTCCAGGTTGAGGTTGTTGTCAGTAGGGAGGCCATCCAAGTCCATGGCTGCAAAGGCAAGGTGAATCGCCCCAGCTGTGCAGTTGGACATCTGGTTGAGGTGGCCTGTAAGGTGGAGCTAGTGCCTTAAGACTAGGAGGTGGTTTTTGTCCACCCATTCGGCATGGTGGACAGGGAGGGGGTTGCTCTTAGGCCAAACATGGCATATCCATGGCTGGAAGGTTTTGCATCCACCTAGGACATGGGAGGTTGACTGTGCTGGCCAGGGAGGGTGGTTGTGCCACCTGCAGTGGGAGATCAGGCCATGCCTGTGTCGGTAGGCTGAGTCGAAGCTCAGCCAGTAGCCCCCATAGGGACCGGCACAGCAGAGGACCTGCACCACTGCAGTGAGCTCTGAGTGGGGGTGGTCAACTGAGATGGTGATTAATTTTCTTGGTCATCAGGTGGGGGGGCCAGATACTGCCAGATATTTGTTGGCAGTGGAGGTGAGGGGGCGGGCCAGTTGTAGGGACCAGTGATCACTGAGAGTGCACATTGCTACTTCCTTCAGTGCGGAGATAGAGGGAGCCAGTGTTGATGGGGGAAGCTCAGTAGCCATCTTCACCTTGGAGTCCGCCCATTCATTCCCAGGGATGGCCTCGTGTCCCAGGCACCATCAGAAATGATGAATGATTAGATTTTTTTTTTTTTTTTTTTTTTTTTTTTTTTTTTTTTTTTTTTGGGAAATGAGTTGAGAAGAGGTCTCGAACCCAAACCGCACTTCCATAAGAGAAAAAAAAAAAAAAAAAAAAAAAAAAAAAGAGACAAGAAGCTGTGCTCGCACCCCCCCCCCCCCCCCCCCCCCCCCCCCCCCCCCCCCCCCCCCCCCCCCCCCCCCCCCCCCCCCCCCCCCCCCCCCCCCCCCCCCGCCTTCCATAGGAGGAGGAGCTGGGCCCCTGATGCAGAGGGCCAAGTGTGGAAGAGGCCTAGGGCTGTCAGCGAGTCCAATAGGAAGTAGATCTCCTGGACATCCAGCAGTAGGTGTTGGAGGCGGTGGGCTGCCCAGCCTGGAGCTGTTGCCAAGGAGAAGATCTCAGTGTCAGTGGCTGTTGTGCAAGTGGGGGAGGCAAGCCGAGGGGATGTGATGGGGAGTGTTCCCTTCATGCTGCAGATGGCAGAGCCTGAGGCATTTCCAATGTGGGATCCATCAGTAAAGACCTGCAGGGAGGAGTCGGAGCAGCAAGCCCTGGCTTGGGCGACATAGGCATTGCACATGTCCGAGGATACTGGCTGCCTTGGGGCTGAGAAGACGATTTGTCCTTGACCAAAGGCAAGGGGGTCCATCCAGGGGGGGTGTGTGTATGCTGGGATCCATTGGACTCTGGGGATGCAGACCTGCAATGAAAGTGAAAAAGGAGTGTTAGCATTAGGATTAAGCTTTTTCTGTCCAACATGGTGGGGGGTGCACCATAGGTGTAAGGCATGAGTGGTCTTTAAATACTCGAAATAGGCAGAGAAGGGGGGAGTGGAGCAAAGAAAATTAGTAGAGTGGGGAGACGCGCCCTTGTAGATGCCTAAGATACAATGGCAAGCAGTGTTCTGCATGGCCTGTAGTCAGTTGACCAGGGTTTTTTGTCATCTTCCATGGTACCATACTGGTGCACCCCAAGCTAGAATGGTGTGTACACAGGCAGTGTAGAGACGGCAGAGGTGGATGGCTGAGAGGCCGCATTCAGTGTTACCCAGAATGCGGAGGGCTGCCAATGTGGAGAGTCCCTTGGAGCACATGTGCTCCACATGTGGTTGGAATGTGAGGCTGGCATCCCACCAAATCCCTAGCCATTGCAGGGGGTTGGTGGGCCGAATCAGGGTGTTGGTGTCAATTTGGATCCCAGCGGTGTCCCAGCGGTGGTAGCTGGTGCGTTGCCTGGGTGGGTGGAAATGGAGGGCCTCCATCTTTGCCAGCTCAATGTTGAGACCAATTTGGCAGAAGCAGAGGTCGAGTTGCTGGTATGCACAAGCAAGGGATCTTGTTACATTTTTCCTTCGTTTCTCCTTATTTATGCTGACTCACTTCCTCTTTGTCATCACCAGTCAGCATAACTCCCCCATCTCTCTATATTGCACCATGATGATGCCTTATTGCGCCATCCTTACTCACCCCCACTCTATTACACCATGATGATGCCTTATTGCATCATCATGGACACCATCTGCTTACTGATAGTTCTATGTCATTCCATGACCTTCCATAGCCATGTAAACCATCCCTGACCACCCACTACAGTAGCAAACACATAGAGTAGTATAAAAGACATGTAAAGTCAATAAGCACAAGCCCTAAGCTTGTGCTCTTTGTTCATACAAGCCTATTACATGCACCTCACTAGCTGCTGTGTGCTCTAGCCAGTTACTCACCACTTTGTCATAACCCAACTCCACCTAGGAAGACACCACGCATCACCGATGATCAGGAAGCCCCTTCGTCGATCAACCTTGTTAATGGCATCAGGAAGCACTGACACTGACCACTCAGTTAACTGACCTCAGGAAGCACCATTGTTGATCATCAGCATTCCACAGAGCTTAACAGATCTGCAGTTAGCAGTTACTGAGGTACCCACACAAGCAATGAGGTGATCATCAATGTAGGCCAGCAGTTGAGAGCCATGCTGTTGAAAGCGCTGCAGAACAATGCCGGCAAAGATGGTTGAAAGGATGGGTGACACCGGCGACCCTTGGGGGGTGCCGAGGTCAGGTTTAGGTGTGGTCGGTAAGGTTGTGCCATCGAAGGAGACGGCCACTTCCCTGCTCGTCATGAAGGAGAGGCACCATGATGCCATGTCTGGTGGGCATCCCATCTCCAATAGCTGGTGGTGGAGTTGTCTTGGGTCCACCAAGTCGAAGAAGCCCTGAATGTCCACTGCTAAGATGGAGCATACCAGGCCCTTCGAATGGGCGCCCTTGACGATCTGTAGGAGGTGCTGGGCAGCATCATAGACCAAATGGCCTTGACAACCCCCATATTGGTTAGGTGGCAGCCAGTCCCACTGGTTAGCGAGGTACTGGAGCCAGTTAGCAATCATTTTCTCGAGTAACTTGCCCAAGGTTTCCTCAAGGGTAATGGGGCAGTAGGAGCAGGGGGAGAATGGGTCCATCTTGTTTGGCTTCCTGAGCATCACGACTTTTTCCATCTGCCAGCAGGCTGGGTGGTGTCCCAGTCACAAGCAATCGTTGAAAAGCATAAGTACCTCGTCAGGATAGGCATCAACCACCCATTTGAGGGGGCAATACCCGATCCCTGAAGGGCCTGGAGCTGACAAGTTGGAGGTATCAGCCAGTGCTCCTGTAAGCTCAGAAAAGAGTAATGGCAGCACAGCTGGGGTAGGGGGAGGCAGGGGGCCAAGGCCCACTGCTGGGAGTGGGGGGGCAGTGGAAAGAAGGTAGACTGGAACAGCTCACCCTTTTCTTCATGCATCTGGGTGAAGGTGCCATCTCCACATTTGAGCAAGGGAACTTGGGTAGGGCAGATGCCTAGGCTACACTTGGCCCACAACCAGATGTTAGAGGGGTCAGCCT
The DNA here is from genome assembly GCA_002794785.1 of Coniferiporia sulphurascens. Lineage (NCBI taxonomy): Eukaryota > Fungi > Basidiomycota > Agaricomycetes > Hymenochaetales > Hymenochaetaceae > Coniferiporia > Coniferiporia sulphurascens. Next base: position 565,439 of record NBBA01000012.1, on the reverse strand, counting down.
CTGACACCTGTTCTGAGTAGTAAGTCCGCTTTGCAGCTCTGATGCCTCTCTTGAAGGCCTGTCTGGCTGCTGATTTAGCAGTTGGAGTTTGCGCACTGTGTATCGAATTCAGTAGGTTCTGGCAGTTGGACAACCACCATGGTACTGCTGTCTTCGATGGAGAGCGGATTGTGGTGAAAGGCTGGAGGGCATCTGTCATGGCTTTGAGGACGGCACTTGCCTTCAGATCTAAGGAGTTAGCATCTGATACCAGGAGGGTGAATGCTACTGTGAGTGCTGGAAATGCCAGCTCTGTCCAACTGTCCTTATCCTCCTTCCCGAGTTTTCTAGTCATTGGTGTGGGGTGGGGTAGTGTTGTGGGTATTGACCATTGCAGTATGTGGTGGTCCAAGAGTGGTGACTGGGTGTTAGAGAAGGAGTCCATGATGGACTCTGGGTTAATTGTTGGAGGAGTCCATACCATGTCGATTGGACATCATCATTGCCCTGGGAGGGGTCTAGTGTCACAGTTGGGAGGGTGGGCAGGTTCAAGGCCATTTTCCCTGAAGAATTTGTCTAGGGGTTGCACCCTGCAATCTTCCTCTCAGGTGGAGTCGAGGTCGGACCACAAGTGGTGGCGATGGTTAAAGTTGCCCACCACCATGAGGGTGGAGGCAAGGTAGAGAGAGGAGGAACATCTCACCTTGGTACCCCAGTCTTGATTCTGCCAATCTGGGGGCAGCATACTGTAGTAGTTGCACACCTGGACCAGGAGGTTGCTGCGGATCTCCATGGTCATGACATCAGTCCCACTGGAGGCAGGGCCAACAACTGACCATGAAGATTGGGGGAGGGACCTTGAGATGTAAGTTACCACCCTGGGTCGGGTGGCAGGCGGGAGTACTGGGACGAAGCCAGGGATTGTTGGTACATTGAAGACTGGGTCCCCATCTGGGTTTGTGAGGGAGGGTTGCAGTCCGATTTGATACCATGGCAGCTCCTGGATCAGAATCAGGTGAGGGGGGGAGGGTTCATTAGTGAGGACAGGGATTAAGGAATGAATTGCCGCAAGTGAGTGGGTGGTGTTCCACTGGAGTACACAAATTTGTGCACTCATTGGTCCTCCTCCATGAAGGCATTGCTTTCCTCTTCTTCCTGGAGGGCAGAGTCGATGGCATGGAAGTGCTTCTTCTTTGGGCAGGTTGGAAGGGTGGCAGGGTGGTCGCCTTGGCAGTTAGCGCATTGGCGGGGGTGGGGGCAGGCATCTCCTTCAATCGCCTCGGCTGCGCAGTAAGCACAGGACTTATGATGATTGGCCATTAAGTGCTGACCAGCACATTCAGCACAATGGGCCTGGGCTTGGCACCCCTTCTTTCCATGGCCGAGTCCCTGGCAGCACTCACATTGAGTGTGGCCTGGGCAGACTGGAGGAACTGAGAGGTGGAGGGAGGTTCCAAATAGGTACACCTGGTTCCTCTTGAGGAGGGGAGCTCAGATTTGACCATCTGGGTTGATGAAGGTGAATGATACTGGGTACCTCTGCAATAGGGGGAGTTTCTCCGGCAGTGTTGCATAGTGTGGTGCCACCACGAAATCGAGGTGGTGGAGGGAGGGGTTCATCCGGACTTCTTTGAGGAGGGCCGCCTTGGTGATAGGGTGGGGGTTTTGCCCAAAGAAGATGTCCCAGCAGGGCACCATTGAGATGCACAAAGTCGATCTAGGGTGGACTCTGGAGGGGGTTAGTTGGAACCAGTCCAAGAGGGGCTGATCTGCTGGGCGGGCAAGGCAGCAGTCACACATGAACTTCATGAATGCATCTGCATGGCAGTCGATGATTGCCAATGTGGTGGGGGTGGAGGAGGCTGGCCTTTCTGCAAATGTGGTCACCAGGTTGCCCTTTGCATTGAATGTAGAGGACAACACAGTGACCGTGTCAGCAGTGGGCAGGGCCTGGAAGAAGCTCCGAGCCAATTTGGTGAGAGAGGCGCCTGACTTACGCATAGCGGCAGGTGCAATGAGGTCTCATGGTGTTAGGACTGTTACAATTTTCCTTTACTTTTCCCTTATTGCGCTGACTCACTTCCCCTTCATCATCATCAGTCAGCGCAACTCCCCTATTCCTCTGCCTTACTCATCCTTATTCGCCTTGCACCATAAGACGCCATGATGATGCCTTATTGCACCATCATGACGTGCTTTGCTTACTGATCACCGAACTTGTATTACCAAGGCTCTCCTTGAGTTTCCATGACCTTCCATAGTCTGGTAAACACACCTAACCAAGTCGCTACAGTAGCAAACACATAGAGTAGCATATAAGCATGTAACTTCAGTAGCACAAGCCCTAAGCTTGTGCTCTTTGTTCATACAAGCCCCTTATCTGCTACCACCAGTCTACTGTGTGCCTCCAGCCAGTAATAGCTTCGTTGTAACCCGACTTCACTGAAGAAGCATACCATGTCTATATCGTCGATCAGGAAGCCCCACTGACGATCATCTTCGACTTACGACATCTAGGAAGCCCCGTTGCCGTACTCCCAGCCTCGACAATCAGGAAGTCCCAACATCGATCACCTCGTAACCGTTGAGCTTAACAAGGACCAAGGTTGGGTCCTTGGAATACATTTCAGGTGGGGGCAGGGGTTGTTGGACTTTCTTTGCCTTCTTGGTGGGGGCTGCTGGGGTCACCTGTGGTTGGGGGAGGTTAGCAGCTATTTCAGCTAACTGAGCATACATCATTGGAGCCCCAGCTGGAGCGGCCTTCAGCTGGGTCTGGGTAATGGTGGTGGCCGAAAAACCTCCCACCCCGCAAACAGGGGGGAAGCCCGACCTCCCAGTTGCCTGGGTTCCATGCTCCGACTGCACATGGACAGTCTGCCTGTGGGACCCTTTGGGTGAGAAGGAAACCCCACCCATGGGAATTCCTAATGGCCCAGGGTAGGCCAAGGGGTGCGGCATCAGTGGTTTAGTCATATGTGCTTCATCAAACTGGCAGGCATTTTCCGGCAGGTGCTGTTAAGCTCAACGGTTATGCGGTGATCGACGTCGGGGCTTCCTGATCATCGGGACTGATGGTATGGCAACGGGGCTTCCTAGATGTCGTAAGTCGAGGGTGATTGTCGGTGGGGCTTCCTGATCGGTGATGTGGACGCGGTAGGCTTCTGTAGCGAGTCGGGTTACGACAAAGCGACTAATGGCCAAAGGGCACACAGTAGATGGGTGGTAGCAGATAATGGGCTTGTATGAACAAAGAGCACAAGCTTAGGCTTGTGCTACTGACGTTACATGCTTATATGCTACTCTATGTGTTTGCTACTGTAGGGTCGTGTATTAGTATGTTTACATGGCTATGGAAGGTCATGGAAACCCAAGGACTGTCTTGGTAATACAATTGAAGGTATCAGTAAGCAAAGCATGTCATGATGGTGCAAGAAGGCGTCATCATGGCGTCTTATGGCGCAAGACGAATAAGGATGAGTAAGGCAGAGAAATGGGGGAGTTGCACTGACTGATGATGACGAAGAGGAATTGAGTCAGCGCATAAGGAAAGTAAAGGAAAATTGTAACAGGTGCCTGAATCCAGGTTCAAAGGGGAGTCGAACCCCAATCCTGAACAGTAGCCAAACTTGGACACTTGGCACACACCAGACCACTGCACCATTGCAGCCCCTGGACCTCTGGAGGTAGAACAGGCACATAGCTGGGGATGGTGGGGACATTGAGGACCGGGGTGCCAGCCAGGTCAGTGAGGGAGGGTTGCAGACCAATTTGATACCAGGGGGGTTCCTGGATAAGAATTAGGTGCAGGGGGAGGGGTCAGTTGTGAGGATGGGAATTAGGGAATGTATTGCCACAAGTGAGCAGGTGGTGTTCCACTGCAAGATAGAGAGTTTCTCTATCATATTTCCTCCATCTGTTTGTCATTGGGATTGGCAGTGAGGGCCTCTTTTTTTATTTTTTTAAATTATTCCTGCAGTATTACATAATTACAAGCTGCCCCCCCAAAGGGGGGGCCCTAACTACATAACAATGGAGGCACCTGTCATTGCGCAATGCATGAAACTGGGTGGGGGACCTGCTCCCTGAAGGGTGCCACAGTGTGAAGGTCCCCTATTAGTACAGAGACCCAAAAGTGAAAGGAGGAGTACATATCGCTATGACAAAACCAACAGATGAGGGCAGGTTAAGGAAGAAGCTTAGAATGGAGAAAGGGAGGGCGAGAGTGCTGGCTGAGACATACAATTAGAATTCTGAAAGGTGGTCACAGATCAGAGAGAAATGGTGGGAGCACACCTGAAAGCTCCAGAAGAGCCAGGTCTGAGTCCTTGGTACAGGGTCCGAGCATATGACGCATGTATTCCCAAAGGAGGTCCAGGTCCATATCCTCATCGGTAGGGTGGCCCTCAAGCTCCATTGTGGCGAAAGCCAGGTGAATGGTGCCAGAGGTTCTGTCAGAGAGGCAGTTCAGATGTCCCATCAGCCGAAGCCAGCGATGCAGAACCGGAATACGGTTTTCATCAGCCCACTCAGAGTGGTGGACTCGGAGGGGGATTTTGGCTGGCCAGATGTGCCAAATACAGGGTCAGAAGGTAGAGCACCCACCCAAAATGTGAGCAGTCGTCTGCACAGGCCAGGGTGGGTGTTTGTGCCATCTGCAGTGGGAGATCAGGCCATGCCTGCACCAGTAGGCTGAGTCAAAGCTCAGCTAGTAGCCCCCATAGGGACTGGTGTGGCAGAGGACTTGCACCACTGCAGGGAGGTGGTGGTGAGGGTGGTCCATGGAGTGGGTGAGCAGTTTCTGCAGGCGGCAGGAAGGGATGCCATGCACTGCCAAATACTTGTTGGCAGTGGAGGTGAGGGGTTGGGCCAGGGATAGTGTCCACCTTTTGACAAGGGTCTTGGTGGCCACCTCCTTGAGGGCAGAGATGGAGGGTGCAAGTTGTGAGGGGGGGAGCTCTGTGGCGAGTTTCACTTTGTCATCAGCCCATTCATTCCCGGGGACATCCAAATGACCCAGACACCACACAAAGTGAATGGTGAGGTCTGGATGCGAGTCCAGAAGCGTCTCGACCCCCGCCTTCCAAAGGTGGAGGAGGTGGGTGCCGGGAATGGTGGCCCAAGTGCGGAAAAGGTTGAGTGCTGTCAGCGAATTGGATAGAAAGAACAGGTCTGATATGACAGGCAGGTGGGGGAGGAGGCGGTGCACAGCCCAGCCCAGGGCAGTGGCGAGGGAGAAAATCTCCGCATCCATGGTGGTGGCACAGGTAGGGGAGGCAAGGCAGTGGGACCGAAGCTTGGTCAGGCCGCGCATGGCGCAGATGGTGGATCCCAAGGCTGTTCCAATGCGAGAGCCATCAGTAAAGACCTGGAGGTGGGGGGTGGTGCTGAGGTCCAGGGCGGCCTGCATGAACTCGTCGCATGTGTCACCAGTAACCAGGAGGGAGGGGAGGGTGAATGTGACCCATCCACCTGTAAAGGCCAATGGATCCATCCAAGGGGGATGCATGTATGCAGGGACAGGTTGTACCCAGGGGACCTGGACCTGCAGAGAAAGGGAGAAAGGTCTATTAGTTATGGTATGAAAGTGTTTGCGACCAATAGAGTGGGGGGTGCACCAGAGGCGCAGAGAATGGGACATTTTTAAATATTCAAAGTAAAAAGAAAGGGGAGGGACTGAGCAAAGGAAATTAGTAGAAAAGGGGGAGGTGCCTTTATAGACACTGAGGATCCCAGCAGGCCGTGTTTTGCACAGACTGGAGACAGTTGACCAGGGTTTTCTGGTGGTGGCCATGGTACAGACCGGTGCGCCCCATGCTAAGACAGAGCAGACACAGCTGATGTACAGTCACTGGGAGTAGGGCGGAGACTCTGTGTTTGGTGTTGCCTAGGATGCAGAGGGTGGCAAGGGTGGAGAGTCCCTTGGAGCACATTCACTCAACATGGGCCTTGAAGGTAAGGCCTGGGTCCCACCAAATACCGAGCCACCTAAGTGGGCGGGATGGTCGGATGAGGGTGTTGGGGTCGATTTGGATCCTGGCAGTGTCCCAGTTTTGGTAGCCAGTTCTGTGCCGAGGTGGGTGGAAGTGGAGGGCCTCAGTTTTGGCAGCTTTGATGTTGAGACCAATGTTGCCAAAGAGGCCATTGAGCTGGTGGTATGCATCTGCCAGGCAGCAGCAGTTGGATGCAACCGAGGGGCCAACACATATTAGTAAATGGTCATCAACATATGCAAGCGCTGTGGTGCTGGCTTGGTGAAAGCACCGGAGTACCACACCCACAAAGATTGTTGACAGGATAGGGGAGACTGGCGATCCCTGGGGGGTGCCGAAGTCGGGTTTGGGGGCAGTTGGGAGGGTGGTGCCATCGAAAGCGACAGCGACCTGCCTGTCCGCCATGTCAGGTGGGCACTGGAGCTCCAGCAGTTGTTGGTGGAGGAGGTGGGGATGCACCAAGTCAAAGAAGCCCTGTATGTTGACTGCAAGGACTGAACACACAAGGCCCTTCAAGTGGGCATTCTCTGCACTTCAGGCTGCCAATGTACCAGATACTCTTAGTGTGTATTCTCTTCTATTGTAAATATATTCTAAGAGAGTGCTGTACACACCACATTGCATGTGTGCACAGAAACTGTGCACACACACTGGGCTCTGCACTTTTTTCCAAATTGGGATAGCTGTGTGGTGTGGGTGCATACAGCATGCCCACTCTTTGTATATGAAAATATTTGGTTGTCACAGACTGTCTGGGGTCCATTTTTTGTACACACAAATTTCATGTATTATTCTTTTTCAGTCATATGGTAGTTCTGGCAGAATGTTTGTTGTGTATAGGGCTCACTTCTGTGTAAACTCACTAGATAGAGTCAGAGCAAAAATTATGCCATTAAAAATAAGATAAATCTGACCAAATCTGTTAGTGAACAAAGGGGTGAGAGTTAAAGGAGAAGCAGTCTGAGTAGGAGTGAAAGCACATATCACCATCATGGTAATGGCACTGCTCACTTCCACTAAGCTAGCTAATGGCCTTGCTCCAAATATGCCATGTTTGGGGCATAAGCAACTCCATTAAGATTCTTGTGAGGTACCTCAGGCTGGTAGTGCTTGAGGCCAGTCATGGTCTAATTACTGAAAGGTTTGTGGGCAGGGTGCACTGCACAGCCATCCTGGGGGGAGTAGGGGTCTCTTGGAGTGTCAAGGAGGGGTGTGCCGGAGTTCTGGGAACATCAGGGGGGTGGTCCAGAGGACCAGGGACAACAGGGAACAAAGAGGGGAACAACAGGGAGCTTGAACAAAACACTCCAATGCACACAATAGATAAAAACTGGGGGGAACAAAATTCAATTATCAAAACAACCTGCTACCACTAAATACAACAGGCCTCATGGCTCTGCAAGCAAGGGCATGTTTCCAGGATAACTCCAGCATGCTACATTACATACTCTGGACGTTCCAGGGCTCTGGGAACTGCAGGGAACAATAGGGAATGAAGGGGGGCTTCAGGGAATGTTGCTGGGATGAACTCTGGTGCATACAGTCTGCAAATGAGCTTTGCTACACAGTGCAGCCATGAGTTCTTCATTGCTCAACATGGTCAAATGGCATTTGCTTTTTCATGTCACCTGCCAAATTTCACCCTTCAAATAGGTGTATACTAGCATCAATGTAGTATGAGAGCACTGGCAGTAGTAGCAGTACTGAGCCTTTTGAACTGCTCCTTGATTTCCAAAGAATAAGATATCAGTCATTGAAATAGACCATCAGAGACTATCTTATCAGAGACTATCTTGCAAAGACAAGGTACTAGTACTATTTCTAAGAAGTCAATGTGCCAGGAAGTTTCTATACTGGAGTTTACACTTGTTCTGATTTACCAGTGTTGCTTCCAAGTGTGTTACTAATTTTATTGTCTTAGTAAGTAGTACTACCATGGGAAAAGGTGTGAAATAATTATTCTATACATACTATGTGTAGTACAAGTGAGCCACACATGTCGCTAAGGGCACACCATGGTGTTCAGAGTGTGGCCACATGCAAGTGTGGCTGTAGTTGCCGATGTCATGGCCACACTTGCTTGGAAACAGCCACACTCAAATTAGAGTGTGCCCACACATCCGGAACATGTCCACATGCAAGTGTGGCCGCAGTGTCTGAAATAATCTGATGTGGCCACACGCATTTGCAGTGTGCCCACATGCGGCCACACTACGAGGGAGAGTGGCCGCAGAGATGGAGAGCATGGCTGCACTTGTTCTGATGCAGTTGGAGAGTGCACACATATTACAAATGTGTATGCACCGAAATAATGGTGCACACACTTCAAGTTGTGAAACTAGATTGTGTGTCCACATGTCCAGAAAAAGAGCACAGAGACTGGCACTAGGTCAGGCCAGGGTTACAATGTGAAGAAAGAACAAATTTTGAATCAGTTACTACATGCACATTCTTTTTGTCAGAGATGAACTACCCAGGCTATATTCTAAAGTCAAATCTCTGTCCAATTCAGCCGTTGTACCAAACTCCAGAGTGTGTATATCTTCCATAGCTTCCATCAATTCCAACTCTTTGCCATCCATATCATTGCCATCATGCGACCCGATGGATAGCCTATTGACACTTAACTCAGATGAGTTCTCAAAGTCATCAGCAGGGAGTATTTGTGTTTTGTAAGAAAGTGGGGACAATGGGATGGATATGATGTCATTTCATCCCATCATTGCCTTCAGAGTAAGTTCATACTTTACTATATCTTCGGGCAATGGACCCCATGTGGGAACAATAGAAGTATTATGGACTTGAAAAAATTTAAGTTGCTTTTGCCATTCTGAAAAGATCAAAAGGTAAAATTGTTGCCGGCATTGTATCGCATAAGTAAGACCAGCATTTGACGCTGTAAAAACATCAGTACATGAGCCACATGCAGAGTTATGAGCACTTACAATTGAGAGCAGCAGCTAATTTTCCCCAATTGTTCAAGAACCACTCCTGCATTGCAGCCCTCTCCTGCTCCACACAAGTGATTTCTTCTTGACATTGTTGAGAATCGAGTAGTGCATGTATCCCTTTGTGCATGTCTTCATTACCCAGCCAGCAAGGGATAGGACCATCTGTCTCATCATAAAGACCTACATCACTCCAAATGGCATTGTCGACATCCATGTTGAAGAGCCCTTTGATTTCAATGGGGTCAGGGCATACTGCACCTAAGGGTGCCTTACACTGCTGTATAAGTTTTCTCATATCTGTGCATAACTTGTTGTATTTTGTAGCAAGCTGGACTATGCTAGGGTCATGTCATTTCATCTGAGTGTCAATGAGATCTGCTTTTTTCTTTTCTGCAGCTGATAATGAGCCAGTAGCATAGCAGAGAAACAATGTAACTGGTCCTGCCGTTAGTTCGGGACTGTGCAGCATGAGAGCGATAAGGCCGCTCTACATTCTGTAGTTCAAACTTCCATGACTGAAGTTTAAATCGAAGCCACTGTTTGAGTGCATGAGCATTTACTCTCAGATTGACGAACGGGCTCGTTTCTAATACATCCAGCCAATCACGATCACCAACACCCAACGCCTTGACCCTTCTATCTATTTCAGCCTGAGGTTTCAATCTTGCGGAAATTGTGCAAGTGAGACTTGCATCCACATCATTGAAGTCTGCATCAATATTGACAGTCTGCTTGTCTAGGTCTTGAATGTGCCTACCGAGCTCACCGTAGCGTGTTTGCAGGGCGGCTATTTCTTCAATAGCATTGTGCGCCGCCCTCTTACTCTGTCCTACAGTTTCCCATTGATTACGTTAGCATATCATTACCTTTGGTAGAAGTGAGCAAGGAATCACGTACTTGGTAAAGGCCTCGTCTGAGTCCTGAGCTGTTCATCCCACTCAGCAGCAAGCTCTTCCTGCAGGATCCCACACTCATGTAACGAAGTTAACACGTCATTCAGATGTGAATATGCACTTCTGAGATGCCTGGCAATCCACTGGCTGAGCTTCACCAGGTTATCATCTTGGAGATGTTGCACCTGTGCATCAAGAGTGTATAGTCATTGATGATACTTAACAGAAAGGAAACTGAGCTGATTGAAGTGAAGGTGGGACAAAGCAACTTACTCCAGTAATGTGCATTGAGGGTATAAGATGCTTTATTGAGCTCCAGAATCGCTCGCACCCATCCTTCTTGTCCTCTTACCACCACCATCTCACCTTTGCTCTGGGGTTGTCTCTGGTCAGTCGCAGCAACCCATGCTCTGCTCTGGTATACTACTGGGACATCATGAGAGAAGGCATCTGACTGCACACCTTTTGTAAAGGAGCACTACTCACTGGTTGCTGAGGCGCTGTAGCGGTGTCGCTGGATGGTGCGAAAGGGGCCTAACCGCTTGCCAGAGGGTACGCAACCCGTCGAAAATGTTGCATTGGGGGGGGGGACTCGGTGAGGATGACCCTTCTTCACATCTATGCTGACCTTCTCGAGGCAGTGTGCTCGCTGGTCCGCCTCTCAGTGGTGCAAGGGTGCACACACCCGCCAGTCGGGGTGGGACACGATGTTAACGTCCCTATGGGAGGGTGGAAACCCCCTGCCCACCCAGCGGTCGGCTTCGGTCGGGAAACCTTGGGTTTGGGGAAACTCGGATCTGGGGCCACGTAGTCCTCGGCATAGACTAATCAAAGAACTGCCATCCCCAAATCCTGAGAGGGTGTCTGATGATGCCATTAGATGCCATAAGGACATAGGGGTCTCATAACATGTGGCGTTGTCAGTGATAACCAGCCGATGTGAGAGCAACAGGCCACCATGGGCCCTCGGGGGAGATGGCAGGCCCCTACTCACGAACCCTTCACTGGGAACGATGGGAGGTGGTTGGTGCTCTACTGGGGGTGGTTAGTCAAGCGGACTCCCTGGCAGCCTCGAAAGAGATAGGCCGGGGTCCAAGCCTCTGGCAACACAGAGACTTGTGTACGCAGTGGATCCGGAAGTGGGACTCCATCCTGAGTATTCCCCAGGGTTTACCCTGGGCTCCGAAGCATGTGCATGGGAATGGGAAACTCATGTTGGGGTAACCTGACCTCTGAGCGGGCCGTAGTGGTGGGGGGCAGTTCCCTTCATTCAGCTTGAGAGGACTAAATCCTCTGTGGGTTCGGATGGGGGTAATTCCCATTTCGGGCTTAAGTTGATTCCCATGATCCAGCAGCGCTCTACAGTGGAAAGCGGGCAAGGGAGGGAATGTGTAGGGTAGGGGGGGCATTCCAATGGGTGGAGTAGTGCCTACGGCGCCGTGACCTCCACTCGGGGTGTTCTCCTGGTGTGGCACGCCCTACCCAACCCAGCACACTGTAGAGGACAGCGTGTCACATGTAAGGCCTTTGTCCGGGGGCAGCGATGTCACGAGGAAGGTGTATGCGTAGTGATGGGTCCCGCAAGGGTGCCCTTAATCGTGGACATCGAACTGGCGAAGACAGAGGCCCTCCACTTCCACCCGCCCAGGCAACGAACCGGCTATCACCGCTGGGACACTGCTGGGATACAAATAGATGCCGACACCCTGGTTCGCCCCACCAATCCCCTGCGATGGCTGGGAATCTGGTGGGACGCGGGCCTCACCTTCAAACCCCATGTGGAGCGAATGCGCTCCAAAGGCCTCTTGACACTGGCAGCCCTACACATTCTCAGCAACACCGAGAGGGGCCTCTCTGCCATCCACCTCCGACGACTCTACACCACCTGTGTGTGCACTGTCCTAGCATGGGGCGCACCAGTGTGGTATCATGGACGTCGACAAAAAACCCTCGTTAACCAACTGCAGGCGGTACAAAACACTGCTTGCCATTGGATCTTAGGCATCTACAAGGGCGTGTCTCCCCAATCTACAAATTTTCTTTGTTCCACTCCCCCTTTCTTCACTTATTTCGAATATTTAAAGACCACTCATGCCCTGCGCCTATGGTGTACCCCCCACCATGTAGGACAGAAAAAGTTCAATCCCAATGCTAACACCCCTTTTTCACTTTCGTTGCAGGTCCGCGTCCACAAGTCCAACGGATCCCAGCGTACATGCACCCCCCCTGGACGGACCCCCTTGCCTTCGGTCAAGGTTGAATCGTCTTCTCAGTCCCGAAGCAGCCAGTCTCAGGGGAAGTGCGCAACCATTACGTCGCCCAAGCCCAGGCTCTCTGCACCGACTCCTCCCTGCAGGTGTTTACAGATGGTTCTCACATCGGCAACGCCTCAGGCTCCGCCATCTGCAGTATGAAGGGCGATCTTTACATCACCGCCCTCCGACTCGCCTCCCCCACCTGTGCCACAGCAACAGACACCGAAATCTTCTCACTGGCGACTGCTCCTGGCTGGGCATCTCGCCGACTCCAACATCTGCTGCCAGACGTCCAGGAGATCTACTTTCTCTCAGACTCACTGACAGCCCTCGGCCTATTTCGCACCTGGCCCTCAGCAATGGGGGCCCAGCTCCTTCCCCTATGGAAGGCAGAGGTCGAGACTCTACATGACTCCTTCCCGAATCTGACTGTCCACTTCCAGTGGTGCCTGGGACACGAGGCTATCCCTGGGAATGAATGGGTGGACTCCGAGGCGAAGCTTGCAACAGAGCTTCCCCCATTGACCCTAGCTCCCTCTATCTCCGCTCTGAAGGAAGTGGTGACTCGCACACTCAACGAGCACTGGTCCCTCCAACTGGCCCGCCCCCTCGCCTCCACTGCCAACAAGTATCTCGCAGTAACTGGGCCCCCCACATGATGACCAAGAAAGATAATCACCATCTCAGTCAACCACCCCACTCAGAGCTCACTGTGGTGGCTCAGGTCCTCGGTCGTGCCGGTCCCTACAGGGGCTACTGGCTGAGCTTCGACTCGGCCTACCGACACAGACATGGCCTGATCTCCCATTGCAGGTGGCACAACCACCCACCCTGGCCAGCACAGTCAACCTCCCACGTCCTGGGCGGATGCGAAACATTCCAGCCCTGGATACGACGAGTCTGGCCAAAAAGCGACCCCCTCCCGGTCCACCATTCTGAATGGGTGGACGAAAACCACCTCCTGGTCTTAAGACGCTGGCTACGTCTCACAGGCCACCTCAACCGGATGACCATCTGCACAGCTGGAGTATTCACCTTGCCTTTGCGGCTATGGACTTGGACAGACTCCTGACCAACAACGACCTGGACTTGGACACCCTCAGGGGCTACGTCCGCAGGTTGCTCGGATCCAGGACTCAGGATGTGGACCCTGCCCTTTTGGAGCTATCAGGTATGCTCCCACCATTTCCCTCTGACTCTTGACTGCCCTTCGGATTCCCCATCGGTTTCTTCTATGGCACTTGCAGCTGCTCCTTTCCTCTTCTAAGGGACTCCTCTTTCCTGATCTCACTATTTGGCTTGGTCCAGCTTTTTGTAGTCACAATATGTATGCCTCCCTCTCCCTTCCTCTATTTATCCCTAATAGGGCACGTAAGCTCACTAGGCCTCCCCTGGGAGGCATGCACCCCGCCCAGTTTCGCTCAATGAGTGATGATGGGCACCTCAGTAGTTAGGTAGTTTACAGGCAGCCCCTTCAGGGCCACAGGTGTATTGTGTAGCTCAGCAGGAATAATAAATTTAAAAATAAAAAAAAAAATCGCTCGCACCCCTCACCATCAGTAAGTCCAAACCCATCACACTTGTGTGGGTGATAGATGATCTGGCATGCCCACTGATGCCTGAAGGCATGAAACACTGAAATAGCAAAGGCCATACACTCAGAAAAATCCTTAAGAAACCCCCACTTCACTATACTTCAATGCAGCTGACAACCAATATCATACAAGATGCCCATGGTAACATATGAGGGAAGATTTTCGAAAAGTTTAGTTATGAGCGAAAGCACATAGTGCTGCTTTTCCCCAGCTGAAGTCATGTTAGCAAGCCAAAGAACTTGGTCATGATGACAGAGCAATGCCATTAACCCAGTATCTGAAAAAAATCGCATGCTGGCCTTCTGTTGTCTGTCATCCACTGCCTTGAAAGCCTCTTCGTGGCCATTCAAGACTCCCTCGGACACTCGCATGCCTTCTTGAATAAAGTCTTCATCAGCATTGTCTTTGCCTGTATGGGCTTGTCATTGCTTCTGAGTGTTCCCGGTTTTGTGTACATGATTCCGTGTGTTGTCTACAAGCTTCTCCATAGCCAACAATTCCTGTAGTGGTACGAAGACAGTTTCCGGGTGCTGATGCGGTGGGTCATAATTCCCTTATCCTCACTTTTGCTGAAAACACATGTCTAGACAAACAAGGATATGTGCTCTATAATAAAATTAGTAAATATACAAGACACTCATAGAAGCAGGCGGAGTTACTAACTCTGTCGTTGTTGCATAAAACCGGCCCCCAAAGCAGCATGGGCAATGATCCCGAAGATACTGCGACGCATAACAATCCAGTGATTCTAATTTAGGAGCCACAAAGTACTACATTAGAAAAATACATATATTCATGGTGTAAATCACTGCACCATCGATGCCATTTCTTTCCCGATCCCCTTGTAATGAAGGACAGCTTGTAATACCTTTTGTAACATGCAGTGTCAGTCATTCGAAGGGCATAGTGAAAGATAAAGAGTTAGTTTCATGTACCTTCATTTACCAGTGCACAACTTAGACCGGTCCCACCAGCCGCTGGAATGCCCTGCAAAAATAGAGCGCTGTTGCCTTCGACTGTACAAAATTCCTTAGAGCTTATTAATTGAATGGATACAGGCACAAAGTCACCTACTTTTATCTGCCAGTACCCTTTCATTTCCAAGTTGTTTAGATCAGTGCATGCATGGTGAACCTGGTACAGAAGATTCACAATCTGTTAAGCTCAATGGTTACTCGGTGATCGATGTCAGGGCTTCCTGATCGTCGAGGCTAATAGTGACAGCAACGGGGCTTCCTGGATGCCGGTAACGAAGTAGATCGACAGTGGGGCTTCCTGATCGTCGAGAAGGTACGTGGTGTCTTCCTAGAGGAGTCGGGTTACGACGAAGTGCCAGATGATGAGGTAGAGCACACAGAGGGCACTGAGGCGCATATAATGGGCTTGTATGAACAAAGAGCACAAGCTTAGGGCTTGTGCAATCTATGTTACATGCTTATATGCTACTCAATGTGTTTACTACTGTAGCATCTTGTGTAAGGTCATTTACATGGCTATGGAAGGTCATGGAAACCCAAGGAAGGTCTTGGTAATACATGTAGGGGTCTCAGTAAGCAAAGCATGTCATGATGATGCAATATGGCGTCATCATGGCGTCTTATGGTGTAAGGTGGATAAGGATGAGTAAGGGAGAGAAATGGGGGAGTTGCACTGACTGGTGATGACGAAGAGGATGTGAGTCAGCACAATAAGGGGAAAGTAAGGAAAATTGTAACACAATTGGTCGATGGGGAGTGGATGCCTGTAACGCCTTCATCGGTAGCGCTTTCACCACCACTGAAACAATTATTTGCAGTTTTGTTGACAGCTCTGTCAATATAAGAGTGCATTATGTCTTGTAGCACTCCAAACCACTGCAACACACTGGAGAAATGTCACCTTAGAGAGTCCTGGTATGACTTTAGGTCCTGAAAGAACAACAAGTATGAAAGAAATGAAAGAAGTATCGCACCTGGCCATCAAATGCGAAACCACATGCACAAAGAAATGTTTCCAGTGTCAGACAAATAGCTGTCTTGTTTGGCGAAATATGAAGGAAAAGCTCTAGTATGAACTCGAGCAAATTCAGATCAATGGTGAGGGTAGCAAGGCAGGGCACACAAGCGAAAAGACCTCGGTTGAGGAGCTGAAGAGGAGCAGGTCTGCAACAGCAGACAGTAACAAGCTCCACAGCAGTGTCTGATGGATAGCATACCTAAGTATGGGGCTTTGTGCAAGTGAGAGCAAGAGAAAAAAAGAGACACACAGGAAAAGTACACACATAGGATGCTTAACTGCGTCTTTGCGCCTCCACA
The DNA here is from genome assembly GCA_002794785.1 of Coniferiporia sulphurascens. Taxonomy (NCBI): domain Eukaryota; kingdom Fungi; phylum Basidiomycota; class Agaricomycetes; order Hymenochaetales; family Hymenochaetaceae; genus Coniferiporia; species Coniferiporia sulphurascens. The sequence continues at coordinate 549,482 of NBBA01000012.1, read as the reverse complement.
TAAGCACTCTCCATTTGGAGGGGAAGACACTGGGAATCTGAGGGACTCAGAATGGCGAAGTACATCCAAGTAAGGCTCCACGAGCAAAGGTATTATGTCCTCTTTCCAGTGCTCCCACTGTCTCACCCTCCTCTGCTTGGTCCTTGTCAATGTTGCATCTATGGGTTGCCTCTGTGGGCTCATGAAAGAGGGACTGTAAAAGGTGCCTGGAGACAAATCTGGATTGAAGGGTGTGACATGGCTGAAGCCGGTGTCGATACACCGATGTACTGGAGTGACAGGGGCCACTGGTTCCACACTGGCAGGTAGTACTCGTATTCTGTGTGGTTGTGATAATTTTTCACCAGTAGAAATAAAGTGAAGGGGGCGATTGGAAACTTTCTTAGGAGAATTGGAACAGTGTTCTCCGGCAGCCAATGGTGCAGTGGACGAACTTCTTGTTGTTGCATTTGTGGCAAAATTGTATACCTTGTGTCTCCTTTGTGCAGATATCTGCATACTTTGTGGCCTTTGTATGTCAACAATAAGCATCGAGTTGTGAAGAAAAAAAATGGATAACCCCCCACCTTTTGCTAATGCAGAATGGACCTTGAGACTCAGAGTCTCGGATACTGAAACTAGCTCATGTAAAATTTGGACTAGCAATGGGTCACATGCCCTTATCGCCTCCTCTGCATACCAGTATTGCACCTGCGATGATACACGTGCATCCTCAGGGCATGGGTCAGTGTAAATATCGGTCTGGAAACAAAGATAGCACCTTTTCGCGGCACGTTAGCTCAGGCCATGCTCCTGGACAAACATCAATCAGAAGAAACTCCGCCATTTCCATGAAATAATTTCTCCACATACGTTTTTCGGTCTTCACTACCCCGATCTACATATGGGTAAGGTTAGTAAAACAACTTAGGGAGTTAGATATGTCGCATAAGGGAGGCCTGCCAAATCGCCAGATGATAAAAAATTGCATTAAGTGGTTCTACATTAAAATAATGTTTCTGGGGTATTGCAATGTAATGTGGGCATCCTGTTAAAGGCATTAATGAAGGTGCTGATGTAAAAATATAATATAATGGGAAAGTCGCATTCATCCACATCTCCTGACAACTTCAACCTCTGGGGACAGTTCAGCCACTCCTTAAATACACTTCTCATCAAGTGAAGCGAGTCAACGTTAGGACTAGGTCCCCAGTACTCAACAATGGGACAAGAAATATCTGGGACAAATGTTGATTTACCATCTGCTGCACCAAGGTATATTCTGCTCAGGTGAGCAACATGTTTTTGGGCTGCCTCAACAGTCATGAAGTCATGTGGGAAAATTTTCTGATCCAGTGCCCAAAGCTCCATGCGAAAGAGCATCTCCGACAGCTCCCACTGGACTTCCTTTCGAAAACCCTTGCCCATCTTGATGTGGTCAATCGAGACAAGCTGACCATGCCATTCAACTTGTATATCTGGTGAGAAGGACGAAAACGACCACTCAGCACCAAATGTGGCCTTCATTGTCGCACTCTCCACTAGCTTTTGTTTTTTCGAGGGCAGTAAGTCTCCCTGTGCATCACTAATGTTACCTTTTCTCGCCCGGACAGGCAGTGATGCTGACGATGCTGATGACAATGACGACTGAGGGAGAGTATGGTAGATATTCTCAATGAAAGGTGAGATGGTGTTGGGGACAAGGGGGGAACCTTTGTCATAATTACTGTACACTATTGTCCTCCAGACTTGCACCTTGCACCAAATTGATTTATCAAAGGTACCTCCATTCAAAAGCATATGTTGCAAGGCGCTGTGGACATGCACATAGTTTAAGTATTGCCTTGCATTTTTCTCACCATCATTATGGACTAGGAGGTATGGAGGTGGGAGTGGGTATAAGGTGGCAGCATTAGGAACTGCTTTTATTGGTGATGCCCTTTCCAAGGATGCGTGGATGGAAGGATGGAAGTCCAGGAGATCTGGTGAGCCATTGATGCCCAAGGGGACATGATATAGATAGGGGTAGTTTGGATTTACCTCATTCCCCTTTTTTGTCTTGTTGGTGCAGCAACACTTGTTCTTTGAGCTACTCGAATCAGCAACTGGAGGAGGGTTGATCTGATTAGAAGTTGATGGCTTCAACGCATTTCGGAGGAGTGTTCTGGGTGGAGTATTACTCGAAGACGAGGAGGAAACGGTGACAGATGAGGTAGTCGAGGTAGTTGATGACGAAGCAATAAATGGATTAACCTGAGGCCCTGTGATGGGGGATAACGTGAACCCATGCATGATTCTTATGAGCTCAGTCATTGTCCGATCATCCATTACATGTGGGGAGGATGTCCGCAAGCCATACTGTAGCAATATGCTCCATTTCGTTGATGTTGCCCCCTGTAGCTGGAAAGGAGCACTCTTCATTGTTCGGTCCCATCGAGAAAACCTCCCTACTTGATAAACCCTCATCTGCGTTGTGAGAGACATGGATGGTCGAATATACCAGACAGGTATTCCCATATGGAAGAAATCTTGAACAACTGCCGGATCAGTTGTGAATGCCCCTCAAACCTTGAGGACATCATCGTTAAAGAATCGCGCAGATTTCATACGAGGGTAGACCCTGCATGCATAGTGTATGACAGCATCCAGTTCGATCCCAGCTCGTTGCACATCATGAAAGGAGAAAAGAGATGTCCTCCAGCTCTGTTGAACCTGTCGAAGTCGATCTACAGCCACATGCCCTATATTAATAATACAATCTATTGTCGGGCATAGTCTGGTCTCCTCTAGGGATCCGTATTCCTTTCGAGCCTTGATAGCACATAATTCGAGTACTTGCTCGATGCGATCCAATAGATCTATGCGGAATTGTCCTAGGGGCTCACTGAGAGTATTTACACCCGTTGATTCAATAAAGTCAGACTGCTCGAGATTATACCAAAAGATGTTGTCCTACCATCCTTGGTTGTATCCTGGTCGAGTGTGAAGGATATGCATGCATGGTGCATATTTGAAGTGGAGTGCAGCTGTGGCCACCTGGAATACTTGTGCCCCCCCCAAAAGCCATCCTCACACTTTACAATCCCCTCAGTGCTGACAAATGGGAATTCAGGAAGATAGCTACTATTGGGGGTTGTGACAACCAGATCATTATAGCGCATATCTGCTGCCACTCTCGCATCCAGTGTATGAACCGATGTAGCATTATTGTCTGTAATTTAAGTCAACCAGACTGTCATGGTCTAAGGTTATCATGCAATAAATACCAAGGAAATGTGTAACCCGCAATGTAGCCATGTTCATTAATGTGACTCTACAGACCTGAGTATGGCTTGTTCAATACTAACTCTCTCCTCGAGCGACTCCATTAACTCACATGTCTGGACTAAATACTATCTGAAAAGATGAGCTCAGATATGCTGTGTGCAACTGGGAATATCTGAAGACAGAGCACATACCTGATCCACTGAACCTGCGTGGATATTTCGAGTACTAAGATGCACTACAAACATGAGCTACAAAGTCTTGCAATGAATTCTGGACACCTTTCAAGTGAACTATATACACCAATAACTATTGTATCATTATTCCATCTATTTGTCTCAAATATACTGTATGCACACAATGAGCCTAAGGGAAGCAATGGCGGGAAGACACGAGACTACAGCCACAGACCGAAAGGTGATTAGTTCATGTAACCTATGAGCAATTTTACTAAACATACCAATTGAAATAGCTCACTGGCTAATTACAGGATGGCGTCGACAATGTAATGCACAAGTGGGTAGACTACCAACGCAAAATTCTTCAACAAATATGAAGCTGATCAATAGAAAGTATGGGGCTAGACACACATCAGCCAAAACCAAAATTCACCTGGTGGGCTCAATATTGCATCGATAAGTGCACTAAACCGGCACTCGGAACGGACAGCAATATGCAGACCAATCAGTCTGCACACAAAAACAAACCCAGACAGAGACCAAGGCCACCTGTTGAAGTTTGTGCCTGAAAGCAAGCACAAAGCAGGCTTTTCAGGACTTAGACTAGAGGATGGTGAGACAGAGAAAAGCCTCTAAAGATTTGAGGTGCCGATGATTGTGGGCGGTGGTGGGTGGTGCAGAACTTGATGAGTGGCGCTGGCACTTTACTGAATTGGGGAATCACTTGATGAGTGGCACTGAAAATTACTGAATTTAGGAGTCACTTGACCTGCCATCCAATCAGGTATGTGCCAAATCTAAGTGCACAACATTATCTCCTTCCCTGACCATGACCATCTTCCAATCATCTTGTGTATGCTGTGTGCTCCTCTTTCTCTGGCAATCGCTAGTGGAAAGTGCCACCCTCTGCCAGCTTTGTGCTTGCAGTGGGATTGGGTTGAGCACCTGGGCGGCTTGCTCACAATCACTGGCATCGCTGTCCAGGCCCCATCAGGCCCCCCAACTGTCAGGCCGACTACCATGCACAATTAAACAAATGCAGTACTGTGTCCTCCTATCAGGGTGTATACTGCTGATGATCGCCTGCGATCACCCAGTCCCAGTCCTGTGGTGTGTCAACTGCATTCTTTATCTAAAAGTCGCTCACTGATGTCGTCTCCTGCATGCCCCACTTAACAGGAGATGGCCAGTTCTTTGCTAGTGTTTTCATCATTCACTAGTGAGTCGTTCCAGTTGCTATACCACTAAGAAACATCACTAATTGTTCCTCATGTGTACACCATTGTCGCTGTGGTTCATCAATCTGCAGGAGCGTGCACTGTTTTGTTCACCCCATGGGTTTTTGTTTCCCCCCTCTAGTTGTGATCATCGCTTATTCTGGATCAATCATAGTTCGCTAAGCAGGAGCCGAACAAGTGATTGCACTATATGCTTTGTTGGGGAAGCGGCTGCCCTTATTGCGAGCCGTGTAAACAGTCCAGGCAGATAGGTCAGTCTGAGATCCATTGTTTTGTGTATGTTTGTTCTGCACAGCGGATTAGTTGTGTAATATACAAAAAGATCGCTCCAATGGAATCGGAATTTATGTCGGAATACCATTGGAAGGGCCGAATTTGCTTGAGAAATATTGCAACCCCAATTTTATTACAGGTAGGGGGTTCCCTCGGCTCAAAGAAGTTTACACTTTATAAAGACAGACCTCCTTTTTTCATGTCTTTTGTCAGCCCACATTTTAGGAACAGGACTGAGTTATGGTTCGAACACACAGCAGTAAGGACAAAAATTGTTAGATTTGCTCCCTGATTAAGGGTTAGAAACAAGTGATAGCAGATTCACACAATGATACTAGTTAGTTTAGGGCAGGCTTGATACCCCTCACTCGCTAGAGTGTTAGAGCTGATGATGGTGGTAAGAGACAAGAGATGAATTAAATTGCTTTTTACTGCAATTTTACATTGGGCTTTTATACCCTACATGTTGTAGTCTATTTACTATGTTCTGGTCACTTCAGGCAACCCAATTATAGACCCCTATTAGGCTTATCTGCTTCTGTTAGTGTTTAGCCTAGTGAGGCCTTCTTTTTCTGAGCACCACACAGGTGTGTGTGTGTACATAAGGGGCTGTATGCACACACTGTGTGGGGTCTTTCTGACCTTTCCCAGATGGTTGTGTGTGCACATCAGCCACTTGTGTGGACCCACTTGGATGTCCATTTTTCAAGCTGTCACAGGCTGTCAGGGGGACTTTTGTGTGTACACATCCTGGATATTGCCTACATTCTTCCCTGTTTGTATTCTCTCTTTTTCTTGCTATATATATGTATATCATAAGCATGCAGTGTCATGTTTTACTCTGGATTGGAATGGACAGTGCTGGGACCATGTATACAGGCTTTCCTACATACTGCTGCAGTTTTACAATGAATCATGCCTTGGGAGCCTCATGATTCTCAATTGTGCCATGTTGATTTCAATGTACTTTTGGCCACTAGGGGCTGCAAGGGTGTGTTAAGGAAACATGTGACAGGATTCCAGGACAATCAGCATGGGTCCCTGAGAGCCACAGGAATAAGGGAGTCAACAGGGGGAACAACAGATGGCTCACATGGTAATGCCTTAAATGTTCTCCTACCAATGCAGCCATGAGTGGTTCAGTGTGCTTGTAAGAAAATGTTTCAGTGCATTGTGTTGGTCCATCCATGATATTGGTACAATCTGAAAGATCTATCCTTGACACTGACTGAAGAATTCAAGTTGAACACCTGATCTGTTACATTTTCCCTCGCTTTCACTCCTTTCACACTAACCATTCCCCATTCTGCTGCTAAGTATTTCCCCTGCCTCTCTCTCTATCTTCACACTGTAGTACATTCTACTGTGTTTCCACAACAGTCTGCACTGACTGATCCTATTCCCATGATCAATCCTCTCTCCCTCTATGCACTTCCACTATTTTACACAATATTCAATGCAGGCCTATTCCATACCCTACCCTTACCATACCTTTCCATAATATTCTGTAGGCCTATATAAGCATGTACCCTAGGCATACTGTGCCTCACCAAGGACTGTATCATCATACTCATCCTAAATCCAACTCTATCAGAACTTGTGTGCGGAGGACAGGACTTGGAATTGTGTGTACACAGGTGCGTGTACACAGGTGTCAAGTGTGGGCACACAGTATTATGTGTACACACATGAAACTACAGTGTGCCCACACATGCAAGTGTATATACACATTTGCATGTACACATGGCAATTGTGTGCACACACTGGCACAACTACAGTGTTAAAACAGAGGCAGATGTCATGCTTGCATTGCTAAGATGGAGACCAAACCGAGAGCAAATCAGTGCCCCAGAAGACCAGAGCTATTGTCGGTCTTGCGCTTGCCTACATTGGCCTTCAACATGTTATGTGCCCAGCCTGCTTTTGCCTCTCAACAGAGGCCGCATATGGAGGCTTCATTTCTCAATCATCCTTGCAGCTCGCTTGGACTTACTATGTGTAAATTTCAATGGTAGGACTGCATGTACAATACAGTAGACACCAATAGAGTGTAATGCTATGAAAAGTATGGTTCATGATGATGGGTCTTGCACTGTTGCACGCTCATGCATCTGACACAACATTCTATAGGGATATAGTAAATACAATATAGGCTGGGGATCACACACCCATAACTATGTAATTATAGTGTACAAACTATGGAAATATACACATATGCACTCAGACTTATAAGCCTTTATCAACCAGAGTAAAACTCTGTCATTAATAATTGTCACCAAAGTCCGAGTCTGGTGACAAAGTTTCTTCCATCACTGTTCTCAAGTACAGCAGATGGCTCCTATCCCTTCAGTGCGCCACCGGATTGTGACTGCCAGACCTAGACTCAGATCCTTCAGTGAGAGTTGGGTTCTGGCTGTTAGATGAGTGAAAAACCTTCTGCCTTTTACTTGGGTGATGCAGGGCACATTGCTGATGTGACAAGGATTGGACATGAGCCAATTGAGGCACTGAAGTGGAAGGGTGCCGACCTACTTTATGGCCTGCATTGCCGGCTGAACCCTCATGGTGCAAGGGTCGCATATGATCTTGGGCCATTCCCAAGTCATAGGACCAGTAGGTAGGGGAAGAACCATGCATGGATGAGCATTCCGTCACATGGCGCATGGCATGCCGCTGCCGTGATGGAGGGGAGAATCCCTCATCATCGTCGGACAGTGGTGTCCGGTTCCGATCACGGGAGCCTGCCTTGTACATTCCTCCGGGACCCTTAATCTTTGACTGTCCAGCAAGTGAGTGGGACATTGCACTTGAGAAGAATGAGATCCAGGATCCCTATGGGGCTTTGTGGCTACCACAGCACCCCACTGTCCTGCCCCATGGATTGAGGTTAGATCCCAAGAGCGACTTCTACGGGCACGTTGGTGAATCCCCACCCTAGGCTTGTTAGACAAACCGTTTGCGTGAGCGCCAGGGTCTTCGCTGAGCTGGCGCTGAGGATGAGGAATTTGGGATCGGAATGAATTTGACACTTGTTCCCACTTTGACTGAAGGTTGTTGTCATCATAGTCATAGTTGGTATTGGCGTCATAATCCATATATTTATTGTCATCACCATCACCATCGTTGCTGCTGCCACTGCTGCCATTACCACCATTGTCACCGCTACCATCATTGTCATGGCCTTCACTGTCATCACCATCATCCCCATCATCACAGTGGGCATTGTTAAGCTCAACGGTTACGCGATGATTGACGTCAGGGCTTCCTGATCGTCGGAACTGATGGTATGGCAACAGGGCTTCCTAGATGTCGTAAGTCGAGGGGGATCATCGGCGGGCTTCCTGATCGATGATGTGGATGCGGTATGCTTCTGAGAACGAGTCGGGTTACGACGAAGCGACTAATGGCCAGAGGGCACACAGGGAACTTGGTGGTAGCAGATAATGGGCTTGTATGAACAAAGAGCACAAGCTTAGGGCTTGTGCTACTGAAGTTACATGCTTATATGCTACTCTATGTGTTTGCTACTGTAGTGACTTGGTTAGGTGTGTTTACCAGACTTATGGAAGGTCATGGAAACTCAAGGAATGCCTTGGTAATACAAGTACGGTGATCAGTAAGCAAAGCACGTCATGATGGTGCAATAAGGCGTCATCATGGCGTCTTATGGCGTAAGGCAAATAAGGATGAGTAAGGCAGAGAAATGGGGGAGTTGCGCTGACTGGTGATGACGAAGGGGAAGTGGGTCAGCGCAGTAGAGGAAAGTAACGGAAAATTGTAACAGGCATGGCCTTCCCTTTCAAGGACAACTTGATATTTGATGGATTTGGAAAGCGGGACAAGCATTTTTCCCAACCTGCTGACCACAATAGGGAAGTTCTTGAGATCACCAATGGAACTCTTTTTGTACACTGACAAAAGGCATCTGTTTTAGATAGTGATGGAGTAAAGGGGATTATGACTCATGTGCTTTCCAGTCAACAATGCGAGGAACTTGTAAGTCACTGTAATCTCCATTCCCAGTTTTAATCCGCATGTTATTGGCAGCAAGTAGATCAGTCTTATATGGTAGATAAATCTTCTTTGTGAATGATCTTGACCATTCAACATTGGCCGTGAAAGGGTAGGTGTCCGGCCAGACAAGCTGTAGTTTGAACTTCCACAAGAAATCGACGAAGTGGGACCACAGGACTTTAAATGTTTCATAACTTAGATCGAAGTCTTCCCCCTTGTGATTAAGTAGCGCCATCACTACAACTGACTTAGTGTTATAAGACAATACAATATGGAAAGAATAGGAAATAGCACACCTATTTCATAGCAAATATGAATGCGATGAAGGCGCTGGACATAATCCCTTTCCTTTCCTTTGTCCTTCTCAGTGGGCCTTGGCAATGGCGGCCAATGGAAAGCTGTTGTCCCGGCAATCTCATCCCATGACATGCTGATATAAGGAAAAAATGCATCAACAATAGCCTCTCCGGACAAAACATTGGATGAACCGAAGAACAGCCGAAAACTTATCTATGATGTCCCAAATTATGATTCCTTTCTTGATCAACGCATGAGTGATAGAGGCGGAGGAACAGAACGTCCAATTGACATCTCGAGCCTGGTCATGTACAAGGTTACAATTGACAATGCCCATGATGTCTAGACCGATGCGCTCCCCTTCGATGCACTAAATGGAGATTTAACATATGTATTATTAGCTTTTTCCCACATGCATAGACAGAGTAAGGGAAGGCTCACAAGAGCATCAAGCTTATCCTGAAATGGCTTGTACATTCTGGGCAGGTCTTCAGTCTGTTCTAAGGTAGCCCAGGTAGACTTTTCAAGGTATTCAAACTGCACTTTGAATGCCTCTTGACGGGCTTCAGAACTGTTTCATATATCCTCTGGAATACTGTTGAGAATGATATTATATTCATGGAGTTGGGTGGCTTGGAGCTTGCTCATCGATGCTTAAGGAAGATCAGCATCGACACATGAGGTAGTATGAGACAGGACAACTCACAAATATCAGGGAAAGCCTTTCTACCTTCTTTGGCGAACCAGCTTCCAAATGTGTTCCAGGAATTTCCTATATGTATACCCTTTGGCTTGTACACCCAATCCAATCCAAGATATTTGTCTACATGCTTCTTCTGCACCTCAGCAGTGCATGCAATATTGTCAACCTCATCAAATAATTTTTTAAGCACTGTGTCAGCCGCCACTTTGACAGCATTGGGCAGTGGACCGCATTTCTTACTTTGGGGAACATCATCAGGAGACAGGTCTCCATCATCATTGGGGGGGCCGTCAGGATGAGGAGACTCTCGGAGAAGGGGCCTGGCTTTCGGCTTCTTCGCTGATTTTCTTGATGCTTTCTTCCCTGAGTGGCTATGAACCTCCTCTTCTGGCACAGCATCCTGTAGATAGAAGTCATTGTCCTCCTCACCTTCGTCTGAAGTCGAGGGCTCCACTGTCTGACCATGAGCGATCCTGGATTCTTGGGTCTTCCTCTTCTTCTCTTGGATCTCCCCAAAGTCATCATCTGATTTGCTACACAAGTCCTTGTCATATAAATCCGACAGATTTGCAACAATTCGGGGACCAGACTTTGTCCTCTTGCTACTGGTTCTGGCACCTGGGAACATGTGTGAGTCATGCAAGTCGCTAGGTAGATGTCCAAGCCCCAATTCCTTATTGTTCCCAGAATCTATGTAATCAAAAGCGCTGCCGAATCCATCAAATTCTTCATATTCGTTGTAGTCGTTGATCCTGTCCTCAACACCACCGCTGCTTTCATCGCCCTGAATGCCGCTTCAGTTGTGCATTATGACATTAGTGTCACAGCCTTTTCTGATATTTGCTGTACTGTCGCTTTTGCTATCGTTTAAGCTCTGCTGAAGGGCCACGGCTTGCTCAGCAAACACTCATTGCCTTAATATCTCTCGAGATGCTGACAGTTGTTCATTCTCTTTCCCCTTCCCTTTCTTGTCTTTTCGGGTTCTTTTGGTCATGGGAGGAGACTGAAAAGAGACGGGAGACAGTCGAAAACTGGAGGGGGGTGAACTGGGGACAACTGGAGACAACTGGAGGGGGACCAACTGAGAAAAGACCGGTGACCAGGGGGGGACTGACTGATGGAAAACCAACAGAGGGGGGACCAGCGACTGAGGGGGGACCGACAACCGAGGGGGGACCAGCAGCTGAGGGGGGACCAGCAACTGAGGGGGGACCATCTGGGGGATCAACTGTGGGAGGACTGGTTGAAAACTCGTCGACTGAGGGGGAACTGACCGAGGGGGAGCCGACTGGGAAGATAGCAACTTGGGGGGGGCCAACTGGGTAGAGACTGAATTAGGGGGGGCCAATTGAGGAGGGACTACCTCAGGGGGGGCCGACTGGGAGGACACTACCTTAGGGTGGGCTGACTGGGAGGATACCAACTTGGGGGGGGGCCGAGTGAGTGGAGACCAAATTAAGGGGGGACAACTGAGGGGGAGCCAACTGGGGGGGATTAGGGCCAACTGAGGGGGGGGCAATTGTAGGTGTGTCACAAATTGCGAAACCTGACCTGAGACGCACACACTTCCATCAAGACTAGCATTCTGCGAAATTGAATGATCATCTTGAGGATCTACATTTCTTCTGTACACTGGCCTGGGTCTAGGATTCTTCCCTGCCATTGCAGTAGAGACCGACAAATTCTGCAAAAAGTCAGAATGGCTTCAACCTTTAGGGAGATATGGCCTCATATGAACAGTTTCCTTGGCATTTCCGTGCTGGGAAACAACTTGCACAACCTCAGGATTGAGAGTCTTAGGTATTTCTTTAGAAAGAAAGAGAGAGAAAAACAGTAATAAACACACCACTCTTCCTTCATCGGTTTGATCATAACCCATCTCGTGTCCCCCCCCAGAGCATTCCGACATTACTGTAAGGCCAGCTTGCGACTGTGAGTCTTGTTCATTTGCATTTGCAGCAACGACTGGTTTCTATTTGTAACCAGTTGGAAAAGGGAAGCATAATTCGCAGTACAACTTACCTTGGGTCGGCCCCTTGGTCTCTTATTATCCTGTGGCTGTATAGGGAAAGGCCCTGCCGCATCTAGGAAACTGTGCATTAGAGTCTGCATAGACAATTGCAGTCATATGTTTAAGGCTTACCCCTGTTGTGCCCTTGACTATGAGTTTGAACCATGAGTCCTTTCGACCAGAATGATAAGATGTCAAGACAAAGGTGGGGGTACACTGGTTTGCTTTAGGGCGATATTATGGGGTGAAGAAGATGTAGGTCACTTAAGTATTCTTGGGTATTTTTTTTTGCCAGAGAGGAACTGAAGCCTGACAATTCCAGAAGTGTTTCAGAGGACATTCAACATGCATAACAAGCAGCAAAAAATCTATTTTTAGCCATAAAACGAAATATTACTATAAAACTACTCCAATAAATATATCTCACCTGTGTTCAACTGCCACCAGCAAATGATCTTAGATCGAATCGCTTCTTGTGTGCACATAGGGATGCGAGGAGACACGATTGCATGCAGCTGTCCATTTTTGAAAGCAGGTAACTGGGAGGACCGGGACCCCAATGAATTCTCGCACAAACTCATGTAAACATGATGGTGTTGGTGAATAATAACTCAGCACCGGCAGACGTAAACTTCACTATCAAGAAAGAAATATGTGTTTCTACTGACATACTGGTGGTATTGCAAGGGTCTCTTCGACCCGACCAACCTGTTACAATTTTTCCCTTACCTTCCTATATTTGCGCTGACTCACTTCCTCTTCATCATCATCAGTCAGCGCAACTCCCCATCTCTCTGCCTTACTCATCCTTATTTCGCATTGTGCCATAAGACGCCATGATGACGCCTTACTGCACCATCATGACGTGCTTTGCTTACTGATCACCGTACTTGTATTACCAAGGCCTTTCTTGGGTTTCCATGACCTTCCATAGTCTGGTAAACACACCTAACCAAGTCGCTACAGTAGCAAACACATAGAGTAGCATATAAGCGTGTAACTTCAGTAGCACAAGCCCTAAGCTTGTGCTCTTTGTTCATACAAGCCCATCATCTGCTACCACCAGTCTACTGTGTGCCACTTGGCCATTAGTCGCTTTGTCGTAACCCGACTCGCTATAAGAAGCCCACCACGTCACATCGCCAATCAGGAAGCCCCATCGATGATCCCCCTCAACTTACGACATCTAGGAAGCCCCATTGCCGTACCATCAGTTCTGATGATCAGGAAGCCCCAACGTCGATCACCACGTAACCGTTGAGCTTAACACAACCTGTGGAGAGAATTAGCAAGCGGAATGGTAAGAGTAGAAGCTTACATAGGTCATGAAATGAGCAAACTATACCCAAAAGCCTCAACCTCACTTAGCGCATGAATTGTCAGCCACTGTCAAGTGAACCGGTGGTAAAACGGGTTAGAGTATCAGGCACTAAGCACAACTAACAAGATTACCAAACATACCCTTGAGCTCGCTACCACACCAAAAAAGAGGGAAACAAGGCCCCAAAGTACGCAAGAGATCCACATCCCTTGTTAGAAGTCGCGCCGACTGGACATTTCACCGATATTTCACGAGGGGCCAATGGGGCCCGAACAGCTAGCATGCACTGGCAAGTGCCATCCAGGCGCTCAACCCAATCCCATCACAAGCGATAAGCTAGAAATGGGTGGGCACACCTGCATGCATTTGCAAGAGGGTGTGAAGCATGAATGGGGAGGATGAGTGGGAGGAAGGAGATGGCGACGATGATGAACAATGATGAAACATTGATGTCAACTTACATGATGTAATAGCTGTGACTCATGATTTCTCTTTGTGCTGAATTGGGCAACATGCCAATGCAGAAGCACATGCCAATTTCCTAAATCACCCACTGTCACCCACTACCTCATCCATCCCCAGCTCATACCCCTTTTCTCTCCGGCAGTTGGTTGTGTCGACCCTGCCATCTCGCCCCCCATCTATCGGCCCCCGTCCCTGTTGCGCTCAAGACCATGGATAAAGTCCTAATCAGCCTGCTTCTTGCTAGCTGATGGGCATAAGCATTGAAGGGAAACAACTGTTTCCCATCTGCATTTATTTTGCGCAGGGCCAATAGGCCTCAGCATGTTGCTAGTTTTCCAGAGTGCCACGGACATGCACTCATCGACATTCATTTTCTGGAGGCCCTCGTCTAGGATTCATATGTGTATGTCAATTTTCGCCCTTTGAATCACTTGTTCATATAACTTTTCAGTTTGGTATGCATGAAAGCTTTTGTTATACACAGGTTCAGCAATAATGTAAGTGAACATTCATTTGATGTTAAACAGCAGTATGTCATTAAATGAGCTCATGTTCTTCATGCATCAGTAGCAGTTTTCTTTCTCGTTTGACTACTTGTATTTACCTGATTTGTCTGGTTGACTGCGTGTACATGCTATATACTTGAATTAATTCCAGAAGCACAATCCAAGCACTCCAAATTATATCTCCAGGGAAATTTCAGTCCATCATTGTTTCGAAGGTTTGAAGTGTCCCATCGCATTCTGAGTCTGGTAGGCCCTATATCACAACTGAGGGATACACATATGTGTCATATTGAGTTCACAACTTACTTTCCAGACTGCTTCTTGTTCGTTTGTTTGTGCATTCCGCTTCATCCAATTTTTTTCTTTGTTTGACCCATGAGTTTCATATAATCTGCCCACTTTGCATGTAATGCTAAGTCTCACATGGTATCAGTCATTTATAAATTGAACAATCTTATGTCTTCACTGCAAGTGACACATATTCTGGGTAAATGCCCTACAAGTCTCGGTTGCGACCTAGAGTCTGATTTGGTTTGTAGATGGTACAGTTGCAGTACGTGCACTAGATGTGAAACTAGTTGCAAATTTGTTCTATTGCAATATGGTCATTTCTGTTAAGCTCAACGGTTACTCAATGATCAACGTTGGGGCTTCCTGATCATCGGGGCTGGTAGTACGGCAACGGGGCTTCCTAGATGTCGTAACTCGAAGGTGATCGTTGATGGGGCTTCCTGATCGGCAAAGTGATGTGATAGGCTTCTTTTAGCAGAGTCGGGTTATGACAAAGCGACTAGTGGCACAGCGTCACACAGTAGGCTGGTGAGGAGCAGATAATGGGCTTGTATGAACAAAGAGCACAAGCTTAGGACTTGTGCTACCAAAGTTACATGCTTATATGCTACTCTATGTGTTTGCTACTGTAGGGTTGTGTGTAGGTTTGTTTACATGGCTATGGAAGGTCATGGAAACCCAAGGAAGGTCTTGGTAATACACGTTGAGGTATCAGTAAGCAAAGCACGTCATGATGGTGCGATATGGTGTCATCATGGCATCTTATGGTGCAAGGGGAATAAGGATGAGTAAGGGAGAGAAATGGGGGAGTTGCGCTGACTGATGATGATGAAGAGGAAGTGAGTCAGTGCAATAAGGGGAAAGTAAAGGAAAATTGTAACAATTTCAATGCCCAACACTAGCTATATTCCTGAGTTCCCCTTCGTCGATAATAATGGTATTACAAAGTGCAAAGATGGGCTCTGGGGGGGTCACAAATATTCCAGATGGCCACAGCTCCACTCGGTGGCAAATATACACCATGCATGTATATCCTTCAGTTTCGATTGCAACAGATGTAACGATGATAAGGACCACATCCTGTGGTATGACCTCCAAAAATCGGACTTTACTCTATCTTCTGGATTTAATAACCTTGGTGAGCAACTGGGTCAGTTGTGAATGGAATTTTTAGACAGACTCGAGCAAGTGCTCGAGCTTTGTGGGATAAAAGCACAGAAGGAATATGGTGCTCTCAAGGAGACGAAGCTGCGACTGACAGTCAATATTGTTATAAGCATTGGTTGTGCTGCTATCAAATGTCTTTGCCAATTACGACAGAGCTGGACTGCCTCGCTTTTTTGCTTCTGTGACATCCAATGGGCCGGTATTGAGCTCGACACCATCATTTGATATTGCAAGAAAGATCTACCCACATATACAATCTACACGCTATTTCAATGACAGCATACTAGGCATTCAAGGGGTATTTACTACTGAACCGGCAATCATGCAGGATTTTTTCCGCCTGGGGATACCTGTCTGGTATATAAGACCAGCTGCTTCCATTACTTCAGAGACGAAGATATTCCAGGTTGTGCAGTTTTTGAAATGGGATCAAATCATGAAGAGCATGCCCTACTGTATACCTGGGACATCAACGTGGTGGAGAATTTCACTGAAATATGACTTGTGCTCATCCTCTTCTCAAGTCATGGACAATCACACAATGACAGAGCTTATCAATGTCATCCATGGCAAGGTACAAACGGCTGGTGGAGGACCTCAGGTTATCCCTGTGTTAAGCTCAACGGTTACGCGGTGATCAACGTCGGGGCTTCCTGATTGTCAAGTCTGATGGTACGACAACGGGGCTTCCTAGATGTCGTAAGTCGAAGGTGATCGTCGTCGGGGCTTCCTGATCGACGATGTGGACGCAGTAGGGTTCTTATAGTAAGTCGGGTTACAATGAAGTGGCGAGTGGCACGCTGGTGCACAGTAGACTGGTGGTAGCAGATAATGGGCTTGTATGAACAAAGAGCACAAGCTTAGGGCTTGTGCTACTGAAGTTACATGCTTATATGCTATTCTATGTGTTTGCTACTGTAGGGTTGTGTATTAGTATGTTTACATGGCTATGGAAGGTCATGGAACACTCAAGGAATGTCTTGGTAATACAATTGAAGGTATCAGTAAGCAAAGCATGTCATGATGGTGTATTAAGGCATCATCATGGCATCTTATGGTGCAAGGCGAATAAGGATGAGTAAGGCAGAGAAATGGGGGAGTTGCGCTGACTGATGATGACAAAGAGGAAGTGAGTCAGTGTAGTTAAGGGAAAGTAAAGGAAAATTGTAACACCCTGCCTCAGGTATACCACCATCGCCTTCCACATCCATGCAGCCAGTGAGTACCGTATCGGTTTCTACTCCACCTACTGGGATTGTATGCGTTCTGAGCTCAACCAACTCGGGGACAAAACATCATCGTGATGCGAAGAAAGGGAATGAGGCGAATCCCAACTTCACTCGTCAATTTCATGTCCCCTTGGGTGTCAATGGCACACCTGATCTCCCTGCATTCCACCCTCTGGTATGGGCCATGCTGGAAAGGGCATCACCTGTCAAGGTGATTCTGAACTCTGCTGCACTATATCCCCTCCCCCCTCCCTATGTACTTGTCCATACAGATGCCGAAAAAAATGTGAGGCACTATCTAAACTATGTGCACATCCTCTGTGCCCTTAGACACTTGCTTGTAAATGGTGGGACCTTTGATAAGTCGATCTGGCGCAAACCACAGGCATGGCAGTCAATAGTTCACAGGAATTATGACAGAGGCTCACCGCTCATACCCAACACGGTTTCCCCCTTTGTTGAAAATATTTACCAAACCCTGCCACAATCTGCATCTTCTTTGTCAGCACCAGCAAAAAACTACAGTGGCGATGATTGATGGTCCTCGAAGAAACGGAAGCTTGCAGAGACAGTAGCCATGAAAGCGACCTTTGGCACAGAGTGGTCATTTTCCTCCTTCACATCAGATGTGCGGACCGAGTGGTGTGGTCAGCCTGTTTCCATTGATCATGTCAACATGGACAAAATTTTTCAATCAGAGGTTCAATGGGAGCTGCAGGAAATGGTTTTCTGCACCGAGCTTTGGGCACTAGATCAAAGACTACTGCCACATGAATTTATGCAAGTTGACAAAGTTTCTGCCCATATTGCCCAGCTCAGCAGAATATACCTCAGAGTGCTGGATGCCAGGTCCACGTTTCTCCCCGATTTATTGCGCCCCATAATCGAATATTGGGGTACATGCTTAAATCACAATTCCCTTCGATCGATGAGGGAGGTTTTCAGGAGATGGCCTAACTGTCCCCAAAGGCTGAAGCTACAGGGAGACGTAGACAAACGAGATTTTCCAATGATGATAGACTTCTATGTTACCACATTTGTGAACGCTTTCAACAGGATTCCTACTATACATTGTAATACTTCCACCACTTTATTATGATAGATGTGAATATTTTTGTTACCCTAACCTCTATTCTAATTAATACAAGTTTTTTGCCTTTGGTGATGACATTTTATTCTACCCGGGACAGCCTGAATAGCCATTGGGGTTCACTGGATGCTAACTTAAAACGTCCATCTGAATTTTAGGTTCCTCCCACCACCGGACAATCAGACCCCAATATCCAAATGGTGCGTGCGGCATGGTGTACTGAATCTTCCGATACTCGCTGATGTTTGCTTTACTTGTCAACAGCTTGGAGGCGAGAAAAATTTGGTACTGGGCTGCTGTCGCCAGAGAATCAGGATCTGGGCCAGTCCGAAAAGTCGAGGTGGAGTGGACCATGCTTACCTGTCAGTATTTGCAACCCCATATGTGTATTACTGTGGTCTGCAGAGGATCATCTACCTTTCTATCCCCTTCATTACAGTGTCCTGCAGAACTAAACTTGCAGTATGCAGATAATGGCATATAAAAGATGAGAAGCAATCACTTGCTTCTCATCTTCAGGTGTGGGCCAGTCAAGCTTGTCCCCAATGAAGCCGGGTGGTCTACCTCTACATTTTGTTCCCTTCAACAAGCCTCTTACACAGCCCCAGGGCCTTCACTTTCAACAAACAGATCCATCCCCTCACACTCCATCATCAAAGACACAGCTTGAAATGACATACAATCGAGACAATACTGTTGATAACCCTTGCAATCTTGATGATTCCTGTTAAGCTCAACGGTTACGCGGTGATCAACGTCGGGGCTTCCTGATCGTCAGAACTGATGGTACGGCAACGGGGCTTCCTAGATGTCGTAAGTCGAGGATGATCATCGATGGGGCTTCTTGATCGGCGATGTGGACGCGGGTGGCTTCCTGGTGATGGGTCAGGTTACGACGAAGCGACTAATGGCCAAGCAGCATACAGTAGACTGGTGGTAGCAGATAATGGGCTTGTATGAACAAAGAGCACAAGCTTAGGGCTTGTGCTACTGAAGTTACATGCTTATATGCTATTCTATGTGTTTGCTACTGTAGCGACTTGGTTAGGTGTGTTTTACCAGACTATGGAAGGTCATGGAAACTCAAGGAACGCCTTGGTAATACAAGTATGGTGATCAGTAAGCAAAGCATGTCATGATGGTGCAATAAGGCGTCATCATGGCGTCTTATGGTGTAAGGCGAATAAGGATGAGTAAGGCAGAGAAATGGGGGAGTTGTGCTGACTGATGATGATGAAGGTGAAGTGAGTCAGCACAGTAAGAGAGAGATAAAGGAAAATTGTAACAATTCCCCTACTGTCTTCTATGGTCCATCCTTCAGAACCTCTCGGTGGCACACTGTGGATCCTGCCCTATCTAAAGCCAAGCAAAAGAGAACTAGACAATGGGAGCATTGGAAGGAGGACATTATTCCTTTGTTGATAAAGCCATATCTCAAAGTCCTTCATCACTCGGAGTCCCTCAGGTTCCCTGTAGAGCCGCTGCCATCTTGCACATGTACTTGTGGAGGAGTGCAAACCCATTTAAAGGTTCTATGCATGTATTTTACCTGTGAGCCGTGCCGACATTCCTCTACTAATTTTCACTCTGTGACTGAAACAAATATGCAACAGATACATCTGTAGAAAGGATTAATATATGTCCTTGTCGCCCAGCCCCTCTTCAACTCCTTAAACTTGGGCCATTTGCATCTGCGCCATGCCTTCCTACTCTGGCCATTGATTTAAACTTGCTCGAGTTTGTCTCTGAGCTCTTCTTATGAATCCCACCAAATAGGTCCGCCATGTGCTCGGCCCTGCAGGCATTCCTCTATACTAGAGGTTTCGCCTTTGATGGCGAGGTAGCTTATTCATTCCTTTCTCTCCCAAGACCCTACTGACATTTCAAAATTAGGACAGTCTGAGGCGCAGATTTTCTAACGCCCTACAGTGGTTCAGCGCGCTGTGTGATGCGACAAGGGAATACATTAACCGAGTCGTTTTGAGTCCATGTGAACTTGTTGACGACCATCTAAACAATGGAAATATTGGGGGAATATTTCCATCTTCAGGATGCATGAGCATGGATTCTAGTCCTAGCTCACCATGCAAGTGACGACTTTCAACTTTGGTAGAACACAAACAAGCTCAGATGCAATTAAATGGTGAGAAAGTCTTGTTCACATACATATACATCAAATAATGGTGTAACCCCCAGACAATCAAGGTGGCATACATGCATCCGATGGTAAGTCCTATACTCGGTCCTTTTCTGTGGTGAAATTTATCATTCTTGCAGATGGCAATGGTCATTTCATACCAAATGGACAAGTCAAGAACTATTTTATGGAAAATGAAGGTTTGTGACTCCCACTTTTCATGTGGCCAGCTACCTACTTATTCTGATAATAGAAAATGAACTTGAGGAAGGAGATGGTTACACCTCTCTCTATCTCCAAGAGCGTTGTCCATGCTGCTTTGGTGGACAACTTCTCAGGACTGAGTCTTCTGCCCCGTAAGTCTAATATGTCCCAAGCATGTATATTCTGCTGACATCACACTTCACAGTGCCAATATAATGGTATGCCTTGACACATGTTTTCAACAAAAGCGTGGGCAGGGAAATTATGATCCTCCGCATCGGCATCCCTCAACCGTTTTTGTGCTGGAATTTGAGGTCAATGAAATGGAGACAATGGTTGAAAATGTGCGAAAACCTCGCCCATGCTTACAACCTAACTCCCGCAAGCGTCTTGCTGATAACGACAGTGATGATGACGGAGATTTTGTCTTGGAAGGTATGCGTGTGTCGGAAAAGGTCCTAAATGGCTGTGGAGAATCTTTCAAGGCAGCTGATGACAAGAGACAAAAGGCTAGCACTCGTTTTTTCTCTGACACAGGCCTCATGGCTTTACTCTGCTGCCATGATCAAGTTCTTTGGCTCACAAATATGTCTTCTGCCAGCAAAAAGCAGCACTATGCTCTTGCACTGCTTACGAAGCTCTTCCAACACCTTCCAGCACATGCTACTGTTGGTGTTCTGTATGATATTGGCTGCCAGCTGCATCACAGCATTGTAAAATGGGGATTCCTTAGTGATGTGGCATTGCGGATTGTTTTCGCTGTCTCCGTTTTCCACGCTTTTTGTCACCAATGGGCGTGTCAGATTGTCTATCACCCCCAGAAGTGTGAAGGCTTTGGTCTCACTGATGGGGAAGGCTGTGAACATTTTTGGAGCTCCATAAAACATCTCATTCCCTCAATGTGCATCACAGGGGTAAGCTGTTTAATATGATGCCAATAACTTACATATGCTAATCTATTCCTTATTTCAGTATTAGTATCACCTTCGTCTTTATACACTCGATATGCAGGTCCAACATCTAACCCGCAATAACATATTAAAGTTGGGTGACTGGATAGCTAGATGAACATTGTGCACTTACAAGCATATGAATGATGCTCAAAGGGCTTTATGCAACTGTAACATTCCCAAAGAGGACCTTGAAGCGGAATGGAGAAAGCAGCTTGAGGCTCAGACAAAACCTTTACTGCATACGTGCAATGTATCTTGTACCACTGACCATCCTGTCTTACTGCGCAACTCATCTAGGTCAAAGCAAGTCAGCTGCATGTAATGCTGTTGAAGGCATTGCCGGACTTCAAGTGTGCTTGGAGGACCTGGATCACTGAATAAAACTCCTAAATACACAAATTGTGGATCCAAATGCTGGTGATTTTACCATCATTGATGCACAACTTATGCAAGCTATTTCCTCCAAGTCAAAACTTTCTGTTGAAATCAATAAGAGGTTCGCATATTCTCCATTTTTCTCAGTAGTGCTACTTATGTGAGCCTAAGAGCTCGCGCTTTAGGGGTCGGTGATCACAAGTGTCTGACGAATCTGAAAAACAGCTTGTTTGTCAATCAGCGAGTGAATGCTCGAGCTCTCAAGCAGCAGCTGCACACCAAACTTCAATCGCAAAAGTTTGAATTTCAGAATATTGAACATCCATACCAATCCCATGCCTCTCAATCACAGGTGAATGGTAAGCATGTCAGCAGCCACAGTGCCCTGGAATATTCTAATTATCACACAGATAAGAAAAAAATGGACCTTATCGACTCTCAGATGAAGCGGCATGACCCAAGCATAGTTCAGCTTGCCACTAAGTACAATAAACTTTGTGCAAGTATGCAAAAGTTGGTAAGGGAATGCAAGGCACCCATGGGTGCTGTGTGTCCTGATCCCATTGAAATAAAAGGCCTTTTCAACATGGACATAGACAACATTGTCTGGAGCGATTTGGGTTTGTATGATGACATGGATGGTGACATCCCTTGATGGCTTGGTGATGAGAACGTGTGAAAGGGGATTTCTGCTTTTCTTGATCTGTGGTGTCAGGAGGAAATCAAATGTATCAAAATGGAGAGGGCTGCCATGCAAGAGTGGTTCACTCGCAAATGGGCCCAATTGGCAGTCACCAAGTCCCTCTGTGCATTTTAACTTTTTATTGATGGTCATTAAATGTGGTCTCACTAATCTTTTGTTTTGTTTTTAGCAACAGATGCCACCATCCATTATGCTATTTATTGTCGCCAACAGCACTTTCTTCATATCCTCAGGGAGTGGTGCTGCCGCCTTGAAACACTTCCCCTTGATGTTCTGCCTACAGTGGCCCCTTGGGGCCCGACAATGTACGACATTGAATCCTTCCAGCTCCTTCAAAGCGAAATGGTTGGGAAAGGCGAAAGCCTCTCATTTGAATCCTCAATATCTTCTGACAATGAATCCCAGATGTTTCGCAATATAAATGCTGATAATGGTAGTATACATTCCAACAATTTTGATGAGTTATCTAATGATCAATTTTCTACTAACAGGTGCGATGTCGATAGCAAAGACTTGCAGATGATGGAGGCTATGGAGGAAATACATGCCCTTGAATTTGATTTAACTAATATGAGTGTACATAATGATCGTTTGGAGTCCGAGTCGGAGTTGCTTCTCCCTTTTGTATTATCTTCACCTCAGAAAAAGATGCGGCTTATCTAGTTTTATAATATACCATTCCTCCCCTGTTTTCTTGCTCCAAGTCATCCCTTTAGTAGTTCGATCATCTCAGTGCACTCTGTGAAGGTCTGCATCAAAACTCACCCAACATGTGCTGAATTCTCCTCTAGACCATGGATTTTGTCCAGATTGATGCCCTACCTGCTGTGTGTGTGCACAGTGGAAAATCTCTTAGCTGTGTGTACACACATATTGTATATCTTTCCCATGTGTATGCACTGCATTCTAGTTTTGTGTATGCGACTGTGTGCTTACAGCATGTGGTCACAGTGTGAGCACACACTGCATGTGTACAGTACTTACTGTGTATACACACCATGCTCCTGTGTGGCACCGTGTGTGCACACACTGTGTGTGAGTAATAGGGTTGTGTACACACACCATTGTTGTGATTTACTTGTGTGTTCACAGCAAGCACAATGTGTGGGAACAATACAACTGTGTACACACGCCACACCATTGGCACAACAGTGTGTATACACATCACTTGGTTTGTGTGTACACATACATCCACTGTGTGTTCACAGCACACACAATGTGTGGACACAGTGTGTGAGCAATAGGACTGTGTCCACACAGAATAAGTCACTGTGTGGGCACAGTGTGTGGAATAATAGGACTGTGTACACACAATAAAATCACTGTGTACACACAGTGCATTCAATGTGTGCCCACACAATAAATTCACTGTGCACACATGGTGTTCTTGATGTGTGCCCACACAATATGTCACCCACAGATACTACCCATGGTAAGGGTTGGCATGGGCACAGGTAATGCCACAGGTGTACCCATGGGATGCCCTAAGTTGGCATGTGGTTTCAGTTTATGACAGAAAGAAGACAAAGGAGAAAGGTGCATTTGTCACTGTCAGATATATTAGGATAACAAGGAAAGTGCAGAATCCAGATAGGGATACATGGAGGAAATGCAAGTAGTTCTGTATGGCAAGTATGTGAGTGAGTATATGTTGGCATGACCTTTGGCCCTGTAAATGCATTGGTTGTAAAGATTTGAGATATTATTTTTGAATAGTGAGTTGGGCACATGGGTTGGTTTATGCCAATTACAGTGTCTCATTCTTTTTATTACTACATCCATTTGCTAGTTTTTTTGTAACTAAAATATGAGAACAATACTCAAATTAGGGGATGGGTGCACCTGTGGTCTGACACACCACCTTACATGTGGGTAATGTGCTTATCAAAGACCCTACCTACACTTAACATTAACCTACAGTACCCATGGGATGACATACATGTCACCCACAGATACAGGTCTACCCATGGTGAGTGTTGGCATGGGCGCAGGTAAGGCAATGGGTGCACCCATGGGATGCCCTAAAGCAGTACACTAGTCTGGCAGGCTTGCAGCCTGAGCACACACTCTCATAGGATGTAAGTTGCCACTTCACTAGTGGGAGCATTTAGTGGACAAAAAATGGGAGAACTACAGGATGTGTACACACAAAAGTCCCCCTGACAGCCTGTGACAGCTTGAAAAATGGACATCCAAGTGGGTCCACACAAGCGGCTGATGTGCACACACAACCATCTGGGAAAGGTCAGAAAGAACCCACACAGTGTGCACAGACACCCCCTTATGTACGCACACACACCTGTGTGGTGCTCAGAAAAAGAAGGCCTCACTAGGCTAAACACTAACAGAAGTAGATAAGCCTAATAGGGGTCTATAAAAGGGTTGCCTGAAGTGTTCTGGTAGATACTACAACATACTACTCTTGATTTATAAGTCATAGGAATGTTCTGGTACAATCCTGTACATGCTATTTACTATTCTTAGCTTCCTATGAGTCAGTTACATATTCCAGTATGTTCTACAGCATACTGTGCTATCTTTATCTTATGCTAGAACCTTCACTGAGTTTCCATTGAGTCATACAGTATAATACCTAAGGTAACCATTCTCAGATACTACTATACCTATGATGCTTCTCCTTATTTCCTAATCGGTTCTGCTGTGCGATGCACTATACTTGGCTCCCATCAATTGCATCTTCAATTGATCACCATGCTTCCATTGGCTATTCTTAGCTGAACACTTAGATATACTTGTGTGGCTCAGCGCTTATGCTAGCCTTCTTAATTTTATCTTGTTGTGGCTTGTTACTTATTACTGTGGACTAAGATTGAGTCATTCTGCTTATAGATTAATGATATCGGTGAAAGGGGTTTGCTCTGGTGTCCTATCATCTATTAGCATAAAGAGCTCTTCAGGCCCTGCACTCATAAGGTTTACAATTCTATTGTAACCTGTCATGACTCAATATGATGGTTCTTCATTCATCCAGTGCATTAGGAGTTCTCTGTCCATGTTCATCATCTGAGGTGTTCCTTCTTCTCTTCAATCTACTGTTGTATTTCCTTTGGCTACAAAGTTGTTCATGTATGCAAACATTTGTTCTTGTAATTGCTTATTGATATTGTGAACTATTTGGTTGGCGTTTTTGGCATAATCAGTTTGTGCTATCACCATTCATTGATAACATAAATTGTTATGTGGCTGATTACATATCCTAGTTCTGATGTAAGCATTGATTACCCACTTGTTTAATTGGTAAGAGAACATTGTGGCTTTGTGTTCAATTACAATTTCTTGTTTGTCCATTACTGGTATTTCTCTTGTAGTATGATCAAATATGATTTGACAGTTATCATATCCTGTGTTTGCACCTATTGTTGCACATGCTATGTTGAATACCTTCCAGCTAATTAGATTTGTGTCTTTACATCACTGACACATTCCCTGGGTATCTATTATGTTTACAGGTCTCTCCATGTCGATCTTGCCAATCCGTCGATCTGGTGATCACGATTTTTCATCAATTTACCAACACAAAAATACCAGTATATTCTACAGTGACTTCAGGTTTTTATAATGGTCTGATGAGCTTGTTTGCCTTCAGATACTCCTCAGATACCAATGTCCCCGCTGCTGACCAAGGGGAAAGGAAAAAGGAAAAGGATGATGAAAGGTACATTATATATACCCTGATTCGGTTGATGTGGTTGACAGTGCTCGAGTAGAATCTAACAATTCAACCTGACTCGGTGCCGCCTAGTGCAGGGAACTGTGTAGTGAGTTAATTCTCAAATAAGTTACGGACCATCCTGACCGCCCACAAATTATAGAATTTAGATGGTACTGACAGGTTAGTTGATACACACGTACCACCTGTGAACGATGCGGACCCATCTTCGGTCTCTGATGGACAAGAACTCCATACCAGGGGACAGAGTACTCAAGCAAGCCCAAAGGTTTGTATGCATATGTCCTTTTGTCAAATACACTCATGCCGCTGTCAGGATTTGTGTGAAGCCACTGGGAGTGTGGATGTTCCCACCGCAGCTCCGGACAATCTTCATGGATTTGATTGCAATAACAATAAGGATGGGGCATGCTCAAACGACGAAGGGGGAGGACAAGGATCAGAAGATATGGTCCAGATGCAATTGCTGGTTCATGTCCCTTTTCCTCCATCATATTCAGAATGTTTATTCAAGTGATTCACAGACTGCTGAACCTGGTGACATTATACCAAGGAGGTGTAATGACATAGGGCCGGATCAACTTGTCAGCTTTTTTTCATTAACTCGTAATGATAAATACTTACTTTAACATACAGAATGGTGGTTGGGAAACAACCATCTCTACAGTTGTAGGGCCGGCCACTCAATCTAACTCCAAGGTGAATATCTTATTTCATTTGGTTTGCTTGCCGCCTTGCTTAGTATCATATAGTCGATTCAGAGACGGTTACCGAGGCCGAGGCTGGTGTATGGACCCTACAGATGAAGAACCGAGAACTCTGAAGATGACCTGACGACTGGTATCATACGCATGCTGCATTCTTCGAACATCCTAGTCGGAAATGTTCCATTTGTTTTGCGAGGAGTGGCGCCTACCCTCTATGCGCCACTAGCCGTATCTGAAGGATTGTCTCTAATCCTCCCAACATGAGAATCGGGTACCTGTGCTCCACATTTAAAAAATCAGTTGATGCGAGTCGCTACAAGCACTAAGACTCATACTTCCTTATCTCAAACATTGTCGAAAAACGGAGACACCCCCCCCCTTGTCGTTGAGAGAGAAAAGCATCCCCCCTTTGTTGGCAGAAAATGAAGGTATTTGCCTCTTGGCTCCAGGGCCTAGGAGTGCCATGCAGCCAGTTGCAAAAGCGAAGAACATTCATGCCGAAAGGTCGGCATTGCTTGAGTTATCAAGGCAACATGCCCTAGTGGAGCACTTCGCTGCTTTGCGTGATTCTACATGTACTGGAGACTCTGAGGGTAGCGAAAGTGTTCATGCCGAAGTCCATGGAAGCAGTACCAGTCAAGACAACAACAATAGGGAAGGAGGCAGGGGCACTGCTAACCCCAATACTAATGAGCATCTTAGTACTGGGGAGGAGATAGGTGGTGAGGTTAACGGTGGTTTTGGTGGCAATGACGATGATGATGATGACAACACCATTAACGGTGGCGATGACAACGACATTAATGACAATGCCAGCAACAATGACAATGTCAGCAACAGCAATTATCGCAATGATGATCCCAGCAATGGTTATTCAATGAATAGCGATCACATCGAGTATGAAGAGTTTCACGGCTTTGCTAGTGGACCCGACAATATCGAAGATAATGACTCTGCCATAGACAGCACTGACAACGATGATTTTGAAGAGGGCCATCAAAAATTTCTAACAAATTGGGAAGCCAAGCATGCTCGAGGCCAGTTGATCGATCCTTCAACTTCAGATGAAGATGAAGAGGATGAGGAGTATTGGATGCAGGATGCTGAACCAGAGGATGGAATTCATTTGCCTTTACAGCAGAGTAAAGCATCAATTGCGACTGTGCAGTTGTCGCCTTCTTCAGGTAAATGATTACATTTAGTTGTTGCCTTCTTATATGTGTATATTGAGATTTTACTTTAGACAAGCCAGATGGGGAAGATGTCCTTTCCCCCTCCGACAAGCCCACTCGGCAAAGGCAGTGTGGCCTGTTGTCAAAAGCTATCAAAAAGGAAGCGAAAGCGGCGCTGGATGATCTATATGATGGGCTAAATGTGGTGGCTACTAACAGCGGTGTCAACCCTCAACGACTGCATGTATTTCTTGGTCTCGATAATTTGAACAAGTGTAAGGTTCCCCATTTGGAATTGAATTCCTGGAACACCTTTGGTGCGTGGTTTGCGGCAATAGGCCGTAAATCATTCCTTGAAATAAGTGAGTGTCAGACGTCCTAGTCCCTGTTGAGTTCCAACTCATGTTTTCATAAGAAACGTTAGAGGAGTTTCAGCTGGCTAGAAGGTGTGAATATGATTGTGTTCTTGACACTATACCAAGAGATAAGCAAGATGATGCTGAGGCTCGCCGTCAGACATTCAAGGTGCAGCTTGATTACTTGATGACCACCAACCATTTGGCCCTGGAGCAAGTGCGAAATCTACCTGATGTGTACAGAGCCTATCAAGAAAAGCTCGATGCCCTAGTATGTTGTTTCAATATATTATGTTCTGCAATCACCTGGTCATGATATACACTTAGTGTGCTGAAGGGGAGTGCCTCGGACTCGATGTCATGGGCATCATCAACTGCAATGTTGTCCATGACCAAGTGCACTTGGTAAACAGGACCTTTAGCTCCTCTGCTGCAATTGTGCATGCCATGGATGCACATGGCATAATAATTCGGGATATATTGCAGACATTTTCTTCATTTCTTCGGTTCACAGCTATTTCTTCTCATTCTGATGGCTTTGTAATACTTATTAAATTATGCCTTCATCACATCACATGCTGAAATGCAGCATGAAGAAAAGAAGTCTGGTTTGACGAATCACCACAAGAACAGGGGATTTCAAAGACCGGCCTTGGCTGCCAATGTACTGGGTAAATCCCCAAGGGAGTATGCTTGTCACCTCCATCACTGCTATATTAAATATCAGCTAGGTATGCCTGCTATTAATCTCATTGCGTCTTCCCATCCTGACGCCATGTTTTCAGTGGAAATACTACTTTGTAGAGATGATCCCTTGGTTAAGAAGGGTTACAAGGAGTTTAGGATTCCATGGAGTAACTTTTTGGACTTCTTGTGGGAAAAGAAACTGCATCTGATCTGGCCGGATGGTTACCCCTTCGAGGCAAATGTCGAGTGGTCGAGGCGTTTTACGAAGTCAATTTTCACGCCTTACACTGAAGCTTTGTTATTGGCTGATGAGCATTGTATTAACGGGGTTGATTCAGAGCCGCATCCAAATGATAAATGTGTGCCTTGCATTGTAGATTGCACAGATGGTTCGTAACTATAGCCCTGCTTGAAGACTCTCTTTATAGCAACTAATGTGTATACACAGTTTTCGATACTAACGATTTGGCCTCGATCAAGGGTCACCCACTCATTGTAACTTGGTCCAGAAATTTTTTGATCACTCTGCAGGAGTCAGCAAGATTTAGACATGCACTCAATCAAGATGCATATACTGATGATAGCAATGACATTCAAGATGTTCGAGGTAGTCCATCTCACAAAACCGACTTTTCCGCCCACACAAGTGACAACAAAGAGACATGAGAACCCTGGAACCGCCTGTTTGCGGCTCCTCGGCCACATGGTCACCAAGACTCGTCCCTTCCAAGTCAAGGTCCTCTCGAACCACACCAATGCCCTACTGCTCCTCATCAATACCCTGTGGCCCCACATCAACAACCCCCAGCACTACACCAACACTCTGATGCCCTGCATCAACAATCTGCAGCCCCACTCCAATACCCCACTCCCTCGCGTCAGCACTCTGGTGCCTTGCACCATCAACTTGGCACTTTGCGAAAGCATGAGACAACAGTGCCGCACCGCCCCCCCCCCTAGCCGCACATCAACAGTCCAGCGTGCCTCACCATATTGCACCATGTCATCAATCTATTGCACCACATGAGGACTTCATGTCAGCTTATTCAAACCTAGATGCACAGGACAATGCCTTTGGGGCCGAGGATTGGACTTCGAGAGCCATGCACAACGACTTTTCCATCCCACAGCAGAATGTTCAATGGCGTCAGGACACCAGTCAAATGCAGGGTTATCGATACCCTAGCCCCACCATCACTGAAGGCCATAATTGGCTTGATTGGACTCAGACTCAAGCATGCCCCCCCCCTGCACTTTGGGTGGATTACTTCACCCCACTCGCCTCTCAGCATGACCGAGTCTCTGGTTGGTCTGGTCCCCAAAATTTACCAGCAATTGACAAAGAAGCCAGTAGGCCAAATGATGCATACAATCGTATGCATTACTATGAAAACGATGGCCCTCCGTCCCATGAGTTTGACCAGCCATCTACCGTGAGTGTCCCCTCAATTCAAGATCACCCCTGCAAGAAGCGTAAACTTGGTGACACATCCCTAGGTCGGCAGCACCCAGCTCATCACAACCTGCAGCCTGAGTTCCTACAGGGTTCATCCTCCTGTCCAATACAAATTTCTCATCCTGATGTGTCTGTGGGTTGCAGGTTGGGCCAATGCCATGGTAAGCATGATGCATGTCTTAATGATGGACTAGATGTTTGTGCGAAGGGGCAGAGGTCTGCCTATGAGGACTAATTAAATCAACTACTATGGACTATTCCTTTCATTAATTACTCAAGCCTGATCCCATTTTTAATCCTTGTTGATGTAATTGTTACAATTTTCCTTTACTTTCCCCTTATTGCACTGACTCACTTCCTCTTCATCATCATCAGTCAGTGCAACTCCCCCATTTCTCTCCCTTACTCATCCTTAGTTCACCTTACACCATAAGACACCATGATGACACCTTATCGCACCATCATGACGTGCTTTGCTTACTGATCGCATTCCTTGTGTTTCCATGACCTTCCATGCCATGTAAACAACTGCATACAAGCAGCTACAGTAGTAAACACATAGAGTAGCATATAAGCATGTAACTTCAGTAGCACAAGCCCTAAGCTTGTGCTCTTTGTTCATACAAGCCCATTATCTGCTACCACCAGTCTACTGTGCGCTGCTGTGCCACTAAGTCACTTCATCGTAACCCGACTTGTCTAAGAAGCCTACTGCGCCCACATCGCTGATCAGGAAGCCCCATCGACGATCACCTTTGACTCACGACATCTAGGAAGCCCTGTTGCCATACTACCATTCTCGACGATCAGGAAGCCCTGACGTTGATCACCACATAACCATTGAGCTTAACAGTAATGGTTTTATAATTGAATGCCAATAGATGCTGACTTGGTATTCAGAATCTCATTGCATTTACCTTGTAATTAAATCAAGTTTCTACTGCAGTGGTATAAAAACAAATTGATACAAAGTGAATCAAGTCCTCTGTGTGCGCAGAATAATATCCCTGTGAAAAATTTGTGTGCACACTTAGGTTTGTCCACTCCTAAGTACACAAAAGAATATACAGTATGTGTGTGTACTTTATATGGTGTGGCCGCAATTTTATGTGGTTGCACTGCAGTGTGTGGCCACAACGTTCTGGCCACAATGCCGTGTGTGCGCATTCTGTTTATGGCCTCACAGCTACTAATATGTGCATACACATACTACAAGTGTGGACATATGCAGCCACATTTTTTGTGTGGGCTCAAACTGTGTGTGCACACATACCTAGTGTGGACACACTGCGTGGCCCAAAGTCTGTGTGGACTCATACTGTATGTGCTCACACACCTAGTGTGGACATGTAGTGTGGCCACAATATTTGTGTGGACTCATACCATGTGTGCACACACACCTAGTGCGGACATGCTGTGTGGCCACAATACTATTAGTGTAGACCCAAAGTGTGTGTGCATGCACACCCTTGCAAGCACACAAAAATCAGTGTGGGCACATTATGCATACACTTTGGGCTGTCTAGATGGTGTACTCCATTTTCATTGAGTGTATGCCATCTAACTTCATTTTGAGTATTCTCTGAGTCCAAAGGTTATGCTCTTACTCCCTCGGTGAGATGGTACCAACACAATTGAAGGGATCAGGATATCCATTTGCACACTTCCCATGTAGTGTGTAACCATTGTGCATAGATCGAGTGCCAGGGCTGAGACAAGTGCCGTGCATACGTGTTCTGCAATGGTGCAGACACTCGCAGTTCTTAAATTGCTGTCGACCTTCATATCTCTGAGTTTGTGTCCAATTTAAAAGTATTTCTCAGCTTTGCAGACAAAGTCATTGCCAGCTTGAATGGATCATGTTACTGTCCCATTCATCTAGATATCTCCTAGATGCACTTTCCACCAAGTCAGATCTATCATCAGTGATGAGAATAGGAGTTCATCGGCATTGCTCTGACCACTGGTATACAAGTCAGCAGTCTCAAGCTCACTCAGCCACTTTTTGTCAAATAAGGGACATGATTCTCCTTGTCTGTATAAATTTTTTGTAACACTAAGGGGTTGGAGAATTTACCTGCCCCTGGCTGTTATAGATGGACTATCAATAGGGTTAAAATGGTTGCCTGTCCATCTGATGAAACTTGGCTTTTTAGAATCTACACAGGCCTCCTTTGGCCTGTAAAAACATTTTGTACAGAAAGCATGACAATGATGGATAAGGTCTCCTATTTTCTGTAATCAACTGTTACAATTTTTTACTTCTATATTTGCACTGACTCATTTCTTATCATCATCAGTCAGCGCACTCCCATCTCTGCCTTACTCTCCTTATTCACATTGCGCATAGACGCATGATACGCTTACTGCACATCATGACGTGCTTTGCTTATGTCAGTATTGTATTACAAGGTTTCTTGTTTCATGACCTTCATAGTTGGTAAACAATAACAAGTCGTACAGTACAAACATAGATACATATAAGCGTGTAACTTCAGTAGCACAAGCCCCTGTGCCTTTTCATACAAGCCCTTATCCTACCACCTCACTGTGCCACTGCCATTCGCTCGTACCCGACTCACAAAGCCCACTGCGTCCACATCACCGATCAAAGCCCATCGACATCCCCATCGACTACACACTAAAGCCCCGTGCCATACCATCAGTTCTGACATCAAAGCCCGACATGATCACCACAAACCTAACAACACAAACTGTCAGCAGATCATCTGCATCAATTGTGCAGGTGAAGCCTATTTAATCTGACAGTGTGTAAGGACTTCAACCAGGCCAGCATAAAATTCTGGGGTGGATTGAAAAGTTGTATTAGTGAAGTTACTAAGTTACTAACTAAGTATATCCATCCTTGTGGTCTGAGAAAGTCTGCATCAGTGACATGTTCCTGTAACTATGATTGCATTCACCTGAAGAAAGGTTCTAACAGACTTTGGTGTGCACACAAAAGACCCCTGACAGTTGTGACAACTGGATATTGTATTATTCAAAGTGTGGACACACTGTGCACACATGCACCACACACCAGTCCAAACTTGGGAAATATTGTGTGGCAGGGTGTGTGTGTGTAGACACTGTGCACACACACAATGCTGTGCACTCAGCACTCTATTAGACTATACCTTCAATAGGAGAGAATATACACTAAGAGTATCTGGTACATTGCCAGCCTGAAGTGTTCTCTGCTATCTGTAAAAGGTGTTGGACAGCATCATAGACAGAATGTCCTTGGCACCCCCCATACTGGTTAGGTGGCTGGAAGCCAACCAGAAGTTGGTGACACTGAAGTTCAGCCTAAGACAGAAAGGACAAAGGTGTCTTTGTTGCTGTCAGATAGACTACATATGTTATTTTGTTGCTGTCAGATAGACTGAGGCAACAAAGGTATGGAAAGCGGACAGGAATAGCAGGAACATTATGTAATGATGGTTCTGTACAGTCCGCACCAATTCCGATCCTTCCCACGCCAAGCCGATGAGTCCGACTGGTCATGTGCCAAGTACGACATGCGTGTCAGTACCACCTGTCGGGTTGGAGCGGCTTCCTGCACATCGGCTGATAGATGCCACCTGTCGGGACATGGCAGTGTCAAGCAGTGTTCATGTGCATCAGCTCTGCCAAGTGGGGCAGAGCAACCATGTCGGATATGCATCGGGTGATCATAGTGAGCCCCTAGGCTTACACCCCTCCCCCCTCTGAAAAATAGTCCCCCCTCTGTGGGGAGAAGTGGTGGAATGGATAAAACAAAAGAGAAATATGTGAAGGGAAGGTGAGGAGAAAAGTGGAAAATTGCAAGAAATGAAATTAAGCGGCCTGCTCTCAGTGCTGCTCCCAAGCCTCCAAAATGAGCAGAGCAGATTCCCGCAGCTCCATGTGGGACTTCCACTCTTGTCCCTGGTTCCCCCAGCCCTTCCATCAGACTAGGAACTGGGTTCCATGTCCCCGCCTGCACTCATCTATGATGGAGTCAACCTCAAACTCATTCCGATCTTCATCTACTGGGCCAGGTCGTGCAAGCGCCCACCCAGGGAAAAGAGCATCATCATTTGGAATGAAATGTCGGAGTTGACTGGCATGGAACCCTGGGAAGGTTTGGTCGGAGTCGGGCAGCTCCAGGGTGTACTCTGACTTCTCCGGGAATGCCGCCAAGATGGTATAGGGCCCATCGCGGGGCATAAACTTTGCTACTCGATGTTGTCCCTTGGACTTGTACTCCTGCTGCTGGTTCCGTGTTGAGACCATGACTTGATCACCAATCCGAAAGACGTCATCCGTGTTAAGCTCAATGGTTATGCGGTGATCAACGTCAGGGCTTCCTGATCGTCGAGGCTGATGGTTATGGCAACGGGGCTTCCTAGATGTCGTAAAGCGGGGTGATCGGCGATGGGGCTTCCTGATTGTCAAGAAGGTACGTGGTGTCTTCTTAGAGGAGTCGGGTTATGACGAAGTGCCAGATGATGAGGTAGAGCACACAGATGGCACTGAGGCACATATAATGGGCTTGTATGAACAAAGGGCACAAGCTTAGGGCTTGTGCGATCTACATTACATGCTTATATGCTACTCTATGTGTTTGCTACTGTAGCAGCCTGTGTAGGGTAGTTTACATGGCTATGGAAGGTCATGGAAACCCAAGGAATGTCTTGGTAATACAGGTAGGGCAATCAGTAAGCAAAGCACATCATGATGGTGCAATATGGCATCATCATGGCATCTTATGGTGTAAGGCAAAATAGGGATGAGTAAGGGAGAGGAATGGGGGAGTTGCACTGACTAGTGATGACGAAGAGGAAGTGAGTCAGCGCAATAAGGGAAAGTAAAGGAAAATTGTAACAATCCACTGCCCTGTGCTGATTGGCATAATGTGCCTGTCGGGTTTTAGCCGCCAGGAGCGAATCTTGTGCATCCAATAGGTCCCAATTGAGCTGCTGGATCAGTTCCATGGCCCGCACTGTCTCCTCCCCTTCCGCTGGCGGTCCGCTTGGTGGCACGATTGGCAGAATGAGTCGGGGTGAGTGTCCTGACTTCAGGTGGAATGGGGTGTATCCGGTTGAGGCATTCTTTGTGTTCATGATCATGAATTGGACCTTGGATAGGGCTTTAATCCAGTTATGTTGGTTCCAATCCACATGGAATCGGAGTATCTGGTTCACTGTCTTGTTGGTCCGCTCACTTGCACCATCCATTTTGGGATGGAAGGCAGTCAACATTTTCAACTTAACCCCTGTGAGTGTATGCAGGGCCTTCCAAAAGCAGGAGACAAAAAGCTTGTCCCTGTCGGAAATGATCTCCAGCAGAAGGCCATTCTCACAATACCACTCATTAAAGAATATTGTTGCAAAGGCTTCTGCTGACATGTCCATGCATATGGGCACAATGTGGATGTCGGCCAACCCCATCCTGTCGGTCATGGTAACAATACCATTGTATCCCCCATCCTCTGGAAGTGGTCCGATGAAGTCGATTGCCATGCTGTCGAACCGCTTGTCAGGGACGGGTAGTGGATGTAGCAGGCCCACCAGCTTGGTGGTTGCAGTCTTGTGATGCTGGCACTCTGGACAGCTTGGCACATAAGCACCTTCCAAATCCCGCTGCATCCCTGGCCAATAGTAAGTGTCCCAAAGAGACTCATAGCTCTTCTCAGGTCCGAAATGGCCCAGGGAGTCATGTGCAAGGTGGTACAATGATTCTCGGATGTCCCCTTTCCGAGGGATCACCAGTCGGGTCCCAACATACAGTAAGTCCGCTTCGGAGCGTGCCCCCTCAATGCTACCAAGGTTGCGGAGTAGCTTCTGGCACCACTCGTCCTCCGCATAGCCTTCCCAAATCTTTGTCAGCAGTTTGGGGTTGCTAAAAATGGTTAGGACTGCCCCAATCAAGGCTGATTCTGGTACTGTGGGGCGGTAAGCTAGTCTGATTGCCGCAACCTTTGGGGAAGTGGCGGCTGTGTCGGGATAGCGGGACATAGCATCGGCCACTGTATTATCCTCCCCTTTGACATAATGCGGGGAGTAATCATACTGAGAAAGGAACTCCGACCAGCAGGCTTGTCGTTGGGATAGGTCACGCTGACCCTGAAAGTACTGTAGGGTCCGATGATCCATGTGAACCTCAAAGTGTACCCCCAGAAGATAAACCCGCCACTTCTTGAGGGCACGGACGATGGCAAGAAGTTCCTTCTCATGCACAGGGTAGTTCCACTCCACGCCATTGAGCTGGTGGGACTCAAAAGCCACTGGTCAGGTGGTTTCCCATGTCCGTCCGACACTCAGCACTGCCCCTGTGCGGAGGTCGCTTGCATCAGTAGTCACATAGATAGTCTCATCGGACTTGTGATCAACAGTAGTGAGACAATCTCAGCTTGTAACAAGCTCCTTGATCTTGTCAAAGGTGTGCTGGTGCTCCGATGTCCAAGTCGGGAAATTGCAGTCATATTCTTTCCGAGTGAGTGGTGTAAGTACCGCTGTATACTCCACCAGCTGCAGGAGGAACACCGCAATGTAGCGGACCATTCCCAGGAACGCTCGGACATCTCGGGTGCGGGTCGGGATTGGCCACTCAGTAACCTTAGCGGCCTTGCCAGGGTCCGCTTCAATTCCTCATTCCAAAATGACATGTCCCAGGAATGTCACTTTGGAGCAGAAGAGGTTGGTCTTCTTGGGTGAGCAGTACGGATTGGCAGCCTGCATGGCCTCCAAAACCATCGAAACTCGGATCCGATCCTCTTCGACTGTGTCGGACCAGATGATTATGTCATCAAGGTAGACATGGCAAACCTTTCTGATGAGGTGTTCCAAGGCTCAGAACATGCACCACTGGTGCATGGTGGGTGCATTACATGTCCCCATTGCATGATGAGCCATTCATAAAGCCCAAGGGGAGTGGTCATGGCTGTGAACTGGACATTGTCTGGATGCATGCAGGTCTGGAAGAAAGAGTTGGTCATGTCAATCTTGCCAAAGATCTTTGCCCGCCTGCAGTCACTCAGAATCTCATCGATCTGTGGCAGTGGTGTCCGATCTCAGACTGTATTAGCATTGAGTGCATGGAAGTCCCCAACCGGATGTGGCAGTGCTGTCGGGTCCGCCTTCGG
This sequence comes from Coniferiporia sulphurascens, assembly GCA_002794785.1. Taxonomy (NCBI): domain Eukaryota; kingdom Fungi; phylum Basidiomycota; class Agaricomycetes; order Hymenochaetales; family Hymenochaetaceae; genus Coniferiporia; species Coniferiporia sulphurascens. The sequence goes on along the minus strand of NBBA01000012.1, from coordinate 511,906 downwards.
AATTAGAAAGGCTGGAGAAGCATATGGACTGCTTGACTGTCAGATCCTCCCTGCTTCCTTGTGCTGCTTCAGAAGGATCTGCCAGGCCTCCCAATACTTCTTTGGGCTAGCATATGTGCAGGCATTCATGGTCAGGGTAGCGTCCTTGAGCTTAATGCAGTGGAACACATCACTGGGGAGCTCCCGAAGGTGCGGAATATCAGCCGGAAAGTGGTCCCGATATTTCTCCTTCATCTTGGCGTCCTCCTGGGCAAGATTTTCTTGGTAGGCCAGCACCTGAATACATTGTCGTATTTTGAGCATGGTGGTAGCTGGCTTGGAGATTGGGTGGGTGTTTGCAGGGGCCGACTTAGGCATTGGAACATTGAAGGCAATCTTCTCCCTATGCAAAGGTACCAAGGCTGAAGGTCCCTTGGCCTCCTTGGCAGTATGCCGCACTTTCCGCTCCGATGGTGCATAATCTGCTCCGACAGCGGAACCATCAGGAAGCGGCAGGGCTCTTAGCAAGTCATAACCACAGGTCTTGTCAATCAGGGTACATGCAGCCGCATCCAGGACAAGGTTGTTGCAGGAAAGGAATGGGATTCCAAGGATTAACTGAGTACACAATCTAGGCACTACCTTTGCACATACAGTCTTAGACACCCATTTCCGATCCACTGACCACACTTTTAACTTCACCCACTCCATGAACACAATTTCTGACCCTTCCAATTCAATGGCCAATGAGGTGGACTCCGGCTGCAGGAGCTTCCTTCATCAGAGCCCAAGCTGCTCAACAAGGTCAGGCCTAATCAGAACTGTGACACAGCCATGATCAATCAGGGGTTGGATCGGAGCAGTGGGGGAGGTAGCAGAATGGCCCACAATACAGTGGGGGAGGAAATGGGGTTCAGAGAAGTGCATGTACTCAGTGTTTGACGTGGTGGAACCTTTGTCCGCCTCATCCAATCCTGATGGCGGAGCGGCCAGAGCCGCAATCGGCTCTGCCTTTGGGCGCCTGTCGCTGACAGTCGATCCGCCACTTGCCTGTGCAGCTGCGGCTGTGGCTGGAGTGAGCAGAGTGTAGTCCTTCGCATATACAGGGCCATTAGGGCAAGCTGATCCGATATGTCCCACATAAAAGTGTCGGCATCAGAAGCAGCCCTGGTGCTCTTGAAGCAGAGTCCACTCCACCTCAGTTAGCTTAGGTGCATAAGGCCCTGGCTGACCAGCTGTGCCTCCTGCCTTCTTTGCTGGTTTACGACCCGACAGGGAGCCTTCGGGGCGGGATGAGTGGCTTTCTGCGGCCCACCTGTGGGCACGGTCTGCCCGAACTGCCTCCTCAGATGCCTTTTGGATGCGGGACTCATCATAAATCCGATGCTTGTCTAAGTTTTTGACATGGAAGGCCCACTCCCATAGTTGGGTGCGGTCTATGACCGATTCGGGAAGGATGGAAGCAGTCAGAGGAGTTGTTCTGGTGGCCTTGGCTGCTGCTACAGTGACATCATGTTGTTACAATTTTCCTTTACTTTCCCCTTATTGCGCTGACTCACTTCCTCTTCATCATCATCAGTCAGCGCAACTCCCCCATTCCTCTCCCTTACTCATCCTTATTCCCCTTGCACCATAAGACACCATGATGACACCATATCACACCATCATGACGTGCTTTGCTTACTGATACCTCAACGTGTATTACCAAGACCTTCCTTGGGTTTCCATGACCTTCCATAGCCATGTAAACAAACCTACACATGACCCTACAGTAGCAAACACATAGAGTAGCATATAAGCATGTAACTTTGGTAGCACAAGTCCTAAGCTTGTGCTCTTTGTTCATACAAGCCCATTATTTGCTCCTCACCAGTCTACTGTGTGCTGCTGTGCCACTAGTCGCTTCGTCGTAACCCAACTCAGCTAAGAAGCCTATCGCATCACTTCACCAATCAGGAAGCCCCATCGACGATCACCTTTGAGTTACAACATCTAGGAAGCCCCGTTGCCATACTACCAGCCCTGATGATCAGGAAGCCCTGACGTCGATCATCGAGTAACCGTTGAGCTTAACACATGTGCCTTGGTCTGTTGGGCATGGGTTGGGGTAAGTGTGGGTGGATGGAAATGAAGCTGGTGCTGGAGATCGGGGTGCATATTGGCCTCTAGAAACTCTAGAAGGAGAGCCAATGAGAGTCAGGATGTCAGAGGCAGGAGGACTGCATTCTGAGTTGAGACCTCAAGCTGCCAGTCCCAGAAGATGTTGGACCCTTGCTGAGAAGACAAGAGCCACTGACATTCCATTGCTTCCCAGTCCACAGGGAGTGCTTTGGCATAGAGTTCATCCATGAATGCCAAAAGGAACAAGGCATTGAGATGGTGGTAGTCATTAACATACCATTCTCAGAATTGGGGGTCCATCAATCTGCCCACTACCATAGCCATGATCTTATCATCCGCCACCGACTTCGCCATCTGGTAGGACAGGGCCACTCCCTGCCACTGGCGGAGTGTTCAGATGTTTGGATCGCCTGGCGTGAGTATTGGACATTTGGTTGGCCCCGCCCATTCCACAATCGGAGATTGCATGGTGGTCCGACCCATAGAAGTCATGGTTTTTGAGGTATACTTGTTTTCCAATGCTGAGGAATGGTCCGAAGCGGTAGATAGATATGAGAGACTGGAGTCGGAGTCGGAAAGTGGTGGGAGGGTTGGAGAGCTAAATATAGACTCTGGCGGAACTGGTCAGGCACTGGAGGCGGCAGTTTTGTGCCACTGGTACAGTTTCTCTATGGCTCAGGTTTGTGGACATGGTCTGGGAATTTTGGGAACTGGGATTCTGACCAGGTGGTAGACCTGATCAACAGTGGCTGGGACAAGCTGGGATCGTTGGGATTGCTTTGAATTGCGAAGCCGAGAAGTGGGGAAGCACCAATAGGCGCTGGGATGCCGTACAGGCTCAGGGAATGCTGGGATCACTTGATCTGTCGGGATCAGAGTGCTGGGATCATCAGAGCAGCACCTGGGATGTTGGAATCGGTTCCCTGGTGCATATACAGCGTAGAAATGCTCTGTCGATTTCAAAAAAAAAGTGGAAGCCAACCAGAAGTTGGCGACACTGAAGTTCAGCCTAAGACAGAAAGGACAAAGGTGTCTTTGTTGCTGTCAGATAGACTGAGGCAACAAAGGTATGGAAAGCGGACAGGAATAGCAGGAACATTATGTAATGATGGTTCTGTACAGTCCGCACCAATTCCGATCCTTCCCACGCCAAGCCGATGAGTCCAACTGGTCATGTGCCAAGTACAACATGTGTGTCGGTACCGCCTGTCAGGTTGGAGCGGCTTCCTGCACATCGGCTGATAGACGCCGCCTGTCGGGACGTGGCAGTGTCAAGCAGTGTTCCCATGCATCGGCTCTGCCAAGTGGGGCAGAGCAGCCATGTCGGATATGCATCAGGTGATCGTGGTGAGCCCCTAGGCTTACAATAGGGTGCATAAGTACACTAGGCCTCCCTTGGGAGGCACATGCCCTGCCCAGTTTCGCTTGATGAGTGATGACGGGCACCTCAGTAGTTAGGTAGTTTACAGGCAGCCCCTTTGGGGCTGCAGGTGTATTGCATAGCTCAGTAGGAATAATAAATTTAAAAATAAAATAAAAAGTCAAGGCAGTTGTCAAGTGCAAACTCCACAGTACCCACCATCAGGACTGCATCAGACAGATGCTCAGGTATGTGTCCATCACCAATAGCCAACAGCTCCTCCTCATAGCTCTCATCACCATCACTCACATCATCCTCATCATCCTCATCATCCTCAGCATCGCCCTCAGTACCAGTTGGCTCATCCAGTGTGTTGGCTATCACAGCTGGGACACCGCAGGAATCCAAATTGACACAACCACGCTCATCCGACCATCCAACCCCCTCTGATGGCTCAGTATTTGGTGGGACCCCTCCCTCTCCTTCTGCCCTCATGTGGATTGCATGCGATCCAAGGGCCTCTCAACACTTGCTGCCCTCCGCATCCTTGGTAACACCCAATGCGGCATCTCAGCCCTCCTCCTCTGCTGCCTATACACATCCTGTGTGCGCTCAGTTCTTGCCTGGGGTGCACCAGTTTTATTTTTATTTTTATTTTTAATTATTATTCCTGCAGTATTACATAATTACAAGCTGCCCCCCAAAGGGGGGGCCCTAACTACATAACAATGGAGGTGCCCGTCATTGTGCATCACACAAAACTGGGCAGGGGCTCTGCTCCCGAGGGGTGCCGAAGTGTGAAGAGCCCTATTGAATAAGAAAAACCAGAGAAGGAGGAATACATATCACTACAAACAAACCAAGCAGGTGAGGGCAGGCAAAGTAAGAAGCTTAGAAGTGAGAAAGGGATGGTGAGAGCACTGGCTGGGATGTATTCATGGGAATTTGAAAGGCAGGCACTAATCGGGAGGAAAAGGAGGAAGTGTACCTGATAGCTCCAAAAGGGCTGGGTCTGAGTCCTGGGTTCGAGGTCCGAGCATATGACGCATGTAGTCCTGTAGGAGGTCCAGGTCCATATCCTCATCGGTTGGGTGGCCTTTTTTATTTTTATTTTTTATTATTATTATTCCTGCAGTATTACATAATTACAAGCTGCCCCCCAAAGGGGGGCCCTAACTACATAACAACGGAGGCACCCATCATCGCACATCGCACAAAACTGGGCAGGGGCTCTGCTCCCAGAAAGGGTGCCAAAGTGTGAAGAGCCCCTATTAAGTAAGAAGGACACAAGTGGGAGGAATACATATTGCTACAAACAAAACCAAGCAAAGGGCAGGTTAAAGTAGGAAGCTTAGAAGCAGAAAGGGAGGGCGAGAGTGCTGGCTGGGACATATCAAGTGGAATCCGAAAGGCAGGCACTAATCTGAGGGAAAAGGAGGGAGTGTACCTGAGAGCTCCAAAAGGGCTGGGTCCGAGTCCTGGGTTCTGGGTCCGAGCATATGATGCATGTAATCCCTAAGGAGGTCCAGGTCCATATCCTTGTCGGTTGGGTGGCCATCTAACTCCATCACAGTGAAAGAAAGCCTGATGGCACCTGCGGCACGGTCTGTGAGGCGGTTTAGGTGCCCCATTAGCTTAAGCCAATGGTGCAAAACCGGGAGGCAGTGTTCATTAGCCCACTCTGAGTGGTGGACTGGGAGAGGGTCCCACAGTGGCCATACACATCGTATCCATGGGTGGAAGGTGCTACAGCCACCTAAGATGTGGGCGGTCGACTGCGCAGGCCATGGGGGGTGGTTGTGCCACCTGCAGTGCGAAATCAGGCCATGTCTGCATCGGTAGGCTGAGTCGAAGCTCAGCCAGTAACCCCTGTAGGGACCTGCACAACAGAGGACCTGTGCGACTGCGAATAGTTCGTGGCGTGGGTGGTCGACTGAATGCATAAGCAGCTTTCGAGGTCGTTGGGAGGGGAGGCCATGTACTGCCAAGTATTTATCGGCAGTGGAGGCAAGGGGGTGGGCTAGCGAGAGGGTCCACTGGTCCATGAGGGTGCAGATGGCGACCTCTTTTAGTGCGGAGGTGGAGGGTTTGAGGTCGGATGGGGGGAGCTCTGTTGCCAGTTTCACTTCCGTGTCAGCCCATTCATTACCAGGGATGTCCGAGTGACCGGGGCACCATACGAAATGGATGGTGAGCTGGGGGTATGAGTCCAGCAGAGTCTCCACACTGGCTTTCCAGATGTGAAGGAGGTGGGCACCCGGGATGGCGGCCCAAGTGCGGAAAAGGTGGAGGGCAGTCAGTGAATCGGACAAGAAAAAAATGTCCGATGCAACACACAGTTGTGCTGGGAGGCAGTGCGCTACCCAGCCGGGGCTGTGGCAAGGGAGAATTCCTCGGTGTCCATGGCTGTGGCGCAGGGAGGGGATTCCAGTCGGCATGACCAGAGTCAGGTATGGCCTAGCATAGCACAGATGGCTGAGCCCGACTTATTGTCAATGTGGGAGCCATCAGTGAATACCTGGACATGGGGGGTGGAGCCGAGTTGACACGCAGCTGTTACGAATGCCTTTCACGTGTCAGCGCTGACCGGGGTGGTGGGGGTGGTGAAACGGACACAGCCCTGGGTGAAGGCCAAAGGATCCATCCATGGGGGATGCATGTATGCAGGGACTTGTTGAACCTGGGGGGCTCGGACCTGCAGAGAAAGGGAGAAAGGTCTGTTAGCTACATTTTTAAATAGTTTATGGCCGATAGAGTGAGGGGTGCGCCAAAGGTGCAGGGAATGGGTAGTCTTTATATATTCAAAATAGAAAGAAAGAGGGGGAACAGAGCAAAGGAAATTAGTGGAATGGGGGGAGGTGCCTTTGAAGATGCCCAGAATCCAGCGGCAGGCCGTATTTTGTACAGCCTGGAGGCGGTTTACCAGGGTTTTTTGGCAGCAGCCATGATACCACACTGGTGCTCCCCATGACAGGATGGAGCGGATGCAGGAGGTATAGAGGCGGCAGAGGAGGAGGGCCGAGATTCCGCATTGGGTGTTGCCCAGAATGCAGAGGGCGGCTAGTGTGGACAGCCCCTTGGAGCGCATGTGCTCAACATGGGGCCTGAAGGAGAGGCCCAGGTCCCACCAGATCCCCAGCCACCATAGTGGGATCGAGGGGTGGATCAGGATGTTGGGGTCAACCTGAACCCCAGCAGTGTCCCAGCTGTCATACCCCACCTTCTTGACCAGTAACCACCACCATCGACTAGTGCGGGCAGCTAAAACTCCCCCATATCGAACCCAGGTGATTACAGGAACACACTCCGTCGAACAACTCGAACCAACCCACCACCCACCCCATCGGCCAATGCCGACCCCGACCGGGTAGCCAGGATGGCCGCCAACTGGGCGTCAGCTGGCGCAGCCGCTGCCACTCGACACAGAACGGCTGCCCCCACCACCCCCAACAGAGAACCCCTCACCGGCTTCCCGCCACTGACCTCCTCCCTGGACGTCCTGGCACCCTCCCCAGCCATTGGCGACTCCCAACTGGTGTCAGCCTATGATTTCACTGCCCAAGCGCACATGGAGTCAAGGCAGGCATCCTGAGCCGGCTCCCCAGCAGCCTCGGTAGGGTCGATCCATGGCTCCAACGAATTCGGCAAGACAGCCCCAGAGATGGCCATCGACCCCCATACCCCCCCGCAACAGGTGGGAGGTGCAAGCCTTGGGTGGAAACGCTCCTCTGCTGCCATGTCGCCTCTCACCCTGAGAGGACCCCCAGCCCAACAATGACACGAACCCCATACTGTGGGGTTCATGCATGCCCTCTCCCGAGCCCTGGACGACTTCAACAAGGAAACTCTGGGCGCCACCACCAAAGACATTGATGTCAAAGCCACTCAGTTTGTAGGCGACCTCCTCTGGAACCTCCAAACAACAGTGGCCAACATCGTGCAAGAAAGGAACGACCCCCAACACATCATCTACCGCAACATGGTGATGGCCTACAACTTTGTGAGGGAGGGGGCGGAAATCGCCCTCCCGGAACCCTTCGCCCCAGCTCGCCCCCCCCAACGGGCCCCGGCCACCACCGAGACCCCTGGCACCACCCCCGTGACCCCAGAAATGAGGGCGCTGACTGATGCAGTCAAGTGCCTGACTACTGACGTAGCTTCTATTTCACGTCAGATGGCTTCCATTAGCTCTAGGCCCGCCCCCGACAACAGCAGCAACAACAACAGCAACCCGCCCCACAGGCGGCCATCCAGGCTTCCCCCACCTCCTATGCACAAGTGGCTGCAGCAGCGGCCCCCCCAACAACCACCAACCCATCTCCAGTGGCCCCAGCCATAGGAGCGGTCATCAACCCCACGCAAAAGAAGAAGAAGCGCCAGCGTAAGGTGCCCCCCCCACCCACAATGTATGCCAAGGACCCAACCTTGGTCCTCACCCCAACTGTAGGCATACGGGCCGAAAATCAGAAGTCAGCAATGGCCCTGACCAAAACGTCCTGTGAGTTCTTCGCCTCCCTCCCCACAGCAGACCAAGTCCCGGTCCTGTCTTCTTCATACAACGTGAAGGGGAACATCATAACCACGTTTGCGACATGCCCGTCCTCGGCTAACCTGACCACAGGAAACAATCATTGATTGTCACTCCGTGGCCTTCGCCTCCCACATGTGCACAGAGTGCATCACAGCCAGGATTAACGTCCCAGCTGCCTTCTCGCTAACCCCCTCCAGAGTCCGCCCCCGGTCCGCCCTCCACATTTCAATGGTGCCCTGCAAAGACTTCTTATTTGGCCAGAATGGACACACCATCACTGAGAAGGCCCTCATGGCTGAAATCCGACACAATCTGGCACTCTGCAACCTTGACTTTGTAGTCACCCCCCACTTCGCCACCACTGAGGGCCACCTGCCAACACTCGACAGGTGCCCAGTGGTTTTCTCCTTCATCAACCTCGATGGATCCATCTGTGAACGCCTCCTCAAGAGGTCATGCATATGGATGTTCAGATCTGCACTACGGCTCTCGGTCCCACCCATTCGCCCCACCCTCACCCAATGTGAGCGGTGCCAGGGCCTCAGCCATGGAACCAAGGGCTGCCGAGCCCAACCCTGTTGCGCAGAATGCGCAGGTGCCCACCTGACCCACAATCACCGCAAATTGTGCACCCACTGCGTGACCGATGCAGTGCCTGAAGGCGACACATGTCCCCACCCCCACCTCTGCAACAACTGCAAGGGCGACCACCCCACCACCCTGCCGGCTTGCCCAAAGAAGAGGCGTTACTGTCAAATCGAAGAGGCCCTCGCCACCAACCCCACCGATGACCAGATGGAAGAAATATGATAGAGACACTCTCTATCCTGCAGTGGAACACCACCTGCTCACTAGCAGCGATACATTCCCTCATTCCTGTCCTTACAACTGACCCCTCCCCCCCACACATAATTCTTATCCAGGAACTGCCCTGGTATCAAATAGGCCTGCAACCATCGCTCACTGACCCGACTGGCACTCCAGTCCTCAACGTCCCAACCATCCCAGGCTACGTGCCGGTCCTACCACCAGAGGTCTGTCCTCGGGTAGTCATGTACATATCCAAGGCCCTCCCCCCAACTTCCTGGTTGATTCTCAGAGCCGCATCCCATGGCACCGACATACTGATGGTGGAGGTACAATCCCAACTCACCCTCTGGGTATGCAACTATTACGGCATGCACCCCCCGGATCGAGAGAATGCCTCCCCCCAGTACCCAGGTGAGTCTTTCCTGTTTACACTCCCCTCGGTGCTAGCCACCACTCTACTCATGGTGGGCGACTTCAACCATCGCCACCACACATGGTCCGAATTCCCCATCCCATGACAAGATGACTTGAGGGTGCAACCCCTTGACGACTTTTTCCGTGGGCATGGCCTGGTGCCTGCCCATATTCCTGACTCTGACTCATGGCCCAATGGCAATCGTCATCAGTGCCCCATTGACATGACCTGGGCCCCACCCGTGATCAACCCCAACTCTATTCTAGATTCGGCTACCTCCGACCCCTCCCCACTGTCCGACCACGCCATACTGCGATGGTCACTGCCTTTTCGGCCCCCCCCTCCTGTCCTAAAGACACACTGGCTACTCCCAGCTAACAAGGAGGAATGGACCGACATTGCCTTCCCTCTACTTGAAGAAGCCTTCTGCCTCCCGGGGCTCGACACCCAAGCCCTGGACATCAAAGCCAAGGCGGTCATCGACTCCATGGTCGCCGCCCTCCAGCTGTTCACCCACCTCTCAAAGCCGTTGAGAACGGAAGTCCCATGGTGGTCACCCCACTGCAAGACCCTCCTATCCGCCATTACGATGGCCACCACCCCCCTCCAGCATGCATCAGCCGATGCACCTTCAAAAGGGGCATCAGGACAGCCAAACGGCAGTTCTACACCGATCAGGCATCAGAAGCGGATGCCTCCAACATCTGGAACTGGGCCAAGTGCAGCCTCGGCAACCGATCTACTCCAATCCCTTCGCTCAAACGGTGAGATGGATCCTTCACTCAGACGGATGGCGAGAAAGGTGAGCTCTTCCGTGAGACTTTCTTCATGCCCCCCCCACCCCAGGCAGTGGCCGACATCCTGCTACCACCAACACAACCAGCTGCCCCGCCCATACTCCTAGTGGAGCTTACGGGGGCACTGGCTGACACATCCAACTTGTCGGCTCTGGGTCTCTCGGGAATAGGTTATCGCCCCCTGAAATGGGTGGTTGATGCCTACCCTGACGAGATACTCATGCTTTTCAACGACTGCCTATGCTTGGGGCACCACCCTGAGTGCTGGCAAGTGGCAAAAGTGGTGATGCTCAGGAAGCCTAACAAGGAGGACCCATTCTCGCTGCGTTCATACCAGCCCATCACCCTCGAAGAGACCTTAGGGAAACTCCTCAAAAAGATAATAGCTAACTGGCTCCAGTTCCTCACTAACATGAGGGGCTGGCTGCCACCCAACCAATACAGGGGACGCCAAGGCCACTCAGTCTATGACGCCACCCAACACCTCTTACAGATTGCGGAACACACCCATTCGGAGGGCCTTGTATGCTCGGTCCTAGCAGTCGACATTCAGGGTTTCTTCGACTTGGTGCACCCTCAACTCCTCCATTGTCAACCATTGGACCTCGGTTGCATGCCAGACATGGCCGACTGGTGTCTGTCCTTCATGACGGACTGGCAGGTTGCCGTTGCTTTCGACAGCACCACCCTCCCTATGGCCCCTAAACCCGACTTCGGCACCCCCCAAGGATCGCCAGTCTCTCCCATCCTGTCAATGATATTCGTGGGGGTGGTCCTCCGGCACTTTCATCAAGCCGGCACCACTGCCCTGGCATATGTTGACGACCACTTACTTATTTGCGTAGGTCCCTCAGTGGCATCCAATTGCCACGCTCTTGCCTGCGCCTATCACCAACTAGACACCCTCTTCGGCACTATCAGTCTCAACATCGAGGTGGCCAAGATGGAGTGCCTCCACTTTCACCCCCCTCGGTGACACACCGGCTATGACGGCTGGGACACTGCCGGAGTCCAAGTCAACCCCAACACCCTGATCCACCCCTCTATCCCACTGCGATGGCTGGGGATATGGTGGGACCCAGGCCTTTCCTTCAAGCCCCATGTCGAGTGCATGCGCTCCAAGGGGCTCTCCACCCTCGCTGCACTCCGCATTCTAGGCAACACCTAATGCGGCATATCGGCCCTCCTCCTCTGCCGCCTTTATACCTCCTGCATCCACTCCGTGCTGTCATGGGGAGCGCCAGTGTGGTACCACGGCTGCCACCAAAAAACCCTGGTAAACCGCCTCCAGGCTGTGCAAAACACGGCCTGCCATTGGATCCTGGGCGTCTTTAAAGGCGCCTCCCCCCATTCCACCAATTTCCTTTGCTCTGTTCCCCCTCTCCCTTTTTACTTCAAGTATATAAAAACGACCCATTCTCTGCACCTATGGCACACCCCACACTCTATTGGCCGCAAACTTTTTAAAAACATAACTAATAGACCTTTCTCCCTTTCTCTGCAGGTCCAAGCCCCCTGGGTTCAACAGGTCCCTGCATACACGCATCCCCCATGGATGGACCCACTGGCATTTACAAATGGCCGAGTCCATTTCACCACCCCTGTCACCCCAGTCAGCACGAACACCCACAAACAATTCATGAGTGCCACACGGGCCCTAGGCTCCACCCCCCACATCCAAGTATTCACAGATGGCTTGCACACATCGACGATAAGTCAGCGCTCAGCCATTTGCACACAATGCTTAGGCCCCCACCCGCCTTCCGGTCATCGCCAGACTGGAGTCCCCCACCTGTGCCACCACTATGGACACTGAAGGAGTTCTCCCTCGCAATGGCCCCCGGTTGGGTAGCACGCCGCCTCCCAGCTCAGCTGCATGTCGCATCAGATGTCTTCTTTTTATCTGATTCGCTGACTGCACTACACCTCTTCCGTACATGGACTGCTGCGCCAGGCGCCCACCTCCTCCACATTTGGAAAGCGGGTGTGGAGACTCTTCTGGACTCGTATCCCCAGATCACCGTTCACTTCATACGGTGCCCTGGCCACTCGGACATCCCAGGAAACGAATGGGCTGACAAGGAAGCGAAACTGGCAACAGAGCTCCCGCCATCCAATCTCAAACCTTCCACCTCCGCTCTCAAGGAAGTAGCAGTCCGCACCCTAATGGACCGCTGGACCTTCTCTCTAGCCTGCCCCCTAGCCTCAACCGCCAACAAATACTTAGCGGTACATGGCCTCCCCTCATGAAGACCAAGGAAGCTACTCATGCACTCAGTCGACCACCCCTGAAGCGAACTATCTGCAGTCGCCCAGGTCCTCTGTCGTGCTGGTCCCTACAGGGGTTACTGGCTGAGCTTTGCCTCAGCCTACCAGCGCAGACATGGCCTGATCTCGCACTGCAGATGGCACAACCACCCCCCCTGGCCTGCACAGTCGACCACCCACATCCTTGGCAGCTGCAGCACCTTCCACCTGTGGATATGGTGTGTATGGCCACCTCGGGACCCTCTCCCAGTCCACCACTCAGAGTGGGCTGACGAAAACCGACTCCCAGTTCTGCGCCATTGGCTGAGGCTGATGGGGCACCTCAACCGCCTTTCCGACTGTGCTGTGGGCGCTATCAGGCTAGCATTTGCCTCGATGGACCTAGATGGCCACCCCACCGACGAGGATATGGACTTGGACCTCCTTAGGGAATACATGCATCATATGCTCGGACCTTGAACCCAGGACTTGGACCCAGCCCTTTTGGAGCTCTCAAGTATGCTTCCTCCCTTCCCACTCGAATAATGACTGCCTTTCGAATTCCTGTGAATACATCTCGGCCGGCACTCTTGCCCTCCCTTTCCACTTCTAGGCTTCTTACCTTAACCTGCCCTCAACAGCTTGGTTTGTTTGTAGCGATATGTATTCCTCCTTCTCCCTCCTTTCCTTCTAAATAGGGGTTCTTCACATGTCGGCACCCCTTGGGGAGCAGCGCCCCCGCCCAGTTTCGTGCAATGCGCGATGACGGGCACCTCTGTTGTTATGTAGTTAGGGCCCCCCCTTCGGGGGGGCAGCTTGTAATTATGTAATACTGCAGGAATAATAATAATAATAAAGTTTGTTGAGGGCACACATGCAAGAGGTCTTGTTTGTTCCATTCTAGCAGTGGACATACAGGGTTTCTTTGACTCGGTGCACCCAAGGCGACTCCACCACCAGCTAATGGAGATGGGATGCCCACCAGACATGGCAGCGTGGTGTCTCTCCTTCATGACGAGCAGGGAAGTGGCTATCTCCTTCGATGGCACGACCCTACCAACAGCTCCCAAACCCGACCTTGGCACCCCACAAGGGTCACCAGTCTCACCAATCCTTTCAACAATTTTTGCAGGCATTGTGATGCAGTGCATTCAACAGCAGGGCTCACAACTGCTGGCTTATGTTGACGACTGCCTCATAGCCTGTGTGGGCACCTCAGTAACTGCCAACTGTAGATCCCTCACACAGGCATACCAGCAACTCGACCACCTCTTCCGCCAAATCAGCCTTAACATCGAAACAGTGAAGATGGAGGCCCTCCATTTCCACCCGCCCAGGAAACGAACTGGCTACCACTGCTGGGACACTGCAGGGATTCAGATCGACACCGACACCCTAGTCCGACCCACCAACCCCCTATGCTGGTTGGGGATATGGTGGGATTCAGGCCTCACCTTCAAACCCTATGTGGAACACATGTGCTCCAAGGGTCTCTCAACTCTGGCAGCCCTCTGCATTCTCGGCAACACCGAGCAGGGACTCTCAGCCATCCACCTCCAATGACTTTACACTGCCTGCATGTGCACCATCCTAGCATGGGGTGCACCAGTGTGGTACCATGGACGTCAACAAAAAACCCTTGTCAACTGACTACAGGCCGTGCAGAACACTGCCTGCTGTTGGATTTTAGGCATCTACAAGGGTGCATCTCCATATTCTACCAATTTTCTTTGTTCCAATCCCCCTTTCTTTGCTTATTTCGAATATTTAAAGACCACTCATGCCTTGCACCTATGGCGCACCTCCCACTGTGTTGGGCAGAAAAAGTTCAATCCTAATGCTAACACTCCTTTTTCCCTTTTGTTGCAGGTCCATGTCCTCCGAGTCCAATGGATCCCAGCATACACACACCCCCCCTGGACGGACCCCCTTGCCTTTGGTCAAGGCCAAATCATCTTCTCGGCCCCAAGACAGCTGGTTTCCTCTGAAATGTGCAACAGTTATGTCACCCAGGCCAGAGCATGCTGCACTGACACATCCCTGCAGGTATTCACCGATGGTTCTCGCATTGGCAACACCTCAGGATCCGCTATCTGCAGCATGAAAGGGGAGCTACACATCTCCTCCCTACACCTTGCCTCCCCCCACCTGCACCACAGTGACAGACACCAAGATCTTCTCCTTGGCAACTGCCCCTGGCTGGGCTGCTCGCTGCCTCCAACATCTGCTGCCAGACGCCTGAGAAATTTACTTCCTCTCGGACTCTCTGACAGCACTCAGCCTCTTCCACACCTGGCCCTCTGCTTCAGGGGCCCAGCCCCTACCCCTTTGGAAGGCAGGGGTCAAGACCCTTCTCGACTCATTCCTGCATTTGACTGTTCATTTCTGATGGTGCCCGGGCCATGAGGACATCCCCGGGAACAAATGGGCCGACGCCGAGGCGAAGCTAGCAACTGAGCTTCCCCCCTCTTCCCTTGCCCCCTCAATCTCCGCTCTTTTTTTTAAAATTTTTTTTTTTAAAATTCCTACTGAGCTATGCAATACACCTGCGGCCCCGAAGGGGCCACCTGTAAACTACCTAACTACTGAGGCACCCATCATCACTTATTGAGTGAAACTGGGCGGGTGTGTGCCTCCTGTGGGAGGCCTAGTGTACTTACGTGCCCTATTAAGGATAAATAGAGGGAGAAGGAAGGAGGCATACATATTGTGACTATGAAAAGCCAGACCAGGCAGAGAGTGAGATCAGGAAAGAGGAGTCCCTTAGAAGTGGAAAGGAGTGGCTGCAAGTGCCATAGAAGAAACCAATGTGGAATCTGAAGGGCAGTCAAGAGTCAGAGGGATATGGTGGGAGTGTACCTGAGAGCTCCAAAAGGGCTGGGTCCATGTCCTGAGTCCTGGATCCGAGCAATCTGCACATGTAGCCCCAGAGGGTGTCCAAGTCGAGGTTGTTATCGGTAGGGAGTCCATCCAGTTCCATGGCCGCAAAGGCAAGGCAAATAGCCCCTTCAGTGCGGTTGGATATACGGTTGAGGTGGCCTGTCAGGTGGAGCCAGCACCTTAAGACCAGGAGGTGGTTTTCGTCCACCCATTCGGAATGGTGGACAGGGAGGGGGTCGTTCTTAGGCCAGACACAGTGTATCCAAGGCTGGAAGGTTTCACAGCCGCTGAGGACATGGGAGGTTGACTGCGCTGGCCAGGGTGGGTGGTTGTGCCACCTGCAATGAGAGATCAGGCCATGTCTGTGTCATCCTTCTTGACCAGTAACCACCACCATCGACTAGTGTGGGCAGCTAAAACTCCCCCATGTCGAACCCCAGTGGATACAGGAATGCTCTATGTTCGACTCGACCACCCCTCCCACCTCCCTCATTGGCCAGTGCCGATGCTGACAGGGCCGCCAGGGCCGCCGCCAATTGAGTGGCCGCTGGCAACGTTGCCGCTGCTATGCACAGTACGACCCCCACCCCCGCCCAAATCGACCCAGGCCTCCTGGCATCGTCTCCAGATGCTCTCCAGCTCGCTCCATCTCCCGTCATTGGCATCTCGAACAACGACTTCACTCGCACCTTCGCGCACATCAGCTGTCCCCCTTCCGTAGGCTCCAACCCCCGGCCGGCTCCACCGAGCCGGGCGCGATGGAGGACATCCTTGAGAACCTGCACACTCCCTCGCCACCACTTACCCACAAGCGCTCCGCAGAGAGCCTCTCCCCACACACCCCCTGCCCCCGCCCTCGAGACCAGTTCGAGCCGCACATGGTGGGCTTCATGTACTCCCTCTCCCGCACTTTGGAGGACTTCGACTGCAAGACCCTCCACACCAACATCAACAAGACTGACATGGCCGCAGCGCAATTTGTTGGGGACCTCTACTGGAACCTCCAGCAGACCATCGCAGGCATGTTAAGGGATGAGAAGGACCCCCAGTACATCGTCTCCCGCAACATGGAGATGGCCTACAACTTCGCCAGGAAGGGGACAGAAGTCTCCCTGCCAGCGCCCTTTGCCCCAGCCCCCCCCCGTCAACGGACCCCGGCCACCGCCCCCCAACCCCCTGCCCAGACCAGGACCCCCAGAACTGCTAACGTTTCGTCTGATGTGGCTGTGCTGACTAACATTGTTAAGCAGCTCTCCACAGAGGTCGCCTCCATTTCCTGACAGGTCTCAACCCTTGTCAACCAGCCCACCCCCCATGCCCCACAGTCCCAGAAGGCCCAGGCCCCCACCACCACGCCCCAGGCCGCCATCGCCGCAGCACCAACATCTTACACCCAGGTGGCGGCTGCTCTGGCCCCACCTACTGCCTCCAACCCAAACCCCATTGCACCTGCCCTGGGCGCTGTTTTCACAACGGTGACCCACAAGAAGAAGAAAAAGCAACGCCAAGTTCCACCCCCACCCCCGATGTATGCCAAGGACCCCACTCTGGTCCTCATCCCGGCAATCTCGCTCAAGTCCGAGATCCAGCTCCCGGCAATGCGCCTCACTGCCACCACCCATGAGTTTTTCTCCTCCCTTCCCACTGCTGACCAGGTCATGGTCTTGGCCGCCTCTTTCAACATAAAAGGGAACCTCGTGACCTCCTTCGCCAAGTGCCCTGCCTCTGCCTCCCCAGCCATGGACATGATCATCAATCGGCACTCCGTGGCCTTCACGGCCCACATGTGTGAACATTGCCTCTTGGTCACGATCGACAAGATCCCCGAGCAGTATACACTCACCCCCGTCCGTGTCCACCCCCGGTCTGCCCTCCGCATCTCCATGGTGCCCTGCGTGGACTACCTCTTCGGCCAGAATGGCCACACCATATCCCCAAAGGCCCTCATGGCCGAAATCCAGAACAACCCGGCACTCCGTCCCCTCGATTTCGTCGTCGACCCTCACTTCGCTGCCACCGAAGAGCACCTCCCGACTCTCCAGAAGTGCCCCATGGCATTCTCCTTCTCCAACCCCGATGGATCCATCTGGGCGCAACTCCTCAAGTGCCCGCGTGTATGGTTGTTCGGCTCCACCCTATCCCTCTCTGTCCCGCCTTACTGCCCCGGCCTCACTCAATGTGAACGCTGCCAGGGCCTCGGCCATGGAATGAGGGGCTGCTGTGCCCAGCCCTGCTGCACCGACTGCGGGGGAGGACACCTCACCCGCAATCACCATAAGTCGTGCACATCCTGCGCTTCTGAAGCTGTTGAGGGCGACCATTGCCCTCACCCTCGCTACTGCACAAACTGCAAAGGCGACCACCCCGCTACCCTACCTCAATGCCCCAAGAAATGGCGTTTCCGCCAGATCGAGGTGGCCTTTGATGGACCCAACGACAACCATATGGAGGACCAATGAATAGAGACATCTCTATTCTTCAGTGGAATGCCATGCACTCACTTGCCGCAGTCCATTCCCTCATTCCGATCCTCACTACTGACCCATCCCCACCCACCATCATTTTGATTCAGGAACCCCCCTGGTACCAAATCGGTCTCCAGCCATCCCTCACTGACCCCACCAGAACGCCAGTCCTCAACATACCATCCCTCCCCAGGTACATAGCCATCCTACCCCCAGCCACTCGGCCTCGGGTGGTCACTTATATTTCCTGCGCCATCCCCTCAATATCATGGTCTGTCCTCAGGGCCGCCTCATCTGGCACCGATGTCCTCACTATCGAAATCTGCGCCCATCTCACGATCTGCCTGTGCAACTTCTATGGGATGCATGCGCCGGACTGTACCACCACCACCTCACAATACCCAGGTGAGTCATTCCTTTTTATGATCCCGCCAGCCTTGGCCTCCACCCTCCTGGTAGCAGGCGACTTCAACTGTCGCCACCATTCATGGTCCGAACTCCTTGCTGCTCAGCAAGAGGACCTGAGGGTGCAACCCTTCAATGACTTCTTTCAAGAGCACGGCCTTGCGCCAGCTCACCTCCCGGACTCTGACTCATGGCCTGTCGACAATCATCGGCGGTGCCCTATTGACATGATCTGGGCCCCACCCACAATCAACCCCAACTCTATTATAGACTCAGGCTCATCAACCACCTCCCCACTGTCCGACCATGCCATGCTGTGCTGGTCCCTGCCGTCTCGATCCCCACCCCCTGTCATGAAAACACGCTGGCTCCTCCCGGATGACAGAGAGTCCTGGACTGATATCGCCTTTCCATTACTCGAAACTGCTTTCCGCCTCCCGGTGGGCGACACCCTCACCCTAGACGTCAAAGTGCAGGCAGTGGTCGACTCTATGATTGCCACCCTTGCCCCCTTCACCCGACTCGCCAAGCCGTCCAAAACCGAGGTCCCCTGGTGGACCCCAACATGTAAATCACTCCTCCAGGCAATCTCAACAGCCACCACCCCCCTTCAGCGATCAGCAGCCCACCGTGCTTTCAAACGAGGCGTGCGAGCGGCCAAGCGGCACTTCTACGCCGACCAAGCCGACACTGCGGATGCCTCCAACATCTGGGGCTGGGCCAAACGCGGCCTCAGCAACCGACCTACACCCATCCCATCGTTGAAAAAGAGCGATGGCACCTTCACCCAATCAGATGATGAGAAAGGTGAGCTCTTCTGCATGACCTTCTTCATGCCCCCCCACCCCTGGTAGTGGCTGTCACCCCACCACCCCCCCTCCAACCAGCTGCACCGCCTATACTCCTTGCGGAGCTTACGGGGCACTGGCCGATACCTCCAACTTGTCAGCTCCAGGCCTCTCAGGAATCGGCTATTGCCCACTCAAATGGGTGGTAGACGCTTACCCTGAAGAGATCCTTACCCTTTTCAACGACTGCCTGTGCAGGGGGCACCACCCCAAGTGCTGGTGGGCAGCAAAGGTGGTAATGCTACAGAAGCCTAACAAGAAGACCCATTCTCGCCAAGATCTTACCGGCCCATCACCCTCGAGGAGACCTTAGGGAAACTCCTCGAAAAGATTATCGCTAACCAGCTCCAGTTCCTTGCTAACATGAGAGACTGGCTGCCACCTAACCAATATGGGGGACGCCAAGGACACTCAGTCTATGACGCCACCCAACACCTCCTACAGATTGCATAGTGCGCCCATGCAGAGGGCTGTGTATGCTCGGTCCTAGCGGTCGACATACAGGGCTTCTTCGACTCAGTCCACCCGCAACTCCTCTACCAACAACTGCTGGACCTCCAGTGCCTGCCCGACATGGCAGACTGGTGCCTGTCCTTCATAATGGATCGGCAGGTCACCATAGCATTTGACGGCACCACCCTCCCAACTGCCCAGAAACCTGACCTCGGCACCCCCCAAGGGTCACCAGTATCCCCTATCCTCTCCACCATATTCATGGGTGTGGTCCTCTGGAAATTTCACCAAACCGGCACCACTGCCCTCGCCTATGTAGACGACCACCTCCTCATGTGCGTCGGACCCAGTGTGGCATCCAACTGCCAGCAACTGTCCAACACCTATCGCCAACTCAATGCTCACTTTGGCGACATCAGTCTCAACATCGAGGCTGCCAAAACTGAGTGCCTCCACTTCCACCCACCTCGGCGCCGTTCTGCAGCATACACCAACTGGGACACCACGGGGTTCAGGTTGACCCAGCCATGCTAATCCGACCCTCTATCCCGCTTCGATGGCTTGGGATATGGTGGGACCCTGCCCTCACCTTCAAAGCCCATGTGGAGCGAATGCACTCCAAGGGCCTCTCCACCCTTGCCGCCCTCTGCATCCTTGGCAACACCGAGCACGGCATTTCGGCCCTCCTCCTCTGCCGACTGTACACCACCTGCATCCGCTCTGTCCTCACCTGGGGCATGCCGGTTTGGTACCACAGCTGGCACCAAAAAACACTAGTAAGCCGCCTGCAGTCCATGCAAAACACGGCATGCAGATGGATTCTCAGTGTCTACAAAGGCGCCTCCCCCTACTCAACAAATTTTCTTTGTTCCCTTCCCCCTCTCTCCTATTATTTTGAATATGCGAAGACCCTCCATTCTCTGTGCCTCTGGCACACCCCGCACTCCATCGGTAGAAACGTTATAATAAAGCAGTAACTAACTGTCCCTTTTCCACTTCTCTGCAGGTCCAGGTCCCTCAGGTTCAACCAGTCCCTGCATACACTCATCCCCCATGGACAGATCCTCTGGCCTTTACGACTGGACGAGTCTCATTTGCCACTCCTATCACTCCGGTCAGCATGGACACCCACGAGGAATTTGTGACCACCATGTGCTCCCTGAGCACCCTCCCCCACCTCCAGGTCTTCACCAATGGCTCATGCATGGGCTCGAAGTCTGGATCAGCCGTCTGCGCCATGCAAGGCCTCATGCACCTCAAATCTCGCCGGCTCGCCTCCCCCACATGTGCCACCGCCACGGACACGGAGATCTTCTCCCTTACCTCCACACCCACATGGGCTGCACACCACCTATGGGACCTCCTGCCTGTTGCATCCGACATCTTCTTTCTGTCAGATTCACTGACAGCACTTCACCTTATCTGCACATGGGTGCCAGTCCCAGGCGCTCACCTCCTTCACCAATGGAAGGCTGGAGTCCTGACTCTCTTGGACTCATATCCGGATCTTTCCATTCACTTCGTCTGGTGCCCGGGTCACTCTGACATCCCCGGCAATGAATGGGCAGACAGCGAGGCAAAGTTTGCCACAATCCTACCCCCATCTTCCCTCGCACCCTCCACCTCTGCACTGAAAGAGGCCGC
Source organism: Coniferiporia sulphurascens (assembly GCA_002794785.1). NCBI lineage: Eukaryota > Fungi > Basidiomycota > Agaricomycetes > Hymenochaetales > Hymenochaetaceae > Coniferiporia > Coniferiporia sulphurascens. The sequence goes on along the minus strand of NBBA01000012.1, from coordinate 490,951 downwards.
CATGAACACCCTCATGGAGCGATGGTCCCTCTCACTTGCCTGCCCACTTGCCTCGACCGCTGATAAGTACCTGGCAGTCAACGGCGCCCCTTCTCACCGACCGCACAAACTCCTGACGCACTCGGTCGACCACCCCCATCGCAAGCTCTCCGCAGTCGCCCAGATCCTCTGCCATGCCGGTCCCTATGGGGGTTACTGGCTGAGCTTTGACTCAGTCTACCAGCACAGGCACGGTCTGATCTCGCACTGCCAATGGCACAACCACTCCCCCTGGCCGGCCCAGTCCACCACCCACATGCTGGGCGGATGCCGCACCTTCCGGCCATGGATTCACAAGGTATGGCCACCCCGCGACCCACTCCCGACCCACCACACCGAGTGGGCCGACGAACACTGCCTCCAGGTTCTGCACCACTGGTTGAAACTCACAGGGCACTTGAACCGCATATCCGACCGAACCTCAGCCTCCATCCGCCTGGCCTTTGCTGTGATGGAGCTTGCAGGTCACCCGACCAATGAAGATATGGACTTGGACCTCCTACAGGAATACATGAGTCATATGCTTGGACCTCGCTCCCAGGACCTGGACCTGGCTCTCTTGGAGCTTTCAGGTGCACTTCCTCCCTTTTCCTCTACTCAGTGACTGCCCTTCGGACTCTTCCCTGTATGTCCTGGCCAGCGCTCTCGCCCTCCCTTTCCCAATTCTAAGTTACCCCTGTTACCTGCCCTCATCTGCTTGGTTTCGTTGTAGCGACATGTATTCCTCTCTCTTTCTTTTCTTCTGTTAATAGGGGCCCTTCCCACCTTGGCACCCTTCGGGGAGCAGGGCCCCCACCCAGTTTCATGTGTTGTGCGATGACGGGCGCCTCCATTGTTATGTAGTTAGGGCCCCCCCTTTGGGGGGGGCATCTTGTACTTATGTAATACTGCAGGAATAATAATAATAAAAAATAAAATAAAAACTCACTACTGCACAAACTGCAAGGGTGACCACCCCGCCACCTACCCTCAGTGCCCCAAGAAAAGGCGATACTGCCAGATCGAGGCTGCCATTGAGGGACCCGAAGACGAAACAATGGAGGACTCATGAATAGAGACATCTCTATTCTTCAGTGGAATGCTGCCCACTCTCTAGCCACGGTCCATTCCCTCATTCTGATTCTTACCACTGACCCCTCCCCACCCACCATCATTTTAATCCAGGAACCACCCTGGTACCAAATCGGCCTCCAGCCCTCCCTCAATGACCCCACCAGCACCCCGGTCCTCAATGTCCCCTCCCTCCCGGGATACATTGCAGTTCTCCCCCTGGCCACCCAGCCGAGGGTCGTCACCTACATATCCAGAGCCATCCCCGCCACCACATGGTCCGTCCTCGGAGCCGCCTCCTTCGGCACTGACATTCTCACCATCGAAATCCGCTCACACCGGACACTCCGCTTATACAATTACTATGGTATGCACACACCAGACCGCACCACCACCACCCCCCTCTCCCTGGTGAGTCGTTCCTATTTACAATCCCACCAGCACTGGCCTCCACTCTACTTGTGGCTGGCGACTTCAACCGTCACCACCACTTGTGGTCCGATCTCCTTGCCTCACGACAGGAGGACTTGAGGGCGCAACCCCTCGACAACTTCTTCCGGGAGCATGGCCTTGAGCCAGCCCACCTGCCGGACTCTGACTCACGGCCCATTGACAATCATTGGCGGTGCCCAATTGACATGATCTGGTCCCCCCCCACGATAAACCCTGACATCATTATAGATTTAGGCACCTCAACCACCTCCCCACTATCCGACCATGCCATGTTATGCTGGTCCTTTCCTTGCCTTATCGGCCCCCACCCCCAGTCATGAAAATGCGCCGGCTACTCCCGGCAGACAGGGAAGAATGGTCTGATATTGCTTTTCCACTACTCAAAGCCACCTTTCTACTCCCAGCGGACAACACCCTCGCCCTTGATGGGAAAGCACAGGCAGTGATTGACGCGATGGTTGCTGCCCTCACTCCTTTCACCAGGTTCACAAAGCCGTCCAAGTCCGAAGTCCCCTGGTGGACCCCAACATGCAAATCGCTCCTCCAGGCAATATCAACGGCTACCACCCCCCTTCAGCGATCAGCAGCCTGCCGCACTTTCAAACGCGGCGTATGGGTGGCCAAACGGCACTTTTACACTGAACAAGCTGACCAAGCCGACGCATCCAATATATGGAGCTGGGCCAAGTGTGGCCTGGGCAACCGACCCACCCCAATCCCCTCACTCAAAAAGCGGGACAGAACCTTTACACAAATGGATGATGAGAAAGGTGAGCTTTTCTGCACCACTTTCTTCGCACCCCCCCACCCCAACAAGCGGCTGATACACCGCTGCCCCCCCCTCAACCCACTGCCCCACCTATACTCCGCTCGGAGCTCACAGGGGCACTGTCTGACACCTCCAACTTGTCAGCCCCAGGCCTCTCAGGGATCGGCTACCGCCTGCTTAAATGGGTGGTAGATGCCTACCCTGATGAGATCCTCACTCTTTTCAATGACTGCTTGTGCATGGGGCACCACCCCAAGTGCTGGCGATTGGCAAAAGTAGTGATGCTCAGGAAGCCAAACAAGAAGGACCCCTTCTCACCACGTTCATACTGGCCCATCACCCTTGAGGAGACCCTAGGGAAACTCCTGGAAAAAATTATTGCTAACCGGCTCCAGTTCCTCGCCAACACGAGGGACTGGCTGCCACCTAACCAATAAGGGGGCGTCAAGGACATTCCATCTATGACGCTGCCCAGCACCTCCTACAGATCGCAGAGTGCGCCCACGCTGAGGGCTGTGTATGTTCAGTCCTAGCAGTCGACATCCAGGGTTTTTTCGACTCAGTACACCCGCAAATCCTCCACTGGCAACTCTTGGACCTCCAGTGCCCGCCAGACATGGCGGACTGGTGCTTGTCCTTCATGATGGACTGGCAGGTCGCCATTGCATTCAATGGCACCACCCTCCCAACTGCCCCGAAACCCGACCTCGGTACCCCCCAAGGGTCCCCAGTATCCCCAATCCTCTCGACGATATTCATGGGTGTGGTCCTCCGAAAATTTCACCAAACCGGCACCACCGCCCTCGCATATGTCGACGACCACCTACTCGTGTGCGTTGGGCCCAGCATGGCATCCAACTGCCAGCAACTGTCCAACACTTACCATCAACTCAACACCCACTTTGGCACCATCGGTCTCAACATTGAAGCTGCCAAAACAGAGTGCCTACACTTCCACCCACCCCGATGCCACTCAGCCGCCTACACCAACTGGGACACCGCCAGGGTATGGGTCACCCCCACCACAGTGATCCGACCCTCTATCCCGCTACGCTGGCTGGGAATATGGTGGGACCCCGCCCTCACTTTCAAGGCCCACATGGAATGCATGTGTTCCAAAGGCCTCTCCACCCTAGCCGCCCTCCACATTCTCGGCAACACCGAACACGGTATCTCGGCCCTCCTCCTCCTCCGACTGTACACCGCCTGCGTCTGCTCCGTCCTCACATGGGGCGTGCCGGTATGGTATCATGGCCGTTGCCAAAAAACATTAGTAAGCCGCCTGCAGGCTGTGCAAAACACGGCATGCAGATGGATTCTCGGCGTCTATAAAGGCGCCTCACCCTTCTCCACAAATTTTCTCTGCTCCCTTCCCCCTCTCTCTTACTACTTTGAATATGCTAAGACCCTCCATTCTCTGCGCCTCTGGCGCACCCTGCACTCCATTGGTAGAAAACGATATTATAAAAATGTAACTAACCACCCCTTTTCCACTTCTCTGCAGGTCCAGGTCCCCCAGGTTCAACCAGTCCCTGCATACACTCATCCCCCTTGGACAGATCCTCTGGCGTTTACGAATGGAAGAGTCTTGTTCACCACTCCTATCACTCCGGTCAGCAAGGACACCCATGATGAATTCATGGCTGCCGCTCGCTCCCTGAGCACTCTCCACCGCCTCCAGGTTTTCACTGATGGCTCACACATGGGTGCAAAGTCTGGATCAGCCATCTGCGCCATGATGGGCCTCACTCGCCTCAAGTCTCGCCGGCTGGCCTCCCCCACCTGCGCAACCGCCATGGACACAGAGATTTTCTCCCTCACATCTGCACCGAGCTGGGCCACACACCACCTACAGGAGTCTTTGCCTGTCGCATCTGACATCTTCTTTCTGTCAGATTCACTGACAGCACTCCACCTAATCCACACATGGGCACCGGTCCCAGGTGCCCACCTCCTCCACCAATGGAAGGCAGGGGTCCAGACCCTCTTGGACTCATACCCGGATCTTTCCATTCATTTCGTGTGGTGCCCGGGTCACTCCGACATCCCTGGGAATGAATGGGCAGACTGCGAGGCGAAGTTCACAACAAACCTACCCCCATCATCCCTTGCACCCTCCACCTCTGCACTAAAAGAGGCCACCATCAACACCCTTATGGAACGCTGGTCCCTCGCACTTGCCCACCCACTGGCCTTGACAGCCAACAAATACTTAGCTGTCAACAGTACCCCCTCACGCCATCCCCGAAAGCTTATCACGCAGTCGGTGGACCACCCCTGCCGGGAGCTCTCTGCAGTCGCCCAGGTTCTCTGTCGTGCCGGTCCCTACAGGGGCTACTGGCTGAGCTTTGACTCAGCCTACCGGCACCGACACAGCCTGATCTTGCACTGCAGATGGCACAACCATCCACCGTGGTCAGCCCAGTCGACCACCCACATACTGGGCAGATGTCATACATTCCGACCATGGATCTGCAAGGTCTGGCCCCCCCGTGACCCACTTCCGACCCACCACACCGAATGGGCCGACGAAAACCGTCTCCCGGTTCTGTGCCGCTGGCTTAAGCTGGCGGGGCACCTCAACCGCCTCTCAGACTGTACCTCAGCCACCATCTGCCTAGCGTTTGCCACAATGGAGTTGGAGGGACACCCGACCAACAAAGATATGGACCTGGACCTCCTTAGGGATTACATGAGTCATATGCTTGGACCCCGGACCCAGGACCCAGACCTGGCTCTCTTGGAGCTCTCAGGTGCGCTTCCTACCTTTTCCTCTGTCTAGTGCCTGCCCTTCGGCTTCCCCCCCGCATGTCCCGGCCGGCACTCTCGCCCTCCCTTTCCTATTCTAAACTACCTCCTTTGCCTGCTGTTGCCTGTTTGGTATAAGTCGTAGTGATATGTATTCCTCCCTCCTTCAGTCTCTCTTACTAATAGGGGCCCTCCACACCTTGGCACCCTTTGGGGAGCAGGGCCCCCGCCCAGTTTTGTGTGTTGTGCGATGACGGGCACCTCCGTTGTTATGTAGTTAGGGCCCCCCCTTCGGGGGGGCAGCTTGTAATTATGTAATACTGCAGGAATAATTAAATTAAATTTTAAAAAAAAGGCCATGTCTGTGTCGGTAGGCTGAGTTGAAGCTCAGCCAGTAGCCCCCAAAGGGACCGGCATGACAGAGGACCTGTGCCACTGCAGTGAGCTCAGAGCGAGGGTGGTCAACCGAGATGGTGAGGATCTTCCACAGTCAGCAGGTTGGTGGGCCGGTGACTGTGAGGTACTTGTCTGCAGTTGAGGCGAGGGGGCGGGCCTCAATCTCCGCTCTGAAGGAAGTCACGACTCGCACACTCAGCGAGCGTTGGTCCCTCCAGTTGGCCCACCTCCTAGCCTCCACAGCTGACAAGTACCTGGCAGTAATGGGGCCCCCCACTTGATGGCTGAGAAAGCTAATCACTTTTTTATTTTTTATTTTATTTTATTTTATTATTATTCCTACTGAGCTATGCAATACACCTGTGGCCCAAAGGGGCTGCCTGTAAACTACCTAACTACTGAGGCGCCCGTCATTGCTCATCAAGTCATCCTTCTTGACCAGTAACCACCACCATCGACTAGTGTGGGCAGCTAAAACTCCCCCATGTCGAACCCTTGTGACTACTGGAAAGCTCTACATTGTACTCAACAACCCCTCCCACCCCCCTCTTCAGCCAGTGATGCTGCCAACCAGGCTGCCAGGGCCGCCACCAACTGGGTGGCAGCTGGCGCCAATGCTGCCGCCCTCGCCCAAGGGATGGCTGCCCCCACCACCCCCAACAGACAACCCCTCACCGGTTTCCTGCCACTGACCTCCTCCCTGGACATACTGGCACCCTCCCCGGCCATTGGCGACTCCCAATTGGTGTCGGCCTACGACTTCACCACCCAGGTGCATTTAGAATCCAGGCAGGCATCCCGAGCTGGCTCCCCAGCCGCCTCGGTAGGGTCGATCCACAGCTCCAACAAATTCAGCAAAACAGCCCCAGAAATGGCAGTCGACCCCCATACCCCCCCGCAACAGGTGGGAGGTGCAAGCCTCGGGCGGAAGCGCTCCTCTGCTGCCATGTCGCCTCTCACCCCGAGAGGACCCCTGGCACAACAACAGCATGAACCACATACCGCAGGATTCATGCACGCCCTCTCCCATGCCCTGGACGACTTCAACAAAGAGACAGTGGACACCACCACCGAAACAATAGACATCAAGGCAGCACAGTTTGTGGGCGACCTCCTGTGGAATGTCCAGACAACACTGGCCAACATTGCACAAGAAAGGAAAGACCCCCAACTCATCATCTATTGCAACACGGTCATGGCCTACAACTTCGCAAGGGAAGGGGCGGAAATCGCCCTCCCGGAACCCTTTGCACCAGCTCGCCCCCCCCAAAGGGCCCTGGCCACCACCGGGACCCCCGGCACCGCCCCGTGACCCCAGAAATGAGGGCGCTGACTGACGCAGTCAAGCGCCTGACTACAGATGTAGCCTCTATTTCACGTCAGATGGCTTCCATCAGCTCTAGGCCTGCCCAGCATCAACAGCAACAACAACAACAGCAACCCGCCCCCCAGGCCGCCATTCAGGCCACCCCCACCTCCTATGCCAAAGTGGCCGCAGCAGCGGCCCCCCCAACAACCGCTAACCCATCTCCAGTGGCCCCAGCCACAGGAGCAGTCATCAACCTGGTGCAGAAGAAGAAGAAGCGCCAGCGTAAGGTGCCCCCCCCACCCACAATGTACGCCAAGGACCCAACCTTGGTCCTCACCCCAACAGTTGGCATACAGGCCGAAAATCAGAAGTCAGCAATGGCCCTGACCAAGACGTCCTGTGAGTTCTTCACCTCCCTCCCCACAGCAGACCAAGTCCCAGTCCTCTCCTCTTCATATAACGTAAAGGGGAACATCATGACCACATTTGCGGCACGACTGTCCTCAGCTAACCCAACCATGGAAACGATCATTGATCGGCACTCTGCAGCCTATGCTTCCCACATGCGCACTGAGTGCATTGTGGAGGGAATCACCATCCTGACCACATTCTCCCTAACCCCCTCTAGAGTCCGCCCTCAGTCTGCCCTCCACATCTCCATGGTGCCATGCAAGGACTTTTTGTTTGGCCAGAATGGACACACCATCCCCAAGAAGGCCCTCATGGCCGAAATCCAGCACAACCCAGCACTCCGCAACCTTGACTTTGTAGTCACCCCTCACTTCACTGCCACCGAGGACCACTTGCCGATGCTCAACAGGTGCCCAGTGGTCTTCTCCTTCGTTAACCCTGATGGCTCCATATGCGAGCGCCTCCTCAAGAGGCCCCGAGTCTGGATGTTCAGATCTGCCCTCCGACTCTCAGTCCCACCTGTCCGCCCCACCCTCACCCAATGTGAGCGGTGCCAGGGCCTTGGCCATGGGACCAAGGGCTGCTGTGCCCAACCTTGCTGCACTGAATGTGCGGGTGCCCACTTGACCCACAATCACCGCAAATTGTGTGCCCACTGCGTGACCGACACAGTGCCCAAAGGCGACACATGTCCCCACCCCCACCTCTGCAACAACTGCAAGGGCGACCACCCCACCACCCTACCAGCATGTCCCAAGAAGAGGCGATACCGCCAAATTGAAGAGGCCCTCGCCACTGACCCCACCGACGACCAGATGGAGGAACTATGATAGAGAAGCTCTCTATCTTGCAGTGGAACACCACCTGCTCACTAGCAGTGATACATTCCCTAATTCCTGTCCTTACAACTGACCCATCCCCCCCGCATCTAATTCTTATCCAGGAACCCCCCTGGTATCAAATAGGTCTGCAACCCTCGCTCACCGACCCAGCCGGCACCCCGGTTCTCAATGTCCCTACCATCCCAGGCTACGTACCTGTCCTACCACCAGAGGTTCATCCTCGGGTAGTCACATATGTATCCAGGGCCCTCCCCCCCACCTCATGGTCAATTCTCGGAGCCACGTCTTATGGCACCGACATGTTGATGGTGGAGGTACAATCTCAACTCACCCTCCGGGTATGCAACCACTATGGCATGCACCCCCCGGAATGTGAGAACGCCTCCCCCCAGTACCCAGGTGAGTCCTTTTTATTCTCACTCCCCTCAGTGCTTGCCACCACTCTACTCATGGCAGGCGACTTCAACCGTTGCCACCACACGTGGTCCGAACTCTCAGCCACACAGTGAGATGACTTGGGGGCACAACCCCTTGATGACTTTTTCCATGGGCATGGCCTGGCGCCTGCCCATATTCCTGACTCTTACTCACAGCCCGATGGCAATCGCCATTGGTGTCCCATTGACATGATCTGGGCCCCACCCACAGTCAACCCTGACTCTATTTTAGATTTGGCTACCTCTGACCCTTCACCACTGTCCGACCACGCCATCCTGTGCTGGTCTTTGCTGTTTCGGCCCCCTCCTCCTGTCCAAAAGACATGCTGGCTGCTACCAGCCAACAAGGAGGAATGGACCGGCATCATCTTCCTGCTACTCGAAGAAGCCTTCCGTCCCTCGGGGCTCGACACCCACGCCCTGGACATCAAAGCAAAGGTGGTCATCGACTCCATGGTAGCCGCCCTCCAGCCATTCACCCACCTCTCCAAGCTGTCAAAAACAGAAGTCCCATGGTGGTCCCCCCACTGCAAGACCCTCCTATCCACCATCACGACAGCCACCACCCCCCTCCAGCATTCATCAGCCCGATGCACCTTCAAAAGGGGCATTAGGACAGCCAAACGGCAGTTCTACACCGACCAGGCAGCGGAAGCAGACACCTCCAGCATCTGGAACTGGGCCAAGTGAGGCCTCGGCAACCGACCTACCCCCATCCCCTCGCTCAAATGGTGAGATGGCTCCTTCACCCAGACAGACGATGAGAAAGATGAGCTCTTCTGAGAAACCTTCTTCATGCCCCCCCCACCCCAGACAGCGGCCGACACCCCGCCACCACCAATCCAACCAGCCGCCCTACCCATTCTCCTCTCAGAGCTTATGGGGGCACTGGCTGACACATCCAACTTGTCGGCTCTGGGCCTCTTGGGAATAGGCTACTGCCCCCTGAAATGGATAGTGGATGCCTACCCTGATGAGATACTTACACTTTTCAATGACTGTCTGCACCTGGGGCACCACCCTGAGTGCTGGCGGGCGGCAAAGGTTGTAATGCTCAGGAAGCCAAACAAGAAGGACCCCTTCTTGCTGCGTTCATACTGGCCCATCACCCTCGAGGAGACCCTAGGGAAACTTCTCGAAAAGGTCATAGCTAACCAGCTCCAGTTCCTCGCCAACATGCGGGGCTGGTTGCCACCTAACCAGTATGGGGGGCGCCAAGGCCACTCAGTCTATGACACCACCCAACACCTTTTACAGATTGCGGAGCATGCCCACTCAGAGGGCCTTGTCTGTTTGGTCCTAGCGGTCGACATTCAGGGCTTCTTCAACTCGGTACACCCCCAACTCCTCCACTGACAATTGTTGGATCTTGGTTGCGCCCCAGATATGGCTGACTGGTGTTTATCCTTCATGACAGACCGGCAGGTCGCTGTCGCCTTCGATGGCACCACCCTCCCCACCGCCCCTAAACCCGACCTCGGTACCCCTCAGGGATTGCCAGTCTCTCCCATCCTGTCAATGATATTCGTGGGGGTGGTCCTCCAGCACTTTCACCAAGCCGGCACCACTGCCCTGGCATATGTTGATGATCACTTACTTATTTGCGTAGGTCCCTCAGTGGCATCCAACTGCCGTGCTCTCACCTGTGCCTACCAACAACTCGACACCCTCTTCAGCAACATTGGTCTCAACATCGAAGCCGCCAAGATGGAGTGTCTCCACTTCCACCCCCCTTGGCGATGCACTGGCTACGATGGCTGGGACACTGCCGGCGTCCAGGTCGACCCCAACACCCTGATCCGCCCCTCAATCCCCCTCTGGTGGTTGGGGATATGGTGGGATCCAGGCCTCTCCTTCAAGCCCCACATTGAGCACATGCGCTCCAAGGGGCTCTCCACCCTTGCCGCCCTCTGCATTCTGGGCAACACCCAATGCGGAATCTCGGCCCTCCTCCTCTGCCGCCTCTATACCTCCTGCATCTGCTCTGTCCTGTCCTGGGGTGCACCGGTTTGGTATCATGGCTGCTGCCAAAAAACCCTGGTAAACTGCCTCCAGGCCATCCAAAACACAGCCTGTTGCTGGATACTCAGCGTCTTTAAAGGTGCCTCCCCCTATTCCACTAATTTTCTTTGCTCCATTCCCCCTCTCTCTTTCTATTTTGAGTATATAAAGACCACCCACTCCCTGTGTCTTTGGCGCACCCCCCACTCCATTGGCCGGAAATTATTTAAAAACACAGCTAATAGACCTTTTTCCCTTTCTCTGCAGGTCCGAGCCCCTCGGGTTCAACAGGTCCCTGCATACACACATCCCCCGTGGACGGATCCTCTGGCCTTCACCCAGGGCTGCGTCCGCTTCACCACTCCTGTCACCCCGGTTAGTGCCGACACCCAAAAATCATTTGTAACCACTGCGCACCAACTTGGCCTCACCCCCCACATCCAGGTATTCACTGATGGCTCCTGCATTGACAATAAGTCGGGCTCAGCCATCTGTGCCATGCTTGGCCACACCCGACTCTGGTCTCACTGACTGGAGTCCCCCACCTGTGCCACAGCCACAGATGCTGAGGAATTCTCCCTCACCACAGCTCTGGGCTGGGTAGCATGCCGCCTCCTGGTGCAACTGCACATTGCATCAGACATCTTCTTTCTGTCTGATTCGCTGACCACCCTCCACCTTTTCTGCACCTGGGCCGCCGTCCCTGGTGCCCACCTCCTTCACATCTGGAAAGCCAGTGTGGAGACTTTGCTGGACTCATGCCCACAACTCACTGTTCATTTTGTCTGGTGTCCCAGTCACTTGGACATCCCCAGTAATGAATGGGCTGACATGGAAGTGAAGCTGGCAACAGAGCTCCCCCCATCCGACCTCAAACCCTCCACCTCCACACTAAAAGAGGTTGCCGTCCACACCCTCATGGAGCGATGGACGTTCTCACTAGCCCGTCCCCTTGCCTCAACCGCCGACAAGTACCTGGCAGTTCACGGCCTCCCCTCACGCCGACCTCGAAAGCTGCTCATGCATTCAGTCAACCACCCACACAGCGAGCTATCTGCAGTTGCGCAGGTCCTCTGCTGTGCCGGTCCCTACGGGGGTTACTGGCTGAGCTTTGACTCAGCCTACCGTCGCAGGCATGGCCTGATCTCGCATTGCAGGTGGCACAACCACCCCCCCTGGCCCGCACAGTCGACCGCCCACATCCTCGGCGGCTGTAGCACCTTCCACTCATGGATATGGCACATGTGGCCACCTTGGGACCCTCTCCCAGTCCACCACCCAGAGTGGGCTGACGAAAACCGCCTCCCGGTTTTGCGCTGCTGGCTAAAGCTGATGGGGCATCTTAACCGCCTCTCTGACCGTGCCACAGGCACCATCCGGCTGTCTTTTGCTGCGATGGACCTCGATGGCCTCCCAACAGACGAGGATATGGACTTGGACCTCCTATGGGATTACATGCATCGTATGCTCGGACCCTGAACTTGGGACTTGGACCCAGCCCTTTTGGAGCTATCAGGTATGCTCCCTCCCTTCCCACTCGAGTAGTGCCCGCCTTTCGGATTCCTACAGATATGTCTTGGCCGGCACTCTTGCCCTCCCTTTCCAATTCTAAGCTTCTTACTTTACCCTGCCCTTATCCACATGGTGTTACAATTTTCCTTTACTTTCCCCCTCTGTGCTGACTCACTTCCTATTCATCATCATCAGTCAGCACAACTCCCCCATTCCTCTGCCTTACTCATCCGCATTCACCTTGCACCATACAACGCCATGATGATGCCTTATTCCACCATCATGACGAGCTTTGCTTACTGATACCTTCACTTGTATTACCAAGACATTCCTTGGGGTTCCATGACCTTCCATAGTCATGTAAACATACTAATACACGACCCTACAGTAGCAAACACATAGAGTAGCATATAAGCATGTAACTTCAGTAGCACAAGCCCTAAGCTTGTGCTCTTTGTTCATACAAGCCCATTATCTGCTACCACCAGTCTACTGTGCGCCACTTGGCCATTAGTCGCTTCGTCATAACCCGACACCCCTAAGAAGCATCTCGCGTCCACATCGTCGATCAGGAAGCCCCACCGACGATCACCTTCGACTTACGACATCTAGGAAGCCCCATTGCTGTACCATCCGTTCCGACGATCTGGAAGCCCCAACGTCGATCACCACGTAACCATTGAGCTTAACACATGGTCTGTTCATAGCGATATGTATTCCTCCTTCTCGCGTTCCTCTCACTAAATAGGGGCTCTTCACACTTCAGCACCCCTTGGGGAGCAGAGCCCCTGCCCAGTTTTGTGCGATGCGCAATGACGGGCACCTCCGTTGTTATGTAGTTAGGGCCCCCCTTCAGGGGGGAAGCTTGTAATTATGTAATACTGCAGGAATAATAATAATAATAATAAATTGCTCATCGAGTGAAACTGGGCGGGGCGTGTGCCTCCCAAGGGAGGCCTAGTGGGCTTACATGCCCTATTATAGGGGAAAGAGAGGGGAGGAGAAGGGAGGCATACATGTCATGACTACAGGTAACCAGATCAAGTCGGAATGAGGTCAGGAAAAGAGAGTCCCTTAGAAGAGGAAAGGAGTGGCTGCAAGTGCCATAGAAGAAACTGATAGGAATCCGAAGGGCAGTCAAGAGTCAGAGGGAAATGGTGGGAGCATACCTGAAAGCTCCAAAAGGGCTGGGTCCGCATCCTGAGTCCTGGATCCGAGCAACCTATGCATGTAACCCTGGAGGGTGTCCAAGTCCAGGTTGTTATCGGTGGGGAGGCCATCCAAGTCCATGGCCACAAAGGCAAGGTGAATCGCCCCGGCTGTATGGTTGGACATCTGGTTGAGGTGGCCTGTGAGATGCAGCCAGCGCCTTAAGACCAGGAGGTGGTTTTTGTCTGCCCATTTGGTGTGGTGGACTGGGAGGGGGTCGCTCTTGGGCCATACACATTGTATCCAGGGCTGGAAGGTTTCGCATCTGCCTAGGACATGGGAGGTAGACTGTGCCAGCCAGGGGGGGTGGTTGTGCCACCTGCAGTGCGTGATCAGGCCATGCCTGTGTCAGTAGGCTGAGTTGAAGCTCAGCCAGTAGCCCCTGTAGGGACCGGCATGACAGAGGACCTGCGCCACTGCAGTGAGCTCCGAGCAGGGATGGTCGACTGAGATGGTGATTAGTTTTCTCAGTCGTCGAGTGGGGGGTCCAGTCACTGCTAAGTACTTGTCAGCCAGAATTAAGAGCGCCCTTGCGGGACTCAGACAACACATGTACCTTCCTCGGGATATGCAGCCAACTGAAACTGCTCCCGCTGTCCTCTACAACATATGGGCGCTATATTGGAGCACTAGGGTAAGGCGTGCCGCACCAGGAGGCCATCCCAAGTGAGGGTCACAGCACCATAGGCACTACCCCACCCATATGGAATGACCCCCCTACCCTACACATTCCTTCCCCGACCATAGAGGTCCTGTAGAGTACTGTTGCACTTCTGGGAATCAACTCAAGCCCATAGTGGGAATTACCCCCACATGAACCAATGGAGGATTTAGTCCTCTGGAGCCACTATGGGGGACTATCCCACAGCACTATGGCCCAAGACACTACACTTCAGCATGCCGGAAAGCCGATGCACACTCCATGCAGGCCCTTTCCTGTGCCCTGGCATGTGCTTCAGAAACAGCCATTACAGCTGGAATACTTGGGAACTGAGGTCATGGGACAAGTGCCCAGTCAACCCCCAGCCCCGCTTCTGGATCTGCAATTGTACCAGGATCTCTGTCTCGCATACCCGACCCCAGTGGCAAAGCTGTCCCAGGGAGTAAGGGATACTAACCACCTCAAGGGGGTCCAACCCACCCAAGAGGCCCATGGTGCCCTGTCGCCTTTCAGTGTCGGGTGGTTCTTACTGCCATGCCATGTGTTATGGGCCCCCTATCTCCTTTTAGCATGGAGTGCCATCATCAGAGACCCTTTTGGGAATTTGGGGGAGCAGTTTTTGATTTTTCATGCTAGGGACAACATGAGTCCCGAGGTACCCAGAGGGGCATTGCTCAGCACCCGAAGGTGCGATCCAGGTTGCCCTGAACCAAGGTTTCCCAACCGAAGTCACCCGCTGCAACATCCTTCTTGTCCTCTTACCACCACCATCTCACCTTCGCTCTAGGGTCATCTCTGGTCAGTCGCAGCAACCCATGTCTAGCTCTGGTATACTACTGGGGCAACATGAGAGAAGGCTCTCTGACTGCCCACCCTTATAGGGAGGGCAGCTGGCCAGTCGCCAAGGCACTGTAATGGTGTCATTGGATGGCAGGAGATGGGCGCTTGCATTTGCTGGCTGGCACAAGGACCCATCATTAATGTCCTCTTGGGGGGGGAGACTCGGTGAGGATGATCCTCTCTCACATCTGCACTGACCTTCTCGAGGATGGCGTTCCCGCTGGTCCGCCTCTCGGCAGGGCAAGGGGCACATGCCTGCCAGTCGGGGGGGGGACATGACGTTAACGTCCCCACACCCACATGGGGGGGGGGGGTAACCCTCTGCCCTTCAGCAGTCAGCTTCGGTCAAGAGACCTCAGGTTCGGGGAGACTCGGATCTGACCTTCGGGTCGGGACTTAAAATCCTGGGGCTGCATTGTCCCTGGCATGACAAACCATAAAAACTGCTGCCCCAAATCCCAAAAGGGTCTCTGATGACATCACTAGTTGATATAAGGAGATAGGGGCTTCATAACACATGGCATTGTGGTAAGAACCAGCCGACACGAGAGCGACAGGCCACCATGGGCCTCTTGGGGGGATAATGCTGGGGCTTACCTTGCATTCACGGGAGGTTCTTGGTAGCTGGCCCTCTCCCATCAAAATGGGAAGGATGCTGGTACCCCTCGAGAGGTGGTTAGTCTGAGCGGACTCCCTGGTGGCTGTAACAAGTGCCGGGGTCCAAGCGAGGGCAACACGTCAACTCCGGTATGCCATGGATCCAGAAGCGGGCCTTGTGCCTGAATATTCCCCTTTGGGGCTCTGAAGCATGTGCCGGGGAACAGGAAACTCCGGGGGGGCCTAGGAAACCCCTCCATTATGGAGCGAGCTGTAGCAGTGGGGGATAGTTCCCTCCACTGGCTCCAGAGCACTAAATCTGGCATGGGTTTGTGTAGGAGTAGTCCTATTGCGGGCTTAAGTTGATTCCCAGAAACGAGCGGCACTCTACAGTGGAAAGCAGGGTAAGGGGGGGAATGTGTAGGGTAAGGGGGGCACCCAATGGGTGGGGTAGTGCCTATGGCACCATGACCCTCACTCGGAATGTCTCCCTGGCATGGCACGCCCTTCCCAATCCAGTGTGCCATAGAGGACAGCATGTCGGGTGTAAGTCCTACCAGTCAGGCTTCTATGTCACAAGAAAGGTGCATGCATAGTGGGGTCCCGCAAGGGCGCCCTTTAATTCTGGCAGTCGCTCAGGTCCTCTGTTGTGCTGGTCCCTATGGGGGCTACTGGCTGAGTTTTGACTCAGCCTACTGTTACAATTTTCCTTTACTTTTCTCTACTGCGCTGACTCACTTCTTCTTCGTCATCATCAGTCAGCGCAACTCCCCCATTTCTCTGCCTTACTCATCCTTATTCGCCTTGCACCATAAGACGCCATGATGACACCTTATTGCACCATCATGATGTGCTTTGCTTACTGATCCCCGTACTTGTATTACCAAGGCCTTCCTTGAGTTTCCATGACCTTCCATAGTCTGGTAAACATACCTAACCAAGTCGCTACAGTAGCAAACACATAGAGTAGCATATAAGCATGTAACTTCAGTAGCACAAGCCCTAAGCTTGTGCTCTTTGTTCATACAAGCCCATTATCTGCTACCACCAGTCTACTGTGCACCGTTGTGCCATCAGTCGCTTCATCGTAACCCAACTCGCTATAAGAAGCCTACCGCGTCCACATTGTCGATCAGGAAGCCCCATCGACGATCACCTTCGACTTACGACATCTAGGAAGCCCCATTGCCGTAACCACCAGTCTCGATGATCAGGAAGCCCCGACGTTGATCACCGCATAACCGTTGAGCTTAACACCTACCAGCGCAGGCACGGCCTGATCTCACATTGCAGGTGGCACAACCACCCCCCATGGCCTGCACAGTCGGCTGCCCACATCCTAGGCGGCTGCAGTACTTTCCACCTGTGGATATGACATGTATGGCCACCTCGGGACCCTCTCCCAGTCCACCATTCGGAGTGGGCTGACAAAAACCACCTCCCAGTTCTGTGCCATTGGCTTAAACTAATGGGGCACTTGAACTGCCTTTCGGACAGGACCTTGGGTGCCATCCGGCTGGCCTTTGCCGCGATGGACCTTGATGGACACCCAACCAATGAGGATATGCACCTGGACCTCCTATGGGACTACATGTGTTGTATGCTCGGACCACGAACCCAGGACTCGGACCCAGCCCTTTTGAAGCTATCAGGTATGCTTCCTCCCTTTCCTCTCGATTAGCATCTGCCTTTTGAATTCCCTTGAATATGTCTTGGCTGGCGCTCTCACCCTCCCTTTCCATTTCTAAGCTTCTTACTTTAACCTTCCCTTATCTGCTTGGTTTGTTCATAGCGATATGTATCCCTCCTTCTCTCATTTCCCTTACTAAATAGGGGCTCTTCACACTCCAGCTCCCTTTGGGGAGCAGAGCCCCTGCCCAGTTTTGTGTGATGCACAATGACAGGCGCCTCCGTTGTTATGTAGTTAGGGCCCCCCCTTCGGGGGGGGGGCAGCTTGTAATTATGTAATACTGCAGGAATAATAATAATAATAATAATAATAAAAAGTCGCCCACTGCGAGGCAGGGGGTTTCCCCCCCCCCTGTGAGGACATTAATGTTGTGTCCCCCCCCACCGAGCCCAATGAGCACACCGCCCTGGGAGAGCAGTGCAGATGCCAGAAGGATACAGGCTCACCAAGAATCCAACCAGAAGCAACGTTTTTGATGGGTTGCCAAGACTGCCAGCAAGCTCCACGCCCATTCCCCACTGCATTACGGCGACCGACGACCAACCCCAGTGCACCAGGGTGAGTCAGAACCTTCTCTCATACGATGCCCAGTCCCAGAGAGTCCAGACAAGGTCGGGTAGCTGCGACTTCCCCCAGCTGACCCCAGTTGCAAAACCGAGATGGTGGTGGTAAGAGGACAAGAAGGATGTCCTCCCACATTTGTTGGAGTCTGCTGAGGGACCTGTTGAGGCTGCGGGGCAGGGTGGGAGGCCAAGGAGGAGACCTGGCGGGTGAGGTTCCCCACATTGACTGAGAGCTGCTTGACAACGTCTGCCAGTGCCATCTCTTCTTGTCCTCTTACCACCACCATCTCACTTTCGCTCTGGGGTGTTCTTGGCAGTATGTCACAGCAACCTGACCTTGCACTGGGGCCTTGCCTTGGCCATCATACAAGAGAGGGGATCCGGCTTACCTCGGTGCGCCAGGGTTGTTCGTCGGTCACTGTAATGCGGCAGGAAACGGGCATGGAGCTCACCAGCTGGCTTGGCAACCCATCAAAAACATTGCCTCTGGATTGATGCTTCGGTGAGGATGATTCTTTCTGGCATCTGCGCTGTTCTCTCAGGGCGGCATGCTCGTTGGGCCTGCATTGTATGTGGGCTTGGCGGGGAGGGACACGATGTTAATGTCCTCACAAGGGGGGGAAACCCCCTGCCTCACAGTGGGCGACTTCGGTCAGGAGACCTCGGTTTGGGGCAACTCAGATTGTGCCTTTGGGTGCTGAGCTCTGTCCTCCTGGGCACCTTGGAGCCCGCATTGTCCCTAGCATGACAAATCAAAAACTGCTCCGCCAAGTCCCGGCAGGGTCTCTTATGACAGCATTTATTGCTAAAAGGAGATAGGCGGCTTGTAACACATGTCTATTGTGGGTTATAACCACCCAAGCCCGGCAGGGTGCAGGGCAGCATGGGCCGGCTGGGTTGTTTCATCTCCCAGTCTGGTGGTTAGTATGGCAGACTCCTCAGGCCGGCTCTGCCACCAGGGTCAAGCTATGCGAGGCAGAGATCCTGGTATGATCACAGATCCAGAAGCGGGGGTGCCGGGCTGACTGGGCGTTTGTCACTCATGACTGGTGCCTCCGAGTATTCCAGGCTGTAATGGCCTGTTTCTGAAGTGCATGCCAGGGAACAGGAAATGGCCATCATGGAGTGTGAGTCGGCATTCCGGCTTGCTGAAGTGGTGTGTCGCGGGCCGTAGTGCTGTGTGAGAGTTGCATACAGTGGCTCAAGAGGACTAAATCCTCTGTCGGTGTGCATCGGGGTAATTCTGACTGCATCACTTAAGTTGATTCCCAGAAGTGCAGCAGTGCTCTCCAGGACCTCTATGGTTGGGGAAGGAATGTGTAGGGTAGGGGGGTCATTCCATATGGGTGTAGTAGTGCCTACAGTGCTGCGACCTGCACCTGGGGTGGCCTCCTGGCGCGGCACGCCTTACCCTAGTGCATCACGCATCCATAAGTCGGAGAGGACAGCAGGAGCAGTTTCGCCTGCTGCATATCCCAAGGAAGGTGCATGCGTTATTTGAGTCCTGCAAGGGCGCTCTTAATTCTGGATGTCCTAGGCAGATGCGAAACATTCCAGCTGTGGATACAACGAGTCTGGCCCAGAAGCGACCCCCTCCCAGTCCACCATACTGAATGGGTGGACGAAAACCACCTCCTGGTCCTAAGGCGCTGGCTACACCTTACAGGCCACCTCAACCGGATGTCCAACCACACAGCCGGGGCGATCCGCCTCACCTTTGCGGCCATGGACCTGGACGGACTCCCGACCGATAACAACCTGGACTTGGACACCCTCCGGGGCTACATGTGTAGGTTGCTCGGATCCAGGACACAGGACACGGACCCAGCTCTTTTGGAGCTTTCAGGTATGCTCCCACCATTTCCCTCTGACTCTTGACTGCCCTTCAGATTCCACATCAGTTTCTTCTATGGCACTTGCAGCTGCTCCTTTCCTCTTCTAAGGGACTCTCTTTTCCTGATCTCGCTTTTGCCTGGTTTGGCTTTCCGTAGTCATGATATGTATGCCTCCCTCTCTTCTATCTCTATTTTCCCTAATAGGGTGTGTAAGTTCACTAGGCCTCCTTATGAGGCACATGCCCTGCCCAGTTTCACTCAATGAGCAATGACGGGCACCTCAGTAGTTAGGTAGTTTACAGGCGGCCCTTCGGGGCCACAGGTGTATTGCATAGCTCAGTAGGAATAATAAATTTTAAAAAAAAAAAAAAAAAAAAAAAGTCTGCCAGCACCACAATCTGTGAGTCAGGGGGGTAGGTTGGACTTGAGTCTGCCTGTTTAGGCCTAGTGCTGAAGGAAAACAGGGCTCTGAAGGCGGAGGAGAATGGTGCGCCAAGGGAGATTCGCATGCCCATTGTGTTCTGGGCATACACCTGTTCTGCTGAGTGGGTGGCAATGTGGTCCAGGTCATCCTGTTCTTGAGTCCAGTAAGCTGTTGACAAGGCTTCATGGCTGAGGGCTGTTAGTTTCCCCAGGAATGCTGCTGTTGCTTGTATGACTGAGGTGGAGCTGGCGGCCTCTTTGATTTCGGCCTTGAGGGATTCAAGGGCCCTTTTGACGTTTGGTGCGAAGTCAGTCAGAGCTTGAACAAACTCTGAGGTTTTTTTTTCTTTTTTTTCTTTTTTTAAAATTTATTATTCCTACTGAGCTACACAATACACCTGTGGCCCCAAAGGGGCCGCCTGTAAACTACCTAACTACTGAGGTGCCCATCATTGCTCATTGAGTGAAACTGGGTGGGGCATGTGCCTCGTAAGGAGGCCTAGTGAACTTATGCACCCTATTAGGGAAAATAGAGATAGAAGAGAGGGAGGCATACATATTGCAACTACAGAAAGCCAAACCAGGCAAGAGCAAGATCAGGATAAGAGAGTCCCTTAGAAGAGGAAAGGAGCAGCTGCAAGTGCCATAGAAGAAACCGATGGGGAATCTGAAGGGCAGTCAAGAGTCAGAGGGAAATGGTGGGAGCATACCTGCTAGCTCCAAAAGAGCTGGGTCTGCGTCCTGAGTCCTGGATCCAAGCAACCTGTGCACATAGCCCTGGAGAGTGCCCAAGTTGAGGTCGTTATCAGTGGGGAGACTGTCCAAGTCCATGGCCACAAAGGCAAGGTGAATTGCCCCAGCTGTGCAGTTGGACATCCAGTTGAGGTGGCCTGTGAGGCGCAGCCAGCACCTTAAGACCAGGAGGTGGTTTTCATCCACCCATTCAGAATGGTGGACAGGGAGGGGGTCGCTCTTGGGCCAGACATGGCATATCCATGGCTGGAAGGTTTCACAACCGCCAAGGACATGGGAGGTTGACTGTGCTGGCCAGGGTGGGTGGTTGTGCCACCTGCAGTGAGAGATCAGGCCGTGCCTGCACCGGTAAGCTGAGTCAAAGCTCAGCCAGTAACCCCCATAGGGACCAGTGCGGCAGAGGACCTGGGCCACTGCAGTGAGCTCTACTCACAAGTGGTTGACCGAGACGGTGAGGATCTTCTGTGGTCATCGGGTGGGTGGGCCTGACACTGCAAGGTACTTGTCTGCAGTGGAGGCGAGGGGGCGGGTCAGCTGGAGGGACCATCGCTCGCTGAGTGTGCGAGTCGCTACTTCCTTCAGAGCGGAGATAGAGGGGGCAAGGGTAGACGGGGGAAGCTCGGTAGCCAGCTTCGCCTTGGAGTCCGCCCATTCATTCCCGGGGATTTCCTTGTGCCCTGGGCACCAGCGGAAATGAATGATCAGATTCAGAAAAGAGTCGAGAAGAGTCTCGACCCCCGCCTTCCAGAGAGGGAGGAGCTGGGCCCCCGAAGCTGAGGGCCAAACGAACTCTGAGGTGACCGGCCGGTTGTGAGGGGTCTCGGGGGAGAGGACATCGGCATTGCGCTTGCCCGTTGACGGAGGGGGTGTATGCGGGTCATCCCACATCTGGTCGTCCTCTCCAGGCCCTGCTATACACTGGGCCTGGGCAGTGTCGGGGGCGGGCTGCGGTTCTCGTTGCGGCCACTGATGGAGGTCGTTGAGGAGGGCGAAGCGGTTGGGGGAGCCTATGCGTGCCAGTGGGGACAGCGAGTGTTAAGCCTACTGATTAGGTAAGGCTTAATAAGCGATTAACAAGGATTGACCGAGTTAAGGCAAGGTAGAGATGAGGTGACAATTGAGCAAAGGTTTCCCCAAGGACTAGTAGGCTGTTGTACTGGTGACTGGTGACTTAATATCCCGCAGAGGAGATAGTGAACAAGTAGGCTCTATTGAACGAAGAGCACAAGCTTGTGGCTTAGTGCTCTGAAAGCGAGTTCTTATATACATGTATAGAAACCTATGGAACATTATGGAATGCTGACTGAGCAAAGACAAAGGTCAGTCAGCATGGAAGGGAATAGAAACTGGTAGAAGAGTCTGACTGATCATGAGACTAGGGTCAGTCAGTGTACAAGTAGAATTAGTCAGCGAAGATGACTAATGCCGATAAAGGTGGTGAGCAAAGGAAATTTGTAACAGCGAGCGGCTTCGGGGGGTGGGGGGCGACCAGCGGGCTTGATGAGTGGCACCAGACACAGTAGAGCTAGCAGTAGATAGGCCTGTAGGTTGTAGAGGACAACCACTGAAATGATCTGCCATGGGGGAGTTTAAGCTGCCCACACTAGGGAGATGGTGGTGGTAAGAGGTCAAGAAGGGACTGGGTGAAGGTGTCATCTTGTCATTTGAGGGACAGGATAGGGGTGGGGCGGGTGCCAAGGCCTCGTTTAGCCCAAGTCCAGATGTTGGAGGCATCTGCTTCGGTGGCCTGGTCGGCATAGAACTGCCGCTTGGCCGTGCGCACTCCGCATTTGAAAGCGCGGCCCGCTGATGCATGCTGGAGGGGGGTGGTGGCTGTCGAAATGGCGGTCAGCAGGGTCTTGCACATTGGTGTCCACCATGGGACCTCCGCTTTTGACGGTTTTGAGAGGTGGGTGAACAGCTCGAGGGCTGCCACCATGGCTTTCACCATGGTGCCCACTTTGTTGTCCAGGGTGAGGGTGTCACCAACTGGGAGGTTGAATGCGATGTTGAGGAGAGGGAAGGCGATGTCAGTCCATTCTTCCCTGTTGGCTGGTAGGAGCCAGTGTATCTTTAGGATGGGAGGTGGGGGCCAAAAAGGAATGGACCAGTGCAGAATGGCATGGTCCGACAGTGGTGAGGGGTCGGAAGTAGCCGAGTCCAGGATGGCATCAGGGTTGATGGAGGGGGGGGGCCCAGATCATGTCTATGGGGCACCTCAGGCGGTTGCCGTCAGGCCTCGAGTCAGAGTCAGGTAAATGGGCAGGTGCCAGGCCATGCCCACAGAAAAAGTTGTCAAGGGGTTGCACCCTCAATTCCTCTGGCTGTGAGGCGGAGAGTTCAGACCATGTGGGGTGATGACGGTTGAAGTTGCCCGCCACAAGGAGGGTGGTGGCCAGTGCTGAGGGAAGCGAAAAACAGGAAAGACTCACCTGGGTACTGTGGAGGGGCCCTGATGCGAACCAGGGGTGACATACCATAGTAGTTGCACACCTGAACCATGAGGGAGGATCGGATCTCCACAGTGAGGACATCGGTGCCTTGGGAGGCTGTGCCGAGTACTGACCAGGAGGTTGGGGGGAGGGAGCGTGCCACATAGGTAACAACCTGAGGACAGGAGTCTGGGGGTAGTATCACCCTTGAGGAGACCTTAGGGAAACTCCTCGAAAGGATAATCGCTAACCGGCTCCAGTTCCTTGCTAACACATGGGACTGGTTGCCACCTAATCAATATGGGGGGCATCAAGGCCATTCGGTCCATCCTTCTTGTCCTCTTACCACCACCATCTCGGTTTTGCAACTGGGGTCGGCTTGGGGAAGTCGCAGCTACCCAACCTTGTCTGGACTCTCTGGGACTGGGCATCATACAAGAGAAGGTTCCGACTCACCCTGGTGTGCCGGGGTTGGTCATCGGTCACCGTAACGCGGCGGGAAATGGGTGTGGAGCTCACCGGCAGTCTTGGCAACCTGTCGAAAACGTTGCCTCTGGGTGGATTCTCAGTGAGCATGTATCCTTTTTTTATTATTATTATTATTATTATTATTCCTGCAGTATTACATAATTACAAGCTGCCCCCCTGAAGGGGGGGCCCTAACTACATAATGTTACAATTTTCCTTTACTTTCCCCTTATTGTGCTGACTCACTTCCTCTTCATCATCATCAGTCAGTGCAACTCCCCCATTTCTCTGCCTTACTCATCCTTATTCCCCTTGCACCATAAGACAACATGATGACGCCATATCACACCATCATGATGTGCTTTGCTTACTGATACCTCAACGTGTATTACCAAGACCTTCCTTGGGTTTCCATGACCTTCCATAGCCATGTAAATGAACCTACACACGACTCTACAGTAGCAAACACATAGAGTAGCATATAAGCATGTAACTTCGGTAGCACAAGTCCTAAGCTTGTGCTCTTTGTTCATACAAGCCCATTATCTGCTCCTCACCAGTCTACTGTGTGCCGCTGTGCCACTAGTCGCTTCATCGTAACCTGACTCAGCTAAGAAGCCTACTGCATCACTTCGCCGATCAGGAAGCCCCACTGACGATCACCTTCGAGTTACGACATCTAGGAAGCCCTGTTGCCATACTACCAGCCCCAACGATCAGGAAGCCCCGACATTGATCATCGAGTAACCGTTGAGCTTAACACATAACAATGGAGGCACCCGTCATTGCGCATCGCACAAAACTGGGCGGGGGCTCTGCTCCCAAAGGGTGCCGCAGTGTGGAGAGCCCCTATTGAGTTAGAGAAAGAAGAGGAGAAGGAGGAATACATATCACTATGAACTAACCAAGCGGATGAGGGCAGGCAAAGTAGGAAGCTTAGAATTGAGAAAGGGATGGCAAGAGCGCCAGTCGAGATGTATTCATAGGAATTCGAAAGGCAGACTTCAAGCGAGAGGAAAAGGGGGAGTCATACCTGATAGCTCCAAAAGGGCTGGGTCCGAGTCCTGGGTTCTGGGTCCGAGCATACGACACATGTAGTCCCGTAGGAGGTCCAGGTCCATGTCTTCATCAGTGGGGTGGCCGTCTAAGTCCATCACAGCAAATGCTAGCCTGATGGCGCCTGCGGCATGGTTGGAGAGGCGGTTTAGGTGCCCTGTTAGCTTAAGCCAACGGCGCAAAACTGGGAGGCAGTGTTCATCAGCCCACTCGGAGTGGTGGACTGGGAGAGGGTCCCAAGGTGGCCATATGCATTGTATCCATGAGTGGAAGGTGCTGCAGCCGCCAAGGATGTGGGTGGTCGACTGTGTGGGCCAAGGGGGGTGGTTGTGCCACCTGCAGTGTGAAATCAGGCCATGCCTGCACTGGTAGGTCGAGTCAAAACTCAACCAGTAGCCCCCATAGGGACCAGCACGACAGAGGACTTGAGTGACTGCAGATAGCTCACTCCGGGGGTGGTCGACTGAGTGCATGAGTAGCTTACAGGGTTGTCAGGACGGGAGGCCGTGTACCACTAGGTATTTATCCACAGTTGAGGCAAGAGGGCGGGTGAGTGAAAGCGTCCATCGGTCCATGAGGGTGCAGACAGTGACTTCTTTTAGTGTGGAGGTGGAGGGTTTTAGGGTGGATGGGGGGAGCCTGGTCGCCAGTTTTGCTTCCTTGTCAGCCCATTCATTACCAGGGATGTCCGAGTGTCTGGGACACCACACAAAGTGGACGGTGAGTTGGGGGTACGAGTCCAACAGAGTCTCCACACCCACCTTCCAGATGTGAAGGAGATGGGCCCCTGGAGCGGCAGGCCATGTGCAGAAGAGGTGCAACGCAGTCAGCAAATCAGATAGAAAGAAGATATCTGATGCAACATGCAGTTGTGCCGGGAGGCGGTGCGCCACCCAGCCTGGGGCCGTAGTGAGGGAGAATTCCTCAGCGTCTGTGGCAGTGGCGCAGGTGTGGGACTCCAGTCGTCGTGACTGGAGGCGAGTGGGGCCTAGCATTGCGCAGATGGCAGAGCCCGACTTGTTGTTGATGCGAGAGCTGTCAGTGAATACTTGAACGTGGGGTGTGGAGCCTAGGTCCCAGGCGGCGCACACAAATTGTTTCCTGGTGTCAGCACTGACCGGAGTGACAGGGGTGGTGAATTGGACTTGGCCGTTGGTGAAAGCCAGGGGGTCCGTCCATGGGGGATGCATGTATGCAGGAACCTGTTGAACCCAAGGGGCTCAGACCTGCAGAGAAAGGGAAAAAGGTCTATTAGCTACGTTTCTAAAAAGTCTTCGGCCAATAGAGTGAGGGGTGCACCAAAGGCGTAGGGAATGGGTAGTCTTTATATACTCGAAATAGAAAGAGAGAGGGGGAACGGAGCAGAGAAAGTTAGTGGAATGGGGGGAGGCGCCCTTAAAGATGCCTAGGATCCAGCGGCAGGCAGTGTTTTGTACAGTCTGTAGGCGGTTTACCAGTGTTTTTTGGCGGTGGCCGTGATACCATACCGGCGCTCCCCATGCTAGGACGGAGCGTATGCAGGAGGTGTAGAGGCGGCAGAGGAGTAGGGCCGAGATGCCACATTGGGTGTTGCCCAAAATGCGGAGGGTGGCGAGGGTGGAGAGTCCCTTGGAGCGCATGTGCTCGATGTGGGGCTTGAAGGAGAGGCCTGGGTCCCACCAGATCCCCAACCACCAAAGTGGGATTGAGGGGCAGATCAGGGTGTTGGGGTCGACCTGTACGCCGGCAGTGTCCCAGCTGTCATAGCCGGTGCATCACCAAGGAGGGTGAAAGTGGAGGCACTCTGTCTTGGCAGCTTCAATGTTGAGACCAATGGTGCTGAAGAGGGTGTCGAGTTGGTGGTAGGCGCGGGCGAGATTGCGGCAGTTGGATGCCACTGAGGGACCTATGCAAATAAGTAAGTGGTCATCAACATATGCCAGGGCGGTGGTGCCGGCTTGGTGGAAGCGCTGGAGGACCACCCCTGCAAATATAGTTGACAGGATGGGGGAGACTGGCGATCCCTGGGGGGTGCCGAAGTCTGGTTTGGGGGTGGTGGGGAGGGTGGTGCTGTTGAATGCAACAGCAACCTGCTGGTCTGTCATGAAAGACAAGCACCAGTTGGCCAGATCAGGCATGCAACCGAGGTCTAACAGTTGTCAGTGGAGGAGTTGGGGGTGTACTGAGTCAAAGAAGCCCTGGATGTCGACTGCGAGGACCGAACAGACGAGGCCCTCTGAGTGGGCACATTCTGCAATCTGTAGGAGGTGTTGGGCAGCATCATAGACCAAATGGCCTTGATGCCCCCCATATTGGTTAGGTGGCAGCCAGTCCCGCATGTTGGCGAGGTACTGGAGCCGGTTAGCTATTATCTTTTCAAGGAGTTTCCCTAGGGTCTCCTTGAGGGTTATGGGCTGGTAGGAGTGCAGCGAGAAGGGGTCCTTCTTGTTAGGCTTCTGAAGCATCACCACCTTTGCTGCCCACCGACACTTGGGGTGGTGCCCTAAGCGCAGGCATTCGTTGAAAAGTGATAGAATCTCATTGGGGTAGGCCTTGACCACCCATTTCAGAGGTCAGTAGCCTATTCCTGAGAGGCCCAGAGCTGACAAGTTGGAGGTGTTGGACAGTGCCCCTGTAAGCTCCGACAGGAGTATGGGCAGGGCAACTGGTTGGGGTAGTGGCGGCGGGGTGTTGGCTGCTGCATGGGGCAGGGGGGGCATGAAGAAGGTT
Source organism: Coniferiporia sulphurascens (assembly GCA_002794785.1). Taxonomy (NCBI): domain Eukaryota; kingdom Fungi; phylum Basidiomycota; class Agaricomycetes; order Hymenochaetales; family Hymenochaetaceae; genus Coniferiporia; species Coniferiporia sulphurascens. Next base: position 463,748 of record NBBA01000012.1, on the reverse strand, counting down.
TCACGGAAGGGCTCACCTTTCTCGTCATCTGTCTGTGTGAAGGAGCCATCTCACCTCTTGAGCAAGGGGATGGGAGTTGGTCAGTTTCCAAGGCCGCATTTGGCCCAGTTCCAGATATTGGAGGTGTCTGCTTCTGATGCCTGGTTGGCATAGAACTGCCATTTGGCTGTCCTAATGCCCCTTTTGAAGGCACGTCGCGCTGCTGCATGCTGTAAGGGGGTGGTGGCCGTCTTGATGGCGGATAGAAGGTTCTTGCAGTGGGGGGACCACCACGGAACTTCCGTTTTCGACAGTTTTGAGAGGCGGGTGAATGGCTTAAGGGTGGCGACCATAGAGTCGATGACCGCCTTGGCTTTAATGTCCAGGGTGTGGGTGTTGAGCCCCGGTAGGCGGAAAGCTGCTTCAAGGAGGGGGAAGGCGATGTCAGTCCATTCCTCCTTGTCGGCTGGGAGGAGCTGGTAGGTTTTTAGAACTGGAGGGGGGGGCCGAAATGGCAGTGACCACCTCAGGATGAAGTGGTCGGACAGTGGGGAGGGGTCAGAGGTAGCTGAATCTAAAATAGAGTCAGGGTTGACTGTGGGTGGGACCCAGATCATGTCAATGGGGCACTGACAGCGATTGCCATCAGGCCGAGAATCATGGTCAGGAAGATGGGCAGGCGCCAGGCCATGCCCATGGAAAAAGTCATCAAGGGGTTGTGCCCCCAAGTCATCTCGTCATGGGATGGGGAATTCGGACCACAAGTGGTGATGACGGTTGAAGTCGCCTGCCACAAGTAGAGTGGTGGCCAGTTCCGAGGGAAGTGAGAATATGAAGGACTCACCTGGGTACTGGGGGGAGGCGTTCTCACGGTTCGGGGGGTGCATGCCATAGTAGTTGCACACCTGGAGGGTGAGTTGGGATCGGACCTCCACCGTCAGTACGTCAGTGCCATGGGATGTGGCGCTGAGGATTGACCATGATGTGGGGGGGAGGGCTCGGGAGACATATGTGACTACCCTGGGGCGAACCTCGGGGGTAGCACAGGCGTATAACCTGGGATGGTGGGGACATTAAAGACCGGGGAGCCGGCTGGGTTGGTGAGTGAGGGTTGCAGCCCTATTTGGTACCAGGGTGGTTCCTGTATAAGAATTAGGTGTGGGGGGGAGGGATCAGTAGTAAGGACTGGGATTAGGGAATGAATCGCCACTAGTGAGCAGGCAGTGTTCCACTGTAGGATAGAGAGTGTCTCTATCATATTTCCTCCATTTGTTCGTCAGTGGGGTCAGCGTCGAGGGCCTCTATGATTTTGCGGTAGTGCCTCTTCTTTGGGCACGTCGGCAAGGTGGTGGGGTGGTCGCCTTTGCAGTTGTTGCATTGGCGGGGGTGAGGACATGTGTCGCCTTCGGGCACTGCATCAGTGGCGCAGTGGGCGCACAATTTGCGATGATTGTGGATCAGATGGGCACCCGCGCAGTCAGTGCAGCAAGGTTGGGCGTGGCAGCCCTTGGTCCCATGTCCGAGGCCCTGACAGCGCTCACATTGAGTGAGTGTAGGGCGGATGGGTGGGACCGAGAGCTGGAGGGCAGAGCCGAACATCCATACACGTGGCCTCTTGAGGAGGCACTCGCGGATGGAGCCATCGGGGTCGACAAAGGAGAAGGCCATGGGGCACCTGTCCAGGTTTGGCAGGTGATCTTCAGTGGCGGTGAAGTGGGGGGTGACAATGAAATCGAGGTTGAGGAGTGCCAGGTTGTGCCGGACTTCGGCCAAGAGGGCCTTCTTGGAGATGGTGTGTCTGTTCTGGCCAAACAGGAAGTCCTTGCATGGCACCATAGAGATGCAGAGTGTGGACCTAGGGCGGACTCTGGAGGGGGTTAGGGAGAAGGCAGACGGGATGGTAATTCCTGCTGCAATGCACTCTGTGCACATATGGGAGGCATATGCCGTGGAGTGATGATCAATGATCATCTCCATGGTCGGGTTAGCCAAGGATGGTCATGCCACAAATGTGGTCATGATGTTTCCCTTCACATTAAATGAAGAGGAAAGGACCAGGACACGGTCTGTGGTGGGGAGGGAGGCGAAAAACTCACATGACGCTTTAGTGAGGGCCATCGCAGATTTCCGGTTTTCGGTGCAGATGCTGACGGTGAGGGTGAGGACCAAGGTTGGGTCCTTGGTGTACATCGTGGGTGGGGGGGGCACCTTACGCATGCGTTTCTTCTTCTTCTGCGCCAGGTTGATGACCACTCCAGCAGCCGGAGCCACTGGGGTAGGGTTGGCAGTTGTCGGGGGGGCTGCTGATGCGGCCACCTGTGCATAGGAGGTGGGGGCGGCAGGGATGGCGGCCTGGGGGACGGATTGCTGTTGTTGTTGCTGTTGTTGACATTGGGCAGGCCTAGAGCTGATGGAGGCCATCTGACATGAAATAGAAGCCACATCAGTAGTCAGGTGCTTGACTGCATCAGTCAGTGCCCTCATTTCTGGGGTCACGGGGGCGGTGCCGGGGGTCCCAGTGGTTGCCAGGGCCCTTTGGGGGGGGCGAGCTGGGGCGAAGGGTTCTGGGAGGACGATTTCCGTCCCCTCCCTCGCGAAGTTGTAGGCCATCACCGCATTGCGGTAGATGATGTGCTGGGGGTCATTCCTTTCTTGAGCAATGTTGGCCAGCATCTGTTGAACATTCCAAAGGAGATCGCCCACAAACTGCGTGGCCTTAACGTCTATTGTCTCGGTGGTGGCATCCCTGGTTTGTTCGTCAAAGTCGTCCAGGGCACGGGAGAGGGCGTGCATGAACCCTGAGGTGTGTTTTTCATGCTGCTGGGCTGGGGGTCCTCTCAGGGTGAGAGGCGACATGGCGGCTGAGGAGCATTTCTGCCCGAGGCTTGCACCTCCTACCTGTTGCGGGGGGGGTATGGGGGTCAACCGCCATTTCTGGGGCCATCTCGCCAAATTCATTGGAGCCATGGATAGACCCTACCAAGGCAGCTGGGGAGCCGGCTTGGGATGCTTGCCTTGACTCCATGTGTGCCTGGGCAGTGAAGTCATAGGCCAACATCAGTTGGGAGTTGCCAATGGTGGGGGAGGGTGCGAGGACATCTGGGGAGGAGGTCGGGGCCAAGAGGGGGTTTTGAGAGTAGGGGGTGGGGGTCGTCTCGCGCATGGCAGCAGTGACAGCTTCGGCAGACAGGTTGGAGGTGGCTTCGGTGGCTCTTGTGGTGGCTAGGCTAGCCAACGATTTTATTTAATTTTAATTTTAATTTTATTATTATTCCTGCAGTATTACATAATTACAAGCTGCCCCCCAAAGGGGGGGCCCTAACTACATAACAACAGAGGCACCCGTCATCACACAATGCATGAAACTGGGCAGGGGCCCTGCTCCCTGAAGGGTGCCAAGGTGGGAAGGGCCCCTATTCGCAGAAGAGAAAGAAACAGAGGGAGGAATACATATCACTATGGCCAAGCCAAACGGATGACATCAGGCAAAAGGGGGTAGCTTAGAATAGGAAAGGGAGGGCGAGAGTGCTGGCCAGGACGTATGGAGGGAGTCCGAAAGGCAATCACAGATCAGAGGAAAAGGGAGGAAGTGCACCTGAAAGCTCCAAGAGAGCCGGATCCAGGTCCTGGGTACGGGGTCCAAGCATATGACTCATGTAGTCCTGGAGGAGGTCCAAGTCCATATCTTCGTCAGTCAGGTGTCCCTCCAGCTCCATCGCGGTGAAGGCTAGGCAGATGGCAGCAGTGGTATGGTCGGATAGGCAGTTAAAATGCCTCGTCAGCTTCAGCCAGTGGTGCAAAACCTGGAGATGGTTTTCATTGGCCCACTCGATGTGGTGGGTTGGGAGTGGGTCATGGGGAGGCCAGACCTTGCGGATCCAGGGTCGGAAAGTGTGACACCTGCCCAGTATGTGAGCGGTCGACTGGGCTGGCCAGGTGGGGTGGTTGTGCCATCTGCAATGCGAGATCAAGCCGTGCCTGCATCGGTAGGCTGAGTCGAAGCTCAGCCAGTAACCCCCATAGGGATCGGCATGACATAGGACCTGGGCGATTGCGGACAGCTCCTGGCATGGGTGATCAACTGATTGCATGAGCAGCTTTCGGGGATGGCGGGAGGGGATGCCATTGACAGCGAGGTATTTGTTGGCTGTCGAGGCCAGGGGGTGGGTGAGTGAGAGGGACCAGTGCTCCATAAGAGTGTTAACGGCGGCCTCTTTCAGCGCAGAGGTGGAGGGTGCAAGGGAGGACGGGGGTAGGTTCATTGCAAACTTCGCCTCATGGTCTGCCCATTCATTCCTGGGGATGTCGGAGTGACCTGGGCACCACATGAAGTGGATGGAGAGATCCAGATGAGAGTCCAATAGGGTCTGGACCCCTGCCTTCCATTGATGGAGGAGGTGTGCGCCTGGTACCGGTGCCCAAGTGCGGAGAAGGTGTAGTGCTGTCAGCGAATTGGACAGAAAGAAGATGTCCAATGCGACAGGCAAAAGGTCCCGGAGGTGGTGTGCTGCCCAGCTTGGTGCGGATGTGAGGGAGAAGATCTCTGCGTCCGTAGCTGTTGCGCACGTGGGGGAGGCCAGCCTGCGAGACTTGAGTCAAGTAAGGCCCGTCATTGCACAAATGGCTGATCCGGACTTCGATCCCATGCATGAGCCATCGGTGAAGACCTGGAGGTGGGGGAGGGTGCTCAGTGAGCATGCAGCGGCCACAAATTCTTTGCGGGTGTCCTCGCTAACCAGAGTGATAGGAGTGGCAAACGAGACTCTTCCATTCGTAAATGCCAGAGGATCTGTCCATAGGGGATGAGTGTATGCAGGAACTGGTTGTACCTGGGGGACCCGGACCTGCAGAGAAGTGGAAAAGGGATGGTTAGTTATGTTTTTATAGTATCATTTTCTACCTATGGAGTGCAGGGTGCACCAGAGGTGTAGAGAATGGAGGGTCTTAGTGTATTCAAAATAGTAAGAGAGGAGGGGAAGGGAACAAAGAAAGTTTGTAGAGAAGGGAGAGGCGCCTTTGTAGACGCCTAGAATCCATCTGCAAGCCGTGTTCTGTACAGCCTGCAGATGGCTTACTAAGGTTTTTTGGCACCGGCCATGATACCACACCAGGGTGCCCCACGTGAGGACGGAGCGGATGCAGGCAGTGTATAGTCGATGGAGGAGAAGGGCCAAGATTCCACATTCAGTGTTGCCTAAAATGCGGAGGGCGGTGAGGGTGGAGAGGCCCTTGGAGCACATACATTCCACATGGGCTTTGAAGGTGAGGGCCAGGTCCCACCATATACCCAGCCATCGGAGGGGGATAGAGGGTCAGATGAGCATAGTGGGGGCGACCCAGACTCCAGTGGTGTCCCAGTTGGTGTAGGTGGCTGAGCGGCATCGGGGTGGGTGGAAGTGTAGGCACTCCATTTTGGCGGCTTCAATGTTGAGGCTGATGGCACCAAAATGGGCATTGAGTTGGTGGTAGGCATTGGACAGTTGCTGGCAGTTGGATGCCATGCTGGGTCCGACACACACGAGGAGGTGGTCATCCACATATGCTAGGGCGGTGGTGCCGGTTTGGTGAAATTTCCAGAGGACCATGCCCGCGAATATAGTCAAGAGGATTGGGGATACTGGCGACCCTTGAGGAGTGCCGAGGTTGGGTTTCTGGGCGGTTGGGAGGGTGGTGCCGTCGAAGGAGATGGCGACCTGCCGATCCGTCATGAAGGACAGGCACCAGTTCGCCATGTCAGGTGGGCACTGGAGGTCCAACAATTGCCGGTGGAGGAGTTGCGGGTGTACCGAATCGAAGAAGCCCTGTATGTCGACCGCTAGGACCAAACATACGAGGCCCTCAGCATGGGCTTGCTCTGCAATCTGTAGGAGGTGCTGGGCAGTGTTGTAGACAGAGTGTCCCTGACGCCCCCCATATTGGCTGGGTGGCAGCCAGTCCCTCGTGTTTGCGAGGAATTGTAGCCGGTTAGCAATAATCTTTTCAAGGAGTTTCCCTAGGGTCTCCTTGAGGGTAATGGGCCAGTATTTTTTTTTTTTTTAAATTATTCCTACAGTATTACATAATTACAAGCTGCCCCCCCAAAGGGGGGGCCCTAACTACATAACAATGGAGGCACCCATCATTGCGCATCGCACAAAACTGGGCGGGGGCTCTGCTCCCTGGAGGGTGCCAAAGTTTGGAGAGCCCCTATTTCATAAGAAAAACAAGAGAAGGAGGGATACATATTGCTATGAACCAACCAAGCAGGTGAGGGCAGGTAAAGTAAGAAGCTTAGAAGTGAGAAAGGGGAGGCGAGAGCACCAGCCGAGACGTATCTGTAGGAATCTGAAAGACAGGCGTTTAATCAAGAGGAAATGGGGGGAGCATACCTGAAAGCTCCAAAAGGGCCGGGTCCAAGTCCTGGGTTCGGGGTCCGAGCATACGACGCATGTATTCCCGTAGGAGGTCCAAGTCCATATATTCGTTGGTTGGGTGGCCATCTAGGTCCATTGTGGCAAAAGCCAGCCATATGGTGCCCACAGCACGGTCAGAAAGGGGGTTAAGGTGCCCCATCAGCTTAAGCCAGCGATGCAAAACTGGGAGTCGGTGTTCATCAGCCCACTCTGAGTGGTGGACTGGGAGAGGGTCTCGAGGTGGCCATACACGTTGTATCCATGGATGGAATGTACTGCAGCCGCCTAGAATGTGAGTGGTCAACTGTGTAGGCCATGGGGGGTGGTTATGCCACCTGCAGTGCGAGATCAGGCCATGCCTGTGCCGGTAGGCTGAGTTGAAACTCAGCCAGTATCCCCCATAGGGACCGGCACGGCAGAGGACCTGCGTGATGGCAGATAGCTCCTTATGTGGGTGGTCGACCAAGTTCATGAGTAGCTTTCGAGGTTGTCAAGAAGGGAGGCCACGTACTGCCAGGTATTTGTCAGCGGTTGAGGCGAGGGGGCGGGCTAGTGAGAGCGTCCATCGGTTCATGAGGGTACAGATGGCGACTTCTTTTAGTGCAGAGGTGGAGGGCTTTAGGTCGGATGGGGGAAGCTCCGTCACCAGTTTCACTTCCTTGTCAGCCCATTCATTACCGGGGATGTCCGAGTGACCAGGGCACCAGACAAAATGAACAGTGAGCTGGGGGTATGAGTCCAGCAGGGTCTCCACACCCGCTTTCCAGATGTGGAGGAGGTGAGCACCAGGGGTGGCATCCCAAGTGCGGAAGAGGTGGAGAGCGGTCAGCGAATCGGACAAAAAGAAGATATCCGATGCGACACACAGTTGTGCCGGGAGGCGGCGCGCTACCCAGCCTGGGGCCGTGGCGAGGGAGAATTCCTCAGTGTCCGTGGCTGTAGCGCAGGTGGGGGACTCCAGTCGGCATGACCGGAGTCGAGTGTGGCCTAGCATAGTGCAGATGGCCGATCCCGACTTATTGTCGATGTGGGTAATGGGCCAGTATGATTGCGGCGAGAATGGGTCCTTCTTGTTTGGCTTCCAGAGCATCACCACTTTTGCTGCCCACCGGCACTTGGGGTGGTGCCCCATGCACAAACAGTCATTGAAAAGGGTGAGGGTCTCCTCAGGGTAAGTGTCTACCACCCATTTGAGAGGGTGGTAGCCGATGCCCGAGAGGCCCGGAGCTGACAAGTTGGAGGTGTCAGACAGTGCCCCTGTAAGCTCTGAGAGGAGTATGGGTGGGGCAGCTGGTTGAGGGGGAGGTGGCGGTGTGTCAGCCACTGGGATGGGTGGAGGGGGTGTGAAGAAAGTGGTGCAGAAAAGCTCACCTTTCTCTTCTTCCGTTTGGGTGAAGGTCCCGTTGCACTTTTTGAGCGAGGGATAGGGGTAGGTTGGTTGCTGAGGCCACGTTTGGCCCAGTTCCAGATGTTGGAGGCGTCGGCTTGGTCGGCTTGGTTGGCGTAGAATTGCCGCTTGGCCGCCCGTACCCCACATTTGAAGGCATGGCGGGCTGCTGAATGCTTGAGGGGGGTGGTAGCGGTTGTGATCGCCTGGAGGAGCGATTTGCATGTCGGCATCCACCAGGGGACCTCGGTTTTTGACGGCTTAGTGATGCAGGTGAAGGGTGCAAGGGTGGCGACCATAGAGTCGACCACTGCTTGCGCTTTGAAGTTGAGGGTGAGGTTGTTGCTCACTGGTAGGTGAAAGGCAGTTTTGAGTAGTGGGAAGGTGATGCTGGTCCATTCTTCCCTGTCAGCCGGAAGTAGCCAGCGTGTTTTAATGACTGGGGGTGGGGGCCGAGATGGCAGGGACCAGCGCAACATGGCATGGTCGGACAGTGGGGAGGTGGTTGAGGAGCCCGAGTCTATGATTGTGTCAGGGTTTATCGAGGGGGGGACCAAATCATGTCAATAGGGCACCACCGACGATTGTCGACAGGCTGTGAGTCAGAATCTGGGAGGTGAGCTGGCGCAAGGCCATGCTCCCAGAAGAAGTCATTAAGGGGTTGTGCCCTCAAGTCCTCCTGCTGTGTGGCAAGTAATTCGGACCATGAGTGGTGGCGACAGTTGAAGTTGCCCGCCACGAGTAGCATGGTGGCTATCATAGGCAGGATCGTAAAAAGAAATGACTCACCTGGATAGAGGGGGGTGGTGGTGGTGCAGTCCAGAGCATGCATGCTGTAGTAGTTGCATAAGCAGACTGTCAGGTGGGAGTGGATTTCGATGGTAAGGACGTCAGTGCCGGAGGTTGTGGTGCCTAGGATGGACCAAGCAGTTGGTGGAATGGCGCGGGATACATACGTGACGACCCTTGGTCAGGTGGCTGGGGGAAGAATGGCTGTGTACCCTGCGAGGGATGGAACATTGAGCACTGGTGTGCCAGAGGGGTCAGTGAGTGATGGCTGGAGGCCAATTTGATACCAGGGTGGTTCCTGGATTAAAATGATGGTGGGTGGGGATGGGTCAGTGGTAAGGATAGGAATAAGGGAATGGACCATGGCTAGGGAGCAGGCAGCATTCCACTGGAGAATAGAGATGTCTCTATTCATAGGTCCTCCATGTGTTTGTCGTTGGGCCCTTCAGTGGCCTCCATGATCTGGTGGTAGCGCTGTTTCTTGGGACATTGAGGGAGGGTGGCGGGGTGGTCGCCTTTGCAGTTCATGCAATAGCAAGGGTGAGGGCAGTGGTCGCCCTCGATGGCTTCGGTGGCACAGGATGTGCACAACTTACGGTGGTTATGGGTGAGATGACCTCCTCCGCAGTCGGCACAGCAACCTTTCGTTCCGTGACCTAAGCCCTGGCAGCCCTCACATTGGGTGAGGCTAGGGCAGTAGGGAGGAACAGAGAGGGAGAGGGCGGCACCAAACAGCCAGACATGTGGGCGCTTGAGCAGCTGTGCACGTATGGATCCGTTGGGGTCGGAGAAGGAGAACGCCACAGGGCACTTCTGAAGAGTCGGAAGGTGATTTTCAGTGGTGGCAAAGTGGGGGTCGACTACAAAGTCGAGGGGGCGGAGTGCTGGGTTGTTCCAGATTTCAGCCATTCTGGCCTTTGGGGAAATGGTGTGGCCATTCTGGCTGAAGAGGTAGTCCACACAGGGCACCATGGAGATGTGGAGTACAGACCAGGGGCGGACTCGGACAGGGTTGAAGGCATACTGGGTGGGGATCTTGTCTGCCGCCACCAAGAGACACCTGTCATGCATGTGGGTCGCAAACACTGCAGAGTGCCGATCGATGATCGTGTCTGTGGCGGGAGAGGCAGAGGATGGGCGCTTGGCGAAGGAGGTCACGAGGTTCCCCTTCACATTGAAGGAGGAGGCCAGGACCGTGACCTGATCAGCAGTCAGGAGGGAGGAGAAGAACTCACATGCTGTGGTGGTAAGGTGCATAGCCAGGAGCTGGATCTCGGACTTGAGGGTGACAGTCAGGATGAGGACTAGGGTCGGATCCTTGGTGTACATCGGGGGCGGGGGTGGGACCTGGCATTGCTTTTTCTTCTTCTTGTGGGTCACCATTGTGAAGATGGTGCCCAGAGCCAGTGTGATGGGGTTGGGGTTGGAGGCTGTAGGTGGGGCCGGGGCGGCTGCCACCTGGGCATAGGAAGTTGGTGCCGCAGTGATAGCAGACTGGGCGGTGGTGGTGGTGGGGGCCTGGGCCTTCGAGGCCTGTGGGGCTTGGGGCACAGGCCGGTTGACAAGCGTGGAGACTTGCTGGGAGATGGTTGCGACTTCTGTGGTGAGCTGCTTAATGATGTTAGTCAGCGCAGCCACATCCGGCGACATGTTGGCGTTCTGGGGGTCCTGATTGGGGCAGAGGGTTGGGGAGTGGTGGCCGGGGTCCTTTGCTGGGGGGGAGCTGGGGCGAAGGGCGCTGGAAGGGAGGCTACTGCCCCCTCCCTTGCGAAGTTGTAGGCCATCTCCAAGTTGCGGGAGATGATGTGTTGGGGGTCCTTCTCATCCCTAAAAACTCCAGCAATGGTCTGTTGGACGTTCCATAGGAGGTCACCAACAAACTGGCCGGCTGCCCAGTCGGTCTCTGTGGCATTGGCACAATGGGTCTTCCAGTCGAAGTCCTCCAGTGCATGGGAGAGGGAGTACATAAACTTCGATGTGTGCGGCTCAAACTGGTCTGAGGGCAGGGTCGGGGGGTGTGTGGGGAGAGGGCTTCCGATGAGTGCTTGTTGGTGAGCGGCGGCGAAGGTGTGTGTGGGTTCTCGAGGATGTCCTCCATTTCGCATCCTTGGACTTCTTCTGAGGTGTTGGAACCTACTGAGGGGGGGTGGCTGATGTGCTCGAACATGTGAGTGAACTCGGTGTTCAAGACTCCGATGACGGGGGACGGGGCGAGATGGAGAGCGTCTGGAGATGACGCCAGGAGGCCTGGGTCGATTTGGGCAGGGGTGGGGGTCGTGCTGTGTAGTGCGGCAGCAGTGTTGCCAGCGGCCACCCAGTTGGCGGCGGCCCTGGCGGCCCTGTTGGCATCAGCGCTGGCCGATGAGGGAGGTGGGAGGGGTGGTTGAGTCGATCGTAGAGCATTCCTGTATCCACTGGGGTTCGACATGGGGGAGTTTTAGCTGCCCGCACTAGTTGATGGTGGTGGTTACTGGTCAAGAAGGATGGTGAGCATGTATCCTTCTGGCATCTGTGCTGCTCTCTCGGGGCGGCATGCTAGTCTAGCCTGCATTGTACATGGGCTAGGCGGGGGGGACATGATGTTAATGTCCTCACAGGGGGGGGGGAAACCCCCTGCCTCACAGTGGGCGGCTTCGGTCAGGAGACCTCGGTTTGGGGCAACCCAGATCGCACCTTCAGGTGCTGAGCACTGCCCTCCTGGGTACCTCGGAGCCCGCGTTGTCCCTGGCATGACAAATCAAAAACTGCCCCCCCAAATTCCCAACAGGGTCTCTGATGACAGCACCTCATGCTAAAAGGAGATAGGGGGCTCATAACACATGGCATGGTGGTAAGAACCACCCGACACTGAAAGGTGACAGGGCACTGTGGGCCTCTTGGGTGGGTTGGACCCTCTTGAGGTGGTTAGTATCCCTTACTCCCTGGGACGGCTTTGCCACTGGGGTCGGGTATGCGAGACAGAGATCCTGGTACAATTGCAGATCCAGAAGCGGGGCTGGGGGTTGACTGGGCGCTTGTCCCATGACCTTGGTACCTGAGTATTCCAGCTGTAATGGCTGTTTCTGAAGCATGTGCCAGGGCATGGGAAAGGGCCTGCATGGAGCGTGTGTCGGCATCCTGGCATGCTGAAGTGTAGTGTCTCGGGCCATAGTGCTGTGGGATAGTCCCCCATAGTGGCTCCAGAGGACTAAATCCTCCATCAGTTCATGTGGGGGTAATTCCCACTATGGGCTTAAGTTGATTCCCAGAAGTGCAGCGGTACTCTACAGGACCTCTATGGTTGGGGAGGGAATGTGTAGGGTAGGGGGGTCATTCCATATGGGTGGAGTAGTGCCTATGGCGCCGCAACCTGCACCCGGGGTGGCCTCCTGGTGCGGCACACCTTACCCTAGTGCTCCAATATAGCATCCATATGTCGTAGAGGACAGTGGGAGCAGTTTTGGTTGCTGCATATCCCGAGGAAGGTACATGTGTTGTTTGAGTCCCGCAAGGGTGCTCTTAATTCTAGGCGCAGTTGACCGCCCACATCTTAGGCAGCTGCAGCACTTTCCACCCATGGATACGATGCATGTGGCTGTTAAGCTCAATGGTTACGTGGTGATCGACGTCGGGGCTTCTAGATCGTCGGAACGGATGGTACGGCAACAGGGCTTCCTAGATGTCGTAAGTCGAAGGTGATTGTCGGTGGGGCTTCCTGATCGATGATGTGGATGTGAGATGCTTCTTAGGGGTGTCGGGTTACGATGAAGTGACTAATGGCCAAGTGGCGCACAGTAGACTGGTGGTAGCAGATAATGGGCTTGTATGAACAAAGAGCACAAGCTTAGGGCTTGTGCTACTGAAGTTACATGCTTATATGCTACTCTATGTGTTTGCTACTGTAGGGTCATGTATTAGTATGTTTACATGACTATGGAAGGTCATGGAACCCCAAGGAATGTCTTGGTAATACAAGTGAAGGTATCAGTAAGCAAAGCTCGTCATGATGGTGGAATAAGGCGTCATCATGGCATTGTATGGTGCAAGGTGAATGCGGATGAGTAAGGCAGAGAAATGGGGAGTTGCGCTGACTGATGATGACGAATAGGAAGTGAGTCAGCGCAGAGGGGAAAGTAAAGGAAAATTGTAACAGTGGCCACCTTGCGACCCTCTCCCAGTCCACCATTCAGAGTGGGCTGATGAACACTGTCTCCTGGTTTTGCGCCATTGGCTTAAGCTGACAGGGCACCTAAACCGCCTAACAGACCGGACCTCAGGCGCCATTCGGCTAGCATTTGCTGCCATGGACTTAGACGGCCACCCCACCGATGAGGATATGGACCTGGACCTCCTATGGGACTACATGTGTTGTATGCTCAGACCCCGCACCCAGGACTCGGACTGGGCATCTATGTCATGAGGAAGGTGCATGCGTAGTGGGGTCCCGCAAGGGTGCCCTTTAATTCTGGCCTGGCCTTTGCTGCGATGGAACTAGACAGCCACCCCACCGATGAGGATATGGACTTGGACCTCCTTAGGGACTACATGCGTCGTATGCTCGGACCCCATACCCAGGACTTGGACCTGGCGCTCTTGGAGCTCTCAGGTACGCTCCCGCCCTTTCTCTCAGGTACGCTCCCACCCTTTCTCTCAGATCTGTGACCGCCTTTCAGACTCCTAACCATATGTCTCGGCCAGTGCTCTCACCCTCCCCTTCTCCATTCTAAGCTACCTCTTTTGCCTGCATTCATCCGCTTGGTATCATCGTAGTGATATGTACTCCTCCCTCTTCATTTGTCACGTACTAATAGGGGCCCTCCATACTTCGGCACCCTTCGGGGAGCAGGGCCCCCGCCCAGTTTTGTGCGATGCACAATGACAGGCGCCTCTGTTGTTATGTAGTTAGGGCCCCCCCTTCAGGGGGGCAGCTTGTAATTATGTAATACTGCAGGAATAATAATAATAATAATAATAATAAAACCCAGGACTCGGACCCAGTGTTAAGCTCAATGGTTATGCGGTGATCGATGTCGGGGCTTCCTGATCGTTGAGGCTAATGGTGATGACAACAGGGCTTCCTAGATGTTGTAAGTTGAAGATGATCGTTGGCAGGGCTTCCTGATCGACGATGTGGACACGGTAGGCTTCTTATTGGAGTCAGGTTACGACAAAGTGACTAGTGGCACACAGGCACACAGTAGACTGGTGGTAGCAGATAATGGGCTTGTATGAACAAAGAGCACAAGCTTAGGGCTTGTGCTACTGAAGTTACATGCTTATATGCTACTCTATGTGTTTACTACTGTAGTGGCCTGTGTAGGGTAGTTTACCAGACTATGGAAGGTCATGGAAACCCAAGGAATGCCTTGGTAATACAAGTAGGGCTATCAGTAAGCAAAGCATGTCATGGTGATGCAATATGGCATCATCATGGTGTCTTATGGTGCAAGGCGAAATAAGGATGAGTAAGGCAGAGAAATGGGGGAGTTGCACTGACTGATTATGATGAAGAGGAAGTGAGTCAGTGCAATAAGGGAAAGTAAAGGAAAATTGTAACATTGCCTCCTATTTAGGATCGACAAGTCACTGAATTGTCAAATAAACAAACAAAAAAAGATGAAATGCAAGAAAAGAGAAAAAAGAATCCAGGTGTATCAGAATGCCGGCCTAGCAGGTCTTTAAGTGTAATGCTAGGTTCACTGCAGAGTTTGCTACCATGCTCTTTGGTACCTAATCCTGGTTTTTCACCAAAATTAATGGTATGATGTCTGAAGACGGTGAAAAAGCGGAAAAAAGATGCAAAAAGAATCCCTAACCCGGATTGCGAGTCATATGTGCCTATAGGGCCAAGTGAAGGCCAATAAACAATAAGGAGAAGGCAAACTGCCAAAAAGGACGATAACAGGCAGAGAAACGGGCATAAAAAAAAAAGAAGAAGAAATGCACTAGTGGGCCTTTTAAGGTCATACCCAGGAGTAGTAGTTTAGGGTCATTGCAGACACATGCTAGTTTTCTGTCATTGTGGACTAGATCCCTCTAGTTGGAGTGATCATCGTTGTTAGACCCCATATCCATGTCATCGATGTTGATGCCTGCCACAATGTCATCCATGTAGGACTGAAGTAGAATGCGGGCTCCTAGATCAGATAGCCATACTGTATGCCTACCAGTAGTGGGTGGCGTTGGTGATGGCAGTATGTTCTCATCCGGAGTAGATGCTGGTGCCAGTGGGGGAGGTGATGCCGACTGTCATCCGTGTTGGGGACAGTTCCCAGGCGGATGTCCAGGAGCATTCTTGTTACACCATGGACAGGTGTACTGTACGCAGAAGGTGGTGAGGTGAGCCGGTGATAGGCATGCCGAGCAATGTGTGCGCGAGGATGATGAGGACGATGTCTGGGATGGAGGTTGAACCTGAACGGGACGTGGTTCCGTCTGAGCGGCTGAGTTGTGACAAGTGACCACAGGTGAAGAGGGGATGGTCGGAACAAGAGGAGGATTTGGTGTGGGACGATAGAGATGCGCCTGAGGATGCAGAGGGATGAGTACCATGTGAATGCCCTCTTCTTCAAGCGCCTTGTAGTCTGTGTTACGCAGAAGCCGGAGATCGTCAACCAGATTACCCAGTCGAGAGTCGAGCAATTCAGTTAGTTCCTGTGCATGCCATGCCAGGCGCTGCATGTCCTCCAGTGTCCTGAGTCATTGGCACATCCTGTTGACCTGGTGTGACCTCAGGTGAGTGGCGAGGAGCCGGTTGATGTCCATATCCAGGTCTGGGGCTGCGAGAACGTGCTGGAGGATGGTACATGGGAGGAGGGGTGCGAGTTGCCGGTTCTGGTTCTGTAGCGGGAATTGGCGATGGGTGGCTAGGTGGTGGCAGCAACGGTACTCGGCGTTGACGCCATTGTTCCTGGAGGTGTGCTGCAAGGGCGAGCTCATGGAAGATGACTGCCTGGTCATGTAGATTGGCAAGGTGAAGGAGGAGGTCGACAGAGGGTGGTTCTGTGCGACTTAGCTGGTTTTCCAGTCCTTCAATTTTGAACTCTATCTCAGTGAGGTCTGAGGGTTGAGCAAAGTCGGCTGGGAAGGTACGTCTAAGCTGGTCGATTATGTCCTGGCATGTAGGTGCGGATCTGCGTGGTTGGTATTCCAGGTGGCGGATCTCTGTCGGAGGGTTTTGGATGGGAAGCGTTGGAGAGAGAGGTCGACGGTTAGCCACGGTGGGGTAGCGGATGTGCGGGGTGCGATGGGTGCAAGTGCGGATGGTGGTGGTGAGAGCACAGACTAGTACGAAGAGACCTCCCGGTATGACAATAGCGAGGTACCAGAGGTGGTTGTTGATGGTGATGTAGGCAGTGGGCATTGTTACAATTTTCCTTTACTTTCCCTCATTGCGCTGACTCACTTCTCCTTCGTCATCATCAGTCAGCGCAACTCCCCCATTTCTCTGCCTTACTCATCCTTATTTCGTCTTGCGCCATAAGACACCATGATGACGCCTTACTGCACCATCATGGCGTACTTTGCCTACTGATCACCGTACTTGTATTACCAAGGCCTTCCTTGAGTCCCCACGACCTTCCATAGTCTGGCAAACATACCTAACCAAGTCGCTACAGTAGCAAACACATAGAGTAGCATATAAGCATGTAACTTCAGCAGCACAAGCCCTAAGCTTGTGCTCTTTGTTCATACAAGCCCATTATCTGTTACCACCAGTTTACTGTGCGCTACTAAGCCACTAGTCACTTCGTCATAACCTGACTCCTCCAAGAAGCCTACCGCGTCCACATCGTCGATCAGGAAGCCCCACCGACGATCACCCTCGACTTACGACATCAAGGAAGCCCCGTTGCCGTAACCATCAGCCTTGACGATCAGGAAGCCCCGACATCAATCACCACGTAACCGTTGAGCTTAACAGGCATAAGAGAAGAGGTGGGGCAGATGAAGAACTTTAGGTGATTTTTTTGAGGGTTTTATACATTTCTAAAATGTCCGAAGCATGTGAAAGGTCTTTTTCAGCTAACCATTGGTTTTCAGAAGAGGGGTAGCTGGTCCATTTGACTAGGAAACGTTGTCTGTTTCCGGCGCCCTTGTGGGAGACAATGGCCTCAATTTCGTATTCCTGCTGATCTTCTATCAGGTCAGGTGGCAGTTGACTGAATGGAGGTCTGTGTGCTTTGGTCTCCGAGTATGCCGAAAGAAGTGAGGCATGGAAAACGGGGTGTATGCGCCATGCGTCTGGCAATTTGAGGCGATAATTCAGAGGTGATAGTACCTGGATTATGGTGAATGGTCCCTCTCATTTAGGCAACAATTTGCGGGATCAGTTGGAAAAATGTAAATTTGTGGCTTCTAACCAAACCTTGTCTCCAAGTTTGAATGGTTTGAAGCCTTGTGCTCCGAAATGTGCCATGTGAGCGCGGGCTAGATCATGGGCAGTGAGTGCTTCTTTCCTGATTGATGAAAGTAGGCGCAGGCACTGTGAGAGTGATGGGAGATCGGTATCTTCTATCACTGAGGGGATGGGTATAGGGTTGTACCCTAGCATGACGGTGAATGGCGAGGTCTTGGTAACTGAATGGGTCTGGATATTGTGTGAGAATTCCAGGTCTGTGAGTGAATCAGCCCAAGAGTGAGGCGATGTGCTGCAATAAATGTGCAGATAAGCCTCAACTTCTTGATTGGCACATTCGGTTTGCCTGTCCGTTTGAGGGTGGTATGCCATTGACAGTTTAGATTTAATTCCGAGGCGCTTGCATAGCATCTGGAAAACTTGTGATGCGAATTGGGGTCCTCTATCCAAGATAATGCGTTTGGGGAGTCCGAAACGCCAATACACATTGTTGTGGTAACACTTCACTGTTCCAAGTGCGTCAATGGTTTTGTTGCAGGGAATAAGAATAATTCCTTTAGATGAGTCATGGTCCACTACTACCATTATGGAGTCATATCCATTGGATGTCGGCAGGTTGGTGATGAAATCCATGGATACCGATTGAAATGGGAGCATAGAGGCGTCCACGGGTATCGGAAGCATTGGTGGCTTGGTCGGGTGCGTGTTGATTTTCATCTGTTGACACGTGGCGCATCCTTTGACGTAGTTTCCCACAAAGACAGTTAGGCCAGGCCACCAATAGTGTTGTCGCACTAATTGGGAGGTTTTGAATACCCCAGGGTGGCCAAATGACAGGAGGTCATGGAACATCTGTAAGATTTCTCGTTTGATTTCCACATTGTCTGGTATGTAGACTCGTTTCTGGTATTGGAGAAGACCCGAATCGGTGGTCCAGTCATCAAGAGAAAATCGGAAAGGAGATGGGTTTTTTAAAGCCCGTGCATCCTGGATCGTTTTCGCAAAGGAGTCCTTTTCCTGAGCATCGCAGATATGGTTCTGGAGATCGATATTGATTGTTCCAATAAACAGTGTTTCTGGCAACATAATATGTTCTTCTAGTGGTTCTTCGCCATGATCTGGGCGTCTAGATAATGTGTCAGCGCCGGGAATGGACTTTCCTGGGCGGTGGGTGATGACACAGTTGAACTGGGATAGAAACAGGTTCCATTGCGATTGTCTTGGGGTTAAGCGGTGCTCCGATTGGAAGTACGACAAGTTTTTGTGATTGCACCAGATCGTGGTTGTATGCAGGTTGCCGAGTAGGTAGTGTTGCCATGCTTCAAGGCCTCATATAATGCCAAGAAGTTCTCTGTCATATACTTCATAGCGCTGTTGGGCGGGTCCGAATGTTTCAGATATGTAGCTGCACGGTTGGAGATCACCATTAGAGTTTGCCTGATAGAGGACGGCTCCGGAAGCCACTTTAGATGCGTCTGTTTCTAGGATAAATGGCTTGGTGGGGTCAGGTACAAGTAATGCTGGTTTATCCAAAAAGAGCATTTTAAGTTTCGTAAACGCTTGGTCTCGTTCAGGTGTCCATTTCCATTGTTCGTTGGTGTGGGTGAGCTCGTTAAGCGGATATACACTATCTGAGAAGCTGGGGATGAACCATCTGTAATAGTTACAGAATCCCATGAAGCTTCGGAGTTGTTTAATGGTACACGGGGTAGGCCAATCAGCAATTCCTGCAAGCTTGACTGGATCCATGTGAATGTTATCCGGGGTGATGATCATCCCCAAAAATTCGATGCATTGTACCCCAAATAGGCATTTCTCCAGTTTGCAATAAAGATCATTGGCTGTGCAGATATCGAGAACTCGGCAAGTGCGTTGGTGAAGTTCTTCCATTGAGTTGGCTGGGATGAGCATGTCATCCATGTATATCATGGTCCCGTCTTCGAGAATTACGAAATGGAAGGTATCATCCATGAATGCTTGGAAGGTGGCAGGTGAATTGCATAACCCAAAAAACATGATGGTCAGTTCGAATAATCCATGGGGAGTTTTAAAAGTGGCTTTCCATTGATCACTGTCTTTTATCCTGATGTTATTATAGCCAGAGTGGAGGTCGAGTTTCATAAAGTATTTGGCGCCTTTCAGTTTGTCCATGAGATTGCTAATCAGGGGTAACAGGTATGCGTTCTTAATGGTTCCTTCATTAAGGGCTCGATAATCCTGGCATCCGCGAAGACTAGTGTCCTTTTTCCCGACAAAGAAGAAAGGAGATGCCATGGGTGATTTGGATGGCCGGACATATCCTTTGCATAGATTTTCATCCAGGAATTCGTTGAGTGCTGCCAGTTCCTTAGGTGCCAGTGGGTAGACTTTACAGTCACGTGGTATGAACTCGGGTTTGAGATCGATGGCATGGTCATATGGTCTGGAGGTCGGGAATCGTTCTGCAGATTTCTTGCGGAAGATGTCGAGGTACCGGTGGTATTCAGGTGGGATCATCTTTTCCACAGGTTTAGTGTCTTTAACCTGTTCCTGAGCGAGTGTAGTAGTGGTGGTGACCTTTGTGATAGTGAGAGTGCCTTTATGCCAATCAATAACCGGGTTATGGTTCTTTAACCATGGTAGGCCAAGGATAACATCTTCCTTGCCTAGAGATGTTACGAGTAACTTGAGGGGGAGTGATTTCCCTTTGATGTGCACCAATCGCCAAGTGTACTTGGTGATGGTTCTGTGCTCGTTGGTGGATCCATCCGCATTGAGAACAGTAATGGGGCGGGCAAGCGTTCATGTCGGTATATGATGCTTGATAACAAATTTCGCATCAATAAACTGGCCTTCAGCACCAGAATCGATGAGCGTGTTGGTGGGGACGGTTTTGTCATAAACAATCATAGAAATTGGGATCTTCATTGCGGGGAGCGAAGGATCGGAATTTACAATTGGAGACATGGTAACAGGAAGACTTAGCATCCATCTAAGCTTCCTCTTTAAAAACCCTGCTTGTCTAGAATGTCGAAGATCTTGTCTTTCTTCATTTTGTCGAAGTGGCTGAGCAGGTTACGGATGCTTGCAGCGATGTGCTCAGGAGTAGTGTTCTCCAGAGTGGGCTCAGGGGTCTCGATAATTGGGAACGCATTATCGATGGTACGGACTGTGCGCTGTTGGCCAGGTCCCTGCTGGTACTTGGTGCAGTCATGAGTGTTGTGGCCTTTCTCTCTACAAGCAAGACAATGTCCTTCACACATACATTTGGCATGTTCTTCCTCCGAGAGACATGGTGGGCGGCTGGTAGCTGTAACCTGCGTACTACGCTGGTTAGGCTGGTACGGGCAGCGCTGCTGGTTGTTTCCGAGGTTACGGAAGCGGTTCTCTTGTTTAATGGGAGCTTGTCCCGGGCCACGGAGGGCCTTGAGTCGCTGGTAGATGGCGTCCTGCCTGGAGGCCTCGCGATACCATTCCTTAATGGTGGTGGGCTGTTTGGCGTTTGCAAGAACGCGTGCCAGGAGGCCATGTTTGAGGCCTTTCTCGTAGATGGGGATGAGGTTGTTGTCCCCTGACATGCCAGCTCGGGTTACGAGAGACTGGAAACAACTGTTGTAGTTGTCAGTGGAATTGGTCTGCTGAAGTGTCATAATCTCCTGGGAGGCTTCGGCAATGTCATTGGTGGTGATGAAGGTGCTGCGAAAGTCGCATTTGAAATCGCCCCACATGCCATATCCTATGAGTGTGGTGAGAGCCTTGCCGCTTGGGTCTTTAGCGAAGGCCGAGGCGAGCATTTCTTGGTTGATGGCCCAATCTCCCACAGTCCCTGTCTGCATATAGGAGAGGATGAAGTTGATCTTCAACTCATTGGTGGTGTACACGTGGCGGTTGATATGGAGGTAGGCCTCGCAGCTGGATAAGAAGCAGCGGGCATACTTGCGGTCCCCATCGAAAGTGTTGGGCCGCACAAGGTTGATCTCTTTGGGTGCTGGTGTCAATGACATTTGTGGAGGTGGCATCTGGGTCTTTGGGAATTGTATATGGTAGTCGGGTATGTTCTGCGTGAAGGTAATATGTGTGTCGTCAGCGTCGTTGGCTTTAAACCACTGAAAGTCTCCATTTGTATTTTCTAACCACGAGTAGTAGTCATAGTCGTTTGTGTTGGATTGCTTTTTCTTAAAGCACTTGAGGTTGTGGTCCCAGATTCCTCTGACGAGGGGGTAAACAGACTGTGGGATGGCAAGTTTGGTTGACAGGTTGGGCAGAGGGTTGGTGCTTGGACGTTGGATATGTCAGCAAAAAAAATTGGGAAAGCTTGTGCTAGTGTTAAGCTCAACAGTTACGCGATGATCGGCGTCGGGGCTTCCTGATTGTCGAGGCTGATGGTGATGACAACAGGGCTTCCTAGATGTTGTAAGTTGAAGGTGATCATCAGCAGGGCTTCCTGATCGATGATGTGGATGTGGTAGGCTTCTTAGTGGAGTCGGGTTACAATGAAGCGACTAGTGGCCAACAGGCACACAGTAGACTGGTGGTAGCAGATAATGAGCTTGTATGAACAAAGAGCACAAGCTTAGGGCTTGTGCTACTGAAGTTACATGCTTATATGCTACTCTATGTGTTTACTACTGTAGTGGCCTGTGTAGGGTAGTTTACCAGACTATGGAAGGTCATGGAAACCCAAGGAATGCCTTGGTAATACAAGTAGGGCTATCAGTAAGCAAAGCACGTCATGGTGATGTAATATGGCATCATCATGGCGTCTTATGGTGCAAGGCGAAATAAGGATGAGTAAGGCAGAGAAATGGGGGAGTTGCGCTGACTGATTATGACGAAGAGGAAGTGAGTCAGCACAATAAGGGAAAGTAAAGGAAAATTGTAACACCATCCTCTCGACGATTTTTGCGGGCATTGTGATGCAGCGCTTTCAACAGTGCGGATCACAACTTCTAGCATACGTCGACGATCACCTAATAGCTTGCATAGGCACCTCGGTAACCGCTAACTGCAGGTCCCTAGCCCAAGCGTACCAACAACTCGACCTTCTCTTCCAACAAATCGGTCTCAACATCAAGCCGGCAAAGATGGAGGCCCTCCATTTCCACCCACCCAGGCGATGAACTGGCTACCATCACTGGGACACCACCGGGATACAAATCGACGCCGACACCCTGGTCCGCCCCACCAACCCCCTGCGCTGGCTGGGAATCTGGTGGGACGTGGGCCTCACCTTCAAACCTCATGTAGAGCGAATGCGCTCCAAAGGCCTTTCGACACTGGCAGCCCTCCGCATCCTCGGCAACACTGAGAGGGGCCTGTCTGCCATCCACCTCCGACGACTCTACACCGCCTGTGTGCGCACTGTCCTAGCATGGGGCGCACCAGTATGGTATCATGGACATTGACAAAAAACCCTCATCAACCAACTGCAGGCAGTACAGAATTCCGCCTGCCGTTGGATCTTAGGCGTTTACAAGGGCATGTCTCCTTATTCCACAAATTTCCTTTGTTCCACTCCCCCTTTCTTCGCTTACTTCGAGTATTTAAAGACCACTCATTCCTTGTGTCTCTGGCGCACCCCACACCGAGTAGGGCAGAAAAAGTTCAATCCTAATGCTAACACCCCTTTTTCACTTTCGTTGCAGGTCCGTGCCCCTCAAGTCCAACGGATCCCAGTGTACATGCACCCCCCATGGACGGACCCTCTGGCATTTGGTCAAGGTCGAATCGTCTTCTCAGCCCCTAGGCAGCCAGTCTCAGAGGAAGTACACAAATGCTATGTCTCCCAAGCTCAAGCTCTCTGCACTGATTCCTCCCTGCAGGTGTTTATGGATGGATCTCGCATCGGTAACGCTTCAGGCTCCGCCATCTGTAGCATGAAGGGAGATCTTTACATCACCTCCACACAACTCACCTCCCCCACCTGCACCACAGCAACAGATGCCAAGATCTTCTCACTGGTGACTGCACCAGGCTGGGCCGCACACCAATTATGTCACCTACTGCCAGAAGTCCAGGAGATCTATTTCCTCTCTGACTCCCTGACAGCAATTGGCCTCTTCCGCACATGGCCCTCAGCACCGGAAGCCCAGCTCCTCCCTCTTTGGAAGGCGGGGGTCGAGACTCTTATCGACTCCTTCCCGAACCTGACTGTTCATTTCCGATGGTGCCCGGGTCATGAGGCCATCCCTGGGAATGAATGGGCAGACTCCGAGGCGAAGCTTGCCACCGAGCTCCCCCCATCGACCCTATCCCCCTCTATCTCCGCTCTGAAGGAAGTGGCGACTCACACTCTGCATGAACGCTGGTCCCTCCAGCTGGCCTGCCCCCTTGCCTCAACTGCAGACAAATATCTCGCAGTCACTGGCCCTCCAACCTGCTGACCATGAAAGATCCTCACAGTCTCGGTTGACCACCCCCGCTCTGAGCTCACTGCTGTGGCGCAGGCCCTCTGTCGAGCTGGTCCCTATGGGGGCTACTGGCTGAGCTTCGACTCAGACTACCAACGCAGACACAGCCTGATCTCGCATTGCAGATGGCACAACCACCCACCCTGGCCAGTGCAGTCAACTCCCCATGTCCTAGGCGGCTGTGAAGCCTTCCAGCCTTGGATATGCCATGTCTGGCCCAAGAGCGACCCCCTCCCTGTCCACCATTCCGAATGGGCGGACGAAAACCACCTCCTGGTCTTAAGGAGCTGGCTCCGCCTGACTGGCCACCTCAACCGGATGTCCAACTGCACAGCAGGCGCAATTCACCTCGCCTTTGCAGCTATGGAACTAGATGGACTCCCTACTGACAATGACCTCGATTTGGACACCCTCCGGGGCTACGTGCACAGGTTGCTCGGATCCAGGACTCAAGACACAGACCTAGCTCTCTTGGAGCTCTCAGGTACGCTCCCACCATTTCCCACTGTCTCTTGACTGCCCTTCGGATTCCCCTTTGGTTTCTTCTATGGCACTTGCAGCCACTCCTTTCCTCTTCTAAGGGACTGTCTCTTCCTGATCTCGCTTTGACTTGGTTTGGGTAAAAATAGTTGCAATATGTATGCCTCCCTCTCCCCTCTCTCCTCAACCCCCTAATAGGGTGCGTAAGTCCACTAGGCCTCCCTCGGGAGGCATGCACCCCGCCCAGTTTCGCTCGATGAGTGATGACAGGCGCCTCAGTAGTTAGGTAGTTTACAGGTGGCCCCTATGGGGCCACAGGTGTATTACATAGCACAGTAGGAATAATAAATTTAAAAAAAAATTTAAAAAAAATGGTGCAGACCACTGATCCAGACTTCATGCCTATGCACAAGCCATTGGTGAAGACCTGGAGGTGGGGGAGGGTGCTCAGGGAGCACACAGCATCCACAAATTCCTTGTGGGTGTCTTTGCTGACTGGAGTGATAGGAGAGGCAAATGAAACTCGACCATTCATAAATTCCAGAGGATCCGTCCACAGGGGATGAGTGTATGCAGGGACCGGCTGAACCCAAGGGACCCGGACCTGCAGAGAAGTGGAAAAGGGGCGGTTAGTTACTGTTTTATAAAAATGTTTTCTACCAATGGAGTGCAGGGTGCACCATAGGTGCAGAGAATGGAGAGTCTTAACATATTTGAAATAATAAGAAAGGGGGGGAAGGGAACAAAGGAAATTTGTAGAGAAAGGAGAGGCGCCCTTGTAGATGCTGAGGATCCATCTGCATGCCGTGTTTTGCACAGCCTGCAGGCGGCTTACTAATGTTTTTTGGCACCGGCCATAGTACCACACCAGTGCGCCCCATGTAAGAACAGAGCGGATGCAGGCGATATACAGGCGATGTAGGAGGAGGACCAAAATACTGTGTTCGGTGTTGCCAAGGATGCAGAGGGCAGGGAGGGTGGAGAGGCCTTTGGAGCACATGTGTTCAACATGGGCCTTGAAGGTAAGGGTGGGGTCCCACCAGATCCTGAGCCATCGGAGCGGGATAGAGGGTTGGACAAGGGTGGTGGGGTCGACTTGGACCCCGGCAGTGTCCCAGTTGGTGTATGCTGGTGATCAATGCCAGGGTGGGTGGAAGTGTAGGCACTCAGTCTTGGCAGCCTCGATGTTGAGACCGATGTCGCCAAAGTGAGCATTGAGTTGGTGGTAGGTGTTGGACAGTTGCTGGCAGTTGGATGCCATGCTGGGTCCGATGCACACGAGGAGGTGGTCGTCGACATATGTGAGGGCAGTAGTGCCGGTTTGGTGAAATTTCCAGAGGACCACCCCCATGAATATGGTGGAGAGGATCAGGGATACCGGCGACCCTTGGGGGGTGCCGAGGTCGGGTTTGTGGGCAGTTGGGAGGGTGGTGCCATCAAAAGCGATGGCGACCTGCCGGTCCATCATGAAGGACAAGCACCAGTCTGCCATGTTGGGCAGGCACTGGAGGTCCAGCAGTTGTCGGTGGAGGAGCTGTGGGTGTACCGAGTCGAAGAAACCCTGTATGTCGACCACTAGGACTGAGTATACATGGCCCTCGGCATGGGCACATTCTACAATCTGTAAAAGGTGCTGGGCAGCGTCATAGACTGAGTGTCCCTGATGCCCCCCGTATTGGTTGGGTGGCAGCCAATCCCTCGTGTTAGCAAGGAACTGGAGCTGGTTAGCTATTATCTTTTTGAGGAGTTTCCCTAGGGTCTCCTCGAGGGTGATGGGACGGTATGATCTCGGTGAGAATGGGTCCTTCTTGTTCGGCTTCCGGAGCATTACCACTTTTGCAGCCCACCAGCACTTAGGGTGGTGCCCCATGCATAGGCAGTCATTGAAAAGGGTAAGGATCTCGGCGGGGTAGGTGTCTACCACCCATTTTAGTGGGCAGTAGCCGATCCCCAAGAGGCCTGGAGCTGACAAGTTGGAGGTGTCGGACAGTGCCCCTGTGAGCTCTGTGAGGAGTATGGGCAGGGCAGCTGGCTGGGGGGGAGGCGGTGGGGTGGGAGCCGCTTTGGGGGGCAGAGGGGGTGCGAAGAAAGTAGTGTGGAATAGCTCACCTTTCTCAATGTCCGACTGGGTGAAGGTGCCATCGCATTTCTTGAGTGGGGGGATTGGGGTGGGTCGGTTGCCGAGACCTCATTTGGCCCAGCTCCATATGTTGGAGGCATCTGCCTGGTCGGCTTGTTCGGCATAGAAGTGCCGTTTGGCCGCTCGTACCCCACGTTTGAAGGCGCAGCGGGCTGCTGATCGCTGAAGGGGGGTGGTGGCCGTTGAAATCGCCTGGAGGAGCGACTTGCAGGTCGGGGTCCACCAGGGGACCTCGGTTTTTGACGGCTTGGCAATTCTGGTGAATGGGGCGAGGGCAGTGATCATAGAGTCGACTACGGCCTGCGCTTTGGTGTCGAGGGTGGAGGGGTTGTCCGCTGTTAAGAGGAATGCGGATTCGAGTAGTGGGAAGGTGATGTTGGACCATTCCTCTCTGTCAGCTGGGAGAAGCCGGCGCATTTTCATGACTGGAGGGGGGGGCCGGGATGGCAGGGACCAGCGTAGCATCGCATGGTCAGACAGTGGGGAGGTGGTTGATGAACCCAAGTCTATAATGGCGTTGGGGTTGATTGCGGGTGGGGCCCAGATCATGTCAATGGGGCACCATTGACGATTGTCCACAGGCTGTGAGTCAGAATCCAGGAGGTGGGCTGGCGCAAGGCCATGCTCCTGGAAGAAGTCATCAAGGGGTTGCACCCTCAAGTCCTCCTGCCGAGCGGCAAGGAGTTCGGACCACGAGTGGTGGCGATGGTTGAAGTCGCCTGCCACGAGCAGAGTGGAGACCAAGCCTGGCGGGATCGTAAAAAGGAATGACTCACTGGGGTATTGTGGGGTGGTGGTGGTGCGGTCTGGCACATGCATACCATAGTAGTTGCAGAGGTGGACGGTTAGTTGGGAGCGGATTTCGATGGTGAGGATGTCGGTGCCAGATGAGGCGGTGCCGAGGACCGACCATGAGGTTGAGGGGATGGTGCGAGATACATAGGTGACTACCCAAGGCCGGGTGGCTGGGGGTAGGACCGCTATGTACCCTGGGAGGGAAGGTACATTGAGGACTGGCGTGCCAGTTGGGTTGGTTAGAGATGGCTGGAGACCGATTTGGTACCAGGGTGGTTCCTGTAGCAAAATGACGGTGGGTGGGGATGGGTCAGTGGTAAGGATCGGAATGAGGGAATGGACCACGGCTAAGGAGCAGGCGGCATTCCACTGAAGAATAGAGATGTCTCTATTCATTGATCCTCCATGTGGTCGTCATCGGGCCCATCAAATGCTGCCTCGATTTGGCGAAAACGCTGTTTCTTGGGGCACTGAGGGAGGGTGGCGGGGTGGTCACCTTTGCAGTTGGTGCAGTAGCGAGGATGAGGGCAGTGGTCGCCCTCAATGGCTTCGGAGGCGCAGGAAGCGCATGACTTACGGTGGTTGCGGGTGAGGTGGCCTCCCCCGCAGTCGGTGCAGCAGGGCTGGGCGTGGCACCCTTTCGTTCCGTGGCCGAGGCCCTGGCAGTGCTCACATTGTGTGAGGCCAGGGCGGTAGGGCGGGATGGAGAGGGAGAGAGCCGAGCCGAAGAGCCATACTCGTGGGCGCTTGAGGAGCTGAGCCCAGATGGATCCATTGGGGTTGGAGAAGGAGAACGCCATGGGGCACTTCTGGAGGGTTGGGAGGTGTTCTTCGGTGGCAGCAAAGTGGGGGTCGACTACAAAGTTGAGGGGTGGAGAGACAGGTTATTCTGTATTTCGGCCATGAGGGCCTTTGGGGAGATGGTGTGGCCATTTTGGCTGAAGAGGTAGTCCACACAGGGCACCATGGAGATGCAGAGGGCGGACTGGGGACGGACACAGATGGGGTTGAGCGTGTACTGCTTGGGGATCTTGTCGATTGCGACTGAGAGGCAATGTTCGCACATGTGGGCCACAAAGGCCATGGAGTGCCGATCGATGATTGTGTCTGTGGCCGGAGAGGCGGAGGTGGGGCGCTTGGCGAAGGAGGTCACAAGGTTCCCCTTCACATTGAAGGAGGAGGCCAAGACTGTGACCTGGTCAGCAGTGGGAAGGGAGGAAAAGAACTCACAGGCGGTGGTGGTGAGGTGCATAGCTGGGAGCTGAATCTCAGATTTGAGCGAGATGGCCGGGATAAGGACCAGGGTCAGATCCTTGGCGTACATCGGGGGCGGGGGCGGGACTTGATGTTGCTTTTTCTTTTTCTTGTGGGTCACCATCATAAAGACGGTGCCCACTGTGGGTGCAACGGAGTTGGGGTTGGAGGCCGTGGGTGGTGCCAGTGCAGCCACCACCTGGGCATAGGAAGTAGGTGCTGTAGTGATAGCAGCCTGGGTGGTGGTGGTGGGGGCCTGGGCTTTCTGGGCCTGTGGGGCACGGGGGGTGGGCCGGTTGACAAGGGTTGAGACTTGCCAGGAGATGGAGGCAACCTCTGTGGAAAGCTGCTGAACAATGTTAGTCAGCACGGCCACATCGGGCGAGATGTTAGCGGTTCTGGGGGTCCTGGTCTGGGCAGAGGGTTGGGGGGTGGTGGCCGGAGTCCTTTGATGGGGGGGAGCTGGGGCGAAGGGTGCTGGGAGGGAGGCTTCCGCCCCCTTCCTAGCAAAGTTATAGGCCATCTCCATATTGTGGGAGACGATGTACTGGGGGTCCTTCTCATCCCTAATGATGCCTGCGATGGTTTGTTGGAGGTTCCAGAAGAGGTCTCCTACAAACTGTGTGGTGGCGGTGTCGGTCTCAGTGATGTTGGTGCAGAGGGTTTTGCGGTCAAAGTCCTCTAAAGCACAGGAGAGGGAGTACATGAAGCCCGCCATGTGTGGCTCGAACTGGTCTCAAGGGCAGGGGTGGGGGGTGTGCGGGGAGAGGCTCTCTGCAGAGCGCTTGTGGGTGAGTGGCGGCAAGGGAGTGTGCAGGTTCTCGAGGATGTCCATTGCACCCGA
Source organism: Coniferiporia sulphurascens (assembly GCA_002794785.1). Taxonomy (NCBI): domain Eukaryota; kingdom Fungi; phylum Basidiomycota; class Agaricomycetes; order Hymenochaetales; family Hymenochaetaceae; genus Coniferiporia; species Coniferiporia sulphurascens. The sequence goes on along the minus strand of NBBA01000012.1, from coordinate 434,961 downwards.
CTCGTTGGAGCTGGCCGGGGGGTTGGAGCCTACAGAGGGGGGACGGCTGATGTGTGCGAAAGAGCGAGTGAACTCGTTGTTCGAGATGCCGATGATGGGGGACAGGGTGAGCTGGAGAGCGTCTGGAGATGATGCCGGGAGGCCTGGGTCGATTTGGGCGGGGGTGGGGGTCGTACCGTGCATAGCGGTGGCAATGTTGCCAGTGGCCACCCAATTGGCGGCGGCCCTGGCGGCCCTGTCGGCATCGGCCTGGCCGATGACGGGGGTAGGAGGGGTGGTCGAGTCGAACATAGAGCATTCCTGTATCCACTGGGGTTCGACATGGGGGAGTTTTAGCTGCCTGCACTAGTCGATGGTGGTGGTTACTGGTCAAGAAGGTGTCCAGAGGAGGTCGCCCATGAACTGTGCCGCATTAATGTCTATTGTCTCAGTGGTGGCGTCCCTGGTTTGCTGGTTGAAGTTGTCCAGGGCACGGGTAAGGGAGTACATGAACCCTGCTGTGTGCTGTTCATGTTGTTGGGCGGGGGGTCCTCTCGGTGTGAGAGGCGACATGGCAGCTGAGGAGTGTTTCCGCCCGAGGCTTGCGCCTCCCACCTGTTGCGGGGGGGTATGGGGGTCAACTGCCATCTCTGGGGCTGTCTCACTGAATTTGTTGGAGCCGTGGATCAATCCTACCGAGGCTGCTGGGGAGCCGGCTTGGGATGCCTGCCTTGATTCCGCACGTGCTTGGGTGGTGAAGTCGTAGGCCGAGATCAGTTGGGAGTTGCCTATAGCAGGGGATTGTGCGAGGACATCCAGGGAGGAGGTCGGGGCCAGGGGGGGGTTTTGCGAGTAGGGGGTGGGGGTCATCTCGCACTGAGCAGAGGCGGCAGCTTCGGCGGCTCGGGTGGTGGCTAGACTAGCCGACGAGGTTGAGGGGATGGTGGGTCGGGTACGATGAAGGGCGTTCCAGTAATCACTGTGGGTCAACATGGGGGAGTTTTAGCTGCCCACACTAGTCGATGGTGGTGGTTACTGGTCAAGAAGGATGCCTGCACACTCCCTTGCCACCACTTACCCACAAGTGCTCCACAGCGAGCCTCTCCCTGCACACCCCCCGCCCCTGCCCTCGAGACCAGTTTGAGCCGCACATGGCGGGCTTCATGTACTCCCTCTCCCATGCTTTGGAGGACTTCGACTGCAAGACCCTCTGCACCAACATCAACGAGACCAACCAGGCCGCAGGGCAATTTGTTGGGGACCTCTATTGGAATCTCCAGCAGGCCATCACAGGCATTTTAAGGGATGAGAAGGACCCCCAATACATCGTCTCCTGCAACATGGAGATGGCCTACAACTTTGCCAGGAAGGGAACAGAAGTCTCCCTGCCAGCGCCCTTTGCCCCAGCCCCCCCCCGCCAACGGACCCCGGCCACCGCCCCCCAACCCCCTGCCCAGACCAGGACCCCCGGAACTGCTAACGTCTCGCCCAATGTGGCTGTGCTAACTAATATTGTTTTAAGCAGCTCTCCACAGAGGTCGCCTCCATTTCCCGACAGGTCTCAACCCTTGTCAACTGGCCCGCCCCCTGTGCCCCACAGGCCCCCACCACCGCCCCCCAGGCCGCCATTGCCGCGGCACCAACATCATATGCCCAGGTGGCGGCTGCCCTGGCCCCACCCACCGCCTCCAACCCTAACCCCGCTGCACCTGCCCTGGGTGCTGTTTTCACAACAGTGACCCACAAGAAGAAGAAAAAGCAACACCAAGTTCCACCTCCACCCCTGATGTATGCCAAGGACCCCACCCTGGTCCTCATCCCGGCGATCTTGCTCAAGTCCAAGATCCAGCTCCCGGCAATGTGCCTCACCGCCACCGCCCGTGAGTTCTTCTCCTCCCTTCCCAATGCTGACCAGGTCACGGTCTTGGCCTCCTCTTTCAACGTTAAAGGGAACCTCATGACCTCCTTTGCCAAGTGCCCCGCCTCCGCCTCCCTGGCCACAGACACGATCATAGATCGGCACTCCGTGGCCTTCGTGGCCCACATGCGTGAGTGGTGCCTCTTGGTCACAATCAACAAGATCCCCAAGCAGTACACGCTTACCCCCGTCCGTGTCCACCCCCGGTCCGCCCTCTGCATCTCCATGGTGCCCTGTGTGGACTACCTATTCGGCCAGAACAGCCACACCATATCCCCAAAGGCCCTCATGGCCGAAATTCGGAACAACCTGTCACTCCGTCCCCTCGATTTTGTAGTCGACCCTCACTTTGCCACCACCAAAGAGCACCTCCTGACCCTCCAGAAGTGCCCCATGGCGTTCTCCTTTTCTGACCCTGATGGATCAATCCAGGTGCAACTCCTCAAGCTTTTTTTTTTAATTATTATTATTATTATTATTATTATTCCTGCAGTATTACATAATTACAAGCTGCCCCCCTGAAGGGGGGGCCCTAACTACATAACAACGGAGGCACCCGTCATCGCACATCGCACGAAACTGGGCAGGGGCTCTGCTCCCTAGAGGTGTGCTGAAGTGTGAAGAGCCCCTATTTAGTAGGAAAAAAGGTAGAAGGAGGAATACATATTGCTATGAACAAACCAGGCAGTTAAGGGCAGGTTAAAGTAAGAAGCTTAGAATTGGAAAGGGAGGGCAAGAGCGCTGGCTGGGATGTATTCAAAGGAATTCGAAAGGCAGTCGCTAGTCAAGAGGGAAGGGAGGGAGCATACCTGAAAGCTCCAATAGGGCTGTGTCCAAGTCCTGGGTTCGGGGTCCAAGCATACGATGCATGTAGTCCCATAGGAGGTCCAGGTCCATATCCTCATCGGTTGGGTGGTCATTGAGGTCCATCGCAGCAAAAGCTAGTCGGATGGCTCTGGAAGTCCGGTCGGAAAGGCAGTTTAGGTGCCCCATCAGCCGAAGCCAACGACGCAAAACCGGGAGGCGGTTTTCATCGGCCCACTCTGTGTGGTGGACTGGAAGAGGGTCCCTAGGAGGCCATATGCATCGTATCCAGGGTTGGAAAGTGCTACAGCCGCCTAGAATGTGAGCAGTCGACTGCGCAGGCCATGGGGGATGGTTGTGCCACCTGCAGTGTGAGATCAAACCATGTCTGCATCAGTAGGTTGAGTCAAAACTCAGCCAGTATCCCCCGTAGGGACCGGCGCGACAGAGGACTTGAGTGACTGCTGATAGCTCACTCCGGGGGTGGTCTGCCGAGTGCATGGGTAGTTTTCTTGGGTGGCATGTGGGGGGGCCCTGTACTGCCAAGTGTTACAATTTTCCTTTACTTTCCCTTATTGCGCTGACTCACTTCTCCTTCATCATCATCAGTCAGCGCAACTCCCCCATTTCTCTGCCTTACTCATCCTTATTTCGTCTTGCGCCATAAGACACCATGATGACGCCTTACTGCACCATCATGGCATGCTTTGCTTACTGATCACTGTACTTGTATTACCAAGGCCTTCCTTGAGTTTCCATGACCTTCCATAGTCTGGCAAACATACCTAACCAAGTCACTACAGTAGCAAACACATAGAGTAGCATATAAGCATGTAACTTCAGCAGCACAAGCCCTAAGCTTGTGCTCTTTGTTCATACAAGCCCATTATCTGCTACCACCAGTTTACCGTGCACTACTCAGCCAATAGTTGCTTTGTCGTAACCCGACTCCTCCAAGAAGCCTACTGTGTCCACATCGTCGATCAGGAAGCCCCACCGACAATCACCTTCGACTTACGACATCAAGGAAGCCCCGTTGCCGTAACCATCAGCCTCGACAATCAGGAAGCCCCGATGTCAATCACCACGTAACCGTTGAGCTTAACACCAAGTATTTGTCGGTGGTGGAGGTGAGGGGGTGGGCTAGTGTGAAGGTCCACCTGTCCATGAGAGTGCGGACAGCGACCTCTTTGAGTGTGGAGGTGGAGGGTTTCAGATCGGATGGGGGGAGCTCCATAGCTAGCTTTGCTTCCAAATCAGCCCATTCATTTCCAGGGATGTCCAAGTGACCTGGGCACCATACAAAGTGAATGGTGATCTGTGGGTACGAGTCCAGCAGAGTCTCCACACCCGCTTTCCAGATGTGGAGGAGATGGGCACCGGGGGCAGCGGCCCATGTATGGAAAAGGTGGAGTGCAGTCAGTGAATCAGATAGAAAGAAAATATCTGATGCGACACACAGTTGTGCCGGGAGGCGGCGCGCTGCCCAGCCTGGAGCCGTGGCGAGGGAGAATTCCTCGGCGTCTGTGGCTGTGGCGCAGGTGGGGGACTCCAGTCGATGTGACTGGAGGCGGGTGGTGCCCAGCATGGCGCAGATGGCTGAACCCGACTTATTGTCTATGCGGGAGCCATCCGTGAATACCTGGACATGTGTTGTGGGGCCGAGGGCTCTTGCTGCGCTGACAAATTGTTTGTGCGTGTCGGAGCTGACTGGGGTGATGGGAGTGGTGAAAAGGACTCGGCCGTTGGTGAAAGCCAGAGGGTCCATCCATGGGGGATGTGTGTATGCTGGGACCTGTTGAACCCGGGGTGCTTGGACCTGCAGAGAAAGTGAAAAAGGTCTGTTAGCTATGTTTTTAAATAATTTTTGGCCAATAGAGTGGGGGGTGCGCCATAGTTGCAGAGAATGGGTAGTCTTTATGTACTCGAAGTAAAAAGAGAGGGGAGGGACAGAGCAGAGAAAATTAGTGGAATGTGGGGAGGCACCTTTAAAGACGCCCAATATCCACCTACAGGCCGTGTTTTGCACAGTCTGGAGATGGTTTACCAAGGTTTTTTGGTGGCGGCCATGGTACCATACCAGCGCACCCCATGACAGGACTGAGTGGATGCAGGAGGTGTATAGGCGGCGGAGGAGAAGGGCTGAGATGCCGCGTTGGGTATTGCCCAGGATGCGGAGGGCGGCGAGGGTGGAGAGCCCTTTGGAGCGCATTCGCTCGACATGGGGCTTGAAGGAAAGGCCTGGGTCCCACCATATCCCCAACCATCGAAGTGGGATTGAGGGGCGGATCAGGGTGTTGGGGTCGACCTGGACGCCAGCGGTGTCCCAGCCGTCATAGCCAGTTCATCGCCAAGGGGGGTGGAAGTGGAGGCACTCTGTCTTGGCAGCTTCAATGTTGAGACTGATGGTGCCGAAGAGGGTGTCGAGTTGTTGGTAGGCGTGGGTGAGAGCGCGGCAGTTGGATGCCACTGAGGTACCTATGCAAATTAGTAGGTGGTCATCGACATATGCTAAAGCGGTGGTGCCGGCTTGTTGGAAGTGCCGGAGGACCACCCCTGCAAAAATCGTTGACAGGATGGGAGATACTGGCGATCCTTGGGGGGTGCCGAAATCGGGTTTGGGGGCAGTAGGGAGGGTGGTGCCATCGAAGGTGACAGTGACCTGCCGATCTGTCATGAAGGACAGACACCAGTTGGCCATGTCTGGCATGCAACCGAGGTCCAACAGCTGTTGGTGGAGGAGTTGGGGGTGCACTGAGTCGAAGAAACCCTGAATGTCAACCGCTAGGACCGAGCAGACGAGGCCTTCTGAGTGGGCATGCTCTGCAATCTGTAAAAGGTGTTGGGCAGTGTCATAGACCGAATGTCCTTGATGCCCCCCATACTGGTTCAGTGGCAGCCAATCCCTCGTGTTAGTGAGGTACTGCAGCCGGTTAGCGATTATCTTTTCGAGGAGTTTCCCTAGGGTCTCCTTGAGAGTGATGGGCCGGTATGAACGTGGCAAGAAGGGGTCTTTCTTGTTGGGCTTCCAGAGCATCACCACTTTTGCCACCTGCCAGCACTTGGGGTGGTGTCCCAAGCGCAAGCAGTTGTTGAAAAGCGAGAGAATCTCGTTAGGGTAAGCTTCCACAACCCATTTCAGGGGGCGGTAGCCTATTCCCGAGAGGCCCGGTGCCGACAGGTTAGAGGTGTCGGACAGTGCCCCCGTAAGCTTGGTGAGGAGAATCGGCAGGGTGGTGGTGGGGTGTTGGCCTCTGCCGGGATTGGGGGGGGCATGAAGAAGGTTTCTCGAAAGAGCTCACCTTTTTCATTGTCCATTTGGGTGAAGGACCTATCTCGTCGTTTCAGTGATGGGATGGGGGTGGGTCGATTGCCAAGGCCACGCTTGGCCCAGTTCCAGATGTTGGAGGCGTCCGCTTCCGATGCCTGATCGGCGTAGAACTGCTGTTTGGCTGTCCTAACGCCATGTTTAAAGGCACGTCGAGCTGCTGATTGCTGGAGGGGGGTGGTGGCCATCTGGATGGCGGAAAGGAGGGTCTTGCAGTGGGGTGACCACCACGGAACTTCCGTTTTCGACGGCTTCGTGAGGTGGGTGAATGGCTGGAGGGCAGCAACCATAGAGTCGATGACCGCCTTGGCTTTGATGTCCAGGGTGTGGGTGTCGAGCCCTGGGAGTCGAAAGGCTGCTTTGAGGAGAGGGAAGGCGATGTCAGTCCATTCCTCCTTGTCAGCTGGTAGCAGCCAGTGTGTCTTTAGGACAGGAGGGGGGGGCTGAAAGGGCAGTGACCAATGCAAGATAGCATGGTCTGACAATGGGGAGGTATTGGAGGTAGCCAAATCTAAAATAGAGTCGGGGTTGACCACAGGTGGGGCCCAAATCATGTCAATGGGGCACCAAAGGCGCTTGCCATCGGGCTGCGAGTCAGAGTCAGGGAGATGGGCAGGCACCAGGCCATGCCCACGAAAAAAGTCATTGAGGGGTTGCACCCCCAAGTCATCTCATCATGGAACAGGGAATTCAGACCACATGTGGTGGCAACGGTTGAAGTCGCCCACCACAAGTAGAGTGGTGGCTAGCACTGAGGGGAGTGAGAAAAGGAAGGACTCACCTGGGTATTGGGGGGAGGCATTTTCTCGGTCCGGGGGGTGCATTCCGTAGTAGTTGCACACCCGGAGGGTGAGTTGGGATCGGACCTCCACCATCAGTACATCGGTGCCATGTGAGGCGGCTCTGAGAATCGACCACGAGGTTGGGGGGAAGGCTCTGGACATGTATGTGACTACCCGAGGGCAGACCTCTGGTGGTAGGACTGGTACGTAGCCCGGGATGGTTGGGATGTTGAGGACTGGGGTACCGGTCGGGTCGGTGAGTGAGGGTTGCAGTCCTATTTGATACCAGGGGGGTTCCTGAATAAGAATTAGGTGTGGGGGGGATGGGTCAGTTGTAAGGACAGGGATTAGGGAATGTATTGCCGCTAGTGAGCGGGCGGCATTCCACTGCAAGATAGAGAGTGTCTCTATCATATTTCCTCCATTTGGTTGTTGGTTGGGTCGGCGGTGAGGGCCTCTTCAATTTGGCAGTATCGCCTCTTCTTGGGGCAAGCCAGCAGGGTGGCTGGGTGGTCGCCTTTGCAGTTGTTGCAGAGGTGGGGGTGGGGGCATGTGTCGCCTTCGGGCACTGTGTCGGTTGCGCAGTGGGCGCACAATTTGCAGTGATTGCGGGTCAGGTGGGCACCCGCGCAGTCAGTGCAACAAGGTTGGGCTCGGCAGTCCTTGGTTCCATGACCGAGGCCCTGGCACCACTCACATTGGGTGAGGGTGGGGCAGATGGGTGGGACTGAGAGGCGGAGGGCGGAACTGAACATCCAGATGTGTGGCCTCTTGAGGAGGTGTTCGTGGATGGATCCATTGGGGTCGACGAAGGAGAAGACCACTGGGCACCTGTCAAGTGTCGGCAGGTGGTCCTCGGTGGCGGCATAGTGGGGGGTGACTACAAAGTCAAGGTTGTGGAGTGCCGGGTTGTGCCAGATTTCGGCCAGGAGGGCCTTCTCATTGATGGTGTGTCTGTTCTGGCTGAACAAGAAGTCTTTGCAAGGCACCATGGAGATGCACAGTGCAGACCAGGGGCGGACTCTGGAGGGGGTTAGTGAGAACGCAGTCGGGACGTTAATCCCTGTTGCGATACACTCAGTACGCATATGGGATGCATAGGCTGCAGAGTGATGATCAATGATCATTTCTGTGGCCTTTTTTCCTACTAAATAGGGGCTCTTCACACTTTGGCACCCCTCTAGGGAGCAGAGCCCCTGCCCAGTTTCGTATGATGTGCGATGACGGGCGCCTCCGTTGTTATGTAGTTAGGGCCCCCCCTTCGGGGGGGCAGCTTGTAATTATGTAATACTGCAGGAATAATAATAATAATAATAATAATAATAATAATAATAAAAGATCGTTTCTGTGGTCGGGTTGGTGGAGGATGGATGTGCTGTGAACATGGTCACGATGTTCCCCTTTATGTTGTGGGAAGAGGACAGGACCAGAACTTGGTCTGCAGTGGGGAGGGAAGTGAAGAACTCACAGGATGTCTTGGTCAGGGCCATTGCTGACTTCTGGTTTTCGGCCCATATGCCAACTGTGGGGGTGAGGACCAAGGTTGGGTCCTTGGTGTACATTGTGGGTGGTGGGGGCACCTTCCTCTGGCGTTTCTTCTTCTGTGCCGGGTTGATGACCGCTCCGGTGGCCGGGGCCACTGGAGTTGGGTTGGTGGCTGTTGGGGGGGCCGCTGCTGTGGCTACCTGTGCATAGGAGGTGGGGGCTGCCTGTGGGGCTGCCTGGGGGGCGGGCTGTTGTTGTTGTTGTTGCTGTTGTCGGGGGGCGGGCCTAGAACTGATGGAAGACATCTGACAGGAAATAGAAGCCATGTCAGTGGTCAGATGCTTGACTGCCTCAGTTAGCGCCCTCATTTCAGGGGTCATGGGGCGGTGTTAGGGGTCCCGGTTGCGGCCGGGGTCCTCTGGGGGGGGGGGGCTGGGCCGAAGGGTGCTGGGAGGGCAATTACCGCCCCCTCCCTCACGAAGTCGTAGGCCATCACTGCATTGCAGTAGATGATGTCTTGGGGGTATGTCCTATCTTGCTGTATGTTGGCAATAGTCTGTTGGACATTCCAGAGGAGGTCACCCATGAACTGTGCCGCCTTGACGTCTATTGTCTCGGTGGTGGCATCCCTGGTCTCCCACAGACCGCGGAAGTTACTTAACCAGTTGGTCGACCACCCCTGCCAAGAGCTCTCAGCGGTTGCCCAGGTCCTCTGCCGTGCCGGTCCCTATGGGGGCTACTGGCTGAGCTTCGACTCAGTCTACCGGCGCAGACATGGCCTGATCTTGCATTGCAGATGGCACAACCACCCCCCCTGGCCAGCCCAATCCACCACCCATGTCCTGGGCAGATGCCGCACATTCCGGCCATGGATCCGTAAGGTCTGGCCCCCCCGTGACCCACTTCCGACCCACCACACAGAGTGGGCCGATGAAGACCGCCTCCAGGTTCTGCGCCACTGGCTGAAACTGACAGGGCACCTGAACTGCCTATCCGAACGCACCTCTGCCACCATCCACCTGGCCTTCACAGCGATGGACCTAGAAGGGCACCCCACCGACGAAGATATGGACTTGGACCTCCTTCGGGAATACATGAGTCGTATGCTTGGACCCCGACCCCAGGACCCAGACCTGGCTCTCTTGGAGCTTTCAGGTACACTTCCCCCCTTTCCCTCTGCTCAGTGACTGCCTTTTGGACTCTCTCCTGTATGTCCCAGCCAGTGCTCTCGCCCTCCCTTCCCAATTCTAAGCTACCCCCTTTACCTGCCTTCACCCGCTTGGTCTCGTCATAGCGATATGTATTCCTCTCCCTTCCTTCTCCTTTACTAATAGGGATCCTTCCCACCTTGGCACCCTTTGGGGAGCAGGGTCCCCGCCCAGTTTTGTGCATTGTGTGATGACAGGCGCCTCTGTTGTTATGTAGTTAGGGCAGCTTGTAATTATGTAATACTGAAGGAATAATTTAAAAAAAAAAAAAAAGGCACCCCTGGTTTGCTGGTTGAAGTTGTCCAGGGCCCGGGTAAGGGAGTACATGAACCCTGCTGTGTGCTGTTCATGTTGTTGGGCAGGGGGACCCCTCGGTGTGAGGGGTGACATGGCGGCTGAGGAGCGTTTCCACCTGAGGCTTGCGCCTCCCACCTGTTGTGGGGGGGTATGGGGATTGACCGCCATTTCTGGGGCCATTTCGCCGAATTCGTTGGAGCCATGTGTCGACCCTGCCGGGGTTGCTGGGGAGCCTGCGCGGGATGTCTGCCTGGATTCAAGCCGCACCTGGGCAGTGAAGTCGTAGGCCGACACCAGTTGGGAGTCGCCAATGTTGGGGGAGGGTGCTAGGACATCCAGGGAGGAGGTTGGGACCAGGAGGGGGTTTTGCGAGTAGAGGGTGGGGGTCGTCTTGCGCTGAGTGGAGGCGGCTGCTTCGGCGGCTCTGGTGGCGGCTAGGCTAGCCGACAAGGTTGAGGGGACGGTGGGTCGGGTATGACGAAGGGCGTTCTGGTAATCACTGTGGGTCGACATGGGGGAGTTTTAGCTGCCCGCACTAGTCGATGGTGGTGGTTACTGGTCAAGAAGGATCGGTTGGACGCGCAACTCCTCAAGCGCCCGCATGTATGACTGTTCGGCTCCGCCCTCTCCCTCTCAGTCCCACCTCACTGCCCTGGCCTCACCCAATGTGAACACTGCCAGGGCCTCAGCCATGGAACGAGAGGTTGCCGTTCCCAGCCCTGCTGCGCCAACTGTGGAGGAGGACACCTCACCCGCAACCACCATAAGTCGTGCACATCCTGCACTTCCGAAGCCGTTGAGGGCGACCATTTCCCTCACCCTCGCTACTGCACAAACTGCAAAGGCGACCACCCCGCTACCCTACCTCAATGTCCCAAGAAATGGCGTTTCCGCCAGATCGAAGCGGCCATTGACGGACCCTTTTATTATTATTATTATTATTATTATTCCTGCAGTATTACATAATTACAAGCTGCCCCCCCAAAGGGGGGGCCCTAACTACATAACAACAGAGGCGCCCGTCATCACGCAATGCATGAAACTGGGCGGGGGCCCTGCTCCCTGAGGGGAGCCAGAGTGGGGAGGGCCCCTATTAGTAAGGTGAACCCAGATGGAGGGAGGAATATGTATCACTACAGCCAAGCCAAATGGATGACATCAGGCAAAAAGGGGGTAGCTTAGAATTGGAAAGGGAGGGCGAGAGCGCCGGCCAGGACATACACGGGAGAGTCCGAAAGGCCAGAATTAAGAGCACCCTTGTGGGACTCAAACAATGTGTGTACCTTCCTCGGGATATGCAGCAACCGAAACTGCTCCCGCTGTCCTCTACGACATATGGGTGCTATATTGGAGCACTAGGGTAAGGCGTGCCACGCCAGGAGGCCGCCCTGGGTGAAGGTCGTGGCGCCGTAGGCACTACTCCACCCATATGGAACGACCCCCCTACCCTACACATTCCCTCCCCAACCATAGAGGTCCTGTAGAGTACCGCTGCGCTTCTGGGAATCAACTTAAGCCTGTAGTGGGAATTACCCCCCATTGACGGACCCGACGATGACCACATGGAGGACCAATGAATAGAGACATCTCTATTCTTCAGTGGAATGCCACATGCTCTCTCGCTGCAGTCCATTCCCTTATCCCTATCCTCACTACTGATCCATCCCCACCCACCATTATTTTGATTCAGGAACCCCCCTGGTACCAAATCGGTCTCCAACCATCCCTTACTGACCCCACCGGAACACCGGTCCTCAACGTACCATCCCTCCCAGGGTACATAGCCGTCCTACCCCCAGCCACTCGGCCCAGGGTGGTCACTTATGTTTCCCATGCCATCCCCTCCATATCATGGTCTGTCCTCGGGGCCGCCTCATCCGGCACCAATGTCCTCACTATCGAAATCTGCGCCCATCTGACGATCCGCCTGTGCAACTTTTACGGGATGCATGCGCCAGACCACACCACCACCACCCCACAATACCCAGGTGAGTCGTTCCTCTATACAATACCGCCAGCCTTGGCCTCCACCCTCCTGGTGGCAGGCAACTTCAACCATCGCCACCATTCATGGTCCGAACTCCTCGCCACTTGGCAGGAGGACTTGAGGGCGCAACCCCTCAATGACTTCTTTCGAGAGCACAGCCTTGCACCAGCTCACCTCCCGGACTCTGACTCGCAGCCCGTTGACAATCATTGGCAGTGCCCTATTGACATGATCTGGGCCCCACCCACAATCAACCCCAATTCCATCATAGATTCGGGATCTTCAACCACCTCCCCACTGTCTGACCATGCCATGCTGCGTTGGTCCCTGCCGTCTCGGCCCCCACCCCCTGTCATGAAAACACACCGGCTCCTCCCGGAGGACAGAGAACCCTGGACCGATATTGCCTTTCCACTACTCGAAACCACTTTCTGCCTCCCGGTGGGTGACACCCCCACCCTGGACATCAAAGCACAGGCAGTGGTCAACTCTATGATCACCGCCCTCGCCCCCTTCACCCGACTCACCAAGCCGTCCAAAACTGAGGTCCCCTGGTGGACCCCAACATGCAAATCGCTCCTCCAGGTGATCTTGATGGCCACCACCCCCCTTCAGCAATCAGCAGCCTGCCGCACTTTCAAACGTGGCATATGAGCGGCCAAGCGGCATTTCTATGCCGACCAAGCCGACACTGTGGATGCCTCCAATATCTGGAGCTGGGCCAAACGCGGCCTCGGCAACCGACCTACACCCATCCCATCGTTGAAAAAGAGCGACGGCACCTTCACCCAATCAGACGATGAGAAAGGTGAGCTCTTCCGCACAACCTTCTTCATGCCCCCCCCACCCCTGGTAGCAGCCATCACCCCACCACCCCCCCTCCAACCAGCTGCCCCGCCTATACTCCTCACAGAGCTTACAGGGGCACTGGCCGACACCTCCAACTTGTTGGCTCCAGGCCTCTCAGGGATAGGCTACCGCCCACTCAAATGGGTGGTAGATGCTTACCCTGAAGAGATCCTTACCACCTTCTTGACCAGTAACCACCACCATCGACTAGTGCGGGCAGCTAAAACTCCCCCATGTCGAACCCCAGTGATTACCAGAATGCACTCTGTCACACTCGACCCGCCATCTCCTCATCCTTGTCGGCTAGTCTAGCTGCCGCCCAAGCAGCTGAAGCCGCCTCCAATCTGTCAGCTGAAGCTGTCGCCGCCACCATGCGTGAGACGACACCCACCCCATACTCTCAAAACCCCCTCCTGGCCCCGACCTCCTCCCCAGATGTCCTGGCACCCTCCCCGGCCATTGACGACTCCCAACTGGTGTCGGCCTATGACTTCACCACTCAGGCACGCATGGAGTCCAGGCAGACATCACGAGCCGGCTCTCCAGCCGCCTCGATTGGGTCGATCCATGGCTCCAACGAATATGGTGAGATGGCCCCAGCAATGGCGGTCGACCCCCACACCCCCCCGCAACAGGTAGGAGGCGCAAACGCTCCTCAGCCACCATGCCGCCTCTCACCCCGAGAGGACCCCCAGCCCAACAGCATGAACAACACACCTCAGGGTTCATGCACGCCCTCTCCTGCGCCCTGGACGACTTCGACAAAGAGACAGTGGACACCACCACCGAAACAATAGACATCAAGGCAGCACAGTTTGTGGGCGACCTCCTCTGGAATGTCCAACAGACTCTGTCCAAGATTGCTCAAGAATGGAAGGACCCCCAGCACATCATCTACCACAATGCAGTGATGGCCTACAACTTCACGAGGGAGGGGATGGTAATCATCCTCCCGGAACCCTTCGCCCCAGCTCACCCCCCCCAAAGGGCCCCGGCAACCACCGGGACCCCAGGCACCACCCCCGTGGCCCCAGAAATGAGGGTGCTGACTGACACAGTCAAGCACCTGACTACTGACATAGCCTCTATCTCACGTCGGATGGCCTCCATCAGTGTTACAATTTTCCTTTACTTTCCCTCATTGTGCTGACTCACTTCCCATTCATCATCATCAGTCAGCGCAACTCCCCCATTTCTCTCCCTTACTCATTCCTTATTTCCCTTACACCATAAGACACCATGATGATGCCTTATCACACCATCATGACATGCTTTGCTTACTGATAGCCCTACTTGTATTACCAAGGCATTCCTTGGGTTTCCATGACCTTCCATAGTCTGGTAAACTACCCTACACAGGCCGCTACAGTAGTAAACACATAAAGTAGCATATAAGCATGTAACATAGATCACACAAGCCCTAAGCTTGTGCTCTTTGTTCATACAAGCCCATTATATGCACTTCAGTGCCCTCTGTGTGCTCTACCTCCTCATCTGGCACTTCATCGTAACCTGACTCCTCTAAGAAGCCTACCATATCCACATTGCCGATCAGGGAGCCCCATCGCCAATCACCTTCGACTTATGACATCTAGGAAGCCCCATTGCCATACTACCAGCCCTGACAATCAGGAAGCCCTGACGTCGATCACCGTGTAACTGTTGAGCTTAACAATCAGCTCTAGACCCGCCCCCCGACAACAGCAACAATAACAACAGCAACCCGCCCCACTGGTGACCACCATGGCCGCCCCCACCTCCTATGCACAAGTGGCAGCAGCAGCGGCCCCCCCAACAACTGCCAACCCTACCCCAGTGGCCCCGGCCGCTGGAGTGGTCATCAACCCGGCACAGAAGAAAAAGAAGTGCACGCATAAGGTGCCCCCACCACCCACAATGTATGCCAAGGACCCGACCTTGGTCCTCACCCCTACTGTCGGCATTCATGCCGAAAACCAGAAATCCACAATGGCCCTCACCAAAGTGTCATGTGAGTTTTTCACCTCTCTCCCCACCACAGACTGCGTCCTGGTCCTTTCCTCTTCATTCAACGTGAAGGGAAACATCATGACCACATTCACGGCATGTCCACCCTCGGCTAACCCGACCACGGAGACGATCATTGACCGTCACTCCACAGCGTATGCCACCCATATGCACTCAGAGTGCATTGCAGCGGGTATTACCATCCCATCTGCCTTCTCCCTAACCCCCTCCAGAGTCCACCCTAGGTCCGCACTGCACATCTCCATGGTGCCATGCAAGGACTTCCTGTTTGGCCAAAATGGACACACCATATCCGAGAAGGCCCTCTTGGCCGAAGTCCGGCACAACCCGGCACTCCTCAACCTCGATTTCGTAGTCGCCCCCCACTTCACCGCCACTGAAGACCACCTGCCATCACTGGACAGGTGCCCCATGGTGTTCTCCTTTGTCGACCCCGATGGCTCCATCCATGAGCGCCTCCTCAAGAGGCCACATGTATGGATGTTCAGCTCCGCCCTCCAGCTCTCAGTCCCACCCGTATGCCCCACCCTCACCCAATGTGAGCGGTGCCAGGGTCTCAGCCATGGAACCAAGGGTTGCCGAGCTCAACCTTGCTGCACTGACTGTGCGGGTGCCCATTTGACCTGCAACCACCGCAAATCGTGTGCCCACTGTGCCACCGACGCAGTACCAGAAGGCGACACATGTCCCCACCCTCGCCAATGCATTAACTGCAAAGGCGACCACCCCACCACCTTGCCGACGTGCCCAAAGAAGAGGCACTATCGCCAAATCATAGAGGCCCTTGACGCTGACCCCACCGACAACCAGATGGAGGAGATATGATGGAGACACTATCCATCCTACAGTGGAACACTGCCCGCTCACTAGCGATGATACATTCCCTTATTCCCATCCTTACAACTGACCCCTCCCCCCCACACCTGATCCTCATACAGGAACTGCCCTGGTACCAAATAAGGCTGCAACCATCACTCACCGACCCGACCAGTATTCCGGTCCTCAACATCCCAACCATCCCAGGATACATACCTGTCCTACCACCAGAGGTTTGCCCTCGGGTAGTCACATACATATCCAGGGCCCTCCCCCCAACCTCATGGTCGATTCTCAGAGCCGCCTCTCACAGCACTGATGTACTGATGGTGGAGGTTTGATCCCAACTCACCCTCCGGGTGTGCAACTTTTACGGCATGCACCCCCCAGACTGTGAGAATGCCTCCCCCCAGTACCCAGGTGAGTCCTTCTTATTCTCACTCCCCTTGGTGCTCACCACCACTCTACTCGTGGCAGGCGACTTCAACCGTTGTCACCACATGTGGTCCGAATTCTCTGTCCCATGATGAGATGACCTGGGGGCGCAACCCCTCGATGATTTCTTCTGTGGGCACGGCCTTGCGCCTGCCCATCTTCCTGACTCTGACTCACGGCCCGATGGTAATTGCCGTCAGTGTCCCATTGACATGATCTGGGCCCCACCCGCAGTCAACCCCGACTCTATTTTAGATTCGGCTACCTCCGACCCCTCCCCACTGTCTGACCATGCAATCCTATGGTGGTCACTGCCATTTCAGCCCCCCCCTCCGGTTGTAAAGACCCGTCAGCTGCTCCCAGCCAACAAGGAAGAATGGACTGACATAGCCTTCCCCCTCCTCAAAGCAGCCTTCTGACTACCGGGGCTCGACACCCATTCCCTGGACATTAAGGCCAAGGTGGTCATCGATGCTATGGTCGCCGCCCTACAGCCATTCACCTGCCTATCAAAACCATCGAAAACGGAAGTCCCATGGTGGTCGCCCCACTGCAAGACCCTCCTTTCCGCTATCCAGATGGCCACCACCCCCCTTCAGCAATCATCAGCTCAACACGCCTTCAAAAGGGGAGTCAGGACTGCCAAACGACAGTTCTACACCGAACAGGCAGCAGAAGCCGACACCTCCAACATCTGGAACTGGGCCAAATGAGGCCTGGGGAACCGACCAACCCCCATCCCCTCGCTCAAAAAGTGGGATGGATCCTTCACACAGTCGGATGACAAGAAAGGTGAGCTGTTCCGCGAAACCTTCTTCATGCCCCCCCCCCCCCCCAGGCAGCGGCCACCACCCCAACGCCACCACCTCAACCAGCTGCCCCACCTATACTCCTCACAGAGCTAATGGGGGCACTGACCAACACCTCCAACTTGTCGGCCCCGGGCCTCTCGGGGATAGGCTACCGCCCCCTGAAATGGGTGGTGGATGCTTACCCCGATGAGATTCTCTCACTTTTCAATGACTGTCTCCGCTTAGGGCACCACCCAGAGTGTTGGTGGGCAGCAAAAGTAGTGATGCTCTGGAAGCCTAACAAGAAGGACCCATTCTTGCCATGCTCTTACCGACCCATCACCCTCGAGGAGACCCTTGGGAAACTCCTCGAAAAGATAATTGCTAACCGGCTCCAGTTCCTCACAAATATGTGGGACTGGCTGCCACCCAACCAATATGGGGGGCGCCAAGGTCATTCAGTCTACGACGCCACCCAACACCTTTTACAGATTGCGGAGCGGGCCCACTTGGAGGGCCTTGTCTGTTCGGTCCTTGCAGTCGACATACAGGGTTTTTTCGACTCGGTTCACCCCCAACTCCCCCACCAGCAATTGCTAGACCTCAGTTGCGCACCTGACATGGCCAACTGGTGTCTGTCCTTCATGACGGACTGGCAGGTTGCTGTCTCCTTCGATGGCACCACCCTCCCAACCGCCCCCAAACCCAACCTCGGTACCCCCCAAGGATCGCCAGTGTCCCCTATTCTGTCAATGATATTTGCAGGTGAAGTCCTCTGGTGCTTTCACCAAGCCGGCACTACTGCCCTAGCATATGTTGATGACCACTTACTAATCTGTGTAGGACCCTCAGTGGCATCCAACTGCCGCGCCCTTGCCCACACCTACCACCAACTCGACACCCTCTTCGGCACCATTGGTCTCAACATTGAAGCTGCCAAGACAGAGTGTCTCCATTTTCACCCCCCCGACGATGTATCGGCTACCAAGGCTGGGACACCGCTGGGGTTCAGGTAGACCCCGACACCCTAATCCATCCTTCTTGTCCTCTTACCACCACCATCTCTGGTTTCACTGGGGGTCGTCTTGGGGTTTGTCGCAGCAACCCATGCTCTGGTCTGGTATTCTACTGGGTCGACATGAGAGAAGGTTCCTGACTGCGCACCTTTTATAAAGGAGCGCTGCTTGCTGGTTGCCGAGGTGCTGTAGCAGCATCGTCTGATGGCGCAAAAGGGGCTCACACCCGCCAGGGGGTATGCAACCCATTGTTAACATTGCATTGGGGGGGGATGGCTCAGTGAGTACCAAGATCCTCTCTCACATCTGCCGTGCTCTCTCGGGGCATGGTGCTCGGCTGGTCCGCCTTTCGGCGGCGCAAGGGGCGCATGCCTGCCAGTCGGGGGGGGACACGACATTAACGTCCCCACACCTGCGGGGGGGGGGGGTAACCCTCTGCCCTCCAGCGGTCGGCTTCGGTTGGGAGACCTCGGGTTCGGGGAGACTCGGATCTGGCCTTCGGGTCGGGACTTAAAATCCTGGGGCCGCATTGTCCCTGGCAAGACAAGCCATAAAAACTGCTGCCCCAAATCCCAAAAGGGTCTCTGATGACAGCACTAGTTGCTATAAGGAGATAGGGGCTTCATAACACATGGCATTGCGGTAAGAACTAGCCGATGCGAAAGCGACAGGCCACCATGGGCCTTTTGGGGGGGTGTGGCTGGCCCTAGCCCTTTTGAGGGTAGGCGTTGGTGCCCCCCGGGAGGTGGTTAGTCAAGCGGACTCCCTGGCAGCCTTGGAAGAGATAGGCCGGGGTCCAAGCCTCTGGCAACACGTCAACTCCGGTATGCTGCGGATCCAGAAGCAGGCCTTGTGCCCGAATATTCCCCTTTGGGGCTCTGAAGTGTGTGCTGGGGAACAGGAAACTCCGGGGGGGCCTAGGAAACCCCTCCACTATGGAGCGAACTGTAGCGGTGGGGGATAGTTCCCTCCACTGGCTCCAGAGCACTAAATCTGGCATGGGTGTGCATAGGAGTAAGTCCTACTGTGTGCTTAAGTTGATTCCCAGAAACGAGCGGCACTCTACAATGGTAAGCAGGGTAAGGAGGGGAATGTGTAGGGTAGGGGGGGCACCCAATGGGTGGGGTAGTGCCTATGGCGCCATGACCCTCACTCGGAATGTCTCCCTGGCGCGGCACGCCCTTCCCAATCCAGCGCACTGTAGAGGACAGCGTGTCGGGTGTAAGTCCTACCGGTCAGGCTTCTATGTCATGAGGAAGGTGCACGCATAGTGGGGCCCCACAAGGGTGCTCTTTAATTCTGGTATGTCCTGGCTGGTGCTCTCGCCCTCCCTTTCCCAATTCTAAGTTACCCCCGTTACCTGCCCTCATCCGCTTGGTTTCATCGTAGCGATATGTATTCCTCCCTCTTTCGTTTCTTCTGCTAATAGGGACCCTTCCCACCTTGGCACCCTTCAGGGAGCAGGGTCCCTGCCCAGTTTTGTGCATTGTGTGATGACGGGCACCTCTGTTGTTATGTAGTTAGGGCCCCCCCTTTGGGGGGGCAGCTTGTAATTATGTAATACTGCAGGAATAATAAATAAAATAAAAAATAAAATAAAAAGAAGAGATCCTTACCCTTTTCAACAACTGCCTGTGCATGGGGCACCACCCCAAGTGCTGGTGGGCAGCAAAAGTGGTAATGCTTAGGAAGCCAAACAAGAAGGACCCCTTCTCACCATGTTCATACTGGCCCATCACCCTCGAGGAGACCCTAGGGAAACTCCTCAAAAAGATCATAGCTAACCGGCTCCAGTTCCTCACTAACACGCAGGACTGGCTGCCACCTAACCAATATGGGAGACGTCAAGGACACTCAGTCTATGACACTGCCCAGCACCTCCTACAGATTGCAGAATGTGCCCATGCAGAGGGCTGTGTATGCTCGGTCCTAGTGGTCGACATACAGGGCTTCTTCGAATCGGTCCACCCACAACTCCTCCACTGACAACTGCTGGACCTCCAGTGCCCACCCAACATAGTGGACTGGTGCTTGTCCTTCATGACAGATCGGCAGGTCGCCATAGCATTCGACGGCACCACCCTCCCAACAGCCCAGAAACCCGACCTCGGCACCCCCCAAGGGTCGCTGGTATCTCCTATCCTCTCCACCATTTTTGCAGGTGTGGTCCTCTGGAAATTTCACCAAACCGGCACCACCGCCCTCGCCTATGTAGACGACCACCTCCTCGTGCGCGTCGGACCCAGCGTGGCATCCAACTGCCAGCAACTGTCCAACGCCTATCACCAACTTAATGCTCATTTCAGCGACATTGGTCTCAACATCAAGGCCACCAAAACTGAGTGCCTCCACTTCCACCCACCTCGGCGCCGCTCTGCAGCATACACCAACTGGGACACTGCCGGGGTTCAGGTTGACCCCGCCATGCTAATCCGACCCTCTATCCCACTACGATGGCTCGGGATATGGTGGGACCCCGCCCTCACCTTCAAGGCCCATGTGGAGCGAATGCACTCCAAGGGCCTCTCCACTCTCGCTGCCCTCCACATCCTTGGCAACACCAAGCACGGCATCTTGGCCCTCCTCCTCTGCCGATTGTATACCGCCTGCATCCGCTCCATCCTCACCTGGGGTGCGCTGGTCTGGTACCATGGTCGGCACCAAAAAACACTAGTAAGCCGCCTGCAGGCTGTGCAAAACACGGCCCGCAGATGGATTCTTGGTGTCTACAAAGGCGCCTCCCCCTACTCAACAAATTTTCTTTGCTCCCTTCCCCCTCTCTCCTATTATTTTGAATATGCGAAGACCCTCCATTCTCTGTGCCTATGGCGCACCCTGCACTCTGTCAGTAGAAAACATTATAATAAAGCAGTAACTAACCATCCCTTTTCCACTTCTCTGCAGGTCCGGGTCCCTCGGGTGCAACCAGTCCCTGCATACACTCATCCCCCATGGACGGATCCTCTGGCATTTATGACCAGACAAGTATCGTTTGCCACTCCTATCACTCCGGTCAGCACGGACACCTGTGAGGAATTCGTGGAAGCCGTGCGCTCCCTGAGCACCCTCCCCCACCTCCAGGTCTTCACCGATGGCTCCCGCATGGGCTCGAAGTCTGGATCAGCCGTTTGCGCCATGCAAGGCCTCACATGCCTCAAATCTCGCCGGCTCACCTCCCCCACATGCGCCACCACCATGGACGCAGAGATCTTCTCCCTCACCTCTGCACCCACATGGGCTGCACACCACCTATGGGACCTCCTGCCTGTCGCATCCAATATCTTCTTTCTGTCAGATTCGCTGACGGCACTTCACCTTATCTGCACATGGGTGCCAGTCCCAGGTGCTCACCTCCTTCACCAATGGAAGGCTGGAGTCCTGACTCTCTTGGACTCGTATCCAGATCTTTCCATTCACTTCGTCTGGTGCCCGGGTCACTCCGACATCCCCGGCAATGAATGGGCAGACAGCGAGGCAAAGTTTGCCACAAACCTACCCCCGTCTTCCCTCTCACCCTCCACCTCTGCACTGAAAGAGGCTGCCGTGAACACCCTCATGGAGCAATGGTCCCTCTCACTTGCCCGACCACTTGCATCGACCACCGATAAGTACCTGGCGGTCAACGGCACCCCCTCCCGCTGACTGCGCAAACTCCTGATGCACTTGGTCGACCACCCCCATTGCGAGCTCTCCGCAGTCGCCCAGATCCTCTGCCATGCTGGTCCCTATGGGGGCTACTGGCTGAGCTTTGACTCAGTTTTTTTTAAATTATTATTATTATTCCTGCAGTATTACATAATTACAAGCTGCCTCCCCTTCGGGGGGGCCCTAACTACATAACAATGGAGGCGCCTGTCATCGCACAATGTGCGAAACTGGGCAGGGGCCCTGCTCCCCGAAGGGAGCCAAGGTGGGAAGGGCCCCTATTAGTAGAGGAAAAGAAAGAGAGAGGAGTACATATCACTACAACGAAACCAAGCGGATGAGGGCAGGTAACAGGGGTAACTTAGAATTGGAAAGGGAGGGTGAGAGCGCTGGCCGGGACATATGCGGGAGAGTTTGAAAGGCAGTCACTGAGTAGAGGAAAAGGGAGGAAGCACACCTGAAAGCTCCAAGAGAGCCGGGTCTGGGTCCTGGGGTCAGGGTCCAAGCATATGACTCATGTATCCCCTGAGGAGGTCCAAGTCCATATCTTCATCGGTAGGGTGCCCCTCTAATTCCATCACAGCAAATGCCAGGCGGATGGTGGTGGAGGTGCCTTCGGATAGGCGGTTCAAGTGCCCGGTCAGTTTCAGCCAGTGGTGCAGAACCTGGAGATGGTCTTCATCGGCCCACTCTGTGTGGTGGGTCGGAAGTGGGTCACGGGGGGGCCAGACCTTTCGGATCCATGGTCGGAATGTACGACACCTGCCCAGGACATGGGTGGTGGATTGGGCTGGCCAGGGGGGGTGGTTGTGCCACCTGCAATGCAAGATCAGGCCGTGTCTGCGCCGGTAGACTGAGTCGAAGCTCAGCCAGTAGCCCCTGTAGGGACCGGCATGGCAGAGGACCTGGGCGACTGCCGAGAGCTCATGGCGGGGATGGTCGACTGACTGGTTGAGTAACTTCCATGGTCTGCAGGAGGGGTCACCATTGGCAGCCAAGTACTTGTCGGCTGTCAAGGCCAGAGGGCGGGTGAGAGAAAGAGACCACCATTCCATTAGGGTTTTGATGGCGGTTTCCTTCAGGGTGGAGGTAGAGGGGGCAAGGGAGGACGAGGGGAGATTCATTGCGAACTTGGCCTCATGGTTGGCCCATTCATTCCCTGGAATGTCGGAGTGACCCGGACACCAGATGAAATGCACAGAAAGTTCCAGATATGAGTCCAAGAGAGTCTGGACCCCAGCCTTCCATTGATGAAGGAGATGGGTGCCTGGGACTGGCGCCCATGTATGGATGAGGTGGAGTGCCATCAGTGAATCTGACAGAAAGAAGGTGTCAGATGCGACAGGCAATAAATCCCGGAGGTGGTGTGCAGCCCATGTGGGTGCAGAGGTGAGGGAGAAGATCTCCACATCCGTTGCTGTGGCACATGTAGGGGAGGCGAGTCGGCGAGATTTTAGGCGAGTGAGGCCCATCATGGCGCAGACGGTGGAACCAGACTTTGTCCCCATGTGGGAGCCATCAGTGAAGACCTGGAGGTGGGGGAGGGTGCTCAGGGAGCGCACGGCTTCCACAAATTGTTCGTGGGTGTCTTTGCTAACTGGAATGATAGGAGAGGCAAATGATACTCAGCCGTTCATAAATGCCAGAGGATCCGTCCAAGGGGGATGAGTGTATGCAGGAACCGGTTGAACCCGGGGGACCCGGACCTGCAGAGAAGTGGAGAAAGGGCGGTTAGCTATGGTTTTATAATAACGTTTTCTACTGACGGAGTGTGGGGTGCGCCAAAGATGCAGAGAATGGAGGGTCTTCGCATATTCAAAATAATAGGAGAGAGGGGGAAGGGAGCAAAGAAAATTTGTTGAGTAGGGGGAGGCGCCTTTGTAGACACCGAGAATCCATCTGCAGGCCATGTTTTGCACAGCCTGCAGGCGGCTTACTAGTGTTTTTTGGCGCTGCCCATGATACCAAACCAGCACCCCCCATGTAATGACAGAGTGGATGCAGGAGATGTATAGGCAATGGAGGAGGAGGGCCGAGATGCCGTGTTCAGTATTGCCGAGGATGCAGAGGGTGGCGAGGGTGGAGAGGCCTTTGGAGTGCATTCGTTCAACATGGGCCTTGAAGGTGAGGGCGGGGTCCCACCAAATCCCCAGCCAGTGGAGGGGGATCAAAGGTCGGATGAGTGTGGTCGGGTCTACCTGGACCCCAGCTGAGTCCCAGTTGGTGTATGCTGAGGAACGGTGCTGGGGTGGGTGGAAGTGTAGGCACTCTGTCTTGGAAGCCTCAATGTTGAGACCAATGTCACCAAAGAGAGCGTCGAGTTGGTGGTAGGCGGTGGCGAGTTGCTGGCAGTTGGATGCCACGCTGGGGCTGATGCGTATGAGGAGGTGATCATCAACATATGCTAGGGCAGTGGTGCCGGTTTGGTGAAATTTCTGGAGGACCATGCCCATGAATATGGTGGAGAGGATGGGGGATACTGGCAATCCCTGTGGGGTGCCGAGGTCGGGTTTCTGGGCGGTTGGGAGGGTGGTGCCATCGAAAGCGATGGCGACTTGCCAATCCATCATGAAGGACAGACACCAGTCCGCCATGTCAGGTGGGCACTGGAGGTCCAGCAGTTGTCAGTGGAGGAGTTGTGGGTGCACTGAGTTGAAGAAGCCCTGTATGTCGACCGCGAGGACCGAATATACAAGGCCCTCTGCATGGGTGCGTTCTGCAATCTGTAAGAGATGCTGGGTGGCATTGTAGACTGAGTGTCCCTGATGCCCCCCCGTATTGGTTAGGTGGCAGCCAGTCCCGCATGTTAGCGAGGAACTGGAGCCGGTTAGCTATGATCTTTTTGAGGAGTTTCCCTAAGGTCTCCTCAAGGGTGATGGGCCAATAAGATCTCAGTGAGAATGGGTCCTTCTTGTTAGGCTTCCACAGCATTACCACTTTTGCCACCTGCCAGCACTTGGGGTGGTGCCCCATGCACAGGCAGTTGTTGAAAAGGGTAAGGATCTCTTCTGGGTAGGCATCTACCACCCATTTGAGTGGGCAATAGCCGATCCCTGAGAGGCCTGGAGCCGACAAGTTGGAGGTGTCAGCCAGTGCCCCTGTAAGCTCCACTAGGAGTATAGGCGGGGCAGCTGGTTGGGGGGGGGGGTGGTGGGGTGACAGCTGCTACCGGGGGTGGGGGGGGCATGAAGAAGGTTGTGCGGAAGAGCTCACCTTTCTCATCATCCGATTGGGTGAAGGTGCCATCGCCCTTTTTTAACGATGGGATGGGTGTAGGTCGGTTGCCGAGGCCACGTTTGGCCCAGCTCCAGATATTGGAGGCATCCACAGTGTCGGCTTGGTTGGTGTAGAAATGCCGCTTGGCCGCTCATATGCCACGTTTGAAAGCACGGTGGGCTGCTGATCACTGAAGGGGGGTGGTGGCCGTTGAGATCGCCTGGGGGAGCGATTTGCATGTTGGGGTCCACCAGGGGACCTCAGTTTTAGATGGCTTGGCGAGTCGGGTGAAGGGGGCAAGGGCAGCGATCATGGAGTCGACCACCGCCTGTGCTTTGACGTCTAGGGTGAGGGTGTTGCCTGCTGGGAGGCGGAAAGCGGTTTTGAGTAATGGAAAGGCGATATCGGTCCAGGGTTCTCTGTTGTCCGGGAGGAGCCAGCGTGTTTTCATGACAGGGGGTGGGGGTCGAGACGGCAAGGACCAGCATAGCATAGCATGGTCGGACAGTGGGGAGGTGGTTGATGAGCCCAAATCTATGATGGAGTCGGGGTTGATGGCGGGTGGGGCCCAGATCATGTCGATAGGGCACCGCCGACGATTGCCGACAGGCTGCGAGTCAGAGTCTGGGAGGTGAGCTGGCATGAGGCCATGCTCTCAGAAGAAGTCATCAAGGGGTTGTGCCCTCAAGTCCTCCTGCCGAGCGGCGAGGAGTTCGGACCATGAATGGTGACGACGGTTGAAGTCGCCTGCCACCAGGAGGGTGGAGGCCAAGGCTGGCGGTATCGTATAGAGGAACGACTCACCTGGGTATTGTGGGGTGGTGGTGGTATGGTCCAGCGCATGCATCCCATAAAAGTTGCACAGGCGGATCATCAGATGGGCGCGGATTTCGATAGTGAGGACATCAGTGCCTGATGAGGTGGCCCCAAGGACAGACCATGATGTGGTGGGGATGGCGTGGGAAACATAAGTGACCACCTGGGGCCGAGTGGCTGGGGGTAGGACAGCTATGTACCCCAGAAGGGAGGGTATGTTGAGGACCGGCATTCCGGTGGGGTCAGTAAGGGATGGCTGGAGACCGATTTGGTACCAGGGGGGTTCCTGAATCAAAATGATGGTGGGTGGGGATGGGTCAGTAGTGAGGATCGGGACAAGGGAATGGACTGCGGCCAGAGAGTGCGCAGCATTCCACTGAAGAATAGAGATGTCTCTATTCATTGGTCCTCCATGTGGTCATCGTCAGGTCCGTCAATGGCCACTTCGATCTGGCGGAAGCGCCGTTTCTTGGGGCATTGAGGTAGGGTAGCGGGGTGGTCACCTTTGCAGTTTGTGCAGTAGTGGGGGTGAGGGCAGTGGTCGCCCTCGACAGCTTTGGAAGCACAGGATGTGCACAACTTATGGTGGTTGCGGGTGAGGTGTCCTCCCCCACAGTTGGCGCAGCAGGGCTGGGCGTGGCACCCCTCGTTCCATGGCCGAGGCCCTGGCAGCACTCACATTGTGTGAGGCTGGGGCGGTAAGGTGGGACCGAGAGGGAGAGGGTGGAGCCGAACAACCATACACATGGGCGCTTGAGGAGTTGTGCCTGGATGGATCCATCGGGGTCGGAGAAGGAGAACGCCATGGGGCACTTCTGGAGGGTCGGGAGGTGCTCCTCGGTGGCGGCAAAGTGAGGGTCGACTACAAAGTCAAGGGGACAGAGTGATGGGTTGTTCCAAATTTTGGCCATGAGGGCCTTGGGGATATGGTGTGGCCGTTCTGGCCAAAGAGGTAGTCCATGCAGGGCACCATGGAGATGCGAAGGGCGGACTGGGGGCGGACACGGATGGGGGTGAGCATGTACTTCTTGGGGATCTTGTCGACTGGGACCGAGAGGCAGCGCTCCCGCATGTGGGCCGCGAAGGCCACGGAGTGTCGATTAATGATCGTGTCTGTGGCCAGGGAGGCAGAAGTGGGGCGCTTGGCGAAAGAGGTCACGAGGTTCCCCTTCATGTTGAAGGAGGAGGCCAAGACTGTGACCTGGTCAGCAGTGGGAAGGGAGGAGAAGAACTCACGAGCAGTGGCGGTGAGGTGCATGGCCGGGAGCTGGATCTCGGATTTGAGCGAGATTGCTGGGAGGAGGACCAGGGTGGGGTCCTTGGCATACATCGGGGGTGGGGGTGGAACTTGGCATTGCTTTTTTTTCTTCTTGTGGGTCACTGTCGTAAAGGCAGCGCCCGGAGCGGGTGCTGCGGGGTTGGGGTTGGAGGCAGTGGGTGGGGCTGGGGCAGCCGCCACCTGGGCATAGGGTGTTGGTGCTGCGGTGATGGCGACCTGGGGGGTGGTGGTAGTGGCCTGGGCCTTCTGGGCCGGTGGGGTGCAGGGGGCAGGCCGGTTGACAAGCGTTGAGACCCGTCAGGAGATGGAAGTGACCTCTGTGGAGAGCTGCTTAACAATGTTAGTCAGCATGGCCACATCGGGCGAGATGTTAGCGGTTCCGGGGGTCCTGGTATGGGCGGAGGGTTGGGGGGTGGTGGCCGGGGTCCTTTGACAGGGGGGGCTGGGGTGAAGGGCGCTGGGAGGGAGGCTTCCGCTCCCTTCCTGGCAAAGTTGTAGGCCATCTCCATGTTGCAGGAGACGATGTGTTGGGGGTCCTTCTCATCCCTAATGACACCGGCGATGGTTTGTTGAAGGTTCCAGAGGAGGTCCCCTACAAACTGGGCGGCAGCTGTGTCGGTCTCAGCGATATTGGTGCAGAGAGTCTTCCAGTCGAAGTCCTCCAAGGCACGGGAGATGGCATACATGAACCCTGCCGTGTGCGGCTCGAACTGGTCCCAAGGGCGAGGGCGGGGGGTGTGTGGGGAGAGGCTCTCTGCAGAGCGCTTGTGGGTCAGTGGTGGTGAGGGCGTGTGTGGGTTCTCGAGGATGTCCTCCATCCCGCCAGGCTTGTTGGAGCCGGCCGGGGGGTTGGAGCCTTCGGATGGGGGGCAGCTGATGTGCGCAAAAGACCGAGTAAACTCGGTGTTCGAGACGCCAATGGCAGGGGACGGAGCGACTCTATGGTGCCCTGTGTGGACTACCTCTTTGGCCAGAACGGCCACACCATATCCCCCAAGGCCCTCATGGCCAAAATTTGGAACAACCCATCACTCTGTCCCCTCGACTTTGTGGTCAACCCCCACTTCGCCATGACAGAGGAGCACCTCCCGACCCTCCAGAAGTGCCCCATGGTGTTCTCCTTCTCCGACCCCGATGGATCCATCAGGGCGCAACTCCTCAAGCGCCCACATGTATGGCTATTCGGCTCCGCCCTCTCCCTCTCAGTCCCACCATACTGCCCCGGCCTCACACAATGTGAGCGCTGCCAGGGCCTCGGCCATGGAACGAGGGGGTGCCACGCCCAGCCCTGCTGCGCCAACTGTGGGGGAGGACATCTCACCCGCAACCACTGTAAGTCGCACGCATCTTGCACCTCCGAAGCCATTGAGGGTGACCACTGCCCTCACCCCCGCTACTGCACAAACTGCAAAGGCAACCACCCCACTACCCTACCTCAATGCCCCAAGAAATGGCGCTTCCGCCAAATCGAGGCGGCCATTGACGGACCCGACAACGACCACATGGAGGACCAATGAATAGAGACATCTCTATTCTTCAGTGGAATGCCATGCGCTCTCTAGCCACGGTCCATTCCCTTGTCCCAATTCTCACTACTGACCCATCCCCGCCCACTGTTATATTGATTCAGGAACCTCCCTGGTATCAAATCGGCCTCCAGCCATCCCTCACCAACCCCACCAGCTCGCCGGTCCTCAACATCCCCTCCCTTCCCGGGTACATAGCAGTCCTACCCCCGGCCACCCAGCCCCGGGTGGTCACATATGTTTCCCGCGCCATCCCTGCTACCTCATGGTCTGTCCTCGGGGCTGCCTCATCAGGCACTGATGTCCTCACCATCGAAATCTGCACCCACCTGACGATCCGACTGTGCAACTTTTATGGGATGCACACACCAGACCACACCACCACCACCCCACAATACCCAGGTGAGTCGTTCCTCTACACGATCCTGCCAGACTTGGCCTCCACCCTCCTAGTGGCAGGCGACTTCAGCCATTGCCACCACTCATGGTCCGAACTCCTTGCCGCTCGGCAGGAGGATTTGAGGGCGCAACCCCTCAATGACTTCTTCCAAGAGCACGGCCTTGTGCCAGCTCACCTCCCAGACTCTGACTCACGGCCCATCAACAATCGTCGGCGGTGCCCTATCGACATGATCTGGGCCCCACCCGCCATCAACCCCGACTCCATCATAGACTCGGGCTCGTCAACCATCTCCCCACTGTCCAACCATGCTATGCTACACTGGTCCCTGCCATCTCGACCCCCACCCCCTGTCATGAAAACGCGCCAGCTGCTCCTGGACGACAGAGAACCCTGGACTGACATTGCCTTTCCATTACTCGAAACCGCCTTCAGCCTCCCGGCAGGTGACACCACCACCCTAGACACTAAAGCGCAGGCGGTAGTCGCCTCCATGACCGCCGCCCTCGCCCCCTTCACCTGACTCACCAAGCCATGTAAAACCGAGGTCCCATGGTGGACCCTGACATGTAAATCGCTCCTCCAGGCGATATCAACGGCCACCACCCCCCTTCAGCGATCAGCAGCCTGCCGCGCATTCAAGCGTGGCATACGAGCGGCCAAGCGGCACTTCTACGCTGACCAAGCCGACTCTGCAGACGCCACCAACATCTGGAGCTGGGCCAAACGCGGCCTCAGCAACCGACCCACACCCATCCCATCATTAAAAAAGGGCAATGGCACCTTCACCCAATCGGATGATGAGAAAGGTGAGCTCTTCCACACAACCTTCTTCATGCCCCCCCCACCACCGGTAGAGGCCATCACCCCTCCACCCCCCCCCAACCAGCTGCCCCGCCTATACTCCTAGTGGAGCTTACAGGGGCACTGGCTGACACCTCCAACTTGTCGGCTCCAGGCCTCTCAGGGATCAGCTATCGCCCACTCAAATGGGTAGTAGATGCTTACCCTGAAGAGATACTTACACTTTTCAACAACTGCCTGCACATGGGGCACCACCCCAAGTGCTGGCGGGCGGCAAAGGTGGTAATGCTACGGAAGCCTAACAAGAAGGACCTGTTCTTGCCGAGATCATATCAGCCCATCACCCTTGAGGAGACCTTAGGGAAACTCCTCAAAAAGATCATAGCTAACTGGCTCCAGTTCCTCGCTAACACGCGGGACTGGCTGCCACCTAACCAATATGGGGGGCGTCAGGGACACTCAGTCTACAACGCTGCCCAGCATCTCTTACAGATTGCAGAATGTGCCCACACAGAGGGCCTTGTATGTTCGGTCCTCACGGTTGACATACAGGGCTTCTTCAACTCAGTGCACCCACAACTCCTCCACTGACAACTGCTGGACCTCCAGTGCCCGCCTGACACGGCGGGCTGGTGCCTGTCCTTCATGACAGATTGGCAGGTAGCCATTGCATTCGACAGCACCACCCTCCCAACCACCCAGAAACCCGACCTCGGCACCCCTCAAGGATTGCTGGTGTCCCCTATCCTGTCCACCATCTTTGCGGGCGTGGTTCTCCAGAAATTTCATCAAACCGGCACCACCGCCCTCACATATGTGGACGATCACCTCCTCATGCAGGTCGGCCCTAGCGTGGCATCCAACTGCCAGCAACTCGCCACCGCCTACCACCAACTTGATGCTCTCTTCGGCGACATCAGCCTCAACATTGAAGCTGCCAAGACAGAGTGCCTACACTTCCACCTGCCCTGGCACTGCTCCTCAACATACACCAACTGGGACTCAGCTGGGGTTCAGGTCAACCCAACCATGCTCATCCGACTGTCAACCCCCCTCAGATGGCTGGGGATTTGGTGGGACCCTGCCCTCACCTTCAAGGCCCATGTCAAGTGAATGCACTCCAAAGGCCTCTCCACCCTCACCGCCCTCCGCATCCTCGGCAACACCGAATGCGGCATCTCGGCCCTTCTCCTACATCGCCTATATATTGCCTGCATCCACTCGGTACTCACATGGGGTGTGCTGGTTTGGTACCATGGCCGACACCAAAAAACCTTAGTAAGCCACCTGCAGGCTGTGCAAAACATGGCATGCAGATGGATTCTCGGCATCTATAAAGGCGCCTCCCCCTTCTCTACAAATTTCCTTTGTTCCCTTCCCCCCCTTTCATATTATTTTGAATATGCTAAGACTCTCCATTCTCTGTGCCTATGGCGCACCCCACACTCTGTCAGTAGAAAACATTTCTATAAAACAGTAACTAACTGCCCCTTTTCCACTTCTCTGCAGGTCCGGGTCCCTCGGGTTCAACCGGTCCCTGCATACATTCATCCCCCATGGACGGATCCTCTGGCATTTACAAATGGTCGAGTTTTGTTTGCCTCTCCTATCACTCCGGTCAGCAAGGACACCCACGAGGAATTCATGGAAGCCGCATGCTCCCTGAGCACCCTCCCCCACCTCCAGGTCTTCACTGATGGCTCCCGCATGGGCACGAAGTCTGGATCTGCTGTCTGCGCCATGATGGGCCTCACCCACCTAAAAGCGCACCAACTCGCCTCCCCCACATGCGCCACAGCAATGGATGCGGAGATTTTCTCACTCACCTCCGTGCCTATGTGGGCAGCACACCACCTCCGGGAGCTTCTGCCTGTCGCATCTGACATCTTCTTTCTGTCAGATTCGCTGACAGCACTCCACCTCATACGCACATGGGCACCAGTCCCAGGTGCCCATCTCCTCCATCAATGGAAGGCTGGGGTCCAGACTCTCTTGGACTCGTACCCGGATCTCTCCGTGCATTTCATATGGTGTCCAGGCCACTCCGACATACCAGGGAATGAATGGGCTGACCATGAGGCCAAGTTTGCTACAAACCTCCCCCCGTCCTCCCTCGCCCCCTCTACCTCTGCGCTGAAGGAGGCCGCCATCAAAACCCTCATGGAACGATGGTCCCTCTCTCTTGCCCGCCCCCTCGCCTCAACAGCCGACAAGTACTTAGCTGTCAATGGCGTCCCCTCCCACAGACCACGGAAGTTACTTAACCAGTCGGTCGACCACCCCTGCCAAGAGCTCTCGGCGGTTGCCCAGGTCCTCTGCCACGCCGGTCCCTATGGGGGCTACTGGCTGAGCTTCGACTCAGTCTACTGGCGCAGACATGGCCTGATCTCGCATTGCAGGTGGCACAACCACCCCCCCTGGCCAGCCCAATCCACCACCCATGTCCTGGGCAGGTGCCGCACATTCCGGCCATGGATCTGTAAGGTCTGGCCCCCCCGTGACCCACTTCCGACCCACCACACCGAGTGGGCCGATGAAGACCGTCTCCAGGTTCTGCGCTGCTGGCTGAAACTGACCAGGCATCTGAACCGCCTATCCAACCACACCTCTGCTACCATCTGCTTGGCTTTCACAGTGATGGACCTAGAAGGGCACCCCACTGACGAAGATATGGACTTGGACCTCCTTCAGGAATACATGAGTCGTATGCTTGGACCCCGATCCCAGGACCCGGACCCGGCTCTCTTGGAGCTTTCAGGTATGCTTCCCCCCTTTTCCTCTGTTCAGTGACTGCCTTTCGGACTCTCCTGCATATGTCCCGGCCGGCGCTCTCACCCTCCCTTTCCTATTCTAAGCTACCCCCTTTACCTGCCTTCACCCACTTGGTCTCGTCGTAGCGATATGTATTCCTCTCCCTCACTTCCCCTTTACTAATAGGGACCCTTCCCACCTTGGCACCCTTTGGGGAGCAGGGTCCCCACCCAGTTTTGTGCATTGTGCGATGATGGGCGCCTCTGTTGTTATGTAGTTAGGGCAGCTTGTAATTATGTAATACTGCAGGAATAATAATTAAAAAAAATAAAAAAAAACAGGGCACCATAGAGATGCCAAGGGCGGACCGAGGGCGGACACGGACAGGGGTGAGTGTGTACTGTTCAGGGATCTTGTTGATCACCACTGAAAGGCACCTGTCACACATGTGGGCTGCAAAGGCCGTGGAGTGGCGATCAATAATTGTGTCCATGGCTGGAGAGGCAGAGGAAGGGCGCTTGGCAAAGGAGGTCACGAGGTTCCCCTTCACATTGAAGGAGGAAGCCAGGACCGTGACCTGGTCAGCAGTGGGGAGGGAGGAGAAAAACTCACAGGCGGTCGTGGTGAGGCACATGGCCAGGAGCTGGATCTCGGCTTTGAGTGAGATGGCCAGGATGAGGACCAGGGTCGGGTCCTTAGCATACATCGGGGGCGGGGCGGGGCGGGACTTGTCGCTGCTTTTTCTTCTTCTTGTGGGTCACGGTTATGAAAACTGTGCCTGGGCAGGCACAACAGGGTTGGGGTTGGTGGTGGTGGGGGGGGCCGGGGCAGCCGCCACTTGCGCGTAAGATGTTGGGGCGGCTGTGATAGTCGCTGGGGTGGTGGTGGTAGTGGTCTGGGCCTTCGGGGCCTGTGGGGCACAAGGAGCGGGCCGGTTGATGAGGGTTGATACCTGCCAGGAGATGGAAGCAACCTCTGTGGAGAGCTGTTTAATGATGTTAGTCAGCGTCGCCACATCAGGTGACATGTTAGTGGTTCCGGGGGTCCAGGTCTGGGCGGAGGGTTGGGGGACGGTGGCCGGGGTCCTTTGATGGGGGGGAGCTGGGGTGAAGGGTGCTGGGAGGGAGGCTTCCACCCCCTTCCTGGCAAAGTTGTAGGCCATCTCCATATTGCGGGAGACGATGTACTGGGGGTCCTTCTCGTCCCTGATGATGCTGGTGATAGTTTGCTGGAGGTTCCAGAAAAGGTCCCCTACAAACTGGGTGGCGGCCGTGTCTGTCTCCGCGATGTTGGTGCGTAGGGTCTTCCGGTCAAAGTCCTCCAGAGTGCGGGATAGGGAGTACATAAAGCTCGCCATGTGCGGCTTGAACTGGTCTCAAGGGCGAGGGCGGGGGGTGTGCAGGGAGAGGCTCTCTGCGGAGTGCTTGTGGGTGAGCGGCGGCGAGGGAGTGTGCGGGTTCTTGTGGATGTCCTCCATCCCACTGGACTCATTGGAGTCGGCAGGGGGGTTGGAGCCTATGGATTGGGGGTGGCTGATGTGTGCGAATGATCGAGTGAACTCGGTGTTCGAGATGCCGATGACGGGGGATGGTGCAAGCTGGAGTGCGTCTGGGGACGATGCCAGGAGGCCGGGGTCGATTTGGGCAGGGGTGGGGGTCGTGCCGTGCAAAGCGGCGGCGACATTGCCAGTGGCCACCCAGCTGGTGGCAGCCCTGGCGGCCCTGTCGGCATTGGCGCTGGCCGATGAGGGGGGTGGGAGGGGTGGTCGAGTGGAGTGTAGGGCATTCCTATATCCACTGGGGTTCGACATGGGGGAGTTTTAGCTGCCCGCACTAGTCGATGGTGGTGGTTACTGGTCAAGAAGGATGCCCTGGATATCCACCACTAGGATGGAGCATACAAGACCTTTCTCATGGGCCCCCTTGACGATCTGTAGGAGATGCTGGGTGGCGTCATAGACAGAGTGTCCCTGACGTCCTCCATACTGGTTGGGTGGCAACCAGTTCCTCATGTTTGCGAGGTACTGGAGCCAGTTAGCGATCATTTTTTCGAGTAACTTGCCCAGGGTTTCCTTGAGGGTAATGAGGCGATAGGAGTGGGGGGAGAATGGGTCCTTCTTATTCGGCTTCCATAGCATCACGACTTTTGCCATCTGCCAATAGGCTGGGTGGTGCCCCAGTTGTAGGCAGTCGTTGAAAAGCGCAAGTACCTTGTCTGGATAGGCGTCAACCACCCATTTAAGGGGGCAATACCCAATTCCCGAGGGGCCCGGCGCTGATAAGTTGGAGGTGTCGGCCAGTGCGCCTGTAAGCTCAGAAAAGAGTAATGGTGGTGCAGCTGGGGTAGGGGGAGGCAGGGGGCCAAGGCCCGCAGCCGGTAGTGGGGGGGTGGCAGGAAGAAAGTAGATCTGAAAAGCTCACCTTTCTCTTTGTCGGTCTGTGTGAAGGTGCCATCCCTGCATTTGAGCGAGGGTACTTGTGTTGGGCAGACGCCTAGGCTGCATTTGGCCCATGACCAGATGTTAGAGGGGTCGGCCTCTGATGCCTGTTCTGCATAGTAGGTCCGCTTTGCAGCTCATACCCCTCGTTTGAAGGAGCGCCTTGCTGCGGCTTTCGCAGTGGGTGTTTGGGCACTGTGAATCGCATTCAGTAGGTCCTGGCAGTTGGACAACCACCAGGGGACAGCTGTTTTCGACGGAGTCCTGATTGTGGTGAGTGGTTGCAGTGCCTCCATCATGGCCTTGAGGACCACACTGGCTTTCAGATCAAGGGAATCCGCATCCGCTACTGGGAGGGTGAATGCGGCGGTTAGGGCTGGGAAGGCAGCCTCGGTCCAACTGTCTTTATCCTCATTGTTGAGTTTTTGGGTAGTTGGTGTGGGCTGGGGCATTGATGTTGGTATTGACCACTGCAAGATTTGGTGGTCCGATAGTGGCAATTGTTTCATGGTAAATGAGTCCATGATGGACTCTGGGTTGATTGAGGGTGGGGCCCATACCATGTCGATTGGGCATCGCCAGCATCCTGGTAGGGGTTGGGAGTCGCAGTTGGGTGGGTGAGCTGGTTCATGGCCATGTTCCCTGAAGAAGTCATCCAGAGGTTGCACTCTGCGGTCTTCTTCTTGGGTAGAGTCGAGGGTTGAAGTCCCCAGCTATCATGAGGGTGGAGGCGAGGGCCGAGGGGAGAGAGCAAAGGAATGTCTCACCTGGGTACCCCAGTCTGGCTTCCGCCTTGTTGGGGGGCAACATACCATAGTAGTTGCACACCCTGACAGGGCGGCTGCCTTGGATCTCCACTGTCATGACGTCGGTGCCGCTTGATGCTGGGCTGACAACTGACCATGAAGACTGGGGGAGGGTCCTTGAGACATAGGTGACCACCCTGGGTTGGGTGGTAGGAGGGAGTACTGGGATATAGCCTGGGATTGTCGGTACGTTGAGTACCACCTCTCGTACCCAGGACCTGGACCCAGCTCTCTTGGAGCTTTCAGGTGCGCTTCCTCCCCTTTCCTCTGATCTATGACTGCCTTTCGGACTCTCCTGCATATGTCCCGGCTGGCACTCTCGCCCTCCCTTTCCAATTCTAAGCTACCCCCTTTTGCCTGATGTCGTCTGTTTGGCTTGGCTGTAGTGATATGTATTCCTCCCTCTTTCCATGTACACACTAATAGGGGCCCTTCCCACTTTGGCTCCCTCCGGGGAGCAGGGCCCCCACCCAGTTTCGTGCATTGCATGATGATGGGCACCTCTGTTGTTATGTAGTTAGGGCCCCCCCTTTGGGGGGGCAGCTTTTAATTATGTAATACTGTAGGAATAATAAAATAAAATAAAATAAAATAAAAAAGTTGAGTACCACCTCTCCTTCTGGGTTGGTGAGTGAGGGTTGTAGCCCGATTTGATACCATGGTGGCTCCTGGATCAGAATCAGGTGGGGGGGTGAGGGTTCATTAGTAAGGATGGGTATTAAGGAATGAATTGCTGCTAGTGAGCGGGCAGTGTTCCACTGGAGTGTGTGTATTTT
Organism: Coniferiporia sulphurascens; assembly: GCA_002794785.1. Classification (NCBI taxonomy): domain Eukaryota; kingdom Fungi; phylum Basidiomycota; class Agaricomycetes; order Hymenochaetales; family Hymenochaetaceae; genus Coniferiporia; species Coniferiporia sulphurascens. Next base: position 398,803 of record NBBA01000012.1, on the reverse strand, counting down.
TATTTTTTATTTTTTTATTTTTTTATTATTCCTGCAGTATTACATAATTACAAGCTGCCCCCCCGAAGGGGGGGCCCTAACTACATAATAATGGAGGCACCTGTCATTGTGCATCACACAAAACTGGGTGGGGGCTCTGCTCCCTGAGGGGTGCCGACATGTGAAGAGCCCCTATTTAGTATGAAGGACAGTAGAAGGAGGAATACATATCACTACGAACAAACCATGTGGGTAAGAGCAGGTAAAAGTAAGGAGCTCAGAAGTGGAAAGGGAGGGCAAGGGCACCGGCCAAGATGTATCCAGAGGAATCCGAAGGGCAGGCACTAGTCTATGGGAAAGGGGGGGAGCATACCTGATAGCTCCATAAGGGCTGGGTCCGAGTCCCGAGTTCGAGGTCCAAGCATATGATGCATGTAGTCCTGTAGGAGGTCCATATCCTCATTGGTAGGGTGGCCATCTAGGTCCATCGCAGCGAAAGAGAGCCTGATGGCGCCCATGGCGTGGTCAGAAAGGCGGTTTAGGTGCCCCGTTAGCTTAAGCCATCAGCGCAGAACCGGGAGGTGGTTTTCATCAGCCCACTCTGAGTGGTGGACTGGGAGGGGGTCCCGAGGTGGCCATACACATCGTATCCACGGGTGGAAGGTGCTGCAGCCACCGAGGATGTGGGCGGTCGACTGCACGGGCCATGGGGGGTGGTTGTGCCACCTGCAGTGCGAAATCAGGCCATGCCTGTGGCAGTAGGCTGAGTCAAAGCTCAGCCAGTAGCCCTCGTAGGGACCGGTGTGGCAGAGGACTTGTGCGACTGCAGATAGCTCGTTGTGTGGGTGGTCAACTGAGTGCATGAGCAGCTTTCGAGGTCGGTGTGAGGGGGGCCTTGAACTGCCAGGTATTTATCGGCAGATGAGGCTAGGGGGCGGGCTAACGAAAGGGACCATCGCTCCATAAGTGTGCAGATGGCAACTTCTTTCAGTGTGGAGGTGGAGGGTTTCAGGTCGGATGGAGGGAGCTCTGTCGCCAGCTTTGCTTCCATGTCAGCCCATTCATTGCCAGGGATGTCCGAGTGGCTGGGGCACCATACAAAATGAACGGTGAGCTAGGGGTACGAGTCCAGGAGAGTCTCCACTCCCACTTTCCAGATGTGGAGAAGGTGGGCGCCAGGGGCGGCAGTCCATGTACAAAAGAGGTGGAGAGCAGTCAGCGAATCAGACAAGAAGAAGATGTCCGATGCGACACGCAGTTGCGTGGGGAGGCGGCATGCTACCCAGCCTGGAGCCATAGCGAGGGAGAATTCCTCGGCATCTGTGGCTGTGGCACAGGTGGGGGACTCTAGTCGGCGAGACCAGAGTCGAGTGTGGCCGAGCATCGTGCAGATGGCTGAGCCCGACTTATTGTCCATGTGGGAGCCGTCCATGAAAACCTGGACATGGGAGGTGGACCCGAGTTGGCAGGCGGCCATTACAAATGACTTTCGTGTGTCGGTGCTAACCGGGGTGACAGGGGTGGTGAAGCGGACCCGGCCTTTAGTGAAAGCCAGGGGATCTGTCCATGGGGGATGTGTGTATGCAGGGACCTGTTGAACCCGGGGGGCTTGGACCTGCAGAGAAAGGGAGAAGGGTCTGTTAGCTATGTTTTTAAATAATTTTCGGCCAATAGAGTGAGGTGTGTGCCGGAGGCGCAGGGAATGGGTAGTCTTTATATATTCAAAATAGAAAGAAAGAGGGGGAACTGAGCAGAGAAAATTAGTGGAGTGGGGGGAGGCACCTTTGAAGATGCCCAGAATCCATCAGCAGGCCATATTTTGAATGGTCTGGAGGCGGTTTACCAATGTTTTTTGGTGGCGGCCATGGTACCACACTGGTGCTCCCCATGAAAGGACGGAGTGGACACAGGAGGTATAAAGGTGGTGGAGGAGGAGGGCTGAAATACTGCTTTGGGTGTTGCCCAGGATGCGGAGGGCAGCGAGTGTGGACAGCCCCTTTGAGTACATATGCTCAATGTGGGTCTTGAAGGAAAGGCCCAGGTCCCACCATATCCCCAGCCACCGGAGTGGGATTGAGGGGCGGATCAGGGTGTTGGGGTCGACCTGTACCCCAGCCGTGTCCCAGCCTTTGTAGCTGGTGTGTCGCCGAGGGGGGTGAAAATGGAGGCACTTGGTCTTGGCGGCTTCAATGTTGAGACTGATGGTGCTGAAGAGGGTGTCAAGTTGTTGGTAGGCACGGGCTAGGGCGCGGCAATTGGATGCCACTGAGGGACCTATGCAAATGAGTAAGTGGTTGTCAATATATGCCAGGGTGGTGGTGCCAGCTTGGTGGAAATACCGGAGGACCACCCCTGTGAAGATGGTTGACAGGATGGGGGATACTGGCGATCCCTGGGGGGTGCCGAAGTCGGGTTTGGGGGCTGTAGGGAGGGTGGTGCCATCGAAGGTGACAGCAACCTGCTGGTCCGTCATAAAGGACAAACACCAGTTGGCCATGTCTGGAGCACAACCGAGGTCCAGCAGCTGTCAGTGGAGGAGCTGTGGGTGCACCGAGTCGAAGAAACCTTGTATGTTGACCGCTAGGACCAAGCACACATGGCCCTCTGAGTGGGCACGTTCCGCAATCTGTAGAAGGTGTTGGGCAGTGTCATAGACTGAGTGGCCTTGATGCCCCCTGTATTGGTTAGGTGGCAACCAATCCCTCGTGTTCGCGAGGCACTGGAGCCGGTTAGCGATTATCTTTTCGAGGAGTTTCCCTAGGGTCTCCTTGAGGGTGATGGGCTGGTATGAGCATGGCGAGAATGGGTCCTTCTTGTTAGGCTTCCTGAGCATTACCACCTTTGCTGCCCGCCAGCACTCAGGGTGGTGCCCCAAGCGCAGACAGTCATTGAAAAGTGTTATTATCTCGTTGGGGTAGGCATCCACCACCCATTTCAGGGGGCAGTAGCCTATTCCCGAGAGGCCCAGCGCCAACAAGTTGGAAGTGTCGGCCAGTGCCCCCGTAAGCTCTGCGAGGAGTATGGGCAGGGCAGCTGGTTGAGGCGGTGGCGGCGGGATGTTGGTCGCTGCCTGGGGTGGGGGGGGCATGAAGAAAGTTTTGCAAAAGAGCTCACCTTTTTCCTCATCCATTTGGGTGAAGGTTCCATCTCGCTTTCTTAATGAGGGGATGGGAGTAGGTTGGTTGCTGAGGCCATGTTTGGCCCAGTTCCAGATGTTGGAGGCATCTGCTTCCGATGCTTGGTTGGCGTAGAACTGCTTTTTGGCCATCCTGACACCTCTTTTAAAGGAGCATTGAGCTGCTGATCACTGGTGGGGGGTGGAGGCCATCTGAATGGCGGAAAGGAGGGTCTTGCAGTGGGGTGACCACCGTGGGACTTCCGTTTTTGATGGCTTAGCGAGGCAGGTGAACGGCTGGAGGGCGGTGACCATAGAGTCAATAACCACTTTGGCTTTGATGTCCAGGGACTGGGTGTCGAGCCCTGGTAAGCGGAAGGCTGTGTCGAGGAGAGGGAAGGCAATGTCGGTCCACTCCTCCTTGTCAGCTGGAAGAAGCCGGCGTGTCTTTAGGACAGGAGGGGGGGGCCGAAACAGCAGTGACCACCGGAGGATGGCGTGGTCTGACAGTGGTGAGTGGTCGGAGGTAGCCGAATCTAAGATGAAGTCAGGGTTGACTGAGGGTGGGGCCCAGATCATGTCAATGGGGCACTGATGACGATTGCTGTCGGGCCATGAGTCAGAGTCCGGTAGATGGGCAGGTGCTAGGCCGTGCCCACGGAAGAAGTTGTCGAGGGGTTGCGCCCCCAAGTCATCCCGTCGTGGGATGGAGAATTCGGACCACGTGTGGTGGCAACGGTTGAAGTCGCCCGCCATGAGTAGAGTGGTGGCTAGCACCGAGGGGAGTGAGAATAAGAAGGACTCACCTGGGTACTGTGGGGAGGCGTTCTCTCGATCCGGGGGGTGCATTCCATAATAGTTGCACACCTGGAGGGTGAGTTGGGATTGCACACCTCCACCATCAGTACATCAGTGCCGTGTGATGCAGCTCCGAGGATTGACCATGAGGTGGGGGGAAGGGCCCGGGATACATATGTGACTACCTGAGGGCAGGTCTCTGGTGGTAGAACAGGTATGTAGCCTGGGATGGTGGGGACATTGAGAACTGGGTTGCCAGTCGTGTTCATGAGTGAGGGTTGCAGCCCTATTTGATACCAGGGCGGTTCCTGAATAAGAATTAAGTGTGGGGGGGAGGGGTCAGTTGTAAGGACAGGGATTAGGGAATGTATCACCACTAATGAGCAGGTGGCGTTCCACTGTAAGACAGAGAGTTTCTCTATCATATTTCCTCCATCTGGTCGTCGGTGGGGTTGGCAGCGAGGGCCTCTTCGATCTGGCGGTATCATCTCTTCTTGGGGCATGCCAGTAAGGTGGTGGGATGGTCGCCTTTGCAGTTGTTGCAGAGGTGGGGGTGGGGGCATGTGTCGCCTTCAGGCACTGCGTCGGTCGCGCAGTGGGTGCACGATTTGCGGTGATTGCGAGTCAAATGGGCACCTGTGCAGTCAGCGCAGCATGGTTGGGCTCGGCAGCCCTTCGTTCCGTGGCCGAGGCCCTGGCACCATTCACACTGGGTGAGGGTGGGGCAGATGGGTGGAACTGAGAGCCGGAGTGCAGATCCAAACATCCAGATGCGAGGCCTCTTGAGGAGGCGTTTGCAGATGGAGCCATCAGGGTCTATGAAGGAGAAGACCACTGGGCACCTATCAAGTGTGGGCAGGTGTTCCTTGGTGGCAGCGAAGTGGGGGGTGACCACAAAGTCGAGGTTGCGGAGTGCCGGGTTGTGCCGGATTTTGGCCATGAGGGCCTTCTCAGTGATGGTGTGTCCGTTCTGTCTGAACAGGAAGTCCTTGCATGGCACCATGGAGATGCAGAGGGTGGACCAGGGGCGGACTCTGGAGGGGGTAAGCGAGAAAGCAGTTGGGACATTTATCCCTGCTGTAATGCACTCTGTGCACATATGGGAGGCATAGGCCACAGAGTGACGATCAATGATCGTTTCTGTGGTCGGGTTAGCCGAGGATGGGCATGCCGCAAACATGGTCACGATGTTCCCCTTTACGTTGTAGGAAGAGGACAGGACCGGGACTTGGTCTGTGGTGGGGAGGGAAGCGAAGAACTCACGGGATGTCTTGGTCAGGGCCATTGCTGACTTCTGATTCTCAGCCCATATGCCGACTGTCAGGGTGAGGACCAAGGTTGGGTCCTTGGCGTACATAGTGGGTGGTGGGGGCACCTTCCATTGGCATTTCTTCTTTTTCTGCACCAGGTTGATGACCGCTCCCATGGCCAGGGCTACTGGAGATGGGTTGGAGGGTGTTGGTGGGGCTGCTGCCGCAGCCACTTGGGCATAGGAGGTGGGGGCGGCCTGGATGGCGGCCTGGGGGCGGGTTGCTGTTGCTGTTGTTGATGTTGTTGCTGACACTGGGTGGGCCTAGAGCTGATGGAAGCCATCTGACGTGAAATAGAAGCTACGTCAGTCGTCAGGCACCTGACTGCATCAGTCAGCGCCCTCATTTCTGGGGTCACGGGGGTGGTGCCGGGGGTCTCGGTGGTTGCCAGGGCCCTTTGGGGGGGGCGAGCTGGGGCGAAGGGTTCCAGGAGGGCGATTTCCGCCCCCTCCCTCACGAAGTTGTAGGCCATCACTGTGTTATGGTAGATGATGTGCTGGGGGTTGTTCCTTTCTTGCACGATGTTGGCTACTGTTGTCTGAAGGTTCCAGAGGAGGTCCCCTACAAACTGAGCGGCTTTGATGTCGATGTCTTTGGTGGTGGCGCCCACAGTTTCTTTGTTGAAGTCGTCCAGGGCCCGGGAGAGGGCATGCATGAACCCCGCTGTGTGGGGTTCGTGTTGTTGCTGGGCCGGGGGTCCTCTCGGAGTGAGAGGTGACATGGCGGCAGAGGAGCATTTCTGCCCGAGGCTTGCACCTCCCACCTGTTGCAGAGGGGTATGGGGGTCGACGGCCATCTCTGGGGCTGTCTCACCAAATTCGTTGGAGCCATGAATCGACCCTACCAATGCTGCTGGGGAGGCAGATCGGGATGCCTGCCTTGACTCTGCACACGCTTGGGCGGTGAAGTCGTAGGCCGATACCAATTGGGAGTTGACGATTGCTGGGGAGGGTGCCAGGACGTCTGGGAGGAGGTCAGTGGTGGGAAGCCGGTGAGGGGTTCTCTGTTGGGGGTGGTGGGGGCGGCCATTCTGTGTCTAGCGGCGGTGGCGGTGCCAGCAGAGGCCCAGTTGGCGGCCATCCTGGCGACCCAGTTGGGATCAGCATTGGCCGATGGAGCAGGTGGGGGGCTGGTTCGAGTTGTTTGATGGAGTGTGTTCCTGTAATCGCCTGGGTTCGACATGGGGGAGTTTTAGCTGCCCACACTAGTCGATGGTGGTGGTTACTGGTCAAGAAGGATGGTGCACGTATTTGTGCACTCATTGGTCCTCCTCCATGAAGGCGTTGGTGTCCTCTTCAACCTGGAGAGTGGAGTCGATGACGTGGAAGTGCTTCTTCTTCGGGCAGGTGGGAAGGGTGGCGGGGTGGTCGCCCTGGCAGTTAGCGCAGTGGCGGGGGTGGGGGCAGGCGTCTCCTTTGACTGTGTCATTGGCACAATATGTGCATGACTTGTGATGATTTGCCATCAGGTGCTGTCCAGCACATTCGGCACAACGAGCCTGGGCTTGGCAGCCCTTCTTTCTGTGACCGAGTCCTTGGCAGCGCTCACACTGGGTGAGGCCGGGCTGGACCGGTGGGACTGATAGCGGAGGGAGGATCCGAATAGGTACACCCTGTTCCTCTTGAGGAGGCATGCTTGGGTTTGCCCATCTGGGTTGACAAAGGTGAAGGATACTGGGCATGCCTCCAAGAGGGGGAGTTTTTCCGGTACCGTAGCATAGTGGGGTGGCACCACGAAGTCTAGGTGCTTGAGGGAGGGGTTTTGGCGGACCTCCGTGAGGAGTGCCGCCTCGGTGATTGGGTGGGGGTTCTGCCTGAAGAAGACATCCCTGCAGGGCACCATGGAGATGTGTAATGTCAATCTAGGGCGAACTCTGGAAGGGGTTAGTTGGAATCGGTCCGAGATGGGCCAGTCCTCTGGGAGGGCTAGGCAGCAGTCATGCATGTACTTTGTGAACATGTCCGCATGGCGGTCAATGATTGCCGATGTGGTGGGGGTGGAGGAGGCGGGTCTTTCTGCAAAGGTGGTCACCAGGTTTCCCTTTGTGTTGAACTTGGAGGACAGCATGGTGACCGTGTCAGCAGTAGGCAGGGCCTGGAAGAAACCCCGGGCCATTTCCATGAGAGATGCACCTGACTTACGCATGGCTGCAGGGGCGACTAGGTTCCACAGTGTTAGAACCAAGGTGGGTTCCTTGGTGTACATTTTGGGGGGGGGGGGGTGGTTGCCGGACTTTCTTCACCTTCTTTGCTGGGGCTGTCTGGGCTGTGGGGGGCTGGGGGAGGTTAGCTGCAATCGCTGCTAACTGTGCGTACGTCATTGGGGCTCCAGCCAGCACGACTTTCGCCACAGCTTCCAGCTGAGCTGGTGTGATGGTGGTGGCGAGTGTTGCCATGGTGGTGGGAGCGGGGGTGGTTCCTCCCACGTTGGTGGGAGTCTGCTGAGGGGCTTGTTGCGGCCGTGGGGCAGGGCGTGAAGCCAGGGAGGAGACTTGGCAGGTGAGGTTCCCTATGTCGACTGAGAGTCTCTTGACGATGTCCGCTAGCGCTGAGATCTGTGAGTCGGGGGGAGTAGGTTGGGCTTGAGCCTGCTGGTTAGTCCTTGTGCTGAAGGTAAACAGGGCTCTCATGGCTGAGGAGAATGGTGCGCCGAGTGAAATTCTCATGCGCCCATCGTGGACTGGGCATACTCCTGTTCCTGCTGCATGGGTGGCAATGTGGTCCGGATCATCCTGATCTTGTGTCCGGTACGTTGTTGAGAGCATTTCATGGCTGAGGGCTGTTAGTTTCCCCAGGAATGCTGCTGTCGCCTGTACGACTGATGTGGAGCTGGCTGCCTTTTCGATGTCGGCCTTGAGGGTGTCGAGGGCCCTTTCTACATTCGGTGCGAAGTCTGTCAGTGCTCAGATGAACTCTGAGGTAACCAGCCGGTTGCGAGGGGTCTCGGGAGATAGGACGTCGGCTCTGCGTTTTCCAGTCGACTGGGGGGGTGTGTGCAGGTTGTCCTGCATCTGGTCATCGGTATCTTGGTTGGCAGTTTGTCGGACCAAGGCGATGTCAAGGGCGGTTTGTGTTCCCCTTTGTGGCCACTCATTGAGGTCACCGATGGGGATGACTCCCATTAGGTTGTCGTAGTTGGGGGTGGTTAGTCACGCTGGTGGGGACAGCGAACAGCTTCGGGGTGTGACAGTGGCAGGGTTGGCGCTCCAGACACAGTGTTACAATTTTCCTTTATCTTTCCTTACTGCACTGACTCACTTCCTCTTCATCATCACAGTCAGCACAACTCCCCCATTCCTCAGTCTTACTCATCCCCATTCACCATACGCCATAAGACGCCATGATGATGCCTTACTGCACTATCATGATGTGCTTTGCTTACTGATCACCGTACTTGTATTACCAAGGCATTCCTTGAGTTTCCATGACCTTCCATAGTCTGGTAAACACACCTAACCAAGTCGCTACAGTAGCAAACACATAGAGTAGCATATAAGCATGTAACTTCAGTAGCACAAGCCCTAAGCTTATGCTCTTTGTTCATACAAGCCCATTATCTGCTACCACCAGTCTACTGTGTGCCAGTGTGCCACTAGTCACTTTGTCATAACCTGACTCACTATAAGAAGCCTACCGCGTCCACATCGTCGATCAGGAAGCCCCGCCGACGATCATCCTCGACTTACAACATCTAGGAAGCCCTGTTGCCATACCATCAGTCCCGACGATCAGGAAGCCCTGACGTCGATCACTGCGTAACCATTGAGCTTAACACGTGGTAGGGTTAGCTGTAGAGAGGCCTGTGGGTCGTAGTGGACGACCACTGAACCGATCTGCCATGGGGGAGTTTGAGCTGCCCGCGCTAGGGAGATGGTGGTGGTAAGAGGTCAAGAAGGGATGTGGTCCCTCCAGCTGACCCGCCCCCTTGCCTCCACTGCAGACAAATATCTGGCAGTAACCGGGCCCCCCACTCAACGACCAAGAAAGATCATCACAATCTTGGTCGACCACCCTCGCTCAGAGCTCACCACAGTGGCGCAGGTCCTCTGCCACGCCAGTCCCTATGGGGGCTACTGGCTGAGCTTTGACTCAGCCTACTGCTGCAGGCATGGCCTGATTTCACACTGCAGGTGGCACAACCACCCCCCATGGCCCGCGCAGTCGACTGCCCACATCCTCAGCGGCTGCAGCACCTTCCACCCATGGATATGATGTGTATGGCCACCTCAGGACCCCCTCCCAGTCCACCACTCAGAGTGGGCTGACGAAAACTGCCTCCCAGTTCTGTGCTGATGGCTTAAGCTAACGGGGCACCTAAACCGCCTTTCTGACCGTGCTGTGGGCACCATCAGGCTCTCTTTCGCTGCGATGGACCTAGACGGCCACCCTACCGACGAGGATATGGACCTGGACCTCCTACAGGACTACATGCATCATATGCTCGGACCTCGAACTCGGGACTCGGACCCAGCCCTTATGGAGCTATCAGGTATGCTCCCCCCCTTTCCCATAGACTAGTGCCTGCCCTTCAGATTCCTCTGGATACGTCTTGGCCAGCGCCCTCACCCTCCCTTTCCACTTCTAAGCTCCTTACTTTTACCTGCTCTTACCCGCATGGTTTGTTCGTAGCGATATGTATTCCTCCTTCTACTGTCCTTCATACTAAATAGGGGCTCTTCACATGTCGGCACCCCTTGGGGAGCAGAGCCCCTGCCCAGTTTTGTGTGATGCACAATGACAGGTGCCTCCATTATTATGTAGTTAGGGCCCCCCCTTCGGGGGGGCAGCTTGTAATTATGTAATACTGCAGGAATAATAAATTAAAAATTAAAAAAAAGATGACAAGAAAGGTGAGCTATTTCGAGAAACTTTCTTCATGCCTCCCCCCCCCTTGCAAGTGGACCCAAATCCGCCACCATCATCCCAACCAGCTGCCCTGCCAATACTCCTCACCGAGCTCATGGGGGCACTGGCCGACACCTCCAACTTATCGGCTCCGGGCCTCTCGGGAATAGGCTATCGCCCCCTGAAGTGGGTAGTAGACGCCTACCCTGACGAGATACTAATGCTCTTCAACGACTGCCTCTGCATGGGGCACCACCCCAAGTGATGGTGGGCAGCAAAAGTGGTTATGCTCTGGAAGCCCAATAAGAAGGACCCCTTTTCGCCTCGTTCATACCGGCCCATTACCCTTGAGGAGACCTTAGGGAAACTGCTCGAAAAAAATAATAGCTAACCGGCTCCAGTTCCTCACTAACAAGTGGGACTGGCTGCCACCTAACCAATACTTTTATTTTATTTTATATTTTATTATTCCTGCAGTATTACATAACTACAAGCCGCCCCCCCAAAGGGGGGGCCCTAACTACATAACAACAGAGGCGCCCGTCATTGCGCATCACACAAAACTGGGCGGGAGCTCTGCTCCCTGAGGGGAGCCGAAGTGTGGAGAGCCCCTATTTAGTAAGAAACAAATTGAGAGGGAGGAATACATATTGCTATGAACCAACCAAGTGGGTGAGGGCAGGTTTAAGGTAAGAAGCTTAGAAGTGGAAAGGGAGGGTGAAAGCGCCAGCCAAGACGTATCATGGGGAATTCGAAAGGCAGGCGTTAGTCAGATGGGAAAGGGGGGAGCATACCTGATAGCTCAAAAAGGGCTGGGTCCGAGTCCCGCGTTTGGGGTCCAAGCATACGATGCATGTATTCCCTTAGGAGGTCCAGGTCCATATCCTCGTCAGAGGGGTGGCCGTCAAGGTCCATCACAGCAAAAGCCAGCCGGATGGCGCCCACAGTGCGGTTGGAGAGGCGGTTAAGATGCCCTGTCAGCTTTAGCCAGCAGCGCAAAACCAGGAGGCGGTTTTCATCAGCCCATTCTGAGTGGTGGACTGGAAGAGGGTCCTGAGGTGGCCACACATGTTGTATCCATGAATGGAAGGTACTGCAGCCGCCAAGGATGTGGGCGGTCAACTGTGCAGGCCAGGGAGGGTGGTTGTGCCATCTACAATGCGAGATCAGGCCATGCCTGCGGCGGTAGGCTGAGTCAAAACTCAGCCAGTATCCCCCGTAGGGACCGGCGTGGCAGAGGACCTGCGCAACTGTGGATAGCTCACTGCATGGGTGGTCGACCGAATGCATGAGGAGCTTTTGAGGTCGGCGTGAGGGTAGGCCATGGACTGCCAGATATTTATTGGCAGTCGAGGCTAGTGGGTGGGCTAGTGAGAGCGTCCATCATTCCATAAGAGTGTGGACAGCGGCTTCTTTTAGTGCAGAGGTGGAGGGTTTAAGATCAGATGGAGGGAGCTCGGTTGCCAGTTTTGCTTCTGTGTCAGCCCATTCGTTTCCGGGGATGTCCGAGTGTCCAGGGCACCATGTAAAGTGGATGGTGAGTTGGGGTATGAGTCTAGCAGAGTCTCCACACCCACTTTCCAAATGTGTAGGAGGTGAGCGCCAGGGGCGGTGGCCCAGGTGCAGAAAAGGTGGAGAGCGGTCAGCAAATCAGACAGGAAGAAAATGTCCGATGCAGCACGCAATTGTGCCAGGAGACGGCGTGCTACCCAACCCAGGGCCATGGCGAGGGAAAACTCCTCGGCATCCATGGCTGTGGCGCAGGTGGGGGACTCCAGTCATCGGGACCGGAGTCGGGTGTGGCCAAGCATGGCACAGATGGCTGAACCTGACTTATTGTCAATGCGGGAGCCATCAGTGAAGACCTGTATGTGTGGGGTGAGGCCTAGTTGGCGCATGGCGGTCACAAATGACTTCCGAGTGTCAGCGCTAACTGGGGTAATGGGCATGGTGAAGCGAACCCAGCCTTTTGTGAAGGCCAGAGGGTCTGTCCATGGGGGATGTGTGTATGCTGGAACCTGTTGAACCTGGGGGGCTCGGACCTGCAAAGAAAGGGAAAAAGGTCTATTAGCTATGTTTTTAAAAAGTTTATGGCCAATAGAGTGGGGGGTTCACCATAGGCGTAGAGAATGGGTCGTCTTTATATATTCGAAATAGAAAGGGAGAGGGGGAACAGAACAAAGAAAATTTGTGGAATAGGGGGAGGCGCCTTTAAAGACGCCTAAAATCCATCTGCAAGCTGTGTTTTGCACGGCCTGTAGGCGGTTTACCAGGGTTTTTTGGCGGCGGCCATGGTACCATACCGGCGCCCCCCATGCGAGCACGGAGCGGACACAGGAGGTGTATAGGCGGAGGAGGAGGAGGGCCGAGATACTGCGTTGAGTGTTGCCTAATATGCGGAGGGTGGCAAGGGTGGAGAGTCCCTTGGAGCGCATGCGCTCAATGTGGGGCTTGAAGGAGAGGCCTGGGTCCCACCATATCCCTAACCACCAAAGGGGGATTGAGGGGCGGATCAGGGTGTTGGGGTCGACCTGGACCCTGGCCGTGTCCCAGCCATCATAGCCAGTCCGTCGCCAGGGGGGGTGGAAGTGGAGGCATTCCATCTTGGCGGCTTCGATGTTGAGACCGATGGTGCCGAAGAGGGTGTTGAGTTGTTGGTATGCGTGGGCAAGTGCGCAGCAGTTGGATGCCACTGAGGGACCTACACAAATAAGTAAATGGTCATCAACATATGCCAGGGCGGTGGTGCTGCATCCTTCTTGTCCTCTTACCACCACCATCTCGGTTTTGCAACTGGGGTCGGCTGGGGGGAAGGCGCAGCTACCCGACCTTGTCTGGACTCTCTGGGACTGGGCATTGTACGAGAGAAGGTTCCGACTCACCCTGGTGTGCCGGGGCTGGTTGTTGGTTGCCGTAACGCGGCAGGAAACGGGCGCGGAGCTCGCCAGTGGTCTTGGCAACCCGTCGAAAACGTTGCTGCTGGTTGGATTCTCAGTGAGCTTGCATCCTTCTGGCATCTGCGCTGTCCTCTCGGGGTGGCGTGCTCGCTGGGCCTGCATTGTATGTGTGTTACAATTTTCCTTTACTTCCCCTTCCTGCGCTGACTCACTTCCTCTTCGCCATCATCAGTCAGCGCAACTCCCCCATTCCTCTGTCTTACTCATCCCTTATTCGCCTTGCGCCATAAGACGCCATGATGACGCCTTCTTGCACCATCATGACGTGCTTTGCTTACTGATCACCGTACTTGTATTACCAAGGCACTCCCTTGAGTTCCATGACCCCCATGGTCTGGTAAACACACCTAACCAAGTCGCTACAGTAACAAACACATAGAATAGCATATAAGCATGTAACTTCAGTAGCACAAGCCCTAAGCTTGTGCTCTTTGTTCATACAAGCCCATTATCTGCTACCACCAGTCTACTGTGTGCCCTTGACCATTAGTCGCTTCGTCGTAACCCGACTCGTTATAGAAAGCCTACCGCGTCCACATTGCCGATCAGGAAGCCCCATCGACGATCACCTTCGACTTACGACATCTAGGAAGCCCGTTGCGTACTATCAGTCTCGACGATCAGGAGCCCGACGTCGATCACCGCGTAACCAGTTAACATGTCCTCACAGGGGGGGGAAACCCCCTGCCTCACAGCAGGCGACTTCAGTCGGGTGATCTTGGTTCGGGGCAACTCGGATCACACCTTCGGGTGCTGAGCAATGCCCCTCTGGGTACCTCGGGGCCTGCGTTGTCCCTGGCATGACAAATCAAAAACTGCCCCCCCAAATTCCTGAAAGGGTCTCTGATGACAGCACCTCATGCTAAAAGGAGATAGGGGGCTCATAACACATGGTGTGGTGGTAAGAACCACCTGATGCTGAAAGGTGACAGGGCACCATGGGCCTCTTGGGTGGGTTGGACCCCCTTGAGGTGGTTAGTATCCTCTACTCCCTGGGACGGCTTTGCCACTGGGGTCGAGTATGTGAGACGGAGATCCTGGTACAACCACGGATCCAGAAGCGGGGGCTGGGGGTTGACTGGGCGCTTGTCCCATGACCTTGGTTCCTGAGTATTCTGGCTGTAATGGCTGTTTCTGAAGTGCATGCCAGGGCACAGGAAAGGGCCTGCATGGAGCATGTGTCGGCGTCCTGGCATGCTGAAGTGTAGTGTCTCGGGCCATAGCACTGTGGGAGAGTTCCCCTCAGTGGCTCCAGAGGACTAAATCCTCCATTGGTTCGTGTGGGGGTAATTCCCACTACAGGCTTAAGTTGATTCCCAGAAGCGCAGCAGTACTCTACAGGACCTCTATGGTCAGGGAGGGAATGTGTAGGGTAGGGGGGTTGTTCCATATGGGTGGGGTAGTGCCTACGGCGCTGCGACCCTCACTCGGGATGGCCTCCTGGTGCGGCACGCCTTACCCTAGTGCTCCAATATAGTGCCCATATGTCGTAGAGGACAGTGGGAGCAGTTTTGGTCGGCTGCATATCCTGAGGAAGGTACACACATTGTTTGAGTCCCGCAAGGGCGCTCTTAATTCTGGCCATCCGCCTGGCCTTCGCCGCAATGGAGCTGGAGGGGCACCCAACCGACAAAGATATGGACTTGGACCGCCTCAGGGAATACATGAGTCATATACTTGGACCCCATACCCAGGACCCGGACCCGGCTCTTTTGGAGCTTTCAGGTGCGCTTCCTCCCTTTTCCTCTGATCTATGACTGCCTTTCGGACTCTCCCATGTATGTCCTGGCCAGCGCTCTTGCCCTCCCTTTCCAATTCTAAGCTACCCCCTTTTGCCTGATGTCATCCGTTTGGCTTGGCTGTAGTGATACATATTCCTCCCTCCTTCCGTGTACTCACTAATAGGGGCCCTTCCCACTCTGGCTCCTTCCAGGGAGCAGGGCCCCGCCCAGTTTTGTGTGTTGTGCAATGATGGGCGCCTCCATTGTTATGTAGTTAGGGCCCCCCCTCTGGGGGGGCAGCTTGTAATTATGTAATACTGAAGGAATAATAATTTAAAAAAAAAAAAAAAAAAGGGTGGTGGTGCCGGCTTGGTGAAAGCGCCAGAGGACCACCCCCATGAAGATTGTTGATAAGATGGGGGAGATGGGCAATCCCTGTGGGGTGCCGAAGTCGGGTTTAGGGGCGGTGGGGAGGGTGGTGCCGTCGAAGGAGACGGTGACCCGCCGATCCGTCATGAAGGATAGGCACCAATTAGCCATATCTGGGGCACATCCCAGATCCAGCAATTGTCGGTGGAGTAGGTGGGGGTGTACCGAGTCGAAAAAGCCCTGAATGTCGACTGCTAGGACCGAACAGACAAGGCCCTCTGAGCGGGCACGTTCCACGATCTGTAAGGGGTGTTGGGTGGCGTCATAGACCGAATGGCCTTGGCGCCCCCCGTACTGGTTAGGTGGCAGCCAGTCCCACATATTAGCAAGGAACTGGAGCTGGTTAGTGATAATTTTTTCAAGGAGTTTCCCTAGGGTCTCCTCAAGAGTGATGGGCCGGTACAAGCACGGCGAAAATGGGTCCTTCTTGTTTGGTTTCCTGAGCATCACAACCTTTGCTGCCCGCCAGCACTCAGGGTGATGGCCCAAGTGCAGACAGTCATTGAAGAGTGTGAGTATCTTGTTGGGGTAGGCGTCCACCACCCATTTCAGGGGGTGGTAACCTATTCCTGAGAGGCCCGGAGCTGACAAGTTGGATGTATCGGCCAGTGCCCCTGTAAGCTCCGATAGGAGTATGGGCGGGGCAGCTGGTTGGGTTGGGGGTAGCGGGATGTCGGCCACTGCCTGTGGTGGAGGGGGCATGAAGAAAGTTTCTTGAAAAAGCTCACCTTTCTCGGTGTCCGTCTGGGTGAAGGATCCGCCCTGTCGTCTAAGTGAGGGGATGGGGGTAGGTCGGTTGCCTAGGCCTTGTTTGGCCCAGTTCCAGATGTTGGAGGCATCTGCTTCTGCTGCCTGGTCGGCATAGAACTGCCGTTTGGCTGTCCTAATGCCCCTTTTGAAGGCGCATTGGGCTGATGAGCACTGGAGGGGGGTGGTGGCTGTCATAATTGTGGATAGAAGGGTCTTGCAGTGGGGTGACCACCATGGGACTTCCATTTTAGATGGTTTTGAGAGGCGGGTGAACGGCTGGAGGGCGGTGACCATGGAGTCGAGGACCACCTTTGCTTTGATGTCCAGGGCATGGGTGTCGAGCCCTGGGAGTCAGAAGGCTTCTTCGAGGAGGGGGAAGGCGATGTCAGTCCATTCCTCCTTGTCAGCTGGTAGTAGCCGGCATGTCTTTAGGACGGGCGGTGGGGGCTGAAACGGCAGGGACCAATGCAGGATGGCATGGTCTGACAGTGGGGAGTGGTCGGAGGTAGCCGAATCTAAAATGGAATTGGGGTTGACTGTGGGTGGGGCCCAGATCATGTCAATGGGGCACCGACAACGGTTGCTGTCGGGCCTTGAGTCAGAGTCAGGAAGGTGGGCAGGCTCCAGGCCATGCCCATGGAAAAAGTCATCGAGGGGTTGTGCCCCCAAGTTGTCTCGCCATGTGGCTGCGAGTTCGGACCATGTGTGGTGGTGATGGTTGAAGTCGCCTGCCACGAGTAGAGTGGTGGCTAGCACCGAGGGGAGTGAAAACAGGAAGGACTCACCTGGGTACTGGGGGGAGGCGTGCTCGCAGTCCGGGGTGTGCATGCCATAGTAGTTGCACACCCGGAGGGTGAGTTGGGATCGTACCTCCACCGTCAGTACATCAGTGCTGTGTGAAGCGGCGCCGAGGATCGACCATGAGGTAGTGGGGAGGGCCCAGGCTACATACGTTACTACTCGAGGGCGGACCTCTGGTGGTAGAACAGGTATGTAGCCTGGGATGGTTGGGACGTTGAATACCAGGGTGCTGGTGGGGTCGTTGAGTGAGGGTTGCACTCCTATTTGATACCAGGGTGGTTCCTGTATAAGAATTAGGTGTGGGGGGGATGGGTCAGTTGTAAGGACAGGAATGAGGGAGTGTATCGCCACTAGTGAGCAGGTGGCGTTCCACTGCAAGATAGAGAGTGTCTCTATCATATTTCCTCCATCTGATCATCGATGGGGTCAGCGGCGAGGGCCACTTCGATTTGGTGGTAGCGCCTCTTCTTAGGGCAGGCCGGCAGGGTGGTGGGGTGGTCGCCTTTGCAGTTATTGCATAGGCAGGGGTGGGGACACGTGTCGCCTTCGGGCACTGTGTCGGTTGCGCAGTGGGCGCACGATTTGCGATGATTGTGGGTGAGATGGGCTCCCGCGCAATCAGCGCAGCAGGGTTGGGCTCGGCAGCCCTTCGTTCCGTGGCCGAGGCCCTGGCACTGCTCACATTGAGTGAGGGTGGGGCGAACCAGTGGGACCGAGAGCCGGAGGGCAGATCCGAACATCCAGACATGTGGCCTCTTGAGGAGGCGCTCGTGGATGGAGCCATCGACATTGACAAAGGAGAAGACCACTGGGCACCTGTCGAGTGTCAGCAGGTGTTCCTCGGTGGCGGCGAAGTGTGGGGTGACTATGAAGTCGAGGTTGCGGAGTGCCGGGTTGTGCTGGATTTCAGCCATGAGGGCCTTCTCGTTGATGGTGTGTCCATTTTGGCCAAACAAAAAGTCCTTGCAGGGCACCATAGAGATGCGCAATGCGGACTGGGGATGGACTCTGGAGGGTGTTAGGGAGAAAGTGGCTGGAACATTAATTCCTGTCGTGATGCACTCTGTGCGCATATGGGAGGCATAGGCCGCAGAGTGACGATCAATGATCGTTTCTGTGGTCGGGTTAGCCGATGATGGGCATGCCACAAACGTGGTCACGATGTTCCCCTTTATGTTGTAGGAAGAGGACAAGACCGGGACTTGGTCTGCGGTGGGGAGGGAGGTGAAGAACTCATGGGATGTTTTGGTCAGGGCCATTGCTGACTTCTGGTTTTCAGCCCATATGCCAACTGTGGGGGTTAGAACCAAGGTTGGGTCCTTGGCATACATTGTAGGAGGTGGGGGCACCTTCCGCTGGCGTTTCTTCTTCTTTGGTGCCGGGTTGATGACCGCCCCAGTGGCCAGGGCCGCTGGGGATGGGTTGGCGGTTGTCGGGGGGGCCGCTGCTGCGGCTACTTGGGCATAGGAGGTGGGGGCGGCTGTGTTGGTCACTTGGGGGACAGGTTGCTGTTGTTGTTGTTGTTGTTGCTGTTGACGGGGGGCGGGCCTAGAGCTGATAGAGGCCATCTGACATGAAATAGAAGCTACATCAGTTGTCAGGCGCTTGACTGCATCTGTTAGTGCCCTCATTTCTGGGGTCCCAGTGGTGGCCAGGGCCCTTTGGGGGGGGCGAGCTGGGGCGAAGGGTTCCGGGAGGGCGATTACCACCCCCTCCCTCGCGAAGTTATAGGCCATCACCACGTTGTGGTAGATGATGTTCTGTGGGTATGTCCTGTCTTGCTCTATGTTGACCAGCATCTGTTGGACATTCCAAAGGAGGTTGCCCACAAACTGCACAGCCTTGATGTCAATGGTCTCAGTGGTGGCATCTCTGGTTTGCTGATCGAAATCGTCCAGGGCGCAGGTGAGGGAGTACATGAACCCTGCAGTGTGCTGTTCATGTTGTTGGGTGCGGGGGGACCCCTTGGTGTGAGGGGCGACATGGCGGCTGAGGAGTGTTTCTGCCCGAGGCTTGCGCCTCCCACCTGTTGCGGGGGGGTATGGGGGTCCACCGCCATTGCTGGGGCTGTCTCACCGGTTTCAATGGAGCCATGGATCGATCCTACCAATGCAGCTGGGGAGCCGACTCGGGATGCTGCCCTTGATTCCATGTGCACTTGGGCGGTGAAGTCATAGGCTGAGATCAATTGGGAGTCGCCAATGGCTGGGAAGGGGGCCAGGATGTCTGGTGAGGACGTCAGATCTTGGGGAGGGTTGGAGGTGGGGGTGGTGGGGGTGGCCGTTCCGTGTCTTGCAGCTGCGGCAGCACCTGCGGAGGCCCAGTTTGCGGCCATCCTGGCAGCCCGGTCTGGGTCGGCATTGGCCAATGGGGCGGGTGGGGGGTTGGTTCGATTTGTTCGACAGAGAGTATTCCAGTAATCGCCTGGGTTCAACATGGGGGAGTTTTAGCTGCCCGCACTAGTCGATGGTGGTGGTTACTGGTCAAGAAGGATGCACCTAACCAATACAGGGGGCGTCAAGGACATTCAGTCTATGACGCCACCCAACACCTTTTACAGATAGCAGAGAATGCCCATGCGAAGGGCCTTGTATGCTCGGTGCTAGCAGTCGACATACAGGGTTTCTTTGACTCGATCCACCCCCGCCTCCTCCACCGGCAATTGCTGGAGCTCCAGTGCCCACCAGACATGGCAGACTGGTGCCTCTCCTTCATGACAGACTGGCAGGTTGCAGTTGCCTTCGACGGCACCACCCTCCCAACTGCCCCAAAACCCGACTTCGGCACCCCTCAAGGATCGCCTGTCTCCCCCATCCTGTCAACAATATTTGCGGGCGTGGTCCTCCAGCAATTTCACCAAGCTGGCACCACTGTGCTCGCATACGTTGACGACCACTTACTAATATGTGTCAGCCCCTCAGTAGCTTCCAACTGCTAGCCGACTAGCCAATGCATATCACCAACTCGACGGCCTCTTCGGCGACATCGGCCTCAATATCGAAGCCGCCAAAACAGAGGCACTCCACTTTCACCCACCTAGGCACAGAATCAGCTACCATGGCTGGGACACCGCCGGGATCCAAATCGACCCCAACACCCTCATCCAACCCTCCCGACCACTCAGGTGGCTCGGGATCTGGTGGGACCCAGGCCTGACCTTCAAGCCTCATGTAGAGAGAATGCGCTCTAAGGGGCTCTCCACCCTCGCCGCCCTCCGCATCCTAGGTAACACTGAATGCGGAGTATCAGCCCTCCTCCTACGGCGACTATACACCAGTTGCATCCACTCTGTCTTAGCATGGGGTGCCCCAGTCTGGTATCATGGTTGCCACCAAAAAACCCTCATAAACCGCCTTCAGTCCATGCAAAACACGGCCTGTCGATGGATACTCGGCGTCTATAAGGGTGCCTCCCCCTTCTCTACAAATTATTTATGCTCAGTCCCTCCCCTCTCTTTCTACTTTGAATATCTAAAAACATCCCATTCCCTGCGCTTATGGCGCACCCCCCACTCTATTGGCCACAAACATTTTCATAATGTAACTAATAGACCTTTTTCCCTTTCTCTGCAGGTCCAAGTCCCTCGGGTACAACCCATCCCTGCATACACACACCCCCCCTGGACGGATCCTCTGGCCTTTACAGGCGGATGGGTCACCTTTACCCTCCCCTCCCTCCGGTCACAGGTGAAATGTGCGAAGAGTTCATGCAGGCTGCACTAGACCTCAGCACCACCCACCATCTCCAGGTTTTCACTGATGGCTCCCACATCGGAACAGCCTTGGGATCCGCTATCTGTGTCATGCTTGGTCGAACCAAACTCTGGTCTCACTGACTCGCCTCCCCCACCTGCGCTACAGCCATGGATGTGGAAATCTTCTCTCTTGCCACCACCCCAGGCTGGGCCGCGCACCGCCTCCACACCCATCTGCCAGTCACATCGGACATGTTCTTCCTGTCCGATTCGCTGACAGCACTCAACCTTTTCCATAGCTAGGCCACCATCCCCAGGGCCCACCTCCTCCACCTTTGGAAGGCGGGGTCGAGATGCTTCTGGACTCGCATCCAGGCCTCAACATCCACTTCGTTTGGTGCCCGGGTCACTTGGACATCCCAGGAAATGAATGGGCTGACGATGAAGTGAAACTCGCCACAGAGCTCCCCCCCTCGCAACTTGTGCCCTCTATATCCGCCCTAAAAGAAGTGGCCACCAAGACTCTGGTCGAATGGTGGATGCTATCCCTGGCCCGCCCTCTAGCCTCCACTGCTGATAAATACTTGGCTGTGCACGGCATCCCCTCCCATCGTCCATGAAAGTTGCTCACCCACTCTGCAGACCACCCCCGCCACCACCTCTCTGCAGTGGCGCAAGTCTTCTGCCGTGCCAGTCCCTATGGGGGCTACTGGCTGAGCTTCGACTCAGCCTACCGATGCAGGCACGGCCTGATTTCCCACTGCAGGTGGCATAACCACCCACCATGGCCAGCGCAGACAACCGCCCACATCTTAGGAGGGTGCACCATGTTCCGACCCTGGATTCGGCGCATCTGGCCAGCCAAACTCCCCCTCCCCACCCACCACTCAGAATGGGCAGAGGAAAACCTTATCCCGGTTCTGCGTCGTTGGCTTATTTTTTTATTATTATTATTATTATTATTATTATTATTATTCCTACTGTGTTATGTAATACACCTGCGGCCCCGGAGGGGCCACCTGTAAACTACCTAACTACTGAGGCACCTGTCATCACTCATTGAGTGAAACTGGGTGGGGTGCGTGCCTCCAAGGAGGCCTAGTGTGCTTATGTGCCCTATTAGGGATAAATAGAGGGGGAGAGGGAGGGATACATATCATGACTACAGAAAACCATAACCAGTGAAACGGGGTCAGGAAGAGAGAGTCCCTTAGAAGTGAAAAGGAGTGGCTGCATTTGCCATAGAAGAAACCAAGAGGAATCCAAATGGCAGTCATAGGCCAGAGGGAAATGGGGGGAGCGTACCTGAGAGCTCCAAAAGGGCTGGGTCCGTGTCCTGAGTCCTGGATCCAAGCAACCTATGCACATAGCCCCAGAGGGTATCCAAGTTGAGGTTGTTATCAGTGGGGAGTCCATCCAGGTCCATAGCTGCAAAGGCAAGGCGAATCGCCCCGGCTGTGCGGTTGGACATACGGTTGAGGTGGCCTGTAAGACGTAGCCAGTGCCTTAGGACTAGAAGGTGGTTTTCATCCGCCCATTCGGTATGGTGGACAGGGAGGGGGTCGCTCTTGGGCCAGACATGGCGTATCCAAGGCTGGAATGTTTCACATCCACCAAGGATATGAGGGGTTGATTGTGCTGGCCAGGGTGGGTGGTTGTGCCACCTGCAGTGGGAGATCAGGCCGTGTCTGTGCCGGTAGGCTGAGTCGAAGCTCAGCCAGTAGCCCCCATAGGGACCGGCACAGCAGAGGACCTGCGCCACTGTGGTGAGTTCCATGCGAGGGTGGTCAACCGAGATTGTTATGAGCTTTCTTGGTCGTCGTGTGGGGGGCCCTGTTACCACCAAGTATTTGTCAGTAGTTGAGGCCAGGGGGTGGGCCAGCTGAAGAGACCAGCACTCGCTGAGTGTGCATGTCACCACTTCCTTCAGAGCGGAGATGGAGGGGGCAAGGGAAGATGGGGGAAGCTCAGTTGCTAGCTTCGCCTCGGAGTCCACCCATTCATTCCCAGGGATGTCCTCGTGCCCCGGGCACCATTGGAAATGAACAGTTAGATTCAGAAACAAGTCAAGAAGGGTCTCGACCCCTGCCTTCCAGAGGGGAGGAGCTGGGCCCCCGAAGCTGAGGGCCAGGTGTGGAATAGGCTGAGTCATCCTTCTTGTCCTCTTACCACCACCATCTCTGGTTCTCACTGGGGGTCGTCTGGGGGTTCGTCGCAGCAACCCATGCTCTGGTCTGGTATTCTACTGGATCGACATGAGAGAAGGTTCCCGACTGTGCACCTTTTGTAAAGGAGCGCTGCTTGCTGGTCGCCGAGGTGCTGTAGCGGCATTGTCTGATGGCGCGAAAGGGGTTCACACCCGCCAGGGGGCAAGCAACCCATCGTTAACATTGCAATGGGGGGGGATGGCTCAGTGAGTACCAAGATCCTCTCTCATGTCTGCTGTGCTCTCTCGGGCATGGGCATGGTGCTCAGCTGGTCCGCCTCTCGGTGGCGCAAGGGGCGCATGCCTGCCGGTCGGGGGGGGACACAACGTTAACGTCCCCACACCTGTGCGGGGGGGTAACCCTCTGCCCTTCAGCGGTCTTTTTTTTAATTTTTTATTATTATTCCTGCAGTGCTACGTAATTACAAGCTGCCCCCCCAAAGGGGGGGCCCTAACTACATAACAACGGAGGCGCCCATCATGGTGCATTGCACCAAACTGGGTGGGGGCTCTGCTCCCCAGAGGGTGCCAATGTGTGAAGAGCCCCTATTTAATAGGGAAAATGGTGGAGGGAGGGATACATATCGCTACGAACAAACCAAGCAGTTGAGGGCAGGTTAGAATAGGAAGCTTAGAAGAGGTAAGGGAGGGCGAGAGCACCAGCCGAGACATATCATGTGGGAATCCAAAAGGCAGGCTTTTACTTGGGGGGGAAGGGGGGGAGCATACCTGATAGCTCCAAAAGGGCTGGGTCTGAGTCCTGGGTTTGTGGTCCGAGCATACGACGCATGTAGTCCCATAGGAGGTCCAAGTCCATATCCTCGTTGGTGGGGTGCCCATCCAGGTCCATCACGGCAAAAGACAGCCGGATGGCACCCATGGCACGTTCCGAAAGGCGGTTAAGATGCCCCGTTAGCTTGAGCCAGCGGCGCAGAACCGGGAGGCGGTTTTCATCAGCCCACTCAGAGTGGTGGACTGGGAGAGGGTCCCGAGGTGGCCATATGCATCGTATCCACGGGTGGAAGGTGCTACAGCCGCCGAGGATGTGGGCGGTTGACTGCACTGGCCATGGGGGGTGGTTGTGCCATCTGCAGTGTGAGATCAGGCCATGTCTGCAGCGGTAGGCCGAGTCGAAGCTCAGCCAGTATCCCCCGTAGGGACTGGCGCAGCAGAGGACCTGTGCGACTGCAGATAGTTCGTTGTATGGGTGGTCGACCAAATGCATCAGGAGCTTTCGAGGTCGGCGTGATGGTAGGCCATGGACCACCAGGTATTTATCGGTGGTCGAGGCAAGGGGGCGGGCTAGCGAGAGTGTCCATCTTTCCATGAGGGTGTGGACAGCCGCTTCTTTTAGGGCAGAGGTGGAGGGTTTTAGGTTGGATGGGGGGAGCTCAGTCGCCAGCTTTGCTTCCATGTCAGCCCATTCATTTCCGGGGATGTCCGAGTGTCCGGGGCACCATACGAAATGGACGGTGAGTTGGGGGTACGAATCTAGCAGAGTCTCCACACCCGCTTTCCAGATGTGTAGGAGGTGGGCACCGGGGGCGGTGGCCCAAGTTCGGAAAAGGTGTAGAGCAGTCAGCGAATCGGACAGAAAGAAGATGTCCGATGCAACATGCAGTTGCGCTGGGAGGTGGCGTGATACCCAGCCTGGGGCCGTAGTGAGGGAGAACTCCTCGGCATCTGTGGCTGTGGCGCAGGTGGGGGACTCCAGTCGGCGTGACCGGAGATGGGTGTTGCCCAGCATTGCACAGATGGCCGAACCCGACTTATTGTCTATGCGGGAGCCGTCGGCCTGACTAAAGGACGCCCTTGCGGGGCCCAACATATGCGTGCACCTTCCTTGGGATATGGGGCCCGACAAACCCCTCCTGCTGTCCTTCACGCCGCACAGGCCTAAAGGTGAGATTAGAGCTACCCGACGCGCTGAAGGTGTAGTGTGAGGGTTGCGGCACCATAGGCACTACCCCACCCCCCCAGCCGCCTGGACTCATGCCCCCCCGTACCCGCTTGGTGATGTGAAGCGCCGCTGCATGTCAAGGAATCAACTTAAGCCCAAATGGGAATTACCCCCATTAGAACCCACAGAGGATTTAGTCCTCTCAAGCCAACAGAGGGAACTATCCCCTGCCGCTACGGCCCACTCAGCGCACTGAGTTTCCCGTGCCCTGGCACGCACTTCAGAACCCACATCAGCATCAGGTGTTACCCCAACACGCTCCACAGGGAGTACTCAGGGCCCGCATTTAAGGGTTTTCCCGCTTCTGGATCCGCAGCATACCAGAATCTCCATGTCGCAGAGGGGTGAACCCTGACGCTTTTTACAGCCGCCAGGGAGTGCCTCTTACTAACCACCTCAAGGGGGCCCATCCCACCCAAGAGGCCCATGGTGTCCTGTCGCATTTCTGTGTCGGATGGTTATTACCACCACGCCATGTGTTATGAGACCCCTATCTCCTTTTAGCAACTAGTGCCATCATCAGAGACCCTTTTGGGAATTTGGGGAGCAGTTTTTGATATGACATGCCGGTCATCATGGCCTCAATGCAAGCACATCAATTCTGGAGGATTAGACCCGACTTTTGCCAAACCCGAGGTTTCCCGGTTTTCACCGACCACTAGTGGGCAGAGGGTTTCCCGACTCCCATGGGAACATTATCATTGTGTTCTCCCCCGACTGGTGCACTTTGCACCTTGCCCTGCTGACCGGGCCCGAGGGCATGACCAGTAGACCAGTCGAGGCACCACACCCCGAGAGGGCATGGCAGACGTGAAGAGGAATCATCCTCACCGAGTTATCCCCCCAATGCAATGTTAACAACGGGTTGCATACCCTCTGGCGAGCCCTAGAGCCCCTTTCATGTCTTCGAAACCACCGTTACAGCGACTGGACGACCAGTGAGTGCGCACTCTGGAGGACTGGTGTGCAGTTGGTAGCCTTCTCTCATATCGACCCAGTAGTATACCAGACCAGAGTACGGGTTGCTGCGACAAACCCCCAGACGACCCCCAGTAAAAACCAGAGATGGTGGTGGTAAGAGGACAAGAAGGATATGCCCTTCAGTGGTCGGCTTCGGTCAGGAGACCTCGGGTTCAGGGAAACTCGGATCTAACCTTTGGGTTGTGCCCTTGGGCATGGGGCCGCATTGTCCTTGGCATGACAAACCATAAAAACTGCCGCCCCAAACCCTGAAAGGGTCTCCGATGATGTCACCAGTTGATATAAGGAGATAGGGGCTTCTTAACACATGGCGTTGCAGTAAGAACCAGCCGACGCGAAAGCGACAGGCCACCATGGGCCTTTTGGGGGGGTGTGGCTGGCCCTAGCCCTTTTGAGGGTAGGCGTTGGTGCCCCCCGAGAGGTGGTTAGTCAAGCGGACTCCCTGGCAGCCTCGGAAGAGATAGGCCGGGGTCCAAGCCTCTGGCGACATGTCAACTCCGGTATGCTGCAGATCCAGAAGCGGGCCTTGTGCCTGAGTATTCCCCTTTGGGGCTCTGAAGTGTGTGCTGGGGAACAGGAAACTCCGGGGGGGCCTAGGAAACCCCTCCACTATGGAGCGAACTGTAGCGGTGGGGGATAGTTCCCTCCACTGGCTCCAGAGCACTAAATCTGGTGTGGGTGCATGTAGGAGTAAGTCCTATTGTGTGCTTAAGTTGATTCCCAGAAATGAGCGGCACTCTACAGTGGAAAGCGGGGTAAGGGGGGGAATGTGTAGGGTAGGGGGGGCACCCAATGGGTGGGGTAGTGCCTACGGTGCTGCGACCCCCACTCGGAATGTCTCCCTGGCGCGGCACACCCTTCCCAATCCAGCGCGCTGTAGAGGACAGCATGTCGGGTATAAGTCCTACTGGTCAGGCATCTATGTCATGAGGAAGGTGCACGCATAGTGGGGCCCCGCAAGGGCACCCTTTAATTCTGGCCATCTGCGCCATGTTGGGCCTCACCCGTCTAAAATCGCACCGACTCGCCTCCCCCACATGTGCCACAGCAACAGACACGGAGATTCTCTCCCTCACCTCTGCGCCTACGTGGGCTGCACACCACCTACGGAGCTTCTGCCTGTCACATCTGACATCTTCTTCCTGTCAGATTTGCTGACGGCACTCCACCTCATATGCACATGGGCGCCAGTCCCAGGCGCCCATCTCCTTCATCAATGGAAGGCTGGGGTCCAGACTCTCTTGGACTCGTACCCGGATCTCTCCGTGCATTTCGTATGGTGTCCAGGTCACTCCAACATACCAGGGAATGAATGGGCCGACCACGAGGCCAAGTTTGTGACGAATCTCCCCCCGTCCTCCCTCGCCTCCTCTACCTCCACTCTGAAGGAGGCCACCATCAAAACCCTAATGGAGCGATGGTCCCTCTCTCTCACCCGCCCTCTTGCCTCGACAGCCGACAAGTACTTGGCCGTCAATGGCGCCCCCTCCCGCAGACCACGGAAGTTACTCAACCAGTTGGTCGACCACCCCCGCCAGGAGCTCTCTGCAGTCGCCCAGGTCCTCTGCCATGCCGGTCCCTATGGGGGCTACTGGCTGAGCTTTGACTCAGTCTACCAGCGCAGACACAGCCTGATCTCGCATTGCAGGTGGCACAACCACCCTCCCTGGCCAGCCCAATCCACTGCTCATGTCCTGGGTGGTTGCCACACATTCCGGCCATGGATCCGCAAGGTCTGGCCCCCCCATGACCCACTTCCGACCCACCGCACAGAGTGGGTCGACAAAAACTGCCTCCAGGTCCTGTGCCGCTGGCTGAAAATGACCGGGCACTTGAACCGCCTATCCGACTGCACCTCTGCTACCATCCACCTGGCTTTCACAGCGATGGACTTAGAGGGGCACCCTACCAACAAAGATATGGACTTGGACCTCCTTCGGGAATACATGAGTTGTATGCTTGGACCCCGACCCCAGGACCTGGACCCAGCTCTCTTGGAGCTTTCAGGTACACTTCCCCCCTTTTCCTCTGTTCAGTGACTGCCTTTCGGACTCTCCTGCATATGTCCCGGCCGGCACTCTCGCCCTCCCTTTCCAATTCTAAGTTACCCCTGTTACCTGCCCTCATCCACTTGGTCCCATTGTAGCGATATGTATTCCTCTCCCTTTTGTTTCCTTTACTAATAGAGACCCTTCCCACCTTGGCACCCTTTGGGGAGCAGGGTCCCCACCCAGTTTTGTGCATTGTGCGATGATGGGCGCCTCTGTTGTTATGTAGTTAGGGCCCCCCCTTCGGGGAGGCAGCTTGTAATTATGTAATACTGCAGGAATAATTTAAAAAAAAAAAAAAAAAAAAGGAATAGGCCAAGTGCCGTCAGGGAGTCCGAGAGGAAGTAAATCTCCTGGACATCTGGCAGTAGGTGGTGGAGTCGTCTTGCAGCCCAGCCCAGTGCAGTCGCCAATGAGAAAATTTCGGCGTCTGTTGCTGTGGCGCAGGTGGGGGAGGTGAGCTTGAGGGAGGTAATTTGGAGTGTCCCCTTCATGCCGCAGATGGCAGATCCTGAGGTGTTTCCGATGTGTGAGCCATCTGTAAAAACCTGCAGGGAGGTGTTGGTGCAGCATATCCTGGCCTGGGCGATGTAATGATCACATAGGTTCACAGAGACGGGCTGCCTTGGGACTGAGAAGACGATTTGCCCTTTACCAAAGGCTAGGGGGTCCGTCCAGGGGGGGTGTGTGTATGCTGGGATCTGTTGGACTTGGGGGATGTGGACCTGCAACGAAAGGGAAAAAGGGGTATTAGCATTAGGATTGAACTTTTTCTGCCCTACACGATGGGGGGTGTGCCAAAGGTGCAGTGTGTGGTTGGTCTTTAAATACTCAAAATAAGTGAAGAAAGGGGGGGTGGAGCAAAGAAAATTTGTAGAATGGGGAGATGTGCCCTTGTAGATGCCCAATATCCAATGGCAAGCAGTGTTCTGCATGGCCTGTAGTCGGTTGACTAGAGTTTTTTGTTGATGTCCATGGTACCATACTGGTGCGCCCCAGGATAGGATGGTTCGCACACAGGCGGTGTAGAGTCGGTGGAGGTGGATGGCTGAGAGGCCCCTCTCGGTGTTTCCGAGAATGCGAAGAGCCGCCAGTGTTGATAGCCCCTTGGAACACATGCATTCCACATGTGGTTTGAAGGTGAGGCCCGCATCCCACCAGATCCCGAGCCAATGCAGGGGGTTGGTGGGTCGGACCAGGGTTGCAGCGTCGATTTGAATCCCAGCAGTGTCCCAGCGGTGGTAGCCGGTTCGCTGCCTGGGCAGGTGGAAGTGGAGGGCCTCCATCTTTGCTGGCTCGATGTTGAGACCGATTTGTCGAAAGAGGAGGTCGAGTTGCTGGTATGCCTGTGCTAGGGATCTGCAGTTAGCTGTCACCGAGGTGCCCACACAGACGATGAGGTGGTCATCGACATATGCTAGCAGTTGTGAGCTGCGTTGTTGGAAGCGCTGCATCACAATGCTTGCGAAAATTGTTGATAGGATCGGTGAGACTGGTGACCCTTGTGGGGTTCCGAGGTCGGGCTTTGGTGCAGTCGGTAGGGTTGTGCCGTCAAATGAGACGGCCACTTCCCTGTTCGTCATGAAGGAGAGACACCACTCCACCATTTCTGGCGGGCATCCCATCTCCAAAAGCTGGTGGTGGAGTCATCTTGGGTGCACCGAGTCGAAAAAGCCCTGGATGTCTACTGCTAAGATAGAGCATATGAGGCCTTTTTCATGTGCACCTTTGACAATCTGTAAAAGGTGCTGGGCAGTGTCATAGACCGAATGGCCCTGACGTCCTCCATACTGGTTAGGTGGCAACCAGTTCCTCGCGTTTGTGAGGTACTGAAGCCAGTTAGTGATCATCTTCTTGAGTAACTTGCCCAGGGTTTCCTCAAGGGTGATGGGGCAATAGGATTGAGGGGAGAATGGATCCTTCTTGTTCAGCTTCTGTAGCATCACGACTTTTGCCATCCGCCAGCAGGCTGGGTGGTGGCCCAGTCGCAGGCAGTCATTGAAAAGTGTTAGTACCTCATCTGGGTAGGCATCGACCACCCATTTCAGGGGGCGATACCCGATCCCTGAGGGGCCCAGAGCCGACAAGTTGGAAGTATCGGCCAGTGCGCCTGTAAGCTCAGTGAAGAGTAGTGGCGGCACAGCTGGGGTAGGGGGAGGCAGGGGGCCAAGGCCCGCAGCCGGGAGTGGGGGGGCAGTGGGAAGAAAGTAGATCTGAAGAGCTCACCTTTTTCATCATCCGACTGGGTGAAGGTGCCGTCCCCGTGTTTGAGCGAGGGTACTTGTGTTGGGCGGACACCTAGGCCTCGTTTGGCCCATGACCAGATGTTGGAGGGGTCAGCCTCTGATGCCTGTTCCGAGTAATATGTCCATTTAGCGGCTCGCACCCCTCGCTTGAATGAGCATCTTGCTGCTGCTTTTGCAGTTGGTGTTTGGGCACTGTGGATTGTGTTCAGTAAGTCCTGGCAGTTGGACGACCACCAGGGGACAGCTGTTTTCGATGGAGTGCGGATTTTGGTGAATGGTTGTAGCACGTCTGTCATAGCTTTAAGGACGGCACTTGCTTTCAGATCTAGGGAGTTAGCATCTACTACTGGTAGGGCAAATGCTTTTGTGAGGGCTGGGAAAGCGGCTTCTGTCCAGCTGTCCTTGTCCTCATTGCTGAGTTTCCGGGTCATGGGTGTAGGCCGGGGTATTGGGGTTGGTATTGACCAGCATAGGATTTGATGGTCTGATAGTGGTGATGGAGTTGCATTGAAGGAGTCCATGATGGACTCTGGGTTGATTGACGGTGGGGCCCATACCATGTCGATTGGGCATCTCCGATGTCCTGGGAGGGGTCGGGTGTCACAGTTGGGTGGGTGGGCTGGTTTGTGGCCGTTTTCCCTGAAGAAGTTGTCTAGAGGTTGGGCTCTGCAGTTTTCTTCCTGGGTGGAGTCGAGGGTTGACCACGAGTGGTGGCGACAGTTGAAGTCCCCAGCAATTGTGAGGGTGGAGGCGAGAGCCGAGGGGAGAGAGCTGAGGAATGTCTCACCTGGGTACCCTAGTCTGGCTTCCACCCTATCTGGGGGCAACATACTGTAGTAGTTGCACACCCTGATGGGGCGGTTTCCTTGGATTTCCACTGTCACCACATTGGTGCCACTTGAGGCTGGGCCAACGACTGCCATGAAGATTGGGGGAGGGTCCTTGAGACATATGTCACCACCCTAGGTCGGGTGGTTGGGGGGAGTACTGGTACGAAGCTGGGGATTGTCGGTATGTTGAGTACCGCTTCCCCGGCTGGGTTGGTGAGTGAGGGCTGGAGCCCGATTTGATACCATGGCAGCTCCTGGATCAGAATCAGGTGAGGGGGGAACGGTTCATTAGTGAGGACGGGGATTAGGGAATGAATCGCCACAAGTGAGTGGGCGGCATTCCACTGTAGTACACGGATTTGTGCACTCATATGTCCTCCTCCATGAAGGCATCGGTGTCCTCTTCTTCCTGTAGGGCATAGTCGATGGCACAGTAGTGCTTCTTCTTCAGACAGGTAGGAAGGGTGGCGGGGTGGTCGCCCTGGCAGTTAGCACAGTGGCGGGGGTGGGGGCAGGCGTCTCCTTCGACTGCATCATTTGCACAGTAGCCACGGACACTGAGGAGTTCTCCCTTGCAACGGCCCCTGGCTGGGTGGCATGCCGCCTCCTGGCACAATTGCGTGTCACATTGGATATCTTCTTCCTGTCCGATTCGCTGACTGCTCTGCACCTATTCTGCACATGGGCCGCCACCCCCGGTGCCCACCTCCTTCACATCTGGAAAGCGGGTGTGGAGACTCTCCTGGACTCGTACCCCCAGCTCACGATTCACTTCGTATGGTGTCCCGGCCACTCGGACATCCCCGGGAATGAATGGGCTGACACGGAGGCAAAGCTGGCCACGGAGCTCCCCCCATCCGACCTTAAACCCTCCACCTCAGCACTAAAAGAAGTCGCCATCCGCACCCTCATGGAATGATGGTCACTCTCGCTAGCCTGCCCCCTAGCCTCAACTGCCAACAAGTACCTGGCAGTCCATGGCCTCCCCTCACGCCGTCCACGAAAGCTACTCGTGCACATGGCCGACCACCCACAAAACCAGCTGTCCGCAGTCGCTTAAGTTCTCTGTCGCGCCGGTCCCTACGGGGGATACTGGCTGAGTTTTGACTCGGCCTACCATTGCCGACATGGCCTGATCTCACATTGCAGGTGGCACAACCACCCCCCTTGGCCAGCGCAGTCGACCGCCCACATTCTAGGCGGCTGCAGCACATTCCAGCCATGGATATGATGCATGTGGCCACCTTGAGACCCTCTCCCAACCCACCACTCAGAATGGGCTGACGAAAACCACCTCCCGGTTTTGCGCCGATGGCTTAAGCTGATGGGGCACCTAAACCGCCTCTCTGACTGCGCTGTGGGCGCCATACGGCTCTCCTTCGCTGCTATGGACCTAGACGGACACCCAACCGACGAGGATATGAATCTGGACCTCCTACGGGAATACATGTGTCATATGCTCGGACCCCAAACCCAGGACTCGGACCCAGCCCTTTTAGAGCTATCAGGTATGCTCCCTCCCTTTCCTCTTGAATAACACCTGCCTTTCGAATTCCCTTGAATACGTCCCGGCTGGCGCTCTCGCCCTCCCCTTCCAGTTCGCCTCTCCTATCACTCCGGTCAGCAAGGACACCCGTGAGGAATTCGTGGAAGCTGCACACTCCCTGAGCACCCTCCCCCACCTCCAGGTCTTCACCGATGGCTCCCACATGGGCACAAAGTCTGGTTCTGCCATCTGCGCCATGATGGGCCTCACCCACCTAAAAGTGCACTGGCTCGCCTCCCCCACATGTGCCATAGCAATGGATGTGGAGATTTTCTCACTCACCTCCACACCTATGTGGGCAGCACACCACCTCCAGGAGCTTCTGCCTGTTGCATCTGACATCTTCTTTCTGTCAGATTTGCTGACGGCACTCCACCTCATATGCACATGGGCGCCAGTCCCAGGCGCCCATCTCCTTCATCAATGGAAGGCTGGGGTCCAGACTCTCTTGGACTCGTACCCAGATCTCTCCGTACACTTTGTATGGTGTCTGGGTCACTCTGACATACCAGGGAATGAATGGGCTGACCACGAGGCCAAGTTTGCGACAAATCTCCCCCCGTCCTCCCTCGCCCCCTCTACCTCTGCGCTGAAGGAGGCCGCCATCAAAACCCTAATGGAATGATGGTCCCTCTCTCTCACCTGCCCCCTCGCCTCGACAGCCAACAAGTACTTGGCTGTCAACGGTGTCCCCTCCCGCAGACCGCGGAAGTTACTTAACCAGTCGGTCGACCACCCCCACCAAGAGCTCTCGGCGGTTGCCCAGGTCCTCTGCCACGCCAGTCCCTATGGGGGCTACTGGCTGAGCTTTGACTCAGTCTACTGGGACAGACACGGCCTGATCTCGCATTGCAGATGGCACAACCACCCCCCTGGCCAGCCCAATCCACCGCCCATGTCCTGGGCGGGTGCTGCACATTCCAGCCATGGATCTGTAAGGTCTGGCCTCCCTGTGACCCACTTCCGACCCACCACACAGAATGGGCCGATGAAAACTGTCTCCAGGTTCTGCACCGCTGGCTGAAAATGACCGGGCACCTGAACCGCCTATCTGACCGCACCTCTGCTACCATCCGCCTGGCTTTCGCAGCAATGGACCTAGAAGGGCACCCCACTGACGAAGATATGGACTTGGACCTCCTTCGGGAATACATGAGTTGTATGCTTGGACCCCGACCCCAGGACCCGGACCCGGCTCTCTTGGAGCTTTCAGGTACGCTTCCCCCCTTTTCCTCTGTTCAGTGACTGCCTTTCGGACTCTCCTTTGTATGTCCCGGCTGGCGCTCTCACCCTCCCTTCCCTATTCTAAGCTACCCCTTTACCTGCCTTCACCTGCTTGGTCTTGTCGTAGCGATATGTATTCCTCTCCCTCATGTCTCCTTTACTAGTAGGGACCCTTCCCACCTTGGCACCCTTTGGGGAGCAGGGTCCCTGCCCAGTTTTGCATGATGTGCGATGATGGGCGCCTCCATTGTTATGTAGTTAGGGCCCCCCCTTTGGGGGGGCAGCTTGTAATTATGTAATACTGCAGGAATAATTTAAAAAAAAAAAAAAAACCAAGGTGGGTTCCTTGGCATACATCTTGGGAGGGGGTGGGGGTTGCCGGACTTTCTTTGCTTTCTTTGCTGGGGCTGTCTGGGTTGCTGGGGGCTGGGGGAGGTTAGCTGCAATCGCTGCTAGCTGGGTGTACATCATAGGGGCTACTTTTTTTTTTTTTTTTTAAATTATTCCTGCAGTATTACATAATTACAAGCTGCCCCCCCAAAGGGGGGGCCCTAACTACATAACAACAGAGGCGCCCATCATCGCACATCATGCAAAACTGGGCAGGGACCCTGCTCCCCAAAGGGTGCCAAGGTGGGAAGGGTCCCTACTAGTAAAGGAGACATGAGGGAGAGGAATACATATCGCTACGACAAGACCAAGCAGGTGAAGGCAGGTAAAGGGGGTAGCTTAGAATAGGGAAGGGAGGGTGAGAGCGCCAGCCGGGACATACAAAGGAGAGTCCGAAAGGCAGTCACTGAACAGAGGAAAAGGGGGGAAGCGTACCTGAAAGCTCCAAGAGAGCCGGTCCGGGTCCTGGGGTCGGGGTCCAAGCATACAACTCATGTATTCCCGAAGGAGGTCCAAGTCCATATCTTCGTCAGTGGGGTGCCCTTCTAGGTCCATTGCTGCGAAAGCCAGGCGGATGGTAGCAGAGGTGCGGTCAGATAGGCGGTTCAGGTGCCCGGTCATTTTCAGCCAGCGGTGCAGAACCTGGAGACAGTTTTCATCGGCCCATTCTGTGTGGTGGGTCGGAAGTGGGTCACAGGGAGGCCAGACCTTACGGATCCATGGCTGGAATGTGCAGCACCCGCCCAGGACATGGGCGGTGGATTGGGCTGGCCAGGGGGGGTGGTTGTGCCATCTGCAATGCGAGATCAGGCCGTGTCTGCCCAGTAGACTGAGTCAAAGCTCAGCCAGTAGCCCCCATAGGGACTGGCGTGGCAGAGGACCTGGGCAACCGCCGAGAGCTCTTGGTGGGGGTGGTCAACCGACTGGTTAAGTAACTTCCATGGTCTGCGGGAGGGGACGCCATTGACAGCCAAGTACTTGTCGGCTGTCGAGGCAAGGGGGTGGGCGAGAGAGAGGGACCATCGTTCCATTAGGGTTTTGATGGCGGCCTCCTTCAGCGCAGAGGTAGAGGGGGCGAGGGAGGACGGGGGAGATTTGTCGCAAACTTGGCCTCATGGTCGGCCCATTCATTCCCTGGTATGTCAGAGTGACCCGGACACCATACAAAGTGTACGGAGAGATCCTGGTATGAGTCCAAGAGAGTCTGGACCCCAGCCTTCCATTGATGAAGGAGATGGGCACCTGGGACTGGCGCCCATGTGCATATGAGGTGGAGTGCCGTCAGCAAATCTGACAGAAAGAAGATGTCAGATGTGACAGGCAGAAGCTCCCAGAGGTGGTGTGCTGCCCACATAGGTGTGGAGGTGAGTGAGAAAATCTCCACATCCATTGCTGTGGCACATGTGGGGGAGGCGAGCCGGTGCACTTTTAGGTGGGTGAGGCCCATCATGGCGCAGATGGCAGAACCAGACTTTGTGCCCATGTGGGAGCCATCAGTGAAGACCTGGAGGTGGGGGAGGGTGCTCAGGGAGCGTGTGCGCTTCCACGAATTCCTCACAGGTGTCTTTGCTGACCAGAGTGATAGGAGAGGCAAACAAAACTCGACCATTCGTAAATGCCAGAGGATCTGTCCATGGGGGATGAGTGTATGCAGGGACTGGTTG
This sequence comes from Coniferiporia sulphurascens, assembly GCA_002794785.1. NCBI lineage: Eukaryota > Fungi > Basidiomycota > Agaricomycetes > Hymenochaetales > Hymenochaetaceae > Coniferiporia > Coniferiporia sulphurascens. Next base: position 363,310 of record NBBA01000012.1, on the reverse strand, counting down.
AACCCGGGGACCCGGACCTGCAGAGAAGTGGAAAAGGGGCGGTTAGTTACTGTTTTATAAAAACGTTTTCTACCAACAGAGTGCAGGGTGTGCCATAGGCGCAGAGAATGGAGAGTCTTAGCATATTCGAAATAATAAGAAAGGGGGGGAAGGGAACAAAGGAAATTTGTAGAGAAAGGGGAGGCGCCTTTGTAGACGCCAAGAATCCATCTGCATGCCGTGTTTTGCACAGCCTGCAGGCGGCTTACTAAGGTTTTTTGGCATCGGCCATGGTACCAAACCGGCGCGCCCCATGTGAGTACTGAGCAGATGCAGGCGATGTATAGGCGACGTAGGAGAAGGGCCGAGATGCCGCGTTCAGTGTTGCCGAGGATGCGGAGGGCAGCGAGGGTGGAGAGGCCTTTGGAGCGCATTCGCTCGATATGGGCCTTGAAGGTGAGGGCGGGATCCCACCAAATCCCCAGCCATCTGAGGGGGATTGACGGTCGGATGAGTGTGGTTGGGTTGACCTGAACCCTGGCTGAGTCCCAGTTGGTGTATGCTGAGGAATGGTGCTGGGGCGGGTGGAAGTGTAGGCACTCTGTCTTGGCGGCTTCGATGTTGAGACCGATGTCGCCAAAGAGAGCATCGAGTTGGTGGTAGGTGGCGGCGAGTTGCTGACAGTTGGATGCCACGCTGGGGCCGACACAAATGAGGAGGTGATTGTCCACATATGCAAGGGCGGTGGTGCCGGTTTGATGAAATTTCTGGAGAACCATGCCCGTGAAGATGGTGGACAGGATAGGGGATACTGGCGATCCTTGAGGGGTGCCAAGGTCGGGTTTCTGGGCAGTTGGGAGGGTGGTGCCATCGAATGCGATGGCTACCTGCCGATCCGTCATGAAGGAGAGGCACCAGTCCGCCATGTCGGGCGGGCACTGGAGGTCCAGCAGTTGTCGGTGGAGGAGTTGCAGGTGCACTGAGTCGAAGAAACCTTGTATGTCGACCGTGAGGACTGAGCATACAAGGCCCTCTGCATGGGCATGTTCTGCTATCTGTAGGAGGTGCTGGGCGGCGTCATAGACTGAGTGTCCCTGACGCCCCCCGTATTGGTTAGGTGGCAGCCAGTCCCGCGTGTTAGCGAGGAACTGGAGCCAGTTAGCTATGATCTTTTCGAGGAGTTTCCCTAGGGTCTCCTCAAGGGTGATGGGCCGATATGATCTTGGCGAGAACGGGTCCTTCTTGTTAGGCTTCCACAGCATTACCACCTTTGCCGCCTGCCAGCACTTAGGGTGGTGCCCCATGTGCAAGCAGTCATTGAAAAGTGTAAGTATCTCTTCAGGGTAAGTGTCTACCACCCATTTTAGTGGGCAATAGCTGATTCCTGAGAGGCCTGGAGCCGACAAGTTGGAGGTGTCGGCCAGTGCCCCTGTAAGCTCCATTAGGAGTATAGGCGGGGCAGCTGGTTGGGGGGGGGTGGAGGGGTGACGGCCTCTACTGGTGGTGGGGGGGCATGAAGAAGGTCATGCAGAAGAGCTCACCTTTCTCATCGTCCGATTGGGTGAAGGTGCCATCACCCTTTTTTAACGATGGGATGGGTGTAGGTCGGTTGCCGAGGCTGCATTTGGCCCAGCTCCAGATGTTGGTGGCGTCTGCAGAGTCGGCTTGGTTGGCGTAAAAATGCCGCTTGGCCGCTTGTATGCCATGCTTGAATGCGCGGTGGGCTGCTGATCGCTGAAGGGGGGTGGTGGCCGTCAATATCGCCTGGAGGAGCGATTTACATGTCGGGGTCCACCATGGGACCTCGGTTTTGCATGGCTTGGCGAGTCGGGTGAAGGGGGCGAGGGCAGCGGTCATGGAGGCGACTACTGCCTGCGCTTTGGTGTCTAGGGTGGTGGTATCGCCCGCCAGGAGGCTGAAGGTGGTTTCGAGTAATGGAAAGGCAATGTCAGTCCCACCAGTAACCACCACCATCGACTAGTGCAGGCAGCTAAAACTCCCCCATGTCGAACCCAGGTGACTACAGGAACACTCTTTGTCATACAAACCGAACCAACCCCCCACCCGCCCCATCGGCCAATGCTGATCCAGACCGGGTCACCAGGATGGCCGCCAACTGGGCCTCTGCCACTGCCGCAAGGTACAATATGGCCGCCCCAACCACCCCCAATAACAACCCCCCCCAAGACCCAACATCCTCCCCAGACATCCTCGCCCCTTCCCCAGCCATTGTCGACTCCCAGATGATCTCCACCTATGACTTCACCGCCCAAGTGCACACAGAATCAAGGGCAGCATCCCATGTCGGCTCCCCAGCTGCCTCAGTAGGGTCGACACATGGTCCTATGGAAACAGGTGAAACAGCCCCAGGAATGACGGCTGACCCCCATACCCCCCCTCAACAGGTGGGAGGCGCAAGCCTCGAGCGGAAACGCTCCTCTGCCGCCATGTTGCCTCTCACCCCGAGAGGACCCCCCGCACGACAACATGAACAGTACACCGCAGGGTTCATGTACTCCCTCACCCAGCCTTGGATGACTTCGACCAGCAAACCAGGGACACCAACACTGAAACGATCAACATCAAGGCCGTGCAATTTGTGGGCAACCTCCTCTGGAACGTCCAACAGACGCTGGCAAACATGGAGCAAGACAGGACTTACCCCGACCACATCATTCACCACAATGCGGTGATGGCCTACAACTTCGCAAGGGAGGGGGCGGTAATAGCCCTCCCGGAACCCTTCGCCCCAGCTCGCCCCCCCCAAAGGGCCCCGGCCACCACCAGGACCCCAGGCACCGCCCCCGTGACCCCAGAAATGAGGGTGCTGACAGATGCAGTCAAGCGCCTGACAACTGACGTAGCTTCTATTTCACATCAGATGGCCTCCATCAGCTCTAGGCCCACCCCCCATCAACAGCAACAACAACAACAACAACAGCAACCCGCTCCACCCCCATGGCCAGTGCAGTCGACCGACCACATCCTGGGCGGCTGTAGCACCTTCCACCCATGGATATGACACATGTGGCCACCTCGGGACCCTCTCCCAGTCCACCACTCTGAGTGGGCTGATGAAAACTGCCTCCCAGTTCTGCGCCGTTGGCTCAAGATAACGGGGCATCTTAACCGCCTTTCGGAATGCACGCAGGTGCCATCCAGCTGTCTTTTGCCGCGATGGACCTGGATGGGCACCCCACCAACGAGGATATGGACTTGGACCTCCTACAGGACTACATGCATCGTATGCTCAGACCATGAACCCAGGACTCGGACCCAGCCCTTTTGGAGCTATCAGGTATGCTCCCCCCCTTCCCCCCCGAGTAAAAGCCTGCCTTTCGGATTCCCACATGATACATCTCGGCCAGTGCTCTCGCCCTCCCTTACCTCTTCTAAGCTTCCTATTCTAACCTGCCCTCAACCGCTTGGTTTGTTCGTAGCGATATGTATCCCTCCCTCCACCATTTTCCCTATTAAATAGGGGCTCTTCACACGTTGGCACCCTCCGGGGAGCAGAGCCCCTGCCCAGTTTGGTGCGATGCGCCATGATGGGCGCCTCTGTTGTTATGTAGTTAGGGCCCCCCTTCGGGGGGGCAGCGTGTAATTATGTAGCACTGCAGGAATAATAATAATAATAATAATAATAATAAAAAGCAATGTCGGTCCAGGTTTCTCTGTCATCCGGGAGCAGCCGGTGCGTTTTCGTGACAGGGGGTGGGGGTCGAGATGGCAGGGACCAGCATGGCATAGCATGGTTGGACAGTGGGGAGATGGTTGACAAGCCCGAGTCTATGATGGAGTCAGGGTTGATGGTGGGTGGGGCCCAGATCATGTCAATAGGGCACCGCTGATGGTTGTTGACGGGCCATGAGTCAGAGTCTGGGAGGTGAGCTGGCACAAGGCCGTGCTCTCAGAAGAAGTCATCGAGGGGTTGCGCCCTCAAGTCCTCCTGCCGAGCGGTGAGGAGTTCGGACCATGAGTGGTGGTGATGGTTGAAGTCACCTGCCACTAGGAGGGTGGAGGCCAAGACTGGCGGGATCGTGTAGAGGAACGACTCACCTGGGTATTGTGGGGTGGTGGTGGTGCGGTCTGGTGCGTGCATCCTGTAGAAGTTGCACAGTCAGATCATAAGGTGGGCGTGGATTTCGATAGTGAGGACATCAGTGCCTGATGAGGCAGCCCTGAGGACAGACCATGAGGTGGTGAGGATGGCTCAGGAAACATACATGACCACCCTGGGCCGAGTGGCGGGGGTAGGACTGCTATGTACCTAGGAAGGGAGGGGACATTGAGGACCGGTGAGCCAGTGGGGTCGGTGAGGGATGGCTGGAGGCCGATTTGGTACCAGGGGGGTTCCTGAATCAATATAACAGTGGGCAGGGATGGGTCAGTAGTGAGAATCAGGATGAGGGAATGGACAGCGGCTAGAGAGTGCACAGCATTCCACTGAAGAATAGCGATGTCTCTATTCATTGGTCCTCCATGTGGTCGTCATTGGTCTGTCAATGGCCGCCTCGATTTGGCGGAAGCGCCGTTTCTTGGGGCATTGAGGTAGGGTGGCGGGGTGGTCACCTTTGCAGTTTGTGCAGTAGCAGGGATGAGGGCAGTGGTTGCCCTCGATGGCTTCAGAGGCGCAAGATGCGCACGACTTACGGTGGTTGCGGGTGAGATGTCCTCCCCCACAGTCGGCGCAGCAGGGCTGGGTGCAGCACCCCCTCGTTCCATGGCCGAGGCCCTGGCAGCGCTCACATTGTGTGAGGCCAGGGCAGTATGGTGGGACTGAGAGGGAGAGGGCGGAGCCGAATAGCCATACATATGGGTGCTTGAGTAGTTGTGCCCTGATGGATCCATCGGGGTTGGAGAAGGAGAACACCATGGGGCACTTCTGGAGGGTCGGGAGGTGCTCTTTGGTGGCGGCAAAGTGAGGGTCGACTACAAAGTCGAGGGGGCAGAGAGATGGATTGTTCCGTATTTCGGCCATGAGGGCCTTGGGGGATATGGTGTGGCTGTTCTGACCGAAGAGGTAGTCCACACAGGGCACCATGGAGATGCGGAGGGTGGACCAGGGGGCGGACATGGATGGGGGTGAACATGTACTGCTCAGGGATCTTGTCGACCAGGACTGAGAGGCAGCACTCACGCATGTGGGCCGCGAAGGCTGCAGAGTGTTGATCAATGATCGTGTCCGTGGCCGGGGAGGCAGAGGCGGGGCGCTTGGTGAAAGAGGTCATGAGGTTCCCCTTCACATTGAAGGAGGAGGCCAGGACTGTGACCTGGTCAGCAGTGGGAAGGGAGGAGAAGAACTCACGAGCAGTGGCAGTGAGGCACATGGCCGGGAGCTGGATCTCGGATTTAAGCGAAATCGCCGGGAGGAGGACCAGGGTGGGGTCCTTGGCATACATTGGGGGTGGGGTGGAACTTGGCATTGCTTTTTCTTCTTCTTGTGGGTCACTGTTGTAAAGGCAGCACCTGGAGCAGGTGCAGCAGGGTTGGGGTTGGAGGCGGTGGGTGGAGCTGGGGCAGCCGCCACCTGGGCATAGGATATTGGTGCCATGGCGATGGCGGTCTGGGGGTGGTGGTAGGGGCCTGGGCATTCGGGGCTGATGGGGCACAGGGGGCAGGCCGGTTGACAAGGGTTGAGACCTGTCAGGAGATGGAAGCGACCTCTGTGGAGAGCTGCTTAACAATGTTAGTCAGTGCGGCCACATTGGGTGAGACGTTAGAAGTTCTGGGGGTCCTGGTCTGGGCAGAGGGTTGGGGGGTGGTGGCCAGGGTCCTTTGACGGGGGGGGGGGCTGGGGCGAAGGGTGCTGGGAGGGAGGCTTCCACTCCCTTCCTGGCGAAGTTGTAGGCCATCTCCATGTTGCGGGAGATGATGTGTTGGGGGTCCTTCTTGTCCCTAATGATGCTGGCGATGGTTTGCTGGAGGTTCCAGAGGAGGTCCCCTACAAACTGTGTGGCGGCTGTGTTGGTCTCAGCGATATTGGTATGGAGGGTCTTCCGGTCGAAGTCCTCCAGGGCATGGGAGATGGAGTACATGAACCCTGCTGTGTGTGGCTCGAACTGGCCTCGAGGGCGGGGGCGGGGGTGTGCGGGGAGAGGCTCTCTGCAGAGCGCTTGTGGGTCAGTGGTGGCGAGGGCGTGTGTGGGTTCTCGAGGATGTCCTCCATCCCACTGGGCTCGTTGGAGCCGGGGGGTTGGAGCCTTCGGACGGGGGGCGGCTGATGTGTGCAAAAGACCGAGTAAACTCGGTGTTCGAGACGCCCATGCCAGGGGATGGAGCGAGCCGGAGAGCGTCTGGGGACGATGCTGGGAGGCCTGGGTCGATTTGGGCGGGGGTGGGGGTTGTGCCGTGCATAGCAGCGGCGATGTTGCTGGCAGCCACCCAATTGGCGGCAGCCCTGGCGGCCCTGTCGGCATCGGCGCTGGCCGATGAGGGAGGTGGGAGGGGTGGTCGAGTCAAACATAGAGCATTTCTGTATCCACTGGGGTTCGACATGGGGGAGTTTTAGCTGCCCACACTAGTCGATGGTGGTGGTTACTGGTCAAGAAGGATGGAAGGGGGGGGCCCTAACTACATAACAACGGAGGCGCCCTTCATTGTGCATTACACAAAACTGGGCAGGGGCTCTGCTCCCAAAGGGTGCCGAAGTGTGGAGAGCCCCTATTTAGTAAGAAGAAACATGGGAAGGAGGTATACATATCGCTTCAAACAAACTGAGCGGGTGATGGCAGGTTAAAGTAAGGAGCTTAGAAATGGGAAGGGAGGGCAAGAGCACCGGCCAAGATGTATCATGTGGGAATCTGAAAGGCAGGCTTCTACTCGAGCGAAAAGGGAGGGAGCATACCTGATAGCTCCAAAAGGGCTGGGTCTGAGTCCTGGGTTCTGGGTCCGAGCATACAACGCATGTAGTCCCATAGGAGGTCCAGGTCCATATCTTCGTTGGTTGGGTGTCTGTCGAGGTCCATAGTGGCGAAAGACAGCCGAATGGCGCCCATGGCGTGGTCAGAAAGGCGGTTTAGGTGCCCCATTAGCTTTAGCCATTGGCACAAAACTGGGAGGCGGCTTTCATCGGCCCACTCTGAGTGGTGGGTTGGGAGAGGGTCCCAAGGTGGCCACACGCGTCATATCCATGGGTGGAAAGTACTGCAGCCGCCTAGGATGTGGGTGGTCGACTGTGCGGGCCAGGGGGGGTGGTTATGCCACCTGCAATGCGATATCAGGCCGTGCCTGCGACGGTAGGCCGAGTCGAAGCTCAGCCAGTATCCCCCGTAGGGACCAGTGCGACATAGGACCTGAGCGACTGCGGATAGCTCATTGCATGGGTGGTCGACCGAGTGCATGAGCAGTTTTCGTGGTCAGCGTGATGGGAGGCCTTGAACTGCCAGGTACTTATCTGCAGTTGAGGCTAGGGGGTGGGCTAGCGAGAGTGTCCATCGCTCCATGAGAGTGTTGACAGCGACTTCCTTTAGCGCAGAGGTGGAAGGTTTGAGGTCAGATGGGGGAAGCTCTGTTGCCAGTTTTCGCTTCTGTGTCAGCCCATTCATTCCTAGGGATGTCCGAGTGGCTGGGCACCATATGAAGTGAATGGTGAGCTGGGGGTACAAGTCCAGCAGGGTTTCCACACCTGCTTTCCAGATGTGAAGGAGATGGGCGCCAGGGGCGGCAGCCCATGTGCAGAAGAGGTGGAGGGCAGTCAGCGAATCGGACAGGAAGAAGATGTCCGATGTGACACACAGTTGTGCCAGGAGGCAGGCACGCAACCCAGCCGGGGGCCGTTGCGAGGGAGAATTCCTCGGCGTCTGTGGCTGTGGCGCAGGTGGGGGACTCTAGACATCGTGACCGGAGTCGGGTGTGGCCCAGCATCGCACAGATGGCTGAACCCGACTTATTGTCAATGTGGGAGCTGTCAGTGAATACCTGGACATGGGGGGTGGAGCCTAGTTGGCGTGCAGCTGTTATGAATGATTTTTGGGTGTCAGTGCTAACCGGGGTGATGGGGGTGGTGAAGTGGACCCAGCCCTTCGTGAAAGCCAGTGGGTCCATCCATGGGGGATGCATGTATGCAGGGACTTGTTGAACCCAAGGGGCTCGGACCTGCAGAGAAAGGGAAAAAGGTCTGTTAGCTACGTTTTTAAATAATTTGCGGCCAATAGAGTGAGGGGTGTGCCATAGGCACAGAGAATGGGTCGTCTTTATATATTCGAAATAGAAAGAAAGAGGGGGAACAGAGCAAAGGAAATTGGTGGAGTGTGGGGAGGTGCCCTTGAAGACACCTAAAATCCAGCGACAGGCCGTGTTTTGCACAGCCTGAAGGCGGTTTACCAGAGTTTTTTGGTGGCGGCCATGGTACCAAACTGGCGCTCCCCATGACAGGATGGAGCGGATGCAGGAGGTGTATAGACGGCGGAGGAGGAGGGCCGATATGCCGCATTGGGTGTTGCCCAGGATGTGGAGTGCGGCAAGGGTGGAGAGCCCCTTGGAGCACATTCACTCAACATGGGGCTTGAAGGAGAGGCCTGGGTCCCACCATATCCCCAGCCACTGGAGTGGGATTGAGGGGCGGATTAGGGTGTTGGGGTCGGCCTGTATGCCGGCAGTGTCCCAGCTGTTATAGCCGGTGCGTCACCAGGGGGGGTGGAAGTGGAGACACTCTGTCTTGGCAGCTTCGATGTTGAGACCAATGGTGCCAAATAGGGTGTCGAGTTGTTGGTAGGTGCGTGCGAGCTCACGGCAGTTGGATGCTACTGAGGGTCCTATGCAAATAAGTAAGTGGTTGTCAATGTATGCCAGGGCAGTGGTGCCAGCTTGGTGAAAGCGCTGGAGGACCACCCCTGCGAATATTGTTGACAGTATGGGGGAGACTGGCGATCCCTGGGGGGTGCCGAGGTCGGGTTTAGGGGCGGTTGGGAGGGTAGTGCTATCGAAGGCGATAGCAACCTGCCGATCCATCATGAAGGACAGACACCAGCTGGCCATGTCTGGGGCACAGCCAAGGTCCAACAGTTGTCAGTGGAGTAGGTGTGGGTGCACTGAGTTGAAGAAACCCTGAATGTCGACCGCAAGGACTGAACACACATGGCCCTCTGAGTGGGCGCGTTCCACGATCTGTAAGAGGTGTTGGGCAGTGTCATAGACCGAATGGCCCTGACGCCCCCCATATTGGTTAGGTGGCAGCCAGTCCCTCATGTTTGCGAGGTACTGGAGCTGGTTAGCGATAATCTTTTCGAGGAGTTTCCCTAGGGTCTCCTCGAGGGTAATTGGTCGATATGAGCGCAGTGAGAATGGGTCCTTCTTGTTTGGCTTCCGGAGCATCACTACTTTTGCCGCCCGCCAGCATTCGGGGTGGTGCCCCAAGCGCAAGCAGTCATTGAAAAGTGTAAGAATCTTGTCGGGGTAGGCGTCCACCACCCATTTCAGGGGGTGGTAACCTATTCCCAAGAGGCCAGAGCTGACAAGTTGGATGTGTCGGCCAGTGCCCCCATGAGCTCCAAAAGGAGTATGGGTGGGGCAGCTGGTTGGGGTGGTGGCAGCAAGGTGTTGGCCATTGCCTGGGGTGGGGGGGGGCATAAAGAATGTCTCGCAGAAGAGCTCACCTTTCTCGTCGTCCGTTTGGGTGAAGGTGCCGTCTCGCCGTTTCAGCGATGGGATGGGGGTGGGTCAGTTGCCGAGGCCTCGCTTGGCCCAGTTCCATATGTTGGAGGCAAAAACCCCCCACCCCACGAACAGGGGGGAAGTCCGACCTCCCAGACCAACCGGCCTGGGTTCCATGCTCTGCCAGCACATGGACAGTCTAGGCTTTGTCAAATGAGGCCTTACTCATAGGGGTCAGGTGCTTCTAGTGTGCTTCACGCCTGCCAATCTGGAAAGGCTAGTTTGCAATCCAGGTGCCACCTTGGAAGACCCCATAGGGTACAATGGGGAATCGAACCCCAAGCCTGAACGCCTGCACAATCAACCGCTGTCAACGCAGCCGTTTTTTCCGCTAGGTCATCCCGCCCCCTGCGGGAGAGTCCGAAGGGCAGTCACTGAGTAGAGGAAAAGGGGGGGAGCGTACCTGAGAGCTCCAAGAGAGCCGGGTCCGGGTCCTGGGGTCGGGGTCCAAGCATACAACTCACGTATTCCCGAAGGAGGTCCAAGTCCATATCTTTGTCAGTAGGGTGCCCCTCTAAGTCCATCGCCATGAAAGCCAGGCGGATGGTAGCAGAGGTGCGGTCAGAAAGGCAGTTCAGGTGCCCAGTCAGTTTGAGCCAGCGGCACAGAACCTGGAGGCGGTTTTCATCGGCCCATTCTGTGTGGTGGGTCGGAAGTGGGTCATGGGGAGGCCAGACCTTACGGATCCATGGCTGGAATGTGCAGCACCTGCCCAGGACATGGGGGTGGATTGGGCTGGCCAGGGGGGGTGGTTGTGCCACCTGCAGTGCGAGATCAGGCCATGTCTGCATCGGTAGACTGAGTCAAAGCTCAGCCAGTAGCCCCCATAGGGACCAGCACGGCAGAGGACCTGGGCGACTGCCGAGAGCTCCTGGCATGGGTGGTCGACCGACTGGTTAAGTAACTTCCACGGTCTGCGGGAGGGGATGCCATTGACAGCCAAGTACTTGTCCACCCTTCTTGTCCTCTTACCACCACCATCTCTGGTTTTCACTGGGGGTCGTCTGGGGGTTCGTCGCAGCAACCCGTACTCTGGTCTGGTATACTACTGGGTCGATATGAGAGAAGGCTACCAACTGCACACCGGTCCTCTGGAGTGCATGCTCACTGGTTGTCCAGTCGCTGTAACGGCGGTTTCGAAGACGCAAAAGGGGCTCTAGGGCTCACCAGAGGGTATGCAACCTGTCGTTAACATTGCATTGGGGGGATGACTCGGTGAGGATGATTCCTTTTCACGTCTGCTGCGCCCTCTCGGGGTGCGGTGCCTCGACTGGTCTGCTGGTCGTGCCCTCGGGCCCAGTCAGCAGGGCAAGGTGCAAAGTGTGCCAGTCGGGGGGGAACATGACGATAACGTTTCCATGGGAGTCGGGAAACCCTCTGCCCACTAGTGGTCGGTGAAAACCGGGAAACCTCGGGTTCGGCGAAAGTCGGGTCTAATCCTCCAGGATTGATGCACTTGCATTGAGGCTGTGATGACCGGCATGTCATATCAAAAACTGCTCCCCAAATTCCCAAAAGGGTCTCTGATGATGGCACTAGTTGCTAAAAGGAGATAGGGGTCTCATAACACATGGCATGGCAGTAATAACCATCCGATGCAGAAATGCGACAGGACACCATGGGCCTCTCAGGTGGGACAGGCCCCCTTGAGGTGGTTAGTAAGAGGCACTCCCTGGTGGCTGTAAAAAGCGTTGGGGTCCACCCCTCTGCGACACGGAGATTCTGGTATGCTGCGGATCCAGAAGCGGGAAAACCCTTAAATGCGGGCCCCGAGTACTCCCTGTGGAGCGTGTTGGGGTAACACCTGATGCTGATGTGGGTTCTGAAGCGTGTGCCAGGGCATGGGAAACTCAGTGCGCTGAGCAGGCTGTAGCGGCAGGGGATAGTTCCCTCTGCTGGCTTGAGAGGACTAAATCCTCCATGGGTTCTAATGGGGGTAATTCCCATTTGGGCTTAAGTTGATTCCTTGACATGCAGTGGCGCTTCACATCACCAAGCGGGTATGGGGGGGCGTGAGTCCAGGTGGCTGGGGGTGGTGGGGTAGTGCCTACGGCACCGCGACCCTCACACTACACCTTCAGCGCATCGGGTAGCTCTAATCTCACCTTTAGGCCTGTGTGGCGTGAAGGACAGTGGGAGGGGTTTGTCAGGCCCCATATCCCAAGGAAGGTGCACACGTATGTTGGGCCCTGCAAGGGCATCCTTTAGTCAGGCCTCCCAGCACAACTGCGCGTCACATCGGACATATTCTTCTTGTCCAGTTCGCTGACCGCCCTACACGTTTTCCGCACTTGGGCCGCCACCCCTGGTGCCCACCTCCTCCACATATGGAAAGCGGGTGTGGAGACTCTGCTGGACTCGTACCCCCAGCTCACTGTCCATTTCGTATGGTGCCCCGGACACTCGGACATCCCTGGAAATGAATGGGCTGACATGGAAGCGAAGCTGGTGACAGAACTCCCTCCATCCGACCTCAAACCATCCACTTCCGCACTAAAAGAGGTCGCCGTTCACACCTTAATGGAATGATGGACGCTCTCACTAGTCCGCCCCCTTGCCTCCACTGCCGACAAATACTTGGCAGTACACGGCCTCCCATCACGACGACCGCGAAAGCTCCTCATGCACTCGGTCGACCACCCATGCAATGAGCTATCAGCAGTAGCACAAGTCCTCTGCCACGTGGGTCCCTACAGGGGCTACTGGCTGAGCTTTGACTCAGCCTACCAGTGCAGGCACGGCCTGATTTCACACTGCAGATGGCACAACCACCCCCCATGGCCCGTGCAGTCAACCGCCCACATTCTAGGCGGCTGCAGCACCTTCCGACCATGGATACAACGCACATGGCCACCATGTGACCCTCTCCCAGCCCACCACTCAGAGTGGGCCGACGAAAACCGCCTCCTGGTTCTACACCGTTGGCTCAAACTAATGGGGCACCTGAACCGCCCCTCTAACCGTACCGCGGGCGCCATTCGGCTCTCCTTTGCTGCGATGGACCTTGACAGTCACCCCACCGACGAGGATATGGACCTGGACCTCCTACGGGATTACATGTGTTGTATGCTCAGACCATGAACCCTGGACTCGGACCTGGCCCTTTTGGAGCTAGCAGGTATGCTCCCCCCCTTTCCTTCTGATTAGCGCCAGCCTTTCGAATTCCTATGGATACATCTCAACTGGCGCCCTCGCCCTCCCTTTCCAGTTCTAAACTTCTTACTTAACCTGCCCTCACCTGCTTGGTTCGTTCATAGTGATATGTATCCCTCCTTCTTGTGTTCTTCTTCATGGCTAAATAGGGACTCTCCACACTTCGGCGCCCCCAGGGGAGCAGAGCCCCTGCCCAGTTTTGTGCAATGCACAATGACGGGCGCCTCCATTGTTATGTAGTTAGGGCCCCCCCTTCAGGGGGGCAGCTTGTAATTATGTAATACTGCAGGAATAATAATAATAATAATAATAAAAAAGCCAAGTACTTGTCGGCTGTCGAGGCAAGGGGGCAGGCAAGAGAGAGACCATCGCTCCATTAGGGTTTTGACGGCAGCCTCCTTCAGAGCGGAGGTAGAGGGGGTGAGGGAGGACGGGGGGAGATTCATCGCAAACTTGGCCTCGTGGTCGGCCCATTCATTCCCTGGTATATCGGAGTGACCTGGACACCATACGAAATGCACAGAGAGATCCAGGTACCAGTCCAAGAGAGTCTGGACCCCAGCCTTCCATTTTTTTTTCTTTTTTAAAAATTATTCCTGCAGTATTACATAATTACAAGCTGCCCCTAACTACATAACCACAGAGGTGCCCGTCATTGCACATCACACAAAACTGGGTGGGGGTTCTGCTCCCTGAGGGGTGCTGAAGTGTGAAGAGCCCCTATTTAGTACATAACAAGCTGAGAGGGAGGGATACATATCACTACAAACACACCAAACTGTTGAGGGCAGGTTAAAGTAAGAAGCTTAGAAGTGGAAAGGGGTAGCACATGCACCAGCCGAGATGTATCATGTGGAATTCGAAAGGCAGGCATTTAGTCAGATGGAAAAGGGGGGGAGCGTACCTGTTAGCTCCAAAAGGGCTGGGTCCGAGTCCCGGGTTCAGGGTCCGAGCATACAACACATGTATTCCCTTAGGAGGTCCAGGTCCATATCCTTGTCAGTAGGGTGGCCATCAAGGTCCATCATGGCAAATGCAAGCCAGATGGCACCCATGGCACAGTCTGAGAGGTGGTTAAGATGCCCTGTCAGCTTTAGCCAACAGTGCAAAACCGGGAGGCGGTTTTCGTCAGCCCACTCGGAGTGGTGGACTGGGAGAGGGTCCCATGGTGGCCACACGCGCTGTATCCATGGATGGAAGGTACTACAGCCGCCCAGGATGTGGGCGGTCGACTGCGCGGGCCAAGGGGGGTGGTTGTGCCATCTGCAATGCAAAATCAGGCCGTGCCTGCAGCGGTAGGCTGAGTCAAAACTCAGCCAGTATCCCCCATAGGAACCAGCACGGCAGAGGACCTGTGCGACTGTGGAGAGCTCATTGCATGGGTGGTCAACCAAGTGCATAAGGAGCTTTCAGGGTCAGCATGAGGGTAGGCCATGGACTGCCAGGTATTTGTCAGCTGTCAAGGCTAGGGGGTGGGCTAGTGAGTGCGTCCATCATTCCATAAGAGTGTGGACAGTGGCTTCTTTTAGTGCAGATGTGGAGGGTTTAAGATCAGATGGAGGGAGCTCAGTCGCCAGCTTAGCTTCCCTATCAGCCCATTTGTTTCTGGGGATGTCCAAGTGTCCGGGGCACCATACAAAGTGAACGGTGAGTTGGGGGTACAAGTCTAGCAGAGTCTCCACACCCGCTTTCCAAATGTGGAGGAGGTGGGTGCCAGGGGTGGCAGCCCAGGTGCAGAAAAGGTGGAGAGCGGTCAGCAAATCGGACAGAAAGAAGATGTCCAATGCGATGCGCAGTTGGGCCGGGAGGCGGTGTGCAACCCAGCCTGGGGCTGTGGTGAGAGAAAATTCCTCGGCATCTGTGGCTGTGGTGCAGGTGGGGGATTCCAGTTGTTGTGACCGGAGTCGGGTGTGGCCAAGCATGGTGCAGATGGCCGAGCCCGACTTATTGTCCATGTGGGAGCCATCTGTGAAGACCTGTATGTGGGGGGTGTGGCCTAGTTGGCACACGGTGGCCACAAATGACTTTCAGGTGTCGGCGCTCACTGGGGTGACGGGGGTGGTGAAGCGGACGTGGCCCTTCGTGAAGGCCAGGGGGTCCGTCCATGGGGGATGCGTGTATGCTGGGACCTGTTGAACCCAGGGGGCTCGGACCTGCAAAGAAAGGGAAAAAGGTCTATTAGCTATGGTTTTAAAAAGTTTTCGGCCAATAGAGTGGGGGGTACGCCATAGGCGCAGGGAATGGGTTGTCTTTATATATTCGAAATAAAAAGAGAGAGGGGGAACAGAGCAAAGAAAATTAGTGGAATGGGGGGAGGCGCCTTTGAAGATGCCTAAGATCCATCTGCAAGCCGTGTTTTGCACAGTCTGTAGGCGGTTTACCAGGGTTTTTTGGCAGTGGCCGTGGTACCATACTGGTGCCCCCCATGCGAGCACAGAGCGGACGCAGGAGGTGTATAGGCAGCGGAGGAGGAGGGCCGAAATACTGTGTTGTGTGTTGCCTAGAATGTGGAGGGCGGCAAGGGTGGAGAGTCCCTTGGAGCGCATGCACTCGACACAGGGTTTGAAAGAGAGGCCTGGGTCCCACCATATCCCCAACCACTGGAGGGGGATTGAGGGGCGGATCAAGGTGTTGGGGTCGACCTGAACCCCAGCTGAGTCCCAGCCTTCATAGCCAGTTCGTCACCAGGGGGGGGGTGAAAGTGGAGGCACTCCATCTTGGTGGCTTCAATGCTGAGACCAATGGTACCAAAGAGGGTGTCGAGTTGTTGGTATGTGCAGGTGAGCGCACGGCAGTTGGATGCCATGGAGGGACCTACACATATAAGTAAATGGTCATCAACGTATGCCAGGGCTGTGGTGCCGGCTTGGTGAAAGTGCCGGAGGACCACCCCACGAAAATCGTTGATAGTATAGGGGAGACCGATGACCCTTGTGGGGTGCCGAAGTCTGGTTTGGGGGTGGTGGGAAGGGTGGTGCCATCAAAGGAGACAGCAACCCACCGATCCGTCATGAAGGATAGGCACCAGCTGGCCATGTCCGGGGCGCAGCCGAGATCCAACAATTGTCAGTGGAGGAGGTGGGGGTGTACCGAGTCAAAGAAGCCCTGAATGTCGACTGCTAGGACCGAGCATATGAGGCCCTCTGAGTGGGCATGCTCTGCAATCTGTAAAAGGTGTTGGGCAGCATCGTAGACCGAATGGCCTTGGCGCCCCCCGTACTGGTTGGGTGGCAGCCAGTCCCACATGTTAGCAAGGAACTGGAGCCGGTTAGCAATTACTTTTTCGAGGAGTTTCCCCAGGGTTTCTTTGAGGGTGATGGGTCGGTAAGATCATGGCGAGAATGGGTCTTTCTTGTTCGGCTTCCTGAGCATCATGACTTTTGCTGCCTGCCAACACTCTGGGTGATGGCCCAGGCGCAGACAGTCATTGAAAAGCGTGAGTATCTCGTCGGGGTAGGTGTCCACCACCCATTTCAGGGGGCGGTAGCCTATTCCCAAGAGGCCCGGAGTGGACATGTTGGATGTGTCGGCCAGTGCCCCCATGAGTTCCGATAGGAGTATGGGTGGGGCAGCTGGTTGGTTAGGGGGTAGCGGGACGTCGTTCGCTGCCTGGGGTGGGGGGGGCATAAAGAAAGTCTCTTGGAAAAGCTCACCTTTCTCAATGTCCGTCTGGGTGAAGGAGCCGTCTCGTCGTCTGAGTGAGGGGATGGGGGTGGGTCGGTTGCCTAGGCCTCGTTTGGCCCAATTCCAGATGTTGGAGGCGTCCGCTTCTGCTGCCTGGTCAGCATAGAACTGTTGTTTGGCCATCCTAACGCCCCTTTTGAAGGC
Organism: Coniferiporia sulphurascens; assembly: GCA_002794785.1. Classification (NCBI taxonomy): domain Eukaryota; kingdom Fungi; phylum Basidiomycota; class Agaricomycetes; order Hymenochaetales; family Hymenochaetaceae; genus Coniferiporia; species Coniferiporia sulphurascens. Next base: position 346,696 of record NBBA01000012.1, on the reverse strand, counting down.
GTGCCAGGCTGATGAACGCTGGAGGGGGGTGGTGGCCATCGTAATTGTGGATAGGAGGGTCTTGCAGTGGGGTGTCCACCATGGGACTTCCATTTTTGATGGTTTCACGATACAGGTGAACGGCTGGAGTGCGGCGACCATTGAGTCGATAACCGCCTTTGCTTTGATGTTCAGGGTATGGGTGTCGAGCCCTGGGAGTTGAAAGGCTTCTTCGAGGAGGGGGAAGGCAATGTCGGTCCATTTCTCCTTGTCGGCTGGTAACAGCTGGTGCATCTTTAGGACAGGAGGGGGGGGCCGAGACGGCAGTGACCAGCGTAGGATGGCGTGGTCGGACAGTGGTGAGGGGTCGGAGGTAGCCGAATCTAGGATAGAGTCGGGGTTGACCGTGGGTGGGGCCCAGATCATGTCAATGGGGCACCGATGGCAATTGCCTTTGGGCCTTGAGTCAGAGTCAGGAAGGTGGGCAGGCGTCAGGCCATGCCCACGGAAAAAGTCATCAAGGGGTTGCACCCCCAAGTCATCTCACCGTGTGGCTGAGAGTTCGGACCATGTGTGGTGGCGACGGTTGAAGTCGCCTGCCATGAGTAGGGTGGTGGCTAGCACCGAGGGGAGTGAGAAAAGGAATGACTCACCTGGGTACTGGGGGAGAGCATGCTCACGGTCCGGGGGGTGCATGCCATAGTAGTTGCACACCTGGAGGGTGAGTTGGGTTTGTATCTCCACTGTCAGTACGTCCGTGCCATGTGAGGCAGCGCCGAGGATCGACCATGAGGTAGGGGGGAGGGCCTGGGCTACATATGTTACTACTCAAGGGCAGACCTCTGGCGGTAGAACAGGTATGTAGCCTGGGATGGTTGGGACGTTGAATACCAGGGAGCCGACTGGGTCATTGAGTGAGGGTTGCAGTCCTATTTGATACCAGGGGGGTTCCTGAATAAGGATTAGGAGCGGGGGGGAAGGGTCAGTTGTAAGGACAGGGATTAGGGAATGTATCACTGCTAGTGAGCAGGCAGCATTCCACTGCAAGATAGAGAGCATCTCTATCATATTTCTTCCATCTGATTGTCGAGTGGGTCGGCAGCGAGGGCCTCTTCGATTTGGCGGTAGCACCTCTTCTTGGGGCAGGCCGGCAGGGTGGCTGAGTGGTCGCCCTTGCAGTTGTTGCATAGGCAGGGGTGGGGGCATGTGTCACCTTTGGGCACTGTGTCGGTTGTGCAGTGGGCGCACGATTTGCGGTGATTGCGGGTCAAGTGGGCACCCGCACATTCAGCGCAGCAGGGTTGGGCTCGGCAGCCCTTGGTTCCATGGCCGAGGCCCTGGCACCGCTCACATTGGGTGAGGGTGGGGCGAACTGGCGGGACCAAGAGCCGAAGGGCAGAACCGAACATCCAGATGCATGGCCTCTTGAGGAGGCATTCGCAGATGGATCCATCGGTGTCGACAAAGGAGAAGACCACTGGGCACATGTCTAGTGTCAGCAGGTGATCTTCGGTGGTGGCGAAGTGGGGGGTGACTACAAAGTCGAGGTTGCGGAGTGCCGGGTTGTGCCGGATTTCAGCCATGAGGGCTTTCTCAGTAATGGTGTGTCCATTCTGGCCGAACAGAAAGTCTTTGCATGGCACCATGGAGATGCACAGTGCGGACCGGGGGCGGACTCTGGAGGGGGTTAGGGAGAAAGCGGCCGGGACGTTAATCCCCGCCACGATGCACTCTGTGTGCATATGGGAGGCATAGGCTGCGGAGTGACGATCGATGATCGTTTCCATGGTCAGGTTAGCAGAGGATGGGCATGCCGCAAACATGGTCACAATGTTCCCCTTTACGTTGTACGAAGAGGACAGGACCAGGACTTGGTCTGCAGTAGGGAGGGAGGCAAAAAACTCATGGGACGTCTTTGTCAGGGCCATTGCTGACTTCTGATTTTCGGCCCGTATGCCGACTGTTGGGGTTAGGACCAAGGTTGGGTCCTTGGCGTACATGGTGGGGGGTGGGGGCACCTTTCGCTGGTGCTTCTTTTTCTTCTGCGTCGGGTTGATGACTGCTCCAGTGGCTGGGGCCACTGGCATTGGGTTCATGGTTGTTGGGGGGGCCGCTGCTGCAGCGACTTGCGCATAGGAGGTGGGGGCTGCCTGGGGGGCTGCCTGGGGGGCGGGTTGCTGTTGTTGTTGTTGTTGGGGGCGGGCCTAGAACTGATGGAAGCCATCTGACGGGAAATAGAAGCCACGTCAGTAGTCAGTCGCTTGACTGCATCTGTCAGCGCCTTCATTTCTGGGGTCACGGGTACGGTGCCGGGGTCCTGGTGGTGGCTGGGCCCTTTGGGGGGGTGAGCTGGGGCGAAGGGTTCCGGGAGGGCGATTACCGCCCCCTCCCTTGCAAAGTTGTAGGCCATCACCGCATTGCAGTAGATGATGTTCTGGGGGTGTGTCCTGTCTTGCTCAATGTTGGCCAGCATCTGTTGGACGTTCCATAGGAGGTCTCCCACAAACTGCGCGGCCTTGATGTCGATTGTCTCGGGGGTGGCGTCCCTGGTTTGCTGGTCGAAGTCGTCCAGGGCTTGGGTGAGGGAGTACATGAACCCTGTGGTGTGTTGTTCATGTTGTTGAGCGGGGGGTCCTCTCGGCATGAGAGGCGACATGGCGGCTGAGGAGTGTTTCTGCCCGAGGCTTGCGCCTCCCACCTGTTGCGGGGGGTATGGGGGTCAACCGCCATTTCTGGGGCTGTCTCACTGGTTTCAATGGAGCCATGGATCGATCCTGCCGAGGCAGCTGGGGAGCCGACTCGGGATGCTGCCCTCGATTCCGTGCGTGCTTGGGCAGTGAAGTTGTAGGTGGAGATCAATTGGGAGTCACCGATAGCTGGGGATGGTGCCAGGATGTCCAGGGAGGAGGTTGGTAGCGGGGATCCGGGCAGGGGTGCCTGTTGGGGGGTGGTGGGGGCGGCGGTGCTGTACCTCGCGGCAGCGGAGGCCCAGTTGGCGGCCATCCTGGCTACCCAGTCAGGATCGGCGTTGGCTGGTGGGGCGGGTGGAGGGTTGGTTCGGGTTGTCCGATGGAGAGTATTCCTGTAATCGCCTGGGTTCGACATGGGGGAGTTTTAGCTGCCCGCACTAGTCAATGGTGGTGGTTACTGGTCAAGAAGGATGGACACTCAGTCTATGATGCCGCCCAGCACCTCCTACAGATAGCAGAACACGCCCATGCAGGGGCCTTGTATGCTCGGTCCTTGTGGTCGACATACAGGGCTTCTTCGATTCAGTGCACCTGCAACTCCTCCACTGACAACTGCTGGACCTCCAGTGCCTGCCCGACATGGCGGACTGGTGCCTCTCCTTCATGACGGATCGGCAGGTCGCCATTGCCTTTGATGGCACCACCCTCCCAACTGCCCAGAAACCCGACCTTGGCACCCCTCAAGGATCGCCAGTATCCCCTATCCTGTCCACCATTTTCGTGGGCATGGTCCTCCGGAAATTTCACCAAACCGGCACCACCGCCCCCGCATATGTGGACAACCACCTCCTCATGCGCATCGGCCCCAGTGTGGCATCCAACTGCCAGCAACTTGCCACTGCCTACCACCAACTTGACGCTCTCTTTGGTGACATCGGTCTCAACATCAAGGCTGCCAAGACAGAGTGCCTACACTTCCACCCACCCCAGCGCCGTTCCTCAGCATACACCAACTGGGACTCAGCCGGGGTTCAGGTCGACCAAACCATGCTCATCCGACCTTCAATCCCCCTCCGCTGGCTGAGGATTTGGTGGGACCCCACCCTCACCTTCAAGGCCCATGTCAAATGCATGCGCTCCAAAGGCCTCTCCACTCTCGCCACCCTCCGCATCCTCGGCAACACTGAACGCGGCATCTCGGCCCTTCTCCTACGTCGCCTCTACATTGCCTGTGTCCGCTCGGTACTCACATGGGGCGCGCCGGTTTGGTACCATGGCCGACGTCAAAAAACCTTAGTAAGCCGCCTGCAGGCTGTGCAAAACACGGCATGCAGATGGATTCTTGGTGTCTACAAAGGCACCTCCCCTTTCTCCACAAATTTCCTTTGCTCCCTTCCCCCCTTTTCTTATTATTTTCGAATATGCTAAGACTCTCCATTCTCTGCGCCTATGGCACACCCTGCACTCTGTTGGTAGAAAACGTTTTTATAAAACAGTAACTAACCACCCCTTTTCCACTTCTCTGCAGGTCCGGGTCTCCTGGTTCAACCAGTCCCTGCATACACTCGTCCCCCATGGACAGATCCTCTGGCATTTACGAATGGTCGAGTTTGTTTGCCTCTCCTATCACTCTGGTCAGCAAAGACACCTGTGAGGAATTCATGGAAGCTGCACGCTCCCTGAGCACCCTCCCCCACCTCCAGGTATTCACCAATGGCTCCCACATGGGCTCGAAGTCTGGTTCTGCCGTCTGTGCCATGTTGGCCTCACCCGTCTAAAATCGCACCAACTCGCCTCCCCCACATGTGCCACAGCAACGGACATGGAGATTTTCTCCCTCACCTCTGTGCCTACGTGGGCCGCACACCACCTATGGAGCTTCTGCCTGTCACATCTGACATCTTCTTTCTGTCAGATTTGCTGACGGCACTCCACCTCATACGCACATGGCGCCAGTCCCAGGCGCCCATCTCCTTCATCAATGGAAGGCTGGGGTTCCTGCGCCACAGCCACGGATGCCGAGGAATTTTCTCTCGCCACAGCCCTGGGCTGGGTTGTGCGCCGCCTCCCAGCCCAACTGCACATCGCATTGGACATCTTCTTTCTGTCCGATTCGCTGACCACTCTCCACCTTTTCTGCACCTGGGCTGCCACCCCTGGTGCCCACCTCCTCCACATTTGGAAAGCGGGTGTGGAGACTCTGCTAGACTCATACCCCCAACTCACCATTCACTTCGTATGGTGCCCCGGACACTCGGACATCCCCGGAAACAAATGGGCTGATAGGGAAGCTAAGCTGGCGACCGAGCTCCCTCCATCTGATCTTAAACCCTCCACATCCACACTAAAAGAAGCCGCCATCCACACTCTTATGGAATGATGGACACACTCACTAGCCTGCCCCCTAGCCTCGACAGCTGACAAATACCTGGCAGTCCATGGCCTACCCTCATGCTGACCCTGAAAGCTCCTTATGCACTCGGTTGACCACCCACGCAATGAGCTCTCCGCAGTCGCACAGGTCCTCTGCCATGCCGGTTCCTATGGGGGATACTGGCTGAGTTTTGACTCAGCCTACCGCCACAGGCACGGCCTGATTTTGCATTGCAGATGGCACAACCACCCCCCTTGGCCCGCGCAGTCGACCGCCCACATCCTGGGTGGCTGTAGTACCTTCCATCCATGGATACAGCGTGTGTGGCCACCATGGGACCCTCTCCCAGTCCACCACTCCGAGTGGGCTGACGAAAACTGCCTCCTGGTTTTGCGCTGTTGGCTAAAGCTGACAGGGCATCTTAACCACCTCTCAGACCACGCCATGGGCGCCATCCGGCTTGCATTTGCCACAATGGACCTTGATGGCCACCCTACCGACAAGGATATGGACCTGGACCTCCTAAGGGAATACATGCGTTGTATGCTTGGACCCTGAACCCGGGACTCGGACCCAGCCCTTTTGGAGCTAACAGGTATGCTCCCCCCCTTTTCCATCTGACTAAATGCCTGCCTTTCGAATTCCACATGATACATCTTGGCTGGCGCACGTGCTACCCCTTTCCACTTCTAAGCTTCTTACTTTAACCTGCCCTCAACAGTTTGGTGTGTTTGTAGCGATATGTATCCCTCCCTCTCAGCTTGTTACGTACTAAATAGGGGCTCTTCACACTTCGGCACCCCTTGGGGAGCAGAACCCCCGCCCAGTTTTGTGCAATGCGCAATGATGGGCACCTCTGTGGTTATGTAGTTAGGGCCCCCCTTTGGGGGGCAGCTTGTAATTATGTAATACTGCAGGAATAATTTTTTTAAAAAAAAAAAAAAAAAGCTCCACCCCCACCCCCAATGTATGCCAAGGACCCCACCCTGGTCCTCCTCCCGGCGATTTTGCTTAAATCCGAGATCCAGCTCCCAGCCATGTGCCTCACCGCCACCACCTGTGAGTTCTTCTCCACCCTTCCCACTGCTGACCAGGTCACGGTACTGGCCTCCTCTTTTAATGTGAAGGGGAACCTCATGACCTCCTTCACCAAGCACCCCGCCTCTGCCTCCCCGGCCACGGACACGATCATTGATCGACACTCCGCAGCCTTCATGGCCCACATGCGCGAGCACAGCCTCTCGGTCCTGGTCGACAAGATCCCCGAGCAGTACATGCTCACCCCCATCCGTGTCCACCCCCGGTCCGCCCTGTGCATCTCCATGGTGCCCTGCGTGGACTACCTCTTTGGCCAGAACAGCCACACCATATCCCCCAAGGCCCTCATGGCCGAAATATGGAACAACCCGTCTCTCCGCCCCCTCGACTTTGTAGTCGACCCCCACTTCGCCGCCACTGAAGAGCACCTCCCGACCCTCCAGAAGTGCCCTGTAGCGTTCTCCTTCTCTGACCCCAATGGATCCATCAGGGCGCAACTCCTTAAGTACCCGTGTGTATGGCTATTCGGCTCTGCCCTCTCCCTCTCAGTCCCACCTTACCGCCCCGGCCTCACACAATGTGAGTGCTGTCAGGGCCTCGGCCATGGAACAAGGGGGTGCCGTGCCCAGCCCTGCTGCGCCAACTGTGGGGGAGGACACCTCACCTGCAACCACCATAAGTCGTGCGCATCCTGCACCTCCGAAGCCATCAAGGGCGACCACTGCCCTCACCCTCGCTACTGCACAAACTGCAAAGGCGACCACCCTGCCACCCTACCTCAGTGCCCCAAGAAATGGCGTTTCCGCCAAATCGAGGCGGCCATTGACGGACCTGATGACGACCACATGGAGGACCAATGAATAGAGACATCACTATTCTTCAGTGGAATGCTGCACGCTCTCTAGCCGTGGTCCATTCCCTCATACCGATCCTCACCACTGACCCATCCCCACCTACTGTTATATTGATACAGGAACCCCCCTGGTACCAAATCGGCCTCCAGCCATCCCTCACTGACCCCACTGGCACGCTGGTCCTCAACGTTCCCTCCCTTCCCGGGTACATAGCAGTCCTACCCCCAGCCACGCAGCCCAGGGTGGTCACATATGTTTCCTGCGCCATACCCACCACCTCATGGTCTGTCCTCGGGGCCGCCTCATCTGCACCGACGTCCTCACCATCAAAATCCGTGCCCACCTGACAATCCACTTGTGCAACTTCTACGGGATGCACGCACCAGACCGCACCACTACCACCCCACAATATCCAGGTGAGTTGTTCCTCTACACAATCCCACCAGCCTTGGCCTCCACCCTCCTAGTGGCAGGCGACTTCAACCATCGCCACCACTCATGGTCCGAACTCCTCGCCACTCAGCAGGAGGATTTGAGGGCGTAACCCCTCGATGACTTCTTCCGAGAGCACGGCCTTGCGCCAGCTCACCTCCCAGACTCTGACTCACGGCCTGTCAACAACTGCCAGTGGTGCCCTATCGACATGATCTGGGCCCCACCCGCCATCAACCCCAACTCCATCATAGACTCGGGCTTGTCAACCACCTCCCCACTGTCCGACCATGCTATGCTACAATGGTCCCTGCCGTCTTGACCCCCACCCCCTGTCAAGAAAATGTGCCAGCTCCTCCCGGACGACAGAGAAACCTGGACCGAGATTGCCTTTCCATTACTCAAAACCACCTTTAGCCTCCTGGCGGGCGACACCACCACCCTAGACACCAAAGCGCAGGTAGTAGTCGACTCCATGATTGCCGCCCTCACCCCCTTCACCCGACTCGCCAAGCTGTGCAAAACCGAAGTCCCATGGTGGACCCCAACATGTAAATCGCTCCTCCAGGCGATAGCAACGGCCACCACCCCCCTTCAGTGATCAGCAGCCCGCCGCGCCTTCAAACGTGGCATAAGAGCGGCCAAGCGGCATTTCTATGCCGACCAAGCCGACTCCGTGGATGCCACCAACATCTGGAGCTGGGCCAAACGCAGCCTCGGCAACTGACCTACACCCATCCCATCGTTAAAAAAGGGCGATGGCACCTTCACCCAATCAGATGATGAGGAAGGTGAGCTCTTCCGCACAACCTTCTTCATGCCCCCCCCACCCCTGGTAGAGGACGTCACCCCTCCACCCCCCCCCAACCAGCTGCCCCACCTATACTCCTAGTGGAGCTTACAGGGGCACTGGCTGACACCTCCAACTTGTCAGCTCCAGGCCTCTCAGGGATCAGCTATCGCCCACTCAAATGGGTAGTAGATGCTTACCCTGAAGAGATACTTACACTTTTCAACAACTGCCTGCACATGGGGCACCACCCCAAGTGCTGGCGGGCGGCAAAGGTGGTAATGCTACGGAAGCCTAACAAGAAGGACCTGTTCTCACCGAGATCATATTAGCCCATCACCCTTGAGGAGACCCTAGGGAAACTCCTCGAAAAGATCATAGCTAACTGGCTCCAGTTCCTCGCCAACATGCAGGACTGGTTGCCACCTAACCAATACAGGGGGCGCCAGGGACACTCAGTCTACTTTTATTATTATTATTATTATTATTATTATTCCTACAGTATTACATAATTACAAGCTGCCCCCCCGAAGGGGGGGCCCTAACTACATAACAACAGAGGCGCCCATCATCGCACAATGCACAAAACTGGGCAGGGACCCTGCTCCCCAAAGGGTGCCAAGGTGGGAAGGGTCCCTATTAGTAAAGGAGAAGCAAGGGAGAGGAATACATATCGCTATGCTGAGACCAAGTGGGTTAGGGCAGGTAAAGGGGGTAGCTTAGAATTGGAAAGGGAGGGTGAGAGCGCCAGCCGGGACATATGCGGGAGAGTCCGAAAGGCAGTCACTGAGTAGAGGAAAAGGGGGGGAGTGTACCTGAGAGCTCCAAGAGAGCCGGGTCCGGGTCCTGGGAGTGGGGTCCAAGCATACGACTCATGTATTCCCGAAGGAGGTCCAAGTCCATATCTTCGTCGGTAGGGTGCCCTTCTAAGTCCATTGCTGCGAAAGCCAGGTGGATGGTAGCAGAGGTGCGGTCGGATAGGCGGTTCAGGTGCCCAGTCAATTTCAGCCAGCGGTGCAGAACCTGGAGGCAGTTTTCCTCGGCCCACTCTGTGTGGTGGGTCGGAAGTGGGTCACAGGGGGGCCAGACCTTATGGATCCATGGCCGGAACATGCGGCACCTGCCCAAGACATGGGCGGTGGATTGGGCTGGCCAGGGAGGGTGGTTGTGCCACCTGCAGTGCGAGATCAGGCCGTGTCTGTGCCAGTAGACTGAGTCAAAGCTCAGCCAGTAGCCCCCGTAGGGTCCAGCGCAGCAGAGGACCTGGGCGACCGCTAAGAGCTCTTGGCGGGGATGGTCGACCGACTGGTTAAGTAACTTCCACGGTCTGCAGGAGGGGATGCCATTGACAGCCAAGTACTTGTTGGCTGTCGAGGCGAGGGGGCAGGTGAGAGAGAGGGACCATCGTTCCATTAGGGTTTTGATGGCGGCCTCCTTCAGCACAGAGGTAGAGGGGGCGAGGGAGGATGGGGGGAGATTTGTCGCAAACTTGGCCTCGTGGTCGCCCATTCATTCCCTGGTATATCAGAGTGACCCGGACACCATACGAAATGCACGGAGAGATCCGGGTATGAGTCCAAGAGAGTCTGGACCCCAGCCTTCCATTGATGGAGGAGGTGGGCACCTGGGACTGGCACCCATGTGCGTATAAGGTGGAGTGCCGTCAGCGAATCTGACAGAAAGAAGATGTCAGATGCAACAGGCAGAAGCTCCCTGAGGTGGTGTGCTGCCCACGTAGGCACGGAGGTGAGTGAGAAGATCTCCGCATCTGTTGCTGTGGCGCATGTGGGGGAGGCAAGTCGGTGCGATTTTAGGCAGGTGAGGCCCATCATGGCGCAGACGGCAGAACCAGACTTCGTGCCCATGCGGGAGCCATCGGTGAAGACCTGGAGGTGGGGGAGGGTGCTCAGGGAGCATGCAGGCTTCCACGAATTCCTCATGGGTGTCTTTGCTGACCGGAGTGATAGGAGAGGCGAATAAAACTCGACCATTCGTAAATGCCAGAGGATCTGTCCATGGGGGATGAGTGTATGCAGGGACTGGTTGAACCCGGGGGACCCGGACCTGCAGAGAAGTGGAAAAGGGGCGGTTAGTTACTGTTTTATAAAAACGTTTTCTACCAACAGAGTGCGGGGTGCACCATAGGCACAGAGAATGGAGAGTCTTAGCATATTCGAAATAATAAGAAAGGGGGGAAGGGAACAAAGGAAATTTGTGGAGAAAGGGGAGGTGCCTTTGTAGACGCTGAGAATCCATCTGCATGCCGTGTTTTGCACAGCCTGCAGGCGGCTTACTAAGGTTTTTTGGTGTCGGCCATGGTACCAAACTGGCACGCCCCATGTGAGTACCGAGCGGACACAGGCAATGTATAGTCGGCATAGGAGAAGGGCCGAGATGCCGCATTCGGTGTTGCCGAGGATGTGGAGGGCGGCGAGGGTGGAGAGGCCTTTGGAGCACATTCGCTTGACGTGGGCCTTGAAGGTGAGGGCGGGATCCCACCAAATCCCCAGCCATCTGAGGGGGATTGACGGTCGGATGAGTGTGGTTGGGTTGACCTGAACCCCGGCTGAGTCCCAGTTGGTGTATGCTGAGGAACGGCGCTGGGGCAGGTGGAAGTGTAGGCACTCTGTCTTGGCGGCCTCGATGTTGAGACCAATGTCACTGAAGAGAGCGTCAAGTTGGTGGTAGGCGCGGCAAGTTGCTGGCAGTTGGATGCCATGCTGGGGCTGACACGGATGAGGAGGTGATTGTCCACATATGCGAGGGCAGTGGTGCCGGTTTGGTGAAATTTCCAGAGGACCACACCCATGAAGATGGTGGACAGGATAGGGGATACTGGCAATCCTTGAGGGGTGCCAAGATCGGGTTTTCGGGCAGTTGGGAGGGTGGTGCCGTCGAATGCGATGGCTACCTGCCGATCCGTCATGAAGGAGAGGCCCAGTCCGCCATGTCAGGCGGGCACTGGAGGTCCAGCAGTTGTCAGTGGAGGAGTTGCAGGTGCACTGAATCGAAGAAACCCTGTATGTCAACCACAAGGACTGAGCATACAAGGCCCTCTGCATGGGCGCATTCTGCAATCCGTAAGAGATGCTGGGTGGCGTCGTAGACTGAGTGTCCCTGATGCCCCCCATATTGGTTAGGTGGCAGCCAGTCCCATGTGTTAGCGAGGAACTGGAGCCGGTTAGCTATGATCTTTTTGAGGAGTTTCCCTAAGGTCTCCTCAAGGGTGATGGGCCGATATGATCTTGGCAAGAACGGGTCCTTCTTGTTAGGCTTCCACAGCATTACCACCTTTGCCACCTGCCAGCACTTGGGGTGGTGCCCCATGCGCAGGCAGTCATTGAAAAGTGTAAGTATCTCTTCAGGGTAGGCATCTACCACCCATTTTAGTGGGCAATAGCCGATTCCTGAGAGGCCTGGAGCTGACAAGTTGGAGGTGTCGGCCAGTGCCCCCGTAAGCTCCATTAGGAGTATAGGTGGGGCAGCTGGTTGGGGGGGGTGGAGGGGTGACGGCCTCTACTAGTGGTGGGGGGGGCATGAAGAAGGTCAAGTGGAAGAGCTCACCTTTCTCATCGTCTGATTGGGTGAAGGTGCCATCGCCCTTTTTTAACGATGGGATGGGTGTAGGTCGGTTGCCGAGGCTGCGTTTGGCCCAGCTCCAGATGTTGGTGGCGTCTGCAGAGTCGGCTTGGTCGGCGTAAAAATGCCGCTTGGCTGCTCGTACGCCACGCTTGAATGTGCGGTGGGCTGCTGATCACTGAAGGGGGGTGGTGGCCGTCGATATCACCTGGAGGAGCGATTTACATGTCGGGGTCCACCATGGGACCTCGGTTTTGCATGGCTTGGCGAGTCGGGTGAAGGGGGCGATGGCGGCGGTCATGGAGTCGACTACTGCCTGCGCTTTGGTGTCTAGGGTGGTGGTGTGCCCTGCCAGGAGGCTGAAGGCGGTTTTTTACCACCCCTGTCACCCCAGTTAGCACTAACACCAGAAGTCATTCGTAACAGCCATGCAGCAAACTAGGCACCACTCCCCACGTCCAGGTCTTCACTGATGGCTCCCGCATTGACAATAAGTCGGGCTCGGCCATCTGCGCGATGCTGGGCAACACCCGACTCCAGTCATGCCGACTGGAGTCCCCCACCTGTGCCACAGCCACAGACGCTGAGGAGTTCTCCCTCACTATGGCCCCGGGCTGGGTAGCACGCCGTCTCCCAGCGCAACTGCATGTCACATCGGACATTTTCTTTCTGTCCGATTTGCTGACTGCTCTTCACCTTTTCCGAACATGGGCCGCCGCCCCTGGCGCCCACCTCCTCCACATTTGGAAAGTGGGTGTGGAGACCCTGCTAGACTCGTACCCCCAGCTCACCATCCATTTTGTATGGTGTCCCAGACACTCGGACATCCCTGGAAATGAATGGGCTGACATGGAGGCAAAGCTGGCAACTGAGCTCCCCCCATCTGACCTCAAACCTTCCACCTCCACCCTAAAAGAAGCTGCCATCCACACTCTCATGGAACAATGGACGCTCTCACTAGCCCGCCCCCTCGCCTCAACTGCTGATAAATACCTGGCAGTCCATGGCTTACCATCATGCCGACCTTGAAAGCTCCTCATACATTCGGTCAACCACCCACGCAATGAGCTATCTGCAGTTGTGCAGGTCCTCTGCTGCGCCAGTCCCTACAGGGGATACTGGCTGAGCTTTGACTCAGCCTACCATCGCAGGCATGGCCTGATCTCGCACTGCAGATGGCATAACCACCCCCCCTGGCCAGCGCAGTCAACTGCCCACATCCTCGGCAGCTGTAGCACCTTCCATCCGTGAATACGACACGTGTGGCCACCTCGGGACCCTCTCCCAGTCCACCACTCTGAGTGGGCTGATGAAAACCGCCTCCCGGTTCTGCGCCACTGGCTAAAGCTAACAGGGCACCTGAACCACCTTTCGGAACGCACTGCAGGCGCCATCCGGCTGTCCTTTGCCAGATGGACCTTGATGGGCACCCCACCGACAAGGATATGGACTTGGACCTCCTACAGGATTACATGCTGTATATGCTCGGACCCCGAACCCAGGACTCGGACCCAGCCCTCTTGGAGCTCTCAGGTACACTCCCTCCCTTCCCACTCGAGTAAAGCCAGCCTTTCGGTATCCCACATGACACGTCTCGGCCGGCACTCTCGCCCTCCCTTTCCACTTCTAAGCTTCCTACTTTAACCTGCCCTCAACCGCTTGGTTTGTTTGTAGCGATATGTATCCCTCCCTCTCTCAGTTGATTTACTAAATAGGGGCTCTCCACATGTCGGCACCCTTCAGGGAGCAGAGCCCCCGCCCAGTTTTGTGCGATGTGCAATGACAGGTGCCTCCGTTGTTACGTAGTTAGGGCCCCCCCTTTGGGGGGGCAGCTTGTAATTATGTAATACTGCAGGAATAATAATAATAATAATAATAATAATAAAAAGGTATGCTCCCACCATTTCCCGCTGACTCATGACTGCCCTTCGGATTCCTACCAGTTTCTTCTATGGCACCTGCAGCCACTCCTTTCTGCTTCTAAGGGACTCTACTTTCCTGATCTTGTTTCAAACTTGGTTCAGTTGCTAGTAGTTGTGATATGTATGCCTCCCTCTTCCTCACTCCTCCTTCCCCTTTAATAGGGTGCGTAAGTACACTTGGCCTCCCCAGGAAGGCACGCACCCCGCCCAGTTTCACTCGATGAGTGATGACGGGCGCCTCAGTAGCTAGGTAGTTTACAGGCGGCCCCTTCGGGGCTGCAGGTGTATTATGTAGTTCAGTAGGAATAATAAATTTAAAATTAAAAAAAAAGACGATTCTTCCTTGGCCAAAGGCAAGGGGGTCCATCCAGGGGGGGTGCGTGTATGCTGGGATCCGTTGGACTCGGGGGACATGGACCTGCAATGAAAGTGAAAAGGGGGTATTAGCATTGGGGTTGAACTTTTTCTGCCCTATGCAGTGGGGGGTGCACCAAAGGCGCAAGGCATGCATGGTCTTTAAATATTCGAAATAAGCGAAGAAAGGGGGAGTGGAACAAAGGAAATTTGTAGAATAAGGAGATGCGCCCTTGTAGATGCCCAATATCCAGCGACAAGCCGTGTTCTGCACGGCCTGTAGTCGGTTTACTAAGGTTTTTTGTTGTCATCCATGGTACCATACTGGTGCACCCCATGCTAGGACTGTACGCACACAGGTGGTGTAGAGTCGGTGGAGGTGGATGGCTGATAGTCCTCTCTCAGTGTTGCCGAGAATGTGGAGGGCAGCCAGTGTTGAAAGGCCTTTGGAGCGCATGCATTCCATGTGTGGTTTGAAAGTGAGGCTCGCGTCCCACCAAATCCCCAGCCAGTGCAGGGGGTTGGTGGGTCGGATCAAGGTGTTGGCATCGATTTGTATTCCGGTGGTGTCCCAGCGGTGGTAGCCGGTTCGTTGCCTGGGCAGGTGGAAGTGGAGGGCCTCTGTTTTTGCCGTTTCGATGTTGAGACCGATTTGGCGGAAAAGGTGGTTGAGTTGTTGGTATGCCTGTGCGAGGGATCTACAGTTAGCTGTAACCGAGGTGCCAATGCAGGCAATTATATGGTCGTTGACATATGCTAGCAGTTGAGAGCCCCGCTGTTGAAAGCAAGTCATTACTATGCCTGTGAATATTGTCGAGAGAATAGGGGAGACCGGCAATCCTTGGGGGGTGCCGAGGTCGGGTTTTGGTGCAGTTGGGAGGGTAGTGCCATCGAAGGAGACAGCCACTTCCCTGTTTGTCATGAAGGAGAGACACCACACTGCCATGTCTGGTGGGCATCCCATCTCCAGTAGCTGATGGTGGAGTCATCTTGGGTGTACTGAGTTGAAAAAAACCCTGTATGTCTACCATGAGGATGGAGCACACAAGGCCCTTCTCATGGGCACCCTCAATGATCTGTAAAAGGTGTTGGGCAGTGTCGTAGACTGAATGGCCCTGATGTCCTCCATACTGGTTGGGTGGCAGCCAGTTCCTCGCATTTGCGAGGTACTGGAGCCGGTTAGTGATCATTTTTTCGAGTAGCTTGCCCAGGGTTTTGTTACAATTTTCCTTTATTTTCACTTAATGCACTAACTCACTTCCTCTTCGTCATCATCAGTCAGCGCAACTCCCCCATTTCTCTGCCTTACTCATCCTTATTCACTTTGCGCCATAAGACGCCATGATGACACCTTCCTTGCACCATCATGACGTGCTTTGCTTACTGATCACCGTACTTGCATTACCAAGGCCTTCCTTGCATTTCCATGACCTTCCATAGTCTGGTAAACATACCTACCCAAGTCGCTACAGTAACAAACACATAGAGTAGCATATAAGCATGTAACTTCAGTAGCACAAGTCCTAAGCTTGTGCTCTTTGTTCATACAAGCCCATTATCTGCTACCACCAATCTACTGTGCGCCTCTTGGCCATTAGTCGCTCCGTCGTAACCCGACTCGCTATAGAAGCATACCACGTCCACATCGCCGATCAGGAAGCCCCATTGACGATCATCTTCGACTTACGACATCTAGGAAGCCCCGTTGCCGTACCATCAGTCTCGACGATCAGGAAGCCCTGACGTCGATCACCGTGTAACTGTTGAGCTTAACAGGTTTCCTCGAGCGTAATGGGGTGGTAGGATCGGGGGGAGAATGGGTCCTTCTTGTTTGGCTTCCATAGCATCACAACTTTTGCCATCTGCCAGCAGGCTGGGTGGTGGCCCAGTCTTAGGCAATCATTGAAAAGTGCAAGTACCTCATCTGGGTAAGCATCTACCACCCACTTAAGGGGGCGATACCCAATCCCTGAGGGGCCCGGAGCTGATAAGTTGGAGGTGTCGGCCAGTGCACCTGTAAGCTCAGCCATAAGGAGTGGCGGCGCAGCTGGGGTAGGGGGAGGCAGGGACAGGGCACCATGGGCCTCTTGGGTGGGTTAGACCCTCTTGAGGTGGTTAGTAGCCCTTACTCCCTGGGATGGCTTTGCCACTGGGGTCGGGTCTGTGAGACGGAGATCCTGGTACAATCGTGGATCCAGAAGCAGGGCTGGGGGTTGACTGGGCGCTTGTCCCATGACCTTGGTTCCTGAGTATTCCGGCTGTAATGGCTGTTTTTTTTTTATTTTATTTTATTTTATTTTATTATTCCTGCAGTATTACATAATTACATGCTGCCCCCCCAAAGGGGGGGCCCTAACTACATAACAACGGAGGCGCCCATCATCACACAATGCATGAAACTGGGTGGGGGCCCTGCTCCCAAAGGGTGCCAAAGTGGGAAGGGCCCCTATTTAGATGAAGGGGAGGAGAAGGAGAGAGGAATACATATCGCTATGACAAAACCAAGCGGATGAGGGCAGGTAATTGGGGTAACTTAGAATTGGAAAGGGAGGGCGAGAGCGCCAGCCGGGACATATGTGGGAGAGTCCGAAAGGCGGTCACAGAGTAGAGGGAAGGGGAGGAAGCGCACCTGAAAGCTCCAAGAGAGCCGGGTCCGGGTCCTGGGAACGGGGTCCAAGCATACGACTCATGTAATCCTGGAGGAGGTCCAAGTCCATATCTTCATCAGTCGGGTGTCCCTCCAGCTCCATCATGGCAAAAGCCAAGTGGATGGTGGCAGAGGTGCGGTCGGAGAGGCGGGTCATGTGTCCTGTCAGCTTTAGCCAGCGACGCAGAGCCTGGAGGCGGTTTTTGTCGGCCCACTCGGTGTGGTGGGTCGGGGAGGGTCACGTGGTGGCCAGACCTTATGGATCCATGGCCGGAAAGTATGGCAGCTGCCCAGGATGTGGGCGGTGGATTGAGCAGGCCAGGGGGGGTGGTTGTGCCATCGGCAGTGTGAGATCAGACCATGTCTGCGTCGGTAGACTGAGTCGAAGCTCAGCCAGTAACCCCCATAGGGACCGGCATGGCAGAGGATCTGGGCCACCACCGAGAGCTCTTTTTGTGGGTGGTCGACTGAGTGCGTTAACAGCTTACGGGGTTGGCGGGAGGGGGCCCCATTGACAGCGAGGTACTTGTTGGCAGTTGAGGCTAGGGGGCAGGTGAGTGAGAGTGACCATCATTCCATCAGAGTGTTGACGGCAGTCTCTTTCAGTGCAGAGGTGGAGGGTGTGAGGGAAGACGGGGGCGGGTTTGTGGCAAACTTGGCCTCACTATCGGCCCATTCATTCCCAGGGATGTCTGAGTGACCCGGGCACCATATGAAGTGAACGGAAAGATCCGGATATGAGTCCAAGAGGGTCTGGACCCCAGCCTTCCATTGATGAAGGAGATGGGTGCCTGGGGCCGGCGCCCATGTGTGGATAAGGTGGGGGCCATCAGCAAATCAGACAAAAAGAAGATGTCCGATGCAACAGGCAGTAGCTCCCAGAGGTGGTGTGCGGCCCACGTTGGAGCGGAGGTGAGGGAGAAAATATCTGCATCCGTGGTGGTGGCACAAGTGGGGGAGGCTAGTCGGCGCAACTTGAGGCAGGTGAGGCCCTGCACATCCTTCTTGACCAGTAACCACCACCATCGACTAGTGCGGGCAGCTAAAACTCCCCATGTCGAACCCAGGTGATTACAGGAATACTCTCTGTTGGACAACCCGAACCAACCCCCCACCCGCCCCACCGGCCAACGCTGATCCTGACTGGGTTGCCAGGATGGCCACCAACTGGGCCTCCACTGGCGCTGCCGCTGCCATGAGGCATGGCACCACCACCCCCACCACCCCCCAACAGGCACCCATGTCTGAATTCCCACCATTGACCTCCTCCCCGGATGTCCTGGCACCCTCACCAGCTATCAGCAACTCACAACTGATCTCAGCCTACGACTTCACCGCCCAAGCACGCATGGAACCTAGGGCAGCATCCCGAGCCGGCTCACCAGCCGCCTCAGTAGGGTCGATCCACGGCTCCATCGAAACCGGCGAGACTGCCCCAGCAATGGCGGTTGACCCCCATACCCCCCTGCAACAGGTGGGAGGCACAAGCCTTGGGCGGAAATGCTCCTCGGCCGCCATGTCACCTCTCACGCCGAGAGGACTCCCTGCCCAACAACATGAACAGCACACGGCAGGCTTCATGTACTCCCTCACCCGTGCCCTGGACGACTTCAACCAGCAAACCAGGGACGCCACAACCAAGACGATCGACGTCAAGGCAGCGCAGTTCATGGGCGACCTCCTATGGAATGTCCAGAAGACACTAGCCAACATAGAGCAAGACAGGACATACCCACAGAACATCATTTACCGCAATGCGGTAATGGCCTACAACTTCGCGAGGGAGGGGGCGGTAATCGCCCTCCCAGAACCCTTCGTACCAGCTCACCCCCCCCAAAGGGCCCCGGCCACCACCGAGACCCCTGGTACCGCCCCCGTGACCCCAGAAATGAGGGCGCTGACAGATGCAGTCAAGCGCCTGACAACTGGCGTAGCTTCTATTTCACGCCAGATGGCCTCCATCAGCTCTAGGTCCACCCCCCGACAACAGCAACAACAACAACAACAGCAACCCGCCCCACAGGCAGCACCCCAGGCCGCCCCCACCTCCTATGTGCAAGTCGCCGCAGCAGCGGCCCCCCCAACAGCGACCAACCCAACCCCAGTGGCCCCGGCCACCAGAGTGGTCATCAACCCAATGCAGAAGAAAAAGAAGCGCCAGCGGAAAGTGCCCCCACCCCCCACCATGTATGCCAAGGACCCAACCTTGGTCCTCACCCCCACAGTAGGCATACGGGCCGAAAATCAGAAGTCAGCAATGGCCCTGACCAAAACGGCACGTGAGTTTTTTGCTTCCCTCCCCACCGCAGACCAAGTCCCCATTCTGTCCTCTTCATACAATGTAAAGGGGAACATCATGACCACATTTGCGGCGCACCCATCCTCGGCTAACCCGACTATGGAAACGATCATTGATCGTCACTCTGCGGCCTATGCCTCGCACATGCACACAGAGTGCATTGCAGCGGGAATTAACGTCCCAACTGCCCTCTCCCTGACCCCCTCCAGAGTCCGCCCCTGGTCCACCCTACGCATCTCCATGGTGCTGTGCAAGGACTTCCTGTTCGGCCAGAACGGACACACCATCAACGAGAAAGCCCTCATGGCTGAAATCCAGCACAACCCGGCACTCCATAACCTCGACTTTGTAGTCACCCCCCACTTCACTGCCACCAAAGACCACCTGCCGACCCTCGACAGGTGCCCAGTGGCATTCTCTTTCGTTGACCCCAAAGGGTCCATCCATGAGTGCCTCCTCAAAAGGCCACGTGTCTGGATGTTCGGATCCGCTCTCCGGCTCTCAGTCCCACCCGTCCGCCCCACCCTCACCCAGTGTGAGCAGTGCCAGGGCCTCAGTCACGGGACCAAAGGCTGCTGCGCCCAACCATGCTGCGCTGATTGTGCTGGGGCCCACTTGACCCACAACCACCGCAAATTGTGCACCCACTGCGCAACTGATGCAGTGCCTGAGGGCGACACATGCCCCCACCCCCGCCTATGCAACAACTGCAAAGGCGACCACCCCACCACCCAGCCGGCCTGCCCCAAGAAGAGGCGTTATCGCCAAATTGAAGAGGCCCTTGCCGCCGACCCTACCAACAACCAGATGGAGGAAATATGATAGAGACAATCTCTATCATGCAGTGGAACACCACCTGCTCTTTAGCGGCAATACATTCCCTAATCCCTGTCCTTACAACTGACCCCTCCCCCCTGCATCTAATTCTTATCCAGGAACCACCATGGTATCAAATAGGCCTGCAACCATCAATCACCGACCTGACTGGCACCCCGGTCCTCAACATCCCCACCATCCCGGGCTACATACCGGTACTACCACCAGAGGTCTGCCCTTGGGTAGTCACATATGTATCCAGAGCCCTCCCCCCCACCTCATGGTCAATCCTCGGAGCCGCATCCTATGGCACTGATGTACTGACAGTAGAGGTACGATCCCAACTCACCCTCCGGGTGTGCAACTACTATGGCATGCACCCCCCGGACCGAGGGAACGCCCTCCCCCAGTACCCAGGTGAGTCCTTTTTATTCTCACTCCCCTTGGCGCTAGCCACCACTCTACTCGTGGTGGGCGACTTCAACCGTCGCCACCACATGTGGTCCGACTTCACTGTCCCACGACAGGATGACTTGGGGGTGCAACCCCTCGACGACTTTTTTCGTGGGCATGGCCTGGCGCCTGCCCACCTTCCTGACTCTGACTCATGGCCTGACAGCAATTGCCGCCGGTGCCCCATTGACATGATATGGGCCCCCCCCTCGGTCAACCCCGACTCTATTCTAGATTTGGCCACATCCAACCCTTCACCCCTCTCCGACCATGCCATCCTACACTGGTCGGTGCCATTTCGGCCCCCCCCTCCGGTCTTAAAGACAAGCCGGCTACTCCCAGCTGACAAGGAAGAATGGCCCAACATCACCTTCCCTCTCCTCGAACTAGCCTTTGGTCTTCCGGGGCATGACACCCATACGCTGGACATCAAAGCCAAGGCAGTTATCGACTCTATGGTCACCACCCTTCAGCCGTTCACCCGCCTCGCAAAGCCATCGAAAACAGAAGTCCCATGGTGGTCACCCCACTGCAAGACACTACTATCCACCATTACAACGGCCACCACCCCCCTCCAGCATGCAGCAGCAAGAAGAGCCTTCAAAAGGGGCATATGAACGGCCAAACGACAGTTCTATGCGGACCAGGCATCGGAAGCGGACGCCTCCAACATCTGGAACTGGGCCAAGTGCGGCCTCGGAAACCGACCCACCCCTATCCCATTGCTGAAACGGCGAGATGGCACCTTCACTCAAACAGACGACGAGAAAGGTGAGCTCTTTCGGGAAACTTTCTTTATGCCCCCACCACCCCAGACAGCGGCCAACACCCCGCCGCCACCACCACAACCAGCTGCCCCACCCATACTCCTAACAGAGCTTACAGGGGCACTGACTGATACATCCAACTTGTTGGCTCCGGGCCTCTCGGGAATGGGGTACTGCCCCCTGAAATGGGTGGTGGACGCCTACCCCGAGGAGATCCTTACACTCTTCAATGACTGCCTATGCTTGGGGCACCACCCTGAGTGCTGGTGGGCAGCAAAAGTGGTAATGCTCCGAAAGCCAAACAAGAAGGACCCATTCTCACCGTGCTCATACTGGCCCATCACCCTCGAGGAGACCCTTGGGAAACTCCTTGAAAAGATAATAGCTAACCAGCTACAGTACCTCGCTAACACAAGGAACTGGCTGCCACCTAACCAATATGGGGGGTGTCAAGGCCATTCAGTCTATGACACCGCCCAACACCTCCTACAGATAGCAGAGCGTGCCCATGCAGAGGGCCTTGTGTGTTCGGTCCTTGCAGTCGACATACAGGGCTTTTTCGACTCAGTGCACCCTCAGCTCCTACACTGGCAATTGTTGGACCTCGGTTGTGTTACAATTTTCCTTTACCTTCCCTTATTGTGCTGACTCACTTCTTCTTCGTCATCATCAGTCAGCGCAACTCCCCCATTTCTCTGCCTTACTCATCCTTATTCGCCTTGCACCATAAGATGCCATGATGACGCCTTATTGCACCATCATGACGTGCTTTGCTTACTGACCACCGCACTTGTATTACCAAGGCATTCCTTGAGTTTCCATGACTTTCCATTAGTCTGGTAAACATACCTAACCAAGTCGCTACAGTAGTAAACACATAGAATAGCATATAAGCATGTAACTTCAGTAGCACAAGCCCTAAGCTTGTGCTCTTTGTTCATACAAGCCCATTATCTGCTACCACCAGTTTACTGAGTGCCACTTGACCATTAGTCACTTCGTCGTAACCTGACTCACTCCAAGAAGCCTACTGCGTCCACATCGACGATCAGGAAGCCCCCTCGACGATCCTCCTTCAGCTTACGACATCTAGGAAGCCCCGTTGCCATACCACCAGTTCCGACGATCAGGAAGCCCCGACGTCGATCACCGCATAACTGTTGAGCTTAACAGGTTGCATGCCAGACATGGCCAACTGGTGTCTGTCCTTCATGACAGATCGGCAGGTTGCAGTCGCCTTTGACGGCACCACCCTCCCAACTGCCCCTAAACCAGACTATGGCACCCCCCAGGGGTCACCAGTCTCCCCCATATTGTCAACAATATTCGCAGGCATGGTACTCTGGCGCTTCCACCAAGCCGGCACCATGGCCCTGGCTTATGTTGACAACCACTTACTTGTTTGCATAGGACCCTCAGTAGCATCCAACTGCCACGAGCTCGCCAACGCCTACCAACAACTAGACAACCTCTTCGGCACCATCGGTCTCAACATTGAAGCCACCAAGACGGAATGCCTCCACTTCCACCCCCCTCAGTGATGTACCGGCTATAATGGCTGGGACACAGCCGGCGTACAGGTTGACCCAAACACACTGATCCACCCCTCAATCCCACTCCGATGGTTGGGGATATGGTGGGATCCAGGCCTCTCCTTCAAACCCCATGTTGAGTGTATGTGCTCCAAGGGGCTCTCCACCCTCGCCGCACTCCACATCTTGGGCAACACCCAATGTGGCATTTCGGCCCTCCTCCTCCGCCGCCTGTACACCTCCTGTGTCCGCTCCATCCTGTCATGGGGAGCGCCGGTCTGGTACCATGGCCACCGCCAAAAAACATTGGTAAACCGCCTACAGGCTGTGCAAAACACGGCCTGCCGATGGATCCTTGGCATCTTCAAAGGCGCCTCCCCCCATTCCACTAATTTTCTTTGCTCTGTCCCCCCTCTCTCTTTCTATTTCGAGTATATAAAGACCACCCATTCCCTGCGCCTCTGGCGCACCCCACACTCTGTTGGCCGAAAATTTTATAAAAACGTAACTAATAGACCTTTCTCCCTTTCTTTGCAGGTCCGAGCCCCCGGGTTCAACAGGTCCCTGCATACACACATCCCCCATGGATGGACCCACTGGCATTCACAAAAGGCCGGATCCGATTCACCACCCCCACCACCCCGGTCAGCACCGACACCCACAAATCATTCATGACAGCTGCGCGCCAACTAGGCTCCACCCCCCACATCCAGGTATTCACCGATGGCTCCCGCATTGACAATAAGTCGGGTTTGGCCATCTGTGCAATGCTGGGCCACACCAGACTCTGGTCATGACGACTGGAATCCCCCACCTGTGCCACAGCCACGGACACTGAGGAGATCTCCCTTGCAACGGCCCCTGGCTGGGTGGCATGCCGCCTCCCAGCACAACTGTGTGTTGCATCGGATATCTTCTTCCTGTCCGATTCGCTGACTGCTCTGCACCTATTCCGCACATGGGCCACTGCCCCCGGCGCCCACCTCCTTCACATCTGGAAAGCGGGTGTGGAGACTCTCCTGGACTCATACCCCCAGCTCATGATTCACTTCGTATGGTGTCCCGGCCACTCGGACATCCCCAGGAATGAATGGGCTGACACGGAGGCAAAGCTGGCCATGGAGCTCCCCCCATCCGACCTTAAACCCTCCACCTCAGCACTAAAAGAAGTCGCTGTCTGCACCCTCATGGAACGATGGTCACTCTCGCTAGCCCGCCCCCTAGCCTCAACTGCCAACAAGTACCTGGCAGTCCACAGCCTCCCCTCATGCCATCCACGAAAGCTACCCGTGCACATGGCCGACCACCCACGAAACCAGCTGTCCATAGTCGCTCAAGTCCTCTGTCATGCCAGTCCCTATGGGGGATACTGGCTGAGTTTTGACTTGGCCTACCATCACAGACATGGCCTGATCTCACATTGCAGGTGGCACAACCACCCCCCTTGGCCAGCGCAGTCGACCGCCCACATTCTAGGCGGCTGCAGCACATTCCAGCCATGGATACAATGTGTGTGGCCACCTCAAGACCCTCTCCCAACCCACCACTCAGAGTGGGCTGACAAAAACCACCTCCCAGTTTTGCGCCGATGGCTTAAGCTGATGGGGCACCTAAACCGCCTCTCTGACCGCGCCGCAGGCGCCATACGGCTCTCCTTCACCGCTATGGACCTAGATGGACACCTGACCAACAAGGATATGAATCTGGACCTCCTACAGGAATACATGTGTCATATGCTCGGACCCTGAACCCAGGACTCGGACCCAGCCCTTTTAGAGCTATCAGGTATGCTCCCTCCCTTTCCTCTTGAATAATGCCTGCCTTTTGAATTCCCTTGAATACGTCCCAGCCGGCACTCTTGCCCTCCCCTTCCAATTCTAAGCTTCTTACCTTTACCTGCCCTTAACCACCTGGTTGGTTTGTAGCGATATGTATTCCTCCTTCTTCCCATGTCCTATTAACCAAATAGGGGCTCTTCACACATCAGCACCCTTTCTAGGGAGCAGAGCCCCCACCCAGTTTCGCATGATGCACAATGACGGGCGCCTCCATTGTTATGTAGTTAGGGCCCCCCCTTCAGGGGGGCAGCTTGTAATTATGTAATACTGCAGGAATAATTAAAAAAAAAAAAAAAAAAGGGTGAGGCCCTGCATGGCACAGACCACTGATCCAGACTTCGTGCCCATGCGCGAGCCATCGGTGAAGACCTGGAGGTGGGGGAGGGTGCTCAGGGAGCACACAGCTTCCATGAATTCCTTGCAGGTGTCTTTGCTGACTGGAGTGATAGGAGAGGCAAACGAAACTCGACCATTTGTAAATGCCAGAGGATCTGTCCACAGGGGATGAGTGTATGCAGGGACCAGTTGAACCCGAGGAACCCGGACCTGCAGAGAAGTGGAAAAGGGGCAGTTAGTTACTGTTTTATAAAAACGTTTTCTACCAATGGAGTGCGGGGTGTGCCATAGGCGCAGAGAATGGAGAGTCTTAGCATATTCAAAATAATAAGAAAGGGGGGGAGGGAACAAAGAAAATATGTAGAGAACGGAGAGGCGCCTTTGTAGATGCTGAGAATCCATCTGCATGCCATGTTTTGCACAGCCTGCAGGCGGCTTACTAAAGTTTTTTGGCGCTGGCCATGATACCAAACCGGCGCACCCCATGTGAGGACCAAGCGGACACAGGCAATATATAGGCAACGTAGGAGAAGGGCCGAAATGCCGCGTTCGGTGTTGCCGAGGATGCGGAGGGCAGTGAGGGTGGAGAGGCCTTTGGAGCGCATTCACTCGACATGGGCTTTGAAGGTGAGGGCGGGGTCCCACCAGATCCCGAGCCATCGGAGCGGGATAGAGGGTCGGACGAGGGTGGTGGGGTCGACTTGCACCCTGGCGGTGTCCCAGTTGGTGTATGCTGGTGATCGACGCCGGGGTGGGTGGAAGTGTAGGCACTCAGTCTTGGCAGCCTCGATGTTGAGACCGATGTCACCGAAGTGAGCATTGAGTTGGTGATAGGTGTTGGACAGTTGCTGGCAGTTGGATGCCACACTGGGTCCGACACACACAAGGAGGTGGTCATCAACATATGCAAGGGCAGTGGTGCCGGTTTGGTGAAATTTCCGGAGGACCATGCCCACGAATATGGTGGAGAGGATCAGGGATACCAGCGACCCCTGGGGGGTGCCGAGGTCGGGTTTCTGGGCGGTTGGGAGGGTGGTGCCATTGAAAGCAATGGCAATCTGCCGGTCTGTCATGAAAGACAAACACCAGTTGGCCATGTCGGGGGCACAACTGAGGTCTAACAATTGTCAGTGGAGGAGGTGGGGGTGTACCGAGTCGAAGAACCCCTGTATGTCGACTGCTAGGACTGAACATACACGGCCCTCTGCATGGGCATGCTCCGCAATCTGTAAAAGGTGTTGGGCAGCATCATAGACTGAGTGTCCCTGACGCCCCCATACTGGTTGGGTGGCAGCCAATCCCTCGTGTTAGCGAGGAACTGGAGCCGGTTAGCTATTATCTTTTTGAGGAGTTTCCCTAGGGTCTCCTCGAGGGTGATGGGCTGATAAGATCTCGGCGAGAACAGGTCCTTCTTGTTAGGCTTCCATAGCATTACCACTTTTGCCGCCCGCCAGCACTTAGGGTGGTGCCCCATGCGTAGGCAGTCATTGAAAAGGGTGAGGATCTCGGCAGGGTAGGCGTCTACCACCCATTTTAGTGGGCGGTAGCCGATCCCTGAGAGGCCTGGCGCCGACAAGTTGGAGGTGTCGGACAGTGCCCCCGTGAGCTCTGTGAGGAGTATGGGCAGGGCAGCTGGTTGGAGGGGAGGCGGTGGGGTGGGAGCCGCTTTTGGGGGTGGGGGAGGTGCGAAGAAAGTAGTGCGGAAGAGCTCACCTTTCTCGATGTCCGACTGAGTGAAGGTGCCATCGCGTTTCTTGAGCGAGGGGATTGGGGTGGGTCGGTTGCCGAGGCCTCATTTGGCCCAGCTCCATATGTTGGAGGCGTCTGTCTGGTTGGCTTGTTTGGCATAAAAGTGCCGTTTGGCCACTCGTACACTGTGTTTGAAGGCGTGGCGAGCTGCTGATTGCTGGAGGGGGGTGGTGGCCATTGAAATCGCCTGGAGGAGCGATTTGCAAGTCAGGGTCCACCAGGGGACCTCGGTTTTTGATGGCTTGGCGATTCTGGTGAATGGGGCGAGGGTGGTGATCATCGAGTCGACCACGGCCTGTGCTTTAATGTCGAGGGTGGTGGGGTTGTCTGCTGATAAGAGGAAGGCAGATTCAAGTAGTGGGAAGGCGATGTTGGACCATTCCTCTCTGTCGGCTGGGAGAAGCCGGCATGTTTTCATGACTGGAGGGGGGGGCTGGGATGGCAGGGACCAGCATAGCATCATGTGGTCGGACAGTGGGGAGGTGGTTGATGAACCCGAGTCTATAATGGCATCGGGGTTGATTGCAGGTGGAGCCCAGATCATGTCAATGGGGCACTGTCGATGATTGTCCATGGGCCGCGAGTCAGAATCTGGGAGGTGGGCTGGTGCAAGGCCATGCTCCTGGAAGAAGTCATCAAGGGGTTGTGCCCTCAAGTCCTCCTGCCGAGCTGCAAGGAGTTCGGACCACATGCGGTGGCGACGGTTGAAGTCGCCGGCCATGAGTAGAGTAGAGGCCAAGACTGGTGGGAGTGTAAAAAGGAACGACTCACTGGGGTATTGTGGGGTGGTGGTGGTACGGTCCAGTGCATGCATACCATAGTAGTTGCAGAGGCGGATGGTTAGTTGGGAGCGGATTTCGATAGTGAGAACATCGGTGCTGGACGAGGCGGCACCAAGGACCAACCATGAGGTTAAGGGGATGGCGTGAGATACATAAGTGACTACCTGAGGCCAGATGGCTGGGGGTAGGACTGCTATGTACCCTGGGAGGGAAGGTATGTTGAGGACTGGTGTGCCGGTTGGGTTGGTGAGGGATGGCTGGAGACCGATTTGGTACCAGGGTGGTTCCTGTAGCAAAATGACGGTGGGAGGGGATGGGTCAGTGGTGAGTATCGGAATGAGGGAATGGACCATGGCTAAGGAGCAGGTGGCATTCCACTGAAGAATAGAGATGTCTCTATTCATTGATCCTCCATGTGGTCGTCGTCAGGCCTGTCAAATGCTGCCTCGATTTGGCGAAAACGCCGTTTCTTGGGGCACTGAGGGAGGGTAGCGGGGTGGTTGCCTTTGCAGTTGGTGCAGTAGCGAGGATGAGGGCAGTGGTCACCCTCGATGGCTTCGGAGGCGCATGATGCGCACGACTTCCGGTGGTTGCGGGAGAGGTGTCCTCCCCCGCAGTCGGTGCAGCAGGGCTGGGCACGGCACCCTTTCGTTCCGTGGCCAAGGCCCTGGCAGCACTCACATTGCGTGAGGCCGGGGTGGTAGGGTGGAACAGAGAGGGAGAGAGCCGAGCCGAAGAGCCATACTCATGGGCATTTAAGTAGCTGAGCCCAGATGGATCCGTCAGGGTCGGAGAAGGAGAACACCACAGGACACTTCTGGAGGGTTGGGAGGTGCTCCTTGGTGGCGGCAAAGTGAGGGTCGACTATGAAGTCGAGGGGGCAGAGGGACAGGTTGTTCCGGATTTCGGCCATGAGGGCCTTCGGGGAGATGGTGTGGCCGTTTCAGCTGAAGAGGTAGTCCACACAGGGCACCATGGAGATGTGGAGGGCGGACCGGGGGCGGACACGGACAGGGTGGAGCATGTACTGCTCGGGGATCTTGTCGATCTCAACCGAGAGGCAATGCTCGCGCATATGGGCCGCAAAGGCTGCGGAGTGCCGATCGATGATTGTGTCCGTGGCCGGAGAGGCAGAGGCAGGGCGCTTAGCGAAGGAGGTCACGAGGACCCCTTTACGTTGAAGGAGGAGGCCAAGACTGTGACCTGGTCAGCAGTGGGAAGGGAAGAGAAGAACTCACGAGCAGTGGCGGTAAGGTGCATGGCCAGGAGCTGAATCTCGGATTTGAGCGAGATGGCCGGGATGAGGACCAGGGTCGGGTCCTTGGCATACATTGGGGGCGGGGGCGGAACTTGGCGTTGCTTTTTCTTCTTCTTGTGGGTCACCATCGTGAAGATGGCGCCTGCAGCAGGTGCAACAGGGTTGGGGTTGGTGGCCATGGGTGGTGCTGGGGCGGCCGCCACCTGGGCATAGGAAGTTGGTGCTGCAGTGATAGCAGCCTGGTTGGTGGTGGTGGGGGCCTGTGGGGTGTGGGGGGCGGGCTGGTTGACAAGGGTCGAGACTTGTCGGGAGATGGAGGCGACTTCTGTGGAGAGCTGCTTAACAATGTTAGTCAGTGTCGGCCACATCGGGCGAGACGTTAGCGGTGCCAGGAGTCCTGATCGGGGCAGAGGGTTGGGGGGCAGTGGCCGGGGTCCTTTGTTGGGGGCGAGCTGGGGCGAAAGGGCACTGGTAGGGAGGCTTCCGCCCCCCCCCTTGCGAATGTTGTAGGCCATTCTCAATGTTGCGTGATGATGATGATGTATTGGGGGGTTCCTTCTCATCTCTCAAAATGCCGGCGATAGTCTGTTGGACATTCCAGAGGAGGTCGCCTACAAACTTGGCTGCAGCACAGTCAATCTCTTCGGGGTTGTAGCAGTGGGTCTTCCTGTCGAAGTCCTCCAGTGCTTGGGAGATGGCATACATGAAGCCCGATGTGTGTGGCTCGAACTGGGCTTGAGGGCAAGGTCGGGGGGTGTGTGGGGACAGGTTTTCGGATGACCTCTTATTGGTGAGTGGCGCTCTGTCGCTAGTTTTGCTTCTGTGTCAGCCCATTCATTGCCAGGGATGTCTGAGTGACCTGGGCACCACACAAAATGGACGGTGATCTGGGGGTACAAATCCAGCAGAGTCTCCACACCTGCTTTCCAGATGTGTAGGAGGTGGGCGCCAGGGGCAGCGGCCCAAGTGCGGAAAAGGTGGAGGGTGGTCAGCAAATCGGATAGAAAGAAGATGTCCGATGCGATGTGCAGTTGCGCTGGGAGGCGGCATGCGACCCAACCCGGGGCTGTGGCAAGGGAGAACTCCTTGGCGTCTGTGGCTGTAGCGCAGGTGGGGGACTCCAGTCAGCGGGATCGGAGTCGGGTATGGCCGGGGGTGGTGGCCATCGTAATGGTGGATAGGAGGGTCTTGCAGTGGGGGGACCACCATGGGACTTCCGTTTTTGACAGTTTTGAGAGGCCAGAATTAAGAGTGCCCTTGCGGGACTCAAACAATGTGTGTACCTTCCTCGGGATATGCAGCCGACTGAAACTGCTCCCACTGTCCTCTATGACATATGGGCGCTATATTGGAGCACTAGGGTAAGGCGTGCCATGCCAGGAGGCCACCCTGGGTGAAGGTTGCGTGCCGTAGGCACTACTCCACCCATATGGAATGACCCCCCTACCCTACACATTCCCTCCCTGGCCATAGAGGTCCTGTAGAGTACTGCTGCGCTTCTGGGAATCAACTTAGGCCCATAGTGGGAGTTACCCCCACACAAACCGACAGAGGATTTAGTCCTCTGGAGCCACTGAGGGGAACTCTCCCACAGCGCTATGGCCCAAGACACTACACTTCAGTGTGCCAGGATGCCAACACACACTCCATGCAGGCCCTTTCCCGTGCCCTGGCACATGCTTCAGAAACAGCCATTACACATCCTTCTTGACCAGTAACCACCACCATCGAAATTTTTGCAGGCAGCTAAAACTCCTCAACAATGTCGAACCCCAGTGGGTACCGGAATGCTCTTCGCTCGACTCGACCACCCCTCCCACCTCCCTCATCAGCCAGCACTGATGCCAACAGGGCCGCCAGGGCCGCTGCCAATTGGGTGGCCACTGGCAATGTTGCCGCCGCTATGCACAGTACGACCCCCACACCCGCCCAAATCGACCCAGGCCTCCCGGCGTCATCCCCAGATGCGCTCCACCTCGCCCCATCCCCCATCATTGGAGTCTTGAACACAGAGTTCACCTGCATGTTCGAACACGTCAGCTGCCCCCCTTCCGAAGGCTCCAACCCCCCTGCCGGCTCCAATGAACAAGGCGAGATGGAAGATATCCTCGAAAACCCACACACACCCTCGCCGCCCCCCATCCGACCTCAAACCATCCACCTCTGCACTAAAAGAGGCGGCCGTATGCACCCTCATGGAGCGATGGACGCTCTCGCTGGCCCACCCCCTCACCTCTACTGCTGATAAGTACTTGGCAGTACATGGTCTACCATCACGACAGCCCCGGAAGCTACTCATGCACTCGGTCGACCACCCCTGCGGTGAGCTTTCCGCAGTAGCGCAAGTCCTCTGCCATGCCGGTCCCTATGGGGGCTACTGGCTGAGTTTTGACTCAGCTTACCAATGCAGACATGGCTTGATTTCGCACTGCAGGTGGCACAACCACCCCCCATGGCCAGCACAGTCGACCGCCCACATCCTAGGCGGCTGCAGCACCTTCCATCCATGGATATGATGTGTGTGGCCACCACGGGACCCTCTCCCAACCCACCACTCAGAGTGGGCTGATGAAAACCACCTTCCGGTCTTGCGCCATTGGCTAAAGCTGACAGGGCACCTAGACCGCCTTTCTGACTGCGCCGTGGGCGCCATCCGGCTAGCATTTGCTGCTATGGAGCTCGACGGACACCCTACTGACGAGGATATGGACCTGGACCTCCTTTGGGAATATATGTGTTGTATGCTCGGACCACGAACTCGGGACTCGGACCCAGCCCTTTTGGAGCTATCAGGTACGCTCCCGCCCTTTCCCTCTGATTAGCACCCATCTTTTGAATTCCTATGGATACGTCTCGGCCGGCGCTCTCGCCCACCCTTTCCACTTCTAAACTTCTTACTTAACCTGCCCTCACCCGCTTGGTTTGTTCATAGTGATATGTATTCCTCCTTCTTGCATTCTTCTTCTCACTAAATAGGGACTCTTCACACTTCGGCACCCCCAGGGGAGCAGAGCCCCTGCCCAGTTTTGTGTGATGCGCAATGACAGGCGCCTCCGTTGTTATGTAGTTAGGGCCCCCCCTTCGGGGGGGCAGCTTGTAATTATGTAATACTGCAGGAATAATAATAATAATAATAATAATAATAAAAAGACGGCCACCACCCCCCTACAGCGTTCTTCAGCCAGGCGTGCCTTCAAAAGGGGCATTAGGACAGCCAAATGGCAGTTCTACACTGACCAGGCAGCAGAAGCAGATGCCTCCAACATCTGGAGCTGGGCCAAGCAAGGCCTAGGCAACTGACCTACCCCCATCCCCTCACTCAAATGATGAGACAGATCCTTCACCCAGATGGACATCGAGAAAGGTGAGCTCTTCCAAGAAACTTTCTTTATGCCCCCCCCACCACAGGCAGCGACCGACACCCCACTACCTTTTTTTTTTAAATTTTATTATTATTATTATTATTCCTGCAGTATTACATAATTACAAGCTGCCCCCCGAAGGGGGGGCCCTAACTACATAACAACGGAGGCGCCTGTCATTGCGCATCGCACAAAACTGGGTGGGGGCTCTGCTCCCCGAAGGGTGCCGAAGTGTGGAGAGCCCCTATTGGGATATACAGGACAAGAAGAAAGAAGGTGGGATACATATCGCTACGAATTGGTCAAATGGACAAGGGCAGGCCAAATAGGAAGCTTAGAAGTGGTAAGGGGGTGGCAAGAGCGCCGGCCGAGACATATTCATAGGAATTCGAAAGGCAGGCATCAAGACAGCGGAAAAGGGGGAGTCGTACCTGATAGCTCCAAAAGGGCCGGGTCCGAGTCCTGGGTTCTGGGTCCGAGCATATGACACGTGTATTCCTGTAGGAGGTCCAGGTCCATGTCTTCATCAGTGGGGTGTCTGTCTAGGTCCATCGCTGCAAATGCTAGTCTGATGGCGCCTGCAGCACGGTCTGAGAGGCGGTTTAGGTGTCCCATTAGCTTAAGCCAGTGGCGCAAAACCAGGAGGCAGTGTTCATCAGCCCACTCGGAGTGGTGGACTGGGAGGGGGTCCTGAGGTGGCCAAACACGTCGTATCCACAGGTGGAAGGTGCTGCAGCTGCCGAAGATGTGGGTGGTCGACTGTGCGGGCCAGGGTGGGTGGTTATGCCATCGGCAGTGCGAGATCAGGCCATGTCTGCGCCAGTAGGTTGAGTCGAAGCTCAACCAGTAGCCCCTGTAGGGACTGGCGTGGCAGAGGACTTGCGCTACTGCGGAAAGCTCACTGTGGGGGTGGTTGACTGAGTGCATGAGTAGCTTCCAGGGCCATCGGGATGGGAGGCTGTGTACTGCTAGGTATTTGTCTGTGGTTGAGGCGAGGGGGTGGGCGAGCAAGAGGGTCCACCGGTCCATGAGGGTGCGGACGGCAACTTCTTTTAGCGCAGAGATGGAGGGCTTTAAGTCGGAGGGGGGGAGCTCGGTTGCCAGTTTCACTTCCGTGTCAGCCCATTCATTCCTGGGGATGTCCGAGTGACTGGGACACCACACAAAGTGAACGGTGAGCTGGGGGTACGAGTCCAGCAGAGTCTCCACGCCCGCCTTCCAGATGTGGAGGAGGTGGGCACCTGGGACAGCAGCCCACGTGCAGAAAAGGTGCAGTGCAGTCAGCGAATCAGACAAAAAGAAGACATCTGATGCAACACGCAGTTGTGCGGGGAGGCGGTGCGCAACCCAGCCCGGTGCTGTAGCGAGGGAAAATTCCTCGGTGTCCGTGGAAGTGGTGCAGGTGGGGGACTCCAGTCGACATGACCGGAGGCGGGTGGGGCCTAGCATTGCACAGATGGAGGAGCCTGACTTGTCGTCGATGCATGATCCGTCTGTAAATACTTGGATGTGGGGGGTGGAGCCTAAGGCTCGGGACCCCGCTACCTCCAACTCAACCAGCTGCCCTGCCCATACTCCTATCGGAGCTCACAGGGGCACTGGCCGACACCTCCAACTTGTCGGCTCTGGGCCTCTCAGGAATAGGTTACCGCCCCCTGAAATGGGTGGTGGATGCCTACCCCGATGAGATACTTACACTTTTCAATGACTGTCTGCGCTTGGGGCACCACCCTGAGTGCTGGCGGGCAGCAAAAGTCGTAATGCTCAGGAAGCCGAACAAGAAGGACCCCTTCTCACTGTGATCATACAGGCCCATCACCCTGGAGGAGACCCTAGGGAAACTCCTCGAAAAAATTATGGCTAACCGGCTCCAGTTCCTCACTAACATGTGGGACTGGCTGCCACCTAACCAGTATGGGGGGCGCCAAGGACATTCGGTCTATGATGCCGCCCAACACCTCCTACAGATCGCGGAGCGTGCCCACACAGAGGGCCTCATATGTTCAGTCCTAGCAGTCGACATTCAGGGCTTCTTCGACTCAGTACACCCCCATCTCCTCCACCAACAACTGTTGGATCTCGGTTGCGCCCCAGACATGGCCAACTGGTGCTTATCCTTCATGACAGACAGGCAGGTCGCCATCTCGTTCGATGGCACCACCCTCCCCACCGCCCCCAAACCCGACTTCGGCACCCCACAGGGATCGCCAGTCTCCCCTATCCTGTCAACAATTTTTGTGGGGGTGGTCCTCCAGCACTTTCACCAAGCCAGCACCACCACCCTGGCATACGTTGATGACCATTTACTTATATGCATAGGTCCTTCCGTGGCATCCAACTGCCACGCTCTAGCCTGCACATACCAACAACTTGACACCCTTTTCAGCACCATCGGTCTCAACATCGAAGCCGCCAAAATGGAGTGTCTCCACTTCCACCCCCCTTGGCAATGCACCGGCTATGATGGCTGGGACACTGCTGGCATCCAGGTCGACCCCAACACCCTAATCCGCCCCTCAATCCCCCTCCGGTGGTTGGGGATATGGTGGGACCCAGGCCTCTCCTTCAAGCCCCACATTGAGCGCATGTGCTCCAAGGGACTCTCCACCCTCGCCGCACTCCACATCTTAGGTAACACACAATGTGGCATCTCGGCCCTCCTCCTCCACCACCTCTACACCTCCTGTGTCCGCTCCATCCTGTCATGGGGGGCGCCAGTCTGGTACCATGGCCACCGCCAAAAAACCCTGGTAAACCGCCCACAGGCTGTACAAAACACGGCTTGCTGCTGGATTCTGGGCGTCTTCAAAGGCGCCTCCCCCTTCTCTACTAATTTTCTTTGCTCCATTCCCCCTCTCTCTTTCTATTTTGAATATATAAAGACCACCCATTCCCTGCACCTATGGTGCACCCCCCACTCTATTGGCTGAAAACTTTTTAAAAACATAACTAATAGACCTTTTTCCCTTTCTTTGCAGGTCTGAGCCCCCCGGGTTCAACAGGTCCCAGCATACATGCATCCCCCATGGATGGATCCTCTGGCCTTCACACAGGGCCATGTTCATTTCACCACCCCCATCACCCCGGTCAGCACCGACACCCGGAATTCCTTTGTCGTCACCACACGCCAACTAGGGGCTGCAATGGTGCAGTGGTCCGGCACGCACCAAGTGTCCAAGTTTGGCTACCGTTCAGGATTGGGGTTCGACTCCCCTTTGAACCTGGAATCAGGCACCTGCCGGAAAATGCCTGCCGGTTTGATGAAGTGCATATGACCAAACCACTGATGCCACACCCCTCGGCCTACCCCAGGCCATTAGGGATTCCCATGGGTGGGGTTTCCTTCTCACCCAAAGGGTCCCACAGGCAGACTGTCCATGTGCAGCTGGAGCATGGAACCCAGGCAACTGGGAGGTCGGGCTTCCCCCCTGTTCGCAGGGTGGGAGGTTTTTTTCCGCACCACATTTTTCACGCCCCCACCACCACAACAAGTGGCCGACACACCGCTGCCCCCTCCCCAACCAGCTGCCCTGCCCATCCTCCTCACAGAGCTTACGGGGGCACTGTCCGACACTTCCAACTTGTCGGCTCTGGGCCTCTCAGGGATCGGATACTGCCCTCTAAAATGGGTAGTAGATGCTTACCCAGACGAGATTCTCGCCCTTTTCAACAACTGCCTGCACATGGGGCATCACCCTAAGTGCTGGCAGTCGGCAAAAGTGGTCATGCTCTGGAAGCCAAACAAGAAGGACCCTTTCTCACCACAGTCATACCGACCCATCTCCCTCAAAGAGACCCTAGGGAAACTCCTTGAAAAGATCATTGCTAACCGGCTCCAATTCCTCGCTAACACGAGGGACTGGCTGCCACCTAACCAATACAGCAGGCGTCAAGGACATTCTGTCTACAATGCCGCCCAGCACCTCCTCCAGATTGCGGAACACGCCCATGCTGAGGGCTGCGTATGTTCGGTCCTTGCGGTTGACATACAAGGTTTCTTCAACTCAGTAAACCCTCAACTCCTCCACTGGCAATTGCTGGACCTCCAATGCCCGCCAGACATGGCAGATTGGTGTCTGTCCTTCATGACAGATCGGCAGGTTGCCATTGCTTTCGACAGCACCACCCTCCCAACTGCCCAGAAACCCGACCTCAGCACCCCCCAAGGGTTGCCAGTATCCCGATTCTCTCAACCATATTCATGGGCATGGTCCTCTGGAAATTCCACCAAACCGGCACCACTGCCCTAGCATATGTTGTTGATGACCACCTCCTTGTGTGCATCGGACCCAGCATGGCATCCAACTGCCAGCAACTGTCCAATGCCTACCACCAACTCAATGCCCATTTCAGCGCCATCGGTCTCAACATCGAAGCCACCAAAACGGAGTGCCAACACTTTCACCCCCCCCCCCCCCCCCCCCCCCCCCCCCCCCCCCCCCCCCCCCCCCCCATGCCAACACTTTCACCCACCTCACCCCTCAGCCGCTTACACTGACTGGGACACTGCTGGGGTTTGGGTCGCCCCCACCATGTTAATCCGACCCTCTATCCTGCTTCGCTGGCTGGGAATATGGTGGGACCCCACCCTTACCTTCAAGGCTCATGTAGAGCACATGCGCTCCAAGGGCCTCTCCACACTAGCCGCCCTCCGCATCCTCAGTAACATGGAACGCGGAATCTCGGCCCTCCTCCTCCATCGACTGTATACCGCCTGCGTCCGCTCCATCCTCACATGGGGCGCCCTGGTTTGGTACCATGGCTGGCACCAAAAAACATTAGTAAGCCGCCTGCAGGCTGTGCAAAACATGGCATGCAGATGGATTTTGGGCATCTATAAAGGCGCCTCCCCTTTCTCCACAAATTTCCTTTGTTCCCTTCCCCCTCTCTCTTACTATCTTGAATATGCTAAGACTCTCCATTCCATTCGCCTCTGGTGTACCCCACATTCCGTTGGTAGAAAACGATATAACAAATCTGTAACTAACCATCCTTTTTCCACTTCTCTGCAGGCCTGGGTCCCTCGGGTACAACCAGTCCCCGCATATACTCATCCCCTGTGGACGGATCCTCTGGCATTTATGAATGGTCGAGTCTCGTTTGCCACTCCTATCACTCTGGTCAGCGAAGACACCCGCAAGGAATTTGTGGGCGCTGCATGCTCCCTGAGCACCCTCCCCCATCTCCAGGTTTTCACTGATGGCTCCTGCATTGGGTCTAAGTCTGGGTCAGCAGTCTGTGCCATGGAAGGCCTTACCCACCTCAAGTCTTGCTGGCTCACCTCCCCCACCTGTGCCACAGCTATGGATGTGGAAATTTTCTCCCTTACCTCCGCACCAAGCTGGGCTGCACACCACCTCCGGGAGCATCTGCCTGTCGCATCCGACATCTTCTTCCTGTCGGATTCACTGATGGCACTCCACCTGATCCATACATGGGCGCCAGTTCCTGGCACACACCTCCTCCACCAATGGAAGGCAGGGGTCCAGACTCTATTGGACTCTTACCTGGATCTTTCCATTCATTTCGCTTGGTGCCCGGGTCACTCAGACATCCCAGGGAACAAATGGGTGGACCATGAGGCAAAGTTCACAATGAACCTACCCCCGTCCTCCCTTGCACCCTCCACCTCAGCACTGAAAGAGGCCGCTGTCAACACACTCATGGAGCATTGGTCCCTATCACTAGCCTGTCCCCTTGCCTCGACAGCCAACAAGTATCTCACTGTCAATGGTGTCCCCTCTCAATGTCCCCAAAAGCTTATGATGCAGTCGGTTGACCACCCTTGCCAGGAGCTTTCTGCAGTCGCCCAGGTTCTCTGTTGTGCCGGTCCCTACAGGGGCTACTGGCTGAGCTTTGACTCAGCCTACCGACACAGGCATGGCCTGATCTCGCACTGCCAATGGCACAACCACCCCCCCTGGCCAGCCCAGTCGACTGCCCATGTACTGGGCGGATGTCGCACTTTCTGACCATGGATCCACAAGGTCTGGCCCCCCCATGACCCACTTCTGACCCACCATGCTGAGTGGGCTGATGAAAACCGCCTCCAGGTTTTGCACCACTGGCTCAAGCTGATGGGCCACCTTAACTGCTTCTCTGACCGCACCTCTGCTTCCATCCGCCTGGCTTTTGCTGCGATGGAGCTGGTGGGGCACCCGACCAACGAAGATATGGACTTGGACCTCCTCAAGGACTACATGAGTCGTATGCTTGGACCCCGTACCCAGGACCTGGACCCGGCTCTCTTGGAGCTTTCAGGTATGCTTCCCCCCTTTTCCTCTGATCTGTGACTGCCTTTCGGACTCTCCCACAAATGTCCTGGCTGGCACTCTTGCCCTCCCTTTCCAATTCTAAGCTACCCCCTTTTGCCTGATGTCGCCCGTTTGGCTTGGCTGTAGTGACATGTATTCCTCCCTCTTTCTGTTTACCTACTAATAGGGGCCCTTCCCACTCTGGCTCCCCCTGGGGAGCAGGGCCCCTGCCCAGTTTTGTGCATTGCGTGATGATGGGCACCTCTGTTGTTATGTAGTTAGGGCCCCCCCTTTGGGGGGGCAGCTTGTAATTATGTAATACTGCAGGAATAATAATAATAATAAATAAATAAATAAAAAACCATCGAAATCTGCTCACTCCTGACAATCCACCTATGCAACTATTATGGTATGCATGCGCCGGACCACACCACCGCCACCCCCCTCTACCCTGGTGAGTCTTTCCTTTTCACAATCCCACCGGCCTTAGCCTCCACTCTCCTTGTGGCGGGTGACTTCAACTGTCGCCACCACTCATGGTCCAAACTCCTCGCTACACAGCAGGAGGACTTGAGAGCACAACCTCTTGACGACTTCTTCTGGGAGCACGGCCTTGCGCCAGCTCACCTCCCGGACTCTGACTCTAGGCCTGTTGACAACTGTTGATGGTGCCCAATTGACATGATCTGGTCCCCTCCTGCAATAAACCCGGATTCAATCCTCAACTCGGGCACCTCCACCACCTCTGTCCTGTCTGACCACGCCATCCTACGCTGGTCCCTGCCCTCCCGGCCCCCACCTCCCACCATCAAAACCTGCTGGCTAACACCAGCTGACAAGGAGGAATGGACCGACATCGCCTTCCCACTACTCAAAGCTGCCTTCTTACAACAAGTGGACAACACCCCCACCCTTGACATCAAAGTGCAGGCAGTAGTCGACTCCATGATTGCCGCCCTCGCCCCCTTCACCAGAATCAGCAAACCGTCCAAAACCGAGGTCCCCTGGTGGACCCCGACCTGTAAATCGCTCCTCCAAGCGATCACAGTGGCCCCCACCCCCCTTCAGAGGTCAGCAGCCCGTCGCGCATTTAAGCGGGGCATCCGGGTGGCAAAGCGACATTTTTACACCGAGCAGGCAGACCAAGCAGACACCTCCAACATCTGGAGCTGGGCCAAACGAGGCCTCGGCAACCGCCCCGCACCAATACCCTCGCTCAAAAAGCAAGACGGCTCCTTCACCCAATCAGACAATGAGAAAGGTGAGCTATTCCGCACGACTTTCTTCACACCTCCACCACCCCAACAAGCGGCTGACACTCAGCCGCCCCCCCTCCAACCAGCTGCCCTGCCCATCCTCCTCATGGAGCTTACGGGGCACTGTCCGACACCTCCAACTTGTCAGCTCTGGGCCTCTCGGGGATCGGCTACTGCCCTCTCAAATGGGTAGTAGACGCTTACCCCGAAGAGATCCTTGCCCTTTTCAACGACTGTCTGTGCATGGGGCACCACCCTAAGTGCTGGTGGGCGGCAAAAGTGGTAATGCTCCGGAAGCCAAACAAGAAGGACCCCTTCTCACCGCACTCATATCAGCCCATTACCCTAGAGGAGACCTTAGGGAAACTCCTGGAAAAAATTATAGCTAACTGGCTCCAGTTCCTCACTAACACGAGAGACTGGCTGCCACCTAACCAATATGGGGGGCGTCAAGGACATTCCGTCTACAATGCTGCCCAACACCTTCTACAGATCACAGAGTGAGCCCACACTGAGGGCTGCATATGTTCGGTCCTAGCAGTCAACATACAAGGGTTCTTCGACTCGGTACACCCACAACTCCTCCACTGACAACTGTTGGACCTCCAGTGCCCACCAGACATGGCGGACTGGTGTCTGTCCTTCATGATGGATTGGCAGGTGGCTATCGCTTTCGATGGCACCACCCTTCCAACAGCCCAGAAGCCCAACCTCGGCACCCCTCAAGGGTCGCCAGTATCCCCGATCCTCTTGACTATATTTGCGGGCGTGGTCCTCTGGAAATTTCACCAAACCGGCACCACCGCCCTCGCATATGTTGATGACCACCTCCTCGTGTGCGTCGGACCCAGCATGGCATCCAACTGCCAGCAACTGTCTAACGCCTACCACCAACTCAATGCCCATTTCAGCGCCATCGGTCTCAACATTGAAGCTGCCAAAACGGAGTGCCTTCACTTTCACCCACCCAGACGATGCTCAGCCACTTACACTGACTGGGACACCGCCGGAGTATGGGTCGCCCCCACCATGCTTATCCGACCCTCTATCCCACTCCGTTGGCTGGGAATATGGTGGGACCCTGCCCTCACATTCAAGGCTCACGTGGAGTGCATGCGTTCCAAGGGCCTCTCCACACTTGCCGCCCTCCGCATCCTCG
Organism: Coniferiporia sulphurascens; assembly: GCA_002794785.1. Classification (NCBI taxonomy): domain Eukaryota; kingdom Fungi; phylum Basidiomycota; class Agaricomycetes; order Hymenochaetales; family Hymenochaetaceae; genus Coniferiporia; species Coniferiporia sulphurascens. The sequence continues at coordinate 306,176 of NBBA01000012.1, read as the reverse complement.
GCAACACCGAATGCGGAATTTCGGCCCTCCTACTCCATCGACTATACACTGCCTGCATCCGCTCTGTCCTGACATGGGGCGCCCCAGTATGGTACCATGGTCGCCACCAAAAAACACTAGTAAGCTGCCTGCAGGCTGTGCAAAACACAGCATGCAGATGGATTCTGGGCATCTATAAAGGTGCCTCCCCCTCCTCCACAAATTTTCTTTGTTCCCTTCCCCCCCTTTCTTACTACTTTGAATATGCTAAGACTCTCCACTCTCTGCGCCTCTGGCGCACCCCGCATTCTGTCAGTAGAAAACGATACTATAAAACCGTAACTAACTGTCCCTTTTCCACTTCTCTGCAGGTCCGGGTCCCTCGGGTACAGCCGGTCCCTGCATACACTCATCCCCCCTGGACAGATCCTCTGGCCTTTACGAATGGAAGAGTTTCGTTTGCCACTCCTATCACTCTGGTCAGCAAAGACACCCACAAGGAATTTGTGGGCACTGCATGCTCCCTGAGCACCCTCCCCCACCTCCAGGTTTTCACTGATGGCTCCCACATTGGCTCAAAGTCTGGTTCAGCTGTTTGCACCATGAAGGGCCTCACCCGCCTCAAATCCCGCCAGCTGGCCTCCCCCACCTGCGCAACAGCAACAGACACGGAAATTTTCTCTCTCACCTCCGCACCAAGCTGGGCTGCACACCACCTCCAGGAGCATCTGCCTGTTGCATCCGACATCTTCTTTTTGTTGGATTTGCTGACAGCACTCCACCTTTTTTTTTTTTTTTTAAATTATTATTCCTGCAGTATTACATAATTACAAGCTGCCCCCCCAAAGGGGGGGCCCTAACTACATAACAATGGAGGTGCCTGTCATCACACAACACACAAAACTGGGCAGGGGCCCTGCTCCCTGAAGGGTGCCGAAGTGGGAAGGGCCCCTATTAGTAAAATCCGAGAAAGAGGGAGGAATATGTGTAACTACAGCCAAGCCAAACGGACGACATCAGGCACAAGGGGGTAGCTTAGAATTGGAAAGGGAGGGCGAGAGCGCTGGCTGGGACATATGCGGGAGAGTCCGAAAGGCATTCATAGATCAGAGGAAAAGGGGGGAAGCGTACCTGAAAGCTCCAAGAGAGCTGGGTCCAGGTCCTGGGTACAGGGTCCAAGCATATGACTCATGTATTCCCGGAGGAGGTCCAAGTCCATATCTTCATCGGTTGGGTGCCCCTCGAGTTCCATTGTGGCGAAAGCCAGGTGGATGGAGGCAGAGGTGCAGTTGGAAAAGCGGTTAAGGTGCCCTGTCAGCTTAAGCCAGCAGCGCAGAACCTGGAGGCAGTTTTCATCAGCCCACTCAGCGTGGTGGGTCGGAAGTGGGTAACAGGAGGGCCAGACCTTGCAGATCCAGGGTCGGAAGGTACGACATCCACCCAAGACGTGGGCGGTCGACTGGGCTGGCCAGGGGGGGTGGTTATGCCATTGGCAGTGCGAGATCAGGCCATGCCTGTGTCGGTAGACTGAGTCAAAGCTCAGCCAGTAACCCCTGTAGGGACCGGCACAACAGAGAACCTGGGAGACTGCTGAGAGCTCCCGGCGGGGGTGGTCGACCGATTGTGTCATGAGCTTTCGGGGACATCAGGAAGGGATGCCATTGACAGCTAGGTATTTGTCGGCTGTCGATGCGAGTGGGTGGGCAAGTGAAAGGGTCCATCGCTCCATAAGGGTGTTGACGGCAACCTCTTTCAGTGTGGAGGCGGAGGGTGCAAGGAGAGATGGGGGGAGATTTGTTGCAAACTTCGCCTTGCAGTCTGCCCATTCATTCCCCAGTATGTCAGAGTGACCCAGACACCAGATGAAATGGATGGAAAGATCCGGGTATGAGTCCAATAGAGTCTGAACCCCTGCCTTCCATTGGTGGAGGAGGTGTGCACCTGGGCTGGCGCCCATGTGCGGATCAGGTGGACTGCCATCAGCAAATCCGACAAAAAGAATATGTCAGATGCGACAGGCAGGAGCTCCCAGAGGTGGTGTGTGGCCCAGCTTGGTGCAGAGGTGAGGGAAAAGATTTCTGTGTCCATTGTGGTAGCACAGGTGGGGGAGGCAAGCCGGTGAGACTTGAGGTGGGTGAGGCCTTCCATGGCGCAGACTACTGACCCAGACTTAGACCCAATGCGGGAGCCATCGGTGAAAACCTGGAGATGGGGGAGGGTGCTCAGGGAGCGTGCGGCACCCACAAATTCCTTGCGGGTGTCTTCACTGACCAGAGTGATAGGAGTGGCAAACGAGACTCGATCATTTGTAAATGCCAGAGGGTTCGTCCACAGGGGATGAGTGTATGCAGGGACCAGTTGTACCTGAGGGACCCGGACCTGCAGAGAAGTGGAGAAGGGATGGTTAGCTATGGATTTGTTATATCGTTTTCTACTGATGGAGTGCAGGGTATGCCAGAGGCGAAGAGAGTGGAGAGTCTTAGCATATTCAAGATAGTAAGAAAGAGGGGGAAGGGAACAAAGGAAATTTGTGGAGAAAGGGGAGGCGCCTTTATAGATGCCCAGAATCTGTCTGCATGCCGTGTTTTGCACAGCCTGCAGATGGCTTACTAATGTTTTTTGGTGCCAGCCATGGTACCAAACCGGGGCGCCCCATGTGAGAACGGAGTGAATGCAGGCTGTATACAGTTGGTGGAGGAGGAGGGCCGAAATTCCGCTTTCCATGTTGCCGAGGATGTGGAGGGCGGCTAGCATGGAGAGGCCCTTGGAGCGCATGCACTCTACGTGGGCCTTGAAGGTAAGGGCGGGGTCCCACCATATTCCCAGCCAGCGAAGTGGGATGGAGGGTCGGATTAGTGTGGTGGGGGCCACCCACACCCCGGCAGTGTCCCAGTCGGTGTAGGTGGCTGAGTGGCAACGAGGTGGGTGGAAGTGCTGGCACTCCGTTTTGGTGGCTTTGATGTTGAGCCCGATGGCACCGAAATGGGCATTGAATTGGTGGTAGGCATTAGACAGTTGCTGGCAGTTGGATGCCATGCTGGGTCCGACGCACACAAGGAGGTGGTCGTCGACATAAGCTAGGGCGGTGGTGCCGGTTTGGTGAAATGTCCGGAGGACCATGCCCACGAATATGGTTGAGAGGATCGGGGATACCGGCGACCCTTGGGGGGTGCCAAGGTCAGGTTTCTGGGCTGTTGGGAGGGTGGTGCTGTCGAAAGCGATGGCTACCTGCCGATCCATCATGAAGGACAGACACCAGTCCGCCATGTCTGGCGGGCATTGGAGGTCCAACAATTGCCGGTGGAGGAGTTGAGGGTTTACCGAGTCAAAGAAACCTTGTATGTCGACCACAAGGACCGAGCATACATGGCCCTCGGCATGGGTGTGTTCCGCAATCTGGAGGAGGTGCTGGGCGGCATCGTAGACAGAATGTCCTTGATGCCCCCTGTATTGGTTAGGTGGCAGCCAATTTTTCGTGTTAGCGAGGAATTGGAGCCGGTTAGCAATGATCTTTTCAAGGAGTTTCCCTAGGGTCTCTTTGAGGGAGATGGGTCGGTGTGAGCGTGGTGAGAAAGGGTCCTTCTTGTTTGGCTTCTGGAGCATGACCACTTTTGCTGACCACCAGCACTTAGGGTGGTGCCCCATGCGCAGGCAGTCATTGAAAAGGGCGAGGATCTCATCTGGGTAAGCGTCTACCACCCATTTTAAAGGGCGGTATCCGATCCCTGAGAGGCCCGGAGCCGACAAGTTGGAGGTGTTGGACAGTGCCCCCGTTAGCTCCGTGAGGAGGATGGGCGGGGCAGCTGGTTGGGGGGGGGGTGGTGGTGTATCTGCTACTTGTTGTGGTGGCGGGGGCATGAAAAAAGTGGTGTGGAAGAGCTCACCTTTCTCATTGTCCGATTGGGTGAAGGTGCCATCATGCTTTTTGAGTGAGGGAATCAGTGTAGGTCGGTTGCCAAGGCCACGTTTGGCCCAGCCCCAGATGTTGGAGGCATCTGCCTGGTCGGCTTGCTCGGCGTAAAAATTTCGCTTTGCCGCCCATATGCCCCGCTTAAAGGCACGGCAGGCTGCTGACTGTTGAAGAGGGGTGGAGGCCATTGAAATCGCCTGTAGGAGCATTTTGCATGTCGGGGTCCACCAGGGGACCTCGGTTTTGGATGGCTTTGTGATTTGGGTGAAGGGGGCGAGGGCTGAGATCATGGAGTCGACCACGGCCTGCGCTTTGATGGCAGTCCACCTGATCCACACATGGGCGCCAGCCCCAGGTGCACACCTCCTCCACCAATGGAAGGCAGGGGTCCAGACTCTATTGGATTCATACCCGGATCTCTCCATTCATTTCGCTTGGTGCCTGGGTCACTCTGACATCCCTGGGAACAAATGGGCCGACCATGAGGCGAAGTTTGCGACAAACCTGCCCCCTTCTTCCCTCGCACCCTCCACCTCCACACTGAAAGAGACTGCCGTCAACACTCTAATGGAGTGTTGGTCCCTCTCACTCACCTGCCCGCTCGCCTCGATGGCCGATAAATACTTAGCCGTCAATGGGGTTCCCACCCGACGCCCCCAAAAGCTCCTCACACAGTTGGTGGACCACCCTCGCCATGAACTATCAGCAGTCGCTCAGGTCCTCTGTCGTGCCAGTCCCTATGGGGGCTACTGGCTGAGCTTTGACTCAACCTGCCAGCACAGGCACGGCCTGATCTCGCACTGCAGGTGGCACAACCACCCCCCCTGGCCAGCCCAGTCGACCGCCCACATATTAGGTGGGTGTCTCACATTCCGACCCTGGATCCGCAAGGTCTGGCCCCCCTGTGACCCTCTCCTGACCCACCATGCTGAGTGGGCTGACGAAAACCATCTCCAGGTTCTGTGCTGCTGGCTTAAGCTGATGGGGCACCTTAACCGCCTTTCCGAATGCACCTCTGCTGCCATCCGCCTGGCCTTCGCCACGATGGAGCTGGGGGGCCACCCAACTGACAAAGATATGGACTTGGACCTCCTCTGGGATCACATGAGTTGTATGCTTGGACCCCACACCCAGGACCTGGACCCGGCTCTCTTGGAGCTTTCAGGTGTGCTTCCCCCCTTTTCCTCTGATCTATGACTGCCTTTTGGACTCTCCTGTGTATGTCCTGGCCGGTGCTCTCACCCTCCCTTTCCAATTCTAAGCTACCCCCTTGTGCCTGATGTCTTCCATTTGGCTTGGCTGTAGTGATATGTATTCCTCCCTCTTTCCATCTTTTACTAATAGGGGCCCTTCCCACCTTGGCACCCTTCAGGGAGCAGGGCCCCTGCCCAGTTTTGTGCGTTGTGTGATGACAGGCACCTCTGTTGTTATGTAGTTAGGGCCCCCCCTTTGGGGGGGCAGCTTGTAATTAGGTAATACTGCAGGAATAATAATAATAATAATAATAATAATAATAAAAAGGAGATGGCCTACAACTTCGCAAGGGAGGGGGCGGTAGCCTCCCTGCCAGCGCCCTTCGCCCCAGCTCGCCCCCAACAAAGGACCCCAACCACCACCCCCCAACCCTCTGCCCCGATCAGGACCCCTGGAACCGCTAACATGTCACCTGATGTGGCTGCACTGACTAACATTGTTAAGCAGCTCTCCACAGAAGTTGCTACCATCTCCAGGCAAGTCTCCACACTTGTCAACCGGCCCATGCCTCGTGCCCCACAGGCCCAGAAGGCCCAGGCCACCACCACCACCACCGCACAGGCCGCTATCACCATGGCGCTGACCTCCTATGCCCAGGTGGTGGCCGCCCTGGCCCCACCTACAGCCTCCAACCCCAACCCCGTCGCACCAGCTCCAGGCACCGTCTTCATGACAGTGACCCACAAGAAGAAGAAAAAGCAACGCCAGGTACCACCCCTGCCTCCGATGTATGCCAAGGACCCAACCCTGGTCCTCATCCCGACCATCACCCTCAAGTCCGAGATCCAGCTCCCGGCTATGTGCCTCACGGCCACGGCACATGAGTTTTTCTCCTCCCTCCCCACTGCTGATCAGGTCACAGTCCTGGTCTCCTCCTTCAACGTGAAGGGAAACCTTGTGACCTCCTTTGCCAAGCGCCCATCCTCCACCTCTCCCACCACAGACATGATCATTGATTGACACTCTGCAGCATTCATGGCCCACATGCATGACAGGTGTTTCTCAGTGGCGGTTGACAAGATCCCCACCCAGTACACCCTCAACCCCGTCCGAGTCCGTCCCCAGTCTGCGCTCCGCATCTCCATGGTGCCCTGTGTGGACTACCTCTTTAGCCAGAACGGCCACACCATCTCCCTGAAGGCCCTCATGGCCGAAATCCGGAACAACCCGGCGCTCTGCCCCCTCGACTTCGTAGTCGACCCCCACTTTGCTGCCACTGAGGACCACCTTCCGACTCTTCAGAAGTGCCCAGTGGCATTCTCCTTCTCCAACCCAGACAGATCAATACGCATGCAGCTGCTCAAGCACCTGTGGGTCTGGCTGTTCGGCTCCACCCTCTCCCTCTCCGTCCCTCCATACCGCCCCAGCCTCACTCAATGTGAGTGCTGCCAGGGCTTAGGCCATGGAATGAAAGGCTGCCACACCCAGCCATGCTGCGCTGACTGCGGCAGGGGTCACTTAACCCACAACCATCATAAGTCATGCACATCCTGCACCACCAAAGCCATCGAGGGTGACCACTGCCCTCACCCTCGCTACTGCACGAACTGCAAAGGCGACCACCCTGCCACCCTCCCTCAATGTCCCAAGAAACGGTGTTATCGCCAAATCTTGGAGGCTGTCGAGGGGCCCAACGACGAACATATGGAGGACCAATGAATAGAGACATCTCTATTCTTCAGTGGAATGCCACCCGCTCCCTAGCCGCGGTCCATTCCCTCATTCCAATCCTCACCACTGACCCATTTCCACCCACCATCATTTTGATTCAGGAACTGCCCTGGTATCAAATTAGTCTCCAACCCTTGCTCACTGACCCAGCTGGCATGCCGGTTCTCAATGTCCCATCCCTCCCAGGATACATCACCATTCTTCCCCCAGCCACCAGGCCAAGGGTTGTCATGTACGTATCCTGTTACAATTTTCCTTTACTTTCCCTTATTGCACTGACTCACTTCCTCTTTGTCATCATCAGTCAGCGCAACTCCCCCATTTCTCTGCCTTACTCATCCTTATTTCGCCTTGCACCATAAGATGCCATGATGATGCCATATCGCATCACCATGACATGCTTTGCTTACTGATAGCCCTACTTGTATTACCAAGGCATTCCTTGGGTTTCCATGACCTTCCATAGTCTGGTAAACTACCCTACACAGGCCACTACAGTAGTAAACACATAGAGTAGCATATAAGCATGTAACTTCAGTAGCACAAGCCCTAAGCTTGTGCTCTTTGTTCATACAAGCCCATTATCTGCTACCACCAGTCTACTGTGTGCCTGTTGGCCACTAGTCACTTTGTTGTAACCCGACTCCACTAAGAAGCCTACTGCATCCACATCGTTGATCAGGAAGCCCCACTGACAATCACCTTCGACTTACGACATCTAGGAAGCCCCATTGTCATCACCATCAGCCTCGACAATCAGGAAGCCCCGACATCGATCATCGCGTAACCATTGAGCTTAACATATCCCGGGCCATCCCATCAATGGCCTGGTCAGTCTTAGGCGCTGCATCTTCGGGCACTGACATCCTCACCATCGAAATCCGCTCCCACCTAATGGTCTGCCTGTGCAACTACTATGGCATGCATGCCCTGGACCGCACCACTGCCACCCCCCTGTACCCTGGTGAGTCCTTCCTTTTTACAATCCCACTGGCTTTGGCCTCCACTCTACTCATGGCAGGCGACTTCAACCATTGCCACCACTCGTGGTCCGAACTCCTCGCCTTGTGGCAGGAGGACTTGAGAGCGCAACCTCTTGACAACTTCTTCCAGGAGCACAGCCTTGTGCCAGCTCACCTCCCAGACTCTGACTCACGGCCTGTCGACAACCGTCAGTGGTGTCCTATTGACATGATCTGGTCCCCCCCCGCGATCAACCCCAACTCAATCCTAGACTTGGGAACCTCCACCACCTCCGTTCTGTCCGATCACGCCATGCTGCGCTGGTCCCTGCCCTCCCAGCCCCCTCCTCCCACCGTCAAAACTCGCCGGCTAACACCGGTGGACAAGGAGGAGTGGACCGACATTGCCTTCCCACTACTCGAAGCTGCCTTTCTCCAACCGGCAGACAACACCCTCACCCTCGATGCTAAAGTGCAGGCAGTGGTCGACTCTATGATTGTTGCCCTCGCCCCCTTCACCAGAATCAGTAAGCCGTCCAAAACCGAAGTCCCATGGTGGACTCTGACCTGCAAATCGCTCCTCCAGGTGATCTCAGCAGCCCCCACCCCCTTTCAGTGGTCAGCAGCCCACTGTGCATTCAAGCGGGGCATCCGGGCAGCAAAGCGGCACTTCTACACCGAGCAGGCCAACCAAGCAGACGCCTCCAACATCTGGAGCTGGGCCAAACGAGGCCTCAGCAACCGCCCTACACCAATCCCCTCACTCAAAAAGCGGGACGGCTCCTTCACCCAATCGGACAATGAGAAAGGTTTTTTTTTTTTTTAAATTATTCCTGCAGTATTACATAATTACAAGCTGCCCCCCTGAAAGGGGGGCCCTAACTACATAACAACAGAGGTGCCCGTCATGCACACAGCACATGAAACTGGGCGGGGGCCCTGCTCCCCGAGGGGAGCCAGAGTGGGAAGGGCCCCTATTAGTAGGTAAACAGAAAGAGGGAGGAATACATGTTACTACCACCAAACCAAATGGATGACATCAGGCAAAGGGGGTAGCTTAGAATTGGAAAGGGAGGGCGAGAGCGCCGGCTGGGATGTATGAAGAGGATCCCAAAGGGCAGTCATAGATCAGAGGAAAAGGGAGGAAGCGCACCTGAAAGCTCCAAGAGAGCCGGGTCCGGGTCCTGAGTACGGGGTCCAAGCATACGACTCACGTAATCCCGGAGGAGGTCCAAGTCCATATCTTTGTCAGTAGGGTGTCCCTCCTGCTCCATCGCAGCATATGCCAGGCAGATGGCAGCGGAGGTGCAGTCTGAGAGGCGGTTCAGGTGCCCCATCAGCTTAAGCCAGCAGCACAGAACCTGGAGACAGTTTTCATTGGCCCACTCGGCATGGTGGGTCGGAAGTGGGTCACGTGGGGGCCAGACTTTGCAGATCCATGGTCGGAAAGCAGAGCATCTGCCCAATACATGCGCAGTCGACTGGGCCGGCCAGGGGGGGTGGTTGTGCCATTGGCAGTGCGAGATCAGGCCATGCCTGTGTTGGTAGGCTGAGTCAAAGCTCAGCCAGTAGCCCCCATAGAGACCGGCACAACAGAGAACCTGAGCAACTGCAGAGAGCTCCTGGTGGGGGTGGTCAACCAACTGCATGATGAGCTTTCGGGACGGCAAGAAGGGACACCATTGACAGCTAGGTATTTGTCAGCTGTCGAGGCAAGGGGGTGGGCAAGTGAGAGGGACCATCGCTCCATAAGGGTGTTGATGGCGACCTCTTTCAAGGCTGAGGTGGAGGGTGTGAGGGGAGATGGGGGTAGATTTGTTGTGAACTTTGCCTCATGGTCTGCCCATTCATTCCTGGGGATGTCTGAGTGTCCTGGACACCAAACAAAGTAAACGGAAAGATCCGGGTACGAGTCCAAGAGAGTCTGGATCCCCGCCTTCCATTGGTGGAGGAGGTGCATGCCTGGAACTGGTGCCCATGTGTGGATCAGGTGGAGTGTCGTCAGTGAGTCTGAAAGAAAGAAGATGTCGGATGCAGCAAGCAGGTGCTCCTGGAGATGGTGTGTGGCCCAGCTTGGTGCGGAGGTGAGGGAGAAGATCTCAGCATCCATAGCAGTTGCGCAGGTGGGGGAGGTGAGCCAGTGAGACTTAAGGCGGGTGAGGCCTTCCATGGCACAGACTGCTGATCCAGATTTTGAGCCAATGCGGGAGCCGTCAGTGAAGACCTGGAGGTGGGGGAGGGTGCTCAGGGAGTGTGCAGTGCCCACAAATTCCTTGTGGGTGTCTTTGCTGACCAGAGTGATAGGAGTGGCAAACGAAACTCTTCCATTCGTAAATGCCAGAGGATCCATCCAAGGGGGATGAGTGTATGCAGGGACCGGTTGTACCTGAGGGACCCGAACCTGCAGAGAAGTGGAAAAGGGACAGTTAGTTATGTTTTTATAATATCACTTTCTACCAACGGAGTGCGGGGTGCACCAGAGGCACAGAGAGTGGAGAGTCTTAGCATATTCAAAGTAGTAAGAAAGGGGGGGAAGGGAACAAAGAAAATTTGTGGAGGAGGGGGAGGCGCCTTTATAGACGCCCAGAATCCATCTGCATGCCATGTTTTGCACTGCCTGCAGGCGGCTTACTAGTGTTTTTTGGCGTTGGCCATGGTACCATACCGGGGTGCCCCATGTGAGGACAGAGCGTACGCAAGTGGTGTATAGTCAACGGAGGAGGAGGGCCGAGATTCTGCGTTCAGTGTTGCTGAGGATGCAGAGGGCGGCGAGGGTGGAGAGGCCTTTGGAGCGCATGCGCTCCACATGGGCTTTGAAGGTGAGGGCGGGGTCCCACCATATTCCCAGCCAACGGAGGGGGATAGATGGTCAGATAAGTGTGGCGGGGGTGACCCAAACTCCAGTGGTGTCCCAGTCAGTGTATGTGGTGGAACAGTGTCGGGGTGGGTGGAAGTGAAGGGCTTCCGTTTTGGCAGCTTCGATGTTGAGACCGATGGCCCCAAAATGGGCATTGAGTTGGTGGTATGTGTTGGACAGTTGCTGGCAGTTGGATGCCATGCTAGGTCCCATGCACACTAGAAGGTGGTCATCGACATATGCGAGGGCAGTGGTGCCGGTTTGGTGAAATTTCTAGAGGACCATGCCCGCAAATATGGTTGAAAGGATCAGGGATACCAGCGACCCTTGGGGGGTGCTGAGGTCGGGTTTCTGGGTGGTTGGGAGGGTGGTGCTGTTGAAAGCGATGGCTACCTGCTGATCCGTCATGAAGGACAGACACCAGTCCGCCATGTCTGGCAGGCACTGGAGGTCCAGCAGTTGCCAGTGGAGGAGTTTTGGGTGTACTGAGTCGAAGAAGCCCTGTATGTCGACCGCAAGGACCGAGCATATGCAGCCCTCGGCATGGGCTCTTTCTGCAATCTGTAGGAGGTGCTGAGTGGCGTCGTAGACAGAATGTCCTTGACGCCCCCCGTATTGGTTAGGTGGCAGCCAGTCCCTCATGTTAGCAAGGAACTGGAGCCGGTTAGCTATAATCTTTTTGAGGAGTTTCCCTAAGGTCTCCTCAAGGGAGATGGGCCAGTATGAGCATGGCAAGAAAGGGTCCTTCTTGTTTGGCTTCCAGAGCATTACCACTTTTGCTGATCACCAGCACTTGGGGTGGTGCCCCATGCACAGACAGTCATTGAAAAGGGCGAGGATCTCATTGGGGTAGGCATCCACCACCCATTTGAGAGGGTGGTAGCTGATCCCTGAGAGGCCTGGGGCCGACAAGTTGGAGGTGTCAGTCAGTGCCCCTGTAAGCTCCGAAAGGAGTATGGGCAGGGCAGCTGGTTGGGGGGGGGGGGGGGGGGTGGCGGCGTGTTGGCTGCTTGTTGGGGTGGTGGGGGCATGAAGAAAGTAGTGCAGAAGAGCTCACCTTTCTCATCATCCAATTGAGTGAAGGTGCTGTCTCGTTTTTTAAGTGAGGGGATCAGTGTAGGTTGGTTGCCAAGGCCTTGTTTGGCCCAGCCCCAGATGTTGGAGGCATCTGCTCGATCTGCTTGCTCTGCATAAAAATTTCGCTTAGCTGCCCTGATGCCCCGCTTGAATGTGCAGCAGGCTGCTGACTGTTGAAGGGGGGTGGGGGCCGCTGAAATCGCCTGGAGGAGCATTTTGCATGTCAGGGTCCACCAGGGGACCTCGGTTTTGGACGGCTTGCTGATGCAGGTGAAGGGGGCAAGGGTGGCGATCATGGAGTCGACCACTGCCTGCACTTTGGTGTCGAGGGTGATGGTGTCATCCGCTTGTTTTAGGAAGGCGGCTTCAAGTAGCGAAAAGGCAATGTCAGTCCACTCCTCCTTGTTGGCTGGTAGTAGCCAGCGGGTTTTGATGGTGGGAGGTGGAGACTAAGATGGCAGGGACCAACGTAGGATAACATGTGGTTGGACAAAGCAGAGGCAGTTGAAGTGCCCGAGTCTAGAATCGTGTCAGGGTTTATCGCGGGGGGGGACCAGATCATGTCAATTGGGCACCGCCAATGTTGTCGACAGGCCTAGAGTCTGAGTCTGGGAGGTGAGCTGGCACAAGACCATGCTCCCGGAAGAAGTCATCAAGAGGTTGGGCCCTCAAGTCCTCCTGCCGTGTAGCAAGGAGTTCAGACCATGAGTGGTGGCAATGGTTGAAGTTGCCAGCCACCAAGAGAGTAGAGGCCAAAGCCAGTGGGAGTGTAAACAGGAATGACTCACCAGGGTAGAGGGGGGTGGTGGTGGTACGATCCAGCACATGCATACCATAGTAGTTGCAGAGGCAGATCATCAGTTGTGATCAGATTTCGATGGTGAGGATGTCGGTGCTGAAGGATGCAGCGCCTAAGACTGACCAGGCAGTTGTTGGGATGGTTTGGGATACATATGTTACCACCCTTGGCCGAGTGGCTGGGGGGAGAACAGCTGTGTATCCTGGGAGGGACAGGACATTGAATACCGGCATGCCAGCTGGGTCAGTGAGTGAGGGTTGGAGGCCGATTTGATACCAGGGCAGTTCCTGGATCAAAATAATGGTGAGTGGGGACAGGTCAGTAGTGAGGATCAGAATAAGGGAATGGACCGCAGCTAGTGAGCAGGCGGCATTCCACTGAAGAATAGAGATGTCTCTATTCATTGGTCCTCCATGGTTTCATCTTCAGGTCCCTCAACTGCCTCTAGGATCTGGCAGAATCGCTGTTTCTTGGGGCATTGAGGGAGGGTAGCAGGGTGGTCACCCTTGCAGTTGGTGCAATAGCGGGGGTGAGGGCACTGGTCACCCTCAACAGCTTCAGTGGCGCAGGATGTGCAGGACTTACGGTGGTTGTGGGATAAATGTCCCCCTCCACAGTCCGTGCAGCAGGGCTGGGTGTGGCAGCCTTTTGTCCCATGGCCTAGGCCCTGGCAGTGTTCACATTGGGTGAGGCTGGGGCGATAGGGCGGGATGGAGAGGGAGAGGGCAGAGCCAAACAGCCAAACGCGTGGGCGCTTAAGGAGCTGTGTGCAGATTGAGCCATCGGGGTTGGAAAAGGAGAAAGCCATGGGGCATTTCTGGAGGGTCGGTAGGTGATCCTCTGTGGTGGCAAAGTGGGGGTCAATGACAAAGTCGAGGGGGCGGAGCGCTGGGTTGTTCCGGATTTCGGCCATGAGGGCCTTCGGGGATATGGTGTGTCCATTTTGGCTGAAGAGGTAGTCCATGCAGGGCACCATGGAGATGTGGAGGGCAGACCTTGGGCGGACCCGGACTGGGGTGAGGGTAAAGCGGGCAGAGATTTGGTCGGCAGTCATGGTTAGGCATCTGTCACACATATGGGCTGCAAACACCGCTGAGTGACAATCACGACCACCCTCATGTGGAACTCACTGTGGTGGCGCAGGTCCTCTGCCGTGCCGGTCCCTACGGGGGCTACTGGCTGAGCTTCGACTCAGCCTACCAGCACAGACATGGCCTGATCTCCCACTGCAGATGGCACAACCACCCACCCTGGCCAGCACAGTCAACCTTCCATATCCTCAGCAGATGTGAAACTTTCCAGCTGTGGATACGCCGTGTCTGGTCCAAGAGCGACCCCTCCCTGTCCACCACACTGAATGGGTGGACGAAAACCACCTTCTGGTCTTAAGGTGCTGGCTACACCTTACAGGCCACCTCAACCGCATGTCCAACCACACAGCCGGGGCGATTCGCCTTGCCTTTGTGGCTATGGACCTGGATGGACACCCCACCGACAACAACCTCGACTTGGATACCCTCCGGGACTACGTGTGAAGGTTGCTTGGATCCAGGACTCAGGACGCAGACCCGACCCTTTTGGAGCTCTCAGGTACACTCCCACCATTTCCCTCTGACTTGTGACTGCCCTTCGGATTCCCCATCGGTTTCTTCTATGGCAATCACAGCCACTCCTTTCTGCTTCTAAGGGACTCTCTTTTCCTGACCGTGCTTTGACTTGTTCGGGTTCTCTGTAGTTGCGATATGTATACCTCCCTCTCCCCCTCCCCTATTTATCCCTAATAGGGCGCGTAAGTACACTAGGCCTCCTCGGAGGCACGTGCCCTGCCCAGTTTCACTCGATGAGCAATGACAGGCACCTCAGTAGTTAGGTAGTTTACAGGCGGCCCCTCTGGGGCTGCAGGTGTATTACATAGTGCAGTAGGAATAATAAATAAATAAAAAAATGTATGTCCCGGCTGGCACTCTCACCCTCCCTTTCCAATTCTAAGCTACCCCCCTTTGCCTGATGTTGTCCGTTTGGCTTGGCCGTAGTTACACGTACTCCTCCCTCTTTCATGGCTTCGGTACTAATAGGGGCCATCCTTCTTGACCAGTAACCACCACCATCAACTAGTGTGGGCAGCTAAAACTCCCCCATGTCAAACCCCAGTGGATACAGGAATGCTCTACGTTCGACTCGACCACCCCTCCCACCTCCCTCATCAGCCAGTGCCGATGCAGACAGGGCCGCCAGGGCCACCGCCAACTGGGTGGCCGCCGACAACATTGCCACCGCTTTGCATGGTACGACCCCCACCCCCACCCAAATCGACCCAGGTCTCCTGCATCGTCCCCAGATGCACTCCATCTTGCCCCATCCCCCATCATCGGAGTCTCGAACACAGAGTTCACCTGCACATTCGAGCACGTCAGCCGCCCCCCATCCATAGGCTCCAACCCCCCCGCCAGCTCTAACGAGCAGGGCGAGATGGAAGACATCCTCAAGAACCCACACATGCCCTCACCGCTGCTCACCAACAAGCACTCATCCGAAAACCTCTCCCCACACACCCCCCGACCCTGCCCTCGAGCCCAGTTTGAGCCGCACACATCAGGCTTTATGTATGCCATCTCCAGAGCATTAGAGGACTTCAACAGGAAGACCCACCGCTACAATCCCGCAGAGATTGACTGAGCTGCGGCTAAGTTTGTGGGCGACCTCCTATGGAACGTCCAACAGACCATCACCGGTGTTTTGAGGGATGAGAAGGACTCCCAGTACATCATCTCTCGCAATATTGAGATGGCCTACAACATCGCGAGGGGGGGGGCGGAAGCCTCCCTACCTGCGCCCTTTGCCCCAGCTTGCCCCCAACAACGGACCCCAACCACCACTCCACAACCCTCTGCCCTGACCAGGACCCCCGGAACCACTAACATGTCACCTGATGTGGCTGCACTGACTAACATTGTCAAACAGCTCTCCACAGAAGTGGCCTCCATCTCCTGGCAAGTCTCCACGCTTGTCAACCGGCCCACGCCCCGTGCCCCACAGGCCCAGAAGGCCCAGGCTACCACCACCACTGCCCAGCCCGCTAACACCGCGGCACCGACAAGCTCCTATGCCCAGGTGGTGGCCGCCCCGGCCCCACCCACCGCATCCAACCCCAGCCCTGCTGCCCCGACCCAGGGCACTGTGTTCACCACAGTGACCCACAAAAAAAAGAAAAAGCAATGCCAGGTCCCACCCCCACCCCCGGTCTATGCCAAGGACCCAACCCTGGTCCTCATCCTGGCCGTTGTCCCCAAAACCGAACTGCAGCTCCTGGCCATGCACCTCACAGCCACAGCACATGAGTTTTTCTCTTCCCTTCCCACCACTGACCAGGTCACGGTCCTTGCATCTTCCTTTAATGTGAAGGGGAACCTCATGACCTCCTTTGCCAAGCGACCAGCCTCTGCCTCTCCAGCCACCGACACGATTATTGATTGTCACTCAGCGGTGTTTGCAGCCCATATGTGTGACAGATGCCTAACCATGACTGCCGACCAAATCTCTGCCCGCTTTACCCTCACCCCAGTCCGGGTCCGCCCAAGGTCTGCCCTCCACATCTCCATGGTGCCCTGCATGGACTACCTCTTCAGCCAAAATGGACACACCATATCCCCGAAGGCCCTCATGGCCGAAATCCGGAACAACCCAGCGCTCCGCCCCCTCGACTTTGTCATTGACCCCCACTTTGCCACCACAGAGGATCACCTACCGACCCTCCAGAAATGCCCCATGGCTTTCTCCTTTTCCAACCCCGATGGCTCAATCTGCACACAGCTCCTTAAGCGCCCACGCGTTTGGCTGTTTGGCTCTGCCCTCTCCCTCTCCATCCCGCCCTATCGCCCCAGCCTCACCCAATGTGAACACTGCCAGGGCCTAGGCCATGGGACAAAAGGCTGCCACACCCAGCCCTGCTGCACGGACTGTGGAGGGGGACATTTATCCCACAACCACCGTAAGTCCTGCACATCCTGCGCCACCGAAGCTGTTGAGGGTGACCAGTGCCCTCACCCCCGCTATTGCACCAACTGCAAGGGTGACCACCCTGCTACCCTCCCTCAATGCCCCAAGAAACAGCGATTCTGCCAGATCCTAGAGGCAGTTGAGGGACC
Organism: Coniferiporia sulphurascens; assembly: GCA_002794785.1. Classification (NCBI taxonomy): domain Eukaryota; kingdom Fungi; phylum Basidiomycota; class Agaricomycetes; order Hymenochaetales; family Hymenochaetaceae; genus Coniferiporia; species Coniferiporia sulphurascens. Next base: position 289,522 of record NBBA01000012.1, on the reverse strand, counting down.
TGAAGATGAAACCATGGAGGACCAATGAATAGAGACATCTCTATTCTTCAGTGGAATGCCGCCCGCTCACTAGCTGCGGTCCATTCCCTTATTCTGATCCTCACTACTGACCTGTCCCCACCCACCATTATTTTGATCCAGGAACTGCCCTGGTATCAAATCGGCCTCCAACCCTCACTCACTGACCCAGCTGGCATGCCAGTATTCAATGTCCTGTCCCTCCCAGGATACACAGCTGTTCTCCCCCCAGCCACTCGGCCAAGGGTGGTAACATATGTATCCCGAACCATCCCAACAACTGCCTGGTCAGTCTTAGGTGCTGCATCCTTCAGCACCGACATCCTCACCATTGAAATCTGATCACAACTGATGATCCACCTCTGCAACTACTATGGTATGCATGCGCTGGATCGTACCACCGCCACCCCCCTCTACCCCGGTGAGTTGTTCCTGTTTACACTCCCACTGGCTTTGGCCTCTACTCTCTTGGTGGCTGGCAACTTCAACCATCGCCACCACTCATGGTCCGAACTCCTTGCTACACGGCAGGAGGACTTGAGGGCCCAACCTCTCAATGACTTCTTCCGGGAGCATGGCCTTGTGCCAGCTCACCTCCCGGACTCAGACTCTAGGCCTGTCGACAACCATTGGCGGTGCCCAATTGACATGATCTGGTCCCCCCCCGCGATAAACCCTGACACGATTCTAGACTCGGGCACTTCAACTGCCTCTGCTTTGTCCAACCATGTTATCCTACGTTGGTCCCTGCCATCTCAGTCTCCACCTCCCACCATCAAAACCCGCCAGCTACTACCAGCCGACAAGGAGGAGTGGACTGACATTGCCTTTTCGCTACTTGAAGCCGCCTTCCTAAAACAAGCGGATGACACCATCACCCTCGACACCAAAGTGCAGGCAGTGGTCGACTCCATGATCGCCACCCTTGCCCCCTTCACCTGCATCAGCAAGCTGTCCAAAACCGAGGTCCCCTGGTGGACCCTGACATGCAAAATGCTCCTCCAGGCGATTTCAGCGGCCCCCACCCCCCTTCAACAGTCAGCAGCCTGCTGCACATTCAAGCGGGGCATCAGGGCAGCTAAGCGAAATTTTTATGCAGAGCAAGCAGATCAAGCAGATGCCTCCAACATCTGGGGCTGGGCCAAACAAGGCCTTGGCAACCAACCTACACTGATCCCCTCACTTAAAAAACGAGACAGCACCTTCACTCAATTGGATGATGAGAAAGGTGAGCTCTTCTGCACTACTTTCTTCATGCCCCCACCACCCCAACAAGCAGCCAACACGCCGCCACCCCCCCCCCCCCCCCCAACCAGCTGCCCTGCCCATACTCCTTTCGGAGCTTACAGGGGCACTGACTGACACCTCCAACTTGTCGGCCCCAGGCCTCTCAGGGATCGGCTACCACCCTCTCAAATGGGTGGTGGATGCCTACCCCGATGAGATCCTCGCCCTTTTCAATGACTGTCTGTGCATGGGGCACCACCCCAAGTGCTGGTGATCAGCAAAAGTGGTAATGCTCCGGAAGCCAAACAAGAAGGACCCTTTCTTGCCACACTCATACTGGCTCATCTCCCTTGAGGAGACCTTAGGGAAACTCCTCAAAAAGATTATAGCTAACCGGCTCCAGTTCCTTGCTAACACGAGGGACTGGCTGCCACCTAACCAATACGGGGGGCGTCAAGGACATTCTGTCTACGACGCCACTCAGCACCTCCTACAGATTGCAGAAAGAGCCCATGCCGAGGGCTGCGTATGCTCGGTCCTTGTGGTCGACATACAGGGCTTCTTCGACTCAGTACACCCACAACTCCTCCACTGGCAACTGCTGGACCTCCAGTGCCTGCCAGACATGGCGGACTGGTGTCTGTCCTTCATGACGGATCGGCAGGTAGCCATCGCTTTCAACAGCACCACCCTCCCAACCACCCAGAAACCCAACCTCGGCACCCCCCAAGGGTCACCGGTATCCCCGATCCTTTCAACCATATTTGCGGGCGTGGTCCTCCAGAAATTTCACCAAACCGGCACCACTGCCCTCGCATATGTCGATGACCACCTTCTAGTGTGCGTGGGACCTAGCATGGCATCCAACTGCCAGCAACTGTCCAACACATACCACCAACTCAATGCCCATTTTGGGGCCATCGGTCTCAACATCGAAGCTGCCAAAATGGAAGCCCTTCACTTCCACCCACCCCGATGCTGTTCCACTGCATACACCGACTGGGACACCGCTGGAGTTTGGGTTGCCCCCGCCACACTTATCTGACCATCTATCCCACTCCATTGGCTGGGAATATGGTGGGACCCCACCCTCACCTTCAAAGCCCACATGGAGCACATGCGCTCCAAAGGCCTCTCCACCCTCACCGCCCTCTGCATCCTCGGCAACACTGAACACAGAATCTCGGCCCTCCTCCTCCGTTGACTATACACCACTTGTGTACGCTCTGTCCTCACATGGGGCGCCCCGGTATGGTACCATGGCCGACGCCAAAAAACACTAGTAAGCCGCCTGCAGGCTGTGCAAAACATGGCATGCAGATGGATTCTGGGCATCTATAAAGGCGCCTCCCCCTCCTCCACAAATTTTCTTTGTTCCCTTCCCCCCCTTTCTTACTACTTTGAATATGCTAAGACTCTCCACTCTCTGCGCCTCTGGTGCACCCTGCACTCCATCGGTAGAAAGCAATATTATAAAAACGTAACTAACCGTCCCTTTTCCACTTCTCTGCAGGTTTGGGTCCCTCGGGTACAACCGGTCCCTGCATACACTCATCCCCCTTGGATGGATCCTCTGGCATTTACGAATGGATGAGTTTCATTTGCCACTCCTATCACTCCGGTCAGCAAAGACACCCACAAGGAATTTGTGGGCACTGCACGCTCCCTGAGCACCCTCCCCCACCTCCAGGTCTTCACTGATGGCTCCCGCATCAGCTCAAAATCTGGATCAGCAGTCTGTGCCATGGAAGGCCTCACCTGCCTTAAGTCTCACCGGCTCACCTCCCCCACCTGCGCAACTGCTATGGATGCTGAGATCTTCTCCCTCACCTCCACACCAAGCTGGGCCGCACACCATCTCTGGAGCACCTGCTTGCCGCATCCGACATCTTCTTTCTTTCGGACTCGCTGACAGCACTCCACCTGATCCACACATGGGCACCAGTTCCAGGCATGCACCTCCTCCACCAATGGAAGGCGGGGGTCCAGACTCTCTTGGACTTGTACCCGGATCCTTCCATTCACTTTGTTTGGTGTCTGGGACACTCGGACATCCCCGGAATGAATGGGCAGACCACGAGGCAAAGTTCACAACAAATCTACCCCCATCTCCCCTCACACCCTCCACCTCAGCCTTGAAAGAGGTCACTGTCAACACCCTTATGGAGCGATGGTCCCTCTCACTTGCCTGCCCCCTTGCCTCGACAGCTGACAAATACCTAGCTGTCAATGGTGTCCCTTCTCGCCGTCCTTGAAAGCTCATGATGCAGTTGGTCGACCACCCCCACCGGGAGCTCTCCGCAGTTGCTCAGGTTCTCTGTTGTGCCGGTCCCTACGGGGGCTACTGGCTGAGCTTTGACTCAGCCTACCGACACAGGCATGGCCTGATCTCGCACTGCTGATGGCACAACCACCCCCCCTGGCTGGCCCAGTTGACTGCGCATGTATTGGGCAGATGCTCCGCTTTCCAACCATGGATCCACAAAGTCTGGCCCCCATGTGACCCACTTCCAACCCACCACACTGAGTGGGCCGACGAAAACCATCTCCAGGTTCTGTGCTGCTGGCTTAAGCTGACAGGGCACCTGAACCGCCTCTCAGACTGCACCTCCGCTGCCATCTGCCTGGCATATGCTGCGATGGAGCAGGAGGGACACCCTACTGACGAAGATATGGACTTGGACCTCCTCCGGGATTACATGAGTCGTATGCTTGGACCCCATACTCAGGACCCAGACCCGGCTCTCTTGGAGCTTTCAGGTGCGCTTCCTCCCTTTTCCTCTGATCTATGACTGCCCTTTGGGATCCTCTTCATACATCCTGGCCGGCGCTCTTGCCCTCCCTTTCCAATTCTAAGCTACCCCCTTTGCCTGATGTCATCCATTTGGTTTGGTGGTAGTAACATGTATTCCTCCCTCTTTCTGTTTACCTACTAATAGGGGCCCTCCCACTCTGGCTCCCCTTGGGGAGCAGGGCCCCCGCCCAGTTTTGTGCATTGTGCAATGACGGGCACCTCTGTTGTTATGTAGTTAGGGCCCCCCTTTCAGGGGGGCAGCTTGTAATTATGTAATACTGCAGGAATAGTAATAATAATAATAATAATAATAATAAAACATGAGGGTGGTCAACTGAGATTGTTATGAGCTTTCTTGGTCGTCATGTGGGGGGCCCTGTTACCGCCAGGTACTTGTCGGTTGTAGAGGCCAGGGGGCAGGCCAGCTGAAGGGACCAATGCTCACTGAGTGTGCATGTTGCTACTTCCTTCAGAGCGGAGATAGAGGGGGCAAGGGAAGCCGGGACATACATGGGAGAGTCCGAAAGGCAGTCATAGACCAGAGGAAAAGGGTGGAAGTGTACCCGAGAGCTCCAAGAGAGCCGGGTCCGGGTCCTGGGTACGGGTTCCAAGCATACGACTCATGTAGTCCCTGAGGAGGTCCAAGTCCATATCTTCGTCAGTCGGGTGTCCATCGAGCTCCATCATGGTGAAGGCCAAGCAGATGGCGGCCGAGGTACGGTCTGAGAGGCGGTTGAGGTGCCCCATCAGCTTAAGCCAGTGGTGCAGAACCTGGAGACGGTTTTCGTTGGCCCACTTGGTGTGATGGGTCAGAAGGGGGTCGCAGGGGGGCCAGATCTTGCACATCCAAGGTCAGAAGGTGAGGCAACTGCCTAAAACATGCGTGGTCAACTGGGCCGGCCAGGGGGGGTGGTTGTGCCATCTACAGTGTGAGATCAGGCCATGCCTGCGCCGGTAGGCGGAGTCAAAACTCAGCCAGTAGCCCCCATAGGGACCGGCACAACAGAGAACCTGAGCAACTGCAGAGAGCTCCCAGCGGGGGTGGTCCACTGACTGCATGATAAGCTTTCAGGGATGGCAGGAGGGGACCCCGTTGACAGCAAGATACTTGTCGGCTGTTGAGGCAAGGGGATGGGCTAGTGATAGGGACCAATGCTCCATGAGTGTGTTGACAGCAGCCTCTTTCAGTGCTGAGGTGGAGGGTGCAAGGGAGGACAGGGGTAGGTTCATTGCAAACTTCACCTCATGGTCCGCCCATTTGTTCCCTGGGATGTCTGAGTGACCTGGGCACCAAGCGAAATGAATGGAAAGATCCGGGTAAGAGTCCAATAGAGTCTGGACCCCTGCCTTCCATTGGTGGAGGAGGTGTGTGCCAGGAACTGGCGCCCATGTGCAGATCAGGTGGAGTGCCATCAGCGAATCCGACAGGAAGAAGATGTTGGATGCAACAGGCAGGAGCTCCTGTAGGTGGTGGGTGGCCCAGCTTGGTGCGGAGGTGAGAGAGAAAATTTCCACATCTGTAGCTGTTGCGCAGGTGGGGGAGGCCAGCTGGCGGGACTTGAGGCGGGTAAGACCCCTCATGGTGCAGACGGCTGATCCGGACTTTGAGCTGATGCGGGAGCCATCGGTGAAAACCTGGAGGTGGGGGAGGGTGCTCAGGGAGCGTGCAGTGCCCACAAATTCCTTGTGGGTGTCTTTGCTGACTGGAGTGATAGGAGTGGCAAATGAAACTCGTCCATTCATAAATGCCAGAGGATCCGTCCACGGGGGATGAGTGTATGCAGGGACTGGCTGTACCCAAGGGACCCAGACCTGCAGAGAAGTGGAAAAGGGTCGGTTAGTTATGGTTTTATAATAACGTTTTCTACCGACGGAATGCGGGGTGCGCCAGAGGCACAGAGAGTGGAGAGTCTTAGCGTATTCAAAGTAGTAAGAAAGAGGGGGAAGGGAACAAAGAAAATTTGTGGAGAAAGGGGAGGCACCTTTGTAGACGCCCAGAATCCATCTGCATGCCGTGTTTTGCATGGCCTGCAGGCGGCTTACTAATGTTTTTTGGCATCGGCCACGGTACCATACCAGGGCGCCCCATGTGAGAACAGAGCAGATGCAGGCAGTGTATAGTCAATGAAGGAGGAGGGCTGAGATTCTGTGTTCTGTGTTGCCGAGAATGCAGAGGGCAGCAAGCATGGAGAGGCCCTTGGAGCGCATGCACTCCACATGGGCCTTGAATGTGAGGGCGGGGTCCCACCATATTCCCAGCCAATGGAGTGGGATAGAGGGTCGGATAAGCATGGCAGGGGCGACCCATACTCCGGCAGTGTCCCAGTCAGTGTAGGCGGCTGAGCGTCGTCAGGGTGGGTGGAAGTGAAGGCACTCTGTTTTGGTGGCTTCAATGTTGAGGCTGATGGCGCCAAAGTGGGCATTGAGTTGATGGTAGGCATTAGACAGTTGCTGGCAGTTGGATGCCATGCTGGGTCCGACACACACAAGGAGGTGGTTGTCTACGTACGCTAGTGCGGTGGTACCGGTTTGGTGGAATTTCCGGAGGACCATGCCTGCAAAGATAGTCAAGAGGATCAAGGATACTGGGGACCCTTGAGGGGTGCCTAGGTCGGGTTTCTGGGCCATTGGAAGGGTGGTGCTGTCAAAAGCGATGGCCACCTGCCGATCTGTCATGAAGGACAGGCACCAGTCCGCCATGTCTGGCAGGCACTGGAGGTCCAATAGTTGCCGGTGGAGGCATTGTGGATGTACTGAGTCGAAGAACCCCTGTATGTCGACTGCTAGGATCGAACATACGTGGCCCTCAGTGTGGGCTTGTTCCATAATCTGTAGAAGGTGCTGGGTGGCATCATAGACAGAGTGTCCTTGACACCCCCCGTATTGGTTAGGTGGCAGCCAGTCTCTCGTGTTAGCGAGGAACTGGAGCCGGTTAGCTATGATCTTTTTGAGGAGTTTCCCTAGGGTCTCCTCAAGGGTAATGGGCCTATATGATCATGGCGAAAAGGGGTCCCCCTTGTTTGGCTTCTGGAGCATTACCACTTTTGCCACCCACCAGCACTTGGGGTGGTGCCCCATGCACAGACAGTCGTTGAAAAGGGTGAGTATCTCCTTGGGGTAAGCATCTACTACCCATTTGAGAGGGCGGTATCCGATCCCTGAGAGGCCTGGAGCCGACAAGTTGGAAGTGTCGGCCAGTGCCCCCATAAGCTCCATGAGGAGGATGGGCAGGGTAGCTGGTTGGAGGGGGGGCGGCTGAGTGTCGGCCGCTTGTTGGGGTGGTGGGGGCATGAAAAAGGTCATGCGGAATAGCTCACCTTTCTCATTGTCTGATTGGGTGAAGGAGCCGTCACGCTTTTTGAGCGAAGGTATCGGTGTAGGTCGGTTGCCAAGGCCTCTTTTGGCCCAGCCCCAGATGTTGGAGGCATCTGCTTGATCTGCCTGCTCCGCATAGAAGTTCCGCTTTGCTGCCCGGATGCCCCGCTTAAATGCACGACGGGCTGCTGACCATTGAAGGGGGGTGGGGGCCGTTGAAATTGCCTGGAGGAGCATTTTGCATGTTGGGGTCCACCAAGGGACCTCGGATTTGGATGGCTTGCTGATCTGGGTGAAAGGGGCGAGGGCGGTGATCATGGAGTCAACCACTGCCTGTGCTTTAATGTCAAGGGTGAGGATGTTGTCCACCTGCTGGAGGAAGGCAGTTTTCGAGTAATGGGAAGGCGATGTCGGTCCACTCCTCCTTGTCAGCCGGTAGTAGCCAGTGGGTTTTGACGGTAGGAGGTGGGGGCCGGGACGGCAGGGACCAGTGTAGGATGGCATGGTTGGACAGAGCGGAGGTGGTTGATGTGCCCAAGTCTAGAATTGAGTTGGGATTTATCACGGGGGGAGACTGTTAAGCTCAATGGTTACGTGGTGATCGACGTCGGGGCTTCCTGATCGTCAGAACTGATGGTATGGCAACGGGGCTTCCTAGATGTCATAAGTCGATGGGGATCATCGATGGGGCTTCCTGATCGGCGATGTGGACGCAGTGGGCTTCTTATAGCGAGTCGGGTTACGACGAAGCGACTAATGGCCAAGTGGCACACAGTAGACTGGTGGTAGCAGATAATGGGCTTGTATGAACAAAGAGCACAAGCTTAGGGCTTGTGCTACTGAAGTTACACGCTTATATGCTACTCTATGTGTTTGCTACTGTAGCGACTTGGTTAGGTGTGTTTACCAGACTATGGAAGGTCATGGAAACGCAAGGAAGGCCTTGGTAATACAAGTATGGTGATCAGTAAGCAAAGCACGTCATGATGGTGCAGTAAGGCATCATCATGGCATCTTATGGCACAATGCGAAATAAGGATGAGTAAGGCAGAGAGATGGGGGAGTTGCGCTAACTGATGATGACAAAGAGGAAGTGAGTCAGCGCAAATATAGGAAGGTAAGGGAAAAATTGTAACAGAGACCAGATCATGTCAATTGGGCACCACTGACGATTGTTGACAGGCCTAGAGTCAGAGTCCGGGAGGTGGGCTGGTGCAAGGCCGTGCTCCTGGAAGAAGTCATCAAGAGGTTGCGCTCTCAAGTCCTCCTGCTGTGAAGCAAGGAGTTCAGACCACGAGTGGTGGCAACAGTTGAAGTCGCCCGCCACAAGGAGAGTGGAGGCCAGTGCCGGTGGGAGTGTGAAGAGGAACGACTCACTGGGGTAGAGGGGGGTGGCTGTGGTGCGGTCCGGCACATGCATGCCATAATAGTTGCAGAGACAGATCGTCAGGTGTGAACGGATTTCGATGGTGAGGATGTCAGTGCCGAAGGATGCGGCGCCTAGGATTGACCAGGCCATTGATGGGATGGCCCGGGATACATACATGACAACCCTTGGCCAGGTGGCTGGGGGGAGAATGGCTGTGTACCCTGGGAGGGATGGGACGTTAATGACTGGAGTGCCAGTCGGGTTGGTGGGTGAGGGCTGGAGGCCAATTTGGTACCAGGGAGGTTCCTGAATCAAAATAGTGGTGGGTGGGGATGGGTCAGTGGTGAGGATCAGAATAAGGGAATGGACCGCGGCTAGAGAGTGGGCAGCATTCCACTGAAGAATAGAGATGTCTCTATTCATTGGTCCTCCATGTGTTCGTCTTCAGGTCCCTTGGTGGCCTCAAGGATCTGGCGGAAGCACCGTTTCTTGGGGCATTGAGGGAGGGTGGTGGGGTGGTCGCCCTTGCAGTTGGTGCAGTAGTGGGGGTGAGGGCACTGGTCACCCTCGATGGCTTCAGTGGCACAGGATGCGCACAACTTATGGTGGTTATGGGTGAGATGACCTCCTCCGCAGTCAGCGCAGCACGGCTGGGCGCGGCATCCTTTCGTCCCGTGGCCTAGGCCCTGACAGCGCTCGCATTGTGTGAGGCTGGGGCGGTAGGGAGGGACAGAGAGGGAGAGGGCAGAGCCGAATAGCCAGATGCATGGGCATTTGAGCAGCTGTGCACATATGGATCCATCAGGGTCGGAGAAGGAAAAAGCCACAGGGCACTTCTGGAGGGTCAGGAGGTGGTCTTCTGTGGCGGCAAAGTGGGGGTCGACAACGAAGTCGAGGGGGCGGAGCACTGGGTTGTTCCGGATTTCGGCCATTAGGGCCTTTGGGGAGATGGTGTGGCTGTTCTGGCCGAAGAGATAGTCCATGCAGGGCACCATGGAGATGCGGAGGGCGGACCAGGGGCGGACACGGACTGGGGTGAGGGTGAACCGGGTGGAGATTTGATCGGCTGCCACAGATAGGCACCTGTCATGCATGTGGGCCGCAAATGCCGCTGAGTGACGGTCTATGATCATGTTAGTGGCAGGTGAGGCGGAGGAGGGTCACTTGGTGAAAGAGGTCACGAGGTTCCCCTTCACGTTGAACGAGGAGGTGAGGACCGTGACCTGGTCAGCAGTTGGAAGAGAAGCGAAAAACTCATGGGCAGTGGCAGTAAGGTGCATGGCCAGGAGCTGTAGCTCGGTTTTGGGGATGATGGCTGGGATGAGGACCAGGGTTGGGTCCTTGGCATAGACTGGGGGCGGGGGCAGGACCTGGCATTGCTTTTTCTTCTTCTTATGGGTCACCGTCTGGAAAACAGTGCCTGGAGCCGGTGCAATGGGGTTGGGGTTGGAGGTTGTGAGTGGGGCTGGGGCGGCTGCCACCTGGGCATATGAAGTTGGCGCCGTGGTGATGACAGCCTGGGCGGTGGAGGTGGTGGGGGCCTGGGCCTTCTGGGCCTATGGGGCACAGGGTGCGGGCCAGTTAACAAGTGTGGAGACTTGCCAGGAGATGGAGGCCACTTCTGTGGAGAGCTGTTTGACAATGTTAGTCAGCGCAGCCACATCAGGTGACACGTTAGTGGTTCCGGGAGTCCTGGTCGGGGCAGAGGGTTGTGGGGCGGTGGTTGGGGTCCTTTGTTGGGGGTGAACTGGGGCGAAGGGCGCTGGCAGGGAGGCTTCCGCCCCCCCCCTTTTTTATTATTATTATTATTATTATTATTATTATTCCTGCAGTATTACATAATTACAAGCTGCCCCCCCCAAAGGGGGGGCCCTAACTACATAACATTGGAGGCGCCTGTCATTGCGCATCGCACAAAACTGGGCAGGGGCTCTGCTCCCTGAGGGGTGCCAAAGTGTGAAGAGACCCTATTAAATGGAAGAGAGACCAAGAAGGAGGGATACATATCACTATGAACAAACCATATGGATGAGGGCAGGTAAAGTAAGAAGCTTAGAAATGGAAAGGGAGGGTGAGAGCGCCAGCCGAGACGTATCATGAGGAATTCAAAGGATGCATGCTAGTCATAAGGAAAAGGGGGGAGTGTACCTGATAGCTCCAAAAGGGCTGGGTCCGAGTCCTGGGTTCGGGGTCCAAGCATATGATGCATGTAGTCCCGTAGGAGGTCCAGGTCCATATTTTCGTTGGTTGGGTGTCCATCTAGGTCCATCACAGCAAAAGAAAGCCGGATGGCGCCTGCGGCATGGTTGGAAAGGCGGTTAAGGTGCCCTGTCAGCTTAAGCCATTGGCACAAAACTGGGAGGCGGTTTTCATCAGCCCACTCTGAGTGGTGGACTGGGAGAGGGTCCCGAGGTGGCCACATGCATCGTATCCACGGGTGGAAGGTACTGCAGCCGCCAAGGATGTGGGCAGTCGACTGCGTGGGCCATGGGGGGTGGTTGTGCCACCTGCAATGTGAGATTAGGCCATGCCTGCGGTGGTAGGCTGAGTCAAAACTCAGCCAGTAGCCCCCATAGGGACCGGCATGGCAGAGGACCTGTGTGACTGCAGATAGCTCGTTACGTGGGTGGTTGACCAAGTGCATGAGAAGCTTTCGAGGTCGGTGTGACAGGAGGCCATGGACTGCCAGGTATTTATCAGCTGTTGAGGCAAGGGGGCGGGCTAGTGAAAGCGTCCATCGCTCCATGAGGGTGTGAACAGCGACTTCTTTTAGTGCAGAGGTGGAAGGTTTGAGATTGGATGGGGGAGATCAGTCGCCAGCTTTGCTTCCGTGTCAGCCCATTCATTTCCGGGGATGTCCAAATGTCTGGGGCACCATACGAAATGGACGGTGAGCTGGGGGTACAAGTCCAGCAGAGTCTCCACACCCGCTTTCCAAATGTGGAGGAGGTGGGCGCCAGGGGCGGCGGCCCATGTGCGGAAAAGGTGTAGGGTGGTCAGCGAATCGGACAGAAAGAAGATATCCGATGTGATGCACAGTTGCGCTGGTAGGTGGCGTGCTACCCAGCCTGGGGCCATGGCGAGGGAAAATTCCTCGGCGTCCATAGCTGTGGCACAGGTGAGGGACTCCAGTCGCTGAGACCGGAGTCGGGTGTGGCCGAGCATAGCGCAGATGGCCGAGCCCGACTTATTGTCAATGCAGGAGCCATTGGTGAATACCTGGACGTGTTGGGTGAGGCCCAGTTGGTGTGTGGCTTTTTTTTATTTTTTTAAAATTATTCCTGCAGTATTACATAATTACAAGCTGCCCCCCAAAGGGGGGCCCTAACTACATAACAATGGAGGCACCCATCATCGCGCAACACATGAAACTGGGCAGGGGCCCTGCTCCCTGGAGGGAGCCAGAGTGGGAAGGGCCCCTATTAGTGAAATAATGGAAAGAGGGAGGAATACATATCACTACAGCCAAACCAAATGGATGACATCAGGCAAAAGGGGGTAGTTTGGAATTGGAAAGGGAGGGCAAGAGCGCTGGCTGGGACTTTCGAGGGAGAGTCCGAAAGGCAGTCATAGATCAGCAGAAAAGGGAGGAAGCGTACCTGAAAGCTCCAAAAGAGCCAGGTCCGGGTCCTGGGTATGGGGTCCAAGCATATGACTCATGTATCCCCGGAGGAGGTCCAAGTCCATATCTTCATCGGTCAGGTGCCCCTCCAGTTCCATCGCAGTGAAAGCCAGGCGGATGGAGGCAGAGGTGTGGTCGGAAATGCAGTTAAGATGCCCTGTCAGTTTAAGCCAGCGGCACAGAACCTGGAGGTGGTTTTCATCGGCCCACTTGGCATGGTGGGTCAGAAGTGGATCACGGGGGGACCAGACCTTGCGGATCCAGGGTCGGAAAGTACGACATCCACCCAAGACATGGGCAGTTGACTGGGCTGGCCAGGGGGGGTGGTTATGCCATCGGCAGTGCAAGATCAGGCCATGCCTATGTCGGTAGGCTGAGTCAAAGCTCAGCCAGTAACCCCTGTAGGGACTGGCATGACAGAGAACCTGGGCGACTGCAGAGAGCTCCCAGTGGGGGTGGTCGACTGACTGCATCATGAGCTTTCAGGGACGTTGGGAGGGGATGCTGTTGACAGCTAGGTATTTGTCAGCTGTCGAGGCGAGGGGGCAGGCAAGAGAAAGGGTCCATCGATCCATGAGGGTGTTGATGGTGACCTCTTTCAGTGTGGAGGTGGAGGGTGCGAGGGGAGACAGGGGGAGATTTGTTGCAAACTTTGCCTTGCGGTCTGCCCATTCATTCCCCGGATGTCGGAGTGACCCGGACACCAAACAAAGTGAACAGAAAGATCTGGGTATGAGTCCAATAGAGTCTGGACCCCCGCCTTCCATTGGTGGAGGAGATGCGCGCCTGGAACTGGCGCCCATGTTCGGATCAGGTGGAGTGCTGTCAGCAAATCTGACAAAAAGAAGATGTCAGATGCAACAGGCAGATGCTCCCAGAGGTGGTGTATGGCCCAGCTTGGTGTGGAGGTGAGTGAGAAGATTTCCACGTCCATAGCTGTTGCACAGGTGGGGGAGGCGAGTCGGCGAGATTTCAGGCAGGTGAGGCCTTCCATGGCGCAGACTGCTGACCCAGATTTTGAGCCGATGTGGGAGCCATCAGTGAAAACCTGGAGATGGGGGAGGGTGCTCAGGGAGCGTGCAGCGCCAACAAATTCCTTGTGGGTGTCTTCACTGACTGGGGTGATAGGAGTGGCAAACGAGACTCGTCCATTCATAAATGCCAGAGGATCTGTCCACAGGGGATGAGTGTATGCAGGGACTGGTTGTACCCGAGGGACCCAGACCTGCAGAGAAGTGGAAAAGGGACAGTTAGTTACAGATTTATAATATCGTTTTCTACCAATGGAGTGCAGGGTACACCAGAGGCGAAGAGAATGGAGAGTCTTAGCATATTCAAAATAGTAAGAAAGGGGGGGAAGGGAACAAAGAAAATTTGTGGAGAATGGGGAGGTGCCTTTATAGATGCCCAGAATCCATCTACATGCCATGTTTTGCACAGCCTGCAGGTGGCTTACTAGTGTTTTTTGGCATCGGCCATGGTACCAAACCGGGGCGCCCCATGTGAGAACAGAGTGGATGCAGGTGGCGTACAGTCGACGAAGAAGGAGGGCCGAGATTCCGCATTCCGTGTTACCGAGAATGCAGAGGGCAGCAAGCATGGAGAGGCCCTTGGAGCGCATGTGTTCTACATGGGCCTTGAAGGTGAGGGCAGGGTCCCACCATATTCCCAGCCAGCGGAGCGGGATAGAGGGTCGGATTAGTGTGGTGGGGGCGACCCATACCCCAGCGCTGTCCCAGTCGGTATAGGCAGCTGAATGGCGTTGAGGTGGGTGGAAGTGTTGGCACTCTGTTTTGGCGGCTTCGATGTTGAGACCAATGGCACCAATGTGGGCATTGAGTTGGTGGTAGGCATTAGACAATTGCTGGCAGTTGGATGCCACACTGGGTCCTACACACACTAGGAGGTGGTTGTCGACGTACGTGAGGGCGGTGGTGCCGGTTTGGTGGAATTTCCGGAGGACCACGCCCGTGAATATGGTCGAGAGGATCGGGGATACCAGCGACCCTTGGGGGGTGCCGAGGTCGGGTTTCTGGGCGGTTGGGAGGGTGGTGCCATCGAAGGCAATGGCTACCTGCCGATCCATCATGAAGGACAGGCACCAGTCCGCCATGTCTGGTGGGCACTGGAGGTCCAGCAGTTGTTGGTGGAGGAGTTGTGGGTTTACCGAGTCGAAAAAGCCTTGTATGTCAACCGCAAGGACCGAACATACACTGCCTTCGGCATGGGCTCTTTCTGCAATCTGTAGGAGGTGCTGGGCAGCGTCGTAGACAGAGTGTCCTTGACACCCACTGTATTGGTTAGGTGGCAGCCAGTCTCTCGTGTTAGCGAGGAACTGGAGCCGGTTAGCTATGATCTTTTTGAGGAGTTTCCCTAGGGTCTCCTCGAGGGAGATGGGCCGGTAGGAGCGCAGCGAGAAAGGGTCCTTCTTGTTCGGCTTCTGGAGCATTACCACTTTTGCTGCCCGCCAGCACTTAGGGTGGTGCCCCATGTGCAGGCAGTCGTTGAAAAGGGCGAGGATCTCCTCAGGGTAAGTGTCTACTACCCATTTTAGAGGGCAGTATCTGATCCCTGAGAGGCCCGGAGCTGACAAGTTGGAGGTGTCAGCCAGTGCCCCCGTAAGCTCCGTGAGGAGGATGGGCGGGGCAGCTGGTTGGGGGGGGGGCAGCGGTGTGTCGGCCGCTTGTTGGGGTGGCAGGGGCGTGAAAAAGGTGGTGCGAAAGAGCTCACCTTTCTCATCGTCGGATTGGGTGAAGGTGCCGTCTTGCTTTTTAAGCGAGGGGATCGGTGTAGGTCAGTTGCCGAGGCCTTGTTTGGCCCAGCCCCAGATGTTGGAGGCATCTGCTTGGTCTGCCTGCTCAGCATAAAAGTTTCGCTTCACCACCTGGATGCCTCGTTTAAAGGCACGGTGGGCTGCTGACCGTTGAAGGGGGGTGGGGGCCATTGAAATCGCCTGTAGGAGCATTTTGCATGTTGGGGTCCACCATGGGACCTCGGTTGTGGACGGCTTGGTGATTCGGGTGAAGGGGGCGAGGGCGGGGATCATGGAGTCGACCACTGCCTGCGCTTTGGTGTCAAGGGTGGGGGTGTTGACCACCTGTATGAGGAAGGCAGCTTTGAGTAATGGAAAGGTGATGTCAGTCCACTCCTCCTTGTTGGCCGGTGTTAGCCAGCAGGTTTTGACAGTAGGGGGTGGGGGCCGAGTCGGCAGGGACCAGTGTAGGATGACGTGGTCGGACAAAGCGGAAGCGGTTGAGGTGCACGAATCTAAAATAGAATCGGGGTTGATTGTGGGGGGGGACCAGATCATGTCAATAGGGCACCATCGATGATTGTCGACAGGCCTGGAGTCCAAGTCTGGGAGGTGAGCTGGCGCAAGGCCGTGCTCCCGGAAGAAGTCATCGAGAGGTTGCGCTCTCAAGTCCTCCTGCCATGCAGCGAGGAGTTCAGACCACAAGTGGTGGCGACAGTTGAAGTTGCCTGCCACCAGGAGAGTGGAGGCCAAGGCCGGTGGAATTGTAAACAGAAAAGACTCACTGGGGTAGAGGGGGGCGGCAGTGGTGCAGTCCGGGGCATGCATACCATAATAGTTGCAGAGGCGGATTGTCCACTGGGAACGGATTTTGATGGTGAGGATGTCGGTGCCCGAGGATGTGGTGCCGAGGACAGACCAGGCGGTGGATGGAATGGTCCGGGATACATACGTAACCACCCTCGGCCGAGTGGCTGGAGGAAGAACGGCTATGTAGCTGGGAGGGATGGGACATTGAGTACCAGTGTGCTGGTGGGGTCAGTGAGTGAGGGCTGGAGGCCTATTTGGTACCAGGGCAGTTCCTGGATCAAAATAATGGTTGGTAGGGATGGGTCAGTGGTTAGGATCGGAATAAGGGAATGGACTGCGGCTAGAGAGTGGGCGGCATTCCACTGAAGAATAGAGATGTCTCTATTCATTGGTCCTCCATGATTTCGTCATTGATTCCTTCAACTGCCTCGAGGATCTGGCGGAATCGCTGTTTCTTGGGGCATTGAGGGAGGGTGGCAGGGTGGTCACCTTTGCAGTTGGTGCAATAGCAAGGGTGAGGGCATTGGTCGCCCTTGATGGCTTCGGTGGTGCAGGATGCACACAATTTGCGATGGTTGTGGGACAAGTGTTCCCCTCCACAGTTGGCGCAGCAGGGCTGGGCACGGCAGCCTTTCGTTCCATGGCCTAGGCCCTGGCAGCATGCACATTGGGTGAGGCTGGGGTGATAGGGCAGGACGGAAAGGGAGAGGGCGGAGCCGAACAGCCATACCTGTGGGCACTTGAGGAGCTGCACACGGATGGAGCTGTCAGGGTCGGAGAAGGAAAATGCCATGGGGCACTTCTGGAGGGTCGGTGTTACAATTTTCCCTTTATTTCCCTTTAATGCGCTGACTTATTTCCTCTTCGTCATCATCAGTCAGCGCAACTCCCCCATTCCTCTGCCTTACTCATCCTTATTTGTCTTGCACCATAAGACGCCATGATGACGCCTTATTGCATCACCATGATGTGCTTTGCTTACTGATCACCGTACTTGTATTACCAAGGCCTTCCTTGCGTTTCCATGACCTTCCATAGGCTGGTAAAACATACCTAACCAAGTCGCTACAGTAGCAAACACATATAGTAGCATATAAGCATGTAACTTCAGTAGCACAAGCCCTAAGCTTGTGCTCTTTGTTCATACAAGCCCATTATCTGCTACCACCAGTCTACTGAGTGCCCCCTGGCCATTAGTTGCTTCATCGTAACCCGACTCCGCTAAGAAGAACCTCGCGTCCACATCGTCAATCCGGAAGCCCCACCGACGATCACCCTCGACTTACGACATCTAGGAAGCCCTGTTGCCGTACCATCAGTTCCGACGATCAGGAAGCCCCGATGTTGATCACCATGTAACCGTTGAGCTTAACAGTCGGGAGGTGATCCTCTGTGGCTGCAAAGTGGGGGTCGACAACGAAGTCGAGGGTGTGGAGCACTGGGTTGTTCCAGATTTCGGCCATGAGGGCCTTCAGGGATATGGTGTGGCCATTCTGGCCGAATAAGTAGTCCACGCAGGGCACCATTGAGATGCGGAGGGAGGACTGGGGGCGGACACAGACAGGGGTGAGGGTGAACCGGGCGGAGATTTGGTCGGCCATTGCGGATAAACACCTGTCGCGCATGTGGGCCGCAAATGCCGCGGAGTGGCGATCGATGATCATGTCGGTGGTGGGGGAGGCAGAGGCGGGTTGCTTGGCAAAGGAGGTCACAAGGTTCCCCTTCACATTGAAGGAGGATGTGAGAACTGTGACCTGGTCAGCAGTGGGTAGGGAGGAGAAGAACTCACGGGCTGTGGCTGTGAGGTGCATGGCGGGGAGCTGCAGTTTCAGTTTTGGGGACGACGGCAGGGATGAGGACCAGTGTTGGGTCCTTGGCATAAACCGGGGGCAGGGGCGGAACCTGACGCTGCTTCTTCTTCTTTTTGTGGGTCACTGTCATAAAGACCGTGCCTGCAATCGGTGCAACGGGGTTGGGGTTGGAGGCGGTCAGTGGGGCCGGTGGGGCCACCACCTGGGCATAGGAGGTTGTCGGTGCCACGGTATTAGTGGTCTGGGCAGTGGTGGTGGTGGCGGCCTGGGCCTTCTGGGCCTGTGGGGCATGGGGCGTGGGCTGGTTGACAAGGGTTGAGACCTGCTGGGAGATGGAGGCTACCTCTGTGGACAGCTGTTTGACAATATTGGTCAGCACAGCCACATCAGGTGACACGTTAGTGGTTCCGGGGTCCTGGTAAGGGCGGAGGGTTGGGTGGCGGTGGTCGGGGTCCTTTGTTGGGGGTGAGCTGGGGCGAAGGGCGCTGGCAGGGAGGCTTCTGCCCCCCCCTTGCAATGTTGTAGGCCATCTCTATATTGTGAGAGATGATGTACTGGGGGTCCTTCTCGTCTCTCAAAACGCCGGCAATAGTTTGTTGGACGTTCCAGAGGAGGTCGCCCATGAACTTAGCCACTGCTCGATCAATCTCTGTGGGGTTGTAGCAGTGGGTCTTCCTGTCAAAATCCTCCAGCGCTTGGGAGATGGAGTACATGAAGCCCAATGTGTGCGGCTCGAACTGGGCTCGAGGGCGGGTCGGGGGGTGTGCAGGGACAGGTTTTCGGACAACCTCTTGTTGGTGAGTGGCGGCGAAGGTGTGTGTGGGTTCTCAAGGATGTCTTCCATTTCGCCCAGCTCATTGGAGCTTGTCGGGGGGTTGGAGCCTCCAGAGGGGGGGCAGCTGACATGTTCGAACGTGCAAGTGAACTCCATGTTCAATACTCCGATGATGGGGGATGGGGCGAGATGGAGTGCATCTGGGGATGATGCTGGGAGGCCTGGGTCGATTTGGGCAGGGGTGGGGGTCGTGCTGTGCAAAGCGGCGGCTACGTTGCCGGCAGCCACCCAGTTGGCAGCGGCCCTGGCGGCCCTGTCGGCATCGGCACTGGCTGATGAGGGGGGTGGGAGGGGTGGTTGAGTCGAACATAGAGCGTTCCTGTATCCACTGGGGTTCAACATGGGGGAGTTTTAGCTACCCACACTAGTCGATGGTGGTGGTTACTGGTCAAGAAGGATGGCGGATTTCGATGGTGAGGACATCGGTGCCGGAGGATGCAGCACCTAAGACTGACCAGGCAGTTGGTGGAATGGCCCGGGATACATATGTGACTACCCTTGGCCGGGTGGCTGGGGGAAGGATGGCTTTTTATTATTATTATTATTATTATTATTCCTGCAGTATTACATAATTACAAGCTGCCCCCCGAAGGGGGGGCCCTAACTACATAACAACAGAGGCACCTGTCATTGTGCATCGCACAAAACTGGGCGGGGACTCTGCTCCCCTAAGGGTGCTGAAGTGTGAAGAGCCCCTATTTAGTAAGAAACCAACTGAGAGGGAGGGATACATATCACTATGAACAAACCAAGCTGGTGAGGGCAGGTTAAGGTAAGAAGCTTAGAAGTGGAAAGGGGGGTGAGAGCACTGGCCGAGACATATCAAGGGGAATTCGAAGGGCAGGCGTTAATCAGATGGAAAGGGGGGGAGCATACCTGTTAGCTCCAAAAGGGCTGGGTCCAAGTCCTGAGTTCGAGGTCTGAGCATACGACGCATGTATTCCCTTAGGAGGTCCAGGTCCATATCCTCGTCGGTCTGGTGGCCGTCCAGGTCCATCGCGGCAAATGCCAGCCGGATGGCGCCTGCAGCATGGTCGGAAAGGCGGTTTAGATGCCCCGTCAGCTTTAGCCAGCGGCACAAAACCAGGAGGCGGTTTTCATCAGCCCACTCTGAGTGGTGGACTGGGAGAGGGTCCTGAGGTGGCCACACGCGCCGTATCCACAAGTGGAAGGTACTACAGCCGCCGAGGATGTGGGCGGTCAACTGTGCGGGCCAGGGGGGGTGGTTGTGCCATCTGCAATGCGAGATTAGGCTATGCCTGCGGTGGTAGGCTGAGTCGAAGCTCAGCCAGTATCCTCCGTAGGGACCAGCGCAGCAGAGGACCTGTGCGACTGCAGATAGCTCATTGTGTGGGTGGTCGACCGAATGCATGAGGAGCTTTCAAGGTTGGCGTGATGGTAGGCCATGAACTGCCAGGTATTTGTCAGCAGTCGAGGCTAGGGGGCGGGCTAATGATAGTGTCCATCTGTCCATAAGGGTGCGGACAGCAACTTCTTTTAGTGCGGATATGGATGGTTTGAGATCAGATGGAGGGAGCTCGGTCACCAGCTTAGCTTCCCTGTCAGCCCATTCATTTCCGGGGATGTCTGAGTGTCTGGGGCACCATATGAAGTGAACGGTGAGCTGGGGGTATGAGTCTAGCAGAGTCTCCACACCTGCTTTCCAAATGTGGAGGAGGTGGGTGCTGGGGATGGCGGCCCAGGTGCGGAAAAGGTGGAGTGCGGTCAGCGAATCAGACAGAAAGAAGATATCTGATGCGACGTGCAGTTGTGCTGGGAGGTGGCATGCGGCCCAGCCTGGGGCCGTGGCGAGAGAGAATTCCTCGGCATCCATGGCTGTGGCACAGGTGGGGGATTCCAGTCATTGTGACCGGAGTCGGGTGTGGCCAAGCATGGTGCAGATGGCTGAGCCCGACTTATTGTCCATGCGGGAGCCATCTGTGAAGACCTGTACGTGCGGGGTGCTGCCTAGTTGGCATGCGGCAGCCACAAATGACTTCCGGGTGTCAGCGCTCACTGGGGTGACGGGGGTGGTAAAACGGACACAGCCTTTCGTGAAGGCCAGGGGGTCCATCCATGGGGGATGTGTATATGCTGGGACCTGTTGAACCCGGGGGGCTCGGACCTGCAACAAAAGTGAAAAAGGTCTATTAGCTACATTTTTAAAAAGTTTCCGGCCAATGGAGTGGGGGGTGTGCCATAGGCACAGGGAATGGGTCGTCTTTATATATTCAAAATAGAAAGAAAGAGGGGGAACAGAGCAGAGAAAATTAGTGGAGTGGGGGGAGGTGCCTTTGAAGACGCCTAGAATCCATCTACAAGCCATGTTTTGCACAGTCTGTAGGCAGTTGACCAGGGTTTTTTGGTGGTAGCCATGGTACCATACTGGTGCCCCCATGCGAGCACGGAGCGGATGCAGGAGGTGTATAGGCGTCGGAGGAGGAGGGCCGAAATACCACATTGTGTGTTGCCTAAAATGCGGAGAGTGGCGAGGGTGGAGAGTCCCTTGGAGCGCATATGCTCGACATGGGGTTTGAAGGAGAGGCCTGGGTCCCACCAAATCCCCAGCCAACGGAGGGGGATTGAGGGGCGAATTAGTGTATTGGGGTCTACCTGAACCCCGGCTGTGTCCCAGCCTTTGTAGCCAGTTCGTTGCTGGGGGGGTGGAAGTGGAGGCACTCTGTCTTGGCGGCTTCGATGCTGAGACTGATGGTGCCGAAGAGGGTGTCGAGTTGTTGGTATGCGCGGGCGAGCGTGCAGCAGTTGGATGCCACAGAGGGGCCTACACATATCAGTAAATGGTCATCAACATATGCCAGGGCTGTGGTGCCGGCTTGGTGAAAGCACTGGAGGACCACCCCCGCAAAGATCGTTGATAGGATGGGGGAGACGGGCAATCCCTGTGGGGTGCCGAAGTCAGGTTTGGGGGCAGTAGGGAGGGTGGTGCCATCGAAGGAGATGGCGACCCGCCGGTCCATCATGAAGGATAAGCACCAACTGGCCATGTCTGGGTGCACAGCCGAGATCCAACAGTTGTCGGTGGAGGAGGTGGGGGTGAACCGAGTCAAAAAAGCCCTGAATGTTGACTGCTAGGACCGAGTAGACAAGGCCCTCTGAGTGGGCACGTTCCGCAATCTGTAAGAGGTGTTGGGTGGCGTTGTAGACCGAATGGCCTTGGTGCCCCCATACTGGTTGGGTGGCAGCCAGTCCCACGTGTTAGTGAGGAACTGGAGCCGGTTAGCAATTACTTTTTCGAGGAGTTTCCCTAGGGTCTCCTTAAGGGTGATGGGCTGGTAAGATCGCGGTGAGAATGGGTCCTTCTTGTTTCGGCTTCCTGAGCATCACGACTTTTGCAGCCCGCCAGCACTCCAGGTGGTGACTCAGGTGCAGACAGTCATTGAAAAGCACGAGTATCTCATCGGGGTAGGCGTCCACCACCCATTTCAGGGGGCGGTAACCTATTCCCAAGAGGCCCAGAGCTGACAAGTTGGATGTATCAGCCAGTGCCCCCATAAGTTCCGTTAGGAGTATGGGCAGGGCAGCTGGTTGGTTGGGGGGTAGTGGGATGTCGGTCACTACCTGGGGTGGGGGGGGCATAAAGAAGGTCTCTTGGAAAAGCTCACCTTTCTCAGTGTCCGTCTGGGTGAAGGATCCATCTCGTCGTCTGAGGGAGGGGATGGGGGTGGGTCGGTTGCCTAAGCCTCGTTTGGCCCAGTTCCAGATGTTGGAGGTGTCCGCTTCAGCTGCCTGGTCTGCATAGAACTGTCATTTGGCTGTCCTTATGCCCCTTTTGAAGGCACGCCATGCTGATGAACGCTGGAGGGGGGTGGTGGCCGTTGTAATTGCGGATAAGAGGGTCTTGCAGTGGGGTGACCACCATGGGACTTCTGTTTTTGTTGGTTTCAAGAGGCAGGTGAACGGTTGGAGTGCGGCGACCATAGAGTCGATAATCGCTTTTGCTTTGATGTTCAGGGCATGGGTGTCGAGCCCTGGGAGTCGGAAGGCTTCTTTGAGGAGGGGGAAGGTGATGTCAGACCATTTCTCCTTGTCGGCTGGTAGCAGCTGGCACATCTTTAGGACAGGAGGGGGGGCCAAGACAGCAGAGACCAACACAGGATGGCATGGTCGGACAGTGGTGAGGGGTCGGAGGTAGCCGAATCTAGGATAGAGTCGGGGTTGACCGTGGGTGGGACCCAGATCATGTCAATGGGGCACCAGCGGCGATTGCTGTCAGGCCTCGAGTCAGAGTCAGGGAGGTGGGCAGGCGCCAGGCTGTGCTCACGAAAAAAGTCGTTGAGGGGTTGCACCCCCAAGTCATCTCGTCGTGGAATGGGGAATTCGGACCACATGTGGTGGTGATGGTTGAAGTCGCCCGCCACAAGTAGAGTGGTGGCTAGCACCAAGGGGAGTGAGAATAGGAAGGACTCACCTGGGTACTGGGGGAGGGCATGCTCACGGTCCGGGGGGTGCATGCCGTAGTAGTTGCACACTCGGAGGGTGAGTTGGGTCCGTATCTCCACCGTCAGTACATCTGTGCCGTGTGAGGCGGCGCCGAGTATCGACCAGGAGGTGGGGGGGGGGGCCCGGGCTACATATGTTACTACTCGAGGGCGGGCCTCTGGTGGTAGGACAGGTATGTAGCCTGGGATGGTTGGGATGTTGAATACTGGGGAGCCGGCTGGGTCGTTGAGTGAGGGTTGCAAACCTATTTGATACCAGGGGGGTTCCTGAATAAGGATTAGGTGCGGGGGGGAAGGGTCAGTTGTAAGGACAGGAATGAGGGAATGTATCGCTGCTAGTGAGTGGGTGGCATTCCACTGTAAGATAGAGAGCCTCGTGCATGTCGGCCCCAGCATGGCATCCAACTGCCAGCAACTTGCCACCACCTATCACCAACTCGACGCTCTCTTTGGCGACATTGGTCTCAACATCAAGGCCGCCAAGACAGAGTGCCTACACTTCCACCTGCCCCGGCACCATTCCTCAGCATACACCAACTGGGACTCCGCTGGGGTTCAGGTCGACCCAACCACACTCATCCGACCTTCAATCCCCCTCCACTGGCTGGGGATTTGGTGGGACCCCGCCCTCACCTTCAAGGCCCACGTTGAATGCATGCACTCCAAAGGCCTCTCCACTCTTGCCGCCCTCCGCATCCTCGGCAACACCGAACACGGCATCTCGGCCCTTCTCCTATGTCTGTTAAGCTCAATGGTTACGCGATGATCGACGTCGGGGCTTCCTGATCGTCGGGACTGATGGTACGGCAACGGGGCTTCCTAGATGTCGTAAGTCGAGGGATGATCGTCGATGGGGCTTCCTGATCGGCGATGTGGACACGAGAGGCTTCTACAGCAAGTCGGGTTACGACGAAGCGACTATTGGCCAATAGGCACACAGTAGACTGGTGGTAGCAGATAATGGGCTTGTATGAACAAAGAGCACAAGCTTAGGGTTTGTGCTACTGAAGTTACATGCTTATATACTACTCTATGTGTTTGCTACTGTAGGGTCATGTATTAGGATGTTTGTATGACCATGGTCGGTCAGGTAACCCCAAGGAGTGCCTTGGTAATACAGTTGAAAGTATCAGTAAGCAAAGCACGTCATGATGGTGCAAGTAAGGCGTCATCATGGCGTCTTATGGCGCAAGGCGAATAAGGATGAGTAAGGCAGAGAAATGGGGGAGTTGCGCTGACTGATGATGATGAATAGGAAATGAGTCAGCGCAATAAGGGAAAGTAAAGGAAAATTGTAACAATGTCGCCTCTACATTGCCTGCGTCCGCTCGGTACTCACATGGAGCACGCCAGTTTGGTACCATGGCCGATGCCAAAAAACCTTAGTAAGCCGCCTGCAGGCTGTGCAAAACACGGCATGCAGATGGATTCTCAGCGTCTACAAAGGCGCCTCCCCATTCTCTACAAATTTCCTTTGCTCCCTTCCCCCCCTTTCTTATTATTTCAAATATGCTAAGACTCTCCATTCTCTGTGCCTATGGTGCACCCTGCACTCCGTTGGTAGAAAATGTTTTTATAAAACAGTAACTAACCGCCCCTTCTCCACTTCTCTGCAGGTCCGGGTCCCTCAGGTTCAACCGGTTCCTGCATACACTCATCCCCCATGGACGGATCCTCTGGCATTTACGAATGGTTGAGTTTCGTTCACCTCTCCTATCACTCCGGTCAGCAAAGACACCCGCAAGGAATTTGTGGAAGCCGCACGCTCCCTGAGCACCCTCCCCCACCTCCAGGTCTTCACTGATGGCTCCCACATGGGCTCGAAGTCTGGTTCTGCCGTCTGCGCCATGTTGGGCCTCACCCATCTAAAATCGCGCCGACTCGCCTCCCCCACATGTGCCACAGCAATGGACGTGGAGATTTTCTCCCTCACCCCCGCACCTACATGGGCCACACACCACCTATGGGAGCTTCTGCCTGTCGCATCTGACATCTTCTTCCTGTCAGATTTGCTGACAGCACTCCACCTCATACGCACATGGGTGCCAGTCCCAGGTGCCCATCTCCTTCATCAATGGAAGGCTGGGGTCCAGACTCTCTTGGACTCGTACCCGGATCTCTCTGTGCATTTCGTATGGTGTCCAGGTCACTCCGATATACCAGGGAATGAATGGGCTGACCATGAGGCCAAGTTTGCGACGAATCTCCCCCTGTCCTCCCTCGCCCCCTCTACCTCCGCTCTGAAGGAGGCCACCGTCAAAACCCTAATGGAGCGATGGTCCCTCTCTCTCACCCGCCCTCTTGCCTCGACAGCCGACAAGTACTTGGCCGTCAATGGTGCCCCCTCCCACAGACCACGGAAGTTACTCAACCAGTTGGTCAACCACCCCCGCCAGGAGCTCTCTGCAGTCACCCAGGTCCTCTGCCACGCCGGTCCCTACAGGGGCTACTGGCTGAGCTTTGACTCAGTCTACCGGCACAGACACAGCCTGATCTCGCATTGCAGGTGGCACAACCACCCTCCCTGGCCAGCCCAATCCACCGCTCATGTCTTGGGCAGTTGCCGCACATTCCGGCCATGGATTCGCAAGGTCTGGCCCCCCCATGACCCACTTCCAACCCACCACACAGAGTGGGTCGACGAAAACCGCCTCCAGGTCCTGCACCGCTGGCTGAAAATGACTGGGCACTTGAACCGCCTATCCGACCGCACCTCTGCTACCATCTGCCTGGCTTTCGCAGCGATGGACTTAGAGGGGCACCCTACCGACGAAGATATGGACTTGGACCTCCTTCAGGAATACATGAGTTGTATGCTTGGACCCCAACCCCAGGACCCGGACCCGGCTCTCTTGGAGCTTTCAGGTGTGCTTCCTCCCCTTTCCTCTACTCAGTGACTGCCTTTTGGACTCTCCCGCGTATGTCCCAGTCGGCACTCTCGCCCTCCCTTTCCAATTCTAAGTTACCCCTGTTACCTGCCCTCATCCACTTGGTCTCATCATAGTGATATGTATTCCTCTCCCTTTTGTTTCCTTTACTAATAGGGACCCTTCCCACCTTGGCACCCTTCGGGGAGCAGGGTCCCCACCCAGTTTTGTGCATTGTGTGATGACAGGCGCCTCTGTTGTTATGTAGTTAGGGCCCCCCCTTTGGGGGGGCAGCTTGTAATTATGTAATACTGCAGGAATAATAATAATAATAATAATAATAATAAAACTGTAAGATAGAGAGCATCTCTATCATATTTCTTCCATCCGATCATCGAGGGGGTCGGCAGCGAGGGCCTCTTCAATTTGGCGGTAATGCCTCTTCTTGGGGCAGGCCGGCAGGGTGGCTGGGTGGTCACCCTTGCAGTTATTGCATAGGCGGGGGTGTGGGCATGTGTCGCCTTCGGGCACTGCATCGGTTGCACAGTGGGCGCACAATTTGCGGTGATTGCGGGTCAGGTGGGCACCAGCACAGTCAGTGCAGCAGGGTTGGGCTCGGCAGCCCTTGGTTCTGTGGCCGAGGCCCTGGCACCGCTCACATTGGGTGAGGGTGGGGCGAACTGGTGGGACTGAGAGCCGAAGGGCGGATCCGAACATCCAGATGCGTGGCCTCTTGAGGAGGCGTTTGCAGATGGATCCATCGGTGTTGACGAAGGAGAAGACCACTGGGCACCTGTCAAGTGTCGGCAGGTGATCCTTGGTGGCAGTGAAGTGGGGGGTGACTACGAAGTCGAGGTTGCGGAGTGCCGGGTTGTGCTGGATTTCAGCCATGAGGGCCTTCTTGGTGATGGTGTGTCTGTTCTGGCCGAACAAAAAGTCCTTGCAGGGCACCATGGAGATGTGTAGTGCAGACCTGGGGCGGACTCTGGAGGGGGTTAGGGAGAAGGCGGTTGGGACGTTAATCCCTGCTGCGATGCACTCTGTGCACATATGGGAGGCATATGCCGTGGAGTGACGATCGATGATCATTTCCATGGTCGGGTTAGCCGAGGATGGGCATGCCGCAAAAGTGGTCACGATGTTCCCCTTTACGTTGTAGGCAGAGGAGAGGACTGGGACTTGGTCTGCAGTGGGGAGGGAGGCAAAAAACTCACGGATGTTTTTGTCAGGGCCATTGCTGACTTCTGATTTTTGGCCCATATGCTGACTGTGGGGGTTAGGACCAAGGCTGGGTCCTTGGCGTACATAGTGGGGGGCAGGGGCACTTTTCGCTGGCGCTTCTTCTTCTTCTGCATCGGATTGATGACTGCTCCGGTGACCAGGGCCACTGGAGTTGGGTTAGTGGTTGTTGGGGGGGCCGCTGCTGCAGCGACTTGCACATAGGAAGTGGGGGCGGCCTGAGGGGCTGCCTGGGGGGCGGGTTGCTGTTGTTGTTGTTGTTGTTGTTGTTGGGGGGCAGGCCTAGAACTGATAGAGGCCATCTGACGGGAGATAGAAGCCATGTCAGTAGTCAGACGCTTGACTGCCTCGGTCAGCGCCTTCATTTCCAGGGTCACGGGGGTGGTGTTAGGGGTCCCGGTTGCAGCCGGGGTCCTCTGTGGGGGGGGAGCTGGGGCGAAGGGTGCTGGGAGAGCGATGACCGCCCCCTCCCTTGCGAAGTTGTAGGCCATCACTGCATTGTGGTAGATGATGTTCTGTGGGTATGTCCTGTCTTGCTCTATGTTGGCCAGTGTTTTTTGGACATTCCATAGGAGGTCGCCCACAAACTGCGCAGCCTTGACGTCGATTGTTTCGGTGTTGGTGTCCCTGGTTTGCTGGTCAAAGTCGTCCAGGGCACAGGTGAGGGCATACATGAACCCTGCAGTGTGCTGTTCATGTTGTTGGGCGGGGGGTCCCCTCGGTGTGAGAGGTGACATGGCGGCTGAGGAGCGTTTCCGCCCGAGGCTTGCACCTCCCACCTGTTGCGGGGGGGTATGGGGGTCAACTGCCATTGCTGGGGCTGTCTCACTGGTTTCAGGGGAGCCATGGATCGACCCTACTGAGGCGGCTGGGGAGCCGGCTCGGGATGCTGCCCTGGATTCCATGCATGCTTGGGTGGTGAAGTCGTAGGCTGAGATCAGTTGCAAGTCGCCAATGGCTGGGGAGGGTGCCAGGACATCTGGGGAGGAGGTCAGTGGCGGGAATTCAGACAGGGGTGCCTGTTGGGGGGTGGTGGGTGCGGCAGTACCATGCCTTGCGGCAGCGGCGGTGCCTGCGGAGGCCCAGTTGGCAGCCATCCTGGCGACCCAGTCGGGATCGGCATTGGCCGATGGGGCGGGTGGGGGGTTGGTTCGGGTTGTCCGACAGAGAGTGTTCCTGTAATCGCCTGGGTTTGACATGGGGGAGTTTTAGCTGCCCGCACTAGTTGATGGTGGTGGTTACTGGTCAAGAAGGATGGACTAACCACCTCTTGGGGGGCACCAACGCCTACCCTCAAAAGGGCTAGGGCCAGCCACACCCCCCCAAAAGGCCCATGGTGGCCTGTCGCTTTCACGTCAGCTGGTTCTTACCGCAACGCCATGTGTTATGAAGCCCCTATCTCCTTATATCAACTAGTGCCGTTATCAGAGACCCTTTCGGGATTTGGGGCGGCAGTTTTTATGGTTTGTCTTGCCAGGGACAATGCGGCCCCAGGATTTTAAGTCCCGACCTGACAGTCAGATCCGAGTCTCCCCAAACCCGAGGTCTCCCGGCCGAAGCCGACTGCTGAAGGGCAGAGGGTTACCCCCCCGCATGGGTGTGGGGACGTTAACATCGTGTCCCCCCCCGACTGGCAGGCATGTGCCCCTTGTGCCGCCAAGAGGTGGACCAGCCGAGCACCATGCCCTGAGAGAGCATGGCAGATGTGAGAGAGGATCTTGGTACTCACTGAGCCATCCCCCCCCACTGCAACATTAATGACGGGTTGCGTACCCCCTGGCGGGTGTGAGCCCCTTTCACGCCATCAGACAACGCCGCTACAGCGCCTTGGCAGCCAGTGAGCAGCACTCCTTTATAAAAGGTGTGCAGTCAGGAACCTTCTCTCATGTCGACCCAGTAGAATACCAGACCAGAGCATGGGTTGCTGCGACGAACCCCCAGACGACCCCCAGTGAAAACCAGAGATGGTGGTGGTAAGAGGACAAGAAGGATGGGGAAGGATGGCTATGTATCCTGGGAGGGATGGACATTGAGTACCGGCATGCCGGTTGGGTTGGTAAGTGAGGGCTGGAGGCCTATTTGGTACCAGGGCAGTTCCTGAATCAAAATGATGGTTGGTGGGGATGGGTCAGTGGTAAGGATTGGAATAAGGGAATGGACTGTGGCTAAGGAGCAGGTGGCATTCCACTGAAGAATAGAGATGTCTCTATTCATTGGTCCTCCATGTGTTCGTCTTCGGGTCCCTTGGTGGCCTCTAGGATCTGGCAGAAGCGCCGTTTCTTGGGGCATTGAGGGAGGGTGGCAGGGTGGTCGCCCTTGCAGTTGGTGCAGTAGTGGGGGTGAGGGCACTGGTCGCCCTCGATGGCTTCGGTGGCGCAGGATGCACATGACTTACGGTGGTTATGGGTGAGATGACCTCCTCCGCAGTCGGCACAGCATGGCTGGGCACGGCAGCCTTTCGTTCCATGACCTAGGCCTTGGCAGTGCTCACATTGGGTGAGGCTCAGGCGGTAGGGTGGGACCAAGAGGGAGAGGGCAGAGCTGAACAGCCATACACATGGGCACTTGAGCAGCTGTGCACGTATGGATCCGTTGGGGTCAGAGAAGGAGAAAGCCACTGGGCACTTCTGGAGAGTTGGAAGGTGGTCCTCGGTGGCGGTGAAGTGGGGGTCGACTACGAAGTCGAGGGGGCGGAGCACTGGGTTGTTCCGGATTTCGGCCATGAGGGCCTTTGGGGAAATGGTGTGGCCATTCTGACCGAATAGGTAATCCACACAGGGCACCATGGAGATGCAGAGTGCAGACTGGGGTGGACTCGGACGGGGTTGAGGGCATACTGGATGGGGATCTTGTCAGTCGCCACCGAGAGACACCTGTCGCACATGTGGGCTGCGAATGCCGTGGAGTGTCAATCAATGATCATGTCTGTGGCAGGAGAGGCAGATGATGGGCACTTGGCAAAGGAGGTCACGAGGTTCCCCTTCACGTTGAATGAGGAGGCCAGGACCGTGACCTGATCAGCAGTGGGGAGGGAGGAGAAGAACTCACATGCCATGGCGGTGAGGCGCATAGCCAGGAGCTGGATCTCGGACTTGAGGGTGACGGTTGGGATGAGGACCAGGGTCGGGTCCTTGGCGTACATCGGGGGCAGGGGTGGAACCTGGTGTTGCTTTTTCTTCTTCTTGTGGGTCACTGTTGTGAAGACAGTGCCCAGGGCAGGTGCGGTGGGGTTGGGGTTGGAGGCTGTCGGTGGGGCCAGGGCAGCCGCCACCTGGGCGTAGGAGGTTGGTGCTGCAGTGATAGCGGCCTGGGCAGTGGTGGTGGTGGGGGTCTGGGCCTTCTGGGTCTGTGGGGCATGGGGCACAGGCCGGTTGACAAGTGTTGAGACTTGCCGGGAGATGGTGGCGACTTCTGTGGACAGCTGCTTAACAATATTGGTCAGCACAGCTACATCAGGTGACATGTTCATCCTTCTTGACCAGTAACCACCACCATCGACTAGTGCAGGCAGCTAAAACTCCCCCATGTCGACCCACAGTGATTACCGGAATGCCCTTCATCGCACCCGACCCACCGTCCCCTCAACCTCGTCAGCTAGCCTAGCTGCCACCCGAGCCGCCGAAGCAGCCGCCAACATGGCCACTGAAGCTGCCGCCTCCGCCCAGCACGAGACGACCCCCCAACCCTACACGCACAGCCCCCTCCTGGCCCAGACATCCTCCCCGGACGTCCTGGCACCCTCCCCAGCCATTGGTGACTCCTCCCAAATGATCTTGGCCTACGACTTCACTGCCCAAGCGTGTGCAGAATCAAGGGCAGCATCCCGAGTCGGCTCCCCAGCCGCCTTGGTAGGATCGATACATGGCTCCAACGAATTCGGCGAAACAGCCCCAGAAATGGCGGTCGACCCCCATACCCCCCCGCAACAGGTGGGAGGCGCAAGCCTCGGGCATAAACGCTCCTCCGCCACCATGTCGCCTCTCACACCGAGAGGACCCCCCACCCAACAACACGAACAGCATACCACAGGTTTCATGTACTCCCTCACCTGCACCCTGGATGACTTCGACCAACAAACCAGGGACGCCACCACTGAGACAATCGACGTCAAGACTGCGCAGTTTGTGGGCGACCTCCTCTGGAACATCCAAAAAATGCTGGCCAACACAGAGCAAGACAGGACATACCCACAAAACATCATCTACCGCAATGCAGTGATGGCCTATAACTTCGTGAGGGAGGGGGCGGTAATCGCCCTCCCAGCACCCTTTGCCCCAGCTCCCCCCCCCCCAGAGGACCCCGGCTGCAACCGGACCCCTAATACCATCCCCGTGACCCTGGAAATGAGGGTGCTGACTGATGCAGTCAAGTGTCTGACTACTGACGTGGCTTCTATTTCCCGTCAGATGGCTTCCATCAGCTCTAGGCCCACCCCCCGACAACAACAGCAACAACAACAACAACCACAGCCCACTCAGGCCGCCATCACGGCCGCCCCCACCTCCTATGCACAGGTAGCCGCATCCGTGGCCCCCGACAACCGCCAACCCCACCCCAGTGGCCCTGGCTGCTGGAATGGTCATCAACCCGGCGCTGAAGAAGAAGAAGCGCACATGGAAGGTGCCCCCCCCACCCACTATGTATGCCAAGGACCCAACCTTGGTCCTCACCCCCACTGTCAGCATCCGTGCCGAAAACCAGAAATCCGCGATGACTCTAACCAAGGTGTCATGTGAGTTTTTCGCCTCCCTCCCCACTGCAGACCGGGTCCCAGTCCTCTCCTCTTCTTTTAATGTGAAGGGAAACATCATGACCACATTTGCAGCACGACCATCCTCGGCTAACCCGACCACAGAAACGATCATTGATCGTCACTCTGTGGCATATGCCACCCATATGCGCTCAGAGTGCATCGCAGTGGGAATTACCATCCTGGCTGCCTTCTCCCTAACCCCCTCCAGAGTCCGCCCTAGATCTGTGCTCTGCATCTCAATGGTGCCCTGCAAGGACTTCCTATTCGGCCAGAACAGACACACCATAAACGAGAAGGCCCTCATGGCCGAAGTCCGGCACAACCCAGCACTCCTCAACCTCGACTTCGTAGTCACCCCCCACTTCACTGCCACTGAAGATCACCTGCCATCACTGGACAGGTGCCCAGTGGCCTTCTCCTTTGTTGACCCCGACAGCTCCATTCATGAGTGCCTCCTCAAGAGGCCACGTGTCTGGATGTTCAGCTCCACCCTCCAGCTCTCGGTCCCACCCATTCGCCCCACTCTCACCCAATGTGAGCGTTGCCAGGGCCTTGGACATGGGACCAAGGGCTGCCACGCCCAACCATGCTGCGCTGACTGCGCGGGTGCCCATTTGACCCGCAATCACCGCAAATCATGCGCCCACTGCGCCACCGATGCAGTGCCAGAAGGTGACACATGTCCCCACCCTTGCCAATGCATCAACTGCAAAGGCGACCACCCGCCACCTTGCCGACATGCCCAAAGAAGAGGCGCTACTGCCAAATCATTGAGGCCCTTGACGCTGACCCCACCAACGAACAGATGGAGGAAATATGATTGAGACACTCTCTATCCTACAGTGGAATGCCACCCACTCACTAGCGCGATTCATTCCCTAATACCGGTCCTTACAACTGATCCATCCCCCCCACACCTAATTCTTATACAGGAACCACCCTGGTATCAAATAGGGCTGCAACCCTCCCTCACCAACCCGGCCGGCTCTCCGGTCTTCAATGTCCCCACCATCCCCGGGTATACACCAGTACTACCACCCGAGGTACACCCCAGGGTAGTCACGTACATCTCCCAAGCCCTTCCCCCTACCTCATGGTCAATACTCAGCACCACATCCCATGGCACCGATGTACTGACAGTGGAGGTCCGATCTCAACTCACCCTCCGGGTGTGCAACTACTATGGCATGCACCCCCCGGACCACGAGAACGCCTCCCCCCAGTACCCAGGTGAGTCCTTCATATTCTCACTTCCCTCGGAACTGGCCACCACTCTACTTGTGGTGGGCGACTTCAACTGCCACCACCACTCATGGTCCGAATTCCCTGTCCCACGACAGGATGACTTGGGGGTGCAACCCCTCGATGACTTCTTCCGTGGGCACAGCCTGTCGCCTGCTCATCTCCCGGACAGTGATTCACAACCTGATGGCAATCGCCGTCGGTGTCCCATTGACATGATATGGGCCCCTCCCTTGGTCAACCCTGATACCATTTTAGATTTGGCTACCTCCGACCCCTCCCCACTGTCCAACCACGCTATCCTCAGGTGGTCATTGCCTTTTCGGCCCCCCCCTCCGGTTCTAAAGACCCGCCGGCTCCTCCCAGCCGACAAGGAGGAATGGACCGACATTGCCTTCCCCCTCCTCAAAGCAGCTTTCCGACTTCCGGGGCTCAACACCCATACCCTGGACATCAAAGCAAAAGCGGTCAGCAACTCGATGGTCGCCACCCTCCAGCCATTCACCTGCCTCTCAAAACCATCAAAAGCAGAAGTTCCATGGTGGTTGCCCCACTGCACAAACCTTCTATCCGCTATCAAGATGGCCACTACCCCCCCTCCAGTGTGCATCAGCCTGATGAGCCTTCAAAAGAGGCATTAGGACAGCCAAACGACAGTTCTACGCCAACCAGGCATCAGAAGCAGATGCCTCCAACATATGGAACTGGGCCAAACGCGGCCTCGGTAACTGACCGACCCCTATCCCATCGCTCAAAAAGCGAGACGGCTCCTTCACCCAGACAGACATCGAAAAAGGTGAGCTCTTTTGCAAAACCTTCTTTATGCCCCCCCCACCCCTGGCAGTGGCCAACACCCCGCGGCCACCACCCCACCCAGCTGCCCCACCCATACTCCTTGCAGAGCTTATGGGGGCACTGTCTGACACCTCTAACTTGCCGGCTCTGGGCCTCTCGGGAATAGGCTACTGACCCCTGAAATGGGTGATCGACACCTACCCCGATGAGATTCTCCCACTTTTCAATGACTGTCTGCGCCAGGGACACCACCCTGAGTGCTGGTGGGCGGCAAAGGTGGTGATGCTACAGAAGCCTAACAAGAAAGACCCCTTCTCACCACACTCATACCAGCCCATAACCCTCGAGGAGACCTTAGGGAAACTCCTCGAAAAGATAATAGCTAACTGGCTCCAGTACCTCACGAACATGCGGGACTGGCTGCCACCTAACCAGTATGGGGGGCATCAAGGCCATTCGGTCTATGATGCCACCCAACACCTCCTACAGATTGCGGAACACGCCCACTCCGAGGGCCTCGTCTGCTCGGTCCTCGCGGTTGACATTCAGGGCTTCTTTGACTCAGTGCACCCCCACCTCCTCCACCAACAACTGTTAGACCTCAGTTGTGCCCCCAACATGGCCAACTGGTGCTTGTCTTTCATGATGGATCGGCAGGTTGCCATAGCTTTCGATGGCACCACCCTCCCTACTGCCCCAAAACCCGACCTCGGCACCCCTCAAGGATTGCTGGTCTCCCCCATCCTGTTGACTATATTTGCAGGAGTGGTCCTCCGGCGCTTCCACCAAGCCGGCACCACAGCCCTGGCATACATTGATGACCATCTACTAATCTGTGTAGGTCCCTCAGTGGCATCCAACTGCCGCACCCTCGCCCACGCCTACCAACAACTAGACACCCTCTTCGGCACCATTGGTCTCAACATTGAGGCAGCCAAGATGGAGTGCCTCCACTTTCATCCCCTGCAGCAACACACCGGCTACGACAGCTGGGACACCACAGGTGTACAGGTCAACCCAAACACCCTGATCCGCCCCTCAATCCCACTTTGGTGGCTGGGGATATGGTGGGATCCGGGCCTCTCCTTCAAGCCCCACATTGAGCACATGCGCTCCAAGGGGCTCTCAACACTTGCCGCCCTCCGCATCCTGGGCAACACCCAGCACGGCATCTCGGCCCTCCTCCTTCGCTGCCTCTATACCTCCTGTGTCCACTCCATCCTCTCCTGGGGAGCACCAGTCTGGTACCATGGCCACTGCCAAAAAACACTGGTAAACCGCCTTCAGACCGTACAAAATACGGCCTGCCGCTGGATCCTAGGTGTCTTTAAGGGCACCTCCCCCCATTCCACTAATTTCCTTTGCTCTGTTCCCCCTCTCTCTTTCTATTTCGAATATATAAAGACTACCCATTCCCTGTGCCTATGGCACACCCCCCACTCTATTGGCTGTAAATTATTTAAAAACGTAGCTAACAGACCTTTTCCCCTTTCTTTGCAGGTCCGAGCCCCCCAGGTTCAGCAAGTCCCTGCATACATGCATCCCCCATGGACAGACCCCCTGGCCTTCACCAATGGCCAAGTCCACTTTACCACCCCAGCCACCCCAGTCAGCACTGACACCCACAAACAATTCGTGCACACCACCCGAGCCTTAGGCTCCACCCCCCACGTCCAAGTATTTACGGACGGATCACGCATTGATGACAAGTCAGGCTCCTCCATCTGCGCAATGCTAGGCCCCACCCACCTCCGGTCACGTCGACTGGAGTCCCCCACCTGCGCCACCGCCACAGACGCTGAGGAATTTTCCCTTGCTACAGCACCGGGCTGGGTTGTGCGCCGCCTCCCCGCACAACTGTGTGTTGCATCAGATGTCTTCTTTTTGTCTGATTTGCTGACTGCACTGCACCTTTTCTGCACGTGGGCTGCTGTCCCAGGCACCCACCTCCTCCACATCTGGAAGGCAGGTGTGGAGACTCTGCTGGACTCATACTCCCAGCTCACTGTTCACTTTGTGTGGTGTCCCGGTCACTCAGACATCCCTGGGAATGAATGGGCTGACATGGAAGCGAAACTGGCAACCGAGCTCCCCCCTCCGACTTAAAGCCCTCCATCTCTGTGCTAAAAGAAGTTGCTGTCCGCACCCTCATGGACCAGTGGACCCTCTCACTCGCCCGCCCCCTCGCCTCAACCGCAGACAAATACCTAGCGGTACATGGCCTCCCATCCCAACAGCCCCAGAAGCTACTCATGCACTCAGTCGACCACCCCCACGGTGAGCTTTCCACAGTAGTGCAAGTCCTCTGCCACGCCGGTCCCTACAGAGGCTACTGGTTGAGCTTCGACTCATCCTACCGGTGCAGACACGGCCTGATCTCGCACTGCTGATGGCATAACCACCCACCCTGGCCTGCACAGTTGACCGCCCACATCCTCGGTGGCTGCAGCACCTTCCACCCATGGATACGACGTGTTTGGCCACCTCGGGACCCCCTCCCAGTCCACCACTCTGAGTGGGCTGATGAACACCGCCTCCCAGTTTTGTGCCACTGGCTTAAGCTAACGGGACACCTAAACCGCCTCTCAGACTGCGCCGCAGGCGCCATCAGACTAGCATTTGCAGCGATGGACCTAGACGGACACCCCACTGACGAAGACATGGACCTGGACCTCCTACGGGAATACATGCATCGTATGCTCGGACCCAGAACCCAGGACTCGGACCTGGCCCTTTTGGAGCTATCAGGTATGACTCCCCCTTTTCCGCTGTCTTGATGCCTGCCTTTCAAATTCCTATGAATATGTCTCAGCCGGCGCTCTCGCCACCCCCTTACCACTTCTAAGCTTCCTATTTGGCCTGCCCTTGTCCATTTGACCAATTTGTAGTGATATGCATCCCGCCTTCTTTCTTCTTGTCCCATATATCCCAATAGGGGCTCTCCACACTTCGGCACCCTTCAGGGAGCAGAGCCCCCACCCAGTTTTGTGTGATGCGCAATGACGGGCACCTCCATTGTTATGTAGTTAGGGCCCCCCCTTCGGGGGGGCAGCTTGTAATTATGTAATACTGCAGGAATAATAATAATAATAATAATAAAAAATAAAAAATAAAAAGGTGACATGTTAGTGGTTCCAGGGGTCCTGATCGGGGCAGAGGGTTGGGTGGTGGTGGTCAGGGTCCTTTGTTGGGGGCGAGCTGGGGCAAAGGGCGCTGGCAGGGAGGCTTCTGCCCCCTCCCTTGCGAAGTTGTAGGCCATCTCCAAGTTGCAGGAGACTATGTGCTGGGGGTCCTTCTTGTCCCTGAAAACGCTGGCAATGGTCTGTTGGACATTCCAAAGGAGGTCACCAACAAACTGAGCGGCTGCTTGGTCGGTCTCTGCGGAGCTGGAGCGGTGGGTCTTCCGGTCAAGTCCTCTAGTGCTCGGGAGAGGGAGTACATGAAACCCGATGTGTGTGGCTCGAACTGGTCTCGGGGGCGGGGTCAGGGGGTGTGCGGGGAGAGGTTCTCAGATGACCATTTATTGGTGAGCGGCGGTGAGGGGGTGTGCAGGCTCTCGAGGATGTCCTCCATTTCGCAACCTTGGACTTCTTCCACAGTGTTGGAACCTGCCGAGGGGGGGCGGCTGACATGCTCGAATGCATGAGTGAACTTGGTGTTCAAGACTCCGATGATGGGGGACGGTGCGAGACAGAGAGTGTCTGGGGACGACACCAGGAGGCCTGGGTCGATTTGGGCAGGGGTGGGGGTCATGCTGTGTAGTGTGGCAGCAGTGTTTTTTTTTTTTTTTTTAAAATTATTATTCCTGCAGTATTACATAATTACAAGCTGCCCCCCAAAGGGGGGGCCCTAACTACATAACAACAGAGGCGCCCGTCATTGCGCAACGCACGAAACTGGGCAGGGGCCCTGCTCCCCGAGGGGAGCCAGAGTGGGAAGGGCCCCTATTAATGAGATAACAGAAAGAGGAAGGAATATGTATCACTACGGCCACACCAAACGGACAACATCAGGCAAAGGGAGTAGCTTAGAATTGGAAAGGGAGGGTGAGAGCACCGGCTGGGACATATGCGGGAGAGTCCGAAAGGCCTGACTAAAGGACGCCCTTGTGGGGCCCAACATATGCATGCACCTTCCTCAGGATATGGGGCCCGACAAACCCCTCCCACTGTCCTTCACGCCGCACAGGCCTAAAGGTGAGATTAGAGCTACCCGACATGCTAAAGGTGTAGTGTGAGGGTCGCAGCGCTGTAGGCACTACCCCACCACCCCCAGCCGCCTGGACTCATGCCCCCCCGTACCCGCTTGGTGATGTGAAGCGCCGCTGCATGTCAAGGAATCAACTTAAGCCCGAATGGGAATTACCCCCATTAGAACCCATGGAGGATTTAGTCCTCTCAAGCCAGCAGAGGGAACTACCCCCTGCCGCTATGGCCCACTCAGCGCACTGAGTTTCCCGTGCCCTGGCACGCACTTCAGAACCCACATCAGCATCAGGTGTTACCCCAACACACTCCGTGGGGAATACTCGGGGCCCGCATTTAAGGGTTTTCCCACTTCTGGATCCGCAGCATACCAGAATCTCCGTGTTGCAGAGGGGTGGACCCCGACGCTTTTTACAGCCGCCAGGGAGTGCCTCTTACTAACCACCTCAAGGGGGCCCATCCCACCCGAGAGGCCCATGGTGTCCTGTCGCATTTCTGCATCGGATGGTTATTACCACCATGCCATGTGTTATGAGACCCCTATCTCCTTTTAGCAACTAGTGCCATCATCAGAGACCCTTTTAGGAATTTGGGGAGCAGTTTTTGATATGACATGCTGGTCATCACATGGCCTCAATGCAAGCGCATCAATCCCGGAGGATTAGACCCGACTTTCGCTGAAACCTGAGGTTTCCTGGTTTTCACCGACCGCTAGTGGGCAGAGGGTTTCCTGACTCCCATGGAAACATTATCATCGTGTTCCCCCCCGACTGGCGCACTTTGCACCTTGCCCCGCTGACTGGGCCCGAGGGCACGACCAGCAGACCAGTCGAGGCACCGCACCCCGAGAGGGCGCAGCAGACGTGAAAAGGAATCATCCTCACCGAGTCATCCCCCCAATGCAATGTTAACAACGGGTTGCATACCCTCTGGTGAGCCCTAGAGCCCCTTTCGCGTCTTCGAAACCGCCGTTACAGTGACTGGACAACCAGTGAGCATGCACTCCAGAGGACCGGTGTGCAGTTGGTAGCCTTCTCTCATATCGACCCAGTAGTATACCAGACCAGAGTACAGGTTGCTGTGACAAACCCCCAGACAACCCCCAGTGAAAACCAGAGATGGTGGTGGTAAGAGGACAAGAAGGATGTGTGGCAGCGGTGTTGCCAGCGGCCACCCAGTTGGCGGCTGCCCTGGCTGCCCTGTTGGCATTGGCGCTGGCTGATGAGGGAGGTGGGAGGGGTGGTCGAGTCGATTGTAGAGCATTCCTGTATCCACTGGGGTTCGACATGGGGGAGTTTTAGCTGCCTGCACTAGTCGATGGTGGTGGTTACTGGTCAAGAAGGATGTCCCCCATCCCATTGATGATATTTGCAGGCATAGTAATGACTCGCTTTCAACAGCAGGGCTCACAACTGCTAGCATACGTTGATGACCATCTCATTGCCTGTGTAGGCACCTTGGTGACAGCTAACTGTAGATCCCTCACACAGGCATACCAACAACTTGACTGCCTCTTTCGCCAAATCGGTCTCAACATCGAAACAGCAAAAACGGAGGCCCTCCACTTCCACCCGCCTAGGCGACATACTGGCTACCACCACTGGGACACTGCCGGAATACAAATCGATGCCGACACCCGATCTGACCCACCAACCCCCTGCGCTGGCTGGGGATCTGGTGGGATGCGAGCCTCACCTTCAAACCACATGTGGAACGTATGTGTTCCAAAGGCCTCTCAACACTGGCAGCCCTTTTTTTTTTTTTTTTTTAAATTATTCCTGCAGTATTACATAATTACAAGCTGCCCCCCTGAAGGGGGGGCCCTAACTACATAACAATGGAGGCACCCGTCATTGTGCATCACACAAAACTGGGTGGGGCCCTGCTCCCCAAAGGGTGCTGAAGTGTGTAGGGCCCCTATTGAATAAGAAGAAACACAAGAGAAGGAGGAATACATATCACTACGAACAAACCAGGTGGGTAAGGGCAGGTCAAAGTAAGAAGCTTAGAAAAGGAAAGGGGGGGCGTGAGCACCGGCCGAGACGTATCAAGGGGGATCCAAAAGGCAGGCACTATTCAAGCGGAAAGGGGGGGAGCATACCTGATAGCTCCATAAGGGCTGGGTCCGAGTCCTGGGTTCGAGGTCTGAGCATATGACACATGTAATCCCATAGGAGGTCCAGGTCCATATCCTCGTTGGTAGGGTGGCCATCCAGGTCCATCGCAGCAAATGCCAGCCGGATGGCGCCTGTGGCGCAGTTAGAGAGGCGGTTCAGGTGCCCTGTCAGCTTGAGCCAATGGTGCAGAACCAGGAGGCACATCCTTCTTGTCCTCTTACCACCACCATCTCACCTTCGCTCTGGGGTCGTCTCTGGTCAGTCGCAGCAACCTGTGTCCATCTCTGGTATACTACTGGGGCTACATGAGAGAAGGCAATCCGACTGCCCACCCTTATAGGGAGGGCAGCTGGCCGGTCGCCAAGGCGCTGTAACGGTGTCGTTGGATGGCGGGAGACAGGCGCTTGCGTCTGCCAGCTGGCATGGGGACCCGTCGTTAACGTCCTCTTGGGGGGGAGACTCGGTGAGGATGATCCTCTCTCACATCTGTGCTGACCTTCTCGAGGATGGCATGCCTGCTGGTCCACCTCTGGGCGGCGCAAGGGGTGTACGCCTGCCAGTTAGGGGGGGGACACGACGTTAACGTCCCCACACCCATGCGGGGGGGGGGGTAACCCTCTGCCCTTCAGTGGTCGGCTTCGGTCGGGAGACCTCGGGTTCGAGGAAACTCGGATCTGACCTTCGGGTCGGGACTTAAAATCCTGGGGCCGTGTTGTCCTTGGCATGACAAACCATAAAAACTGCCGCCCCAAATCCCAAAAGGGTCTCTGATGATGTCACTAGTTGATATAAGGAGATAGGGGCTTCATAACACATGGCGTTGTGGTAAGAACCAGCCGACGCAAAAGCGACAGGCCACCATGGGCCTCTTGGGGGGATAACGCTGGGGCTCACCTAGCATTCGCGGGAAGTCCCTGGTAGCTGGCCCTCTCCCATCGAAGTGGGAAGGACGCTGGTACCCCTCGAGAGGTGGTTAGTCTGAGCGGAATCCCTGGCGGCTGTAACAAGTGCCAGGGTCCAAGCGAGGGCAACATGTCAACTCCAGTACATTGCGGATCCAGAAGTGGGCCTTGTGCCTGAGTATTCCCCCTCGGGGCTCTGAAGCGTGTGCCGGGGAACAGGAAACTCCGGGGGGGCCTAGGAAACCCCTCCATTATGGAGCAAGCTGTAGCGGTGGGGGATAGTTCCCTCCACTGGCTCCAGAGCACTAAATCTGGCATGGGTGCGCATAGGAGTAAGTCCTATTGTGTGCTTAAGTTGATTCCCAGAAACTAGCAGCACTCTACAGTGGAAAGCGGGGTAAGGGGGGGAATGTGTAGGGTAGGGGGGGCACCCAATGGGTGGGGTAGTGCCTACAGCGCCGCGACCCTCACCCAGAATGTCTCCCTGGCGCGGCACACCCTTCCCAATCCAGCATGCCGTAGAGGACAGCATGTCGGGTATAAGTCCTACCAGTCAGGCATCTATGTCACGAGGAAGGTGTATGCATAGTGGGGTCCCACAAGGGCGCCCTTTAATTCTGGTCAACACTCTGATGGAACGATGGTCACTCTCACTCGCCCGCCCTCTAGCCTCGACTGCCAACAAATATCTCGTGGTCAATGGGGCCCCCTCCCACCGACCCTGTAAGCTGTTAACGCACTCGGTCGACCACCCACGAAAAGAGCTCTCGGCAGTTGCCCAGATCCTCTGCCGTGCCGGTCCCTATGGGGTTACTGGCTGAGCTTTGACTCAGTCTACTGACACAGGCATGGTCTGATCTCACATTGCCGATGGCACAACCACCCCCCCTGGCCTGCTCAATCCACCGCCCACGTCCTGGACGGATGCCGCACTTTCCGGCCATGGATCCATAAGGTCTGGCCACCACATGACCCTCTCCCGACCCACCACACCGAGTGAGCTGACGAAAACCGCCTCCAGGCTCTGCATCGCTGGCTAAAGCTGACAGGACACATGACCTGCCTCTCTGACTGCACCTCCACCACCATCTGCTTGGCCTTCACTGCGATGGAGCTGGAGGGACACCCAACTGACGAAGATATGGACCTGGACCTCCTCTGGGATTACATGAGTCGTATGCTTGGACCCTGTTCCCAGGACCCAGGCCCGGCTCTCTTGGAGCTTTCAGGTGCGCTTCCTCCCCTTTCCTCTGCTCTGTGACTGCCTTTCGGACTCTCCCACATATGTCCCGGCCGGTGCTCTCACCCTCCCTTTCCAATTCTAAGTTACCCCCATTACCTGCCCTCATCTGCTTGGTTTTGTTGTAGCGATATGTATTCCTCTCTCCTTCTCCTCCTTTTCTCCTAAATAGGGGCCCTTCCCACCTTGGCACCCTTTGGGGAGCAGGGCCCCACCCAGTTTTGCATGTTGTGTGATGACGGGCGCCTCCATTGTTATGTAGTTAGGGCCCCCCCTTCGGGGGGGCAGCTTGTAATTATGTAATACTGCAGGAATAA
This sequence comes from Coniferiporia sulphurascens, assembly GCA_002794785.1. Classification (NCBI taxonomy): domain Eukaryota; kingdom Fungi; phylum Basidiomycota; class Agaricomycetes; order Hymenochaetales; family Hymenochaetaceae; genus Coniferiporia; species Coniferiporia sulphurascens. Next base: position 246,832 of record NBBA01000012.1, on the reverse strand, counting down.
TAATAATAAAATAATAAAAATAAAAAAAGAACCAGGAGGCGGTTTTTCGTCGGCCCACTCTGAATGGTGGACTGGGAGGGGGTCATGCGGTGGCCACATGCGCCATATCCACGAGTGGAAGGTACTGCAGCCACCGAGGATGTGGGCGGTCGACTGCGTGGGCCATGGGGGGTGGTTGTGCCACCTGCAGTGCGAGATCAGGCTGTGCCTGCATCAGTAGGCTGAGTTGAAGCTCAGCCAGTAACCCCTGTAGGGACCGGCATGGCAGAGGACCTGAGCAACTGCAGATAACTCGCTGTAGGGGTGGTTGACTGAATGCATGAGTAGCTTTCACGGTCGGTGTGAGGGGAGGCCATGAACTGCCAGATACTTGTCAGCAGTTGAGGCGAGGGGACGGGCTAACGAAGAGGTCCATCGTTCCATGAGGGTGTGGACAGCGACTTCTTTTAGTGCTGAGGTGGAGGGTTTGAGATTGGGGGGGGGGAGCTCTGTTGCCAGCTTCGCTTCCATGTCAGCCCATTCATTGCCAGGGATGTCCAAGTGGCTGGGGCACCATACGAAATGAATGGTGAGCTGGGGGTATGAGTCCAGCAGAGTCTCCACACCTGCTTTCCAGATGTGGAGGAGGTGGGCGCTGGGGGCAGCAGCCCAAGTGCGAAATAGGTGGAGGGCAGTCAGCGAATCAGACAGGAAGAAGAGTCGACCACCCCCGCTCGGAGCTCACTGCAGTAGCACAGGTCCTCTGTCAAGCCGGTCCCTATGGGGGCTACTGGCTGAGCTTTGACTCAGCTTACTGGCGAAGACACAGCCTGATCTCCCACTGCAGGTGGCACAACCACCCACCGTGGCCGGCTCAGTCAACCTCACACATCCTAGGCGGATGCGAAACATTCCAGCCCTGGATAAGACGAATTTGGCCAAGAAGCGACCCCCTCCCTGTCCACCATTCGGAATGGGCGGATGAAAACCACCTCCTGGTACTAAGGCGCTGGCTACGCCTCACAGGCCACCTCAACCGAATGTCCAACTGCACAGCCGGGGCGATTCGCCTCGCCTTTGCAGTTATGGAACTAGACGGACTCCCCACGGACAACAACCTCGACTTGGACACCCTCTGGGGCTACATGCGAAGGTTGCTAGGATCCAGGACTCAGGACGCGGACCCGGCCCTTTTGGAGCTCTCAGGTACGCTCCCACCATTTCCCTCTGACTCTTGACTGCCCTTCGGATCCCCCATTGGTTTCTTCTATGGCACCTGCAGCCACTCCTTTCCTCTTCTAAGGGACTGTCTTTTCCTGATCTTGTCTTCACTTGGTCTGGTTAAAAATTAGTTGCGATATGTATGCCTCCTTCTCTCCCCACCCTCTGTCACCGAATAGGGCACATAAGCCCACTAGGCCTCCCTCAGGAGGCATGTGCCCCACCCAGTTTCACTCGATGAGTGATGACGGGTGCCTCAGTAGTTAGGTAGTTTACAGGCGGCCCCTACAGGGCCGCAGGTGTATTGTGTAGCTCAGTAGGAATAATAAATAAATAAAAAAGGACAGGAAGAAGATGTCTGATGCGACATGCAGTTGCACTGGGAGGCGGCATGCTACCCATCCCGGGGCCGTGGCAAGGGAGAATTCCTCAGTGTCTGTGGCTGTGGCACAGGTGGGGGACTCCAGTCGGCAGGACCTGAGTCGGGTGTGGCCGAGCATAGCACAGATGGCTGAGCCCGACTTATTTTCAATGTGGGAGCCATCTGTGAACACCTGGACATGGGGGGTGGAACCGAGTTGGCGTGCAGCAGTTACAAATGACTTTCGTGTGGGACATCCTTCTTGACCAGTAACCACCACCATCGAAATTTTTGCAGGCAGCTAAAACTCCTCAACAATGTCGAACCCCAGTGGGTACTGGAATGCTCTTCGCTCGACTCGTCCATGCCTCCCACCTCCCTCATCGGCCAGTGCCGATGCAGATAGGGCCGCCAGGGCCGCTGCCAACGTCACCGCCGCTTTGCACGGCACGACCCCCACCCCTGCCCAAATCGATCCAGGTCTCCCGGCATCGTCCCCAGATGCGCTCCATCTTGCCCCATCCCCAGTCATTGGAGTCTCGAACACAGAGTTTACCTGCACATTTGAGCATGTCAGCCGCCCCCCCTCTGTAGGCTCCAACCCCCCAGCCAGTTCCAATGAGCAGGGTGAAATGGAGGACATCCTCGAGAACCCACACACACCTTCACCACCACTCACCAACAAGAGGTCGTCCAAAAACCTGTCCCCACACACCCCCGACCCCGCCCTCGAGCCCAGTTCGAGCTGCACACCTCGGGCTTCATGTACACCATCTCCCGAGCACTGGAGGACTTCGATAGGAAGACCCACCACTACAACCCCGAAGAAATCGACCGAGCCATGGCCAAGTTTGTAGGCGACCTCCTCTGGAATGTCCAACAGACTATTGCCGGAGTTTTGAGAGACGAGAAGGACCCCCAGTACATCATCTCATGCAACATTGAGATGGCCTACAACATCGCAAGGGGGGGGCGGAAGCCTCCCTACCAGCGCCCTTTGCCCCAGCTTGCCCCCAACAAAGGACCCTGACCACCGCCCCCCAACCCTCTGCCCTCCCCAGGACCCCCAGAACCACTAACGTCTCACCCGATGTGGCTGCACTGACCAATATTGTCAAACAGCTGTCCACAGAGGTAGCCTCCATCTCCTGGCAGGTCTCAACCCTTGTCAACCAGCCCATGCCCCATGCCCCACAGGCCCAGAAGGCCCAGGCTGCCACCACCACCACCCAGACCACTAACACCACGGCACCGACACCCTCCTACGCCCAGGTGGCAGCTGTCCCGGCCACACCAACCTCCTCCAACCCCAACCCCATTGCACCAACCCCGGGCATGGTCTTTACAACAGTGACCCACAAAAAGAAGAAAAAGCAACGCCAGGTCCCGCCCCCACCTCCGGTTTACGCCAAGGACCCAACCCTGGTCCTCATTCCCGCCGTTGTCCCCAAAACTGAGCTGCAGCTCCCAGCTATGCGCCTCACAGCCACAGCCTGTGAGTTCTTCTCTGCCCTACCCACCGCTGACCAGGTCACAGTCCTCGCATCCTCCTTCAATGTGAAGGGGAACCTTGTGACCTCCTTCGCCAAGCGACCAGCCTCTGCCTCTCCCGCCACCAACACAATCATTGATCGCCACTCCACGGCATTTGTGGCCCATATGTGTGACAGGTGTCTATCCACAACAGCCAACCAAATCTCCACCTGGTTCACCCTCACCCCCAGTCCTCCCTCCGCATCTCTATGGTGCCATGTGTGGACTACCTCTTTGGCCAGAATGGCCACACCATATCCCCAAAGGCCCTCATGGCCGAAATCCGGAACAACCCGGCTCTCCGCCCTGTCGACTTTGTCATCAACCCCCACTTTGCCGCCACAGAGGATCACCTCCCGACCCTCCAGAAGTGCCCCATGGCTTTCTCCTTCTCCGACCCAGACGGCTCAATCTGTGTGCAACTCCTCAAGTGCCCACGAGTTTGGCTGTTTGGCTCTGCCCTCTCCCTCTCGGTCCCGCCCTATCGCCCCAGCCTCACCCAATGTGAGCGCTGCCAGGGCCTAGGCCATGGGACGAAAGGCTGCCATGCCCAGCCCTGCTGCATGGACTGCAGAGGTGGACATTTATCCCACAACCACCGTAAGTCTTGCGCATCCTGCACCTCCGAAGCCACCAAGGGCGACCAGTGCCCTCATCCCTGCTACTGCATCAACTGCAAAGGTGACCACCCTGCCACACTCCCTCAATGCCCCAAGAAACAGTGCTTTCGCCAGATTCTAGAAGCAGTTGAGGGACCCAAAGACGAACCTATGGAGGACCAATGAATAGAGACATCTCTATTCTTCAGTGGAATGCCGCCCGCTCCCTAGCCACGGTCCATTCCCTTATTCCGATCCTTACCACTGACCCATCCCCACCATCCATCATTTTGATCCAGGAACCACCCTGGTACCAAATAGGCCTCCAACCCTCACTCACCGACCCCACTGGTATGCCGGTACTCAATGTCCCATCCCTCCCAGGATACACAGCTGTTCTTCCCCCAGCCACCCGGCCATGGGTTGTTATGTACGTATCCAGGGCCATTCCACCAACCGCTTGGTCAGTCCTAGGCGCTGCATCCTCCAGCACCAACGTCCTCACCATTGAAATCCGATCCCAACTGACGATCCGCCTCTGCAACTATTACAGTATGCATGCGCCAGACCGCACCACCACCACCCCCCTCTACCCCGGTGAGTCCTTTCTCTTCACAATCCCACCGGCTATGGCCTCCACTCTACTTGTGGCAGGCAACTTTAATTGTCGCCACCACTCGTGGTCCGAACTCCTCGCCTCACGGCAGGAGGACTTGAGAGCTCAACCTCTCAATGACTTCTTCAGAGAGCATGGCCTTGCGCCAGCCCACCTACCAGATTCTGACTCTATGCTGGTCAACAACCATCAGCAGTGTCCAATTGACATGATCTGGTCCCCCCCTGCGATAAACCCGGACCTAATCTTAGATTCAGGCATGTCAACCACCTCCACCCTGTCCGACCACGCCATTCTACATTGGTCCCTGCCATCCCAGCCCCCACCTCCCACTATCAGAACCTGCCGGCTCACACTGGCAGACAAGGAAGAATGGACCGACATCGCCTTCCCACTACTCGAAGCTGCCTTCCTACTACAGGCAGACAACACCCTCACCCTCGATATCAAAGTGCAGGCCATAGTCGACTCCATGACTGCCGCCCTCACCCCCTTCACCAAAATCAGCAAGCCGTCAAAAACCGAGGTCCCCTGGTGGACCCCGACCTGTAAATTGCTCCTCCAGGCGATCTCAGCGGCCCCCACCTCCCTTCAGCGGTCAGCAGCCCATCATGCCTTCAAGCGGGGCATCCAGGTGGCAAAACATAATTTTTATGCTGAGCAGGCAGACCAAGCAGACACCTCCAACATCTGGAGCTGGGCCAAACGAGGCCTCGGCAACCGCCCTACACCAATCCCCTCGCTCAAGCAGCGCAACGGCTCCTTCACTCAATCAGACGACAAGAAAGGTGAGCTTTTCTGCACAACTTTCTTTGCACCCCCACCACCCCAACAAGCGGCCGACACACCGCCCCCCCTCCCCAACCAGCTGCCCTGCCCATCCTCCTCATGGAGCTTACGGGGCACTGTCTGACACCTCCAACTTGTCAGCTCTGGGCCTCTCAGGGATCAGATACCGCCTGCTCAAATGGGTAGTAGACACTTACCCCAAAGAGATCCTCACCCTTTTCAACGACTGCCTGCGCATGGGGCACCACCCCAAGTGCTGGCGGGCAGCAAAAGTGGTGATGCTCTGGAAGCCAAACAAGAAGGACCCCTTTTCGCCATGCTCATATTGGCCCATTACCCTAGAGGAGACCTTAGGGAAACTCCTGGAGAAAATCATAGCTAACCGGCTCCAGTTCCTCACTAACACGAGAAATTGGCTGCCACCTAACCAATATGGGGGGGCATCAGGGACACTCCGTCTATGACGCTGCCCAACACCTCCTACAGATTGCGGAGTGTGCCCACGCCAAGGGCCAAGTATGTTCAGTCCTAGCAGTTGACATACAAGGCTTCTTCGACTCAGTACACCCGCAACTCCTTCACCGGCAACTATTGGACCTCTGCTGCCCGCCCGACATGGCAGACTGGTGTTTGTCCTTTATGACAGATCAGCAGGTGGCTATTGCTTTCAATGGCACCACCCTTCCAACCACCCAGAAACCCGACCTCGGCACCCCCCAAGGGTCGCTGGTATCCCCGATCCTCTCGACTATATTCACAGGCATGGTCCTCCAGAAATTTCACCAAACCGGCACCATGGCCCTCACATATGTTGACAACCACCTCCTTGTGTGCGTCGGACCCAGTGTGGCATCCAACTGCCAGCAACTGTCTAATGCCTACCACCAACTCAATGCCCACTTCAGCACCATCAGTCTCAACATCAAAGCAGCTAAAATGGAGTGCCTCCACTTCCACCCGCCCGATGATGCTCAGCCGCCTACACTGACTGGGACACCGCCGGAGTGTGGGTTGCCCCCCCACGATCATCTGACCCTCTATCCCACTACATTGGCTGGGAATATGGTGGGACCCCGCCCTCACCTTCAAGGCACACATCGAGCGCATGCGCTCTAAGGGCCTCTCCACGCTTGCCACCCTCCGCATCCTCGGCAACACCGAATGCGGAATCTCGGCCCTCCTCCTCCATCAACTATACACCGCCTGGGTCCGCTCCATCTTAACATGGGGCGCCCCAGTGTGGTACCACAGCCGATGCCAGAAAACACTAGTAAGCTGTCTACAGGCAGTACAAAACACCGCTTGCAGATGGATTCTGGGCATCTACAAAGGTGCCTCCCCTTTCTCCACAAATTTTCTTTGTTCCCTCCCCCCTCTTTCATATTATTTAGAATATGCTAAGACCCTCCATTCTCTGCGCCTCTGGCGCACCCCGCACTCCGTCGGTAGAAAGCGATATTACCAAACCATAACTAACCGCCCCTTTTCCACTTCTCTGCAGGTTCAGGTCCCTTGGGTTCAGCTGGTCCCTGCATACACTCATCCCCCCTGGACGGATCCTCTGGCATTTACAAATGGACAAGTATCGTTCACCACTCCTATCACTCCAGTCAGCAAGGACACCCACAAGGAATTTGTGGGCGCTGTGAGCTCCCTGAGCACCCTTCCCCATCTCCAGGTTTTCACCAATGGCTCACGCATCGGTGCCAAATCTGGTTCAGCTGTCTGCGCCATGAAGGGCCTCACCCGCCTAAAAGCTCGTCGGCTGGCCTCCCCTACCTGCGCAATGGCAACGGATGCGGAGATTTTCTCCCTCACCTCCGCTCCAAGCTGGGCTGCACACCATCTCCGGGAGCACCTGCCTGTTGCATCTGACATTTTCTTTCTGTCAGATTCACTGATGGCACTCCACCTGATCCACACATAGGCGCCAGTTCCAGGCACACATCTCCTTCACCAATGGAAGGCAGGGGTCCAGACTCTATTGGACTCATACCCAGATCTTTCCATTCATTTCGTATGGTGCCCAGGTCACTCTGACATCCCCAGGAATGAATGGGCAGACCACGAGGCAAAGTTCGCAATGAACCTACCCCTGTCTCCACTTGCGCCCTCCACCTCCGCACTGAAAGAGGCCGCAGTCACCATGTTAATGGAGTGCTGGTCCCTCTCACTCACCCGCCCACTCGCCTCAACAACAGACAAATACTTAGCTGTCAATGGGGTCCCCTCCCGCCGCCCCCGAAAACTACTCACACAATCGGTGGACCACCCTCGCCACGAACTGTCCGCAGTCGCCCAGGTTCTCTGTCGTGCCGGTCCCTATGGGGGCTACTGGCTGAGCTTTGACTCAGTCTACTGGCATAGACATGGCTTGATCTCACATTGCAGATGGCACAACCACCCTCCCTGGCCGGCCCAGTCGACTGCCCATGTCTTAGGTGGGTGCCTCACATTCCGTCCTTGGATCCGCAAGGTCTGGCCCCCCTGTGATCCTCTCCCGACCCACCACACCGAGTGGGCTGACAAGAACTGTCTCCAGGTTCTGCGCCACTGGCTTAAGCTAATGGGGCACCTTAACCGCCTCTCTGACTGCACCTCCGCAGCCATCTGCTTGGCCTTCGCCTTGATGGAGCTGGATGGTCACCCGACCGACAAAGATATGGACCTGGACCTCCTTCGGGAATACATGAGTTGTATGCTTGGACCCTGCACCCAGGACCCGGACCCGGCTCTCTTGGAGCTTTCAGGTGCGCTTCCCCCCTTTTCCTCTGATCTATGACTGCCTTTCGGACTCTCCCGCGTATGTCCCGGCCGGTGCTCTCGCCCTCCCTTTCCAATTCTAAGCTACCCCCTTTTGCCTGATGTCATCCGTTTGGCTTGGCTGTAGTGATATGTATTCCTCCCTCCTTCTGCGTTTACCTTACTAATAGGGGCCCTTCCCACTCTGGCACCCTTTGGGGAGCAGGGCCCCTGCCCAGTTTTGTGCATTGTGTGATGATGGGCGCCTCTGTTGTTATGTAGTTAGGGCCCCCCTTTGGGGGGGCAGCTTGTAATTATGTAATACTGCAGGAATAATAATAATAATAATAATAAATAAAAAAAGAATGACTTTCGCATGTCGGCGCTAACTGGGGTGATGGGGGTGGTGAAACTGACCCGGCCTTGAGTGAAGGCCAGAGGATCTGTCCATGGGGGGTGCATGTATGCAGGGACTTGTTGAACCTTGGGGGCTCAGACCTGCAGAGAAAGGGAAAAAGGTCTATTAGCTATGTTTTTAAAAAGTTTTCGGCCAATAGAGTGGGGGGTGCGCCAGAGGCGCAGGGAATGGGTAGTCTTTATATATTCGAAATAGAAAGAAAGAGGGGGAACTGAGCAAAGAAAATTAGTGGAATGGGGGGAGGCACCTTTAAAGACACCCAGAATCCACCGGCAGGCCATATTTTGTACAGTCTGGAGGCAGTTTACCAGGGTTTTTTGGCGGCGGCCATGGTATCAGATGGGGGCTCCCCATGAAAGGACGGAGTGTATGCAGGAGGTATAGAGGCGGTGGAGGAGGAGGGCTGAGATTCCGCATTGGGTGTTGCCCAGGATGCGGAGGGCTGCGAGAGTGGATAGCCCCTTGGAGCGCATACACTCGATGTGGGGCTTAAAGGAGAGGCCCGGGTCCCACCATATCCCCAGCCACTGAAGTGGGATTGAGGGGCGGATCAGGGTGTCGGGTCGACCTGAACCCCAGCCGTGTCCCAGCCGTGATAGCCAGTGCGTCGCTGAGGGGGGTGAAAGTGGAGGCACTCTGTCTTGGCCACCTCAATGTTGAGACTGATACCCTGGTAGTGGCCAACACCCCGCCACCACCACCCCACCCAGCTGCCCCGCCCATACTCCTTTCAGAGCTCACAGGGGCACTGTCCGACACCTCTAACTTGTCGGCTCCAGGCCTCTTGGGAATAGGCTACCGACCCCTGAAATGGGTGGTCGATGCCTACCCCGATGAGATTCTCTCACTTTTCAACACTGTCTGTGCCAAGGCGGCACCACCCTGAGTGCTGGCGGGTGGCAAAGGTGGTGGTGCTCTGGAAGCCTAACAAGAAAGACCCCTTCTTGCCGCACTCATACCGGCCCATAACCCTTGAGGAGACCCTCGGGAAACTCCTCAAAAAGATCATAGCTAACCAGCTCCAGTACCTTGCGAACATGCGGGACTGGCTGCCACCTAACCAATATGGGGGGCATCAGGGCCATTTGGTCTATGACACTGCCCAACACCTCTTACAGATTGCGGAATGTGCCCACTTGGAGGGCCTTGTCTGCTTGGTCCTCGTGGTCGACATTTAGGGCTTCTTTGACTCAGTACATCCCCAACTCCTACACCAACAACTGTTAGACCTCAGTTGCGCCCCCGACATGGCCAACTGGTGCTTGTCTTTCATGACGGACCGGCAGGTTGCCGTGGCTTTTGACGGCACTACCCTCCCCACTGCCCCAAAACCTGATCTTGGCACCCCCCAAGGATCGCCAGTCTCCCCCATCCTGTCAACCATATTTGCAGGAGTGGTCCTCCTGCGCTTTCACCAAGCTGGCACCACCGTCCTGGCATATGTTGACAACCATCTACTAATCTGTGTAGGTCCCTCAGTGGCATCCAACTGCTGCACCCTTGCCTGCACCTACCAACAACTCAACACCCTCTTTGGCACCGTTGGTCTCAACATCGAGGCTGCCAAGACAGAGTGCCTCCATTTCCACCCTCTGTGGCGACACACTGGCTATGATGGCTGGGACACCACCAGTGTACAGGTCGACCCGAACACCCTGATCCACCCCTCAATCCCACTTCAGTGGTTGGGGATATGGTGGGATCTGGGCCTCTCCTTCAAGCCCCATGTTGAGTGCATGCGCTCCAAGGGGCTCTCAACACTCGCCACCCTCCACATCTTGGGCAACACCCAGCACGGGATCTCGGCCCTCCTCCTTTGCCGCCTCTATACCTCCTGTGTCCGCTCTGTCCTCTCCTTTTTATTATTATTATTATTATTATTATTATTATTATTATTCCTGTCAGTATTACATAATTACAAGCTGCCCCCCCCGAAGGGGGGGCCCTAACTACATAACAATGGAGGCGCCCGTCATTGCGCATTGCACAAAACTGGGCAGGGGCTCTGCTCCCCTAGGGGAGCTGAGGTGTGAAGAGCCCCTATTTAGTAAGAAAACACTTGAGACGGAGGGATACATATCACTACAAATAAACCATGTGGGTGAGGGCAGGTTAAAGTAAGAAGCTTAGAAATGGAAAGGGAGGGCAAGGGTGCCGGCTGGGACATATCATGTGGGATTCCGAAGGGCAGGCTTTTACTCGGGTGGGAAGGGAGGGAGCATACCTGATAGCTCCAAAAGGGCTGGGTCCGAGTCCTGTGTTCGAGGTCCAAGCATACGATGCATGTATTCCCATAGGAGGTCCAAGTCCATATCCTCGTCGGTTGGGTGCCCGTCGAGGTCCATTGCGGCAAAGGCCAGCCGTATGGCACCTGCGGTGCGGTCAGAAAGGCGGTTGAGGTGCCCTGTCAGCTTTAGCCAATGGCGCAGAACCGGAGGCGGTTTTCATCAGCTCACTCTGAGTGGTGGACTGGGAGAGGGTCCCGAGGTGGCCACACGTGTCGTATCCACGGATGGAAGGTACTACAGCCGCTGAGGATGTGGGCGGTCAACTGTGCGGGCCAGGGGGGGTGGCTCTGTCCTCTCCTGGGGAGCACCAGTCTGGTACCATGGCCGCCACCAGAAAACATTGGTAAACCGCCTCCAGGCAGTACAAAACACAGCCTGCTGGTGGATCCTGGGCATCTTTAAGGGCGCCTCCCCCCAATCCACTAATTTTCTTTGCTCTGTTCCCCCTCTCTCTTTCTATTTTGAATATATAAAGACTACCCATTCTCTGCGCCTTTGGCACACCCCCCACTCTATTGGCCATAAACTATTTAAAAACATAGCTAACAGACCTTTTTCCCTTTCTCTGCAGGTCTGAGCCCCCGGGTTCAACAAGTCCCTGCATACATGCATCCCCCATGGACGGACCCCCTGGCCTTCACCAATGGCTGAGTCCATTTCACCACCCCTGTCACCCCAGTCAGTGCCGACACCCGTAAACAATTCATGTGCACTGCCTGAGCCTTAGGCTCCACCCCCCACATCCAAGTATTCACAGATGGATCACGCATCGATGACAAATCAGGTTCCGCCATTTGTGCAATGCTAGGCCCTATCCGCCTCCGTCACATCGACTGGAGTCCCCCACCTGCGCCACCACCACGGATGCCGAGGAATTTTCCCTCGCCACAGCCCCAGGCTGGGTTGTGCACCACCTCCCGGCACAACTGCGCATTGCATCAGACATTTTCTTCCTGTCTGATTCACTGACCACACTACACCTCTTCCACACATGGGCCGCCGCCCCAGGCGCCCACCTCCTCCACATCTGGAAGGCAGGTGTGGAGACTCTGCTAGACTCATACCCCCAGCTCACCGTTCACTTTGTGTGGTGTCCCGGCCACTCGGACATCCCTGGTAATGAATGGGCTGACACGGAAGCGAAAATGGTGACTGAGCTCCCCCCATCCGACTTAAAGCCCTCCACCTCTGTGCTAAAAGAAGTCGCCGTCTGCACCCTCATGGACCAGTGGACGCTCTCGCTCGCCCACCCCCTCACCTCAACTGCCAACAAATACTTAGCAGTTCATGGCCTCCCATCCCGATGACCCGTAAGCTACTCATGCACTCAGTCGACCACCCCTGTAGTGAGCTATCTGCAGTAGCTCAAGTCCTCTGCCATGCTGGTCCCTACAGGGGCTACTGGTTGAGCTTAGACTCATCCTACTGGCACAGACATGGCCTGATCTCGCACTGTCGGTGGCACAACCACCCCCCTTGGCCCGCGCAGTCGACCACCCACATCCTCAGTGGCTGCAGCACTTTCCACTTGTGGATACGAATGTATGGCCACCTCGGGACCCTCTCCCAGTCCACCACTCAGAGTGGGCTGACGAATGCCGCCTCCTGGTTTTGCGCTGCTGGCTTAAGCTAACAGGGCACCTAAACCGCCTCTCTGACCGCACCGCAGGTGCCATCAGGCTGTCATTTGCCGTGATGGATCTGGACGGTCACCCCACTGATGAAGACATGGACCTGGACCTCCTACAGGAATATATGCATTGTATGCTCGGACCCAGAACCCAGGACTCGGACCTGGCCCTTTTGGAGCTATCAGGTACGACTCCTCCTTTCCCTTCCTCTTGAAGCCTGCCTTTCGAATTCCCCTGGATATGTCTCGGCCGGCGCTCTCGCCACTCCCCTATCATTTCTAAGCTTCTTACTTTGCCTGCCCTCATCCGTTTGGCTAGTTCGTAGTGATATGTATTCCTCCCTCTTGTGTTTCTTCTTACTAAATAGGGGCTCTTCACACTTCGGCACCCTTTGGGGAGCAGAACCCCTGCCCAGTTTTGTGTGATGTGCAATGACAGGTGCCTCCATTGTTATGTAGTTAGGGCCCCCCCGGGGGGGCAGCTTGTAATTATGTAATACTGCAGGAATAATAATAAAAAAAGAGTTCAACAAAGAGCATTCCAGTAGTCACTAGGGTTTGACATAGGGGAGTTTTAGCTGCCTGCACTAGTTGATGGTGGTGGTTACTGGTCAAGAAGGATGACACTGGCAGCCCTCCGAATCCTCAGCAACACCGAGAGAGGACTATCAGCCATCCACCTCCACCGACTCTATACTGCCTGTGTGTGTACCGTCCTAGCATGGGGCGCACCAGTGTGGTACCATGGATGTCGACAAAAAACCCTAGTAAACCGACTACAGGCCATGCAGAACACAGCGTGCTGCTGGATATTAGGCGTCTACAAGGGCATGTCTCCTTACTCTACAAATTTCCTTTGTTCCACCCCCCCCTTCTTCGCTTATTTTGAATATTTAAAGACCACACATGCCTTGCGCCTATGGCGCACCCCCCACTGCATAGGGCAGAAAAAGTTCAATCCCAATGCTAACACCCCCTTTTCACTTTTGTTGCAGGTCCGCGTCCCACAAGTCCAACAGATCCCAGTGTACATGCACCCCCCCTGGACGGACCCCCTTGCCTTCAGTCAAGGCTGAATCGTCTTTACAGTCCCCAGACAGCCAGTCTCCACAAACATGCGCGACAACTACGTCGCACAAGCTAGGACTTGCTGTACCGATTCCTCCCTGCAGGTGTTCACCGATGGATCTCGCATCGGAAACGCCTCAGGATCAGCCATCTGCAGCATGAAGGGAGAGCTTCATGTCAGCTCTCTCAAGCTCGCCTCACCCACTTGCACCACAGCAACAGATGCCGAAATCTTCTCACTGGCAACTGCCCCAGGCTGGGCCACACAACACCTCCACCACTTGCTGCCAGACGTCCAGGAGATCTTCTTCCTCTCAGACTCTCTGACAGCACTAGGCCTTTTCCGCACCTGGTCCTCCGCTTTGGGGGCCCAGCTCCTCCCCCTTTGGAAGGCAGGGGTCGAGACCCTTCTCGACTCATTTCCGAACTTGACCATTCATTTCCGATGGTGCCTGGGCCACGGGGACATCCCTGGGAACGAATGGGCCGACTCCGAGGCGAAGTTAGCAACCGAGCTTCCCCCAGCCACCCTTGCCCCCTCTATCCCGCTCTGAAGGAAGTAGCCACCCACATGCTCAGTGAACGCTGGTCCCTTCAGTTGACCCACCCCCTGGCCTCCACCGCCGACAAATACCTGGCAGTAACAGGGCCCCCCACTCGGCGACTGAGAAAACTCCTCACCATCTCAGTCGACCACCCCCACTCAGAGCTCACTGCAGTGGCACAGGTCCTCTGCCGTGCCGGTCCCTATGGGGGTTACTGGCTGAGCTTCACATTGGCCTACTAGCACAGACATGGCCTTTTTTTTTTTTTTTTTTTAAATTATTATTCCTGCAGTATTACATAATTACAAGCTGCCCCCCCCAAAGGGGGGGCCCTAACTACATAACAACAGAGGCGCCCATCATCACACAACGCACAAAACTGGGCGGGGGCCCTGCTCCCTGAAGGGTGCCAAGGTGGGAAGGGCCCCTATTAGTAAAAAGAGAGGGAAAGAGGGAGGAATATGTATCACTATGGCAGAGCCCAATGGACGACATCAGGTAAAATGGGGTAGCTTAGAATAGGAAAGGGAGGGTGAGAGCACCGGCTGGGACATACGAATGGAGTCCGAAGGGCAGGCATTTAAGCAGAGGGAAAGGGGGGAAGCATACCTGAAAGCTCCAAGAGAGCTGGGTCCAGGTCCTGGGAATGGGATCCAAGCATATGACTCATGTGTTCCCTGAGGAGGTCCAAGTCCATATCTTCATCAGTCGGGTGTCCCTCTAGCATCATTGCGGCAAAAGCTAAGCGTATGGCAGTGGAGGTATGGTCGGAGAGGCAGTTCAAATGCCCTGTCAGCCTCAGCCAGCGGCGCAAAACCTGGAGACGGTTTTCGTCTGCCCACTCGGTGTGGTGGGTCGGGAGTGGGTCATGGGGAGGCCAGACCTTGCGGATCCAGGGTCAGAAAGTGCAACACCTGCCCAGTACATGAGCGGTTGACTGGGCCGGCCAGGGGGGGTGGTTGTGCCATCTGCAGTGCGAGATCAGGCCATGTCTGTGTTGGTAGGCTGAGTCAAAGCTCAGCCAGTAGCCCCCATAGGGACTGGCACAGCATAGGACCTGGGCGACTGCGGACAGCTCCCGGCATGGGTGGTCGACTGATTGCATTAGCAGCTTTCAGGGATGGCGGGAGGGGATGCCATTGACAGCAAGGTATTTATTGGCTGTCGAGGCCAGGGGGCGGGCGAGTGCGAGGGACCAGCGCTCCATGAGAGTGTTAATGGCAGCCTCTTTTAGAGCGGAGGTGGAGGGTGCGAGGGAGGACAGGGGTAGGTTTGTTGCGAACTTCGCCTCATGGTCTGCCCATTCATTCCCAGGGATGTCGGAGTGACCTGGGCACTACACAAAGTGGACGGAGAGATCCGAGTGAGAGTCCAAAAGGGTCTGGACCCCCACCTTCCATTGATGGAGGAGGTGCACGCCTGGAACTGGCACCCACATGTGGAGGAGGTGTAGAGCCATCAGCGAATTGGACAGAAAGAAGATGTCCGATGCGACTGGCAAATGGTCGTGGAGGTGGTGTGCTGCCCAGCTTGGTGCGGATGTGAGTGAAAAAATTTATGTGTCCGTAGCTGTTGCGCATGAGGGTGAGGCTAGCCTGCAGGACTTGAGGCGGGTGAGGCCTGTCATCGTGCAAATGGCTGATCCAGACTTCGAACCCATGTGCGAGCCATTGGTGAAGACCTGGAGGTGATGGAGGGTGCTCAGGGCATGGGCCACACACACGAATTCTTTTCAGGTGTCCTCGCTGACCGGAGTGATAGGAGTGGCAAATGAGACTCTTCCATTTGTAAATGCCAGAGGGTCCGTCCAAGGGGGATGAGTGTATGCAGGGACCAGTTGAACCCGAGGGACCCAGACCTGTAGAGAAGTGGAAAAGGGACAGTTAGTTACGGTTTTATAATAGCATTTTCTACCGACAGAGTGCGGGGTGTGCCAGAGATGCAGAGAGTGAAGGGTCTTAGCATATTCAAAGTAGTAGGAAAGAGGGGGAAGGGAACAAAGAAAATTTGTGGAGGAAGGGGAGGCGCCTTTGTAGATGCCGAGGATCCATCTGCAAGCCGTGTTTTGCACAGCCTGCAGGCAGCTTACTAGTGTTTTTTGGCGCCGGCTGTGATACCATACCAGCGCGCCCCATGTGAGGATGGAGCGGACACAGGCGGTGTACAGTCAGTGGAGTAGGAGGGCCGAAATTCCACATTCAGTGTTGCCGAGAATGCGGAGGGTGGCAAGGGTGGCGAGGCCTTTGGAGCGCATATGTTCCACGTGGGCCTTGAAGGTGAGGGAGGGACACAGACACGGCCTGATCTCCCATTGCAGGTGGCACAACCACCCACCCTGGCCAGCACAGTTAACCTCCCATGTCCTAGGTGGATGTGAAACATTCCAGCCCTGGATAAGACATGTATGGCCAAGAAGTGACCCCCTCCCTGTCCACCATTCGGAATGGGTGGACGAAAACCATCTCCTGGTACTAAGGCGCTGGCTACGCCTCACAGGCCACCTCAGCCGAATGTCCAACTGCACAGCCGGCACGATTCGCCTTGCCTTTGCAGCGATGGAACTAGACGGACTCCCCACCAACAACAACCTCGATTTGGACACCCTCCGGGGCTACATGCATAGGTTGCTCGGATCCAGGATACAGGACGTGGACCCAGCTCTTTTGGAGCTCTCAGGTATGCTCCCACCATTTCCCACTGACTCTTGACTGCCCTTTGGATTCCCCATCGGTTTCTTCTATGGCACATGCAGCCACTCCTTTCCTCTTCTAAGGGACTGTCTTTTCCTGACCTCGTTTTGACTTGGTTCGGTTAATGTTAGTTGCGATATGTATGCCTCCCTCTATCTCTCTCCTTTTCCTGTAATAGGGTGCAGTAGTTCACTAGGCCTCCCCCGGGAAGCATGCACCCCGCCCAGTTTCGCTTGATGAGTGATGATGGGCACCTCAGTAGTTAGGTAGTTTACAGGCGGCCCCTACAGGGACACAGGTGTATTGTGTAGCTCATTAGGAATAATAAATTTAAAAAAAAAAAAAAAAAAAGGAGGTCCAGGTCCATATGTTCGTTGGTTGGGTGGCCATTGAGGTCCATTGCGGCGAAAGACAGCCGGATGGTGCCTGTGGTGTGGTCAGAGAGGCGGCCTAGGTGCCCTGTCAGCTTAAGCCAGCAGTGCAAAACTGGGAGTCGGTGTTTGTCAGCCCACTCTGAGTGGTGGACTGGGAGAGGGTCTTTTTTTTTTTTTAAATTATTCCTGCAGTATTACATAATTACAAGCTGCCCCCCTGGAGGGGGGGCCCTAACTACATAACAATGGAGGCACCCGTCATTGCGCATCGCACAAAACTGGGCGGGGGCTCTGCTCCCCAGAGGATGCTGAAGTGTGGAGAGCCCCTATTTGGTTAGAGAAAACAGGAGAAGGAGGAATACATATTGCTACGAACTAACCAAACAGACGAGGGCAGGTAAAGTAGGAAGCTTAGAATTGAGAAAGGGATGGCGAGAGTGCCGGCCGAGACGTATTCATAGGAATTCAAAAGGCAGGCTTCAAGCAGGAGGAAAAGGAGGAGTCATACCTGATAGCTCCAAGAGGGCCGGGTCCGAGTCCTGGGTTCTGGGTCCGAGCATACAATGCATGTATTCCCGTAGGAGGTCCAGGTCCATGTCTTCATCGGTGGGGTGGCCATCTAGGTCCATCATGGCAAATGCTAGCCTGATGGCACCTGCGGTGCGGTCGGATAGGTGGTTTAGGTGCCCTGTTAGCTTAAGCCAATGGCGCAAAACCGGGAGGTGGTGTTCGTCAGCCCACTCGGAATGGTGGACTGGGAGAGGGTCCCAAGGTGGCCATATGCATTGTATCCACGAGTGGAAGGTGCTACAGCCGCCAAGGATATGGGTGGTCGACTGTGCAGGCCAGGGGGGTGATTGTGCCACCTGCAGTGCGAGATCAGGCCATGCCAGCGCTGGTAGGTTGAGTCGAAGCTCAACCAGTAGCCCCATAGGGACCGGCATGGCAGAGGACTTGAGCAACTGCTGACAGCTCACTCCAGGGGTGGTCGACCAAGTGCATGAGTAGCTTTCGGGGTTGTCGGGACGGGAGGCTGTGAACCGCTAAGTATTTATCGGTGGTTGAGGCGAGAGGGCGGGCTAGTGAAAGTGTCCATCTGTCCATGAGGGTGCGGATGGCGACTTCCTTTAGTGCGGAGATGGAGGGCTTTAAGTCGGATGGGGGGAGCTCAGCCGCCAGTTTCGCTTCCGTGTCAGCCCATTCATTTCCGGGATGTCCGAGTGGCCGGGACACCATACAAAGTGAACAGTGAGCTGGGGGTATGAGTCCAACAGAGTTTCCACACCCGCTTTCCAGATGTGTAGGAGGTGGGTGCCAGGAGCGGCGGTCCATGTGCGGAAAAGGTGGAGGGCAGTCAGTGAATCAGACAGAAAGAAGATGTCTGATGCGACATGCAGTTGTGCTGGGAGGCGGTGCGCCACCCAGCCCGGAGCCGTGGTGAGGGAGAACTCCTTGGCATCTGTGGCGGTGGCGCAGGTGGGGGACTCCAGTCGTTGTGACCAGAGGCGGGTGGGGCCTAGCATTGCGCAGATGGCAGAGCCTGACTTGTCATCAATGCAAGAGCCATCCGTGAATACTTGGATGTGGGGGGTGGAGCCTAGAGCTCAGGCGGCATGCATGAATTGTTTTCGGGTGTTGGCGCTGACCGGGGTGGCAGGAGTGGTGAAGTGGACTCGGCCCTTGGTAAAGGCCAGGGGGTCCATCCATGGGGGATGCATGTATGCAGGGACTTGTTGAACCTGGGGGGCTCAGACCTGCAGAGAAAGGGAAAAAGGTCTATTAGCTACACTTTTAAATAGTTTATGGCCAATAGAGTGGGGGGTGTGCCAAAGACACAGAGAATGGGTGGTCTTTATATACTTGAAATAGAAAGAAAGAGGGGGAACTGAGCAAAGAAAATTTGTGGAATGGGGGGAGGCGCCTTTAAAGACACCCAGGATCCACCGGCAGGCCGTGTTTTGTATGGTCTGGAGGCGGTTTACCAGTGTTTTTTGGCGGCAGCCGTGGTACCAAACTGGGGCTCCCCATGAGAGGACGGAGCAGACACAGGAGGTATAGAGGCGGCAGAGGAGGAGGGCTGAAATGCCACGTTGGGTGTTGCCCAGGATGCGGAGGGCGGCGAGGGTGGAGAGTCCCTTGGAGTGCATGTGCTCAACATGGGGCTTGAAGGAGAGGCCTGGGTCCCACCATATCCCCAACCACCGGAGCGGGATTGAGGGGCGGATTAGGGTGTTGGGGTCGACCTGTACACCAGCAGTGTCCCAGCCGTCATAGCTGGTGCATCATCGGGGGGGGTGGAAGTGGAGACACTCCGTTTTGGCTGCCTCGATGTTGAGACTGATGGTGCCGAAAAGGTTGTTGAGTTGTTGGTAGGCACGGGCGAGAGCGCGGCAGTTGGATGCCACTGAGGGACCTACGCAGATTAGTAGATGGTCATTGACATATGCAAGAGCAGTAGTTCCGGCTTGGTGAAAGCGCCGGAGGACCATGCTTGCAAAAATGGTCGACAGGATGGGGGAGACCGGCGATCCTTGGGGGGTGCCGAAGTCAGGTTTTGGGGCGGTAGGGAGGGTGGTGCCATCAAAAGCAACAGCTACCTGCTGGTCCGTCATGAAAGACAGGCACCAGTTGGCCAAATCAGGCGCACAACTGAGGTCTAACAGTTGTCAGTGGAGGAGTTGGGGGTGCACCAAGTCGAAAAAGCCCTGAATTGTCGACCACAAGGATCAAACAAATGAGGCCCTCTGAGTGGGCGCATTCCGTAATCTGTAGGAGGTGTTGGGCAGCGTTGTAGACTGAATGGCCCTGATGCCCCCCATATTGGTTAGGTGGCAGCCAGTCCCACGTGTTGGCGAGGTACTGGAGCCAGTTAGCTATTATCTTTTCGAGGAGTTTCCCGAGGGTCTCCTCGAGGGTTATGGGCCGGTATGAGTGCAGTGAGAAGGGATCCTTCTTGTTAGGCTTCCATAGCATCACTGTTACAATTTTCCTTTACTTTCCTTACTGCGCTGACTCACTTCCTCTTCGTCATCATCAGTCAGCGCAACTCCCCATTTCTCTGCTTACTCACCCTTATTCGCCTTGCACCATAAGACGCCATGATGATGCTTAATACACCATCATGACGTGCTTTGCTTACTGATACCTTCAATTGTATTACCAAGACATTCCTTGGGTGTTCCATGACCTTCCATAGCCATGTAAACATACTAATACATGACCCTACAGTAGCAAACACATAGAGTAGCATATAAGCATGTAACTTCAGTAGCACAAGCCCTAAGCTTGTGCTCTTGTTCATACAAGCCATTATCTGCTACCACCAGTCTACTGTGCGCCAGCGTACCACTGCCGCTTCATCGTAACCAGACTCACTATAAGAACCCTACCGCGTCCACATCGTCAATCAGGAAGCCCCAACGACGATCACCTTTGACTTACGACATCTAGGAAGCCCATTGTCGTACCATCAGACTGACGATCAGGAAGCCCGACATCAATCACCGCGTAACCGTTGAGCTAACAATCACCACCTTTGCCACCTGCCAGCACTCAGGGTGGTGCCCTAAGTGCAGGCAGTCATTGAAAAGTGATAGAATCTCATCAGGGTAGGCCTCGACCACCCATTTCAGGGGGTGATAACCTATACCCAAGAGGCCCAGAGCTGACAAGTTGGATGTGTCGGACAGTGCCCCTGTGAGCTCCGAAAGGAGTATGGGCAGGGCAGCTGGTGTGGGAGGTGGTGG
The DNA here is from genome assembly GCA_002794785.1 of Coniferiporia sulphurascens. NCBI lineage: Eukaryota > Fungi > Basidiomycota > Agaricomycetes > Hymenochaetales > Hymenochaetaceae > Coniferiporia > Coniferiporia sulphurascens. The sequence continues at coordinate 226,233 of NBBA01000012.1, read as the reverse complement.
CGGGGTGTTGGCCGCTGCCTGGGGTGGGGGGGCATGAAGAAAGTTTCATGGGGGGCTCACCTTTCTTGCCATCCATCTGTGTGAAGGAGCCATCTCGCTTCTTGAGCGAGGGGATAGGAATTGGTCGGTTGCTGAGGCCGCATTTGGCCCAGTTCCAGATGTTGGAGGTGTCCGCTTCCAATGCCTGGTCGGCATAGAACTGCCGTTTGGCTGTCCTAACGCCTCTTTTGAAGGCACGTTGCGCTGATGCATGCTGGAGGGGGGTGGTGGCCATCGTGATAGCGGATAGGAGGGTCTTGCAGTGGGGTGACCACCACAGGACTTCCGTTTTCAATGGTTTTGAGAGGCAGGTGAATGGCTGAAGGGTGATGACCATAGAGTCGATGACCGCCTTAGCTTTGATGTCCAAGGTGTGGGTGTTGAGCCCTGGTAGGCAGAAGGCTGCTTTGAGGAGGGGGAAGGCAATATCGGTCCATTCCTCCTTGTCGGCTGGGAGGAGCCAGCGGGTTTTGAGAACCGGAGGTGGGGGCCGAAATGGCAGTGACCACCTAAGGATGGCATGGTTGGACAAAGGGGAGGGGTCGGAGGTAGCCGAATCTAAAATAGAGTCAGGGTTGACTGCGGGTGGGACCCAGATCATGTCAATGGGGCACTGATGATGATTGCCATCAGGCTGTGAGTCAGAGTCAGGAAGGTGGGCAGGCGCCAGGCCATGCCCATGAAAAAAGTCATTAAGGGGTTGAGCCCCCAAGTCATCTCGCCGTGGGATGGGGAAATCGGACCACGAGTGGTGACAGCGGTTGAAGTCACCCGCCACAAGTAGAGTGGTGGCCAGTTCCGAGGAAAGTGCGAATATGAAGGACTCACCTGGGTACTGCTGGGAGGCGTTCTCACAGTCCGGGGGGTGCATGCTGTAGTAGTTGCACACCTGGAGGGTGAGTTGGGATCAGACCTCAACCGTCAGTATGTCAGTGCCATGAGATGCGGCACCGAGGATTGACCATGAGGTGGGAGGGAGGACTCAGGAGACATATGTGACTACCCTGGGGCGAACCTCGGGGGGTAGAACAGGTGTGTACCCTGGTATGGTTGGGACGTTAAAGACCAGGGAGCCGGCTGGGTCGGTGAGTGAGGGTTGCAGCCCTATTTGGTACCAGGGGGGTTCCTGTATAAGAATTAGGTGCGGGGGGGAGGGATCAGTAGTAAGGACCAGGATTAGGGAATGAATCGCTGCTAGTGAGCGGGTGGTGTTCCACTGTAGGATAGAGAGTGTCTCTATCATTGTTCCTCCATCTGTTCGTCGGTGGGGTCAGTGTCGAGGGCCTCGATGATTTGGCGGTAGCACCTCTTCTTTGGGCACGTCGGCAGGGTGGCGGGGTGGTCACCTTTGCAGTTGGTGCATTGGCAAGGGTGGGGGCATGTGTTGCCTTCTGGCACTGTGTTGGTGGCGCAGTAGGCGCACAATTTGCGATGGTTGCGGGTCAGGTGGGCACCCGCGCAGTCAGCGCAACAAGGTTGGGCGCGGCAGCCCTTGGTCCCGTGTCCGAGGCCCTGACAACGCTCACATTGGGTGAGTGTAGGGCAAATGGGTGGTACCGAGAGCTGGAGGGCGGACCCGAACATCCACACACGTGGCCTCTTGAGGTGCTCGCAGATGGAACCATCAGGGTCGACAAAGGAGAAGGCCACGGGGCACCTGTCCAGGGTTGGCAGGTGGTCTTCAGTGGCAGTGAAGTTGGGGGCAACTACAAAGTCGAGGTTGAGGAGTGCCGGGTTGTGCCGGACTTCGGCCAACAGGGCCTTCTTGGAGATGGTGTGTCCGTTTTGGCCGAACAGGAAGTCCTTGCATGGCACCATGGAGATGCGGAGTGCGGACTGAGGGTGGACTCTGGAGGGGGTTAGGGAGAAGGCAGTCGGGATAGTAATTCCTGCTGTGATGCACTCTGAGCGCATATGGGAGGCATATGCCACAGAGTGGCAATCAATGATCGTCTCCATGGTCGGGTTAGCCGAGGATGGGTGTGCCACAAATGTGGTCATGATGTTTCCCTTCACATTGAATGAAGAGGAAAGGACTGGGACACAGTCTGCGGTGGGGAGGGAGGCGAAAAACTCACATGACACTTTAGTGAGGGCCATTGCAGATTTCTGATTTTCGGCACAGATGCTGATGGTGGGGGTGAGGACCAAGGTTGGGTCCTTGGCATACATTGTGGGTGGGGGGGGCACCTTGCGTGTGCACTTCTTCTTCTTCTGTGCCGGGCTGATGACCGCTCCAGCGGCTGGGGCCACTGGGGTAGGGTTGGCGGTTGTCGGGGGGGCCGCTGATGCAGCCACCTGAGCATAGGAGGTGGGGGTGGCACTGATGGCGGTCTGGGGTGCAGGTTGCTGTTGTTGTTGTTGCTGTTGACGTTGGGTGGGCCTAGAGCTAATGGAGGCCATCTGATGTGAAATAGAAGCCACATCAGTAGTCAGGCGCTTGACTGCATCAGTCAGCGCCCTCATTTCGGGGGTCATGGGGGCGGTGCCAGGGGTCCCAGTGGTGGCCAGGGCCCTTTGGGGGGGGCGAGCTGGGGCGAAGGGTTCCGGGAGGATGATTTCCATCCCCTCCCTTGCGAAGTTGTAGGCCATTACCACGTTGCAGTAGATGATGTGTTGGGGGTCTTTCCTTTCTTGAGCAATATTGGCCAGCGTCTGTTGCACGTTCCAGAGGAGATCGCCCACAAACTGCATGGCCTTGATGTCTATTGTCTCGGTGGTGGCGTCCCTGGTTTGCTTGTCGAAGTCATCCAGGGTGCGGGAGAGGGTGTGCATGAACCCTGAGGTGTATTTTTCATGCTGCTGGGCTGGGGGTCCTCTCGGAGTGAGAGGTGACATGGCGGCTGAGGAGCATTTCCGCCCAAGGCTTGTGCCTCCCACCTGTTGTGGGGGGGTATGGGGGTCGACCGCCATTCCTGGGGTCATCTCACCGAATTCATTGGAGCCATGAATCGACCCTACCGAGGCAGCTGGGGAGCCGGCTCAGGATGCTTGCCTTGATTCCATGTGCGCTTGGGCAGTGAAGTCGTAGGCTGACACCAATTGGGAGTCGCTGATGGCGGGGGAGGGTGCGAGGACGTCCGGGGAGGAGGTTGGGGCTACGAGTGGGCTTTGAGAGTATGAGGTGGGGGTTGTCTCATGCATGGTGGCGGCGACGGCTTCAGCCGACAGGTTGGAGGTGGCTAGGCTAGCCGATGAGGATGAGGAGATGGCGGGTCAAGTACGATGGAGTGCATTCCGGTAATCACGGGGTTCGACATGGGGGAGTTTTAGCTGCCTGCACTAGTCGATGGTGGTGGTTACTGGTCAAGAAGTTGTTGGAGTGGGGTGGGGTAATGTTGTGGGTATTGACCATCGAAGGATATGGTGGTCTGACATCGGGGACTCGGTGTTAGTGAAGGAGTCCATGATGGACTCCAGGTTGATTGTTGGAGGAGCCCATACCATGTCGATTGGGCAGCGTTGACGCCCTGGTAGGGGTCTCATGTCACAATCTGGTGGGTGGGCTGGTTCAAGGCCATTGTCCCTGAAGAAGTCGTCCAGGGGTTGGGCCCTGCGATTCTCCTCTTGGGTAGAGGCGAGGTTGGACCATGAGTGGTGGCAACGGTTGAAGTTGCCTGCCACCATGAGGGTAGAGGCCATTGCCAAGGGGAGAGAGAAAAGGAACGTCTCACCTGGGTATCCTAGTCTTGCTTCCGCCCGATCTGGGGGCAGCATACCATAGTAGTTGCACACCCTGACCAGGAGGTTGCCTTGGATCTCCATGGTCATGACGTCGGTTCTGCTGGAGGCAGGGCCAACGACTGACCATGAAGACTGGGGGAGGGCTCTAGAAATGTATGTTACTACCCTGGGTCGGGTGGCTGGTGGGAGTACTGGGATGAAGCTGGGGATTGTCAGTACATTGTAGACTGGGTCCCCATTTGGGTTGGTGAGAGAGGGCTGGAGTCCAATTTGATACCACAGCGGCTCCTGGATCATAATTAGATGAGGTGGGGAAGGGTCATTAGTAAGAGTTGGGGTTAGGGAATGAATCGCTGCAAGTGAGCGGGCAGCGTTCCACTGGAGTACATGGATTTGTGCACTCATTGTTCCTCTTCCATGAAGGCATCAGTTTCCTCTTCTACCTGGAGGGCAGAGTCGATGGCGTGGAAGTGCTTCTTCTTCAGGCAGGTGGGAAGGGTGACGGGATGGTCGCCCTGGCAGTTAGCACAGCGGCGGGGGTGGGGGCAGGTGTCTCCTTCAACCATGTCATTTGCACAATACGTGCACGACTTACGATGATTGGCCATTAAATGCTGACCAGCACATTCGGTGCAACGAGCCTGGGCTTGGCAGCCTTTCTTTCTGTGTCCGAGGCCCTGGCAGTGCTCACACTTGGTGAGGCCTGGGCAAATCGGTGGGACTGAGAGGCGGAGGGAGGTTCCAAATAGGTAGACCCGTTCCTCTTGAGGAGGCGAGCCCGGATTTGGCCATCTGGATCGACAAAGGTGAACGAGACTGGGCATGCTTTCAATAGGGGGAGCTTTTCTGGTAGTGTTGTATAGTGTGGGGGCACCACGAAGTCAAGGTGGTGGAGGGAGGGGTTTTCGCGGACTTCCGCTAGGAGTGCCACTTCGGATATCAGGTGGGGGTTCTGCCCGAATAAAACGTCCATGCAGGGCACCATAGAGATGCGCAACGTCGATCTGGGCCTAACTCTGGAAGGGGTCAGTTGGAACCAGTCGGATATGGGCCGGTCCTCTGGTCAGGCTAGGCAGTGGTCACACATATACTTCGTGAACGCGTCCGAATGGTGGTCTATGATCGCCGATGTGGTGGGTGTGGTGGAGGCTGGTCTCTCTGCAAAGGTGGTCACCAGACACTGCCTCCCGGTTTTGTGCCGTTGGCTTAAGCTAACAGGGCACCTAAACCGCCTATCCGACCGTGCCACAGGCGCCATCAGGCTAGCATTTGCCGTGATGGACCTAGACAGCCACCCCACTGATGAAGACATGGACCTGGACCTCCTACAGGAATACATGCATTGTATGCTTGGACCCAGAACCCAGGACTCGGACCCGGCCCTCTTGGAGCTATCAGGTATGACTCCTCCTTTTCCTCCTGCTTGAAGCCTGCCTTTTGAATTCCTATGAATACGTCTCGGCCAGCGCTCTCGCCATCCCTTTCTCAATTCTAAGCTTCCTACTTTACCTGCCCTCATCCGTTTGGTTAGTTCGTAGCGATATGTATTCCTCCTTCTCCTGTTTTCTCTAACCAAATAGGGGCTCTCCACACTTCGGCACCCTCTGGGGAGCAGAGCCCCTGCCCAGTTTTGTGCAATGCACAATGACAGGTGCCTCTGTTGTTATGTAGTTAGGGCCCCCCCTCCAGGGGGGCAGCTTGTAATTATGTAATACTGCAGGAATAAATTTAAAAAAAAAAAAAAAAAAAAAGCCCCACTCCAACAACTCGAAAACTCGACAATGAGGATAAGGACAGTTGGACGGAGCTGGCATTCCCAGCACTCACAACAGCATTCAGAATCCAAGTAACGGATGCTAACTCTCTAGACATGAAGGCCAGCGCCATCCTTGAAGCTATGACAGATGCCCTCACACCCTTCACCACAATCCGGTCTCCGTTGAAGACAGCAGTACCATGGTGGTCGTCCAACTGCTGGACCTACTGAACTCGATTCACAGTGCCCAAACCCCAACCACAAAATCAGCAGCAAGGCGGGCCTTCAAAAGAGGCATCCGAGCTGTGAAGCGGACTTACTACTCGGAACAGGCATCAGAGGCCGACCCCTCTAACATCTGGTCGTGGGCCAAACATGGCCTCGGCGTTTGCCCAACCCAAGTACCATCGCTCAAACGCAGAGATGGCACCTTCACCCAGACTGACAAAGAAAAGGGTGAGCTGTTTTGTTCTACCTTCTTTCCTGCCCTCCCCCCCTCCTGGCTGTGGGCCTTGGCCCCCTGCCTCCCCCTACCCCAGCTGTGCTGCCGCTACTCTTCTCTGAGCTTACAGGCGCACTGGCCGACACTTCCAACTTATCGGCTCCAGGCCCTTCAGGGATTGGGTATTGCCCCCTCAAATGGGTGGTAGATGCCTACCCCAATGAGGTACTTGCTCTTTTCAATGACTGCCTGCGACTGGGCCACCACCCAGCCTGCTGGTGGATGGCAAAAGTCGTAATGCTTTGGAAGCCAAATAAGAAGGATCCATTCTCCCCCTGCTCCTACCGCCCCATCACCCTTGGGGAAACCTTGGGCAAGTTACTCAAAAAGATGATAGCTAACCAGCTCCAGTACCTCTCTAACCAAAGAGACTGGCTGCCACCAAACCAATATGGGGGATGTCAGGGCCACTCGGTCTATGACGCCACCCAACACCTTTTACAGATCGTTGAAGGCGCCCATGCGAAAGGACTCGTTGTTCCATCCTAGTGGTGGACATTCAGGGCTTCTTCAACTCGGTGCACCCTAGGCGACTCCACCACCAGCTTTTGGAGATGGGATGCCTGCCCGACATGGCAGTGTGGTGTCTCTCCTTCATGACAAATAGGGAAGTGGCCATCTCGTTCGATGGCACAACCTTACCGACAGCACCAAAACCAGACTTAGGCACCCCACAAGGGTCGCTGGTCTCCCCCATACTATCGACAATCTTTGCTGGCATTGTCCTCCATTGCTTTCAACAGCACGGCTCCCAGCTGCTAGCATACATCGACGACCACCTCATTGCCTGTGTGGGCACTTCAGTTACTGCTAACTGCAGATCTCTTGCACAGGCATACCAACAACTTGACCTCCTCTTTCACCAGATCAGTCTCAACATTGAGCCAGCAAAGATGGAGGCCCTCCATTTTCATCCGCCCAGGCAATGAACTGGCTACCACCACTGGGACACCACTGGGATTCAAATTGACACCAACACCCTAGTCCGACCCACCAACCCCCTGCACTGGCTCGGGATCTGGTGGGATGCAGGCCTCACCTTCAAACCCCATGTGGAGCGGAATGCGCTCCAAGGGACTCTCAACACTGGTGGCCCTGCGCATACTCGGGAACACTGAGCAAGGCCTCTCAGCCATCCACCTCCGCCGACTCTACACCGCCTGCATACGCACCATCCTATCCTGGGGCGCACCAGTATGGTACCATGGATGTCGACAAAAAACCCTAGTTAACCGACTACAGGCCGTGCAGAACACTGCTTGCTGTTGGATATTGGGCGTCTATAAGGGCACGTCTCCTCACTCTACAAATTTTCTTTGTTCCACTCCCCCTTTCCTTGCTTACTTTGAATATTTAAAGACCACACATGCCTTGCGCCTCTAGCGCACCCCCCACCATGTCGGGCAGAAAAAGTTCAATCCTAATGCTAACACTCCTTTTTCCCTTTCATTGCAGGTCCACATCCCTCGAGTCCAACAGATCCCAGCATACACGCACCCCCCCTGGACAGACCCCCTTGCCTTTGGTAGAGGCTGTATCGTCTTCTCAGTCCCGAGGCAGCCTGTCTCTGCGAACCTACATGACCACTATGTTGCCCAGGCCAGGACATGCTGCACTGACACCTCCCTGCAAGTCTTCACCGATGGCTCACGCATCGGAAACGCCTCAGGTTCAGCCATCTGCGGCATGAAGGGGCCACTCTACATCAGCTCCCTCAAGCTTGCCTCCCCCACTTGTGCCACAGCAACAGACACTGAAATTTTCTCACTGGTGACTGCCCCAGGCTGGGCAGCAAGACGACTCCACCACTTACTGCCAGACGTCCAGGAGATCTTCTTCCTCTTGGATTCCCTGACAGCACTTGGACTTTTCCACACCTGGCCCTCCGCTTTGGGGGCCCAGCTCCTCCCCCTATGGAAGGCAGGGGTCGAGGCCCTCCTCGACTCGTTTCCGAATCTAACCGTTCATTTCCGATGGTGCCCGGGGCATGAGGACATCCCTGGGAATGAATGGGCAGACTCCGAGGTGAAGTTAGCAACTGAGCTTCCCCCATCTTCCCTTGCTCCCTCTATCTCTGCTCTGAAGGAAGTCGCAACTCGCACACTTAGCGAGCGCTGGTCCCTCCAGCTGGCCCGCCCCCTGGCCTCCACTGCCGACAAGTATCTGGCAGTAACCGGGCCCCCCACACGACGACCAAGAAAGATCATCACAACCTTGGTTGACCACCCTTGCTCAGAGCTCACTGTGGTGGCGCAGGTCCTCTGCTGTGCTGGTCCCTATGGGGGCTACTGGCTGAGCTTCGACTCAGCCTACCGGCGCAGGCATGGCCTGATCTCCCACTGCAGGTGGCACAACCACCCACCCTGGCCAGCACAGTCAACTTCCCATATCCTCGGCAGATGCAAAACCTTCCAGCCTTGGATACAACGTGTCTGGCCAAGAAGCGACCCCCTCCCGATCCACCACACCGAGTGGGCAGATGAAAACCACCTCCTGGTCTTAAGGTGCTGGCTACGCCTCACAGGCCACCTCAACCGGATGTCCAACTGCACAGCTGGGGCGATTTGTCTTGCTTTTGCAGCCATGGACTTGGACGGCCTCCCCACCAACAACGACCTCGACTTGGACACCCTCTGGGGCTACGTGCGCAGGTTGCTAGGATCCAGGACTCAGGACGCAGACCCTGCTCTTTTGGAGCTCTCAGGTACGCTCCCACCATTTCCCTCTGACTTGTGACTGCCCTTCGGATTCCCCATCAGTTTCTTCTATGGCAATTGCAGCCACTCCTTTCCACTTCTAAGGGACTCTCTTTTCCTGGTCTTGTTTCACACTTGATTTGGTTTCCTGTAGTCACGATATGTATGCCTCTCTCTTCTTTCCCTCTATTTTATCCCTAATAGGGCGCATAAGTACACTAGGCCTCATCAGAGGCACACGCCCCACCCAGTTTCACTTGATGAGTGATGATGGGTGCCTCAGTAGTTAGGTAGTTTACAGGCGGCCCCTCTGGGGCTGCAGGTGTACTGTGTAGCTCAGTAGGAATAATAAATTTAAAAAAAAAAAAAAACATGCCACCTCCTGGCACAACTGCGCATCGCATCAGATATCTTCTTTTTATCCGATTTGCTGACCGCCCTACACCTTTTCTGCACTTGGGCTGCCGCCCCTGGCGCCCACCTCCTCCACATCTGGAAAGCGGGTGTGGAGACTCTACTGGATTTGTACCCCCAGCTCACCGTTCATTTCATATGGTGCCCCGGTCACTCGGATATTCCTGGCAATGAATGGGCTGACATGGAAGTGAAGCTGGCTACGGAGCTCCCCCCATCCAACCTTAAACCCTTCACCTCCGCCCTAAAAGAGGTTGCTGTCCACACCCTCATGGAACGATGGACGTTCTCACTTGCCCACCCCCTCGCCTCAACTGCCAACAAATACTTGGCAGTACATGGTCTCCCCTCTCGCCAACCTTGAAAGCTGCTCATGCATTTGGCCGACCACCCATGCAGCGAGCTATCTGCAGTCGTGCAGGTCCTCTGCCGCGCTGGTCCCTATGGGGGTTACTGGCTGAGCTTCGACTCAGCCTACCGATGCAGGCATGGCCCGATCTCGCATTGCAGGTGGCACAACCACCCCCCCTGGCCCGCACAGTCGACTGCCCACATCCTAGGTGGCTGCAGTACTTTCCACCCATGGATATGATGCATGTGGCCACCTCAGGACCCTCTCCCAGTCCACCACTCAGAGTGGGCTGACGAAAACCGCCTTCTGGTCTTGCACCACTGGCTAAGGCTGATGGGGCACCTTAACTGCCTTTCTGACCGCGCCATGGGCACCATTCGGCTGGCATTCGCCACAATGGACCTAGACGGCCACCCAACTGACGAGGATATGGACCTGGACCTCCTACGGGAATACATGCATTGTATGCTCGGACCCCAAACCCAGGACTCAGACCCAGCCCTTTTGGAGCTCTCAGGTACGCTCCCTCCTTTTCCTTCTGATTAATGCCTGCCCTTCGGATTCCTATGGATATGTCTTGGCTGGCACTCTCACCCTCCCTTTCCATTTCTAAGCTTCTTACTTTACCTTCCTTTGTCCATTTGGTTTGTTCGTAGCGATATGTATACCTCCTTCTCATGTTTCTTTTTCCTCAATAGGGGCTCTTCACACTCTGGCCCCTTAGGGGAGCAGAGCCCCCGCCCAGTTTTGTGCAATGCGCAATGACAGGCGCCTCCATTGTTATGTAGTTAGGGCCCCCCCTTCGGGGGGCAGCTTGTAATTATGTAATACTGCAGGAATAATTTTAAAAAAAAAAAAAAAAGATAGCAGAGAATGCCCATTCAAAAGGCCTGGTATGCTCGGTCCTTGCAGTCGACATACAGGGCTTCTTCGACTCGGTTCACCCCCACCTCCTTCATTGACAACTGCTGGAGCTCCAGTGCCCGCCTGACATGGCGGACTGGTGCCTCTCCTTCATGATGGACAGGCAGGTTGCAGTTGCCTTTGACAGCACCACCCTCCCAACCGCCCCCAAACCCAACTTAGGCACCCCCCAAGGATTGCCAGTCTCCCCCATCTTGTCAACAATCTTTGCGGGCGTGGTCCTCTGGCGCTTTCACCAAGCCGGCACCACAGCGCTCGCATACATTGATGACCACTTACTAATATGCATCGGCCCCTCTGTAGCATCCAACTGCTGCTGCCTGGCAGATGCATATCACCAACTCGATGGCCTCTTCAGCGACATCGGCCTCAACATTGAAGCCACCAAAATGGGGGCACTCCACTTCCACCCACCTCGGTGAAAAACCGGCTATCACGGCTGGGACACTGCCGGGATCCAAATTGACCCCAACACCCTTATCCAACCATCCCAACCACTCCGGTGGCTCGGCATCTGGTGGGACCCAGGACTAACATTCAAGCCACACATGGAGCATATGCACTCCAAGGGCCCCTCCACCCTTGCCACCCTCCACATCTTACATCCCTCTTGACCAGTAACCACCACCATCGACTAGTGCAGGCAGCTAAAACTCCCCCATGTCGAACCCTAGTGACTACCGGAATGCTCTACATCGTACTCAACAACCCCTCCCACCTCCCTCTTCAGCCAGCGATGCTGCCAATTGGGCTGCCAGAGCCGCTGCCAACTGGGCTGCTGCTGGTGCCAATGCCACCGCCCACCACAGAACGGCCCCCACCACCCCCACCACTAACCCCCTCCAGGCCCCGACATCCTCACCAGATGTCCTTGCTCCCTCCCCTGCTTTCGGCGACTCCCAACTGGTGTCAGCCTACGACTTCACCGCCCAGGCGCAGGTGGAATCAAGGCAGGCATCCCGAGCAGGCTCCCCAGCAGCATCAGTAGGGTCAATCCATGGCTCCAACAAATTCAGCGAAACAGCCCCAGAAATGGTGGTCGACCCCCATACCCCTCCACAACAGGTGGGAGGTGCAAGCCTCGGGCGGAAACACTCCTCAGCCGCCATGTCGCCTCTCACCCCGAGAGGACCCCTGGCCCAACAACAGCACGAACCCCATACCGCAGGATTCATGCACACCCTCTCCCGAGCCCTGGACGACTTCGACAAAGAAACCAGGGATGCCACCATCACCGAAATCGACATAAAGGCAGCGCAGTTTGTAGGCGACCTCCTGTGGAACGTCCAAACAACACTCGCCAACATTGCACAAGAAGGGAATGACCCCCAACACATCATTTACTGCAACACAGTAATGGCCTACAACTTCGCGAAGGAGGGGGCAGTAATCGCCCTCCCAGAACCCTTCGCCCCAGCTCGCCCCCCCAAAGGGCCCTGGCCACCACCGGGACCCCCGGCACCGCCCCCGTGACCCCAGAAATGAAGGTGCTGACTGATGCAGTCAAGCGCCTGACTACTGACATAGCTTCTATATCATGTCAGATGGCTTCCATCAGCTCTAGGCCCACCCAGCGTCAACAGCAACAACAACAACAGCAACCTGCACCCCAGGCCGCCATCCAGGCCACCCCCACCTCCTATGCACAAGTGGCCACAGCAGCGGCCCCCCCAACAACTGCTAACCCTTCTCCAGTGGCCCCAGCTGCAGGAGCAGTCATCAACCCGGTGCAGAAGAAGAAGAAGCGCCAGTGTAAGGTGCCCCCCCCACCCACAATGTATGCCAAGGACCCAACCTTGGTCCTCACCCCAACCATTGGCATACAGGCCGAAAATCAGAAGTCAGCAATGGCCCTGACCAAGACATCCTGTGAGTTCTTTGCCTCCCTCCCCACCGCAGACCAAGTCCCAGTCCTCTCCTCTTCATACAATGTAAAGGGGAACATCATGACCACATTTGTGGCGCGACCATCCTCTGCCAACCCGACCACAGAAACAATCATTGATTGTCACTCCACAGCATACGCCTCCCACATGCGCACTGAGTGCATTGTGGAGGGAATAACCATCCCGACCGCTTTCTCCCTAACCCCCTCCAGAGTCCACCCTCAGTCCGCCCTCCGCATCTCCATGGTGCCTTGCAAGGACTTCTTGTTCAGCCAGAACAGACACACCATAAATGAGAAGGCCCTCATGGCCGAAATCCAGCACAACCCAGCACTCTGCAACCTCGACTTTGTAGTCACCCCTCACTTCACTGCCACCGAGGACCACCTGCCGACACTCGACAGGTGCCCAGTGGTTTTTTCCTTCACCGATCCTGACGGCTCAATCTGTGAACGCCTCCTCAAGAGACCACGCATATGGATGTTTGGATCTGCCCTCCGACTCTCGGTCCCACCCATCTGCCCCACCCTCACCCAGTGTGAGCGGTGCCAGGGCTGCCGTGCCCAACCTTGCTGCGCTGACTGCGCGGGTGCCCACTTGACCCACAATCACCACAAATCATGTGCCCACTGTGCAACAGATGCAGTGCCCGAAGGCGACACATGCCCCCACCCATGCCTCTGCAACAACTGCAAAGGTGACCATCCTGCCACCCTGCCGGCCTGCCCTAAGAAGAGGCACTACCGCCAAATCGAAGAGGCCCTCACTGCCGACCCCACCAACGACCAGATGGAGGAACTATGATAGAGAAACTCTCTGTCTTACAGTGGAATGCCACCTGCTCACTAGCGGCGATACATTCCCTAATCCCTGTCCTTACAACTGACCCCTCCCCTCTGCACCTAATTCTTATTCAGGAACCACCCTGGTATCAAATAGGCCTGCAACCCTCACTCACCGACCCGACTGGCATTCTGGTCCTCAATGTCCCCACCATCCCAGGCTACATACCTGTCCTACCACCAGAGGTTCGCCCTCAGGTAGTTACATATGTATCCAGGGCCCTCCCCCCCACCTCCTGGTCGATCCTCGGAGCCGCATCCCACAGCACCAACGTACTGACGGTGGAGGTAAGATCCCAACTCACCCTCTGGGTGTGCAACTACTATGGCATGCACCCCCCGGATCGAGAGAATGCCTCCCCCCAGTACCCAGGTGAGTCCTTCTTATTTTCACTCCCCTCAGCGATAGCCACCACTCTACTCGTGGTGGGCGACTTCAACTGTCGTCACCACACATGGTCCAAATTCTCCATCCCATGATGAGATGACTTGGGGGCGCAACCCCTCAATGACTTTTTCCATGAGCATGGCCTGGCACCTGCCCATCTCCCTGACTCGGACTCCCGACCCGACAGCAATCGTTGCTGGTGTCCCATTGACATGATTTGGGCCCCACCTGCGGTCAACCCCGACTCTATTTTAGATTCAGCTACCTCCGACCCTTCACCACTGTCCGACCACGCCATCCTGCGCTGGTCTCTGCCGTCTCGGCCCCCCCCTCCCGTCCTAAAGACACACTGGCTACTACCAGCCGACAAGGAGGAATGGACCGATATCGCCTTCCCCCTACTCGAAGAAGCCTTCCAACTCCCAGGGCTCGACACCCATGCCTTGGACATCAAAGCAAAGGCAGTTATCGACTCTATGGTTGCCGCCCTCCAGCCATTCACCTGCCTCTCTAAACCATCTAAAACGGAAGTCCCATGGTGGTCCCCCCACTGCAAGACCCTCCTATCCGCCATTATGACGGCCACCACCCCCCTCCAGTGTTCATCAGCCCAACGCACCTTCAAAAGGGGCATTAGGACAGCCAAATGGCAGTTCTACACTGACCAGGCAGCAGAAGCGGACGCCTCCAACATCTGGAGCTGGGCCAAGCGAGGCCTGGGCAACTGACCTACCCCCATCCCCTCACTCAAACGACGAGACAGATCCTTCACCCAGATGGATGACGAGAAAGGTGAGCTCTTCCGAGAAACCTTCTTTATGCCCCCCCACCCCAGGTAGTGACCGACATCCTGCTACCACCAACACAACCAGCTGCCCTGCCCATACTCCTATCAGAGCTTATGGGGGCACTGGCTGACACATCCAACTTGTTGGCTCCAGGCCTCTTGGGAATAGGTTACTGCCCCCTGAAATGGGTGGTGGACGCCTACCCCGATGAGATACTTACACTTTTCAATGACTGTCTGCACTTGGGGCACCACCCTGAGTGCTGGTGGGCAGCAAAAGTCGTAATGCTCAGAAAACCGAACAAGAAGGACCCCTTCTCACCATGATCATACTGGCCCATCACCCTTGAGGAGACCCTAGGGAAACTCCTCGAAAAAATCATAGCTAACCAGCTCCAGTTCCTCACTAACACATGGGGCTGGCTGCCACCTAACCAGTATGGGGGGTGCCAAGGCCACTCAGTCTATGATGCTGCCCAACACCTCTTACAGATTGCGGAGCGGGCCCACTCAGAGGGCCTCGTCTGTTCGGTCCTCGTGGTCAACATTCAGGGCTTCTTCAACTCAGTACACCCCCATCTCCTCCACCGACAATTGCTGGATCTCGGTTGTGCCCCCGATATGGCCAACTGGTGTTTATCCTTCATGATGGACCAGCAGGTTGCTGTCTCATTCGACAGCACCACCCTCCCCACTGCCCCCAAACCCGACTTCGGCACCCCACAGGGATCGCCAGTCTCCCCTATCCTGTCAACGATTTTTGCGGGGGTGGTCCTCCAGCGCTTTCACCAAGCTGGCACCACCACCCTGGCATACGTTGATGACCACTTACTTATTTGTGTAGGTCCCTCAGTGGCATCCAACTGCTGTGCTCTCGCCTGCACATACCAACAACTCGACACCCTCTTTGGCACCATTGGTCTCAACATCGAAGCCGCCAAGATGGAGTGTCTCCACTTCCACCCCCCTCGGCGACGCACCGGCTACAATGGCTGGGACACTGCCGGTGTTCAGGTTGACCCCAACACCCTAATCTGCCCCTCAATCCCCCTCTGGTGGTTGGGGATATGGTGGGATCCAGGCCTCTCCTTCAAGCCCCACGTCAAGCGCATACACTCCAAGGGACTCTCCACCCTCACCACACTCTGCATCTTAGGCAACACACAATGTGGTATCTTGGCCCTCCTCCTCCGCTGCCTGTACACCTCCTGCATCCGCTCTGTCCTGTCATGGGGGGCACCTGTCTGGTACCACAGCCGCCACCAAAAAACCCTGATAAACCACCTCCAGGCTGTGCAAAACACGGCTTGCCACTGGATTTTGGGCGTCTTCAAAGGCGCCTCCCCCCATTCTACAAATTTTCTTTGCTCCATCCCCCCTCTCTCTTTCTATTTCAAGTACATAAAGACTACCCATTCCCTGCGCCTATGGCGCACCCCCCACTCTATTGGCCAAAAACTTTTTAAAAATGTAGCTAATAGACCTTTTTCCCTTTTGTTGCAGGTTCGAGCCCCTCAGGTTCAACAGGTCCCAGCATACACACATCCCCCATGGACAGATCCTCTGGCCTTCATGCAGGGCCGTGTCCGCTTCACCACCCCTGTCACCCTGGTTAGTGCTGACACCCAGAAGTCATTCATCTCTGCTGCACACCAACTAGGCCTCACCCCACACATACAGGTATACACCGATGGCTCCCACATTGACAATAAGTCAGGCTCAGCCATCTGCACCATGCTCAGCCACACCCAACTTCGGTCTCGCCAACTGGAGTCCCCCACCTGTGCCACAGCCATGGACACCAAGGAATTTTCCCTCACCACAGCCCTGGGCTGGGTAGCACACCACCTCCTGGCGCAATTGCGTGTTGCATTGGACATCTTCTTTCTGTCCGATTCACTGACCACTCTACACCTTTTCTGCACCTGGGCCGCCGCCCCTGGCACCCACCTCCTCCACATTTGGAAAGCAGGTGTGGAGACTCTGCTGGACTCGTACCCCCAGCTCACTGTCCATTTCATATGGTGCCCCGGACACTCGGACATCCCTGGAAATGAATGGGCTGACACGGAAGCAAAGCTGGCAACAGAGCTCCCCCCATCCGACCTCAAACCCTCCACCTCCACACTAAAAGAAGTTGCTGTTCGCACCCTTATGGAGTGATGGACAATCTCGCTAGCCTGCCCCCTTGCCTCGACCACTGATAAGTACTTGGCAGTCCATGGCCTCCTGTCATGCCGACCCCGAAAGCTTCTCATGCACTCGGTCGACCACCCACACAACGAGCTACCTGCAGTCGCTCAGGTCCTCTGCTGCGCCGGTCCCTATGGGGGCTACTGGCTGAGCTTCGACTCAGCCTACCGACGCAGGCATGGCCTGATCTCGCATTGCAGATGGCACAACCACCCCCCCTGGCCTGCGCAGTCGACCGCCCACATCCTCGGCAGCTGTAGTACCTTCCACTTGTGGATACGGTGCGTATGGCCACCGCAGGACCCTCTCCCAGTCCACCACTCAGAGTGGGCTGACAAAAACCGCCTCCCGGTTCTGCGCCGCTGGCTAAAGCTGATGGGGCATCTAAACCACCTTTCTGACCGCACCGCAGGCGCCATCCGGCTGTCTTTTGCCACGATGGACCTTGATGGTCACCCAACCGATGAGGATATGGACCTGGACCTCCTATGGGACTACATGCATCATATGCTCGGACCTTGAACACAGGACTCGGACCCAGCCCTTTTGGAGCTATCAGGTATGCTCCCTCCCTTTCCACTCGAGTAAAAGCCTGCCTTTCAGATTCCCACAAGATACGTCTTGGCTGGCGCTCTCGCCCTCCCTTTCCATTTCTAAGCTTCCTACTTTAACCTGCCCTTACCCATGTAGTTTTGTTTGTAGTGATATGTATTCCTCCCTCTCACATTCTTCTTACTAAATAGGGACTCTCCACACTTCGACACCCCTCGGGGAGCAGAGCCCCCACCCAGTTTTGTGCAATGCGCAATGATGGGTGCCTCCATTGTTATGTAGTTAGGGCCCCCCCTTCGAGGGGGGGGCAGCCTGTAATTATGTAATACTGCAGGAATAATTTAAAAAAAAAAAAAAAGGCCACCTCCTGTCTTAAAGACATGCTGGCTACTCCCAGCCAACAAGGAGGAATGGACTGACATAGCCTTCCCCCTCCTCAACGCAGCCTTCCACCTACCGGGGCTCGACACCCATGCCCTGGACATTAAAGCCAAAGCGGTCCTCGACTCTATGGTCGCCGCCCTCCAGCCGTTCACCCATCTCTCAAAGCCATCAAAAGTGGAAGTCCTATGGTGATCACCCCACTGCAAGACCCTCCTTTCCGCCATCCAGACAGCCACCATCCCCCTCCAGTGATCGACAGCTTGATGCGCCTTTAAAAGAGGCATCAGGACGGCCAAACAGCAGTTCTACACCGACCAGGCATCGGAAGCGGACGCCTCCAACATTTGGAGCTGGGCCAAGTGCAGCCTCAGCAACCGACCCACCCCCATCCCCTTGCTGAAACGGCAAGACGGCACCTTCACCCAAACAGATGACGAGAAAGGTGAGCTTTTTCGCAAAACTTTCTTCATGCCCCCCCCACCCCAGGCAGCGGCCAACACCCCGCCGCCACCACCTCAACCAGCTGCCCCACCCATACTCCTCATGGAGCTTACAGGGGCACTGGCCGACACATCCAACTTGTTGGCTCCAGGCCTCTCAGGAATAGGTTACCATCCCCTGAAATGGGTGGTGGACACCTACCCCAACAAGATACTCACGCTTTTCAATGACTGTCTGTGCCTGGGGCACCACCCTGAGTGCTGGCAGGTGGCAAAAGGTGGTGATGCTCAGGAAGCCTAACAAGAAGGACCCATTCTCGCCACACTCATACCGGCCCATCACCCTTGAAGAGACCCTAGGGAAACTCCTTGAAAAGATAATTGCTAACCGGCTCCAGTACCTTGCGAACACGAGGGACTGGCTGCCACCCAACCAATACGGGGGGCGTCAAGGCCATTCGGTCTACGATGCCGCCCAACACCTCTTACAGATTGCGGAACGCACCCACTCAGAGGGCCTTGTGTGCTCGGTCCTTGTGGTCAACATACAGGGTTTCTTCGACTCAGTGCACCCCCAGCTCCTCCACCAACAGCTGTTGGACCTCGGTTGCACACCAGACATGGCCGACTGGTGCCTGTCCTTCATGACGGACCGGCAGGTTGCTGTCGCTTTTGACAGCACCACCCTTCCTACCGCCCCTAAACCCGATCTCGGCACCCCACAGGGATCACCAGTCTCCCCCATCCTGTCAACCATATTTGCAGGAGTGGTCCTCCAGCACTTCCACCAAGCCGGCACCACTGCCCTGGCATATGTTGACGACCACTTACTCATTTGCGTAGGTCCCTCAGTGGCATCCAACTGCTGCGCCCTAGCCTGTGCCTACCAACAACTCAACACCCTCTTCGGCACCATCGGTTTCAACATCAAAGCCACCAAGACTGAGTGCCTCTACTTCCACCCTCCTTGGCGACACACTGGCTATGATGGCTGGGACATGGCTGGGGTACAGGTTGACCCCAACACCCTGATCTGCCCCTCAATCCACCAGTGCTAACCAATATGCTAGTACCCAAGCCTGTAATTACTGCATTTGAGTAATCACACCTGGCCAGTAAGTTACTGGGGTGGCTGAAACTGCCCATATTGGGCCTTTAGTCAGTTGGCTTGCCTCTGTCAGTGCCCACAGCATCTCAGCAAGGTGGGAGCTCGGCCAAATAGGCTCGGCACTGCTGTCGGGTCAGTGCTCGCCTGCCGCGGGCCTAATTAGGAAGGGGCGCGATCCCTGACAGGGACCAGACCCTTGATGTAGCCTGCAGTGCATGCCTGGCTGCACCACATCCGCCACTCATTGCCACACAGTGCTCGCTCCTCATCGCCGCCCCACACCCATTGCGCCTGCCATGTGTGCCCACTGTGTAAAATCGAAAAAAATGTTTATTTAAAAAGTCATTACTACAGATGATGTTTTGCACACAAGTGGCCTCGCTGCAATGTACAGCGCCCATTGAGCCCACCGAGATCACCGTGCCCGCTGTAGAAAATCGAAAAAATTCTTATTAAAAAACTACACCTACAGAATAATGGGAGGCTTCGCCTCATCTTGATAGTGAGTGTGCAGTGGCCTCGCCACACCGCCCTGCCCATACCGCACCCGTTGTGCCACCGTCCAAAATCGAAAAAACATATTATTTGAAAATTATACCCTCAGGGACATAGATGGGTTTGGTCTCGTCTTGACAGTGAGCTCGAAGTGGCCATGCCGTGCTGCACCGTATCGCACCCGTTGCACCTGCTGCGCCCGCCCACAGCACCCTGCATTTAAAATCGAAAAAACATATTATCTGAAAATTATACCCACAAGGACATAGATGGGTTGGTCTCGTCTTGACAGTGAGCTCGAAGTGGCCACGCTGCGCCATGCTGTATCGCACCTGTCATGCCCACTCACAGCAACCATCATGCAAAATCGAAGAAATTTTCTCATTAAAGAATTATAACTGCAGGAGCATGAGCGACTTCGCCTCGTCTTGACAGTATGCACACAAGTGGCTCGAGGAGGACACTCACCACCATCTTGCGCCCGCCCGTGCAGCTGGCCCCCTCGTGGATGACAGCTCCATCACCTCCCTGGGCCCACCCACCCTCCTTCCCTTACAATCCTTCACCATCCGTACTCATGATATTGCTGTTGGTGTTATTGCCGTCATCGGTTGCACCCCGTCACTGCTGTCATCGAGGCTGCCGCCAAATCGGTATTGCAGCAATCGCCATTGCCTCCGCCGGGTCCATCGCATGCCGTCAATGGGTTGGTATCGCTGCCGTTAGCCTGCGATATTGCAGAAATACCGATGGCATCGCTTTCCGAGTGCTTTGCTGTCGGAATAGTCGCAATTGTCGCTATCACTGCCATCAGCTGCACACCATCGCCACTGGCATTAAAGCAGTCGCCATCTCGACCGTACAAAGATGATATCGCTGCCATCATTGGCATCGCCACCACTGTCACCGCTGGGTCCAATGTACACCATTGTCGGGTCGGTATTGTCGCCGCATCACTCACTATATTGCAGTATTGCCGATGGCCTCATTTCTGATAGCCCCATTGTCAGATTCAAGTAGAAAGGATCGCATGTATAGATAGTAGCTGGACGTACCATAGTAACCATACCCATCACTGATGATTGATATCGCTGTTGCTTTTGCTGGCGCTGTAATCTCACCCCCCTCATGCATCCTCCCAGTCCCAGTATGTCACATCTTTTCAAGCACAGTGCTGTTGTGATTAACAATTGCTAGTGGCGGGCATGGTCCCGCAAGACGTTGCCGATGTCGAGTCGATGTCGATGGATGCCAGAGCTTTTTGGGCGTGAGCGCAGTGCTATTGGCTGTTGCGGTTGAGGTTTACTGATGGTGTGGTCCTGCGCGATGTTCGCCAATGTGGGAGTCAATGAGTCGATGATCTTGTGGCCATCTGTCGTCTATCTATATTTTGTTTTCGGCACCACTGAGAGTCCAGAAGATAGCTGCCTCAGTTTGCAGAGCGGCCTGGCGCCATTGGGTGTTTCCAGGAGTCACTTTGTCATCAACATTACAGAGTAGTCACAGGTCGGTCATCACTGAGGCATCTCAAGATGAATAGGGGGGAGATTGTTACCGTTTCATACTGGTCCCGCCTAGGATGCCGAACCGAAGCTTGGACCGCTGACCTACTCAACCTGACAAAGCTCAAGAACACACAATCATGGCCGCAATGATAATTCTGCAACTAAGTAGACAAGAGTAAATTATTGAAAACGATTTACGCTATGTGACTCAATACAAGCTGCATTTGATCCCAAATTATCGGACGTCCAGCTTAGATACACGCCCTCTTACGAGCTGAGTTAAGGTGCGATCCCTTTATCCCTGACCTTGTGCATGGAAGCAATGATCAATTGTATGACCCAGTTGACATCTGTGACAACAGGCTCAAACTGAGCCCAGTCATCATCCATGTCGAGTTTGATGGCCCAAAAGGCAAGAGACAATAGAATTATAAAAAACCCGTTTCGACTGCCAACTTTCAAAGACTTCCAATTGGTGGTACTGTCCAAATCTTCCTGAGCATGTCGAGCATGCGTGATGAGGAGGCTGCCTGCATCTCGCTGAGGACCAGGAGGTTGGAGACTACTGTACCATCCCAACCACTTGTTCACATAATCCGCAATGGACATCATTGGCGGGAAGTTATCATACTTATGGTGCCGCTTTATCCACCAGGCAACGGCCTCAGGGCGATTCTTCGTTGGAATCGTCAGATTTTTGCCTGCCTATAGCTTTGTGGTAAACATCGAGATGGATTGCGACAATCGTGGAACTCACCGGAAAGCCCATATAAAATTCAAACTCAACCCAGTGTGTAATCAATGCATGCCCCACATCCCCCCTCAGACACTGCCGTAGGAATGCTTCGGTGTCTGGAATCCACTCACTGTTCTTGAGCTGATCCACGTCCTTCACTAACTCGAAGTCAAATGCTGGCACAGAAGATGCGGTCACGAAAACAAGAGGTATCGTCTTCAGGGAATACCCAGGCCCACTTTCATGATCACAGAGCATAGAAACCAAGGATGTAGAAACCGAGGACAACAAAACCAAGGATGACGAAACCCAGGCAGAAACCTCTTCAGGCGACAAATCGACGTTGAGAGCAGGAGTAAGGTCATCTGTCACTGAGTTATTGATGCCAGACGTGAGCGAGTCTGTCATGTCTGATGTGGCAGGCGGGTTACCCTCAGCCTCAGGGGCTTGCATATCGATATCCATCATGTCAAACTCATTGACTCCCCTCCGTGATCTCTTAAACCTTGGCTCTGTCCTTGTCGGCTTTGGCTTTGGCGTGAAGAGACTAACAGCACCCCCAGGACCGGTCAAGCCTATGCTCTCCATGAGCTTTTCATTGGCTGCGATCTTCTTGGCATGCTCCTTCTCGTATTCGGTAAGTGGCCCTTCAGTTGGTCGTGGACGCTTATCGCAGGGCTTAGAGACAGTTGTCGCATCATTCGAACCTACACCAGGTGAAGAGACCTCCAATTCGTCGTCGCCATCTTCGTGATTGGGGTCGATCGTGATGAGAGGGGTTGTTTAGTTCGCTCAAAGGTATGCGGCTACTTGGTGGAAGTGCTTTGCCCGAAGTTGAGCTGGCGTTGTCAGGTCTTGCATCGAGATCGATCCTTGCTGTCAAGGATACCTCGTCTCGAGAAGATTTGGCTACAACAAAAGATGAGTTTGCGATTACCCTATCAAAAATAAATGCGAACTCATGAATTGCCTTAGATGCCCACTGAGCCATGTACATTAATACTTGTTCCCTAAAGTAGGGATGAAAAGACTCAAAGTCTTGTTCTTTCTTGTCAGCAGTGGTGCCGAAACCAATCCTTACGATATACTGTAAGTACTTCGCTCGCAACTAGACTACAAAAATCGACATGAACTTACTTGTGGATGGTAAGCTTGCCTCCAGCCCTTGGCTCGGGCACTGCAACGAAGAAAAATCCTTTCCTGCCTAGCTGCTGTTCAAGCTCTGATCCAATGTTCTTGAGCGTCTCGGCAAGTATATCAAGTTTCCTGTGACATATTTAGTGATGATAATTAATGACAGCACTGAATGCTTACAACTGAAGCTCGTGGGCTTTGGAAAGGCGCTGCCTCTTCGCTCTGACTTCCTCGTTTCCCTCGTCCTCTGCATCCTCCATCTCGCCTTCGATTTCAGTGGTTGTGGTTTTATCACAGTAAGCTTCAACCTCGGCCTTGACCTCATCTGATGCGGCAGTGAGCTGGTCAGTCGACCACTTCCTCAGAAATGATATGTTACCCACACAGGGCTCGTTGAGGCTAACGAGCCTGGCACATTCATCAGCGTAGGCGGCGTCTAGTTTCGATTTCTCAACCGGGTTGTTCTTGACGTACAACAAGTAGTACGCTTCATTGGTGCGGAGTTTTTGCTTCCTCATTGGTTTGGGTCCACTGCTGAGGAGATCATGAAAAAGCGACTGCTGAGCCGCCATTGACTTTTTTCGGACGAATGTGGTTCTTGAACCAGTGCCGAATGCACTAATAAATGAAAAGGGTGAGAAATTGACATCTAATGGAGTGCAGCTCTAACCACGTACCACTTGGAGCACGATCCTTTTCTTCCTCAGGACCTCTTCTGGAGTGCCCACATATATTTCGGGATTGTTGAAGTTGATTGACCCAGGACCCCACACCACAGTGAACTTGTCGAACACATCACGCAAGAAGAAGGCCTTCGCCGTTGTCGACTTTCCGCCGACCTCGATATAGGCGGGGATCAAATTCTCGAGAAAGTCCTTCTGGGATTGGCTCATCCAAGACATGGTTAGCGTTGCATTGGCAGGTTGATAGCTAAGTGGGAGGGTAATACCCAGGAGTGTACTCTTTCATTATTTATGGTCTGAATCCGTCCCGCGATCTTGCTCTCCCCCTAGAATTTCAGAAAGAACATTTTGCCGGTTGTTGAAGAAAAAACTGGCTAGTGCATATCTATCGCTTATGTCACCTTTTTCCCTGACTCTGGCTGGTAAACTGCATGCGATCAAAGGGGATGGAAGTGAGTGGTTGGTAGCCTGTCTGCCGCTTTTATTGTGACATTTTAAAACGGCCCCTCCCAACAGGTGCAGCTGTTTATGAGGGATATTGGTATAGATTATGCATCTGTCAAGATACCGCACCGTTGAAATCCCAGTTCCTTTCGTTTTGCATTACGTGAGTGCCACCATGTCATTGAACAAGCTCGTTTCATACACGCATCGCCCCTAGTTTCAATCTATCCCGATCTCGCTCTCCCCCTTTAGAGTTTCAGAAAGAACATTTTGTCAGCCGGCTGGCAAATTGCATACTATTGAAGGGGACAGATGATTAATGGTTGGTAGCCCGGGTGCCGCTTTTTTTTTGACATTTTAAAACGGCCCTCTTGGCAGGTGCAGTTGTCTAGCATAGATTATGTGTCCGTCAATATATCGCACCGTTGAAATCTTAAGCTCTTTTGTTTTTCATTGTGTAAGTGCCACTATGTCATTAGATAGGCTCATCTCACATACGCATTGCCCCTGGTTTTGAATCCATCCATCGCTAGTTTGTCTGCCTGAGCAGAGACCTATGTAGTATCGGACCGGTCAGGTGCTGCAGGTTCCGGCTAAGGTATAGCGTCTTACACTTCGGGTCCCAACGTGAGGCCAACCATGTGCATATTTCGGCCTGCCTGAAATTGCTGGTATGTTTTGCACAATAATCACCCGGGTTGGGATACGCATACACCCGATTTTGTGGATGAAAATGCAAGTGCACTCGAGACCAGGTAGAGCTCCACAAACTGCGGCGACAGTAAGGGTTTGATCTTAGATCTCCCAAAAAAAGTGCGTTATCGGTAACCCCAAAGTCGAGTAGTGCCGGCATTGTTTGGACTTGGTATTGAGTGACCAGTGTTCAGTCGTTGCTTCACTAGGTCACTTTAACCCCCCCACTCGCTTTCTGCTTGTCTCGCTGGTGGTATGGATGTCCAGGATGTATCTACTAGGTAAGATGTGGTGTATGCTCAGCTGAAAATGCTAATGAGAAGACACAGCCCATTTCAAATTTTATGGTATGTCTGCGAGTTCATGTGGTGCTGACGGTGCTTGGACGATGGAGACGGTCGAAGTGTGAGATGGTTGAAGGCGATACAATTGAAATGTAAAGCGGGCAAAGTGCAACATGGGCAAACTGCGAAACGATTGAAATACAGGACCAGCCGCGTCTTGGGACTCATTTGTTTCCTGCACCACAATTGAAGAATGAGAACAGGCAGCAGAAAGCAAGGTGCGTGGAGTTACAAATAGACTATTATCTTCATATTTTTGTTACAAATATTGTGTAAACTGGATTACGGGAAATAATAGCGACAGTGTATTGGGTTACAATGGGTGCACACAACATGCATGGAGGAGTCGAATGAAGGGCTTTTCCCTCCATTTTGTTACAAAAAATCGCGTGAATGCATTGTGGCGGAATTCTCCTCAATTTGAGTGCTTAGGGATTTCTAGTCTACTCTGCGTGCTGGAGTCGGCCAGGTGAGTGGTCCGCAACCATGAACCGCAATTCACGTGCATTCGCTGACAGAGTCGGCGACTCATCGGATAAAGAAAATAAATCACGCTAGATGAACAGACTTATGCTATGCAGCCTGAGAGATGGCGTGAGCATAAGCCGAGGGTGCCAGGGAAGAAGGTTCCCTTGAATGACGATGACATATACTGTGAGGGCGGCTTTTGCTGAAAGGATGTGCAGTTAAATTAGATTGTCACAAAATTACCCATATAAAGAATAAGGCAGCTTTCACCACTATTGCGAAGACAAATTGTGGTTATATGCGCCCATGCCAGTGATTATCCCAGGTCAACCTGAACATGTAGTACAAGAATCGTATATGCTAGTACTAGCATCATGTCCACTATCGAGGAGACAAGTTGTGGCTGCTATATGCGCCCGGATTATCCCAGGTCAACTCGAATGTGTAGTACAAAGACCATATATGCTACTACTAGCATCATGCCCACTATCGTGAAGACGAAGTGTGGTTGTTATATGCGCCTGGATTATCCCAGGTCAACTCAAATGTATTAGTACAAGGACCGTGTATGCTAGTACTAGCATCATGATACTAGACCGATCCTAAATTGTGATTTACAATGCATTCAGACTGGGAATGATTTACATCCAGGACAATCCACCGACTTGGAAGTCACAGTTGATAGACCGTATTGCGATATCCTTAGAACCAATGGTTGTATGCACTCGCAAACAGCCGCACTCAGTATCAGAATGTCAAACCCGTTCAAGCTTGTTTGGACTATGATGGGAGACAGAATAGATGTGATATTACATATGGTACTAGTACTGCCCACCTTGACCGTATGCATAGCTACGCCTTGGTAGGCATACCTATGTATACAGTCAAGGTGTCTTCGAAATACAGGATGTGCTGTTGTACATGAAAAGAAATGGACATTATAGCTTGTACAGAAACTGGGCTAAAAGCTGTGATGTGTGAGCGTAAATAAATGAGGTAGGCATGTGGGTTAGAAAAACAGAAGGAGCAAGACAGAAAGCAAAGTGGAGACTACTAAATGCGCATATGAAGACAAAATTATAAAAGCGAACTACTAATCCTGACGGGGAGTGCCAGTGAGACTTTCCAAATCGAAGTAGCCGCGATTTCCCTACAGAAAGTGAGCAATAAATTACCACAGAAAAAAGAGAATGAAAATAAGACAAAAAAGCAAGTGAAGTACTTATGATGTCAATCCGAACAAATGGAATATGATAAGTTACTTCGAATATTGGAAATTGACGCCGAGAGTGTACATTGAAATAATGGTAGGTCACCATTAGATGCTCTCGATGGTCGATCTCCGTTCGATGTACCCTGGAACTAAGGTACCCATGAGCAAGGCATGCTCAGGACAAAAAAGGGGAGGAACTCACCGAATGGCAATGCCTCTCAACAACCACCCAAATGTAGTCACCCCCACCTGTAGAGCCGCACTCTCACAGACTGCGTGGAATCCAGGGTCGGTCTGGTATGCATCGACCAGCCAGATGACAGTTGGGAGGTCATCTTGAGGAAGCAGCGGCACCGTCCGGGTGTGTACGAACGCCCCAGGAATCGACGGGTGGGGGAATGTGAATGGTGGCGGCTGGTTGGACATGATGCTGGTATGGATGGATGGGATGGATGGATAAGTGAGAGGGAGAATGGATGGGTGAAGGAGTACTCACTGGGACAGGTAGATGGTAGATGAGAGGGGAGATGGGAGGGGAGAGATGGGAGGGATAGGGTTGACACTGAGTATGACTAATATGTGACAAAGTCGAGCTTCTCAGGAGCGCCTGGACCGACACATGCCAATGCGCAGCACAAGAAATGTGGTTTGCCACTTTATATACACTTTGACTTGTTCTAAGACTATTTACCTGACCTGACATGTTAATACATCCTCATAGGGACCCCAGACGAGGCAAACATGCCCAGGACAAGATACGGGAGGTATACAGCGCACAAGCTCGACATGGAGCAGCTAGATACAATACCGGAGTAATTACATTTAATTACGACTTATGCACCTCGATCTCCAGCTTACTGTGTGGCTCGTTTTTACCTGTTCGTAGGGACCTGAAGTGAAGTGAAGTGAAGCGGCCTCTAGGCCATCTTATCAGAACCGCAAATGGTGAGCATGCTCTTGTTTATCGATACATGGCCGTAAGGGCTTGAAATTACTATCGCTATTAGAAAATTGTACAAAAAATATGTACGCTATGCGGTCTTACAGACTTTAAGCTCTGCGTTTATGATCATCGTCCACGCGGTGTGCAGGTGCATCAAGCAATACTTGCACGTGAAGGGGAGGTGAATGTTACCAACCACTTCCATATTGGGTGGGAACTTATTGCTCCACCCTACGATAGATCTGTCCCCATGAGCCATCACCAACATCCATGGCTAAGCAAAGGAGGGGAGAGCCTCTGGGGACAGCCAGGCACTCTGCAATGCAAAATCGATCCCTTGGATCTCGAGTTTGATGATGCCGATGTGTCTCGATCATCCTCATCATTGACAACTGCACTGGGGCCCTTGTCAGTGGCCTCAATGGCTCGAATCTTGGGTAAGGCCTTCATGAAGACTGGTAAACTCCGCTACTGCATGGACTATGTCGAGGACATCGTTGAATTGGATGTGCGACCTGAGGCTGCGACGTTGGGCACATATGATGCTGCGGAATCCGTCCTGAATGGATTCAATATCGGCGCGTTCAACAACCTTCCGGAGCTACAAGATACTCCAGTAGACGACAGGACCAAGCCGAAAGACAAGGAAAAGAAAAATCGGCACAAAAGTGATTTTCAAGTATGTTATGAACTTCCCCACTGACAACTCTGTTTACAGGCCCAAGCTCTTCAAGACTGGTTACTGCATCGGCATACCTATCTCGACAAGCTCGTTATGCATGAGGGGTGCGCACACAATGCAAGATGCCACGAATACCTTTTGCCGAATGCCCCATTCCGTTGCATGGAATGCTTTGGGTCGCCATCTTCATGTCAAACATGTCTCATTTCCTCCCACAAGCATCTGCCTTTACACAGAATTGAAGTGGGTGTTATTATTTTTATTTTTATTTTCTCAGAATTAAAATTTCCTAGGAATGGAATGGGTCTTTCTGGGATAAAGCATCGCTTCGGTCACTCGGTCTCAAGGTACACATAGGTCATGCTGGGAACACCTGCCCTTCCCCACTACATCAGCAGTATATTGTTGTATATCACGTTAATGGATTTCATCTCGTCAACATAGTCTATTGCGGATGCCATGGAGCCAATGAGCATTGGAAAAAGGCAAACCAGCTCATGCGCCATCGATGGTACCCGGCAACAACAACAAACCCATGCACAGCATTCACTTTTGCCGTGCTTGATCACTTTCATGAACTCAGTGTGCAAGGAAAAACGTCTGTGCATGATTATTACTTGGGTCTCACCCATATGAGCAACAATTCAGGGATAAAAAAATTACCTGTATGTAGTGTTATAGAAAGATTGGTACATGATCTAACAAATGCATACAGAAGCGATATGACGAATTCATTCGTGTAACACACTGCTATTGCCACCTGCTTATGTTAAAGCATGTGGGTCGAGCTCATGATCCAGCTGGTGTCAACCAAATGCGGAGCGGTCAACTTGCGCTTGACTGCCCCGCATGTCCTCATCCTGGCAAGAACTTACCCATCGGTTGGGAGAATTTGGCAGTTCAGTGAGTCCATACTGTATGCGTCATACAGTAGTCACTAACATAGCGTGATAACAGGTGGATTTACACACTTGTGTTAGCAATAGACGCCAACTTCCGGTTGAAGTCAAAGGATCGTGGAATTGACGGCAATGGATCGTTTGGCCCTGGCTGGGCTTACCTTGTGGACCCTGTGCCGTATTACGAGCAGCTTCGCTTGCAAAAAAATAAAGATGTTCATAAAATTGAAGTGAGACTGTCATCCCAAGAAAAAAGATGAAGAATTGATCAATAGTTTAGCAAGGCATGTGCGATTCGACTTTTCAGGCCATGGAGAAGGCTACAACCCGTGCGAATGATGGCTATCTGGTGTCTGGGGTCAGTGCAGTCATCTGTGCACAAAGTGGTATTGTCAGAAGCAATGGAGTCGGCGATTTACAGAAAGGGGAAAGGTACGCCTGTGACCTGGCTGGCTTAGAAGTTCACACACTCATATGCGGTCTTACAGGTATATAAATATGGACTATATCTTCCTATCCGCTCTCGTTGGTGCCAGTACCACACTTCTGCTCATGACCTACAACATTGCATGCCAATGGCACAAAAAGCTGCTTGCACATGTCCACAAATATCCTGCCGAACTTCAAGCCACCTTCCTTTGCATGATTCTTCATGTTGCAGTTCCCAAATTCCATCTGAGAGCACATGGTGAACCTTGCCAAAGTCCTTACTCCCTCAATCTCCTCCCATATTTGGCACGGACAGATGGCGAATGTTAAGCTCAACGGTTATGCAGGGATCAATGTCGGGCTTCCTGATCGTCGGTGCTAGTAGGGATGACAATGGGGCTTCCTAGATGTCGTAAGTTGAAGATGATTGTCAGCGGGGCTTCCTGATCGATGATATGGACACGGTGTGCTTCTTAATAGAGTCGGGTTACGACGAAGCAACTAGTGGCTCAATGGCACACAGTAGACTGGTGGTAGCAGATAATGGGCTTGTATGAACAAAGAGCACAAGCTTAGGGCTTGTGCTACTGAAGTTACATGCTTATATGCCACTTATGTGTTTGCTACTGTAGCAACTTGGTTAGGTGTGTTTACCAGACTATGGAAGGTCATGGAAACTCAAGGAAGACCTTGGTAATACAAGTATGGTGATCAGTAAGCAAAGCTCATCATGATGGTGCAATAAGGCATCATCATGGCGTCTTATGGCGCAAGGCGAATAGGGATGAGTAAGGCAGAGAAATGGGGGAGTTGCGCTGACTGATGATGATGAAGAGGAAGTGAGTCAGCACAGTGAGGGGAAGGTAAAGGAAAATTGTAACAGCAAAGGCATAGAATGAGGGTGGTCTCACATTAATCCCATAGCAATGAGTACATGGGAAATGGGCCCCGGGTTTCGCCATGACACCATTGACGACCATTGGTCAGCTTGGAATTGGCGAAAAATTACCGGATTAGGGAAGTACATTTCAACTTCATTGAAAATCTACACTACATGAATTGACTTGCGCTGTTTAGATCTCTCTCTCCTGCAAAAGCTTATGGATGCTGAGCTTATGCATGTCAAGCATAGGACACATTACGACACAATGACGGAAGCTGTCGGGCCCACGCTGGTGGCTAAGTGGAGTCGCATGGTAGAGACATGGCAAAAGAGTCCCCTCAAGGCCCCGGATCCATACACTGAGCCTGTCACTCGTAAGTGACTGGTGCAAGGAAGGAGATCGATTTCACTAATGACTTTGCCCCTTTAGATGACTCTTTGGCTGACATATGCAAGCAGCTGGCAAAAGAAGACGAACAGTCTATCATCAATGGTCAAGATATGGTTGATGGTTTGACTGCGAGCAAGTTTCTTGTAAGGGGACTCGAACTCAAGGAGCTCAAGTGTGTAGTGCTTTTCGCTGCTTAATCTCATACTGCTCATCAATATGTGTTTTTAGATGAACATTCACTGTGTTAGTTGCCATGTGAAAAGTGAGACCTCATACAATAACGGCCACGAAAGTACAAGAGAGGAAGACGGCACTGGTCGGTAGGATCACCAAATGGAGGAAGGCACAGGTTATATACATGCCCTGTGCGGCCATCCAGATCCTACAGGTCGTGAACGAGGTAACCGCTGACCAGTCGATGTGGGATCCTGTGAAGGATTCACCAGAAGTCAAGTTACTCCTCAACATTCCCCCCTTATGCATGACATCTGATCTCAGTGCTGATTTGAGAGCTGTTCTCCCATCTCGCTACAGGCTCGTCGAAATGGAGAAGCATTTACACATGGCACAGGCAGAGGATAGTTTAGTCGAGCTCCGCCATCTCCTTCATCTCAAGTTGAGCAACCTGTCTTTCAAAAAGATCAACAGCGTTGGTCAGCGAGACAATACGTGTGCACGATCAGTCCTGTTCAGCTTTTCAAGCAGGATTGAGCTGACTGTGGAATGTTACCGGGCCGCCCAGTCAGCTCTGACTAGGCTAGATCCAAATGGATCTTGGTCTATGTGACTCAAACCCCTTGCAAAAGAAGATGTATGTGGACAGGGTGAAGATGAAGAAGAGAAAGATCATAGGAATCGAGGACTTTCCAAGAGAAATGCGGTGCACAGCCAGCGCAACTTCAGTCCCTCCTGGATCTGGACATGAATGCGAGAGGGAGAGGGGAATCCTGATGAAATAAACAAGGGTATGTCTATAAGCTGCTCATCATGGGCCATTATACTAATATGATATAGGAATCCGAGTCCATTGGGCTCAATCGCAAGCTTGTGCTGAACGCTGGAGTGAAGAAATCACTCTTGTTTTAGAGGAGATGCATCGCATGCTAGCATATTGCGACTGGAAGGTGAAGTGGTGGCAATCTCAATCTCTATGCCAAACTGACATACCCGATGATCTTGCAGCTGGGCTTCGAGCATACACGGAGAAGCAAGCAGACATGTGGGAGTCCCTTGGAACCTCGTTCGCGTCGCAATGGTATAAGACCATCATCGTAAATGGACACGATGTTGATTGGCCAGAGCAATATTGTATCGCCTCTGACAACTTACAAGACCAGGTCAATTCACATGACCAAGCCAATTCTCAAGGACAGCAAAAATCTAAGAGAAAATGAACAACTTTGGACCTGGCATGGCGTTCGCATCCCTCGAATATAGATATGGACGAAACGGGGGAGGCTTTTGGGAATCTCAACAGTTCTGACGACATTCAACTCTCGTCACAGAGTGTCTCTGATAGGACTCTTGTATTAGATGGTGGAGAGATCATACCCATTGAAGGAGAGGATGATGATGGCGAACTTCCTCTGATCGACCCCAAATCTGATGTTGGGGATATATAGTCTATTACAATAGTCTTGTGTTTACGAGGTACTGTTTGAATTACAAATGCTTATTAAGCACGAGTCGTCTTAGCGTTTGCACTCCCTTCCAACCTCCCAGGCATTGTACATCGCTGGAGTCTTGACCTCCATAATTCCTCTCGACTCGGTGGCAAGCTATCAATCAATGACGGCAACTTAACAATGTCCATGACGACAGCAACGACAATGCCTACCGCCATAATAATGGCGCTTGGTGGTGCGAATACACATCAGTCAGTATCCTCTGGAGACTGAGACGGCCATTGTGGCACATCATCCGGAATCTCAGTGTCAATGTTTACACAGATGGCAATGATGACAAAACTTGTATGATAGATGACAGATGGCCACAAGATCATCGACTCATCGACTCCCACATCGGCGAACATCGCACGGGACCACGCCATCAGCGAACCTCATCTGCGGCAGCCAATAGCACTGCACTCGTGCTCGAAAAGCTCTGGCATCCATCGACATCGACTCAACATCGGCAACATCTCATGGAGCCACGCTACTAGTGATTGTTAATCACAACAGCACTGTGCTTGAAAAGATGTGACATACTGGGACTGGGAGGATGCATGAGGGGGGCGAGATTACAGCACCAGCAAAAGCGACGGTGATATTGATCATCAGCGATGGGTATGGTTACTATGGTACATCCAGCTACTATCTATACATGCGATCCTTTCTACTTGAATCTGACAACGGGGCTATCAGAAACGAGGCCATCGGCGATACTGCAATATAGCAAGCGACGTGGCAACAATACCGACCCGACGATGGCGTGCAATGGACCCAGCGGTGACAGCGGCAGCGATATCGTCTTTGTACAATCGAGATGGCGACTGCTTTAATGCCAGCGGCGATGGTGTGCAGCTGATGACAGTGATAACGATCCAACAGCAAAGCGCTCGGAAAGCGATGCCATCAGTATTTCCGCAATATCGTGGGCTAGCGGCAGCGATACCGACCCATCAACAGTGTGCGATGGACCCGGCAGAGGCGATGGTGATTGCTGCAATATCGATTTGGCGGCATCTTCAATGACAGTGGTGACAGGGCGCAACCAATGACGGCGATAACACCAACAGTGATATCATGAGTATGGACGGCGAAGGACCATAAGGGAAGGAGGGTGGGTGGGGAGGCAATGGAGCCGTCATCCACGAGGGGGCCAGCTGCACGGGTGGGCGCAAGATGGTGGTGAGTGTCCTCCTTGAGCCACTTGTGTGCATGCCGTCAAGACGAGGCAAAGTTGCTCATGCTCCTGCAGTTATAATTCTTTAATGAGAAAATTTCTTCGATTTTGCGCGATGGGCACGATATGGCATGGCGCGGCATGGCCACTTCGAGCTCACTGTCAAGACGAGACCGAACCCATCTATGTCCCTGCAGTTATAATTTTCAAATAATATGTTTTTTCGATTTTGGACGGTGGGTGCTGTGGGCAGGCGCGATACGGCATGGTGCGGCATGGCCACTTCGAGCTCACTGTCAAGACACGATGAACCCATCTATGTCCCTACAGGTGTAATTTTCAAATAATAAGTTTTTTTTTTCGATTTTGGATGGCAGGTGCTGTGGGTGGGCGCAGTACAGGGCAGAGCGGCGCGGTGAGGCCCCACTGCATGCTCACTATCAAGACGAGATGAAGCCACCCATTATTCTGTGGGTATAGATTTTTAATAAGAATTTTTTCGATTTTCTACAGTGGGTGCGGTGGGCATGGTGGGCGGGCATGGCGAGCGCTGTGGGCGCAACGGGTGCTGTACATCATGGTGAGGCCACTTGTGTGCAAAACATCATCTGTAGTAATGATTTTTTAAATAAATGTTTTTTTCGATTTTATGTGGTGGGCACACAGTGGGCACGCACAGCAGGTGCAATGGGTGTGAGGCGGCGATGAGGAGCAAGCACTGTGCAGCAACGAGCGGCGGGTGTGGCGTGGCCAGGCACATGCCACAGGCTACATCAAGGGTCCGGTCCCTGTCGGGGACTGCGCCCCTTCCTAATTAGGCCCATGGCGGGTGGGCACCGACCCCGACGGCAGTGCCACCCTTATTGGGAAGGACCCTAGCCCTGCCGGGGTGCCGCACCACTGACTAAAGCTTAGCTATAGCCCCAGAGGCCAAATATGGGAGCTTCAGCCACCCTGCCTAGCCACTGGCTGGGTATGATTACTCAAACGCAGTGATCACTGGCCGGGTACCAACATATTGGTTGGCACGGCTCCTCAATCCCACTTCGGTGGTTGGGGATCTGGTGGGACCCGGGCCTCTCCTTCAAACCCCACATTGAGCGTATGCGCTCCAAGGGGCTGTCCACACTTGCCGCCCTCCGCATCCTGGGCAACACCCAATGTGGAATCTCGGCCCTCCTCCTCTGCCATCTTTATACCTCCTTATAAATAAAAAACGAACGATAAAATAAGTACTGTCATATGAAAAACTTACTAAGAACGATAAGCAACGAAATGCCATACAATATAGAGCTAGATAGAAGTAACTAGCCACAACGTGTATAAAACTGTCTCGCCTAGAAATACATCGGTACACTGATAACCACCTTTGCCTGATCATCACCACTGCACCTCATCGTCTACCAACATGCGTAGATTTTAGACTCCTGTGTCTGCTCTGTCCTTTCATGGGGAGCACCAGAGTGGTACCATGGCTGCCAGCAAAAAACCCTGGTAAACCGCCTCCAGGCCATGCAAAACATGGCCTGTCGATGGATACTGGGCATCTTCAAAGGTGCCTCCCCCCATTCCACAAATTTTCTTTGCTCTGTCCCTCCTCTCTCTTTTTACTTCAAGTATATAAAGACTACCCATTCTCTGTGTCTATGGTGCACCCCTCACTCTATTGGTTGTAAATTGTTTAAAAACATAGCTAACAGACCTTTCTCCCTTTCTCTGCAGGTCCGAGCCCCCCAGGTTCAACAAGTCCCTGCATACACGCATCCCCCATGGATGGATCCTCTGGCCTTCACCCAGGGCCATGTCCATTTTTTTTTTAAAATTTTAATTATTATTCCTGCAGCATTACATAATTACAAGCTGCCCCCCCGAAGGGGGGGCCCTAACTACATAACAACAGAGGCACCTGTCATTGCGCATTGCACAAAACTGGGCGGGGCTCTGCTCCCGGGGGGAGCCAAAGTGTGAAGAGCCCCTATTTAGTAGGAAAAATCAAAGAAGGAGGAATACATATCACTATGAACAAACCAGGCGTATGAAGGCAGGTCAAAGTAGGGAGCTTAGAAAAGGAAAGGGGGGGTGAGAGCGCCAGCCAAGATGTATCCATAGGAAGCCAAAAGACAGGTGCTATTCATGAGGAAAGGGTGGGGGCATACCTGATAGCTCCAAAAGGGCTGGGTCCAAGTCCTGGGTTCGAGGTCCGAGCATACAACACATGTAGTCCCTTAGGAGGTCTAGGTCCATATCTTTGTC
Source organism: Coniferiporia sulphurascens (assembly GCA_002794785.1). NCBI lineage: Eukaryota > Fungi > Basidiomycota > Agaricomycetes > Hymenochaetales > Hymenochaetaceae > Coniferiporia > Coniferiporia sulphurascens. The sequence continues at coordinate 190,247 of NBBA01000012.1, read as the reverse complement.
AGTTGGGTGTCCATCAAGGTCCATCATGGCAAACAACAGCCGGATGGCGCCTGTGGCGTGGTCTGAAAGGTGGTTTAGGTGCCCCGTTAGCTTAAGCCAGCAGCACAGAACCGGGAGGTGGTTTTCATCAGCCCACTCTGAGTGGTGGACTGGGAGAGGGTCACGAGGGGGCCATACACGTTGTATCCATGGATGGAAGGTACTGCAGCCGCCTAGGATGTGAGCGGTCGACTGTGTGGGCCATGGGGGGTGGTTATGCCACCTGCAGTGCGAAATCAAGCCATGCCGGCACCAGTAGGCTGAGTCGAAGCTCAGCCAGTAACCCCTGTAGGGACTGGTGCGACAGAGGACCTGTGCCACTGCAGAGAGCTCGTTTTGTGGGTGGTCGACCGAATGCATGAGAAGCTTTCGAGGTCGGCAAGAAGGGGTGCCATGTACCGCCAGGTATTTGTCGGCCATGGAGGCGAGGGGGAGGCGAGCAAGAAGGTCCAGCGATCCATGAGTGTGCGGATGGCGGCTTCTTTTAATGCGGAGGTGGATGGCTTTAAGTCAGATGGGGGGAGCTCTGTCACCAGTTTCGCTTCTTTGTCAGCCCATTCATTGCCAGGGATGTCTGAGTGACCAGGGCACCACATGAAATGGACGGTGAGCTGGGGGTATGAGTCCAGCAGAGTCTCTACTCCAGCTTTCCAGATGTAGAGGAGGTGGGCACCAGGGATGGCAGCCCGTGTACAGAAAAGGTGGAGGGCAGTCAGCGAATCGGACAGAAAGAATATATCTGATGCAACATGCAGTTGCGCCGGGAGGTGGCGCGCCCCATCGGGGCCGTGGCGAGGGAGAATTCCTCAGTGTCCGTGGCTGTGTCGCAGGTAGGGGATTCCAGTCGGCATGACCAGAGTCGGGTATGGCCGAGCATAGCGCAGATGGCCGAGCCCGACTTATTGTCAATGTGGGAGCCGTCCATGAATATCTGGACATGGGGGGTGGAGCCGAGTTGGCATGTGGCCTTCATGAATGTCTTTTGTGTGTCAGCGCTGACTGGGGTGGTGGGGGTGGTGAAGCGGACCTAGCCCTGGGTGAAGGCCAGAGGATCCATCCAGGGGGGATGCATGTATGCAGGGACTTGTTGAACCCGAGGGGCTCAGACCTGCAGAGAAAGGGAGAAAGGTCTGTTAGCTATGTTTTTAAATAATTTTCGGCCAATAGAGTGAGGGGTGTGCCAGAGGCACAGAGAGTGGGTAGTCTTTATATACTCAAAATAGAAAGAAAGGGGGGGAACAGAGCAAAGGAAATTAGTAGAATGGGGGGAGGCACCTTTGAAGATGCCCAAAATCCAGCGGCAGGCCGTGTTTTGTACAGCCTGGAGGCGGTTTACCAGAGTTTTTTGGTGGCAGCCGTGGTACCATACTGGCGCTCCCCATGACAGGACGGAGTGGACACAGGAGGTATAAAGGCGATGGAGGAGGAGGGCCGAGATGCTGCGTTGGGTGTTGCCCAGAATGTGGAGGGCGGCAAGTGTGGATAGTCCCTTGGAGCGCATATGCTCGACATGGGACTTGAAGGAGAGGCCTGGATCCCACCAGATCCCCAACCACCCGACAAGGGCGATGTTCGATGCGATCGTTGCCTACCAGCACACGGGGGAGGGAGGCTTCGACCTCCCATACCCCTTCCAGCCAGCTCGCCCCCAGCAGGGGCCCCCGGCCACCACCAGGACCCCTGGCACCACCCCCATGACCCCAGAGATGAAGGCGCTGACCGATGTGGTCAAACGCCTGACTACTGATGTGGCTTCTATTTCCCGCCAGATGTCTTCTCTCAGCTCTAGGCCCGCCCCCCATCAACAACAACAGCAACAGCAACAGCCCACCCCCCAGGCAACAATTCTGATCGCCCCCACCTCCTATGCCCAGGTAGCGCAGCAGCAGCCCCCCCAACATCCACCAACCCCACCCCAGTGGCACCTGTCGCTGGGGCGGTCATCAACCCGGCGCAAAAGAAGAAGAAGAAGCGCACACAGCAGGTGCCCCCCCTGCCTACTATGTATGCCAAGGACCCAACACTGGTCCTCTCACCAGTCACCGGCCTTTCAGCACACCTCCAGAAACCCGCCATGGTCCTCACAAAAATAGCACGTGATTTCTTTGCCTCCCTCCCTACTGCGGACCAAGTCATGGTCCTTTCCTCCTCATTTAATGTGAAGGGGAACCTTGTGACCATGTTTGCGCAGCGACCATACTCGGCTAACCCCTCCACAGCCACGATTATTGACCGGCATGCGGAGGCTTTCACACACCACATGCGTGACAGGTGCACTACCAAGGGGGCCGAGGCCCCCAAGGTATTCCAACTGACCCCCTCCTGAGTTCAGCCTAGGTCCTCCCTGCAGATTTCAATGGTACCCTGCAAGGACTACCACTTCGGCCAGAACGAGCACACCATCTCCAAGACCGTCCTCCTGGCCAAAGTCACCAACAACCCATCTCTTTGCCTCTTGGATTTCATAGTTGCCCCCCACTTTGCCACAACCCCCGAACACCTGCCCTCCCTGAGCAAGTGCCTGGTGGCCTTCTCCTTCGTCGACCCCAATGGGTCCATCCGAGAGCACCTCCTTAAGCGCCCACGGGTTTGGCTCTTCGGTTCCTCCCTCCACCTCTCTGTACCTCCCATACGCCCCAGCTGTTACAATTTTCCTTTACTTCCCCTTCCTGCGCTGACTCACTTCCTCTTCACCATCATCAGTCAGCGCAACTCCCCCATTCCTCTGTCTTACTCATCCTTATTCGCCTTGCGCCATAAGACGCCATGATGACGCCTTCTTGCACCATCATGACGTGCTTTGCTTACTGATCACCGTACTTGTATTACCAAGGCACTCCCTTGAGTTCCATGACCCCCAGGGTCTGGTAAACACACCTAACCAAGTCGCTACAGTAACAAACACATAGAATAGCATATAAGCATGTAACTTCAGTAGCACAAGCCCTAAGCTTGTGCTCTTTGTTCATACAAGCCCATTATCTGCTACCACCAGTCTACTGTGTGCCCCTTGACCATTAGTCGCTTCGTCGTAACCCGACTCGTTATAGAAAGCCTACCGCGTCCACATTACCGATCAGGAAGCCCCATCGACGATCACCTTCGACTTACGACATCTAGAAGCCCCGTTGCCGTACTATCAATCTCGACGATCAGGAAGCCCCGACGTCGATCACCGCGTAACCGTTGAGCTTAACACCAGCCTCACCCAGTGTGAGCGCTGCCAAGGCCTCGGACATGGAACTAAAGGGTGCCATGCTCAAGCCTGCTGTGCGGACTGTGGGGGTAATCACCTTACCCACAACCACCACAAGAACTGTGCCCACTGCGCCACCAATGCTGTGGCCGAAGCCGACCCATGCCCACACCCTCGCCACTGCACCAACTGCAAGGGCGACCACCCGCCACCCTCCCGTCCTGCCCCAAGAAGAAGCGATACCGCCAAATCCTGGAGGCCATTGGGGACGAGCCCACCTTCGAACAGATGGAGGAGTCATGATTGGAGACATCTCCGTCATGCAGTGGAACGCTGCCCACTCACTTGCAGCAATAAATTCCCTGATTCTGCTCCTTACTGACTCCCCTTCACCACTGCACCTGATTCTTATACAGGAACCACCCTGGTACCAAATAGGCCTGCAACCATCCCTCACTGACCCCACTGGTATGCCAGTGTTTAATGTCCCCAACATCCCAGGCTACACACCGGTCCTACCCCCCGATTCACGCCCTCAGGTAGTCACCTACATGGCACACTCCCTCCCCCCAACTTCATGGTCAGTGCTTGGAACTGCCTCACACAGCACCGACATCATCACTGTGGAAATCCAATCCTCCCTCACGATCCGGGTGTGCAACTACTATGGCATGTCACCCCCGGACCGGGCCGGGGCCCCCCCACAGTACCCAGGTGAGCTTTTCCTTTTCTTGCTCCCCTCGGCAATAGCCACCACCCTCCTTGTGGCAGGCGACTTCAACCGTCGCCACCCCACATGGTCCGAACTCCCTGCCTCATGGCCAGAGGAATTGAGGGCACAACCCCTTGACGACTTTTTCCATGGGCACGGCCTAGCGCCTGCCCATTTACCTGACGCGGACTCAAGGCCCGACGGCAACCGCCTTAGGTGCCCCATAGACATGATCTGGGCCCCCCCCCTCCGTTAACCCTGACGCCATTCTGGACTCAGCAACCTCCGACCCCTCCCCACTGTCAGACCATGCAATTCTATGCTGGTCAATCCCTTTTCGGCCCCCACCTCCGGTCCTCAAGACCCGCTGGCTCCTACCAGCTGACAAAGAGGAGTGGACCGACATTGCCTTCCCTCTACTGGACCTCGCCTTCAACCTCCCAGTTGGCGACACCCTCACCCTGGACAACAAAGCCGAAGCCATGGTATCAGCCATGGTGACAGCCCTCGAGCCATTCACCTGCCTCTCGAAACTGTCGAAAACGGAGGTCCCCTGGTGGATGCCAACATGCAAAACCCTACTGACCACTATCTCAATGGCTACCACCCCCCTCCAGTGAGCATCAGCGCAACATGCCTTCAAACGCAGAGTGCGCATGGCCAAGCGGCAGTTCTACACCGAACAGGCGGCCGAAGCGGACGCCTCCAACATCTGGACCTGGGCCAAACAGGGCCTCAGCACCCGCCCCACACCCATCCCATCCCTCAGACGGCAGGACGGCACCTTCACCCAGTCAGATGATGAGAAAGGTGAGTTATTTTGAGAAACTTTCTTCAGTCCTCCCCCCCCCCACACAAGCGGACCCAAACCCACCACCACCACCCCAACCAGCTGCCCTGCTGATACTCCTCAGTGAGCTTATGGGGGCACTGGCCAACACCTCTAACTTATCGGCTCTGGGCCTCTTGGGAATAGGCTATCGCCCCCTGAAATGGGTGGTCAACGCATACCCCGACAAGATACTAACACTTTTCAACGACTGTCTCCGCTTGGGGCACCACCCCAAGTGCTGGTGGGCAGCAAAAGTGGTTATGCTCTGGAAGCCAAATAAGAAGGACCTGTTCTCACCGTGCTCATACCGGCCCATCACCCTCGAGGAGACCATAGGGAAACTGCTCAAAAAGATAATCGCTAACTGGCTCCAGTTCCTCACTAACAAGCGGGACTGGCTGCCACCTAACCAGTATGGGGGGCATCAAGGACATTCAGTCTATGACGCTGCCCAACACCTTCTACAGATAGCAGAGAATGCCCATGCGAAGGGCCTTGTGTGCTTGGTATTAGCAGTCGACATACAGGGCTTCTTCGACTCGGTCCACCCCCACCTCCTCCACCGGCAACTGCTGGAGCTCCAGTGCCCGCCAGACATGGCGGACTGGTGCCTCTCCTTCATGATGGATCGGCAGGTCGCAGTTGCCTTTGACGGCACCACCCTCCCAACCGCCCCAAAACCCGACCTCGGCACCCCTCAAGGATTGCCTGTCTCCCCCATCCTATCAACAATATTTGCAGGTGTGGTCCTCTGGCACTTTCAACAGGCCGGCACTACCGCACTCACATACGTTGACGACCACTTACTAATATGTGTCGGCCCCTCAGTAGCATCCAACTGCTGCGACTAGCCAACGCATATCACCAACTCGATGGCCTCTTTGGTGACATCGGCCTCAACATCGAAGCCGCCAAAACAGAGGCACTCCACTTTCACCCACCTCAGCACTGAGTCGGCTATCATGGCTGGGACACTGCCGGGATCCAAATCGACCCCAACACCCTCATCCGACCCTCCCACCCACCTAGGTGGCTCGGGATTTGGTGGGACCCAGGCCTGACCTTCAAGCCCCACGTAGAGAGAATGCGCTCTAAGGGGCTCTCCACTCTCGCTGCCCTCCACATCCTAGGTAACACCGAACGCAGAGTATCGGCCCTCCTCCTCTGGCGACTATACACCAGCTGTGTCCACTCCGTCTTAGCATGGGGCGCCCCAGTCTGGTACCATGGCCGCTGCCAGAAAACCCTAATAAACCGCCTCCAGTCTGTGCAAAACACGGCCTGCCGGTGGATACTAGGCATCTATAAGGGCGCCTCCCCTTTTTCTACAAACTTTTTATGCTCAGTCCCTCCCCTCTCTTTTTACTTTGAATATCTAAAAACGTCCCATTCCCTGCGCCTGTGGCGCACCCCCCACTCTATTGGCCGCAAATGTTTCCGTAATGTAACTAATAGACCTTTTTCCCTTTCTCTGCAGGTCCGAGTCCCTCAGGTACAACCAGTCCCTGCATACACGCACCCCCCCTGGATGGATCCCCTGGCCTTTACAGGTGGACAGGTCACCTTCACCCTCCCCTCCCTCCCAGTCACAGGTGACAAGCGCAAAGAGTTTGTGCAGGCTGCCCTAGACCTCAGCACCATCCCCCACCTCCAGGTCTTCACAGATGGCTCCCGCATTGGAACAGCCTCGAGATCTGCTATCTGTGCCATGCTCGGCCGAACCAAACTCCGGTCTCGCCGACTTGCCTCCCCCACCTGTGCCACAGCCACGGACATGTAAATTTTTTCTCTCACCACCGCCCCTGGCTGGGCCACGCACTGCCTCCACACACATCTGCCTGTCGCATCAGACCTGTTCTTTCTATCTGATTTGCTGATGGCACTCAACCTCTTCCACAACTGGGCTGCCATTCCAGGCGCCCATCTCCTCCACCTTTGGAAGGCGGGGGTCGAGACGCTTCTGGACTCGCATCCAGATCTCACCATCCACTTCGTGTGGTGTCCGGGCCACTCGGACATCCCTGGAAACGAATGGGCTGATGACGAAGCAAAACTCGCCACAGAGCTCCTGTTACAATTTTCCTTTACTTTCCTTTATGCGCTGACTCATTTCCTCTTCATCATCATCAGTCAGCACAACTCCCCCATTTCTCTGCCTTACTCATCCTCATTCGACTTATGCCATAAGACGCCATGATGACGCCTTACTACATCATCATGACGTGCTTTGCTTACTGATCACCGTACTTGCATTACCAAGGCCTTCCTTGCGTTTCCATGACCTTCCATAGTCTGGCAAACATACCTAACCAAGTCGCTACAGTAGTAAACACACAGAGTAGCATATAAGCATGTAACTTCAGTAGCACAAGCCCTAAGCTTGTGCTCTTTGTTCATACAAGCCCATTATCTGCTACCACCAGTCTACAGTGTGCCTTCTGGCCATTGGTCGCTTCATCGTAACCCAAGTCGCTATAAGAAGCCTACCGCGTCCACATCGTCGATCAGGAAGCCCCACCGACGATCATCCCCGACTTACGACATCTAGGAAGCCCCGTTGCCGTACCATCAGTTCCGACAATCAGGAAGCCCCGACGTCAATCACCGTGTAAACCATTGAGCTTAACAGCTCCCCCCCTCGCAACTTGTGCCCTCCATATCCGCCCTAAAGGAAGTGGCCACCAAGACTCTGGTCGAATGGTGGATGCTATCCCTGGCCCGCCCCCTAGCCTCCACTGCCGATAAATATTTGGCCATACACGGCATCCCATCCCGTCACCCACGGAAGTTGCTTACCCACTCTGTGGACCACCCCCGACACCACCTTTCTGCAGTAGCGCAAGTCCTCTGTCGTGCCGGCCCCTATGGGGGCTACTGGCTGAGCTTTGACTCAGCCTACCGACGCAGGCATGGCCTGATCTCCCACTGCAGGTGGCATAACCACCCACCATGGCCAGCACAGATGACCGCCCACATTCTAGGCGGGTGTTCTACCTTCCAACCCTGGATTCGGCGCATCTGGCCAGCCAAAATCCCCCTCCCAGCCCACCACTCAGAATGGGCAGAGGAAAACCTTATACCGGTTCTGTGCCGTTGGCTTAGGCTGATGGGGCACCTGAACCGCCTCTCAAACAGAACCGCAAGCGCCATTCGCCTAGCTTTTGCCGCAATGGAACTAGACGGCTACCCCACCGATGAGGACATGGACCTGGACCTCCTTAGGGACTACATGCGCCGTATGCTCGGACCCCATACCCAGGACTCGGACCCGGCTCTCTTGGAGCTCTCAGGTACGCTCCCACCCTTTCTCTCTGACCTGTGACCGCCTTTAGGACTCCTAATCATACATCCCGGCCGGTGCTCTCACCCTCCTGTTCTCCATTCTAAGCTACCTCCTTTGCCTGCACTCATCCATTTGGTATCATTGTAGCGATATGTATTCCTCCCTCTTCTTCATTTCTCTATGAATAGGGGCCCTTCACACCTTGGCACCCTTCAGGGAGCAGGGCCCCGCCCAGTTTCGTGCATTGCGTGATGACAGGCGCCTCTGTTGTTATGTAGTTAGGGCCCCCCTTCGGGGGGCAGCTTGTAATTATGTAATACTGCAGGAATAATAATAATAATAATAATAATAAAAAGATCCCCAACCACTGAAGTGGGATTGAGGGGCGGATTAGGGTGTTAGGGTCGACCTGAACCCCGTGGTGTCCCAGCCATCATAGCCGGTGCGTCGTCGGGGGGGGTGGAAGTGGAGGCACTCCGTTTTGGTGGCTTCGATGTTGAGACCGATGGTGCCGAAGAGGGTGTCCAGTTGGTGGTAGGTGCAGGCTAGGGTGCGGCAGTTGGATGCCACTGAAGGGCCTACGCAGATAAGTAAGTGGTCATCAACATATGCCAGGGTGGTGGTGCTGGCTTGGTGAAAGTGCCGGAGGACCACCCCTGCAAATATTGTTGACAGGATGGGGGAGACTGGCGATCCTTGGGGGGTGCCGAAGTCAGGTTTTGGGGTGGTAGGGAGGGTGGTACCATCAAAGGCAACTGTAACCTGCCAGTCCATCATGAAGGACAAACACCAGTCAGCCATGTCTGGTGCACAACCGAGGTCCAACAGTTGTCGGTGGAGGAGCTGAGGGTGCACCGAGTCGAAGAAACCCTGAATGTCAACCACAAGGACCGAGCACACAAGGCCCTCTGAGTGGGCGCATTCCGCAATCTGTAGAAGGTGTTGGGCGGCATCGTAGACCGAATGGCCTTGATGCCCCCCATATTGGTTGGGTGGCAGCCAGTCCCTCGTGTTTGCAAGGTACTGGAGCCAGTTAGCGATTATCTTTTCGAGGAGTTTCCCAAGGGTCTCCTCGAGGGTGATGGGCCGGTATGAACACAGCGAAAAGGGGTCCTTCTTGTTAGGCTTCCTAAGCATTACAACCTTTGCTGCCCACCAGCACTCAGGGTGGTGCCCCAGGTGCAGACAGTTGTTGAAAAGTGTAAGAATCTCGTTGGGTAGGCGTCCACCACCCATTTCAGGGGGCAGTAACCTATTCCTGAGAGGCCCAGAGCCAACAAGTTGGATGTGTCGGCCAGTGCCCCCATGAGCTCTGCGAGGAGTATAGGTGGGGCAGCTGGTTGGGGTGGTGGCAGCGGGGTGTTGGCTGCTGCCTGGGGTGGGGGGGCATGAAGAAAGTTTCATGGAAAAGCTCACCTTTCTCATCATCCATTTGGGTGAAGGTGCCATCTCATCGTTTGAGCGAGGGGATAGAAGTCGGTCGGTTGCCGAGGCCATGCTTGGCCCAGCTCCATATGTTGGAGGCGTCTGCTTCCAATGCCTGGTTGGCGTAAAACTGCCATTTGGCCATCCTGACGCCTCTTTTAAAGGCGCGTCGAGCTGCTGATCACTGAAGGGGGGTGGTGGACATCTGGATGGCAGAAAGGAGGGTCTTGCAGTGGGGTGACCACCATGGGACTTCCGTTTTTGATGGCTTTGAGAGACGGGTGAATGGCTGGAGGGTGGCGACCATAGAGTCGATGACCGCTTTGGCTTTGATGTCCAGGGCATGGTTGTCAAGCCCTGGTAGGCGGAAGGCTGCTTCGAGGAGAGGGAAGCAATGTCGGTCCATTCTTCCTTGTTGGCTGGGAGTAGCTGGCGTGTCTTTAAGACGGGCGGTGGGGGCCGAAACGGCAGTGACCATCACAGGATGGCATGGTCAGACAATGGTGAGGGGTCGGAGGTGGCCGAGTCTAAAATAGAGTTGGGGTTGACTGCGGGTGGGGCCCAAATCATGTCAATAGGGCACCGACGATGATTGCCGTCGGGCCAGGAGTCAGAGTCAGGAAGATGGGCAGGCGCCAGGCCATGCCCACGGAAAAAGTCATCAAGGGGTTGCGCCCCCAAGTCATCTTGTCGTGGGATGGGGAATTCGGACCATGTGTGGTGGCAATGGTTGAAGTCGCCCGCCACAAGTAGGGTGGTGGCTAGCACCGAGGGGAGTGATAATAAGAAGGACTCACCTGGGTACTGGGGGGAGGTGTTCTCTTGGTCCAGGGGGTGCATGCTGTAGTAGTTGCACACCCAGAGGGTGAGTTGGGATTGTACCTCCACCATCAGTATGTTGGTGCCGTGAGATGTGGCTCTAAGGATCGACCAGGAGGTTGGGGGGAGGGCCCTGGATACATATGTGACTACCTGAGGATGAACCTCTGGTGGTAGAACTGGCACGTAGCCTGGGATGGTTGGGACATTGAGGACCGGGGTGCTGGTCAGGTCGGTAAGTGAAGGTTGCAGGCCTATTTGATACCAGGGTGGTTCCTGAATAAGAATTAGGTGCGGGGGGGAGGGGTCAGTTGTAAGGACGGGGATTAGGGAATGTATCACCGCTAGTGAGCGGGCAGCATTCCACTGTAGGACAGAGAGTTTCTCTATCATATTTCCTCCATCTGTTCATCAGTGGGGTTGGCGGTGAGGGCCTCTTCGATTAGGCAGTAGCGCCTCTTCTTAGGGCAGGCCGGCAGGGTGGCAGGGTGGTCGCCTTTGCAGTTGTTGCAGAGGCGGGGGTGGGGACATGTGTCGCCTTCAGGCACTGCATCAGTCGCGCAGTGGGCGCACGATTTGCGGTGATTGCGGGTCAAATGGGTGCCCACACAGTCAGCGCAGCATGGTTGGGCTCGGGAGCCCTTGGTTCCGTGTCCGAGGCCCTGGCACCACTCGCATTGAGTGAGGGTGGGGCAGACAGGTGGGACCGAAAGTCGGAGGGCAGACCCAAACATCCACACATGTGGCCTCTTGAGGAGGTGTTTGCAGATGGAACCGTCTGGGTCGACGAAGGAGAAGACCATGGGGCACCTGTCAAGTGTCAGCAAGTGGTCCTCGGTGGCGGTGAAGTGAGGGGTGACTACAAAGTCGAGGTTGCGGAGTGCTGGGTTGTGTCGGATTTCAGCCATGAGGGCCTTCTTGTTTATGGTGTGTCTGTTCTGGCTGAACAGGAAGTCCTTGCAGGGCACCATGGAGATGTGCAGTGCGGACTGGGGGCGGACTCTGGAGGGGGTTGGTGTGAATGCAGTCAGGATGTTAATTCCTGCTGCTATACACTCAGTATGCATATGGGATGCATAGGCTACGGAGTGACGATCAATGATCGTTTCTGTGGTCAGGTTAGCGGAGGATGGGTGCACTGCAAATGTGGTCACGATGTTCCCCTTTACATTGTAGGAAGAGGACAAGACCGGAACTTGGTCTGTGGTGGGGAGGGAAGCAAAGAACTCATGGGACGTTTTTGTCAGGGCCATGGCTGACTTCTGGTTTTTGGCCTGTATGCCGACTGTGGGGGTGAGGACCAAGGTTGGGTCCTTGGCATACATGGTGGGTGGGGGGGCACCTTATGCTGGCGCTTCTTCTTCTTCATCGCTGGGTTGATGACTGCTCCTGTGGCCGGGGCCACTGGAGTTGGGTTAGTGGTTGTCAGGGGGGCTGCTGCTGCTGCTACTTGGGCATAGGTGGTGGGGGCGGTCAGGGTGGGGGCGGCCTGGGGGGCGGGTTGCTGTTGTTGTTGCTGCTGTTGTTGTTGTGTGGGCCTAGAGCTGATAGAGGCCATCTGACGGGAAATAGAAGCTACATCAGTGGTTAGGCGCTTGACTGCATCTGTCAGCGCCCACATTTCTGGGGTCATGGGAGTGGTGCCAGGGGGCCCTGTGGTGACCAGGGCCCTTTGTGGGGGGTGTGCTGGGGCGAAGGGTTCCGGGAGGGCGATTACCACCCCCTCCCTCGCAAAGTTGTAGGCCATCACCGCGTTGTGAATAGATGATGTTTTGGGGGTCTTTCCTTTCTTGCGCAATGTTGGCCAGCGTTTGTTGGACGTTCCAGAGGAGGTCGCCTACGAACTGCACAGCCTTGATGTCGATCGTCTCGGTGGTGGCGTCCCTGGTTTGCTGGTCGAAGTCGTCCAGGGCGTGGGTGAGGGAGTACATGAACCCTGCAGTGTGCTGTTCATGTTGTTGGGCAGGGGGTCCTCTCAGTGTGAGAGGTGACATGGCGGCTGAGGAGCATTTCCACCCGAGGCTTGCGCCTCCCACCTGTTGAGGGGGGGTATGGGGGTCAACCACCATCTCTGGGGCTGTCTCGCCGAATTCATTGGAGCCATGGGTCGACCCTACCTGGGAGGCTGGGGAGCCGACTCAGGATGCCTGCCTTGACTCCGCATGTGCCTGGGCGGTGAAGTCGTAGGCTGACACCAATTGGGAGTCGCCAATGGCTGGGGAGGGAGTGAGGACATCTGGTGAGGATGTCGGGGCCTGGGGCGGGTTGTTGGTGGGGGTGGAGGGGGCCGTTCCGAAACGGGCAGCCGCAGAGGCGCCAGCGGCCACCCAGTTGGCAGCGGCTCTGGCAGCCCAGTCGGCAGCGTCACTGGCCAAAGAGGGAGGTGGGAGGGGTTGTCGAGTATGATGTAGAGCATTCCAGTAGTCACTAGGGTTCAACATGGGGGAGTTTTAGCTGCCCGCACTAGTCAATGGTGGTGGTTACTGGTCAAGAAGGATGGCCATGTCTGTTTCACCACCCCGCCACCCCGTTAGCAGCGACATGCGAAAGTCCTTCATAATGGCTGTGCACCAACTCGGTTCCACCCCCCACGTCCAGGTATTTACAGATGGCTCCCACATTGACAATAAGTCAGGCTCGGCCATCTGCGCTATGCTAGGCCACACTCGACTCTGGTCACGCCGACTGGAATCCCCTACCCGCACTACAGCCACAGACACCAAGGAATTCTCCCTTGCCACAGCCCCTGGCTGGGTAGCGTGCTGCCTCCCGGCGCAACTGCGTGTTGCATCGGACATTTTCTTCTTGTCCGATTCACTGACTGCTCTCCACCTTTTCCGCATGTGGGCTGCCGCTCCTGGCGCCCACCTCCTCCACATCTGGAAAGCCGGCATGGAGACCCTGCTGGACTCGTACCCCCAGCTCACCATTCATTTCATTTGGAGTCCCAGCCACTCGGACATCCCCGGCAATGAATGGGCTGACAAGGAAGCGAAACTGGTGACAGAGCTCCCTCCATCCGACCTAAAGCCATCCACCTCTGTGCTAAAAGAGGTCGCAGTCCGCACCCTCATAGAGCGATGGACGTTCTCGCTAGCCTGCCCCCTTGCCTCAACTGCCAATAAGTACTTGGCAGTGCATGGCCTCCCCTCACGCCAGCCTCAAAAGCTACTCATGCATTCAGTTGACCACCCACACAGCAAGCTATCTGCAGTCACGCAGGTCCTCTGCCGTGCCAGTCCCTATGGGGGATACTGGCTGAGTTTTGACTCAGCCTACCGGCACAGGCATGGCCTGATCTCGCACTGCAGGTGGCACAACCACCCCCCATGTCCTACACAGTCGACTGCTCGCATTCTAGGTGGCTGCAGTATGTTCCACCCATGGATATGACATGTATGGCCACCTCAAGACCCTCTCCCAGTCCACCACTCAGAGTGGGCTGATGAACACCAACTCCCAGTTTTGCGCCGCTGGCTTAAGCTGATGGGGCACCTAAGCCGCCTCTCTGACCACGCCACAGGCACCATCTGGCTGTCTTTCGCTGCAATGGACCTCAATGGCCACCCAACTGACAAACATATGGACCTGGACCTCCTATGGGAATACATGCGTTGTATGCTCAGACCCCGAACCCAGGACTCGGACCCAGCCCTTTTGGAGCTTTCAGGTATGCTCCCCCCATTTTCTCTTGATTAAATGCCTGTCTTTCGGATTCCTATGGATATGTCTTGGCCAGTGCTCTCACCTCCCCATTCTCCCTTCTAAGCTTCTTACTTCACCTGCCCTTACCCGCTTGGTACATTCATAGTGATATGTATCCTGCTTTCTCTGGTTTCTCTTACGCAATAGGGGCTCTCCACACTTTGGCACCCTCCGGGGAGCAGAGCCCCTGCCCAGTTTTGTGCGATGCGCAATGACGGGCGCCTCCATTGTTATGTAGTTAGGGCCCCCCCTTCGGGGGGGCAGCTTGTAATTATGTAATACTGCAGGAATAATTTTAAAAAAAAAAAAAAACCCTCCACATCTTAGGCAACATGGAACATGGAGTATCTGCCCTCCTCCTCCAGCGACTGTACACCAGCTGCGTCTGCTCCGTATTGGCATGGGGTGCACCAGTCTGGTACCCTAACACCCTCATCCGACCCTCCTGTCCACTGCGGTGGCTTGGGATCTGGTGGGATCCAGGCCTGACCTTTAAGCCCCACATCGAGTGAATGTGTTCCAAGGGACTCTCCACCCTTGCTGCCCTCCGCATCCTAGGCAACACTGAACGCAGAGTATCGGCCCTCCTCCTCCGGTGACTATACACCAGCTGTGTCTGCTCTGTCTTAGCATGGGGTGCTCCTGTCTGGTACCATGGCCGCTGCCAAAAAACCCTGATCAACCAACTTCAGTCTGTGCAAAACACGGCCTGCTGGTGGATTCTAGGTGTCTACAAAGGTGCCTCCCCTTTCTCTACTAATTTCTTATGCTTGGTCCCTCCCCTCTCTTTTTACTTTGAATATTTAAAAAACGTCCCACTCCCTGCACCTATGGCACACCCCCCACTCTATTGGCTGCAAATGCTTTCACAATGTAACTAATAGACCTTTTTCCCTTTCTTTGCAGGCCCAAGCCCCTTGGGTACAACTAGTCCCTGCATACATGCATCCCCCCTGGACGGATCCTCTGGCCTTTACAGGTGGACAGGTCACCTTCACCCTCCCCTCCCTCCTGGTCACAGGTGACAAATGCAACAAATTTGTACAGGCCGCCCTAGACCTCAGCACCACCCCCCATCTCCAGGTCTTTACTGATGGCTCCTGCATTGGAACCGCCTCGGGATCCGCCATCTGCGCCATGCGCGGCCTCACCAAAATATGGTCTCACCGACTTGCCTCCCCCACCTGTGCCACAGCCATGGATGCAGAAATTTTCTCTCTCACCACTGCTCCCGGCTGGGCCATGCACCACCTCCTCACCCACCTGCCTGTTGCATCGGACTTGTTCTTCCTGTCTGATTCACTGACAGCACTAAACCTTTTCCACAGCTGGGCCGCTGTACCAGGCGCCCACCTCCTTCACCTTTGGAAGGCAGGGGTCGAGATGCTCCTGGACTCACATCCAGGTCTCACCATCCATTTCGTGTGGTGTCTGGGTCACTCGGATGTTCCCGGGAATGAATGGGCTGATGATGAAGCGAAACTCGCCACAGAGCTCCCCCCCTCACAACTTGTGCCCTCCATCTCCACCCTCAAGGAAGTGGCCACCAAGACCCTGGTCGAACGGTGGACTCTATCACTGGCCTGCCCTCTCACATCCACTGCCAACAAATACTTGGCAGTGCATGGCATCCCCTCCCATTGCCCGCAGAAATTGCTCACCCACTCCGCGGACCACCCTCGCCATCACCTCTCTGCAGTGGCACAAGTCCTCTGTCACACTGGTCCCCTATGGGGGCTACTGGCTGAGCTTCGACTCAGCCTACCAGTGTAGGCATGGCCTGATCTCCCACTGCAGGTGGCATAACCACCCACCATGGCCCGTGCAGACGACTGCCCACAATCTAGGCAGGTGCTCCACTTTCCGACCCTGGATTCAGCGTGTATGGCCAGCCAAAACCCCCCTCCCAGTCCACCACTCAGAATGGGCTGAGGAAAACCTTATCCTGGTTTTGCGCCACTGGCTTAGGCTGACAGGGCACCTGAACCGCCTCTCTGACAGAACCGTGGGCACCATCTGCCTGGCCTTTGCCGCAATGGAACTCGATGGACACCCCACCAACTGTTACAATTTTCCTTCGCTCCCCCTTACTGTGTGGACTCATTTCCTCTTCATCATCATCAGTCAGCGCAACTCCCCCATTTCTCTGCCTTACTCATCCTTATTTCGCCTTGCACCATAAGATGCCATGATGATGCCATATTGCATCACCATGATGTGCTTTGCTTACTGATAGCCCTACTTGTATTACCAAGGCATTCCTTGGGTTTCCATGACCTCCCATAGTCTGGTAAACTACCCTACACAGGCTGCTACAGTAGCAAACACATAGAGTAGCATATAAGCATGTAACTTCAGTAGCACAAGCCCCAAGCTTGTGCTCTTTGTTCATACAAGCCCATTATCTGCTACCACCAGTCTACTGTGTGCCTGTTGGCCACTAGTCACTTCGTTGTAACCCAACTCCACTAAGAAGCCTACCGTGTCCACATCATCGATCAGGAAGCCCTGCCAACGATCATCTTCGACTTATGACATCTAGGAAGCCCTGTTGTCATCACCATCAGCCTCGACAATCAGGAAGCCCCAATGTCGATCACCGCATAACTGTTGAGCTTAACACCAACCATCCTTCCTGTCCTCTTACCACCACCATCTCGGTTTTGCGACTGGGGTCGGCTGGGGGAAGTCGCAGCTACCTGACCTTGTCTGGACTCTCTGGGACTGGGCATTGTACGAGAGAAGGTTCCGACTCACCCTGGTGCGCAGGGTCGGTCGTCGGTCACTGTAACATGGCAGGAAATGGGTGCAGAGCTCGCCGGTGGTCTTGGCAACCCATTGAAAATGTTGCTACTGGTTGGATTCTCAGTGAGCTCGTATCCTTCTGGCATCTGTGCTGCTCTCTCAGGGTGGCGTGCTCGTTGGGCCTGCATTATATGTGGGCTTGGCAGGGGGGGACACAACGTTAACATCCTCACAGGGGGGGGGGAAACCCCCTGTCTCGCAGCAGGTGACTTCGGTTGGGAGATCTCGGTTCAGGGCAACTCGGATTGCGCCTTCAGGTGCTGAGCAATGCCCTTCTGGGTACCTTGGGGCCTGCATTGTCCCTGGCATGACAAATCAAAAACTGCCCCCCCAAATTCCCAAAAGGGTCTCTGATGATGGCACCTCATGCTAAAAGGAGATAGGGGGCTCATAACACATGGCGTGCTGGTAAGAACCACCTGATACTGAAAGGCGACAGGGCACCATGGGCCTCTTGGGTGGGTTGGACCCTCTTGAGGTGGTTAGTATCCCCTACTCCCTGGGATGGCTTTGCCACTGGGGTTGGGTATGCAAGACGGAGATCCTGGTACAATCATGGATCCAGAAGCGGGGCTGGGGGTTGACTGGGCACTTGTCCCATGACCTTGGTTCCTGAGTATTCTGGCTGTAATGGCTGTTTCTGAAGCACGTGCCAGGGCATGGGAAAGGGCCTGCATGGAGTGTGCGTCGGCATCCCAGCATGCTGAAGTGTAGTGTCTCGGGCTGTAGTGCTGTGGGAGAGTTCCCCTCAGTGGCTCCAGAGGACTAAATCCTCCATCGGTTTGTGTGGGGGTAATTCCCACTATGGGCTTAAGTTGATTCCCAGAAGCGCAGCAGTACTCTACAGGACCTCTATGGTTGGGGAGGGAATGTGTAGGGTAGGGGGGTTGTTCCATATGGGTGGAGTAGTGCCTACAGCGCTGCGACCCTCACTCGGGATGGCCTCCTGGCACGGCACGCCTTACCCTAGTGCTCCAATATAGCGCCCATATGTCGTAGAGGACAGCGGGAGCAGTTTCGGTCACTGCATATCCTGAGGAAGGTACACGTGTTGTCTGAGTGCCACAAGGGCACTCTTAATTCTGGCTGTGGCTCAGGTCCTCTGCCGCACCGGTCCCTACGGGGGCTACTGGTTGAGCTTCGACTCAGCTTACCCGCATAGACACAGCCTGATCTCCCACTGCAGATGGCACAACCACCCACCCTGGCTGGCACAGTCAACCTCCCATGTCCTAGGTGGATGTGAAACCTTCCAGCCCTGGATTCGACATGTTTGGCCCAAGAGCGACCCCCTCCCAGTCCACCATACCAAATGGGCAGATGAAAACCACCTCCTGGTCTTAAGGCGCTGGCTACACCTGACAGGCCACCTCAACCATATGTCCAACTGCACAGCTGGAGCAATTCACCTCGCCTTTGCGACCATGGACTTAGACGGCCTCCCGACCGATAATGACCTCGACTTGGACACCCTCCGGGGCTACGTGTGCAGGTTGCTCGGATCCAGGACTCAGGATGCGGACCTGGCTCTTTTGGAGCTTTCAGGTACGCTCCCACCATTTTCCTCTGACTCTTGACTGCCATTCGGATTCCCCATCAGTTTCTTCTATGGCACTTGCAGCCACTCCTTTCCCCTTCTAAGGGACTCTCTTTTCCTGATCTCGTCTTAACTTGATTTGGTTCACTATAATCGTGATATATATGCCTCCCTCTTTCTTCCTCTATTTTCCATAATAGGGCGCATAACCCCACTAGGCCTCCCTCAGGAGGCACACACCCCGCCCAGTTTCGCTTGATGAGCGATGACAGGTGCCTCAGTAGTAAAGTAGTTTACAGGCGGCCCCTTCGGGGCCGCAGGTGTATTGTGTAGCTCAGTAGGAATAATAAATTTAAAAAAAAAAAATAAAAAAAAAGACACCCCACCAATGAGGATATGGACTTGGACCTCCTTCGGAACTACATGCATTGTATGCCCAGACCCCATACCCGGGACTCGGACCCGGCTCTCTTGGAGCTTTCAGGCATGCTCCCACCCTTCCACTCTGATTTGTGACCGCCTTTCGGACTCCTAATTGTATGTCTCTGTTAGTAAATTGATGAAAATCGTGATCGCCGGATCGACGGATTAGCAAGATCAACATGGCAAGACCCATAACTCTAATCAATACTAGAAACCTATGTCAACATTGTAAAGATGCAGACCAAATAGCATGGAGAGCATTTAATATTGCATGTGCAACAGTAGGACAGAATGCAGGATATGACAACTGTCAAATTACATTTGATCATACTACAAGGGAACAACAAGTGGCGGAAAGGCTAGAAGTAATAATTGAGCATAGAGTGACTATGTTCTCATATCAATTGAATAGATATGTAATCAGCACTTACACAAGAACCAAGATTTATAATCAGCCACATAATGCATTATGTTATCAAAGGGCAGTTATTACATCAACCGACTATGCAGAAGCGGCACACCAAATAGTTCATACTATCAATAAACAATTACAAGAACAACTATTCGCATACAAAGCCAACTTCATAGCCAAAGGACACACAACAGTAGATCGAAAGGAACCAAGACAAGGACAGGAGTTAGTACCAATAGATAAAGAAATCGTAATACAATGGCTCAATGATGAACCTTCATATAGAGTCACACCAGGGTATAGCAGGATAACAAATATAAATGCTACAGGACCCAAAGAGCTCTTTATGCCAGTAGACGATAGGACACCAGAGAGAACCCCTTTCAACAATATCATAGAAGAAATGAATCAATCTTAGTCTATGGTAATAAGTAACAAGCCACAACAAGATAAGATTAAGAAGGCTAGCATAGTCGCTGAGCCACACAAGTATATCTAAGCGTTTGGCTAAAGAATAGCCAATGGAAGCATGGCAATCAATTGAAGATGCAATTGATGGGAGCCAAGTATAGCACATCACACAGCAGAACCGATTAGGAAATAAGGAGAAGCATCATAGGTATAGTAGTATCCAAGAATGGTTAACTTAGATATTATACTGTATGACTTGATGGAAACTCAGGGAAGGTTCTGGCATAAGATAAAGATAGCATGGTAGGCTGTAGAACATACTGGAATATGTAACTGACTCATAGGAAACTAAGAATAGTAAATAGCATGTACAGGATGGTACTGGAACATTCCTATGACTTATAAATCAAGAGTAGTATGTTGTAGTATCTACCAGAACATAGTAAATAGACTACAACATGTAGGGTATAAAAGCCCAATGTAAAATTGTGGTAAAAAGCAGTTTAATTCATCTCTTGTCTCTTACCACCATCATCAGCTCTAACACTCTAGTGAGTGAAGGGTATCAAGCCTGCCCTAAACTAACTAGTATCATTGTGTGAATCTGTTATCACTTGTTTCTAACCCTTAATCAGGGAGTGAATCTAACAGTCTCGGCTGGTGCTCTCACCCTCCCTTTCTCCATTCTAAACTACCTCCTTTGCCTGCCCTCGTCCGCTTGGTTTCATCGTAGTGATATGTATTCCTCCCCCTTCTTTTGTTTTGTACTAATAGGGGCCCTCCACACCTTGGCACCCTTCAGGGAGCAGGGCCCCCACCCAGTTTCATGTGTTGCATGATGATGAGCGCCTCCATTGTTATGTAGTTAGGGCCCCCCCTTCGGGGGGGCAGCTTATAATTATGTAATACTGCAGGAATAATAATAATAATAATAATAATAATAATAATAAAAGACATATGGGCACTATATTGGAGCACTAGGGTAAGGTGTGCCATGCCAGGAGGCCACCCCGGGTGCAGGTCGTGGCGCCATAGGCACTACTCCACCCATATGGAACAACCCCCCTACCCTACACATTCCCTCCCTGACCATAGAGGTCCTGTAGAGTACCGCTGCACTTCTGGGAATCAACTTAAGCCCATAGTGGGAATTACCCCCACACAAACTGACGGAGGATTTAGTCCTCTGGAGCCACTGAGGGGAACTCTCCCACAGTGCTATGGCCCGAGACACTACACTTCAGCATGCTGGGATGCTGACACACACTCCATGCAGGCCCTTTCCTGTGCCCTTTTTTTTAAAATTATTCCTGCAGTATTACATAATTAAAAGCTGCCCCCCGGAGGGGGGGCCCTAACTACATAACAACAGAGGCACCTGTCATTGTGCATCACACAAAACTGGGCAAGGGCTCTGCTCCCCTGAGGGTGCCGAAGTGTGTAGAGCCCCTATTTAGTAAGAGAAACGTGGGAGAGAGGAATACATATCACTACGAACAAACCAAGCGGTTGAGGGCAGGTTAAGGTAAGAAGCTTAGAAAAGGAAAGGGGGGGTGAGAGTGCCGGCCGAGACATATCTTGTGGGAGTCTGAAAGGCAGGCTTTTACTCGAGCGGGAAATGAGGGAGTGTACCTGATAGCTCCAAAAGGGCTGGGTCCGAGTCCCAAGTTTGTGGTCCGAGCATACGACGCATGTAGTCCCTTAGGAGGTCCAGGTCCATGTCCTCGTCAGTTGGGTGTCCATCGAGGTCCATCGCGGCGAAAGCTAGCCGGATGGTGCCCGTGGTGCGGTCAGAGAGGTGGTTCAGGTGCCCCATTAGTTTTAGCCAACAGCACAGAACTGGGAGGCAGTTTTTGTCAGCCCACTCTGAGTGGTGGACTGGGAGAGGGTCTCGAGGTGGCCACACATGTCATATCCACGGGTGGAAAGTGCTACAGCCACCAAGTATGTGTGCGGTCGACTGTGCCGGCCAGGGGGGGTGGTTATGCCACCTGCAGTGCGAGATCAAGCCGTGCCTGCGGCGGTAGGCTGAGTCGAAGCTCAGCCAGTAGCCCCCATAGGGACCAGTGTGGCAGAGGACCTGTGCGACTGTGGATAGCTTGCTGTGGGGGTGGTCAACCAAATGCATTAGTAGCTTTCGAGGTCGGTGTGAGGGGAGGCTGTGTACTGCCAGGTACTTGTCAGCAGTTGAGGCAAGGGGGCGGGCTAGTGAGAACGTCCATCGCTCCATGAGGGTGCGTATGGCGACCTCTTTTAGTGTGGAGGTGGAAGGTTTGAGGTTGGATGGGGGGAGCTCTGTTGCCAGCTTCGCTTCCAGGTCAGCCCATTCATTGCCGGGGATGTCCGAGTGGCTGGGGCACCATACAAAATGAACAGTGAGCTGGGGTATTAAATAAATATAACGAACGATATAAATATAGAATGTGGTCATATGAACAACCACCTTACTAAGTAAACGATAACGCAATGATAACGCCATACGATATAAGAGCTAGATAGTTATAGTAGTACTAGCCCACGGAACGTGTATATAAGGGGAGCTGGTCTCGCCCTAGAAATACATCAGTTTATGCTGATAACCCACCTTGCTTAAACTTCACCACTGCACCTCATCGTCTACCACAACGTGCGTAGATTTTAAGATGGGGGTACGAGTCCAGCAGGGTTTCCACACCCACTTTCCAGATGTGAAGGAGGTGGGTGCCAGGAGCGGCAGCCCAGGTGCAAAAAAGGTGGAGGGCAGTCAGCGAATCAGACAGGAAGAATATGTCTGATGCAATGTGCAGTTGCACTGGGAGGCGGCATGCTACCCAGCCCGGGGCCGTGGCAAGGGAGAATTCCTCGGTGTCCGTGGCTGTAGCGCAGGTAGGGGACTCCAGTCGGCATGACTGGAGTCTGTTGTGGCCCAGCATAGCGCAAATGGCCGAGCCTGACTTATTGTCAATGCGGGAGCCATCGGTGAATACCTGGATGTGAGGGGTGAGGCTCAGTTGGCGCGTGGCTTTTATGAATGACCTTCGAGTGTCGGCACTGACTGGTGTGGTGGGGGTGGTAAAGCGGACTCGGCCCTGTGTAAAAGCCAGAGGGTCCGTCCATGGGGGATGTGTGTATGCAGGGACCTGTTGAACTCGGGGGGTTCAGACCTGCAGAGAAAGGGTGAAAGGTCTGTTAGCTACGTTCTTAAAAAGTTTTCTACCAATAGAGTGGGGGGTATGCCATAGGCATAGAGAATGGGTCGTCTTTATGTATTCAAAATAGAAAGAAAGAGGGGGAACAGAGCAAAGGAAATTAGTGGAATGGGGGGAGGCACCTTTGAAGATGCCCAGGATCCAGTGGCAAGCCGTGTTTTGCACGGTCTGGAGGCGGTTTACCAGGGTTTTTTGTCGGTGGCCATGGTACCATACTGGCGCCCCCCATGACAGGACGGAGCAGATGCAGGAGGTGTACAGGCGGCGGAGGAGGAGGGCCGATATGCTGCGTTGCGTGTTGCCTAAGATGCGGAGTGCGGCAAGGGTGGAGAGCCCCTTGGAGCGCATGTGCTCAACATGGGGTTTGAAGGAGAGGCCTGGGTCCCACCATATTCCCAACCACCGCAGGGGGATTGAGGGGCAGATCAGGGTGTTAGGGTCGACCTGGACGCCGGCGGTGTCCCAGCCGTCATAGCCAGTGCATTGCTGCGGTGGGTGAAAGTGGAGACACTCCATCTTGGCAGCTTTGATGTTTAGACTGATAGTGCCGAAGAGGGTGTCAAGTTGTTGGTAGGCACAGGCCAGAGCGCAGCAGTTGGATGCCACTGAGGGACCTATGCAAATAAGTAAGTGGTCATCAACATATGCCAGGGTGGTGGTGCTGGCTTGGTGAAAACGCCAGAGGACCACACCCGCAAATATTGTTGACAGGATAGGGGAGACCAGCGATCCTTGGGGGGTGCCAAAGTCGGGTTTATGGGCGGTTGGGAGGGTGGTGCCGTCAAAGGCAACGGTGACCTGCCGGTCCATCATGAAGGACAAACACCAGTCGGCCATGTCTGGCACACAACTGAGGTCCAACAGTTGTCGGTGGAGGAGTTGGGGGTGCACCAAGTCAAAGAAACCCTGTATGTTGACTGCGAGGATCGAACAGACATGGCCCTCCGAGTGAGTGCATTCCGCTATCTGTAGAAGGTGTTGGGTGGCATCATAGACCGAATGTCCTTGGCGCCCCCCATATTGGTTGGGTGGCAGCCAGCCCTTCGTGTTAGTGAGAAACTGGAGCCTGTTAGCTATTATCTTTTCGAGGAGTTTCCCTAGGGTCTCCTCGAGGGTGATGGGCCAGTATGAGTGCGGCGAGAAGGGGTCCTTCTTGTTAGGCTTCCTGAGCATCACGACTTTTGCCGCCTGCCAGCACTTGGGGTGGTGCCCCAAGCAGAGGCAGTCATTGAAAAGCGTGAGTATCTCGTCAGGGTAGGCATCGACCACCCATTTCAGGGGGCGATAGCCTATTCCTGAGAGGCCCGGAGCCAACAAGTTGGAGGTGTCGGCCAGTGCCCCTGTAAGCTCTGATAGGAGTATGGGCGGGGCAGCTGGTTGAGTTGGTGGTAGCAGGATGTCAGTTACTATCTGGGGTGGGGGGGGCATGAAGAAGGTTTTGTGAAAGAGCTCACCTTTCTTGTCATCTGTTTGGGTGAAGGAGCCATCTCACCATTTGAGCGAGGGGATGGGGGTCGGTTGGTTGCTGAGGCCGCATTTGGCCCAGTTCCAGATGTTGGAAGCATCTGCTTCTGATGCCTGGTCGGCATAGAACTGCTGTTTGGCCATCCTGATGCCCCTTTTGAAGGCTTGTCTTGCTGATGCGCACTGGAGGGGGGTGGTGGCCATTGTAATGGCGGATAGGAGGGTCTTGCAGTGGGGTGACCACCATGGGACTTCCGTTTTCGACAGCTTGGAGAGGCGGGTGAATGGCTGGAGGGCAGTGACCATGGAGTCAATGACCGCTTTAGCTTTGGTGTCCAGGGGTTGGGTGTCATCCCCCGGGAGGCGGAAGGCTTCTTCGAGTAGCAGGAAGGCGATGTTGGTCCATTCCTCCTTGTCGGCTGGGAGCAGCCGGCATGTCTTTAGGACAGGAGGGGGGGGCCGAAAAGGCAGTGACCAACACAGGATGGCATGGTCTGACAGTGGGGAGGGGTCAGATGTAGCCAAATCTAGAATAGAGTTGGGGTTGATCGCAGGTGGGGCCCAGATCATGTCAATGGGGCACTGGCAACAGTTGCCATCAGGCTGTGAGTCAGAGTTGGGAAGGTGGGCAGGCGACAGGCCATGCCCACGGAGAAAGTCATCGAGGGGTTGTGCCCCCAAGTCCTCTCGCCGTGTGGCTGAGAGTTCAGACCACATGTGGTGGCGATGGTTGAAGTCGCCTGCCACAAGTAGAGTGGTGGCTAGCACCGAGGGGAGTGAAAATAGAAAGGACTCACCTGGGTACTGGGGGGAGGCGTTTTCTCAGTCCGGGGGATGCATACCATAGTAGTTTCACACCCAGAGGGTGAGTTGGGATCGTACCTCCACCATGAGTATGTCGGTGCCGTGAGATGCGGCTCCAAGGATCGACCAGGAGGTTGGGGGGAGGGCCCTGGATACATATGTGACTACCCGAGGACGAACCTCTGGTGGTAGGACTGGCACGTAGCCTGGGATGGTTGGGACATTGAGGACCAGGGTACCGGTCGGGTTGGTGAGTGAGGGTTGCAGGCCTATTTGATACCAGGGGGGTTCCTGGATAAGAATTAGGTGCAGGGGGGAGGGGTCAGTTGTAAGGATGGGGATTAGGGAATGTATCGCTGCTAGTGAGTGGGCAGTGTTCCACTGCAGGATAGAGAGTGTCTCTATCATATATCCTCCATCTGTTCATCAGTGGGGTTGGCGGCAAGGGCCTCTTCGATTTGGCGGTAGCACCTCTTCTTAGGGCATGCTGGCAGGGTGGCAGGGTGGTCGCCCTTGCAGTTGTTGCATAGGCGGGGGTGTGGACATGTGTCGCCTTCCGGCACTGCATCCGTGGCGCAGTGGGTGCACGATTTGCGATGATTGCGGGTCAAGTGGGCCCCTGTGCAGTCAGTGCAGCATGGTTGGGCATGGCAGCCCTTGGTCCCATGGCCAAGGCCCTGGCACTGCTCACACTGGGTGAGGGTGGGGCAGATGGGTGGGACTGAGAGTCGGAGTGTGGATCCGAACATCCAGATGCAGGGCCTCTTGAGGAGGCATTCACGGATGGAGCCGTCTGGGTCGACGAAGGAGAAAACCACTGGGCACCTGTAGAGCATTGGCAGGTGGTCCTCGGTGGCGGCGAAGTGTGGGGTGACTACAAGGTCAAGGTTGTGGAGTGCCGGGTTGTGTCGGATTTCGGCCATGAGGGCCTTCTTGGTGATGGTGTGTCTGTTCTGGCCGAACAAAAAGTCCTTGCAGGGCACCATGGAGATGCGGAGGGTGGACCAGGGGCAGACTCTGGAGGGGGTTAGGGAGAGAGTGGTCGGGATGTTTATTCCCTCTGCGATGCACTCAGTGTGCATGTGGGAGGCATACACCGCAGAGTGACGATCAATGATCATTTCCATGGTCAGGTTAGCTGAGGATGGGCGTGCCGCAAAGGTGGTCATGATGTTCCCCTTTACATTAAAGGAAGAGGAGAGGACCAGGACTTGGTCTGCAGTGGGGAGGGAAGCGAAAAACTCACGGGACGTTTTTGTTAGAGCCATTGCTGACTTCTGGTTTTTCGGCCCATATGCCAATGGTGGGGGTGAGCACCAAAGTTGGGTCCTTGGCATACATTGTGGGTAGGGGGGGCACCTTCTGCTGGTGCTTCTTCTTCTTCTGTGCCGGGTTGATGACTGCTCCTGTGGCCGGGGCCATAGGAGATGGGTTGGCGGTTGTTGGGGGAGCCGCTGCTGCGGCTACCTGCGCATATGAGGTGGGGGCGGCCTGGACGGTGGCCTGGGGGGCGGGTTGCTGTTGTTGCTGTTGCTGTTGTCGGGGTGTGGGCCTGGAGCTGATGGAAGCCATCTGACATGAAATAGAAGCTACATCAGTTGTCAGGCGTTTGACTGCATCAGTCAGCGCCTTCATCTCTGGGGTCATGGAGGCTGTGCCCGAGGTCCCGGTGGTGACCAGGGTCCTTTGGGGGGGGCGAGCTGGGGTGAAGGGTTCTGGGAGGACGATTTCCGCCCCCTCCCTCACGAAGTTGTAGGCCATCACTGCATTGTGGTAGACAATGAGTTGGGGGTCTTTCCTTTCTTGCACAATGTTGGCCAGCGTCATTTGTACGTTCCAGAGGAGGTCACCTACAAACTGTGCCGCCTTGATGTCGATGTCAGTGACGGAGGCATCCACTGTTTCCTTGTCGAAGTCTTCCAGGGCGCATGATAGGGAGTACATGAACCCCGAGGTGTGGGGGTCATGTTGTACTTGGGCAGGGGGTCCTCTCGGGGTGAGAGGCGACATGGCGGCTGAGGAGCGTTTCTGCCCAAGGCTTGCACCTCCTACCTGTTGTGGGGGGGTGGTGGGGTCGACCGCCATTCCTGGGGTCGTCTCGCTGAATTCGTTGGAGCCATGGGTCGACCCTACTGCAGCGGCTGGGGAGCCAGCTCGGGATGCCTGCCTGGACTCGGCACGTGCCTGGGCGGTGAAGTCATAGGCCGATATCAGTTGGGAGTTGCCAATGCTGGGGGAGGGTGCCAGGACATCTGGGGAGGATGCCAGGGGGGGGAGGCCGGTGTTGTAGGGTATGGGGGTCGCTTCACGCTGGGCAGAGGCAGCGGCCTTGGCAGCCATGTTGGCGGCCGTTTCGGTGGCTCTTGCAGCGGCTAAGCTAGCCGATGATGAGGACGGGACAGTGGGTCGAGTACGACAGAGTGCTCCACAGTAATCACTATGGTTCAACATGGGGGAGTTTTAGCTGCCTGCACTAGTCGATGGTGGTGGTTACTGGTCAAGAAGGATGTTTCCTGTGCCCTGGCATGCGCTTCAGAAACAGCCATTACAGCCAGAATACTCAGGAACCGAGGTCATGGGACAAGTGCCCAGTCAACCCCCAGCCCCCGCTTCTGGATCTGTGATTGTACCAGGATCTCCGTCTCACATACCCAACCCCAGTGGCAAAGCCGTCCCAGGGAGTAAGGGATACTAACCACCTCAAGGGGGTCCAACCCACCCAAGAGGCCCATGGTGCCCTGTCACCTTTCAGTGTCGGGTGGTTCTTACCACCACGCCATGTGTTATGAGCCCCCTATCTCCTTTTAGCACAAGGTGCCATCATCAGAGACCCTTTTGGGAATTTGGGGGGGCAGTTTTTGATTTGTCATGCCAGGGACAATGCAAGCTCCGAGGTACCCAGGAGGGCAGTGCTCAGCACCCGAAGGTGCGATCCGAGTTGCCCTGAACCGAGGTTTCCTGACCGAAGTTGCCCACTGCGAGGCAGGGGGTTTCCCCCCCCCCTGTGAGGACATTAACGTTGTGTCCCCCCCTGCCAAGCCCACATATAATGCAGGCCCAATGAGCATGCCACCCTGAGAGAGCAGTGCAGACGCCAGAAGGATACAAGCTCATTGAGAATCCAACCAGTAGCAACATTTTCGATGGGTTGCCAAGACCGCCAGCGAGCTCTGCACCCGTTCCTATTAAATAAATATAACGAACAACATAAAAATAGTACATGGTCATATGAACAACCACCTTACTAAGTGAACTATAATGCAATGATAACGCCATATGATATAGGAGCTAGATAGTTATAGTAATACTAGCCCATGGAACATGTATATAAGGGGAGCTGGTCTCGCCCTAGAAATACATCGGTTTATGCTGATAACTCACCTTCACCTCTACTACACCACTGTACCTCATCGTCTACCACAACATGCGTAGATTTTAAGAGTTCCCTGCCGTGTTATGGTGAACGACGACCAACCCTGGCGCACCAGGGTGAGTCGGAACCTTCTCTTGTACAATGCCCAGTCCCAGAGAGTCCAGACAAGGTCAGGTACCTGTGACTTCCCCCAGCCGACCCCAGTCACAAAACCGAGATGGTGGTGGTAAGAGGACAAGAAGGATGTTGGAGCTATCAGGTATGCTCCCTCCCTTTCCTTCTGATTAGCACCCATCTTTTGAATTCCTATGGATATGTCTTGGCTGGTGCTCTCGCCTCCCCTTTCTCATTTCTAAGCTTCCTACTTTAACCTGCCCCCATCTGCTCGGTTTGTTCGTAGCGATATGTATTCCTCCTTCACCAGTCTCTCTTACTAAATAGGGGTTCTTCACACTCTGGCACCCTTCAGGGAGCAGTGCCCCCACCCAGTTTTGTGCGATGCGCAATGATGGGCACCTCCATTGTTATGTAGTTAGGGCCCCCCCCTTTGGGGGGGCAGCTTGTAATTATGTAATACTGCAGGAATAATAATAATAATAATAATAATAAAGTCTGGGGGTAGTACTGGTGTGTAGCCCGGGATGTTTGGGACATTGAACACCGGGGTGCCAGCAGGGTCGGTGAGAGAGGGTTGCAGGCCGATTTGGTACCAGGGCAGTTCCTGAATAAGAATTAGGTGCGGGGGGGAGGGGGTGTCAGTGAGGATCGGGATAAGGGAATTGATCGCCGCAAGTGAGCGGGCAGCGTTCCACTGCATGACGGAGATGTCTCCAATCATGATTCCTCCATCTGCTCGAGGGTGGTTTTGTCCCTGGTGGCCTCCAGGATTTGACGGTATCATTTCTTCTTGGGGCAGGACAGGAGGGTGACAGGGTGGTCGCCTTTGCAGTTTGTGCAGTGGCAAGGGTGGGGGCATGCGTCCGCTTCAGCCACAGCGTCGGTGGCACAGTGGGCACAGTCCTTGCGGTGATTGTGGGTAAGGTGGTTACCCCCGCAATCTGCACAGCAGGCTTGGGCATCCTTCTTGTCCTCTTACCACCACCATCTCTGGTTTTCACTGGGGGTCATCTACTTTCCTTTTTTTTTTTTTTTTTTTTAAATTATTCCTACAGTATTACATAATTATAAGCTGCCCCCCCAAAGGGGGGGCCCTAACTACATAACAACAGAGGTGCCCATCATCACACAATGCACAAAACTGGGTGAGGGCCCTGCTCCCCAAAGGGTGCCAAGGTGTGAAGGGCCCTTATTAGTGAGAGAGGAGAAGGAGGATATGAGGGACTGGCTGCCACCTAACCAATACGGGGGGCATCAAGGACATTCTGTCTATGATGCCGCCCAGCACCTCTTACAGATTGTGGAGCAAGCCCATGCCGAGGGCCATGTATGCTCAGTCCTAGCAGTCGACATACAGGGTTTCTTTGACTCAGTACACCCGCAACTCCTCCACTGGCAACTGTTGGACCTCCAGTTCCCGCCTGACATGGTGGACTGGTGTTTGTCCTTCATGACGGACCGGCAGGTTGCCATCACCTTTGATGGCACCACCCTCCCACAGCCCAGAAACCCGACCTCGGCACCCCTCAAGGGTCGCCAGTATCCCTGATCCTCTCAACTATATTCATGGGTGTGGTCCTCCGGAAATTTCACCAAACCGGCACCACCACCCTCGCATATGTAGACGACCACCTCCTTGTGTGCGTCGGACCCAGCATGGCATCCAACTGCCAGCAATTGTCCAATGCCTACCATCAACTCAACACCCATTTCAGTGCCATTGGTCTCAACATCGAAGCAGCCAAAATGGAGTGCCTTCACTTCCACCCACCCTGACGCTGCTCAGATGCATACACCAACTGGGACACTGCCAGGGTTTGGGTAGCCCCCACCATGCTCATCCAACCGTCCATCCCACTTCACTGGCTAGGGATATGGTGGGACCCTGCCCTCACCTTCAAGGCCCACATCGAGTGCATGCGTTCCAAAGGCCTCTCCACCCTCACCGCCCTCTGCATCCTTGGCAACACGGAATGCAGTATTTCGGCCCTCCTCCTCCACCGATTGTACACCGCCTGCATCTGCTCCGTCCTCACTTGGGGTGCGCCAGTGTGGTATCATGGCTGACACTAAAAAACATTAGTAAGCCGCCTGCAGGCTGTGCAAAACACGGCATGCAGATGGATTCTTGGCGTCTATAAGGGTGCCTCCCCCTTCTCTACAAATTTTCTTTGTTCCCTTCCCCCCCTCTCTTATTATTTTGAATATGCTAAGACTCTCCATTCTCTGTGCCTCTGGCGCACCCCGCACTCTGTCAGTAGAAAAAGATACTATAAAAATGGAACTAACTGTCCCTTTTCCACTTCTCTGCAGGTCCAGGTCCCCCGGGTTCAACCGGTCCCTGCATACACTCATCCCCCATGGACAGACCCTCTGGCATTCACTGCCAGACGAGTTTTGTTCACCACTCCTATCACTCCAGTTAGCGAGGACACCCATAAGGAATTCATGGCCACTGCCCACTCCCTGAGCACCCTCCCCCATCTTCAGGTCTTCACTGATGGCTCACACATGGGTTCGAAGTCTGGATCAGCCGTCTGCACCATGAGGGGCCTCACCCACCTTAAGTTTTTTTTAAATTATTATTATTATTATTCCTGCAGTATTACATAATTACAAGCTGCCCCCCCAAAGGGGGGGCCCTAACTACATAACAACAGAGGTGCCCATCATCGCACAATGCACAAAACTGGGTGGGGGCCCTGCTCCCCGAGGGGAGCCAGGGTGTGAAGGGCCCCTATTAGTACAGACAAAAGGCAGAGGGAGGAATACATTTCACTATGGCAAAGCCAAACGGACGAAGGCAGGCAAATGGGGTAGCTTAGAATAGGAAAGGGAGGGCGAGAGCACCAGCTGGGACATATGAGGGAGAGTCTGAAAGGCAGGTGTTACTCAGAGGAAAAGGGGGGAAGTGCACCTGAAAGCTCCAAGAGAGCCAGGTCCAGGTCCTGGGAACAGGTTCTAAGCATATGACTCATGTGTTCCTGAAGGAGGTCCAAGTCCATATCTTCATCGGTTGGGTGTCCCTCCAGCTCCATTGTGGCGAAGGCCAGGCGGATGGCGGTGGAGGTGTGGTCGGAGAGGCGGTTCAGGTGCCCCATCAGCTTCAGCCAGTGGTGCAGAACCTGGAGATGGTTTTCATCAGCCCACTCGGTGTGGTGGGTTGGAAGTGGGTCACAGGGGGGCCAGAACTTGCGGATCCATGGTCGGAATGTGCAACATCCGCCCAGTACATGGGCGGTCGACTGAGCCAGCCAGGGGGGGTGGTTGTGCCATCTGCAGTGTGAGATCAGGCCATGCCTGTGCCAGTAGGCTGAGTCGAAGCTCAGCCAGTAGCCCCCGTAGGGACCGGCACAACATAGGACCTGGGTGACTGCAGAGAGCTCCCAGTGGGGGTGGTCGACCGACTGCATGATGAGCTTTCGGGGATGACGAGAGGGGATACCATTGACTGCGAGATATTTGTCGGCGGTCGAGGCCAGGGGGCGGGCGAGTGAGAGGGACCAATGCTCCATAAGGGTGTTGACCATGGCCTCTTTCAGTGTGGAGGTGGAGGGTGCAAGGGAGGATGGGGGTAGGTTCATTGCAAACTTTGCCTTGCAGTCTGCCCATTCATTCCCGGGGATGTCGGAGTGACCCGGGCACCATATGAAATGGACAGAAAGATCTGGGTATGAGTCCAGTAGAGTCTGGACCCCTGCCTTCCATTGATGGAGGAGATGGGTGCCTGGAACTGGCGCCCATGTGTGGATTTTTTATTTTTATTTTATTTCAAATTTATTATTCCTACTGAGCTACATAATACACCTGCAGCCCCGAAGGGGCCACCTGTAAACTACCTAACTACTGAGGCACCCGTCATCGCTCATCGAGTGAAACTGGGCAGGGCGCGTGCCTCCCAGAGGAGGCCTAGTGAGCTTATGTGCCCTATTAGGGATAAATAGAGGAAGGGAGAGGGAGGCATACATATCACGACTATGGAAAGCCAAACCAGGCGAAGTGAGATCAGGCAAAGGGAGTCCCTTAGAAGGGGAAAGGAGCGGCTGCAAGTGCCATAGAAGAAACCAATGGGGAATCCGAATGGCAGTCAAGAGTCAAGGGGAAATGGTGGGAGCATACCTGAAAGCTCCAAAAGGGCAGGGTCCATGTCCTGAGTCCTGGATCCGAGTAACCTGCACATGTAGCCCCTGAGGGTGTCCAAATCCAGGTCGTTATCGGTTGGGAGTCCATCCAAGTCCATAGCCATGAAGGCAAGGCAAATAGCCCCAGCTGTGCGGTTAGACATCCGGTTGAGGTGGCCTGTGAGACGCAGCCAGCATCTTAGGACCAGGAGGTGGTTTTCGTCCACCCATTCAGAGTGGTGGACAGGGAGGGGGTCGCTTTTTGGCCAGACTTGTCTTATCCAGGGCTGGAATGTTTCGCATCTGCCCAGGACATGGGAGGTTGACTGTGCTGGCCAAGGTGGGTGGTTGTGCCACCTGCAGTGGGAGATCAGGCTGTGTCTGTGTTGGTAGGCCGAGTCGAAGCTCAGCCAGTAGCCCACATAGGGACCGGCACGACAGAGGACCTGTGCCACCGCAGTGAGCTCCGAGCGGGGGTGGTTGACTGAGATGGTGATTAGCTTTCTCGGTCGTCGGGTGGGGGGCCCTGTTACTGCAAGATACTTGTTGGCAGTGGAGGCGAGGGGGCGGGCCAT
Source organism: Coniferiporia sulphurascens (assembly GCA_002794785.1). Lineage (NCBI taxonomy): Eukaryota > Fungi > Basidiomycota > Agaricomycetes > Hymenochaetales > Hymenochaetaceae > Coniferiporia > Coniferiporia sulphurascens. The sequence continues at coordinate 157,006 of NBBA01000012.1, read as the reverse complement.
TTGAAGGGACCAGCGCTCGCTGAGAGTGCGAGTCGCCACTTCCTTCAAAGCGGAGATAGAGGGAGCGAGGGTCAATGGAGGAAGCTCTGTTGCATGCTTCGCCTCAGAGTCTGCCCATTCATTCCCCGGAATTGCCTCGTGTCCCGGGCACCACCAGAAGTGAACAGTCAGATTCGGGAAGGAGTCGAGTAGGGTCTCGACCCCTGCCTTCCAAAGGGGAAGGAGCTGGGCCCCCGATGCTGAGGGCCAAGTGCAGAATAGGCCAAGGGCTGTCAGGGAGTCGGAGAGAAAGTAGATCTCCTGGATGTCTGGCAGCAGGTGTTGGAGTCGGCGAGATGCCCAGCTTGGAGCAGTCACTAGTGAGAAAATTTCAGCATCTGTCGCTGTGGCACAGGTGGGGGAGGCGAGTCAGAGGGAGGTGATGTAGCGATCCCCCTTCATACCACAGATGGCGGAGCCTGAGGTGTTGCCGATGCGAGAACCATCTGTAAACACCTGCAGGGAGGAGTCAGTGCAGAGAGCCTGGGCTTGGGTGACATAGTGGTCGCACACTTCCTCTGAGACTGGCTGCTTAGGGGCTGAGAAGACGATTTGACCTTGACCGAAGGCAAGGGGGTCCGTCCAGGGGGGGTGCGCATACACTGGGATCCATTGGACTCGGGGGACACAGACCTGCAACGAAAGTGAAAAGGGGGTGTTAGCATTAGGATTGAACTTTTTCTGTCCTACACAGTGGGGGGTGCGCCAGAGGCGCAGGGCATGAGTGGTCTTTAAATATTCGAAATAAGCGATGAAAGGGGGAGTGGAGCAAAGAAAATTTGTAGAATGGGGAGACACGCCCTTATAGACGCCTAGGATCCAATGGCAAGCAGTGTTCTGAACCGCCTGCAGTCGATTGACAAGGGTTTTTTGTTGACGTCCATGGTACCATACTGGTGCACCCCATGCTAAGACGGTGCACATGCAGGCAGTGTAGAGTTGCCGGAGGTGGATGGCAGAGAGGCCCCTCTCGGTGTTGCCAAGGATGCGAAGGGCTGCCAGTGTTGAGAGACCTTTGGAGCGCATTTGCTCCACATGAGGTTTGAAGGTGAGGCCCGCATCCCACCAGATTCCCAGCCAGCACAGGGGATTGGTGGGGCGGACCAGGGTGTCGGCGTCAATTTGTATCCCGGCAGTGTCCCAGCAGTGGTAGCCAGTTCGTCGCCTGGGTGGGTGGAAGTGGAGGGCCTCTGTCTTCACCAGTTCGATGTTGAGACCAATTTGGTGGAATAGAAGGTCGAGTTGTTGGTATGCTTGATCAAGGGATCTGCAGTTAGCCATTACCGAGGTTCCTACACAAGCAATGAGGTGATCGTCGACATATGCCAGCAGTTGTGTGCCACGCTGTTGAAAGCGCTGCATCATGATGCCCGCAAAGATAGTCAAGAGGATGGGGGAAACCAGCGAGCCTTGTGGGGTGCTGAGGTCGGGTTTAGGTGCAGTCGGTAGGGTTGTGCCATCGAAAGAGACAGCCACTTCCCTATTCATCATGAAGGAGAGACACCATGCCGCCATGTCTGGCGGGCATCCCATCTCCAACAGCTGGTGGTGGAGTCGTCCTGGGTGCACCGAGTCAAAGAAGCCCTGGATGTCCACCACTAGGATGGAACAAACAAGGCCTTTTGCATGGGTGCCTTCCACAATCTGTAAAAGGTGCTGGGCGGCATCATAGACCGAGTGGCCCTGGCGTCCTCCATACTGGTTTGGTGGCAGCCAGTTCCTTGTGTTAGCAAGGTACTGGAGCCTGTTAGTGATCATTTTTTCGAGTAACTTGCCCAAGGTTTCCTTGAGGGTGATAGGGCGGTAGGAGCGGGGGGAGAATGGGTCCTTCTTGTTTGGCTTCCGCAGCATTACGACTTTTGCCGTCTGCCAGCAGGCTGGGTGGTGACCCAGTTGCAGGCAGTCATTGAAAAGTGCAAGAACCTCATCTGGATAGGCATCGACCACCCATTTAAGGGGGCGATACCCGATTCCTGAAGGGCCCAGAGCCGACAAGTTGGAGGTATTGGCCAGTGTGCCTGTGAGCTCAGAGAAGAGTAGTGGCGGCGCAGCTGGGGTAGGGGGAGGCAGGGGGCCGAGGCCCGCAGCCGGGAGTGGGGGAGGCGGAGGAAAGAATGTTGATCTGAAAAGCTCACCTTTCTCTTTGTCGGACTGGGTAAAGGTGCCGTCCCTGCGCTTGAGCGAGGGTACCTGTGTTGGGTGGACACTGAGGCCCCATTTGGCCCATGACCAGATGTTAGAGGGGTCGGCCTCTAACGCCTGTTCCGAGTAGTAGGTCCACTTCGCTGCATGCACCCCTCGTTTAAAGGAGTGTCTGGCTGCCGCTTTTGCGGTGGGTGTTGGGGCACTGTGAATCGTGTTCAGTAAATCCCAGCAGTTGGACGACCACCATGGGACTGCTGTTTTCGACAGTGTCCAGATTGTGGGCCCATGTGCGGATAAGGTGGAGTGCTGTCAGCGAATCTGACAGAAAGAAGATGTCAGATGCGACAGGCAGGAGGTCCCGGAGGTGGTGTGCAGCCCAGCTCGGTGCAGAGGTGAGAGAGAAAATCTCCACGTCCGTGGCTGTTGCGCAGGTGGGGGAGGCCAGCCAGCGGGACTTGAGGCGAGTAAGGCCCCTCATGGTGCAGACAGCTGATCCAGACTTAGAGCCCATGCAGGAGCCATCGGTGAAAACCTGGAGGTGGGGGAGGGTGCTCAGGGAGTGTGCAGCAGCCACAAATTCTTTGTGGGTGTCTTCACTAACTGGAGTGATAGGAGTGGCGAACAAGACTCTTCCATTCGTAAATGCCAGAGGATCCGTCCATGGGGGATGAGTGTATGCAGGGACTGGTTGAACCCAAGGGACCTGGACCTGCAGAGAAGTGGAAAAGGGACGGTTAGTTACGGTTTTATAATAGCGTTTTCTACCAACAGAGTGCGGGGTGTGCCAGAGGTGCAGAGAATGGAGAGTCTTAGCATATTCAAAATAATAAGAGAGGGGGGGAAGGGAACAAAGAAAATTTGTAGAGAAGGGGGAGGTGCCCTTATAGATGCCAAGAATCCATCTGCATGTCGTGTTTTGCACAGCCTGCAGGCGGCTTACTAATGTTTTTTGGTGTCGGCTGTGATACCATACCGGCACACCCCATGTGAGAACTGAGTGGACACAGGCGGTGTACAGTCGATGGAGGAGAAGGGCCGAGATTCCACATTCGGTGTTGCCAAGAATGTGGAGGGTGGCAAGGGTGGAGAGGCCTTTAGAATGCATACATTCGACATGAGCCTTGAAGGTGAGGGTGGGGTCCCACCAGATCCCTAGCCAGCGGAGTGGGATGGATGGTCAGATAAGCGTGGTGGGGGCGACCCAAACCCTAGCAGTGTCCCAGTCTGTATAGGCGGCCAAGTGTTGTCTGGGTGGGTGAAAATGGAGGCACTCCGTTTTTGCAGCTTCTATGTTGAGACTGATGGCACCAAAGTGGATGTTGAGTTGGTGGTAGGCATTGGAAAATTGCTGGCAGTTGGATGCCACACTGGGTCCGACACACACAAGGAGGTGGTCGTCAATGTATGCAAGGGCAGTGGTGCCAGTTTGGTGGAATTTCCGGAGGACCACACCCATGAATATAGTCGAGAGGATCGGAGAAACTGGCGACCCTTGGGGGGTGCTGAGGTCGGGTTTGGGGGTGGTTGGGAGGGTAGTGCCATCAAAGGCGATGGCAACCTGCCAGTCCGTCATGAAGGACAGACACCAGTCTGCCATGTCAGGCAGGCACTGGAGGTCCAGCAGTTGCTGGTGGAGGAGTTGTGGGTGTACCGAGTCGAAGAAACCCTGTATGTCGACTGCTAGGACTGAGCATACACGGCCCTCGGTGTGGGCTCACTCCACAATCTGTAAGAGGTGCTGGGCAGCATCATAGACAGAATGTCCTTGACACCCCCCATATTGGTTAGGTGGCAACCAGTCCCTTGTGTTAGTGAGGAACTGGAGCCAGTTAGTGATGATCTTTTCGAGGAGTTTCCCTAAGGTCTCCTCAAGGGTAATGGGCCAATATGATCTCGGCAAGAAGGGGTCCTTCTTGTTTGGCTTCCGGAGCATCACCACTTTTGCTGCCCGCCAGCACTTGGGGTGGTGCCCCATGTGCAGACAGTCATTGAAAAGGGTGAGGATCTCATTGGGGTAGGCATCTACCACCCATTTGAGAGGGCGGTATCTGATTCCCAAGAGGCCTGGAGCCAACAAGTTGGAGGTGTCAGACAGTGCCCCCATAAGCTCTGAGAGGAGTATGGGCAGGGCAGCAGGTTGGGGGGGAGGCAGCAGGGTGTCAGCCGCTTGTTGGGGTGGAGGGGGCATAAAGAAAGTAGTGTGGAAGAGCTCACCTTTCTTGTCGTCCAATTGGGTGAAGGAACCGTCACACTTCTTGAGCAGGGGATTGGGGTAGGTTGGTTGCTGAGGCCGCATTTGGCCCAGCTCCATATGTTGGAGGCATCGGCTTGGTCGGCTTGGTCGGCATAGAACTGCCGCTTGGCCACCCGTACACCGCGTTTGAATGTGCGGCAGGCTGCTGATCGCTGAAGGGGGGTGGAGGCCATCGAGATTGCCTGGAGGAGCAACTTGTTACAATTTTCCTTTACTTTCCCTTATTGCGCTGACTCACTTCCTCTTTGTCATCATCAGTCAGCGCAACTCCCCCATTCCTCTCCCTTACTCATCCCTATTTCACCTTACACCATAAGACACCATGATGACGCCATATTGCACCATCATGACATGCTTTGCTTACTGATCGCCCTACCTGTATTACCAAGACATTCCTTGGGTTTCCATGACCTTCCATAGCCATGTAAACTACCCTACACAGGCCACTACAGTAGCAAACACATAGAGTAGCATATAAGCATGTAATGTAGATCGCACAAGCCCTAAGCTTGTGCTCTTTGTTCATACAAGCCCATTATATGTGCCTCAGTGCCCTCTGTGTGCTCTACCTCATCATCTGGCACTTTGTTGTAACCCAACTCCTCTAAGAAGACTACCGCATCCACATTGTCGATCAGGAAGCCCCACCAACGATCACCTTCGACTTACAGCATTTAGGAAGCCCCATTGCCATAACCACCAATCCCGACAATCAGGAAGCCCCGATGTTGATCACCGCATAACCGTTGAGCTTAACACACCCCCCTCTCATCACCAGGTGTCCCCACCACAGCCACAAACCACCCCCCCTTCGGCAACGATGCTGGGTGAGCCCTTCCAGTTCACCCATCATGTCCCCACCCCCTCCCACCCCCAATCAGCACACTCAATGCACACCACCGAGGATACCGACATGGACCCCGCCCACCGCACCCCATCGCCGATGCTCTCACAAAAACGAAGTGCCAACACCCTCTCGCCCCACACCCCTCATCCTCAACCTCACCCTCAGGCCCCCAAGATGCCCCTGATGGAATTTCTGGACACCTCCAACATCACCCACAAATACTTCATCAAATTGATTGAGGCAGCCCCCAACAACCGACATGAGGCTTTGGTTGCCCAGCACCTAGGTACAATGGCCTATGTGGCCCTCAAGGTGCTGGACGTATGAGCATCTTTATTGGACAAAAATGTATGACTTGGAAGAGGGATTAGGCATCATCTGTGATATCACGCGTGATAGCGCATCACATGTGATAATGCATTATAATGTGTGATGCAAGCAAGTTTGGACAAGACTATCACTATCACTATCACTGTCATTTCTTTTTTGAGGAGTAAGATCCTTTGCAGTAATGTGTTATAACACCCCCACAGTCGGCCATCCTTCTTGACCAGTAACCACCACCATCGACTAGTGCAGGCAGCTAAAACTCCCCCATGTCGAACCCCAGTGGATACAGGAATGCTCTACATTCGACTCGACCACCCCTCCCACCCCCCTCATCGGCCAGTGCCGATGCCAACAGGGCCGCCAGAGCCACCACCAACTGGGTGGCTGCTGGCAACATTGCCGCCGCTTTGCACAGTATGACCCCCACCCCTGCCCACATCGACCCAGGCCTCCTGGCATTGTCCCCAGACGTGCTTCGTCTCGCCCCATCCCCTGTCATCGGAGTCTCGAACACGGAGTTCACCCACATGTTTGAGCACATCAGCCGCCCCCCCTCTGTAGGCTCCAACCCCTCACCCCGCTCCAACGAGCCGGGCGAGATGGAAGACATCCTCGAGAACCCGCACACACCTTCGCCGCTGCTCACCAACAAGTGTTCATCCGAAAACCTGTCCCCGCACACCCCCCAACCCCGCCCTCGAGCCCAGTTCGAGCTGTACACGTTAGGCTTCATGTACGCCATCTCCCGAGCACTAGAGGACTTTGACAGGAAGACCCACTGCTACAACCCTGCAGAGATCGATCAAGCAGTGGCTAAGTTTGTGGGCGACCTCCTTTGGAACGTCCAACAGACCATCGCCGGCGTTTTGAGGGATGAGAAGGACCCCCAGTACATCATCTCTCGCAACATAGAGATGGCCTACAACATCGCAAGGGGGGGGGCAGAAGCCTCCCTGCCAGCGCCCCTCGCCCCAGCTTGCCCCCAGCAAAGGACCCTGACCACCGCCCCCCAACCCTCTGCCCTGATCAGGACCCCCAGAACTGCTAACATGTCACCCGATGTGGCTGCACTGACGAATATTGTCAAACAGCTCTCCACAGAAGTCGTCTCCATCTCCCGGCAAGTTTCAACCCTTGTCAACCGGCCCGTGCCCCATGCCCCACAGGCCCAGAAGGCCCAGGCTGCCACCACCACCACCCAGACTGCTAACACTGTGGCACTGACAATCTCCTATGCCCAGGTGGCAGCTGCCCCGGCCCCACCCACCGCCTCCAACCCCAACCCCATTGCACCGACCCAGGGCACGATCTTTACAACAGTAACCCACAAGAAGAAGAAAAAGCAATGCCAGGTCCTGCCCCTGCCCCCGGTCTACACCAAGGACCCAACCCTGGTCCTCATCCCTGCTGTTGTCCCCAAAACTGAACTGCAGCTCCCCGCCATGTGCCTCACAGCCACAGCCCATGAGTTCTTCTCTTCCCTACCCACCGCTGACCAGGTCATGGTCCTCGCATCCTCCTTCAATGTGAAGGGGAACCTTGTGACCTCCTTCGCCAAGCGACCCACCTCTGCCTCTCCCACCACTGACACGATCATTGATCGCCACTCAGCGGTGTTTGCAGCCCATATGCATGACCAATGCTTATCTGCAACAGCCGACCAAATCTCCGCCCAGTTCACCCTCACCCCAGTCCGAGTCCGCCCCGGTCCGCCCTCCGCATCTCTATGGTGCCCTGCATGGACTACCTCTTCGGCCAGAATGGCCACACCATATCCCTGAAGGCCCTTATGGCCAAAATCTGGAACAATCCGGTGCTCCGCCCCCTCGACTTCATCGTTGACCCCCACTTTGCTGCCACAGAGGATCATCTCCCAACCTTCCAGAAGTGCCCTGTGGCCTTCTCCTTCTCTGACCCTGATGGCTCAATCCACGTGCAGCTCCTTAAGTGCCCATGAGTTTGGCTGTTCGGCTCCACCCTCTCCCTCTCCATCCCGCCCTATTGCCTCAGCCTCACCCAATGTGAGCACTGTCAGGGCCTAGGCCATGGGACGAAAGGCTGCCGAGCCCAGCCCTGCTGTGCAGACTGCAGAGGTGGACATTTATCCCACAACCACTGTAAGTCTTGTGCATCCTGCGCCACCGAAGCCGTCAAGGGCGACCAGTGCCCTCACCCTCGCTATTGCACTAACTGCAAAGGCAACCACCCTGCCACCCTCCCTCAATGCCCCAAGAAATGGCGATTCTGCCAGATCCTAGAGGCTGTTGAGGGACCCAAAGATGAACCTATGGAGGACCAATGAATAGAGACATCTCTATTCTTCAGTGGAATGCCATGCGCTCTCTAGCTGCAGTCCATTCCCTTATTCCAATCCTCACCACTGACCCATCCCCACCCACCATTATTTTGATCCAGGAACTGCCCTGGTATCAAATCGGCCTCCAGCCCTCACTCACTGACCCAGCCAGCACACCAGTACTCAATGTCCTGTCCCTCCCAGGATACACAGCCATCCTTCCCCCAGCCACCTGGCCAAGGGTTGTTATGTACGTATCCAGGGCCATTCCATCAACCACCTGGTCCGTCCTAGGCGCTGCATCCTCCGGCACTGACGTCCTCACCATTGAAATCTGCTCCCACCTGACGATCTGCCTCTGCAACTATTATGGCATGCATGCCCTGGACCGCACCACCGCCACCCCCCTCTACCCCAGTGAGTCTTTTCTTTTTACAATCCCACCGGCTTTGGCCTCCACTCTACTTGTGGCAGGCGACTTCAATCATCGCCACCACTCATGGTCCGAACTCCTTGCTTCATGGCAGGAGGATCTGAGAGCACAACCTCTCGATGACTTCTTCCAGGAGCATGGCCTTGCACCAGCTCACCTCCCTGATTCTGACTTGCGGCCAGTCGACAACCATTGGCGGTGCCCAATTGACATGATCTGGTCCCCCCCCACGATAAACCCGGATTCAATCCTCGACTCGGGCACCTCGACCACCTCCGCCCTGTCCGACCATGCCATCCTACACTGGTCCCTGCCATCCCGGCCCCCACCTCCTACTGTCAAAACCCGCCAGCTCACACTGGCAGACAAGGAGGAATGGACCGACATCACCTTCCCACTACTCGAAGCCGCCTTCCTACAACAAGCGGACAACACCCTCACCCTCGACATCAAAGCGCAGGCCATAGTCGACTCCATGATTGCCGCCCTCACCCCTTTCACCAGAATCAGCAAGCCGTCAAAAACTGAGGTCCCCTGGTGGACCCCGACCTGCAAATTGCTCCTCCAGGCGATCTCAGTGACCCCCACCTCCCTTCAGTGGTCAGCAGCCCGTCGCACTTTCAAGTGGGGCATCCAGGCGGCAAAGCGACATTTTTACACCGAGCAGGCAGACCAAGCAGATGCCTCCAACATCTGGAGCTGGGCCAAACGAGGCCTCGGCAACCGCCCCACACCAATCCCCTCTCTCAAACAGCGTGATGGCTCCTTCACCCAATCGGACGACGAGAAAGGTGAGCTTTTCTGCACGACTTTCTTCATGCCCCCACCCCCCCCCCGCCCCCCCCCCCCCAACCAGCTGCCCTGCCCATCCTCCTCATGGAGCTTATGGGGGCACTGTCCGACACCTCCAACTTGTCGGCTCCGGGCCTCTCGGGGATCGGCTACTGCCCTCTCAAATGGGTAGTAGACACTTACCCCGAGGAGATCCTTGCCCTTTTCAATGACTGTCTGCGCATGGGGCACCACCCCAAGTGCTGGCAAGCGGCAAAAGTGGTGATGCTCTGGAAGCCAAACAAGAAGGACCCCTTTTCACCATGCTCATACCAGCCCATTACCCTAGAGGAGACCCTAGGGAAACTCCTCGAGAAGATTATAGCTAACTGGCTCCAGTTCCTTGCTAACATGAGAGATTGGCTGCCACCTAACCAATACAGGGGGCGTCAAGGACATTCCATCTACGACGCCACCCAACACCTCCTACAGATTGCGGAGCAAGCCCATGCTGAGGGCTGCATATGCTTGGTCCTAGCAGTCGACATACAAGGTTTCTTCGACTCGGTACACCCACAACTCCTCCACCAGCAACTATTGGACCTCTGCTGACCACCTGACATGGCGGACTGGTGTTTGTCCTTCATGACGGATCGGCAGGTGGCTATCGCTTTTGACGGCACCACCCTTCCAACCACCCAGAAACCCGACCTCGGCACCCCCCAAGGGTCACCGGTATCCCTGATCCTCTCAACTATATTTGTGGGTGTGGTCCTCCGGAAATTTCATCAAACTGGCACCACTGCCCTTGCATATGTAGATGACCACCTCCTCGTGTGCGTCGGACCCAGCATGGCATCCAACTGCCAGCAACTGTCTAACGCCTACCACCAACTCAACGCCCACTTCAGCACCATCGGTCTCAACATCGAAGCTGCCAAAACGGAGTGCCTTCACTTTCACCCACCCCGATGACATTCAGCTGCCTACACTGACTGGGACATCACCAGAGTGTGGGTCGCCCCCACCACAATCATCCGACCCTCTATCCCACTATGTTGGCTGGGAATATGGTGGGACCCCGCCCTCACCTTCAAGGCCCATGTAGAGCGCATGCGCTCCAAGGGCCTCTCCACGCTCGCTGCCCTCCGCATCCTCGGTAATACCGAATGCGGAATCTCGGCCCTCCTCCTCCACCGACTATACACTGCCTGCATCCACTCCGTTTTGACATGGGGCACCCCAGTATGGTACCATGGCCGATGCCAAAAAACATTAGTAAGCTGCCTGCAAGCGGTGCAAAACACCGCCTGCAGGTGGATTCTGGGCGTCTATAAAGGTGCCTCCCCATTCTCCACAAATTTTCTTTGTTCCCTCCCCCCCTTTCATTTTATTTCGAATATGCTAAGACCCTCCATTCTCTGCACCTCTGGCACACCCCGCACTCTGTTGGTAGAAAACGATATTACAAAACAGTAACTAACTGTCCCTTTTCCACTTCTCTGCAGGTCCAGGTCCCCCAGGTTCAGCCGGTTCCTGCATACACTCATCCCCCCTGGACGGATCCTCTGGCATTTACGTATGGAAGAGTTTCATTCGCCACTCCTATCACTCTGGTCAGCGAAGACACCTGCAAGGAATTTGTGGGCGCTGCAAGCTCCCTGAGCACCCTCCCTCATCTCCAGGTTTTCACCAATGGCTCATGCATCGGCTCAAAGTCTGGTTCAGCTGTCTGCGCCATGAAGGGCCTCACCTGCCTCAAATCTCGCCGGCTGGCCTCCCCCACCTGTGCAATGGCAACAGACGCAGAAATTTTCTCCCTCACCTCTGCTCCAAGCTGGGCCGCACACCACCTCTGGGAGCACCTGCCTGTTGCATCCAACATCTTCTTTTTGTCAGATTTGCTGATGGCACTCCACCTGATCCACACATGGGCGCCAGTTCCAGGCGCACATCTCCTTCACCAATGGAAGGCAGGGGTCCAGACTCTATTGGACTCATACCCAGATCTCTCCGTTCATTTCGTCTGGTGCCCAGGTCACTCCGACATCCCCGGGAATGAATGGGCAGACCATGAGGCGAAGTTCGCCACGAACCTACCCCCATCTCTGCTCGCACCCTCCACCTCCACACTGAAAGAGGCCGCAGTCAACACTCTAATGGAGCGCTGGTCCCTCTCACTTGCCTGCCCACTCGCCTCAATGGCCAACAAATACTTAGCCATCAACGGGGTCCCCTCCCACTGTCCCTGAAAGCTCCTCACGCAATCAGTGGACCACCCTCGCCACGAACTATCGGCAGTTGCCCAGGTCCTCTGTCGCGCTGGTCCCTATGGGGGCTACTGGCTGAGCTTCGACTCAGCCTACTGGCACAGGCATGGCCTGATCTTGCATTGCAGATGGCACAACCACCCACCCTGGCCGGCCCAGTCGACCACCACATGTTTTAGGCAGGTGTCTCACATTCCGACCCTGGATCCGCAAGGTCTGGCCCCCCCGTGACCCTCTCCTGACCCACCATGCCGAGTGGGCTGACAAGAACCATCTCCAGGTTCTGCGCTGCTGGCTTAAGCTGATGGGGCACCTTAACCGCCTTTCTGACCGCACCTCTGCAGCCATCTGTTTGGCCTTCGCCACAATGGAGCTGGGTGGCCACCCAACCAACAAAGATATGGACTTGGACCTCCTTTGGGACTACATGAGTCGTATGCTTGGACCCCACACCCAGGACCCGGACCCAGCTCTTTTGGAGCTTTCAGGTGTGCTTCCTCCCTTTTCCTCTGATCTATGACTGCCTTTCAGACTCTCCTGCGTATGTCCCAGCCAGCGCTCTTGCCCTCCCTTTCCAATTCTAAGCTACCCCCTTTTGCCTGATATCGTCTGTTTGGCTTGGCTGTAGTTACACATATTCCTCCCTCTTTCCTTCTTTACTCACTAATAGGGGCCCTTCCCACTCTAGCACCCTTCGGGGAGCAGGGCCCCTGCCCAGTTTCGTGTGTTGTGCGATGACAGGCGCCTCCATTGTTATGTAGTTAGGGCCCCCCCTTCGGGGGGCAGCTTGTAATTATGTAATACTGCAGGAATAATAAAATAAAATAAAATAAAAAGTAATGTGTTATAACGTGTGATGGCCTAGGATTTTGCACATACTGCATTCGGCATCACACATTATATAACCTGTGTTGGCTCAGGATTTTGATGCATGGTGACCCTGACCAGCTGGCATGGAAATGGCAGAGAGATCAGGCTCAGATGGTGCCTGGCCCTTTGTAGTAAGTATGGGTTAGGCCTTTTTAAGAATAGGTGATTAAATGAAAAAGAAGAATACTTCTTTTTTTAGTAAAGAAGGATTTTAGTGTTTTTAATTGAAGGATGAGAATGATTGCATCAGCTGATTGTCAACCACTTCTATTCAATCCCCTGCTATCTATTGTCAATCCTGTCATTCAATTTACAACAAAGGAAAAAGCATGCATATACCCAAGGGACCACAGAGAGGGAAATGTGTTCAATGTGACTGCACTTCCTTCAACATGTACATTAAGGAGGAGCACAAGATCATAATGGTGAAATCTCATCATATATTTTTTCATGTTTGGTAGATGAGACTTATTGTACAAACTAGATACCTCAAGCAGGGAATGACCTTTGTGGTTGCACTCATCCATGGTATTCCCATCAGGTCTGGATCAAGGATGATGAGAGGATGTTTGATGAGTCACATTTTGGGTTTTTCGTAAAAGGTGGACATGCAGGCTCGGCCTGCGGGGGCTACTTTCTGGTATGGAGACAACTTAGGTGCACTCTGCAAGGTGGCTAAATATATACAGGTAGAAAGCACTTGGCACCCTCAGGGGGCCTGTATATGTGGAGAGAAATGGTTTAGTCACAATGACATTGGAAATGGGGATTCTAGAGTGGAGATGTCAATGCAGAATACTTTAGGACCAGCAAGGTGCAGTGGTCAATCAGTCCTGAATATGTCTTTACCTAACCAGCCATATTTTAAAGGCAAAACCAGGGCCAGGGCAAAGATGTACTAGTGGGTGGAGAAATCCCAGGGGCTTCCAGGGAGAGGCGTCATATAGACTCACCTATAACACCCTTCTTTCATCTTGCTCAGTCAAGGGGTGTTCCAATACAATTGCCAACAAATGAGGAAACCTTGCCAGCACATCCAGCACATTGTCCGGGGGCTGACATTGCAGTGAATGTTCATGGAGAATGTATTGCCAATGCCCATCGCAGTCTTCCCCAGCATCAGCATCCCTCCCAGCTCAATCCCAACCAAGCACATGGATGAACCTCCTGCAATCCTTACCCACATGGGCATGGGGCATGACATACATCTTCAGGCAGCTGGGCCGGCACCTTAGCGCCTGTTGCTTCTATACCAGAGCAAGTAGCCTACACATTTGCCATTCTACCTTTCACAGTATGTTTGAATATGCCAGCTTTATAGACTTATATCACTAATCACAACATACAGTTATATATGAAAGACAAGGATGAAGAGAGTTACATCCTTCCAGAAGACATATGCCACAGACAGGGGGAGATTATCAGCTTTGTGGAGTGTTTGAGAAATTTTGGGTTCACTGTTGATGGTGATATTAGCACCACTGGGCCGGTTTGGCTGCAGATCAATACGTTATTGATGAATTGGCTAAAGGCAAAGAACCTTGCAATTGACAACATGACTGCTGAGTTGCAGACCAATCCCAAGTTTCAAGACATGGCATTCATGTTCCTGAAGTATGGCAAGCAAGTTAATCATGGTAGTGGAAAACGTTACAGGACCCTAAAGGAGAAATGGGTGCTGAATTGTGATGAGCTGATGGAGGAGAAGTTGTCCAAAACTGTGAAAGGCACACCCAACCCGCTTGACAGGAATAGCCAAAAAAGGAAATTAATTTTTGTTGGTTGGTTCTTGGATTCTCATCCATTTATTTTTCCTTAATACTGATCCTGGAGGCAGCGCCAAAAGATGGGAACATTATTGGTAGTATAGATGCATTTTTCCAGGGGCAGGAGGGTGAGGATGGATCCTGTCATTTGCCAGGGCACCATTGCCTGCCCATGCGACTTATGGAAGGTGTTTGGGGACAAACTGACATGGGGGGGCTAGTTTACCCCATTTCCTGCATATGAACCTGCCCATCTACAACTTCAGATGCAACAGGAAAAGTATGTATGCTAGTGCTTGAATTGGTAAATTAATTCTAAATACTTATTCTGCACAACTTTTTACAGATGTCTGCATCGGATGTATCCCTGGTAGGGACTCACCAAGGTCCGTCAACTGGTCCAGGACCTTCCCAAGGAGAGGGAAGGCTAGGTACAAGCTCCACCAATGGAGGACAGGCCACAGTGACCTCCCAGATACTGGCTGGCTTGCGTAGGGCGAGGTCTGAGTCCCTAGAGGTATATCTCACTTTTACGTTTCAAAAGTTAAGAATCATCTTACAACCAACCTTTTATGTATGTAGGAAGCAAATTCTCAGCCTTCCAACCATCCTCATCATCATCCTGGCCTTGTTATTCAAGGCCCTTTACCTAATGCTCCAGTTGGCCCCCTCCCCATACCGCTTCCTATTCCTCCATATCCAGCACCAAACAGGCTCCTGCCCACCATCACGAGGGCCAGTATCCATGCTCCCTCCCTAGCACCCTCCCTAGCACCAAGGGGCTCTCCTCCTGTGGTGCCACAATTGCATCCTGCAAGAACAATTTCTCCTGAAAACGCACCTGCAGAGTATTCCTTCCCTGATTTTCAGGCAGCCAAAAGAGCATCTATGGCGAAATGGAATAGAGAAATGTTCACTTACAACCCTCTCATTGCTGAAGGGGCCCATTTTAAGGGGAAAGATTTTTCATCCTTAGCCAGGGACGTGTTCTCTTTCTTTGTCCATAAGTTTACTCCGACAGAAACACTGGGGGAAGGGGGTGGATTCAAAGTATCACCTGGAAACTCCCTTCCCCAACCAGTCCTGCACTCATGGCTGAAGGAGACTCGACAAGTGACTATGTGAGTTTGTTATTGAATTTTGGTTGATTGCTGACATAATATCCTTATTGCAGTGGGGAATCTCTGGGTTTTGGGCCAGAGAAGGAACTGTTTGGAGAGATACTCAAGAATATGCTTGGGTTACAAGCCTACTGGAAGGAGACAGGTCCACATGTGACTGTATATCCAAATTCAGTCCTACTGGACGATGTCCCAGTGAACACAAGGTTTGCAGCAATGGGGACCTTGGGGCGCTCTTCATGATCATTACAGGACAAAACCCATACCCCATCTCTCCTTTTTTGCTTGCTGGTATCATATTGTGTAAAAAAGGCCCATTCTCCTTCAACATCAACTTCATCGCCAAGTTTTTTCCTAGAGCAGCTCAGATGCTGAGACCCTGGCATGACCTTAACTGGAATGAGCCTCTACCTAACACCTATGAAAATCCAGCAATCCAGCTCTTACTTACTCAGCTGAACATGCAGGTAGGAGTCATTCACCTGAATCTATATCATAAGCAAATGCACTTACTTATTGCTTATTTGGGAAAGCAGTGCAATTTTCCGAATGAGGCCTTTTCAGAACAAACATGGATGAGGATGACTCTTGTCCTCCAGAGCAAGGTGCTGTTCAATGACACAGACTATTTTGACAAACCAGCTGTTGCAAAGTTCACAGAGGGGTTTGATTTTACTCTTTCTGCTCTAGCCATGAGCAATAGCAATGAGCAAGGCAAAACTTTCTGTGAGGTACGTATGATGGTTACAAAGAATGGTAGACCTTGCATCAGCTTACTCCTGTTATTGCTCCTCAGAGACAGTGGGAAGGGCACTCTCAGCCTTCGCCTCATCAAAAAGAACGCTTAAAAGCTCGGGTTCTCGTAATAAAGGCGCTACTTAAAGCAGAAGTCTTGTTGCTGGGACACACACAGTCCCTATATGGTGTCCAGTCGCTGACGCGCACCTTTTGTGGCGCATTCCCAGCCTGCCGCACTTTTACTGATATTAAGCTTTTCAGTTATCCCAAGTGCCCTCAAGAGCAGTTACCGTTGACATTTGTCATTTGTCCAGGGACCGCCAGCTGTAGCCCAACAAAGGGGGTCGAGATAACTTTCTAGGTCAAGGCCCAGTTGCGTGTTCACGGACAGATCTCCTGTACGGACACAAAAATGCCCCTCAAGGCAAAACAAAGAGCAGAGAGACAGACGCATATAAAATGTCTTCAGGAATACCTCCAACAAGGCTGTGTAAATCACAGATGGAATGCAAAACACAGGCAAAGATAGTCATCCCTATTTGTTGTTGCACCGGTGGGTGGATCTATATTTTCCGAGTCACCTTTTCCTACCATTCAGGCTAATATATTCCAGAAATCAAATGTTCCTTTATCCCCTGCGATCTTGGCATTGACTCCGGACACCTATTCCGCTGCCTTCACCAGCTCAAGCGTCATCAAAGCGGCCCATGCCAGCTCAGGACTCCGACAGTGTGCAAGGGCTATCTCCATATGGGGAAGGATTTGATGGCAAGTCGAGTCAGAAAGTCCTAGTCCTGGGAGAAGCAAACAAGCTGATAACAAACCTTTCCATTAACCATTCTCACCATAACATGTACATTAGTTCGCACAGTCCAAGCCGACCACAGAGTGACACAAAAACGAAGCAGACATACCAGGAAGCCAGATGTTCGAGCAAGCACAGAAGACGACAAACTGAATAGTTTGGAAGAAGCACGCCTGGATACTTGCTAACTCGTCGCTCACTGAAGGAGGAAACTGGGCATCACCGAAAGATGTGCAGTGCGCCCCCTTGCAATGCAGACAAAAGTTGGATAGTACCTATCCAGGGCATCTGAGTAATGAAAAAAAAATACATCCTCCCTTATGCCCTAGAATATTCACAGGATAGTCATGGTCCAATGCCGCATGCTTGATTGGTCGCCAAAGGTTGATGATGTGGAACTGCCACAGCAACAGTCTGGGTGCATTAGCAGGCAGAAGGTGCTGGTGCACATGTGCGATTGCAGATGGACTGGTCCAGTTGACGTGCACAAGCGGCACTATTAAATAAATATAGCAAACGTATTAAGTATAGAGATGGTCATATGAACACTCATCTTACTAAGAGAACGATAACGCAATGATAACGCCATCGAATAGGAGCTATGATAGTTATAGTATATGTAGCTCACGGTAGATGTATATAAGGAGAGCTGGTCTCTACTATGAAATACATCAGTTTACGCTGATAACCCAACTTCGCCTCTACTACACCACTGCACCTCATCATCTACCACAATGTGTGTAGATTTTAAGAGGCACGGACTGGTCCAGTTGACATGCACAAGCAGCACAGACTGGCGCTTCTGCAGATTATCATCAATTTCTCCGGGACAGCATTGACGGATTGCTATCAGGCTGATTATGCATACTCAGGGAAAAAATCAAGCATTGTCTTGCTATATGCACTTACTGTGGTCAAATAACACTGGGTATTTCCTTATCTGTATTTATTCCCTGTTTTATGTAAAGATTCTGCCATTTTCGATTTAATTACTCTGTTTGGGCTTTACTACATATGCCGTGAAAGGTATTCTAAGGTTCATCATTTGTACCTTGACATTGATTGCACCCATGTGGTCCTCAGGGCCTAATTACTATATATGGGGTAGTCTGTTCTATCACAGAGTACAAGCCCATCCATTGTCAAAATCCTGGTTTATCACCTGTGATAACACACATGATATCACAGGTGACACATGTGATATCACCTGTGTTATCATGTGTGATACCTATGGCTTTGCACTTCACTCATCATTATCACCGTCACTGTCATTGCTGCATAGCCACAAAACATGCTGTGATTTTGACTTGCTTGGCATCATGCATTATAATGTGTGATGTAACACATTATAATGTGTTATCATGCGTGATAATGCGTGATAATGTATTACTTTGACTTTGCCCTTGTATCACACATGATAACATGTGTTATCACATGTTATAATGCATGATAACGTGTGATGGCAATGTCCATAGCCAAAACTGGCAATTTATGTCCAGTATAGACCCTCAAATGGATGCCCTGCACAAGGAGAGGAGAAGTGACACTGAGCACACCCAGGCCATGAACCATGCAATCATGGCCTACCAGATCACAGGAGAGGGGGGATTCAACCTCCCCCACCCCTTCTTCCCAGGTCACCCCCTCCAGGGACCCCTGGCCACTCACCCCCCTGCCATTGAATTTGCAGTGCTGACTGAATCCACTATATTTGTGTGATCCCTCCTTGTCAACTTGCATGTCCCTCTCCTAAGTTGTTTCACTGGTAGAACCTGTGCACCATGTTGGTGTATAATTCTTAAAATCTATGCATGTTGTGGTAGATGATGAGGTGCAGTGGTGAAGTTTAGGCAAAGGTGGGTTATCAGTGTAAACCGATGTATATCGTAGTAGAGACCAGCTCTCCTTATATACATCTACCGTGAGCTACGTATACTATAACTATCATAGCTCCTATTGTATGGCATTATCATTGCATTATTGTTCACTTAGTAAGATGGTTGTTCATATGACCATCTGTTATTTATATCATTCATTATATTTATTTAATAATAATGTTGCCCTAACAATTGCAAACATTGCAACAGATTGTTTTAAAAGTCAATAACTACCTTAGTACTGACTATATTGTAAGCCTAGGGGCTCACCATGATCACCCAACTTGAATCCAACATGGCCACTCCACTCTGCTTGGTGGAGCCGATGTGTGGGAACACTGCTCCAAACACTGCCACATCCTGACAAGCAGTGTCTATCAGCCAATGTGCAGGAATGCCGCTCCAACCCAACAAGCAGGACCAACACATGTTGGATATTGCACATGACCAATCAGACTCATCAGCTTGGCACAGGAAGGATTGGAATTGGTGCAGACTGTACAGAACCATTGTTACATAATGTTCCTGCTATTCCTGTCCACTTTCCGTACCTTTGTTGCTGTCAGATAGACTGAGGCAACAAAGGTGAGTACTAAGTAGTATTAGCATGGAATGTACAGTATGTAGTCTATCTGACAGCAACAAAGACACCTTTGTCCTTTCTGTCTTAGGCTGAACTTCAGTGTTGCCAACTTCTGGTTGGCTTCCATATATAATCCATTCATAATGCATTACTGCTGCAATCCTATTATAAGGTGTCAAGGATAATCAGAGTTTGAATGCTCAAGTAGAATGAGCATGTGGTATTTGAGTGCATATGTGTGGGAATCAGACTTTTAAATGCCTGTATGAAAGGCATGCAGAGGAATAATTTGGTGTGGGAACTGGAGTTTGAATTGATGTGTGCATCATGGCTCACAACATAGGTGTTGTTAAGCTCAACGGTTACGCGGTGATCGATGTCGGGGCTTCCTGATCGTCGAGACTGATAGTACGGCAATGGGGCTTCCTAGATGTCGTAAGTCGAAGGTGATCGTCGATGGGGCTTCCTGATCGGCAATGTGGACGCGGTAGGCTTTCTATAACAAGTCGGGTTACGACGAAGCGACTAATGGTCAAGGGGCACACAGTAGACTGGTGGTAGCAGATAATGGGCTTGTATGAACAAAGAGCACAAGCTTAGGGCTTGTGTTACTGAAGTTACATGCTTATATGCTATTCTATGTGTTTGTTACTGTAGCGACTTGGTTAGGTGTGTTTACCAGACCATGGGGGTCATGGAACTCAAGGGAGTGCCTTGGTAATACAAGTACGGTGATCAGTAAGCAAAGCACGTCATGATGGTGCAAGAAGGCGTCATCATGGCGTCTTATGGCGCAAGGCGAATAAGGGATGAGTAAGACAGAGGAATGGGGGAGTTGCGCTGACTGATGATGGTGAAGAGGAAGTGAGTCAGCGCAGGAAGGGGAAGTAAAGGAAAATTGTAACAGGTGTTACAAATTTCCCTTACTCATTGCCTTTATCAGCATTAGTCATCTTCACTGACTGATCTACCTTGTACACTGACTGATCCTAGCCTCATGATCAGTCAGACTCTTCTATCAGTTTCTATTCCTTTCCATACTGACTGACTCTTGTCTTTGCTCAGTCAGCCTTCCACCTTGTTCCATAAGTTTCTACACATGTATATAAGGACTCACTTTCAGAGCACTAAGCCTTAAGCTTGTGCTCTTCGTTCAATAGAGCCTACTTGTTCACTATCTCCTCTGCAGGATATTAAGTCACTAGCCACCAGTCTACTAGTCCTTGGGGAAACCCTTGCTCAATTGTTGTCTTGTCTCTACCTTGTTTCCACTCAGTCAATCCTCATAAATCATATTAAGCCTTACCTAATCAGTAGGCTTAACACCTATCCATGTGTCACAGTCAGCATTTTTGTCCAATATTGACAACCATAAAACTCCAGTGCCATCTCAGCATCAAGCTCAAACTTCAACAAGGTCCAGACCTGTTTTTATTTTTTATTGGGTAACTATTAAATAAATATAACAAATGAACTAAATATAAAGGTGGTCATATGAACAACCACCTTACTAAGTGAACGATAACGCAACGATAACGCCATATGATAGGAGCTATGATAGTTATAGTATATGTAGCTCACGGTAGACATATATAAGGAGAGCTGGTCTCTACCATGAAATACATCGGTTTTATGCTGATAACCCACTTCACCTGACCTACTATCACTGCACCTCATTGTCTACCACAATGTGTGTAGATTTTAAGAGTAACTGCTACCTCAGATTGCGGTAGCGGTTTGTGGTTTTGGTAGCCGAACGGGCATGTTACCAAAAATTTCGGTACAGTTTTGTGCACAATCATGATCAAAAATTTGGCAGAGATTTTCGTGCACGAAATTGCAGCCGAACACACTCTTACGAAAACAGCAGTAACTTTGAACAATCCCTAATATAGAGTCATTCAGTCTACATGTATCTATGAAATATCCCACCTGCTATACCTGACTATATGCGCCTACGAAAAATCAGGCTACACCAAACTATGTGTGCCTACAAAGTACTACCAATTTTGACACAGACTACGGAGTACTACCATTTATTATTGAAATGGCCATTGTTTACCAGCTATTTGAGTTTTTTCCGATGCATACGAACAATATAATTTAAACTCCGCGACAGTAGTTATGGCCGTTTGTCTCGATAGAATTCCCCAAGCGATTTTACGACTTGTCCAAAGGATTGCGTAACAGTAATATCTTGGTTTATCCAGGCTGGCAACTTGTTTCGGACCTTTTGGGAGCCGTATCGGCTGTCGAGCAAGACAAGGGCTGACCAATCGTTCTCGTGACGTATTGCTCGTCCTTTTAACTCAACGTAAGGAAGCAAATAACGAACATAGATAATTCACTGATACCTATGCTTTGATTGACCGCTCTCATACACAGATTCTCGTATAATTCCTGGCCTGCGTTTTTAGTCATCTGCGACCCAGGGCTATAATTTTTCGCCAGTTCAGTCACATATTTCATTCTTTCCTTCAATTCTGGTGCGGCAAAGTTCGGGTATGGCAACCCGATAAGTACAACAGCTCGGGCCAAGTCGTCGGCGAAATTTAGACCTTCGGATAATTTAGCACCTACAACCGCAAACAGGACAGCGCCCCTTAATGTACTTCCGACCTGTGCTGCATTTATAAGCACATTATATGAATTTAGCATAAATAGAAAGAGATGGAACCGACAGTGGCTGTAGCTGAACCATACTCCCGAAGAACGTGCTCAACTCCAGAACTTTCGGACGGCTCGTAGAAAACCTTGAGAAATAATTGCAATGAGGATCGGATTTAAACAGAAAAATCCTAGCTTGCCTGCTTCCTTTTTTGTAGCCTTACCAGTAATCCGCTATTCAACCATGAACTTTTGGCAGTTTCCAAAAAGGAGTAGGATGGGAAGAAGACAACCATTCCACATGGTACGACGTTGACAAGGTTGAACAGAACCTGACCAAGTTCGTCCAGCTGTTACGAATGGTCAGACGAGTCAGGAAAAGAAAGATAGGCTTACTGTCTCCTCATTGGCTCGTTCTTTGAACTTGAACTGCAGTTCCTTTCCCCGAGGACCCTTCCCAACCACCAAGCATCGAATACTTGATCGAGGAATCACATGACCACATGAAAATGTAGACACACAGTTTTCTGTGCTGGATGGAAACAGCTGCATAACGATATCCGAGATCTGTAAAAGAGTAGGACCTCTATCATTGTATCATAGACGAAAGCTGAGGAGAACGAACCGGCGACATTGTCCCTCCAGCTAATATAACACACCGAGCATCGTTCAGTATTTCACTGAAGTGCGAAGCTGGGTTAAGATGTTGATATTTTACGTGCAGCTCTTGCGTCTGTATATCCTGATAAAACGTAATTATGCCATCTAAAGGAGCCAAGCGTAAAAGTAACATCTGCTGGTCTATGCGTGAGAAACCAACCTTGCTTGTCGTTAGTTAGGCTTGAGATAAAAGCTTCTACGATGTGCAGGGGGAGTAATGCAGCACCAGTTTTACCAGCATTTTTTTCGCTATAATCTCGGAGAGCCTTAGGTGCAAGCAATGAACGAGTCATGAACCGTCCTTACCATCCTTAGTGCCTTCCTTCCTTTCGTAGAATCCATAAATTTTTCTTGAGATCTATGGAGGTCGGGAGGTTACTATTTGGAACCAAAAGGGACCGAACGATTCTCATAAGGAATGACCCACTTTACTCTCCACAAGGTAGGCTTGTAGTTCCAGCAGGTTTATTCCGTTCACTTTGCTACCCATGTTCTCCACAAATTCCGAGACAGAAACGACGTCTCCTGAGTCCCGGTTACCACGTTTACACTTAACTTCGGCTATCCGGGTACATGAAACTTGATCGAGGGCCCTCAGGAATAAAATGAGACGCTTCAAGTGAAGTGAATGGCTGGCATTAAGACGTGTTCGGAATCCATCCAGGTAAGTCTGCAATTGGCTAATCGCTAGGCGCAACAAAGACACCGTTAGGTCTACAGTGTGTAATTGAAGGATGGCATCAATTAAGTCTAAAATCTTTAATCAGCGGAAACACTTCCAGTAGCTCGAGAGGACCCCACGAACTATGAGCTTCATCAATAATGACAATGTGCCCCTTTAAATCAATATCAAGAGTCTCTCGAGCGCGTTTGTGGAGCAGGAGGTTATAAGGCAAGGTTACGAACTTCATGATAGGGAGAGATGAGGCTACATGATATTTCCAGAGGAGATACATGCTGACCTCCGCGGGTTGTACCGCTGACCGGGAGCCGAAGTAAGGACATATCTTCAAGCTCTTTCCCACGGAGACAAGGTCCTCTATATCTTTCGGATTAGCCTGTAGAAATGTTAACATCAAAGCGGGGTAAAAATTTGACGGCCTCACGAGAATGTGGTCACGCATCTCATGCATTCGATACTCTTCATCGACAGAAGGAAGATAAGGACAACGCTCGCCTAAACGGCCTGTCGGCGGGAGACGATCTTTGCTTATTACATAGAGCATAAACATAATCACTAACCACCTAATAATTCTCGACATCCTTCATCCAGATCCGAAGTCCGTGAGCGCAATTTATCATTAATACAGAGATGGTTCCGCGAAGCGAGTGAGACCGTCCGCGGTGTATATTTTGTGTATATGTCGTTAATTTCCGGCTCGTCGCTGTCCTGGACACACTCCGCGGTCGGGGGAATGAGCTTCAGCTTTTCGAGCTCATTCATAACTTGTGACAGCTGAGAATGAGTTCGTGAAGCATAGTAAATCTGCACGTTGGTAGGAGTGATCAATATCAGCCGCGGGAACTGTTAATAAACAGACCTTCGTCCCCGACACTTTCGAGTTTTCAGTTGAAGCGGAGTGATGAATTAACCTGAGATTGAATAGTTATTCAACTTTTACTCGAACAAGTATGGTAGTCATACCTTTCCACGGAATGTACATCTTCAAGACTTGTTTGACCTTCCTGCCGATTTTTGAATAAACCACTTGGCAGGAAAGAATCGTCAAATTCCTCTCCTTCTGTCTTCTCAGTCCGGTGGTCTAGTTTCTATCACGACAGAATGATCAGTCAGACAAAGACAATTTGTCGAACAGCTCGTACACACGGGTCTTTTTGTCACTCTGGCTGATCCTTGCCTCATTAAAGATTGCTCCTTCCTGCGTAGATAGGTTAAGCGCTTTTCATACTCATGTTCTCCGTCTTCAAGTTCTTTCTTCAAACGATCAAAACTCTGCGTGAGAACCCAGTCAGGGTCTATAGAAATTGACCAATTAGGATAACGTCTGAACGGGTGTACTTTAGTACCGACCATCTTTTGAACCGAGTGATTCCCGCAGAGCTGTCAATTGCACCTTTCTCGAGCGGGCGTTATTGTCGCAGAGCCATGTGAGGGAAGAACATAGAAGACTGAGAGTTTTCCCCTGTAAAACAATTGTCGGAAGTTCTAGTACAGAATATATAGAGAAGGAGACTGATGCTGACGGTTCCTGTCGGACTTTCGACCACAGCCAGCTGTGTTTGGCTTTCTATCGCGGTGTAGATGTGTTGCATAAGGTCAACTTGGACTGAGTACGGGGGTTTATGCGGGAAGGCTTTAAATTCGGTTGGCGTTGGTAGCGAGACATGTAACGTCTCCATTAGCCTTGTGTAACGATTAAACAAAGAGCAGGAACTTGAATGAGAAGCAAATGTGCTCAGAAAAGTACTTTAAGAGAGTAAACGCGTGAAAGTCATCACACCGTGACACCGCCACAAAGACTGGTGCATCCGACGTAATGCATGACATAATGTGGCCTGTGGCAAAGTAGGCGGCGAGAGAGCCTAAGGGATCGAATCGTGGTTCTACACTTCACTAGCTTACACCAGTGGTTACTGCTAGTGCTCGAACTTACAAGGTGCTGCCAGTGGTACCTCTCCAACTGCGCCAGTAATGTCCAAAGGAAATATCTCCCTTTCCATGCGAGCAAACTATGAAACATATGGCGTTTCAGAAGTAAGAATGTCTGCCACTATCTGCTGACTGCTGAACTCTTAATGTTTTCGACACAGTATTACACGAAAGTCGGCAAAACTTATCGCAACCCTCACTTCTCTGGGGTGAAAGCGTGTCTGTTCGAATGGATGGACAGGTATACCTCCTGGCGACTCCTATATATATCAAATGTCAACTAAAGTGAACTTTGATAAGATGGTGGCAGATGGAAAAGAAAACGCTTAATGACTTTGACCCAATAACTATATTCGACATGGCATGTGGCAAGTTTTGTCTCCTTTTCCATGTATCCGCATTGGTAGTCATATCCGATTATACAATGCTCAGGCAGGTAACAACTTTCTCAAGTAGTAATCAAGGACGGCATTGTCTCATCAAATCATGCAGCGGCGAAGTGACGATTTGTATACTGCAGTGGTATGAAATCGGCGTCAGGCTGCATAGACAGAACCTACGAGCCAATTCACGTACCGACGCAAACGAATTGGAAGGAAATCCTGAGCGATATCCTTCAATGGCACACCATAAAACACCCAGAAACCGGCATTCACTATTAGATAGCCATTTTACAAGACCGATTATTCTAGCGGCAGATCCGGTATGGAAAATATAAACCTAGTATGATTGCACTATTAACCACAATGCAGTACACGGCCGACGCATACAAGGAGAGGACGAATATGACGTGTGCGCCTTTGTCCTTCAGAGATATAGCTGAGGGTGCGGTACCCCTACTACCGACCCCCAGCGCAGAAGCGGCTGCAAAATTTAACCCCTCCCCCGAAGGTCCTTCCGAGACCGATTGTCAGAGGATGGAAATGGTGGTATGCTCGTTTGCTCTGCATCTGATTGAGTCCTCGTCCGAGATCTTCTCGCTACTTTGGGAACTGAGTACGAAGGCAAAATGGTTAGTTATACTTACCCCACACAAAAAACCTGAGGTGGGCATTTCGTTTTGGTATTCGGCTAGCCTCATATCGATATCTTTCTCACCTCGTAGATTAAGGAGGGTTGGGGATGGACAAAGTGGGACATTAACACTTGGAGCACATGTACGATGAATGGTAATGGTCCTGGCGTGGAATTACTCAAGGATAGGTATGCGCCCCATTTTCATGCCCTGAAAGTGAGGAATATGCTAACGAGCTACCACAGGGTGCACTGCAGAGTATATAAGAGTCTAAGTTTGCAGATCGAATGAATAGAATGGGATCATTACAAGAACCTTTCTAATGTAAGCAGTACCCTAACAAGAACCCAGCAATCCCCGTACCCAGTGCTCCAGCAGTCGAAAGAATTAGCATCCACCGGTCCCTTGCCGCCTTCATGTTGCGCTCGGCTTCTAATAACGGTGTAGCAGAGGCTGCCTCCGCTTCAATTAGTCTTTCATCGCTTATGGGCACAGGTGCGACTACGGTCTGCATTAACCTGGTTTGACCAGTCCGTATCTCTGACAGTAGCATTCTCTGAGTCTCCTGGCGCATCTGCAAGTCACCCAATCTGTCCTCTACGACACGCTGGTTCGCCTCGTTAAGCTCCATGACCCTTTTTTCAAAACTCTGTACGAGTCTCTTTCGCTTCCAGGCTCGACTAGCACAATTGCAAGCACGAATACCACGAGATTCAGACCGAGAGCAGCAAGCGAGCCGTAAGTGCTTGCACTGCGAATCTTGTCCGACCACACCTGTTCCTCATGATAGCGCGCGAGTATTGTGCGCATGAGCTCGCCAAATTGACGCTCCACGTCGCCATCTGCGTTTGTTGTCGCCGTACGCGCGCGTGCTTCCGCAAGCTCATGGGCATGATCCGCGCGGACGAGCTCTGTGAAGCGCATAACGTCCGCGTCGTTCCAGCCGGACTTGCGCTGGAGGAGGTCATTCAGCTCGCGCTGTGAGCTTGAGCGTCGCGCAACAGCGTCTTCATAAGATGTCTTCGCTGCACGTGCTGCTTCGCGGATTTCGTGCATTTTCTTCTCTTTATCCATCGACAAATGCGTAATGAGGCCAAATAACTACATGGCACAAAATAAGTGGACGTACCATTTTCCGCGACCAGTTCCTTCAATGCCTCAATCTCACGATAACCAGTGACTTCGTTTAACCTTCCGCCGAGTTGCGCAAATGCGATGCGTGCAGTTTCAGAGAAGTCGTCCATCCGCAAGCGCAGTCTGGTTGCGTTCTTCAGGGTACATTCGTGTACCCGCTTTTTCATCGTGGCGACATCGACTGCCATAAGCAATGGATACGGTAGCGGCGAGGGCCTTGACCTGCAGAGCTGCTTCTGCTCCAGGGGGACGTGTCGTTGTCGCCAACCATCACCCTCCTGCGAGGAGGGTTGAGGCTTGTCATCGTTCACAGGCTCCTTAGATTCTGTGTGCAACAGGCCTTGACGACGGATGACGACTGAAGACAGTGGCGAACCGTGTATAGTAGAGAGGCTGGTCCCTACGGGACGCCTTCCGACCCTCAGCATGGATGAGAGAAATCGTCGTAGTTGACCTCAGGGAGCTTATGTACTCGTCTAATCGTCTACGTAAATCCAGATCTCGCAGAGAGGAGAGCCCAAATTATTAGCTATGCGTACAACTACTGACAAAATACGTACACCTCGAGCTCGCTGTTGATGATGGTTTGGAAGGCTAAGGGACCCTTATCGCGATGTCAAGACGTTGTTGCCGACGGCGGGTTGTGAAGACTCTCCGCCGTGCGCGGCAGGAGCCTATGGCACACGGCAGATAACCATCTCATCTCCTGCTGGCGCAGTCTACTCCTTTCCCCGCACCACGACCATGTCCTCCCCCACCGCACGTCCCACCGACAAAGCCGTCGTTGCTGACGAGCGCAGCCCCCCGTCGTCGCCCGCGCAGGTCAAGCCGACGGACCCACATGCGTCATCGTCCCAGGTACGCTTCTCGACTACCTCCTTCAGTCTCCTTTCCTCCGCCACGCTCGCGTGCATGCCGCGTCTATTTGACGTCCATCCCTGTTCATAATCACCCCGATCGCCTTCGTCGACAGTGTTGCCCGCCTGGTCGTTTGCATACTCGTCGAACAGCATATTGATTCGCCATCGCCACTTCTATTATCCATGTCAGCGCTCACCCTCTCTCCCTCCATGCCCTCCATCAAGCCGGACTCAGCCGCGGATTTGGATGCCTCGCCCTCCGCCGGTGACGTGATCGACTTGGAGACCTTCAACCAAATTCTTGAACTCGACGAGGACGAAACTCACGACTTTTCTGCTGGTATGGCTTGGGCGTACTTTGATCAGGCCCGTGCAACATTTAAAGACATGGATGATGCTCTGTACGTCGTCATATCCTCTTCCTTCCTGTCTGTACCCGCTTGATACCGAGCATCCTGTTTTTACATATGTCCACCCAGTGCGGTGGAAGATCTCGGGAAGTTGTCTTCTCTTGGCCACTTCCTCAAGGGTTCGAGTGCAGCACTGGGTGTTGCCAAAGTGCAAGCATCGTGTGAACGCATGCAGCATTACGGCTTACTGAGAGACGAGGAAGTGGGAATTGGTCTTTCAAAAGACGAGGCTCTCGGAAAAATTGGACCACTGCTCGAACAAGTCAAGAACGAGTACGATGATGCTGAAAAATGGCTGAAGGAATGGTACAGTAAACATGGTGTCACAGAAGACGATTTTTGATTTATCAATGACATTGGACTACGCGGCTCTGTCCTGCGTGCGAAATCGACGCGGCTTAGGCCTTCTCGTCATATGTGTAGGACAAGGATTCCCTGGACTTAATGCGGGAGAAACCCGAGGGAAAGGTGTCAGGCGGAGGGGAAGGGTGTACGTATTCTCAACGAGTGTACGATCAGTCTGACTATTCATAGCATACTCGCAACGCAACTTTAGGATCGTTTGTATTTTATCATCGCGTGACCTGCCCCGAATGTCTCTATATGCGCTGAACTGCTTCTGCCATGCGCATTAGAGATGCGGACAATCGCTAGCCGATGGGACAGTAGTTCACTGGACAGCCGACTAGAAAGTGCAGTCTCCGCTCGACTTATTAAAATTACCTTTGTGTTTCGCAGGTAACGTATGCTCGTGCCCCTCAAGTACCAACGGTTTTATAAATGCTAGTGATGTGATGACCTGAGATTTCGTTCCGTTGTATTGGACGACTTCTCGTAGACTAAGGACTTTGAAGTGTACCCCCAGAAGGTAAACCCGCCACTTCTTGAGTTCCCGGAAGATCGCCAGGAGTTCCTTCTCATGCACGGGGTAATTCCACTCTGCACTACTGTCATGTGACCCCTTTTACAAAATTCGCATTTCTGAGCTTCCACACAACCAAACTACCTTCGGAAAAATTCATGTAGTCCCTAGTAAGCTATGTAACTGTGAATGCAAAACTTTCTTTGTGAAAAATTGCATTGGTGTGAAGTCATTGTCAAAATACATGTTTTTTCGGTCTGTACTAGAAGTCTTTTGGGACCACTGGCTCACACAATACGTGCACATATCAGCAGATATATTGTAGTAAACTTATTTGTTAGATATCAGGGCATGTTAATATGCTATTCCGAGAGGAATAGCTCATTGTGGTGCATAGAAAGAGAGAAATTTATCTAAAGGGTGACAAAAGGTGACAGAATGCACCCCGCATTCTGCTCCTTTTTAAACTCCGCTAGCATCCGGTGCTGAGTTTTTGCTTGATGCCGAGTGTCTACTATTGTATGACCCCTATTACAAAGCTTTTGTATATTGCTTCCACAGCACCCAAAATGCAGACATTAATCCCTGGATCTGGCATGAAAATAGCTAGATGCATTTTATATCTACTCCAGATTTTTTGGTACCACTTCTTAAGCTGGAACTCTTGGAATTATGGTGTCCCCCTTGTGCAAAATGGCTGTCACGGGTTGTCACGCATATTTTGATACTCCGACAGCTTGGCGATTACCTAAAGTAGTGTTAACTACAGTCAAACCTCCCATAACGGATAAAATCTAAATATTTTTCCTGCAGTATTTCAGTATCTTTCGGGCAGTTAATGTGCAGCTCCATTTGTAAGTAGATATATCTCTACACAAGTTAAAGTCCCCATCAGACCCCAGATGAAGCCTTCATATTAAATAAATATAATGAACATACTAAATATAAAGATGGTCATATGAACAGCCATCTTACTAAGTAAACAATAACACAACGATAATGCCATACAAATAGGAGCTATGATAGTTATAGTATATGTAGCTCACAGTAGATGTATATAAGGAGAGCTGGTCTCTACTACAAAATACATCGGTTTACACTGATAACCCCATTCCCTCTCAGTCTTACCACTGCACCTCATCGTCTACCACAATGTGCGTAGATTTTAAGACTTCATTTTCTACTTGAGTTTTTTCAAAAAAATCAGGCATCCATTATGGGAGGTTCAACTGTACAGTCAAACCTCCCATAGTGGGTGTTAAGCTCAATGGTTACGTGATGATCGACGTTGGGGCTTCCTGATCGTCGAGACTGGTGGTACGGCAACGGGGCTTCCTAGATGTCGTAAGTCGAAGGTGATCGTCGGCGGGCTTCCTGATCGACAATGTGGATGCGGTAGGCTTCCTACAGGAGTTGGGTTACAACGAAGTGGCTGGTGACTCGGTAGGCACTCAGTAGATTGGTGGTAGCAGATAATGGGCTTGTATGAACAAAGAGCACAAGCTTAGGGCTTGTGCTACTGAAGTTACATGCTTATATGCTACTCTATGCATTTACTACTGTAGCTGCTTGTATGCGGTCATTTACATGGCATGGAAGGTCATGGAAACACAAGGAATGCGATCAGTAAGCAAAGCACATCATGATGGTGCAATAAGGTGTCATCATGGCGTCTTATGGTGTAAGGTGAACTAAGGATGAGTAAGGGAGAGAAATGGGGGAGTTGCACTGACTGATGATGACAAAGAGGAAGTGAGTCAGCGCAATAAGGGGAAAGTAAAGGAAAATTGTAACAGTGGGTGGAGGTCAGTGGAACCCCAAAATATCCATTAAGAGAGGTTATTCCACTATAAGAGTTCTGGGTTTATTATGTAATAATGTACAGTGAATTTTTCGAAATTGTGCTGGAGTAAAAACAGGTAGTTTACACTTTATTTGAAACTTCATCCTGAGTAAGTGAAGTTGCATACAAACCTGCTGAAACCCAGGCTCAGAGTGGTGCTGGCAGAGCCGCTTGAGTTCTGCAATTGCTCGGCAGGCCGCCCCGGCACAGGTATTTTTTAATTGCAACTCTAAATTAGGAGTTGGAGAGCAGGGATATTTCTCCAGAAGGATGGAAAAGGTCTGAGCCAGGCTTTTGGAGAATCCAACAGATCCCAACCATTATGAACTTGATGGAAGGACACAAAGAGTAACACAAACTTGTAATTTTACAGCTGAGTTGACCTCCTATAATGGATATTTCTAATAAATTTTCTTCATTTGGCTATCTGTTATGCATTATAAAATACATCCATTATGACAGGGATTTCCCGACTACCGACTCTGTGGGAACCCCAACCTATCCATTATGGGAGGATATCCATTAGGGGAGATGCCCGATATGGGAGGTTCAACTGTACAAAGAGTTTGTTATCTGAGATCGAAAAATGGTGCAATGCCAGATGCATTCTGTCACTGTTTGTCACTTTTTAATTATTATGCACTCTCCCTGTACACCACAATGTTTTATTCCACCTGGAGTAGTGGAATGGTACACCCTAGCATGTAATGTGTATGATTCTGCAAAAAAAAATCACCAATAAAATTACTTGTTGTGCAAGCCAGTAGCCTTCCAAAGGCTCTTCATGATTGCAAAACAAGTATTTTAACTGTGGCTTCACGACAATGCAATATTTTGCTGTGATGCCATCATACCCATTTTCAATAGTTTACCTAGCACTCATATGAAAATTTTCAGCAGTAATTTAGTTGTGTGGAAACCTGGGATAGCAATTTTGTGAGTAGGGATCCCTTTGTAATAGGGGTCATGTAATAGTATCACTTGGAGTTTCAACAGTCTCCATGGCAGAGTGTGACCAAATTTTTGTAAGAGGGGGGCACCATCATTTTGGGAGATTCTGCTTATCAAAAACAATCTGGAAAGTTTCTGGAGATAGCTAGTTGCAAGTACATTATGAATGTCAAGAAAGAGGAAAATACATGAAAATGTGAGTGCTGTAGAGGCAAAATACAAAATTTTTGTAAGAGGGGTCACACAATAGTATAGTTGGGAGCATCATGAACCCATGCCTCAGGATTTGCAGGGAAGGCCAAATTTTGTAACAGTATCTAGTTTGTCAATACACTTATTTCTCAATGAAACATAGAGCATTAAATGGCCATATGGCTTCTCTACAAGATTTGTTGCTCAGAATTTCCCAATTCTGGGTTTCCAAAAAGTTCACCAGAAAATTTGACATGCAATATAATATTATTCCCAATACCAATAGGTAGAGTGTCCTATGGGTACAAAATTCAGGAATTGAAATATGATAACTAATAAACCATAAACTAAATTGCAACCCTTTTTTACTATGTTCATCTTAACCTTCCTTACAAAGTAATTTTTGACATTGGAACATGCCATTAAAGTTCTATTTTAAAGTTCTTTTTCCTGCTGATGTTTGGCTTCCTTGTCATATGTAATATTCTTTGTGTCATGGCAACCCCTTTGCATTCTCTCATTTGCTGGTTCTGATCTTACTAGTGATTGCTGACTGTTGCATTTTGGATTTCCTTGTTGTCCTGTAAGCCTAGGGGCTCACCACAATCACCCAATGCAAATCCGACATGGCCGCTCCACCCCGCTTGGCAGAGCCGATGCGCAGGAACACTGCTTGACACTGCCACATCCCAACAAGTGGCGTCTATCAGCCGATGTGCAGGAAGCTGCTCCAACCCGACAGGTGGTACCAACACACATGTCGTACTTGGCACATGACCAGTCAGACTTGTCAGCTTGGCATGGGAAGGATCGGAATTGGTGCAGACTGTACAGAACCATCATTACATAATGTTCCTGCTATTCCTGTCTGCTTTCCATACCTTTGTTGCCTCAGTCTATCTGACAGCAACAAAGGTGAGTAGTATTAGCATGGAATGTATGTAGTCTATCTAACAGCAACAAAGACACCTTTGTCCTTTCTGTCTTAGGCTGAACTTCAGTGTCGCCAACTTCTGGTTGGCTTCCAAAGACATGGCAAAACTGTCTAAGAGAATGTAAAATAAGCCTTATTTATTGTTGTTCACATCCTAGCTTTTATATCTTGCATATTTATGAACACACTCATGTTTGGCCAAGCCGGATGGTGGCAGTACTACATGCTTCCTGGCACTTTACATAATATAATTTACTTAGTTTCGAGGTTTTAAGCTCTAAGTAAGGCTATAGTAAGGCTATTTTAGGGTTATAAACCAATGTTTAAGATCAGCCAATAACATTCCCAAACAATATGGTAACAAAGTAAGTCACAAAGCACCTTAATTGCTTACAAAGTTCTATATTTGGATGTTAATACCCTAAACCGTATTCTGTGTAGTCGCCACTACTGCAGCCTAGTTAGCTATGGCGACATCCTCCTTGTCCTCTAACCACCACCATCTAGGTAGTCTTTCGAGCACTCTGCCCTCTATGTCTGATCAACAGCAACAAGAACAACAACCCCCCCGTCCCATCGATGAGACCTTCCACGCCCCCTCTGTTTCTACACGAGGTGGTATGCGTTCTCTTCGTGGTCGAGGGACCGACGTAATGCCTCCTCCGGGAACGGTCGCTGCTCGCTCCTCCTCGTTTTCGGGGTCGATCTCGAGCGCCGCCCGCGCGCCTCCGGTGCCCCCTAAAGTTCTCCCCACAGTTTCCCCACTGGCGGCGGAGATCACATCTCGCCAGCCCTTTCACCCACCGTCCCGCGCCGTCTCCGTCGCGAGTGACCGAGGAACTGACCAGGCCATGGCCCAAGTCCCCAGCCCGGCTAACCCGGGCCTTCCCCTCTCAGGGGCTATTTCAGGCGAAACCCTCTTTTCTGGGGGTCAAGCCAGCCTCTCCTCTCTTTTGGCCCCTGCCCCGCAGGCCCCCCAATCCACCTCTGCCTCCATGTGGGCGAGTTACATCCCCACAGGCGCGGACTCCTCTCTCGATGAGCCTGCCCTCCCTACCACCCCCCCCGGGGGTGGGGGTAGGGCCCCCCGTGTAGACGAAACCCCTCGTGGGCCGTCCCGCCCGATGTCTGCTGCCATATCGTCGATGGACTCCGACTCAGAAATGTTGGAGGCCGGGGCCCTTGATGACCAGACCTCTACGGCCTCTGCGCGGAAAAAGCGCAAATCCACCAGCGCCCCAGTGCCACTGTCCCCCAGGGCGGTGACATTGCAGGTTCCCCACCTCCGGTTGGCCGCCACGACTGCTATGCGAGCCTCCCATGAACTCCTCGCACTAGGGAAGACGACCTCTATGTCGGCCGCCTCTACTGCCTCCCTCCTTGGAGAGATTGCCTTCGCGGTTAATTCTCTCAACAGTGCTTTGGTCCAGGAGGATCCGCTCGCACAATCCGCCACGTCGCAGGCCTTCCGGGCGGCGGCAGGCCCCCGTTTCGGCATAGCCTCTGGCCCTGCCCCCCTTCCCGCCCCCCCCCAGTCCTCCCAGACTGTGGTAGGCCCCCCCTCTCTTCCCTCCCTGCCACAGCAGATGGTGCAGGTCATGTCTGACCTTACGCGCCAAATGGCTTTCATGATGCAGCGGATGGACGCCCTCGAACGACCTCCCCCACATTCCTCGGGGGCCGGGTCCGCCCCCTCCGGAGACAGGAAAGGGAAGGGTAAAGCCAACCCAAGTACTGCCCCTCCTCCATCACAAGGACCTTCGGGCCCTTCTAACATCACCGCTGGGTCCACCTTGCCGACACCTGTCACTCCAGGTCTTGCCACGGGTGGGGCTACCCCCGCCACTGCCCCTGCTAATGCAGCGCCAGTGTCGACGGGGGCCCCCACTACTGCTAGCACTGTGAAACAAGAGCCGAAGCGTGCAGTCCTCCCGGTTATCCGTACCATTACGGACCCGACCCTCGCCATCCGCTTCCATGGAGCCCCGCCCCCTGCTGAAGCGCGCCCCACTGACTCCCAGACGACTATCAATGTCAGGACTGCCCTCTCACGCTTTCCCACTGCGGCCAAACTGGTCGTACGTGCTGCCCATTGGAACGATCGAGGCAACTGCTTCGTTACGTTCGCTCACAACACTCACGTTCCCACTATGAATAGCGTGAAGGAAGTTGTGATGGCAGCCGTCCAAAGCGTCTACCCTGCCACAGTCTCCCAACTCATATCTTGGGCCTGCCTACAAATTGCCGAAGTCCCCACGCGCCCTGCGGCGGGCCTCCCTGCCTTCACGGCGGCGGATCTCCAAGCGGAGTTCCGCGCCGCCAACCCTCACCTCCTCTCACTGCCCATGACTCTAGAGCCTGACTGGACCCGGGCTTACGAGCTTTTGAGCGAGGATGTCATGTCTGCCCCCATCGCCTTCTCCTTCGAAGACCCTACGGGCTCCCGCTCTGCGAACATCCTCTCTACCCCGAGGAACCACGTTGTCTACATGTTCGGCCGCCGGCTCAAACTGGTGGCCCGCCGTGATCTCCCTCGCCTCATGCAGTGCATTAAATGCGCTGCACTAGGCCACCTAGTTCAAAACTGCAGGAACCGTCCCTGGTCGTGCTTGATATGTGCTGGCCGTCATCGTACTGATGACCACCGCATGCGCTGCCCGGGGTGCGTCCGAGATGCGCTCCCAGCCTCCTCTCCCTGCACCCATCCCCCCAAATGCTCGAACTGTTCCGGTGAACACCGCGCCGACTCTTCCAGCTGCCCCAAACAGCGTGGCCGTGCCCGTTCCTCTTTCGCCCCACCCCCGGCTGATGAGTAGTCCCTGGACGTTTATGCAACACAATGTTGCAACGTCCCGAGTGCACGTCGAAGCACTCGTCCACTCCTTCTCGTCTGCCCCCGGTGCTCCCTCTCCGCCTGCGGTTATTTTACTTCAGGAACCCCCTTGGTATCCTATCGGTACCTCCCCCTCTATGTTGGATGCAGCAGGTACGCCCGTCTTCGGCTTCCCCGCCATGCCCAACTACCACGTCTTTGTGCCCCCCTCCGCGGGGTCCACCGAACTAACACGTCCGCGTGTGGTCACACTGGTTCGCCAGTCTATCCCTCTGTCTCGGGTGGTGCTAGATGCTTCGCGCTCCCCATCCCGTGACATACTCACGCTAATTTTTGACACTGGCCTTGGGCCTCTTTTTGTCACAAATGTTTACAATCATGATGCGAATAAAAAGGACACCATCTCCTCTCTTGCTCTGCTCGAGCTTCCCCTACGTGCACATTGGTTAGTTGCTGGAGATTTCAACCTCCACTCTATTCACTGGGACCACGGCACCCATTCGACAAGTGACGCGCAAAAAGCTCGCCCCCTCGAACACTGGGCCGCCGCAAACGCCATGCACCTCCTGAACCAGCCGGGCTTCGATACCCGGCGACGCCCATCCACCCAATTCACCGAATCAGTCATCGACCTAGCATGGGCTTCTCCTTCTTTGGAGGACCTCGCTTTGGGCGATTCCTGGACACGATCCTGGGACACTCCATCTGGATCCGACCATGCGGTCATCACATGGTCTATCCCCACTTCTTCTGAGCCGTTCAACGACCCCTTCCTCCGCCCACGGTACGATGATTCACTCTCTACTGAATGGTTGGAAGCTCTCGATGCGCCCCTCTCTGCCGCCTTCGCCCTCTCAGGCGCCACGCCCCAACTCCTGGACGTCAAGGTTGCCGCTATTCACGCTGCGTTGGTCCTTGCCACTGATTCCTCTCACCCCCCATCTTCTTCGAAGGCAGGAGGCCACAAGGTCAAGTGGTGGGACGCTTCCTGCCGTGCTCACATGGCCGCCTTGCGCGGAGCTACTCCGGCGGCTCGTACCACGCTCCGACGTCAATCGGCTGGTATCTTTCGCCGTGCTAAACGCAACTGGGCTGATTCATTCACTGCTTCTGTCAAGCCAGATAAAATCTGGCCAATGGCGAAATGGGCAATGGGCACTCGACGTGCTCCTATCCCAGCGTTAGTGTCTGGACAATCCACTGCGAACTCACCTGCGGAGAAGGCCTCTGCCTTCCGGTCTAAGTATTTTGGTACCCAACCATCCGCTGCCATCCCGTCGACGTACTCTTTTGTCGGCGCCCGCCCTATGCGTAACCATCCCATCCTTATGGAAGAGCTGGACCACGCCCTCAGTCTCACTTCGAATTCGAGTGCCCCGGGCATTACCGGTGTTGGCTACCAGGCCCTAAAAAGCCTGCACGCCGCCCATAGTGTTCCACTCCTCGCACTCTATAATGAATGCCTGGATGCTGGACACCACCCTCGTCCTTGGAAGGACGCAAAGGTGGTGATGCTCCGCAAACTCAATAAGAAAGACCCTACCGCGCTCAACACATACCGCCCTATCACCCTCGAGGAAACTATGGGAAAACTACTCGAGAAGATCATCGCTAACCGCATCCAGTTCATCGCCAATGAACTCGGCGCACTCCCCTCTTCCCAATACGGTACCCGCCAAAAGTCGGGCGTACTGGATGCCACTTCTGACCTTGTAAACGAAATTGAGACGGCTTGGGCCCGGCATCACGTCACTACAGCACTTGCAGTAGACGTGGCGGGGTTTTTCCCTTCCGTCCAACACCCCCGTCTACACTCCATCCTCCTCGAACTCGGGTTTCCCCCTCTCCTCATCGCTTGGGTCATGTCCTTTGTTTCAGAGCGCCGGGTCGCCCTCTCCTTTGATGGCTTCACCGACACTCTGACCCCCATACCTAATATGGGGGTTCCCCAAGGCTCTCCCATTTCCCCTATACTGTCTGCTTTATTCGCGACCAGCCTTCTCTCCTCGCTCCAGGTCACCGACCCTCTTGTGCTTGTCCGCGCCTACGTGGACGACCACCTCCTCACTACCTCTTCGAGTTCCATAGCAACTAACGTTGCCCGCCTCGAAAAGGCTTACCTCTCGTTCTCTGCTGCATGTCGTGCGCTCGGCCTCGCCCTGGATGATGACAAATCTGAGCTTATCCACTGGACCCGGCGGCATGACCTCCGCGAGGACTCCCTCATACACCCTATCCACTTGCCGCGCCAGGGCCTTCCGCCCCTTCGCATAGTTCCCTCCCGGCCTCTACGCTGGTTGGGTATCTTTTTCGACGTGCAATTGCTGTTTACGGTACACGTTCAACGCATGTGTTTCAAAGCCATGTCCTCCCTTCGTGCCTTGGAACTCCTCGGCAATACTCTCCGCGGCTTAGACCCGCTCCACTTACGACGTCTCTATATTGGGTGCATTCTGCCGGTCTTACTCTGGGGCTCCCCCCTCTGGTTTACTGGCAAACGGCAAAAAGGCAAATGCGACAAAATGACTTTAGTCCAGTCCGCGGCGTGCCGCCGTATCCTCGGATCGTGGCGCACGTCACCACGCGGCCCCTCTGAGGTCCTCGCCTCCATCCTGCCTATCCCCCTTCGCCTAGAACGCACTAAATCCCGTGCTGCCATCCGGTATCTTACTACCACGCACACCCTTCTACCATTACGGACCACCCGTAAAGGATCCATCACTACTTCGTTCGTTAATCGGGTCCCCCCTGGATGCGAACGAGTTCCCTGATACACTCGCCCTCCGTGGATTACGCTGCCTCCACTACGACACGTAAGCATTGACCAGGCGATTGACCACTCCCAAGAAGCCCGAGATGCACTCATTCAGTCACACCGTGGTCTTATTGACCAGCTGAAAGATGTCCCCACTCGCCTTCTCATCTATACTGATGGTTCCCGTAAGGGAACGTCCCCGTCTTCTTACGCCGGCGGCGCAGCCGGCGTCTGGTTCTATCGAGGGGAGTCCGTCCTCATCCGCGAAACCTATCTCGGTTCCTCCGTCCATGCTACGGATTGCGAACTCGCTGCACTTGCCGATGCCGCTTGGCTCCTGGCATACTCCTACGATTTACACCCGGATGTTACCCAGGTGGAAATCTACACTGATTGCGAAGTCGCTCTTACGCTCCTCGCAGACCCTCGCCCGGCCCCAGGCGTTAACGTCGCCCTCTTCATCCGGAAGTGCCTCAAAATCGCCAATAAACGATTTCCTAGTGTCTTTTTTCATTTACACTGGGTCCCTGGTCACTCCGACGTGGAAGGCAATGAATTTGCTGATGTCCTCGCCTGCGGTATTGCGGACAACCCCCCTCCGGGCACCCTCCCGTTCCCGCCTACCATCCGCTTCCTTAGGGAAGCTGCTTCCTCCACGGCACTCACTCAATGGAAATCCGACTGGGCCCTTGCCTGCCGGAAGTCCCGAGGGACTTCAGACGCCCACTCAATGGGTGTTACTATGAATCCCTCGACTAAGCCATCTGCCCTAATGCAGAACCTCACACTTGGTCGACGCACCAAGTGCAAAGTTTTCCGGACACTCCTAGGTCACGCCGGTTTTGGCGCGTACTTTGGACGTATTCCGGGACGCGACCCCATGTGCCCGTTCTGCCACGTCCCGGAGACCCGAGCTCATCTCTTGCTCTCCTGCCCTAACACCCTCCCTGCTCGACGAGCGGTGTGGAAAACGCCCCTACCATCCACGGAGGCCCAATGGTTCTCTAAAGATGGCCTCCCGATTCTGGCATCTTTCCTAGACTCCCACCCCGCCTTCGAGGCGGAACCCATCCTCGTCTTTGACCCGGGTGGCCCCACTGTGGTGCATATTTCGAACTCAGGCTTTGCCACCGGCAACTAAGCCTGATACCACTTTCTTTTCCTTCCTTTTCACTGGTGTAACCCAGCCTCCATCTCCGCCTCTGGCGCCCCATCACGATTTATTCTCTCTATAACAATCACCATCTCACACAATACAGGGGCCTAAAGGCCCCTGGAGCGTATTTTGTACTAGATATTCATGACGCGCTATAGAAATGCATTTAAAAAAAAAAAAAAAAAGTTAGCTATGGCGAGCAAGAATTTTATGTACATTATATGGTAATAAACTTCTTGTCCATGTGTTCACCTTCTTCGGAAACTGCAAACCTTCACGAGTGATGGGTGAAAACCGGCTCCAAACGAGCCGGCCCCGACTTCAGTCTGTCCGTTCATCCGACCGGGGGGGAAGCGGGTGGTGAGCGAGGTCCCCATCTGTTAGGAGGGAGCCCATGTGTCGATGCATCGAGCGTCTGCCTGATACCCCTACAGTAGGAGATGGAAGGCGTACTGGAAGATCTTCACCTTAGCGGGGTGGAGGCATCGTGTACCGGAGGAATGTGTCATGGACTAGGGGGGTGGCCTGCAGAAAACGGGCCAGGATAGTGGCGTGTCTGCGAAGGTAAATCACAAATGTGTCTGACTGCCAGCGCCCCATGAGTTTGACAATGTCGAAAGGGGTGCCCCGCAGGAGGAACTCTAGGGTGGTGCCGATTCGGAGGCTGTGTCCCTGTAATGGAGGTACCCCAGCCGCTGCCGTGGCCGCCTTGATCCGGCGCATGAAGTCAGTCTTGGTGAGTGGGCGGTGGCCTTGGGCGTGTCGGTAGGAGAATAGGGCCCCCCCCGGGAGGAGGGGCGTTTACCTCGAAATGCCTCATGAGGGCACTGTGAGGGTCAGAGGGTCCCATCTGTTGGCCCCAAGAAACGGTTTCGCCCTGGGGGGAGGCCTTCATATGGGGTAAGAAGAAGGAGGTGACCTGGTTGCCAAACCGGTCGACCTCCTCGTGGATGTCACAGGGTTTGACGTGTGTATTGGCGTCGAAGGAGGAGAGGGAGGGGGTGGTGAACTCCCCCAGGCGGGAACACGAGTAGAAGGTGGTTGTCAAACAAGCACATACCACAGCGTTGAGGGGGAGGTCCACATTCAGGCATGCAATTATCACGACCATCCATTCAGGCGTGCAGGGTTGGCGCGGGGGACGCCGCACTTTGGCAGGGGTGAGGTTGTCGGTTGCCTTCAGAAGCACGTC
Organism: Coniferiporia sulphurascens; assembly: GCA_002794785.1. Lineage (NCBI taxonomy): Eukaryota > Fungi > Basidiomycota > Agaricomycetes > Hymenochaetales > Hymenochaetaceae > Coniferiporia > Coniferiporia sulphurascens. The sequence goes on along the minus strand of NBBA01000012.1, from coordinate 115,846 downwards.
CAGCTTGGCCTTGTTGATACGCCAGGGGATGCGGTGGAGGACGTGCCATGCGCGGATGCCAGCGACGTACCCTGACACTGTCTGACCTGAAAAGGGAGGCGGTGAGAAGGGTGGGTGGGGGGTGTAAGGCCGAAAAGGGAGAGAAGGCCGAAATGCAGGGAAGGAAAGGCAGGAAAAAGGGAGGGAAGGGTATGACAAACCTGAGTAGCAACCTGCCAGGGAGGCGATAAAGGAGTGCAGGAGGTCGGCGCTGCACGGGGCACGCTGGACGTCTGGGATGCGATGTAGGTCGCAAAAGACATGAAATTGCAGCAGACCTGACCCGTACGTTTGCAGAGTGGAGGTTCTCCAGGAGTGGAGGAGCACGTCGTGAACGTGGGACACCACTTCAGTGGGCATCCGAAGAGGCTGACCCTGGTCATCCCATGCGCCACACGATGCTATTGGTATCCACCTCCGCAGGCGGTTGCATGCATGGCACTGTGGGCACAAAGCAGAGGCGGTTGGGTGGAGGTCAGCAAAGTAGGGGCGGGGGAGGGTGTCACTCCCACCAGGGGGAGGTGTAGGAGTCGAGAAATGAGGTGGCGGGGTCGAGCGGTTCCGGAGCGGGCTGGGGGGGGTTGGGGCATCATGTGAGCACTGGAGGTCGGGGAAGGGGGCCGCGGTTTGAGATGACTGAGAGGAAGGGGAGGAGTTCAGGTGGTAAGGGTGGGACCGGTAGCATCGAGCCAGGTGGGTACACCCCCCTGGATGGGCCGTCAGCAGGGTTTTGTCCCAACGTAACATAGCAAGCTTGGACTGTGTAGCCCTGGTTTTCACAGAATGTGAGGATGCGTCAGAAGACCGTGTTGACGGATTTGCTGCAGGACCGGTAGTGTCGCCAGGCGTCGACCACACCCTTGTTGTCGCCGAAGACCTGAATGCGCGTGCCATGCGGCAGGCTGAGGCTGAGGGCACGGATGAGGAGCTCGAATCCGACGGCTTCCACCCACGCAATGTCCCTGCCATCGGCCTGCCAGCCTGGCAGGAGTTGGTAGGTGCGCCACTGGCTGTTGACGCAAAGGCTGATGCCAACCCCGGAGCTAGCGTCTGAGAAGGCCTCGAGGACGGAGAACAGCTCGAGGGAGACCAGGGGGCAGGCCAAGCGCCGCTGGTGGAGGCGGTCTTCCCACCACGCCAGATCGTCGCGAACGCCCTTGGGCGCATGGATGGGCCGGTGGGGACTGTCCCGAAAACAGAGGAACATGGCCTCCAGGCCGGTGAGGTATGTGCAGCCAGTGGGGAGGACATGGGAGATGTGGAGTAGCTTACCATAAAGCTTTTGCACATCCTCCAGAGTGTGCATTTCATGTTGGCCCCACTCGTGTATCGCTGTGCGATACTTTAATTTCTTCTCGTCGGTCACCCCTACCTTGCGCGCGTCCAAGTCCCAGAAAAACCCAAGGAACAGGGGTCACGAGCTCCAATGGTGGTATTTGTCGTTGGCCCAATGGATGCCTAGCGGTTGGGAGATGGCATTGATGGTGGTGTCGTCGTAGGGGAAGGTGGGGCTGGTTGGGGGTGTGGGTGCCGGGAAAGCACGGAGGGGAAAGAGCATGTCATTGTCATATTCCTCACGCGAGTCGTCCGGCAGGGTGTCCCCGAAGTACACGTAGTGTGCACGTTCATGCTGGCGGCCCCCAGTCCTCTGCACAGATGCTCTGCATTTTTTGCATAACCTGTTGTAATTCGGTAGAGTAGCATGCGGGATGCGAATGAAGAGGAAATTGTCTACCCATTTCGATAGGGGGCCCACTCCCTCAGCATGAAGGACATTGCACAGGGCGTCACCGAGCTGGCCAAAGATGCCGCCACCTGAAGCAAGGCCGAAGCAATCGGCCGTGTTGATAGCAAAGCTATCCGACTTGGTTAACTGCATGACGGTTCCTGGCCACTGATCGGGCCGGAGGGGGATCGTGTGGTACGCCTCGGCTATGTCTCGGCAGGAGCCTTGGGAACCAGGTGGTATGTGAGTGAGGAGTAGGGAGATGGTCGCAAAGGTACCCCAAGTGCAGGGGAAAGGCTTGGAAAGAATAAATGAGTTAATAGATATTATAGGAGCCACAGGTCTGGGAAGAGCTCTATGCGGGAAGGAAAGATTTTGTATCAGTCTGAATTTACCAGGGGAGGACTTTGGTACAAGGGAAAGGGGGGAGGATTGAAAGGGACCAATGAAAGTTTCAATTTGGGCACGGGTGAACAGGCCCAGGTAATGCCCACAGGAGAATTCGCATGCAATGATGTCGTTGAAGACATCTAGGTGTTGGTAAAGGGAAGGAGAATTGGAGGGGGTGAAAGAGGTTGTTAACAAAGGAATACCAGCGTTGAAACCGAGGAGTTGGGCAGAAAGGAAGGAAGGATGTTTCAAGTGGAGGGAATGGGTATCAAACATGTGTTCCCAAGCGCCGTGATGATATGGGGTGTTGGGCCTAAGGCGCTGCGCCTTGAGGGCACGAATCTGCGCCATGAGACTCGCTCCCGCAAGCGGAGCATTTGTGCCAGTGCTCATGGGAGCGCAAGCAGCCACGAGTGAGCTGCCAATCGGTGCAGACAGACTGTCTGCTTGGGTTGAGGAGCCGGCCCACAGAGTCACAGGCGACACCAGGAGGGGGTGGTACCATCCCATAAGGTCGGGCGGGAGCATCGTCACACGTCATGGCGCTCACAGCTGAGGCAGATGGCGCATGCTGAGATGAGTGGGGAGGCACCGCTGTCAGGCCGAAAGGGCCTGGTGTCTACTCTGGGACCGGGGTTGGCAGGGGCATGTGGGGTGGGCGAAAGATGGCGCCGAGCAGTGGGGCAGTGCACCAGTGATGGGGATCTGGTGCGGGAACGGAAGGGTGCTTGAGCGGCGGTGCGCTATGTGTGCGACACCGGGAAGGAAGGAAGAGAAGGAAGGAAGGGAGTAGGGAAGAGAGGGGATGCCAGAGGAAAAAGGGGGGGTGTGCGAGTGGTCATGGGAGGAGAGGTTAGTGAGGTGTGGACCATGAGGCGGGGAGGAGGGGGCTGACCTGGTTGTCCTGAGTGTGAAGATGGGTGGGTTCTCGGTCGCGTTCCCTGTCTTCACAGTCGAGCTGATTGTATACAGACCACAAAAGCTTCTTGTTAATGTTGGCCAGGTTGGGGGGGGCCTTACCCTGCTGGAGAGTGTTGTACCAATGGCGGTGGACCCGAGCAAAGTAAACAACAAGAGCGCGTTTCCCATTGTAGTCCATCCAAGTGGGGTGTGCGTCCACGTTGTGGAGGAACTGAGCCCACATCTCCTCTGCCCGCTTACCCCATCCGTGTGTTTCGATGAGGGGTATGAATCGAGTGCCTCCTTGCCTGATCTCATTGAATTCGAGGTCCTCATCGCGCGGTATGTTCCCCTTCAGTTGAGGGGCAGACGATTCTTCAGAGAAGCCGAAACCACCACCGGGGAGGGATTGAAGTTTGAGGGCCATGTTGGTGGAGCTATTGAGTCACTGGCGGTCAACCGCAGTGACGCCGTGATCTGTCAGGTAGTACCAGGGGAACCAGAGCTGCTTAGCTGTCTGGGTGTCTACATAACACACGTGAGAGCCCCAGAGGACATCCGAGGCATCCTCATCCTTGGCGAGTTGAATGGGGCCTTTGGCGCACGCACGAACAGCTGGGTCCACCACAAGGTTGGTAGGAGGGGCAGGGGTGCTGTGCCCGGGTGCGGGGGGGGAAGGCTGGCACAACAATGGGGATGGTGGAGTCGGGGGGTGGGCAGATTGTTGCTGCGCATCCCAAGGATCGCACTGGGTACGGTGTAATGTGTGCCACACTGTGCCAAGGGTGATCGCCGCAACTTCTTGGGATGTCGGGACCGGGGCCAGGTCCACGGTTTGTTGGCGCTGAGGGGCGAAGGCCGGGAACGAGAAGTCGGGACAGACTTCATCATGGGGGTTTCGAAGCATGGGAAGGGTCGGGCATCCAGGCCTGGCATCGGTGTCCAGATGGGTCATTGAATGAGTGGTGGTGAGGGGATATGAAATGACCGGCAGCTGGACGACTCAATTAAAAACATGCTCGCCACTGTTGAGCACTCTTGTCTCCACCTGCTGTAAACTGCGGCTCCTAGTGGTGGTTGGAGGGAGAGTTGACACAGCAACTCCCGCTCCTCCTATGCAGACCTCACTCTACAGACCGCTTCTCGGGCCGTAGATCACACATACGGGCGTATACAGCCGTATTTTCGCTTCCGGATACGGATACGGCCCGTAATCTACGGTGCCGTATTTTTCCATTTGGAGCATCTTACGATACGGCTACGGCGTACCTTACGGCCGTACCGTAATCCGTAAATACGGTTACGGTGGGGAGCCCTACACTTCACTTCTACTTTGAAACCCCCTATTCCTATCTTCTCAGGATTTGACTCACCAAAGCACAATGTCCCTTCTTGTGTTGACAGAAGACGACGTTTCCGTCATATCAACAACCTTTGCCCCGAATACGCTTATGTCCTTGATGGCTCTTGTCTTTGTTGAATTGCATATTCGCAGAAAAGTCGCACTTCCCCAAAGGACCACGATAAACACGGATACATACAGTGCTCTTTTCATGCCAGCGCGGATGGGCGGCTACGGTACTGCCGTCAAAATCGTATCGATACCGAAACAAATGAATGGTATGAGAGCTGGAATATCCGCTACTACACTAGTTCTCGACGAACAGACGGGTGCTGTAAGGGCCGTGGTCAATGCTGGGGGCTTAACGGCTTTGAGGACTGCCGCTGGTGAGTGATATGGGACTCCAGCTAATCGGCAAGTATGCATGTAACTCCAATTGCTCGCAGGCTCTGCTTTGGCTACTCGATTAATTGGACCCACCGCCCCACGTATTTTGTTGCTCTTCGGTGCCGGCAAACAGATCGAGGCTCACGCTGATATCCTCATTCGGACCTTTCCCTCTCTGGATCATTGCATTATCGTAAACCGTACCCCAAATGTACGATTGGAGAACTTGCGGACCCGCCTCCAGGCTCGATTCCCTCACATGCGATTTACTTCGGGATGCGCAATAGGCACCGTTGGATCAAGCATATTTGACCTCCCGCATGCTGTTTCCTCCGCTGATATAATCTGTACGGCGACTTCAAGCACACAGCCTCTCTTTAAATCTAGCTGGGTGAAAGTTGGAGCACATGTTAATCTAATCGGGAGTTACACGCCTGACATGATTGAAGTGGAAGATGACCTTATTAGGCGAGCGGGAAAAGTCCTTGTGGACTCGAAGGAGGCGTGCCAATCGGAAGCTGGTGAACTGATCAAAGCTGGCATTGCCATAGAAGACCTGGTTGAAGTAGGCGAAGTGGTGGAAACGAACGGAGAAAGTATCCCAGAAATTCTTTCGAAAGTGAAAACAGCGGGAGATATTACGATATTTAAGTCAGTTGGCGTTGGCCTACAAGACGCCGTTATTGCGAGTGCTATCATTGAAAAAGGCCTCTTGTTGGGTTTGGGGACGCATATCGCGGCGTATGACTGACTTGCGGTTAATAACGGTTGTTCAGAAAATATGATTGTCATTGACGGAAATGGATATCGAAAAAGTTACACGATTCTATCACGACGAAGATCGTTAATCTCTTCCGTGCAATAGCCGAGCTCCATAAGAACCTTAAATTTCCATACCGATGCGGTGTTAAAATGTTAATACCACCAATAAACGACAACTTTGTACGTGCCTCATCGGTATGTTGAGAAAGCCAGGGTGGCGGTCGGGTAATAGGCATCTTCTTGCCATTATAACTCACCGCAGGGCCGACAAGTTTAATCCGTCCGGCTCGAGGATGCTAGAAATTACCAATGTCATCAACGAATGAAATAAAGCGATAAATTCAAAGAAGATAAATAGGCGTACTTCAACATCTACGACGACATCGCGAGCCTTTGCTTGGGGATGTCCGAATGTCTGCTGAATGTTGTTTATTGGACCGAATGGAATTCTATTGGTCGTAACTCGTTAGTTAGCACTCATGATGCGACAGAGCAGATATATTACCCTAGGCCTGTGAATTCACGAAGCCAATGATCTCGATCCTGTGTTATCAGGACCCTTGTAATGACTTGCTTCAGCAGTTCACGATTGGCGACTCTTTTTTCATTCGTATCGAATTTCGGATCTTTGGCAATTTTTGGGTTTTTAAGAATTTTGTCCGCAAGAATTTCAAACTGAAATGAAAATCGTCCATTTAAATCCCAAAGGTTTGTGCAATGAATGGCTTAATACTTGTTTGTTGTTACCGGCACCGAACATCAGGAACCCGTCCTTGCATTTGAAAACTTCGTAGGGTGCAATGGATGGATGAGCAGTACCATGACGAGACGCCTCCTTCCCCGCGATTAAATAATTCGATGCTATGTTGGCTAAGCCTGCAATCTAACAGAATGATAAGAAATGGTTCCGATCGGACTTGAAGGATCTCCCAGATTTTACTTGAGATTCGAACAGATTACAATCGATCCATACGCCTTGTCCTGTCTTGTCCCGGGAGATCAAAGCAGCCATTATGGCACCGTGTGCGTAGAGACCGGTTGCAATGTCAGTAGCCGCGACCCCAACCTTGCACGGCTGACGCTCGGGTTCACCCGTTCTATAAAGGGATAAGAGACAATTCACGAAAACCACAAAAGTTTCGTTTGACTGACATGTGCATCAAACCAGCCTCGGCTTCGATGATGACGTCATAGCCTGGTGCCTTGCTATATGGACCATCCTGTCCGTATCCTTGGTTCAGCGGTCAGACCAGATAAGAAAAGAAAAATATGTATACGTATGTACCTGAAATGGATGTGTAAACGAGTCTTGGGTTTATTTTGTAGCAATCCTCCCAACCTAAGCCCATGGCAGCTAATTTGCCGGGAATGAAGTTCTCGACAAGGATATCCGAGCGTTTGATCAACCGGCGTACTATTTCCAGCCCTTTTGGATCTTTGAAATTCACCGTTACCGAGCGTTTATTTCGGTTGACTGCCAAAAAGTAGGCGGACTCTGGGGGAAGATGGGAAGCTTCTGGGGGGGACGTGGCGATTAGGGGTGCCGATGGGGGCGACCAGGATCCTTTGAACAATGTTAGAAAGTAACACATAGATTGAGACATGGCTCATACGTGTGTCGTCTCCCCGTGTAACTTCCTCGACCTTGACAACGTCGGCGCCCAAGTCTGCTAGAAGCATTGTGCATGTCGGGCCTGCGAGCACTCTAGTCAAATCCACGATCTTGACTCCTTTCAGCGGCGGAACAATGCCAGTGCTTATCGAAGCTCTCCGAACAAAGCACGCCTTTTCCTTCAGAAAAAATCTTCTGGACGAAGCAATTGATGATGAGGAGAACATGGACGCCGAGTATATGTAGTCATTCGGGGAGCGTAAGTCACGCGGCCGTGCCCGATTCGTTTATGTAATTACCTTTAAAGGGAGACTGTTACTAAGCAATGTGTACTGCCTCGTCATGCAAGTTCCCGTTTCTTCACGTAAGTCCCAGACTACTACTCTCCTTGTCATCACCGACAACGATGTTGCGTAGGCAGGTCCTCCGCCGTCTGCCGCGTCGCGGCCCCGCAATACTTTCTACACGGTTTCTAGCAACAGCTGCTCCTCCCTCCCCTAATGATGCATTCGCGAACGGAACAAACGCATACTACGTTGAGGAGATGTATCGTCATTGGCGACACGATCGCGGCTCGGTTCATGTATCCTGGGATGCCTACTTTTCTGGGATGGATAAAGGTCTTCCTAGCCATCAGGCTTTTCAGCCTCCTCCGACCTTCCTTCCGCAGCCGGTTGGCGGCGCACCCACTCTCGACGCGGGCCGTGGCGCCAAGCTTGATGATCATCTAAAGGTACCCGCTGTCGTTATTACTTTTTTTTCTCGTTTGCGTCCCTCATGTGTCTTGGCATCAACAGGTCCAGTTGCTTGTTCGCGCATACCAAGTACGGGGACACCATGTTGCGGATTTGGACCCCCTTGGCATATTAGATGCAGACTTGGCCGATGTTAAACCGCCAGAACTCGAGCTTAACCAGTATGGCTTTACGGAGAACGATCTGGATAAGCAAATTGCCCTTGGACCTGGTATTTTACCACACTTCGCGACTGAGGATAGGAAGACTATGGCTCTTCGTGAAATTATCAAGCTTTGCCAGAGAATCTATTGTACGCGTTGTTGATATTCGACATGCACTTAATGGGCCAGAACTAATATTCTCTTCCATCCAGGCGGGGCTGTTGGTATACAATACGTGCACATTCCGGACAAAGACCAGTGTGATTGGATCCGTGAACGTGTTGAGATACCGAAGCCATGGAACTACACCGTAGACGAGAAGCGTATGATCCTCGACCGTATTATGTGGTCGGAATCCTTTGAAAAGTTTATCGCCAGTAAATATCCGAACGAAAAGCGCTTTGGACTCGAGGGTTGCGAGGCGCTTATTCCAGGAATGAAGGCGCTGATTGACCGTTCTGTGGAGCATGGTGTTAAACACGTTACACTGGGTATGCCTCACCGTGGAAGGCTTAATGTCCTCGCGAATGTTATCAGGAAACCGATTGAAGCTATTTTGAACGAATTCTCAGGGACGGCCGATCCTGATGATTGGCCGGCTGGAGACGTCAAGTATCATTTGGGTGCAAATTACGTCCGTCCTACTCCGTCTGGAAAGAGGGTATCGTTGTCCTTAGTTGCCAATCCTTCGCATCTTGAGGCATGTGATCCCGTCGTGCTCGGAAAAACACGCGCAATTCAGCATTTCGAGAATGACGAAACCAACCATAACACGGCCATGGGTGTACTCCTTCATGGAGATGCAGCCTTCGCCGGTCAGGGTGTTGTTTATGAGACAATGGGTTTCCACAACCTACCTAATTACGGAACTGGCGGCACGATTCATCTCATTGTCAACAATCAGATTGGATTCACGACCGATCCTCGGTTTTCTCGATCTACACCTTACCCTTCCGACATCGCGAAATGCATAGACGCCCCCATTTTCCACGTTAATGGTGACAACGTGGAAGCTGTAACATTTGTCTGCCAGCTCGCTGCTGACTATCGTGCCAAGTTCAAGAAGGATGTCGTTATTGATATAGTCTGTTATCGCCGTTACGGACATAACGAGACCGATCAGCCTAGCTTCACGCAACCGAGGATGTACAGGGCGATCCAAACACAGCCTACGCCTCTTACAAAGTATACGAAGTTCCTGATCGATCGTGGGACTTTTACAGAGAAAGATATCGAAGAGCATAAGAAATGGGTTTGGGGCATGCTCGAAAAAGCGGCTGCAGCGGCCAAAGACTACACCCCAACTAGCAAAGAGTGGCTTTCCGCATCGTGGCAAGGATTTCCTTCTCCGAAACAGCTTGCAGAGCATCCTTTACCTACTCGCGCGACTGGTTCTTCCGAAGAATTGCTAAAACGTGTCGGGAAGGCTATTTCCACATATCCACAGGGCTTTACAGTCCACCGCAACCTCGCTCGCATCTTAGCTAGCAGAGGTAAGACTGTTGAGGAAGGGTCAAATATTGACTGGGCCACAGCCGAAGCGCTTGCATTTGGCTCTCTGGTATTGGAAAAGAACCATGTTCGCGTGTCAGGTCAGGATGTTGAGCGCGGTACATTTTCGCAAAGGCACGCAGTCCTTCATGATCAGGAGAATGAGCAACAATATATTCCTTTAAACAACCTTGGTTCAAATCAAGCTCGTTTCGTCACATGTAACTCTTCGCTATCTGAATTCGGTGCCCTAGGATTCGAACTTGGCTACTCTCTCGTTTCGCCAGAAAATTTGACTGTATGGGAGGCGCAATTTGGAGATTTTGCAAATAACGCCCAATGCATTATTGATCAATTCATCGCGTCCGGGGAGAGAAAGTGGCTCCAGCGAACCGGTCTCGTTATGAATTTGCCGCACGGATACGACGGCCAGGGACCCGAACATTCAAGTGGACGGATTGAACGGTTTTTACAATTATGTGATGACCATCCGCATGTCTTTCCTACCCCCCAGAAGATTGAGAGACAGCACCAAGATTGCAATATGCAAATTGTTTATTTGACGTGGGTGTTCCTCTTGTTCATCCACTAGTCATGTGCACGGCTAATGTTTGTCTCTTTGCAGCACGCCAGCCAATTACGTGATTGCTACTTTACCCTCTTGTTATCTCGTTGATGCTAAGCCCTTTTCAAACAGTTCCATGTCCTTCGTAGGCAAATACACCGTGATTTCCGGAAGCCTGTATGTGTTTCCTCTATTCCGTGATTGAAGATGAAATCTCAAATGAAATGCGGCTAGCTTGTTGTATTCTTTTCGAAATCTCTCCTAAGACATCCCAAAGCTCGTTCGAATCTTGATGAGATGATTGGTGATACGCATTTTGAGCGTTATCTCCCTGAATCGAGCGTAGATTTGGTTGCCCCGGAAGAGATTCGCAGGCACATATTGTGTACTGGTTCGTCTTTGGCTTACTCTCGAGTACGTGGGAAGATATTTATACGTCTGCTGTTTCGAAAGGACAAGTCTACTACACACTTCTGCAAGAAAGGGAAGAAAAGGGCATTAAAGATGTTGCCATCAGTCGGTTGGAACAGATATCGCCATTCCCGTATGATCTGGTATGTGTGCCTTACTACCGACGTAGTTTTCACGGAAGCTAAATCAATTTGGTGTGCAGCTCAGACCGCACCTAGATAAGTATCCTAATGCCGACCTTCTTTGGTGCCAGGTTCGTTTATTTTTCACCCTAATGGAGGTTTTCTACGCGACTTACGAGAGTACATCCTTGTTTCATGCAGGAAGAGCCACTGAACAACGGTGCTTGGACTTACGTCGGGCCCCGCATCCTTACCGCAGCAAACGAAACCCAACACCATAAAGGAAAGTATCCCCTTTACGCTGGACGGGAGCCCACGAGTTCCGTCGCCACTGGCAGCAAGGTACTATTTTGTCCTCGGAAGGTCCGGCGATTGGACTGACTGTTGTTGTACAGGCGCTTCACACGAAACAAATCAAGCAGTTCCTTGCTGAAGCTTTCAACTAGACTCGTAGCTTATTTTAGACTTAACCATAACCTCCTTACACCGTTTACACAAATACATACTATTGATTGTGCTTGCTATTTCTCAGCTCTCGAATCTGTGCTGTAGGCTGGCTTTAAATTCGATTCGACAGTCCTCTAGCAGTGTCCCCAGGTAGGTAAGGAAGGACACGTTCAATTGGCCTCTTTCAATATACCCTATTCGCCTGCGATGGCATAAATTAAGTCCACGATTCATTTGATAGTAGTCGCTGCGGATGAAGACAACTTACGATTAGGTATGTATGAGCTTGTTAATTTCTTACCGTTATCGGAGGATACCTTGTGTGTCTTCTTTCTTGTTTTGAAGGCCCGGGCCCTTCACCTCGCTTAAAGCATCGGGGTGTGAGCCAGCTCTATGAATCCCTATGGCTTGTGCTGAGTATTGGGCTGATCGGTGGCAGGTTTTAATAGCCAGGAGAACGGGAAGGAAGCAGCTTGCATAGGTCCAGATTGAGTGCAATGTAGTCAGCATGTCTGATACTACTGCTTACTGTCCGAGACGGCCTCGTCCTAATCACAGATTATATAACCATTATACCGTCCCCAATCCCCGGCTGCATTTGAGCACCACCGGTATTTAACGACGCCGATACGTCCTACTACGGTTCGTACAGGTACTATCATACGCTCTCTCTTACAAAATCACGGAAACAAATACTGCTTTCAAGCAAACATCTCAACATTTTCGAGGAAAACGGCCAAAAATACTCATATACTATGCAGCAGACCGTGCTTTCTGATGTCATCTCCATGATGTGGAGACCAGAAACCCGAATTATGTCTAAGGATGCAACATAAAAGAGGGGCATACGATAGTAACTGTTACCTCAAGGGAAAGGCAGGAGAGTCAGGACTGATTCATAGGGTCAGGGCTAAGGTTATACACATTAATTGTCAAGAAGGCACCGTTTTATAGTTGCAGGTAGCACGGAAGCCCTTACTCCCACTCATCACCTTCCGGCTCGGCAACTGCGCCGTCCTCGTTCCATACCTCCAAAAACTAAGAGACAGGAGTTGGCTTTGGCGCTGAAATAAAGAGACACAACGCACCGTCTTTATCTGTGCTTCTACGTCATCTGCAGTCAGTATAGGTTTTACAGCAAAGGACATTCGCTCCCATGAGATCGCCCCATCTTTCCGCCTCGTTGCCGGTCGATCTCCCATAGCGCTCTTCTTTCCTATTACAAACTTCTGACACTTTCTGTACTACATGTCATGCGTAAAAGTAATAAAATAGGACAAGTTACGCACTCTTCCGACAAGCCGTACATCGTTTTAAGGTGAGCCTTGAGTAGCATGATCATTCCGATGATGCACGTTGATCGCGCCAAAGGCAACTGAACTTCTAGAGGCAGCGTGGATAGTCCTTTGAGATCAGGACCTCCCATCAGCAGCAGCAGACCCTTACTAGTTCGATACCCGCTGACCTTTTTTTGTATATGCCTCTTGCTCGGACAAAGCATCCATCGTAGTCTCCATTACCTCTCGACGGTGTCCTTGCTTCAGCTGTACCATCAAATTATCTGGCGCAATTCGCTCGACGAGTAGTGCTCCTGTTTCGGCGAGCTCCCGCGTCAATATCTTCATTACAACCAGAACCTCCTCTTGAGACCGGTAATCGAAGCTCGCAAAATTCTCCGCCATATACCGTGCAAATCCCACAGCATCTTCCTCAGTCTTGTCTAAATCTCGTAGCTCAAATAGCTTCAATACCGCACGCAGGAATTCTTGCCGCATAGCTCGCTTCTCCCTCACAAGCGCGTACCACCGTGCCAATAGCGCCGTTGGCGCTGGCTGCATCCGGAAGCCAAGTATTGGTTTCCCTACCTGTGACTCCGTGACCTGACATTGGTATTCGTATGACTTGCGACACGCCGATATGAATCCTGAGTTTAGCAGCGAAGCATGCTTGTGGTGCAATATTGTATGAAGAGCGATTGCCCGTGTACTTAATGCATTTATTTGCGATGTTTCAAGAGCAACGATGACGGGAAAGGACTGCGACGAAATGGTTGTTTAACAAAGATCGGTGAAATGCGAGAAATTCCCATGGCAAGCACTCACCAGGAGGGGATGTGCAAGCCCCTGCTTCACGGTGTAGCCTAATATATCCACTGCAGGGGATTGTATTTGAGGAAGCGGAGAAAGGGCAGCGTCAAGGATCTGGGCAAGATAACGCTGTACTATGGCCGAGCTGACACTATAACAAGTTTCAGTTCATCTCTCAACAAATGAATAACCATACATCCTACCCCGACTCCGCAAACCCGTGTGTATTTCCAACAAGTTCTTCCATGTTCACACCCGTATCCGACCAATGGATCCCGTCCCTTGTTAACTCTGTAAAGTGTTTCATCACTAGAGTCCAAGGTAAACAGAATAAACACACACCCTTGTCCTGTGCAGAATGCTTGTTGCTTTCAGAGACTAGAAATTCTTGCATCAATTTAAGGAGACGACCACGGTTCTCTTCTTCCTGCGAGGCAAATATTGCGTCCATCATCGTTGCTGAGCTTTCGAGTGTCATCAATGTAGGCTGTGCCCGGAAAAGAGAGCCCAGGCACACAAGAAGCCGCCCTCGTATGCTTGTATCCGTGTACTTGTCATACAGCTGGAGGATACAGTGGTAAATGTGTCGAACGATGGGACCCTACACACTTCTGGTCAACACAAAAATCCATTAATACAAAGGGCGAATTTGCCTCGCTAATGGAATTCAATTGATCTGCTAACTCGGCGTGCTCATCCCTGAGGCGATCGAAGTCAAAATATTCTCCCAACAACGAGACGATGAGCACTAAGATGTGAAGAGTGCGAGCCTCTTGCAAGCTTAACTGGTTGTTCTCCTGACGTATATATTGTTGCACCCTCGCTATCCGAGATGCATCAGATGAGTTCGTTGGGGGTGTCATCAGCGATAATGTACAGTACCCACATTTGCACGACTTCATTAGAGCAATAAGGCGAGCGAAGTCATGAGTTAGGTACTTCACAACGGTACAAAGGCACGCGACAGTAGTTTGCAGGGACTGTTATAGAGAGATAAGCAAACGTGAGCTTGGCGAAGATTGGCGTTCACGTACACCCAGGCCTGCCTGTGCATTAGGCTTCAGTACCATAGGTCGAAGCAACTGCTGGAGGTCATTTCCAAACTTTGAAGACGTCTTTGGCATATGCGGAATTGAAGCACGGTAGATCTTCAATATGTATTCGGAGGTAATATGTTCTTCGAGCTGAGGTAAGATCATTACCATTAGCTTTCTACGTGGACGTTAAAGATTCGGGGGCACTCACAGTCGTTGGGTTCTTTAAGTATGGGAGCAGTGTGGACGCTTTCAAGCTGGACATGATTGGCGGGTATACAATCGTGAAAAGATGAATTGTTCGAATGCAATTTGTAACCGTCTAGTACGCAATATCAGGTGAAGGAACAACAAACAACGCCGCATAGATACCAACTCACAAAATTCATGAAGTCTGAAGCATCCACTAAACCATCAATCATTGTATCACAGAGTACTACAAATTGTGTCTGAAGAACGGAAATGTCTTCGCCTTCTTTGCTCGACATGATTCTGCTTAGCATATCCTCCAATGGAGATTGGCGATCCTTGAAGTTTCCGCAGACGCCCATGATGACGGATACAGTTGCGAGAAGACAATTCCTTTCCTGCGACATGGATACCTCACCTGGTCCGCGGAGTTTGTTATTGAACGGCGCAGGTGATGTGAACCAAAGTTCGTCCAATGTTTTGATAGCTAAATCCTAGAAAACTGTTAGAAGTGTCAATGAGGTGTATAGAATAACAACCTTGACTGTATCATCTTCGTCAAGCATCCGAAGGACAAGTTTCGAACAGATGTCCATTTTTCTGTTCATACAATCGGTGACATAATAAAAAGCTTTTAAAAGTTTGATGGCTCTCTTGCGCACTCCCAGACCGGTATCCTAAGAAGCGTTTAGAAACACAAGAGAGCTGGTATGAGGATGAGGGGTCGATGTACCGCGATACGCTCAGAGATCTTCTGATAGTAATCACCGGCTACTACGGGTGAATCAATCATATACTTGCCAATCAACTCCACCGCAGCATCTCGAACTTGAGGCGAACTGTCCAGTAAGTGAGTTTCGATAGCATGGCGAACATTAGTCTGAAAAGGAATGAGTGGGCAGCATACGTGAAACACAAGTACTTACATTTAGAAGGACGCTCGCGTCCACAGTCAATATTTGACTGAGCGCGCGTAATGCCTTCGTCCTTACGAAGACGGGAGGTGCATCCAATGCAACGATAACCACATTTAAAATTGGATCAAATGCATTTTTCAAAGATTGGGTTGTTCCAATCTGCCCAGCAAGACTGTCAACTCGAAGCATTTCTTCTTGGGTCCTGGGTAACATTCAATGCGCGGGAAAAAGGTAGGGTTAGAATAAAGGCTGACGCGTTGTCAAATACATCCGTCGGGGCATCCGTCCAAGTGTTTTGAAGTGCACTTTTCATCTTTTCACCGAAAACTAGAAGTGTATTTTTATGAACACCCTGGAGAGAAAGCTCGTCGCCAGAATCAGACAAGACAACATCCAGTTGCGTCAAGGCCGTCGCAAGTTCTTGGCCCCACATAACGATACTTAATTCTCGGGCGCTCTGCGGGTGTGTCAGTGGTGCATCAAAAACAAGGGCATACAGAACGATGGACCTCATAGGCCTGATCCTCAGAGGATCGCTTGGATAAATAACCCAAGACCTCCTGATGGGTACAAATGAGTCGTTCCAGTTTCCGAGAATTGGCCGTAGGCAGTATCTTCAGAAGAGCATAAGGCTAGTAGCAGCATGTATTAAGGTTCGTGATTTACACACCTCATCAATTGTCTGCAAAGACAATTCTGAAGCTGAAGTTTTTCCGATGCTAGGTTTACCCCATTTCAGCATATTTGCTCGCAGTCGACCTGCTATGACTCCCAGGTGGTCAAGGGCCAAGGCCTTTGACGCATTGTTGTCGTTATTGGATGATTTTATATCATCTAAGGAAGAGATCTGGAAAGTACGTGAGCCAGCGAGGGGCTAAAGTAGTCACTCTCGATATGACTAACCATGTATCTACAGATAATGTTAAGCACCAAGCTTGCCGCAGGCCATTCAGGCCAAAAGAGAACGATTAGAAGATCAGATATCAGGTTGTCTAGGATTGTACGATACTCCTGTTCATTCACGTTCTTCGTTGACTTCCCTTTACCAGACCTCTGAGTAAGAAACAAGACAATGGTCTTAGCGGCTTTTGTTGGAGCTTCAAGCCCGGTAGAATATAGCCTTATTTCCTGCTCAAACGAGTTAGCGGTACACTATAGTGATCCCCCGAAGCGTACCTCAAGATCATTCTCGTCAAGGAAAGGGTGCTGGGAATCGACCGTGACGCTTTCTTGTCGCTTTAAAGCAAACTGCTGCTTGCGTGCTTGAGCTATGCGACGAGCATCATGGTGAACGTTGTGCGCAGAGGTTTGGACAAGCTGCAGCAATAAAGCGGATACGGTATGAATAGATCGACCATCGCGAAGACTTCCCCGAAATCGTAAGGCTTTCCTTAAACGTGGAGTACGGAGACCTTACCGAAATTGACCCGCTTTTTGCTTGGAATCAGAGAGTTTGATTAACGAAGAAAGAATCTCTTCGATGATCCAAGAACGCTGGTCTTCGTGATTTGCAAAAATCTGGTAACAAAAATATTAGTTAGGGATATTTGTAGCGCTGTGAACCAAACCAACGCTTTGGATGAGCGTGAGCGCCTCCAAACGCAGCCCTCGCATTCCACTACTTCCCAAAGTACCCGCAATGATCAAGGTGGTCGCGTCTTTCTTCCCTTTGAAATCAGTTTCGCCACCATTCTCAATGACAAAAAAGGGCCCTATGGCAATGTAAACTGCCTGAATAATAATCGAGTCGGACATAGACAACATGTCAGCGCAAACAAGGTTGTTGATGCGAGGTAAAACAGCGGAAAGAGCTCGGAATATTTCCCCAATAAGACGGCGATGTTCAGCAGTGCCCAAAAGTAGCGAATCTTGGGCTATACGGTTTGTGATATACATGAGCATAGGAGAGTATTCACGAGCGTCAGGAGCAGACGGCTCGACAAAAGGGTAGACAATTTTCGTTAGTTGGTTTTTAATAGCAGTTAGACAAGATGTAATAAGCTCTTCAGAATATAACTACGACCATTACATGAGCATACAAGTAACATATCACGAACATAGACTAAGGACGCACCTGCTTCGCGAGTCTGTCACTAGTAAGCAATGCAATGCAACAATCTGCAGCTAGGATGCTATCTCGCGCCGTTTCAAGTATCCGCTTGAGTCTGTCGAGATCGTCATTTGTTATATCTGGAACGTCCACATCGGGGTCTACGTGAATGTCGCCCTCAGCGCCAGTGCTCTCCGTGGGGGCCTTTGGCCGCTTTCCCTTGCTGTCAATGTCTGGCTTCTTTCTACTGGTCTTTGGTTTACCCGCTTTCGATGGTGATGTGGGAGGGGCATCTTGGTTCGAACTGTCCCCTCTCTTGGTAACGAGGAAGCCAAATGGATCAAGGTCTTCGCCAGCACGCACGCTTCTTTCCAAAAGCTTCAGCGCCCGAGAAAGAATCTGACTTTCAACGTCAGCCATTCCACCGGAGCGTCGGGGAGCGCCTTGCGAGCTTCCCTCCCATTGCGTCGACGCAAGACGCACTCGTTTCGCCGGTCTGGAAATTTTGCTGATAGTTTTAGTTAGTTTAGTAATAATCGTAGGGTGTAGGGCTGGTCTGGCAGGATCCGAGCTGAGATGAGAAAAAAAGGCTGCCGGAAGAGCAGCGTGATCGGCATCAGCAGAGATATTGTCTTCCGCCTCGAAAATATCCTCAAGGAGGTTGAGAAACTTCTCAAGTGGCACTAAACAACCGCGGAACACTTAGAATCTAAGTCACGATGTCCACAAAGAAAACGAAGTACCTCTATCGTCCCTGTCTCCCGTTCTTTTTCCAGCGGAACGCATGGTACTTGCGATTTCTCTGTATTTCGTGTAATCGCCCTCATCTTCCAAGTCACCTTCTTCAAGGTCTGAATCCGGTCCTGGCCTTTGGAAATGCGTACGGGTGGGAGTGGCCCAAGGTCTAGGAGGGGTAACCTCAACATATACTTGCATTTTTGGAACGCGGGTTGGTGTAGAACTCGTCTTTACTGATTGCCGCACCGCTGGGGGAGTGTGAAAAGGAGGAATAGTTGAGTAGTTGAGTGATGACGCAGGCCATTTCCTCGGACTCTCGATAACCACCTCAACAAGCTTACGCTTTTTGGGCGATGTCTGAGCAGCACTGAGTGGGGAATGTGGATTCATGTCCATGTTCTCCATGCGCAGCGGGTCTGGACTTGATTGGGAAAACCTGGGCGTCGAAGGGGGGGATTGTTTCCTTTCTATGTCTTGTGGGTTCTGGTGCCTCGGAAGCTCTTTTATTTTCTCATCCAAGAAATCGTTGAAGAATGTCGTCGACTCTATCGAGTTATAGATCATTTTCCTCTCTCCTTTACTTGGCGGCGTACCCAAGGCATTCGCGAGCGAAGAGGAAGAGGAAGAAAATACCAATCCGGCAGGCGGAGGGGTCGGGTAAGCGTTGTATGGTGCAATATGCTGCATCAATGACTGGGCAAATGAAGAAGGCTGATATGAGGATTGGGAAGGCAGCGGATTCCACTCCGATGAAGGATATGAATAGTGGCTGTATGCGTTTTCCTGATATCAGCCATTGTTAAAAACGATAAATCAAGCAACACACCCAACTGCGGTTTGGTCGCCCAGAATACGGACCAAATCATTACGAGACGCATCCCAGAACACTCTTTCAACGCCTCCTTGAGGAACGACAGTCGCTGAGAGTTGTGCCGACTCTGCGTAATGTGATGATGCATTCCCATGATTTACTGGTAAGGAGTAATGCGGAGCCTGTATATACGACGGTGGCACAGCCGAAATGGTCAGATTACTGAGATGGCGAGCTACTATAGCACGCAGAATAGTGTTAGGACTGTTCAATTAGTGTATTAGTGCTAACGATGTTGACAAACCGTGTGTCGAGGGCGTTGCGGATGCAAAGGGGTAGACACCAAGGAGTTGCCGAGTCTGGTGACTAGATGAACTGGCACTTCCGTTGCTGCTACTATCTGTGTTGAGGTTCCCTGTGATCGGCGAACGATGACCTTCAACATTGTCCCACATTCGTGGCTGTAACCCGAACGAAAGGTACGACAAGGATGTGAAGTTGGTTCAGCTTCAAAATAGTATGAGCCAGTACTAATGCAAGCCCATATTAAAATGTTGGCGAAGGCCCAAACTCACGTGATTCGCGCCGCGCTGTGCTGCAAAAATGTTCGAAGACGCACTGCCAGTGGCACCGCATATCATATGCAATTTATCCTAATCAATACTGCATACCATGCAGTGAGTTAGCCACGTAAAATAGTGTACAGGATACTAGTATGTTCAGATTCCGAATGCGATTTATTTTGAGAGTTTTAAAGAGTATGGGTTACAAACATTAGACACTGATCGAAATCCTCAACATCAACTTGAACTTGAACTTGGATCCTGGGCCCCTGTGTGAATGTGTCCCTCTCACTGCAGTGGCAGTTTTCAAATACTCATGATTCTTCTCATACTCCACTGTTGTAACATAAACAAAACTCAGACTTCGTGTATTAAACGCGAGCAACGAATTAAGTATGTACCCTAAACAAAGCTGTATACGAATACTATAAAGGAGTCGAACTGCACTGCCCACAGTCCCCGTTTATTCCCCCCATTTTTATTTTTGAACATACCATTATCAGGGATATGAGTAAAGGCTCCTAACGATAGCTCACAATCTCTACCTACCTAGAACCTAAACTCATTAGTACCGCTGTCGCATCTATATCCTACAGATCGGACCAAACCTATCTCATCGATGGCAAACACATCCTCCGACCGATAATTGCATCAAACGTCTACATGATTAGCGGTATAACTAGCGACAAAGCGATGTCATACAAAGAAACGCATGTCACAGCCGGGTATTACAAGGTTCGGTTAACACAGTTCATCACTTCCGCATCAAACGCTCGTGAATTTCGACGCCTTTAAGCCTTGCTTTAAGATAGCCCAAGCGTTGCTCGTACCGTTCCGTGACCTCCATTCTTCTCCGACTAATATGACCTAACTCCGTCTCAAGGCGAGCCCCCGAGTGCTCACGCCGGTTTGAGATCGAAAAACCACGAACTGACCCAGATGCGCAATCCAGAGCATCAAAAGGGACAGGGACAGATATCAAACGATCTCGACCTGTCAAATACAGATGGTAGAGAGTGGAAAATAAAAATAAGACGACCAGTTCGTACCATTTGCAGTCAACTCATGCGGAGACTGTCCGGAACTAGGGGCCCATGTAGGACCCGACTTCCCATCGCATTCATTTGACAGGGTGTCCGAGGGATGATCGTGTCGATACCGATCTACTGCCGAACGTTCCAGTCCGTTAAAAGCCTGTAAAATTCTTCGTTCTTCTTCTTCAATGAACTGTATCTCCGCGCGAATATCGGCGGCAGAACGAAGTCGTTCTTCGTCATCTCCCCAAGCAGTCGCATGTGTTAGTAGGTGCTTGGCAGTAAAAGACGATGGTGGGGCTTCCCCTCCTCTAAGGCTCCTGGCATCGCCTTGGGGCTTTCCTCCTGCATCAGAACGAAAGAGTGCACTTTTCCCAGACCGCCTTGAGGAGACCGACCTAAGGTCCGAAGGTACATGCCGGAGGCGCTGTGTTCTTAACGAGCTCGAAGAGCTTTGGTGAGCAGGGATATGCGAGGGTATAACGGGAGAACCGGACGACGACACTCGGGATAAAGAAGACGTGATAGACATCCCATCGTGGGCTCCTGTATCGTGTCTACTCGACATCCGCCCTGTAGCCCGGCGAAGCATATTGGACATTGATGACCCGATTGAACTTTGCGTCCGTAACGACGGGGAGCGAATAGACTGCGTGGTTGCTGAGCTATTGCAGAAGCTGGACGGCAGCCCTGTGGACGAATATTTTGTAATCAAATCGAGGACAACTTCCAAGCGAACGTACGGGTTCCACTCGGTCCAGCCGACTTGACCACTGGAGTTTCCGTAGGTACCATGGAAGCAGGGGCAAAACATTCGAAGACATTTTGCCTAAGAGCACGATACTCGTCATCACTAGGGCAATGGAACATGAGACTGAGCAAATCAAAACCATGCCAATTTTAAGGCTCACTTTAAGAGACCTTCGGCATTCGCTGTTGCAAGCTCATCAAGTCTTTGTGCAAGGGTTGCTCTGTAGTGGTCCATGTGAGCTGCCTGAAAACAGAGTGACTTACATGGATGCTCTTACGTGATGGCGTGTGTGGAGGAACGGAGCGTGCTTCGTTCGGCCGCCATAGTCTGAAATGACTGATTAATGCAGACGTCTTCACGAAAGTGCTCTTGTGTATACAACGATTCGCCTGGATTCGGAATTGAAGGGGCATAGTCCGCAGAGTGCCGGGAGCAGTTTGTAGGATGGCGCGTCTTCACTTTTTCACGCTGAATTGGCTGCTCTTCAGTGAAGTCTGCTAGAACAAGCGTAAGATAGCTCACAAATTTGGAACGTATGAGCCGTGTAACATTTGACGGGGAGGTCGTGGGCAGTGGGGGCGAAGACCCTGTCCTTCTAGGAGAGAAGAAGCCCATCCTTGCATTACGACCCGGTAAGCGGCACTGAACAGCTTATGCTTACAGCTGAGCTGGTCGAAAGGCATACATGAAAAGATCCCGGTTGTATGTTGGGGCACGCACTTACAGCAGCCGATGAACAGGCTATCCCCGGTCCGGAAATGGGTTCCTAAAAAAGCTATTTAAAAATAAAATATTACACGTGACTTACGATTGAACGGGTTGTGACATCGTTGTGTACTCGGTAACCTCCGTCTTGACCATGTCTTCTGCTGGGGTCGATTCGAGCAACAGCGCGAACCGGGAAACAGATAATGCAGCAGCTGTGGGGGATCCAGCTATAACTTTAAAGAGGTATCATCCGCTGCTCAGAGAACAAGGACGAAGCCTATTCCCCGTATCTCGTATGCAGAAAATCATCAAGGCCGACAAGGTGAACTCGTCTTCTGGGGCTGTATACATATAAACCCTGAACTCTGACGTATCGAAATCGTCAAATAGGAACTGCCGATCGTTGCGAAAGAGGCGGTATTCGTCATGTCCGTTGCAACGGTACGCCCTGATTAGCCATTGACTTTATTTTGAAGGTACATGAACACCCTTAGGAAGAGTTTATAAAGCGGATATCCGCGGCCTCGCAAAAGCAAGCCGAGAGAGATAAAAGGGCAACCGTTCAAAAGAAAGACGTCGGTGGGTTTCTCACTGTTTCTGGATTAGACGTATTTCTCACCGTTACCCTATCAGCTATCATTGCCAAAAAAGCCGATGAGTTTTTTTTCTTAGAAGGTAGGAAAATTGATTCTAGTAGCAGTATTAAGAAGTCTGAATTAGAGCATCAGATATCATATGAGGATCACGAGAGCTATTGCTTGGAGGCATAATATAAGGTTGCGCTTTGTTGTGTACGTAATTTCTCAACGCGAGACGTATGAATCAGATCCGATACCATGCGGAAATTGAATCATAGAGATAAAGGTCGACTAGGCTGTTACTGCCGTTTTCATAACCGTTGGTGAAAGCCGAATCTCATGTGATTTGCACTGTGTTGTGCCGAAAGAATCATGTAAAACACAGTGCACAAGAAATAGCATACACGATGTGTGCACATTTTCTTGAGAAATTTGAAGTGTGTGGATCAGAAAAAATCAGACACTGAGAAAGTCCCCAATCTTCTTTGTGTCTCCCTTGGCTAAAAAAATCTCCACAGCACTTGTAGTTACAGGCCAAAACATGTGTTTACTATTAGATGACAGAAAGATAGCACGATTGAAAACAGAAAACGAAATCACAGAGTGACGTAGCACGGCATTCCAAATAAAGTAATTTATTTCCATAACTGGCAAAAATTCTGGGCAGCAGCATGAGCAGTTCTATACTATCGTCCTTCTGAATTGTTGTACAGTATATAAATCTTTCTTGCCACTTTTTTTTACGAGAAATTTAGAGATGTTTCACATTCAAGGCTAATTTTTGTTTTGGAAGTGACTTGCCAAAGTGGTCATACGATAGTAAGCATGCTGATTTCCCTAAATCATCACACTACAGACCTAAGCGAACAGGACCTTCGTCTTGACTCGGACGTGCTCATCTACTCACAGTACAGCCAGTTTCTACCTTGCTTTCGGGATTCGTATATAGTCGCAGGTGTCAGCACAGTAAAACAGAATGGCCAAGTTATGTCCATTCTATTCCCTGAAAATCCTGTCTCACGCTATAGAGCGGAAATACGAGAAGAGATAATGCCTGGTATTATATGGAATAAAAAGGACTAACACCAGAACCTGTAAGACGCCAAGGAGGAGAAGAAGCAGGAGCAAGACCAAAAAGAATTCAAAAAGAGTCGAAGCAAACCCGAGTAATTTAAGTTACGAAGGAAGGCGGGAGAGCGGAAAAATATAACCTGACCATAGGCATGAATGCATGGCCCGGTCGTTTCCTGGACTACCGAGAGCGAGAATGGTAGACGAGCTCCAGCTCGGCTAGAGAATAAGAAGAGACAGCGTCTTTGCTGGACTTAAGTAACTGCAAGCATGTAGATATCGACAATGGAAAGAGTACATGAGTCATGGTATCAAAACACTCCTGAAAGTAAGGGGATCAGGACGATAAGAAAGTGGATAGAACAATCGTCGGCCCTGAATTTCCTGTACAGATTTCACGTAGATATCACAATCCTATGAAGGAATTCACCAGTTTAAAGTGTTGTCCCGCAGAATCGGCGCGGAAATCGTGCCGGGGACAACCACCCTACGCTCGCGCATACCGGCACCCACACTCACACCCGCAGACGGACTAGCACCGGACATGTCATGTTGTATGGGATCCTGAGCGTAACCGCGTAGTGAATCCTCTGCATAGTAGAACGAATGACGGCGTTGCCCTCCAGTTGAATCGCAATAGAATGCCTGCCCAGGAGCAGGCGTTTCCCCAATATTAGAATCCGTCAGGCGGTGATGTGCAGTCTGCTGTCGTCGCTTGAAATTCCGATACACGAGGAAACCAAGAATGCAGAGTGCAATCCCGCCAAGAGCAGAGCAAACACCGATTATAGCATCAAGACGGGTATGATCAGAACTCGAGCTCGAACTCGAGCCACTTGAGGAGTCATTTGTACCTCCCGAAATGGGATCCGGCACCGAAGTCACACTAAATGACGCATCAATCCGTTGAGCGAGCTGAGCAGAAATTCCGGTGGTGTTTGTGTATAACGGCGACGACTCCTTCCTGATCTCTTGTTCAAGGGCTGTGACGTTATCTGAAGGAATGTACGAGATGAATATCGTCCTCAATTGATCTGCGTCCGCAGTGGACGTGTAGGTGGACGGCTCCCAAACCTGCAAAGCGAACACTTTGACTTGGTCGGCTAAAGTAAGGTTGTCTCAGCAAATTCCTAAGGAGTGGTGGGAAGCGCGGACACCTACATGTTATACCAAGGGCCACCTCTAAGCAGGTTGGGAAGTATGCAAAGATCTGTGCGGCACTATCCGTGTTTTTAGCGACGAATTCCCAGCCAAGTGTTGAGTCGAACATGATGCTGACGGCGGTATAGCCATCCTCGACATCATTCGAAGACACACCACCTTCCGCAGGATAGATGCGAGACGGCAGATCCGATGGTAAGGGTGCAGATGTAACAGTCGCACCACTCGTCACACTTTCAATCAGTACGCTCGTCGTAGGCTGGTCAGGATCAGTCAGGGTTGTTCCTAAAATAGAGGTTGATGTGGACACCTCCGAAACCAACAAGCTGCTCTGTGTAAGAAACGAGAACTGGGATCCCAAGGACGTTGTTGCTGCTGTCACAGTTGAAGGCACGGGGAGTGCAGTCAACGTACTGAGTCCGCTGGACGTACTTGTTGGAGACACCGAGGTGACATTTCCCGATGGAAATGTAATCGATGTCTGACTCGCGCTCGTCAAACCACCGCTAGAAATATCAGTAGAAGTGCTAAAACCGCTTGTGATGCCGGTACTATTCAGACCTGACGTAGATGTAGGCCCAACCACGGTACTGTTCGATCCACTACTAACAGGAGTAGTGGAAATAGGCACAGTCGACTCAGTAGTATTCGTAGGACTACTAGTGGTCGTTATGGGGACCGATGGCAAGGTTGTGGTAGAGCACAGGGGATCACCTAACGCGCAGGATGTGGTCGTGCTGCCATTACTGCTAGCTATAGGATTACTTGTTGTCCCCACTGATGCAGATGTTATTGTCGAGGTACTGCTCGGGAGACAGAACAATCCGGAGCACGTCGGCGAACCAGAGCTCGACGAAGGCGCATTACTGCTTGTCGGGAGAACGCTGCACAAAAGGCCGGAGCATGTCGAAGAATCTGTGGTCGAAAGCGCACCACTTCCAGATGAGACAACCGCTGACGATCCTCCGAGACAGAGAGGTCCGATACATGACGAAGGTGCTGCGGTTGTTGTTGTAGGAAAGGCGCTACTTTCAGACGTAGAGATAGACGTAGTTGGCAGGATACCGCACAAGATGCCTGAACATGCCGATGAGGCGATAGTTGTGGATGACGCACTACCACTGGCCGTCGCAGTTGCCGACGACTCCGTCGATGTGATGGCACACAGAATACCCAAACAAGTAGATGAAGTGCTCTCAGTTGTAGCTGCGGACGTGGTACCGTTACCAGAACCTGGAGACCCAGATGACGAGGAAGTCGAGGTTACGGTACTTGAGACGCCAGATCCGCTGCCGCTGCTCGAAATTAAATTTGAGCTAGTAGTCGTAGCAGATGAATCGACTGTAGTTGTGCCCGTAGTTGTGCCCAAACTCGCACTCGTAGGATCCGGGACGCACACCGTAAGTCCAAGCACACCGACGGACAGTAATCCACCACAGTTCTCACTCGTCGCCGTCGATACTGAGCTCGGGCTAGAAGGTATAACAGAGGTGGATGAAACACTCGTCGATCCTGCACTCGGGCTCGAAGTGCCCGTACTCGAGGTCGTCGTGCCCGAATCAGTGGCGCTCAAAGTGTGCGTGTCCGAAGAACCCGAAATAATCGGGGATGAGCTCTGCGCTCCCGAAGGCGAACTCGAAACGGTCGTAGTTAAACTAGACGTTGCAGTTAGCGGTGGAGTCGAAGTCGACGAAGGCTCAATTGTGCTCGTTGATGTTGACGTTACGCAGAGTGCATTAGCACCGACACCAAGAAGCTCAAGTCCGAGGCCACACTCAGTAGTGATGACATCCGTAGTCGAAGGCGTTGCTGAGGTCCCAATCGGAGTGAGTGTGGGTGAAAAGGATGAACTCGGTACATCGCTCGAGGATGTGACATCGCTCGTCGATGAAGATGCAGAACTCGGAGCTGATGGGGAAGAGCGCGAGTGCGTTGAAGATGTGGAGGAAGACAGGGACGTTGAGGTCGAAGATGCCGCACTTGAAAGCGGGTCCGAAGATAGATCCGGACCTGTCGACCCAGGTCCAGAACCATTGCCGCCACCTAGTAGTTCCGATACGAAGAGAGCCGTGAGTCAGAATCATGGCAGGCAAACGGCGACTTATGCAACGTTGGAGGCGGAGACGGAGAAAAAGGTAGAACAAATCTGCTTACCCAAATCACCAAGCAATGACTCTGCAAAAGGGAAGGAAGACGGGACGTCGGCACGCCTCGCATATGTATTGGCGATTTCGAGGCTCCTGCGGGCATGAGAGTGCTTGTAGGATGTGTGCTCCGCAGTGACAGGGAACGCAATGCTAAGAAGGAAAAGCAAAAGAAGGGTTGACGGGAGCAGGCCAGTCCATCGGAATGTCGACGTAGTCAACGGAGTCTTGGACGAGCGGGGTCTGGCCATATTGCGGTAGCTATGGCGGGCGATTGAAACAAAGCAAAGCAAAGGGAAAAGAGAGACGTGGCGAGAGGCGACTATCGTGTTGCGAGTTATCTAAAATTATTCGGAATGTCCGTGGGCGTAGCCCTTGACCTGACGAGAGCGGATGGGGGAATGAAGAGGAGAGGAAGAGAGGAAGAAAGCGCGCCTACGGAGCGTCGGGAAAGGAAAACGGGGACGCAACAGAGTTCACACGCCGGCAGTATTCCGAACCTGATCAGTGATGAACGACGATGATGGCCCCGAAGCGCTTTCCTACACGAAAAATACGAATGGCCACAGTGCCGTGGAGGAAAAGGCGGCCAGTATCTGCGTTCAAATATTATGTATGTATTGTACAGTATTCACAAACAGTCCGTGCGCAGCAGCCGCCTTTCGAGCACTTCGTTTCATCTCACCCCGGTCGCGGATCGGATTCCTTATATGCATATGGTTGCCAAGCAGGTCCTCGTGGGACTTCCGTCAGGCCTCTCTGATTAATACACGCGCGCATCATGATTCCCGTTTCGTCTCTCTGTTGCAGCATATCATATATTCATGGCATGTGCGGGCTACGGTAGTGCATACAGAACTGGGCAGTGTGAGGACATGGAAAGCAACCGAAAAGAAAGGAATAGCTTAGATGAACCCAATCTGTGGAAAAGGTAAGGATCAACTTTGTCGGAATCGCATTTACACAAATAGCTGACCTTGTTGGCAACATCGAGTGCATCGTGGTCAGCCGTGAGTCGCACATACGCCTTCTTCTTTCCATCAGGTCTGCGCGAACAACTCGTCTCAGCAACAGCAAAGAAGCACGTTTCCATCTACTGCTCACCGGATGAGGGTGTTGATCGATGCAGCTTGCACATCCCAGAGCTTTTTTACGGCGTCTTTAATTTGACGCTTGTTTGCGCGGAGATCGACAAGGAAAACCAGAGTGTTGTGCTCTTCGATCTTCTTCATTGCCGACTCGGTGTTCAATGGAGCAACAATCGTACGGTGTTCATCCATACGTGGCGCATGAGGAATGCTCTTGCGCGGGTACCGGGGCGTGCGCGGCAGGCGCAGCGTCTTCGGCCGGTGGAACGAAACAGAGTAGCGGACCTTGCGGGCGCGGTGGGCATGGGTACCTTGTAAGGCTGCCTTCTTAGAGGACTTAGCCTTGGCTGTGTCCGCTGTATGAAAAGGCTATTATCAACTGCGTCTTGCAGGTGTAATAGGACACACACATTTTGCGGCAGCCTTGCCCTTGCTGGTCTTCGATGCAGCCATTGGAGGAGTCTGCGAGACGGCTTGTTAATCAGAAAGACGTTTGGTGTGCGAAGAATAAGTATAAGCCAGGGTATCCAGACATCTCTGGTGTCATCCGCCGCCTCGTGCTCCCATCCACCGTCCTCCACCGTTCCCAAACGTCCATACGTTCCATCAGACGCCCAAACGACACCTCCGGTATACCCCCGTCTTGCCAGAAATCGAGCAAAAGCTCACCTTGAGGATGGTCGACGTTCTGCTTCACGTACACCGCGTTCTTGCCCGAAACTACTAGGCGGTCCGAAAAGTGGTCCTCTCCTAAATGAGGAAGGTTGTTCGCATCTCTGCATCAATAATTACCAACATTAATATTGACGTACGATTTATTTCCTAATTAAGTATTCGGAAAGCTCCGGGTGTAAGTATCGTGGGAATGCCTCCAATCTTTTTCGACCCCGGCTCTGCGCCGCTGAGCCTAGAAAACTCCCCTCACGTCGAGCGGCCCGTCTTAGTCGTGCTCGTGCAGCGACCATGCTTGCTTTAAGCCTCCGCCGTGCTTTGCCTAAGGCTGCGCGCAGCCCGGTCAGTCCTCCCGACATTCTTGGTTATTTATTTGGTTCTGACGTGGACGTCGAGCGGCGTTTGCAGCGGTCGATACGCTCGTTTGCGTCAGTCGTCAATGCCGCTCCAACCACTGAAGTCACGACTCTTTCCAATGGCTTGACTGTCGCGACAGAGTCGCATCATCATGCAGAGACGGCGACCGTTGGCGTCTGGATTGACGCGGGGTCGCGCGCTGAGACCGACGCGAACAACGGGACAGCTCACTTTCTCGAGCACATGGCGTTCAAAGGCACTAATCGCCGCTCGCAGCATGCGCTGGAACTCGAGGTCGAAAACATTGGCGCTCACCTCAATGCGTACACTTCTCGCGAGCAGACCGTTTACTACGCGAAAAGCTTCCGCAAGGACGTGGGCGCCGCTGTGGACATCATCAGCGATATCCTCCAGAATTCCAAGCTCGAGAACGCCGCCATTGAACGGGAACGTGACGTCATTCTTCGCGAGCAACAGGAAGTAGACAAGCAGTTGGAAGAGGTCGTTTTTGACCATCTTCATTCAATCGCCTACCAAGGTTAGCTTTTGCTGAACAATTCTACATGTCGTTTTTCTTAGCACACGCCCAGGTCAACCACTTGGTCGAACTATTCTTGGCCCCAAAAAGAATATTTTATCTATCAAGAAAGATGATCTTGCATCATACATAAAGACGAATTACACCTCGGATCGCATGGTTCTCGTTGGTGCGGGGGGTGTCGACCATCAGGAGCTTGTCAAGCTCGCTGAGAAGCATTTTTCCAGTCTTCCTGTCTCTCCGAATCCCATCCCTCTTGGTCGTCAGGCTCATGGAAAAAGCTCATTCGTCGGTTCCGAAGTGCGGGTGCGTGATGATACCATGCCAACTGCGCACATCGCCATCGCTGTTGAGGGCGTAGGCTGGAGTTCGCCAGACTACTTCCCGATGCTCGTCATGCAGTCGATCTTCGGCAATTGGGACCGCGCCCTTGGCTCGTCTCCCATTCTTTCTTCCCGCCTCTCGCATATTATATCATCAAACAACCTGGCGAATAGTTATATGTCGTTCTCAACTTCTTATTCTGATACCGGTCTTTGGGGAATCTACCTTGTTACGGAGAATCTTATGAATGTGGATGACCTTACTCATTTCACACTCAGGGAGTGGACTCGTATGTCCATTGGGCCGACTGTTAACGAGGTCGAGCGTGCGAAGAGCCAGCTTAAGGCTAGTTTGCTCTTGACTTTGGATGGTACGACTGCGATTGCGGAGGATATCGGCAGGCAGCTCGTTACGAGCGGACGAAGAATGTCGCCCAAACAGATCGAGTTTGCTGTCGATGCTGTAACTCCAGCTGATGTACAACGTGTTGCTCAGAAATACGTATGGGATAAGGATGTACGTGTTTTTTCTTTTATCAACGTGTAACCTATTTTCTGACTCATGCCTGCGTAGATTGCCGTAGCTGCACTCGGAAGGATTGAGGGTCTCTTGGACTACAATCGCATAAGAGCTGACATGTCATCTATGGTTTATTAAGTACCTTAGATATCTTGGTGTTATTTCTTATAGAACGTAAACTCTTCGCATTTTACGTCTTGCCAAGTCGTGGGAAATAATCGTCGGAACGGAAGGAACCGTGTGCATGTGTGTCGCTCACGTGCCTTCTCTCTTAGCTTCTATATTTGTGCTACTCGAAGTCGAACTCAAGTCCTCAACCACTTATTTACACCGGTAATAATCCAGATGAGGCCGTCTGCTATTCGCCTGCTGAACATTCTTGTGCCGATAAAAAGGTGCGTCGTCGGACGATCTGACATCGGGGTGCCTGAATAAGCCCTGTCGTAGGTGTGTTGATTACACTGTGAAGATTCGTGTCAACACCCAGCAGACCGGTGTCGACACCAATGTTAAACATTCTATGGTGAGATTGTCAGCTGTCCAGGCCATCGCCTCCATGCCTAATCCCCTAACGTATGAAGAACCCATTCGACGAAATCGGTATGCCCGCTTCCCGTGGCCATGTCGTACTCTTGTTTATTTTCTGAGTACAGCTGTGGAAGAGGCAGTCCGCATCCGCGAACGTCTGAAGGACAACGTCAAATCCATCAAGGTCCTTGCTATTGGTCCGCCTAAAACTGTCGATACCTTGCGTACTGCGCTAGCCATTGGGGCGGACGCCGCCATTCATGTAGAGATACCCGAGGGTGTGTTGCCGGAGCCACTCAGCATCGCTAAGGCCATTCGGGCGGTCATTGATAAACAGAAGAGTGTGGGCGGCATTGATCTAGTGATAATGGGAAAGCAGGCGATTGATGACGACGCGGGACAAACAGGCCAAATCCTTGCCGGCTTGCTCGATTGGCCTCAGGCGACTTTCGCGAGCAAAATCACCGTGGATGCGGGCAATGGGGAGGCGAGTGTGACGAGGGAAATAGATGGCGGCCTACAAGAGTTGAAATACAAACTTCCCCTCGTCGTCACTACGGATTTAAGGTGCTTACTTCCATTGACGTATGTTACATCACTCACTAACTTGTACAGATTGAACGGTGCCACTCACTTTACATATTTTGGGCCGGAGTCCCGAGTTTACTGATCATTTTCGGTTTTTCAAGAACCCCGTTATGCTTCCCTACCCAACATCATGAAAGCAAAGAAAAAACCAATAGAGAAGCTTTCGGTCTCTGACCTTGAGGTTGACCTAACGCCCCGATTGGAAACTATACGTGTTACGGAGCCTCCAAAACGCATTGGAGGTGAAAAGGTGCGCTTGGATAGAATGGACATACGGCACGACTTGTCCTTAAATTCATCATTGTGTAGGTCGCAAATGTAGAAGAACTGATTGCAAGACTGAAAGGTGCAGGTGTCATTCCCGCATGAATGATGGTGGGTACTAGCCTGATCACAGGCACGTAAGGGCTCATCCATGCATACTTTACAATGTATAAAGACAGTGCATTTCGATTAGGATATTTCAATCATCTTCCGTGGTGAACGAGACTTCGGACCCTCTCCTATAATTAGACCAACTCAAACCTCCCTACAGAATCTCAGCAAGGACTATATGCATAGCATGGGTCGACAAACGTTTCAGCCATCCCTTTGAGGGTTCTGCGACTCGGATTTTACAAGTCGGTACCTCTATTAGCAGTGAGTAGAGATTGGGACCCATATGTGCATTGGACAATGGACAAAACAATATTAATAGCTTTGAGCGTTGACCCCTTTGAACATCAGCTGCTTATGACTGGTTTTGACATGGACCGATTAGCATAAGACTGGTACTGTCTATAATACTTATCGCTAGTTGTAGTGTTGTCTGAGCCAGTGGCTGAGCAAGGTTTGCGGTTGACTTCCTGCAACTTAAGTGAGATTTGATGGGAGAGGCAATGAGGACAGTTGCCTAATGCCGCTAGTTGTCAAGACTCAAAAATCATTATGGCTCGGAACGGCTAACGCTGCATTTAGTATCTAAAATCGTTATCACTGGATGAGGAAGGGTAAGCTTATGTAAGCTCACAAATTCGTCTCAGAACTCTTACGTCGCCACCGCGTCCCCTCAGACGGTCGCTGGTCTGCCCGCCTCCGCCCAGCAAGTAATTCCAGCAGAATGGACGAGTCCAAATGTCTAGAAATGCTATCAGACCTACTGACGCAAATTTCTGCGAATCCCTATGAACTTTCTCTACACGTTCAGCATATACGTTTGGCGTCGAGTAATGGAATGGACGACCAAGCCACAGCCGCCAGACAGATGCTGACGAACTTCTGGCCAGCAGGAGACGGGATATGGTTAAAGATAATCGAATCTAGGGTGCAACAAGGCGTGGATACCTTAGATGATACTCTGGAGGTACTTGCGCTGTTTGGGACCGCGGAGGAAGACTACCTGTGTATGTCTGGTTGCGCTTTATTTCCAATATGCTCATGCCTCAGCTCACGATGCAAAGCTATACCATTACTCCAGAGACACATTGACTTCCTAGTCGACAGATTCTCATTCTTCAGTTCTTCCGGACTTGAGTCAGAAGGTATGGAGAACATTTTCTCAGCCGAGTGGATGAGTGCAGCGCTTTCTTCGGTCGTTGAGGAGGGTGCCGGTCATCTGACAGAGGTAAACGAATTATTCGACCGACGTTACTCGTGGCTCAGCAATTAAATCCCTGGTGTAGAGTCATCTGCTTTGGGATTCGTATCTAACCTGGGAGATGGAGCAATTGGAGAACATTCCAGAGGATGAGCGGTGGGTTTTCTCGGTTTAGAGACCTTCATTTATTTTTATCATATCAACTACAGACAGGGCCATATTTTGAAAATCGAAGGGCTGTTCCTGAGGCGCTTGAAGCAACCTCACTCCAGTATGAACGCAAGTTGTACTTGTCGTCTGCGGTCTTTTGACGTGATTCCATTATCTATAGATCATGACCAGACTTTTCAACTATACTCCACGTTTACCACGAGTTACAGACCCGCCGACTCTTATGAAGAGTTAATGGTGACGGCTTCAAAGTTGAAATTGCCAGCTGTGAAGGCATATGGGTGGCGAGAAAGAAATGAGGCTTACTTGGTAGGCTTCTACCGTAAACTTTTGAGGTGAATAGGATGGCTCAACCTTAGTAATTGATAGGTCCAGTCAAATTTTTCTCTAGATGCCTATAATTACTACATATCTTATGAACGACGGGCAAAGAACATCGATCTTTTTGTACTTACTACACTTTACGAACGAGCCATTTCGGAGGCAGCGAGAATGCGTTTTGATGGTATAAGTCACGCAGAGACTGCGCTGAGGTCGTTTTGGAGTGGATACTGTGATGTTCTCGTCAGTTGCGGATTGCGTTAATAATCTCATCGCTCATTTTTGTTTCTATATTCTATAGAGGACCTATAGCGGCGACGTCGATTTACAGGAGACCGTCCTTCGGCGAGCTGCCAGAAGTGTTCCAGGTTCAGGCGAGATTTGGGCAAAGAATATTCGGTCACTTGTAAGATTTTCTCTTTCAGAGTGTTAGAGTGTTATGTTGTTAAACCCGACCGAAGGAGAGCACAGAAAGTGACGTGATGACTTTGATTCGATCTGTATCTGGTATGGTCGTTTCATATTCTTCCCCTTTTCTGTTTCTTCTGTTTACTGATGCTTATTGTCAATTCGATCTGCCAGACATTTACGATAACGCGCTTTCAAGTGGCCTAATTCAGAAAAATGTTGAAGACTTCGTATCATTGGTTCAGGCAAGAGCGGGATCCATCAAGCGAATTATTGCGGCCGACGGTAAAGGTATCTGTTTTATGCAGTTCAAGTCTGATTCATTTATTAAATCATGTCCCGGTAGTCGAAGGTGGTGTTGAAATGCTGTTTGAAGTCCTCAAAGCTGGCATATCTGCGATTCGGGCAGGTTATCACCAAGGCATTTATCCTACCTTCGCATCGGCTCACCCACATCACCCTACTATCTAGCTTTCCGGGAAGGGGATCCTCGATACAGGCTGGAAAAATATCTTTCTGAGCTTGTGCGCCCTCTTAACTTGCCTCTTTGCCACCTCTGACTGGGGAATAGTATATTGATCTTGCCGAGTCTCCGGACCTAGCAAGTGCGGTTTGGGAAACCACCGCCAAGCATTATAAAACTAGTTACCTGGCATGGACGAATTATGTCGAAGCTCTCACGTTCGTAATCTACTTTCTGTCCCTTTCCGTCTTCTCCCGGTTGACGAAAATGACAGTAAACAACGGAAGTATGATGAAGCACGAGCGATATACAAGAGCATCGTCTCAAAAAACATTGACTGGCCGGAAATGATTTTTGATGCATGGGTCGCATTCGAGCATCTTCATGGGACCCTCGAAGAACTGCAGGAGTGTCTAAATAAAGTCGAGTTAGCACAGACTCAAGTCAACTCCAAACGGGCTAAGGAAGCTCGAAAAGCGGCGTACCAAGTTGCGCAGACTGCACCATCGAAACTGGAAGCGGAGGAAACTGCCACTATGCGGCTCAGTACCCCAGTCGTTTCTGTTGCAGCCACAGAAAAGGACAATGGACCCGTCCCCAGCAATCTCAAAAAACGGAAAGCCGATGAGCGCGAAACAAATTCTGACGTCAGCAAAAAATTGAAGACTGGTAAGTCTTTTTATTAAACAATCATTTTCTTCCCTTTTTGCTGAATATGCACCAGAAGGTGTGGCTCCACCAAAGCGAGACCGCGAGAATGCTACTGTTTTCGTCGCGCAGCTTCCGACCTCCGTGACTGAGCAAGACCTCATCATGATATTCAAAGATGTGATTACTCTTACTTAGCTCGTTTTTAACGCCTGACGTCTTTTCATGTCCAGTGCGGAGCCATCCGAGAAATCAAAATAACGGAAATGTCAAATTTTCATGTAGCGACCGTTGAATTCTCGGAGAAAGTGCGCTCATCCTTTTTCCACCCGTCCATTTGCTCAGCATCTTGTCTCTTCAGGAAAGCGTCCCAGCAGGCCTTACTAAAGATAAAAAGCGGATCAACGATCAAGAAATTTCCGTGCATCTGGCGTGGCAATCCACGCTTTATGTGACGAACTTTCCCGAGAAAGCGGACGACGCCTATATCCGCCAATTATTCGGACAGGTAAAATTTTTCCCCGATCACATATTTTCGCTAACCTGCTCTCCTTCAGTATGGCGTCATATTCGACGTGCGCTGGCCTAGCAAGAAATACAAGATGACACGACGATTTTGCTATATCCAATTCACATCTCCCGATGCGGCCCAGAGTGCTCTGTCTTTACATAGCAAAGAGACGGAGCCCGGTTTGCCCCTCAATGTGTTTATTTCCGATCCTGAACGTAAGAAAGAACGCACGGACGCTGGCGCAAACGACAGGGAAGTGTATGTTGCTGGTTTGAGCAAGTTTTCTACAAGAGACGATTTGGCGAAGTTGTTTCAGGCTGTGAGCGCTCCCGGGAAAAATCGTCTTGCAGGTTAGCTGACTACGTTACGAAAGTACGGCTCTATTAGGGAAGTGCGTATGGCCATGAATGAAACGGGACGCTCGAGAGGATTTGCGTTCGTTGAATTTGAAGATGAGGTACATACACACGATAACCAGGAACGTGGCGCAAAGCTGATCACAGACTTCAGGTGTCAGCCCAGAGGGCACTCCAGGCAAATAACCAAGATCTTAAAAACCGCCGCATTGCAGTCACATTGGCTGATGCCCGTGTTCGCTCACGCCTTAATAATGACCAACCCGCTACCGGTCTTAGCCGTCGTGCTGATCTAATGAGTCGATCCGTCCGGATAAAAGGCCTTCCTTCGGCCGCTCAAGAAGGTCTTCTTCAGCAAGCTTTAGAGAAGATTGCTACCGTGAAACGGTTAGAGGTTTTCCAAGACTCAGGGGAAGCAGTTGTCGAGCTGGCCAGTACAGCGGTGAGCAGGTTCCGTAATTACAGCCCCAACTTCACAATCCTTATGTATACGTATTATCCTTGTCTAGGACGCGGGAAAACTTCTTCTTTTTTCAGGACCTTTGCAGTTTGGTGGACATACTTTGAGTGTCTTCGAGGAGGAGACGAGCACTGAGGTATCAAGTAATACAAGCCATCCACCAAAAAAGAAGGGGTCATTTTTACCCAGAGCCACAGCTGCAAGATCCCGTATTAAACTTGGAAAAGCCGAGAAGGCCAAGCCGGGGCAGACTAACGTAAACAATGGTGCAGAAAGGTCGACTCGGGCCGGCCTTCAAATGCTTACTTCGGACAAGGGGCAAGAGGATTTTAGGAAATTATTGGGTTGAACGCTATTTAAATCGACGTAGATGACATAATTGAAGTTGCGCAGATTCTCTGCCGAGTCTATTAAGCTAAGGAAAACAGTGAATCAAATCGGGTGTACTATGAGTTTTAAGTAAGAGAGGGAATGTCGGCGTACCTTGAGCAGCCCAGAAAGAACGTGTAGCTTCTTATCAGTGCGGCACTAATGCTAGAAATTCGAATTCAGCAATTCGCAGCGTCGGTGAATGCACTCTGTCAGGCATAGGAACTCCTTGGATCGATCCTACGTCGTGGGCGACGACGCGTCTTTAATTCAAACACCGACTCCCACGCTCAAACATCCCCATGCGTGCCTTTCTACACACCCATTTGAAAGTCCGGTATCCCACGCATGTACATTTATTCACACACTCCGTAAGCCATCCTCAGGACTTGTGCACTCAAACTCCAATTCCCACACATTGCCCGCAATACAAGATGGACATTCAAAGTCCGCTGCCCACGGTCTTAAACAACCTGAAGCATATTTTATTTCAAAGTCCGCTTACTACATGAATAATTCGAATTGGGTAAGGTAGGTATTGACTATGTAGTGTAATAGAAGTGTAATAGATACCAATAAAGGAAAAAAAAAATTAAACACCCCGGGCTACGCTGCCGCCTCGTCACTGCTGTTATTTCCACTGCCGCCTCGCACTGCCACTCATCGTTGTCACCATTGCCGCCCCTGCCTTGTCATAGCTGCCTTTGCCGCCGCTATCCTTATCCCCGTCCTCTTTGCCCACCAACCATCCTCCATGTCCCCATGCGACCTCGAAAATGCCACCAACTTTGGATCAATCAGTTTCAGTTACCAAAGTTACTACACAGAAAGGAAACACACTGAATAGGTCATTTGCAATAGACCTAGCTCTGTTCACCATGGACTGATACATGTCCCCCTTCTGTAGAGAAAAGGCTGCACGACCACTGCTTGAGGCGAGTTTCGCTGCATTCCACCAGGCCACGGCGAGGGAAGAATAACTGCGGACGAGGCGACGCAATTCTTCCTCTTGCAAGTCAACCTCTTCCCTCCATTGGTCTCTTGCAGCACGTCAGCGAAACCACAATACCCTGTCATCTGCACACTGTAAGTGGATCGTAGAACCGCATATAGCCGCAGACCTCACCTTCCTTTTCCCATTCCATTGTGTCTAATGCAGACTGTATGCTCTCGCAAAGGGGACCAGTTTCTGCAGTCCACAGCCACCCCATCGGCTTCACACCAGATCCAAACTCATGTGGATTGAACGTTGAAGTCCAATATGTATCTGCATCAGTAAGGGGCTTGAAAGCTGGGTTGTCTTCCTGCATACCCAGAGAAATCAAAGCAACTTGTATTGACTGATATTCCGCCATCCAAAAGGCCTTTTGTTTATGCATGGTGATGAGTGCATTTCCCGACCGAGTCCGCGTTGCAGGGGTATGAGTATGTATCTTTACTTCATGCTCATACACCATCACCTCCCGAATTGCACTTTTCAACACATTGATGGCATCAAGTGCCTGACCCTTCCTGAGCTCCAGTT
This sequence comes from Coniferiporia sulphurascens, assembly GCA_002794785.1. Taxonomy (NCBI): domain Eukaryota; kingdom Fungi; phylum Basidiomycota; class Agaricomycetes; order Hymenochaetales; family Hymenochaetaceae; genus Coniferiporia; species Coniferiporia sulphurascens. The sequence continues at coordinate 77,496 of NBBA01000012.1, read as the reverse complement.
CGCAAGCCATGCTGTCCTGAAGGCTGTAAACGTAATGGTACTTGATAGTAAACTCAGAGGGGAGTAAGATACGCTCATCTCTAGGATTATCTGCTTTGACGACTCTGTCAAGCACTGTGTACAGACCAGGAAAGACCTTCCATTGCCCTTCACGCCATTGGGCAATGTCTCCTCACAAAGACGATATATTACTGACACCATCTGTGAAGTCCGCATGAATCCTTCGCCTAGAGACGTAAAATAAGCACCTATTCAGAACAAGGTTGCCAATACTTAACTGAGCGTGCTGGATCGCCAATCCCATGTTGATTACATGCGCCAATTCCCCCTTGTATGACATAGCTCCGTCGGGGCTTACCACACAAGTGAAAGTTTGGAGTGCATCTAACAAGGACGAATCTAAAAGGACATTAGGCTTCTAAAGTAACATGTGAATCGCCACATACAGGATAACTTCGACCAGTACACGCTGTCCCAATGCCCCGTCTCATTCTTGTATGGCTCATGGCTCAAGTTGCACCATCCTTCCATGATATCGTTCCCATACCTCATGCGGCATGAGCGATCCATATTGGTAAATTCCTCAGCTTTATTGGCGGCAAGATTTCTGGTCTTCGGTAATTTGCGCCTGATGACTTCCGCTGGAGTTCTATTAGTGCATTGAAACCAACAGAAGTGCAATAAATACCTAGATTTTGCATTTTGTGTCTGTTCCAATCACCTATACTGTCATCCAACATGTCGTCTCTATGCCCCGGATTCATCTGCTTCATACTCCCCGAAATTTGGTTTGCTTCCAACCACCATCAGTCTGCTTCCTCTCTGTCTAGGCGACCCACCGCTTCAAAATAATTCAGTGAGAATCACCACTGACAATCTTCGATGTGATTCTGCAAATGCATTTTTCCAACTGCAATGGCAATGTCATCGACATGTAGATGAGGGAACTGGATACTAAACCTGTACTGCAGATTGACGCAGTACTGGCATCCAATATCATATGTGAGGACCTTCCGTGGAATATCTTCCGTGAGCTGTAGCGTGCCTTCAAGCGCTTTGTCGCTCATAACGAACCTAACAGGACAATTGCCATCAGCGTTCATATCTCGTGTATTGTTGCCACTCGCCTTTCACAAGTGTTAAGGTTAACGGCACAATCCGGGTGGATGAGGCCATGTCGACATAGTATCATAATAACGCCAGATACACTCTGCTTGTCATATTTTAGGGAGTTCCAATTTAGTATTGCCTCGAACTTGCGGCAATGGCCTTTCTGCACCGTAGTCAGATCGCTCATGCTTGCATCCGTAAAGCAAGCCGACTAACCTCAATCTTAATATTAGCAAATCTCTTGATATGCTCGTCGACGGGTCCCTTTGCACACATATAACCCCACCCATTCCACAGCGCTGGGTCCAGCGTGTTATTCTTCTTTTTGAGATTGATAAGCTTAAAATTGCCATCCATACACATGTACAACATGTCGAGATGCCTGAAATAGCGAACTGGTCATTAGTGACCTACAAACACAACCAAGGTGACGAACGGTTTGCTTTCCAAAGGGCTGTCTTCAGAGTCTGACCTCGATTTGGAAGGCATATTAACCCTTGGTATGGGACATGCCATGCACACCTCTGTGAAAGACCCCTTGGGTCTGAAGGTAATATGGCAGTCAATATCATGCAATTGACCACTCTCACACTCAGCAATCACATATCGCCATATATGTGCAATGCACGTGAAGTACTTATCACGGGGCTTAAATTTCATTAGTTTCGATATCAATCGAAAACATATTGAGCTTACCGGCACCGAGGACAGATTGCTGTCATCTGTCTTCTGCTGTATGCCTTTCACATAGTCAAAGGCCGACTTTCGACTGGCATGTGTGTGGATATGGAAGTCCTTAAGGCAGCAGAATGTTATAGCTGATACAGGTGCCTTCACCGACCCAGGAAAGAGACTGTGTCAGATGAGCTGCAGGTATTCTTCTTCTCGAAAGAGACATGAGCAGTAAACGACCTTGCACGAATCATGGAACCCGTTCCAGTCAGTCACACTCAATGAAGCCGTCTCCGATGCAGTTGCATTTGGGCAGCAAGCACCACCATGGCCTAGGTATATTCGGAGTCCCAGGTCATCATCTGACATGCTTTTCTGTTCGAAATACCAACCGTTCCACTTCTCTGCCCAATGGAAGTAGATTCGTGCATGAGCCTTCACGAGACATTCCCCACATACCACCTCGCTAACATTGCAATCGGAGCACCTGTACAGGCGCTTTTCGCTGCTGAGGCATGAGCATGGATCTTCCACACCCGCACATGCCTCGCACATGAACATGGTGTTCTGAATCTCTGCCAATTTGGGTAGGTATGTGCCCAAGAAATCGGCTGCCTTCTGTTACAGAAAGTCGAATTATTGCATGGTTCCATAGAAAATTAATTGCGTCTCACCTGGCCCTGTATGGGATCGTCCTCATTATCCACGGTGTCCTTCATTGAAGGATGTCAGAATGGCGCATATCATGACCCCAAAAAAACTTACTTGTACCTCGGTCTCCTTGTTCTCATCCATATTTTCTGAGGGAGGTCCGTCGACATCGGGGAGGATTGCATTCAATTCACCCCCGACCTGGCCATTTGTTAAGCTCAACGGTTACGTGGTGATTGATGTCGGGGCTTCCTGATCGTCGGAACTGATGGTATGGCAATGGGGCTTCCTAGATGTCGTAAGTCAAGAGTGATCATCGGTGGGGCTTCCTGATCGACGATGTGGACGTGAGGTGCTTCTTAGTGATGTCGGGTTACGACGAAGCGACTAATGGCCAAGGGGCACACAGTAGACTGGTGGTAGCAGATAATGGGCTTGTATGAACAAAGAGCACAAGCTTAGGGCTTGTGCTACTGAAGTTACATGCTTATATGCTACTCTATGTGTTTACTACTGTAGCGACTTGGTTAGGTATGTTTTACCAGACTATGGAAGGTCATGGAAACGCAAGGAAGACCTTGGTAATACAAGTATTGTTAAGCTCAATCAGTTACGCGGTGATCGACATCGGGGCTTCCTGATCATCGAGACTGATGGTACGGCAACGGGGCTTCCTAGATGTCGTAAGTCGAGGGATGATCGTTGATGGGGCTTCCTGATCGGCGACGTGGATGCAATGGGGTTCTATAGTGAGTCGGGTTACGACAAAGCGACTATTGGCCATGAGGCACATGGTAGACTTGTGGTAGCAGATAATGGGCTTGTATGAACAAAGAGCACAAGCTTAGGGCTTGTGCTACCGAAGTTACATGCTTATATGCTACTCTATGTGTTTGCTACTGTGGCGACTTGGTTAGGTGTGTTTACCAGACTATGGAAGGTCCTGGAAACTCAAGGAATACCTTGGTAATACAAGTACGGTGATCAGTAAGCAAAGCACGTCATGATGGTGCAATAAGGCGTCATCATGGCGTCTTATGGTGCAAGGCGAATAAGGATGAGTAAGGTAGAGGAATGGGGGAGTTGCGCTGACTGATGATGACGAAGAGGAAGTGAGTCAGCGCAGTAAGGGAAAGTAAAGGGAAAATTGTAACAAGTATGGTGATCAGTAAGCAAAGCACGTCATGATGGTGCAATAAGGCATCATCATGGCATCATATGGCACAAGGCGAATAAGGATGAGTAAGGCAGAGAAATGGGGGAGTTGCGCTGACTGATGATGACGAAGAGGAAGTGAGTCAGCGCAAAATAGGGGAAAGTAAAGGAAAATTGTAACACCATTCTCCTTATATGCAAGGATTGAGGGCATGAATTATAAACTGCATGACAAAATGCAACAGGACGGACTTACACTGCCCACTTTGAGTCTCTTTGTCTGCCGCAAGTCAACAAAGTCATTCGTCCCAAGGACATTTAGAGACCCATCTTCTGCGACCCTGACTGAAATGTGAGACTGAACTCGGACTATTCTTGTTTCGCATGAAGTGACTTCTGGTATAATCGGCAACTTTTTGAAGCACCTCCTCCCCAATCGACTGCTGGAAGGCCCCCCTCTGAATGAGTCTAACAACTCGTTAGTGTTGCGATAAGCCATTAATGCGGGTGTATAATCTCCTTGTCTGTATCCAATTTCAGTCACAATTACATTATGACATTTGGTATACAGGTCGGACTCACCTCACAAGAAACATTGAAGCCCGCACAATCCCCCATGAATTCAAAGTTTGTCCTCGAGGTACAACCTCCAAAGATGTGGACACCCTCTCACCATCGTCAGAGATTCTTTTCTGTCAGTCGTCAAGTCTGGCGGACCGGGTTTCGCTCCGATCGATAAACTCAATCTTATTTTTGGGTACATCGCTCTTCACAGGTACATACTGCTCTTCACAAATGTTCTAAGATATGGAATTTTCATACCCGAGTTCCTGGCTCCCTTCAGGGACTTGAAGCCCACCAACAACCCTTTGCAACCATGACCCCATCGACAACCCTTTACAACTGTACCCCTTTCACAGCTGTCACCTACATCACATTCTCGATTTCTTCGAAGCCACTGCATCGAACGTGGGGCTAAGCAGTCGCTTGGCCTTCCCCTTTCCCTTCGCCACACCATGCACCTCCATGACCTCTGCCAGTGAGATGTCCTTGTCACTGTCAGATAAGTCATAGAAGGGGATTTTGGATTCGGAATCCACATCAATGGGTTCCTCTGTAGAGGAACCTGCCCCGTTCCTAAACCTCGCAGGCTGCATTCTAGTCAGTCATCGCTCTGGTTTTATCAGGTTCTAACATGATGCTCACTGTCGTAGACAAAGACGGCTCGGTCTTGATAAAGACCACAGGCGAACCGGCTTTGATCAAATTACCTGTAAACTGAATCATGTCAGCTATCAGGATCGGAAAGAATTGTACCACATATTACCGATTCTGAGGATGTCATGTCCATATGGACGTCTCCCTGTATGAGTGTATAGCCACAAAATGAAACTATAATGCAAAAGATGAACGTACTGTGCAGCTCGCTTCCTTTGATAAATACATCGCCTTGGCCAAGTCCCTCGCAAAGACCATGTCGGATTCATTGTCATCCATGTAGTCCTCGCTCGATGCGTCCAAGGAAGAGAAACTCTTAGTATTCGAAGGAACCAGATACTTCGCAAACAACTCGGTTAGAGTGTTAGGGAGGGACTCATCGTCACTCGACGGCGGCAAGGGTGAGTATCTGTACAGCGCCAGCGAAGAAGGAACACTTGACACAGTCACTACACCCCACTTACTATGCTGAGCGACAGGCGATGAGAGACTCCATTTTCGAGAGCCCGCAAATTTCCCCTGCTTCGATGCCTCAGATGTCGCTTTCCTACGAGACCGTTTTTCTGCCTGTTTTGCCTTCGCCAAGTCCTCCTTTGCCTTTACTTTGTCCATCTTCAATTCGCTGAGATGCATTTTCAGTAAGACGGTCTCTTCATTCTTCTTCGTCAGGGAGTACTTGTACTGCATTCTGAGGGGGACAGAACACACCGCAAGCAACTTCGTTGACTCGACTTTGACATCGTCCTGTGCACGCTTCAGTTGCCTCTCCATGTTCTTCACAAGCTCCTTTGCATCATCCAGCGCGGCCTCCAAACGGAGCACTTCCGCTTCCTGTGCACTGTGCTCAAGGTCAACGGCATCTTCGAGAGCCCAGACTTCTTTAAGGAGCTCGGCCACCGTAGTGACAGGGAATTGAAACAGCAACAGTCCAACCTTCCCATATGTGCAAGTAGGTAGCCCATCACACTAGATGGCACCCTTATCAGCTGCAGCATAGGATATCTGCATAAAAGCACATACCCTGTAGAACAGCTTTCCTACATTGAGCATGTTCGATCATCCATAGCTCAGACATAGAGAATGATTCACACTTGGTATTTTGCAATTCTTCTTAATCTGCAGGAGCACCTTTGTGATATCTCGGTTGTATCTTGAGACATACCTCTCAACGACATTGCCGATATGTGTGTCCCAAGTCATAGATAGATGTTAGGTCGGTCAGCAACGTACGACTCAGTTAAAAAGTGGGCATTGTCCCTCGTAAGATAATTACCTGCTATGCGATAGCCCCCTGAGCATAGCATCCATGTGGATGGTTCCATGGACATGACAACATTTTGCCAGCATCCCTGAACAACCCCTGAACAATTCAGCCAAGCATTTTGAATTTAAGCAGATATCTAGGTACATGAGATTGATCGACTACACATCAGATGAAATATCTAGATCACTCAGAAAACAGCAAGGCCATTGCTATTGCAGACCATAAGAAAGTGTAACTACACAAGCTTGCCAGAGTGAATGGTGAACATAACCCTTGCTTGCACACATTGCCAGGAAATCAATTTGACTTTAAGCGACCTACATGGTGGTCTCTGGTCAAGAGAGTTGGCTTGTCCGCATTTGGGACACACAGATTTAACTGACCACGCTGTGTGAGAACTGCACCTTAAGCGACATCTCGGGATGGGAACTGCCGTGGCAAGTCAGGGCCAACATACATAACCCTTGTGCATATCACCAGGAAGTCAATTTGACTTAGAGTGACCTACATTATATTTAATTACACAAGCATGCCATAGTGAGTGGCGAACATAACACTTGCACACATCACCAGGAAATTAATTTGACTTTGAGCAACCTACATGGTGGTCGCTGGTCAAGAGAGTTGGCTTGTCCACATTTGGGACGTGTGGATTTAACTGACCACACTGCATGAGAACTGAACCTTAGGCGACATCTCATGACAAGAACTGCAGCACCGATTCAGGGCCAAAATAAGCTTTCTGGGTTTTGATTGACATATGATCCTTGTGAACCTTATATGTAGTTGTGGCGGGCCTATATGCACAGGGAATCTCGTAAAGGAAAAAGGCTTGACAGGAAAAAGGCTTGACAGTACAGGGTATTATTACAATGGTACAACATGAACTGGGAGGTACAACATGAAGTGGGAGGATACAACACTTATGATACTAAGTATACAAGAGAACACGACGATATAAAAAACAATGACTAGATTGTACGATACCTGAAGCGATGGCGAAAGCAAGATACAGTGGTAAACTAAGAGAAATTAATATGGTCATAGTATGGAAAGAAAAGGCAGGGGAACCAAGAAATCATCTAATGTATGTACTGAAGGAGGCAGCTCAGATCAAAGAACCCATATTCATACTATTTCAGGTTACATAAGTAATGCAGGAGAGACAAGAAACTAACTCAGGACTTACATTCCCACAGTAGACGATGTGTATCGTCCGTGTCAGGACGATGAACCCACCGTGCCACTTTAAGAATTCGACGGTCAAATGCAGGCGATTGTCGAATTCTGACCTGTGAACACAGGCCCTGCAACCAGGTGAGGCACTCAAATATGTATTAGGAGAGAGGACTTACCTTATCTTCGCCTGCACAAGTGAGAACCCGTGCAGGAGCAGACCAGCTGTCCAGGCAGCTTCCTCACACAGGATCTTGAAGTCCTCACACATCGAGTAAGCCACATCATTATACCACATGACGGGGGGGAGGGCGGCCATTGCAGGGTGAAGGGGGAGGAAGTGGTGATGGTGGTGATGGTAAGAGGAAGAGGAGAAAGAAATGTGCTTGCTGGGAGAGTGCGGGGAAAACCGCTTGACGGAGCGCGAGAAAAAAAAGGAAGTGGTGGTGGAATAAGAGGAAGAGGAGAAATGTGCTCGCTGGGAGAGCGCGTGACAACGTAGAAAACGTGTGACTGAGTGGTGCGAACCCCATACCTGGCACCCACATCTATCCGACCTTGAGAGATGGCATGTCCAAGGTAATACAAACCAGTGTGCTTGCTCACATTGTGCAAGCGGCAAAGGCAGCCGCTGTAGCTGCGGAGAGTCTGTATGCCTTTTGTGACTCTCATTGCTGCTCCAACTTCATTGTTTGGGACTTCGCTCACACCAAATCATGCCGAAGGCAAGCCAAAGCTCTCTCTCTCACCGATTGGACTTTTACTGATCAAATCTAATCGGAGGCGCGGTAAGAACAACAATTATGATGACAAGCGCAAACTTGTCTTCAAGGAGGATGGCCAAGGTACGGTGTAATTTGTTACCCTTTTGCTACATCAGATCACTGATGTCTCCACTGTACATGTCTGTCTTTCTAAGGCCTGCTTCGTGTGCTGCAGTGACTCGCTGACATCCAGATTAGCACCTGCCTGCCATTCGTGTTCTCGCTGCATGTCCACATCACTCACTTAGTACTTGCTGCAAGGTATTAAATCTCCTCATCGGCTCTACTGTTCAACATGGAATTAGCCCCGACTTCGCAAAACACCTGCAGAGTCCTGCAATCGCGACTGGTGTCCTCTTCCTTCATCTGGAATGAATGATGCTCATGTGTACAAGAGACCGCATAGGTAGGACTCATCTCCCCATAACGTGCTTGCAGCAAGGTGACAAGCCGATACATATGCTTTTCTCCGGGCCATTGGACATGTGTTTATAGAGCACGTATGTAAGTTTGGCCGATATAGACTACGCTGAGCACGACCTGCTGCAGAGTTCAAACGCGGCGTTTTAACAAGCCTCACTGCGTGAGAAATGAAACCTTAAGCGAGCCCCCCCAGGAGAGATCCAGCCGATATGGTAGATAGATAAAAATACGCTGATTGTGTAACACGTCCAACACTAATTATAGTCGGCGGTGTGGAGAGGGAGTCAGGCGTAGACATTAGGGTTATTCAGGTCGATAGGTGAGGTCTGGGTTTTTTAGCTTACAGTTTCACGTAAAAAGGGGGCATTTACTACTATGCGCTGCATAAGAATAGCATATAATAGTCAGATGCAAGGCTCGAAGACATAAGTAGACATCAAACCTAATACAAGGAAGGCAGCGCAGCATAGCCAATTTTGTGTGCAGAAGCGCTTGCCCCTTTTCATGGTGTAAGATGACTTAATGTGTGTTCAAGCTGAATACGCCCAGACTCAGAACTTGCTGTTAGTTTTTCTTACGAAGGTGTTCCATTGCCTGCCAGAATGCCGAGCCAAACTCGATCGATTGATCGGGCCGCTTTTGCTTCCGCATTTTTAAGTTTTTTCATGCGGTTATATTGCAATGTGTCCGAATCCGAAGGACACATGCATATAGCTAAGTATATTCGAACTAACCAAATATAGAGCACACCAGTCATAAGACAGTGTAGGGCTGTGGCGATGTGCTCGGTGAAGTTGCAAGACTGTGCCTAGCGGTAGAAGCCACAATTTGTAATTTTTTCTCATGGACTGTGGCACAACAAGAAGTCGCGTACCGAATTTGGTTCCGCCTCCTACTTCTCTTTCCTACCACCACATACAGAAGGTGCTGTGACATCGTCTGCTATTGAGCAAGTCACTGTCATTTATTGGCCCTATAGTAGTGTTACACCCTAATACTTAGTATCCATCTACTTGAAATATAATATGCATGACATTGGAACAAGTACACCGTGAATAAGCCAGTGAAGCAGACGAGAACAATATAAGTTTCTGAAAGTACTCCATTGACTGAACAAGGTACGTCGTGACAATAGAGGAGGTTGCACATCGCTCACATTATGGACAGCATAATGACGAAGCGCCCATGGGACATGGACATTCTAGATTTCTTGGACATGGAGGCGGCGCACATTGACGACGACAATGACAATGACGACCTACTAGAAGAGGAAGACAGTATGTGTGACATTTACAGATGCATGATAGATAAAACTGACACAATTTGATGTGCAGGGCAATTCATCAATGATGGAGATGCTTTAGATGATCACCAAGCAACGTCTTCGATCCGGACACTGCACCAGGAGGGTTTAACCGGCCAGGATGATCTTATGACTTTAGCTGCCAGGTATAGGAAGAGAAGTCGTCAGGACCTTGATGAGGCAAGTGGAAACGACTTGGTGATCCTCTGGATGATCTATTCGCCAGTGAGTCAATCCCTCGGGGTCGAGTGTACGTGGAATCCTAAGCCTACACCTATTTTAGCCACAAAAGGAAGAAGCCAACGCTGCACGTGTTAAGCTCAATGGTTACGTGGTGATCGATGTCGGTGCTTCCTGATCGTCGGAACTGATGGTACGGCAACGGGGCTTCCTAGATGTCGTAAGTCGAGGATGATCGTCGTAGGGGCTTCCTGATCGACGATGTAGACGCGGTAGGCTTCTTGTAGTGAGTCGGGTTACGACGAAGCGACTGATGGTCTAGAGACACACAGTAGACTGGTGGTAGCAGATAATGGGCTTGTATGAACAAAGAGCACAAGCTTAGGGCTTGTGCTACTGAAGTTACATGCTTATATGCTACTCTATGTGTTTGCTACTCTAGCGACTTGGTTAGGTGTGTTTACCAGACTATGGAAGGTCATGGAACTCAAGGGAATGCCTTGGTAATACAAGTTCTACGATCAGTAAGCAAAGCACGTCATGATGGTGCAAGATGGCGTCATCATGGCGTCTTATGGCGCAAGGCGAATAAGGATGAGTAAGGTAAAGGAATAGGGGAGTTGTGCTGACTGGCGATGACGAAGAGAAAGTGAGTCAGCGCATAAAGGAAAGTAAAGGAAAATTGTAACAGCACATGTTAATGATCGACTCTCCGAAGGCTGCACGGCGTTCGCTGTAAAGGCTCTTCCTGGCAGGTTCTACATCCAAGCGCCAAATGCTGAAGTTGTCTGTCAGGCTTGTTCATCCTTGCAATACCTCGAGAGAGCGAGGATCCATTTTGTTCCAAGCGACAAGTGGTCTACGGTGCTGGGTCTATGATATAGGGACTCGGAGGACTATCAGTGCCTTAAGTATGGCGACTGGGTCGCCTTTCGTCGAGGACTTTACTGAGGTGACTACACTATGGTGGTAGACATTCTCATCGGTGATGCGCTTGTGGTGGCTGTTGTCCCTTGAATCGCCCTGAAAGGCTCCGGTCTCAAAGTGCGGCCACCAGCAAAACTCTTCGATGCCAAGGAAGTAGTGTCGACGTGTGATGATGAAGTTGTGCAGGACACGGGTGGCAACACATATGTTTTTCGCCGCCATCTCTACGTGCATGGTCTACGGATAAAGACAGTTACCGGGTTACACCACGTACAGGCAGTGAAGCCTGACCTGAGCGAAATACCACTATTTCTTCGTAGTGGTTATGGTTTAGGACACCTTGAGCGTGGTAACCCTTTTTTGCGTCATGGTGACAGGGTAAATGTTGTAGTGGGCACATTTGTATCTGTCATGGGCACCATCAAATCTTTGGATGACAGCGTCATTTGGGTTGGTGATTTGATTGGTATGCCCAACAGTGATGGAAGCAAAGTACCGGAAATATTGCATGAAGAGGTATGTCAAGTACTGAGGCCTGGTAATAACGTGGTAATACGTATGGGCCCCCACATGGATAAACTTGGAATGATCATGTGCATCAAGGAGGATACTACAGTCGTTCACATCGCAGAAGGTTCCCGCTCAGAACAGGTGAATCAATATAATATGCTAGACTGAATGTTTTTACTAATGAGGGACAAGGTTCAAGTCCTATCCAAGTGGCTGGAGATGTTTGAGCCACAACCTGCTGATCTTGTGAAAAAAGGTTCTAAATCGGAGACTCAAATCGGGTCAAAGAAATTAGAGTCGTTTTCATGGCATGACCCATTTGCAGGTCTCCTCATGCTTATAAGGTCAAACAAGCGCACAAAAGGCTATTATGGATATGTTATGGACAGCCATCCGACCAAGAAGACCGCGTGAGTTGCCGTAAATGGTTCCAACACGGTGGATAATGTTGAGCTCACGCACCTTATTTCGGTGTAAGTTTAGGTGTGTCGCATAGTCTTACGGATCAATTTACCTGTAACCATTTCCAGACACTCCATAACGTGTTTAGACGACATGACACCCCTTTCCGTAGAAGAAAGGGCAACTTATGCTGCAACATTCCGGGAGTTGGGCCTGATCAAAAAGGGCAAGACACGAGAGCGGCAAGCCACCCCCCCTCCAATCGAAGCTGATGCTTCTACCAATGATGCGTGGCATGTCGGCCAAAGCGATAGGGTTGAACGGGATGGCCCTTATTCCTTAGCGCCTGTTACCAGTATGATCGTCTGTGTTACAGGATTCTAGAAAATCTACTGATGGATCGCAGATTTTTCCCTGAGTGGCATGTGGCTTTTTTCGCCAGCAATACAGGCACAGTCTGCCATGTACAGGATACATGTGAGGCACCTTGGCCGTCGGATCAGGTACACAGCGCCTGAGTGGGTTGCAGGTGACCACGACAGATGTGTGCACATGCACGACTGGTGCCATATGACTATTCACCTTAGCAATGGATCTAAGACCTCCCCTACCACCATACCTGTACTGGAACTTGGCCCGCGACATCCAGATAAAAAGAACCTCAGTGTGATGGTTATCGGTGGCATGACAAACAAAGTTGTCAGGAAAGTGTTGGTTGTGCTGGGACTGCCGAAGGGGGGGGTCGAAAAAACGGCAATAGTATGCAGGCCGGATGACAGGCACTCGAAGTGGTCCGAGCCTCTTGCTAATTTGACTGTTGTGGATATCCTGGCTGGGAGCCGGTAGGGATTTTGTTTATAATTCAATATTTTTATTCGTATCGGGACAATGTAGCATACACGTTTCTTCTTTATCGAGACTAAGCCCTTTACATCAGAAATTTACAATTTGATCGACATGATTGACGCAACTTCTAATTACCCACCCGTCGGTGTTGATCGCCGAAGAAGAAGTGCCTTAATCGGGTAAGTATCTCTCGGAGTTTTCTGATCTTCTTTGCACAGGTCCATTCCCAAGGAATATTGTCGCATGTATCAGCAATGTTTTCTTCACATTACTCAATAAGGTTAGATATGTCGTACCTGGTCAGTTCAGTCTCCCGTGTTCTCCTGTCAGACCCAGTACTCTCAGCCCTTTCTTTTTGCCCCCTCATTGACTGCATCTGAGCACATCTAATACCACATTTGACATGGGAAAGAAGAAAGACAAAAGCGAGGACCCCCCATCCCCCAAAGAGATCTACTGTCGGGAGTTGTTACCCATGTATGCAGCTCTGGACTCGACGAGGATGAACGATGAGAGGAGGACATGGATCAGAACACAATTCAAGGAGTACGCCACAAAGTTTCATTCGGACTCCCCAGAGGCCAATTATAACATCCTCCTTGCGGCGAGTGCTCACATTACTTTGGGACATTATGTCGAGTCTGACGTCAGTTATTTTAGAGGTTTAGACGATGGTTTCAAAACCATATTTGTTCCTACAAAGGCCCAAAATATCTATCAGATGATGATATCTCCGATGACAACTTGGCTTTGATGGGAATGCAGTTGGGTTTTCATACTACTCCAACAAAGAATACCGCGTTCAGCGTGTTCTTTCACCGTGAGGGCGAACGCATATCCAGGATGACGGACAAAGAGCTTGCACTTCAAGGGGGCAAAAAAATGCTGCAAATCGGAATTTTATGCTCTGTTGCGAGTAGGGAGTTTGACTTACTGTCCGATGAGAAGGTGCAGTGGTACACGAAAGAAGCCGTGCGACTCACAAAGGCAAATGAGGCACTCGCAAACCAACCCGTCAAAGACACCATGCTTTATGAGTGAGTTAAGACATTTTTGTCTTGATAGTTTACTAATTGATTTCTGAAGGAACCAGCGGAAGTTGGATAGTACACTCACTCATTATTTTGGTGTTTTACTTGGCCAGGGATGGACGAAAGTGGGGGATGCAGAGTTTTATTGCCAATACACATACCGGGGGGAAGCAGGATTTATTATGAAGAGGCAAGTGACTGAATGGTCCCATTTATAAAACAAGTTCTAATCGGAAAGTATATAAGCATCCATGTTGGGTCCTCTAAGCAAAAATATACTCCTGTGCCGGATAAGCAGTGGCAGGATTGGTTGGTCAGGTCGTTGGCTAATCGTGAGTATCTATCCTTTCGTTTGCAACTCGCAATTTAATCTGATGTGCTTAGACCTCAATATCAAAGAGACTATGTCTGTTGAATCGCCAGGGATACCTCCTGTCATTACGAATGGTGTGCTACACGACCATCTGTTGTCGGATTATGACAACTACCTGGGTGTTGAATCGGACGTCCTTCAGCCTGCTGACAGTCATGAGGCAGACATCGATTATGGAATCATAGACCCTGCGTTGCTTCCCAGTGATGTCCCACAAAGAAGGAATCCGACCATGGTGGTTGGTTCAAGTAATCCGAGGGTCTCATCCATGGCGCCTGTGCCGCACGCAGGCCATGTCAGCAACATGAGCAGGTCAGTACACCCTTGAATGAACTATTTATTGCAACTGACTACTGCAACTCTACTAGAGTTGGAAGTGGGCCGATTGGCCTCCATGTATCACTGAACGCCGGGGGATCTACAAATGACAGTGCAGAACTGTAAGGAATTCCAACAGTTAACAATTATTACCATCTGAATTTTGTACCATCGTTGCAGTTGTATAGGAGAGATGGCAACGGATCCGAAGTCGATGGCGGTGGAGAAGACTGCTCCAAAGAAGTGAACAAAGTGGCCCCGTAAGCCAAAAGTACCTAAGACGAACCCTATGTCTACTGCTGAGTCGAGGGCGGTATCCACTATATCCCCACCTGCGATTGAAACCGAGCAGGGGACAGTGGCATCATCTACATATTCACTGGTGCCGGTAGCGTCTGTATCCCCACCTGCCACTGTAACTGAGCCAGCGCCGGTAGCGTTCACATCCCTGCCTGCAATCGAGACTGAGCCGGCGCCGGTAGTGTCCACATCCCTACCTGCAATCGCGGCTGGGCCAAGGGCGGCAGCGCCATCGACGTATCCATCGCTAGCATATATGGCGTCAATGAACTCGGCCTCATCGAACACGCCTCCGTTGTATCCTCCTTACAACACAGCAATTTACCCAGGTTACTCGGCTTCGATCGTGCTGTCGACCAACATGGCGATGACCTATGAAAGTATGGCGGCAACAATGTATCCGCCTTATACGTACGCACCATATGCACAGACAAACATGGCGATGACGTATCTGCCTTATGCATGGACGAACATGGCGATGACGCATCCGCCTTATGCATCGGCTTCGTCAGGCATGGCTCCTGTGTACCTGCTGAATGCTGCAGCAACCAATGCTACCACAGGTACCCTGGGGGCGGCGAACGCAACGACAAGCGCAATGACTGCGAACATGATGGTGATGTCGGGCACGACGACTACGGACCCGGCAGCAGACATGGCTGCAATGATGAACAGTAACGGGACACATGAAGATCCAGGAAGCAGCGCATATATGCGTGCAACGTCAATGATCCCGGCGACAACGAGCATGCCGTTGTCGAGCACGACAACAACGGAGCTGGCAGTGACAACCACAGCAATCTCAAGTCCAGCGGCAATGGACATGGCGACTGCCACGCCAACGACAGACACAGAGGACTCACCCCCACTCGAGGTGAATGTTGATCAGTCCAAGAAACAAGCGCGTCCGTGCGAGGCTGGGAAAGCCTCTACATCCAAGGACCCTGACGAGGGCGCAACCATCGACCAGCCCAAGAAGCATGCACGCAAGGCTCAAAAATTAGTCCCCAACCCCCCGACGCTGATGGTGTCGAGGACCATGTTTGTCCGAGTCGGGATAAAAAGAAGCCTGCTCTCCTCACATACCTCGTAAAAGGAGGGGAACCCATAGATTCGTAGTAAAATATATTTGGGATTAGTAATACAAGGCTCGACTAGATGGGAAGTAGTTACTACAAGTAGTAATAGTAGTAAGGTAGTGACGATCACAATATTAATGTAATTTAGTCGCAGGGGAATTGGAGCTTGAAGGAATATAAAAGAATATAATGCACCGTGGGAGGCGGACTTTAAATGACTGATCCTTGTTATGGGCAGAATCCAGTCCTGGGGTGTGTGGGAACCAGAGTTTGAAATGCATTAAGCCACACACACAAAGGGATGATTTAGCGTGGGAGACGGAGTTTGAAATGCAGTAAGCCGCATGCGCATGAGGATGTTTGAGCATGGGAGTTGGAGTTTAAATTAAAGGCGCGTTGTCGCCCACGACGTAGGATCGATCCAAACACTTCCAGTAATTGACTCTGTATCCAAGTATATTGCTTAACCACTAAGTCACATTTGCCGAATATGTAAGAATCTATGCACGCTCAGTATGTTGACAAAGTACTTGATTCGATGAGTATCTACCTATGCATGCTAGTACATTAGTTAGCATGTAAACTACTCATCACAATTCCAATACAATACTCACCTCAGTACGTTGACAAAGTACTGAGGTGCCTCAAATGCTATGCTATCGACTATATGCAAGAGAAACTGTACAGTTATCATGTAATTATATAATCGGCATGAAAGGAGCTGATGGAAACATATACTAAAAAGGAATAATGATCACCTCATATTCCAACACTCCCCCTCAGCGAGTACAGTGCCTATGCCATACCCATCACCGCAACGCATTTCCCATGCATGTCTGGCCCCAGCGGTTTCGTCAAGATGTCCACAGGGTTCTCCTTTCCCGGTACATGTTCAAGTGTGACGCGCCCATGCTTCACCTTGTCTTGCACATGATGTGCCACAAGGTCGATATGCTTTGACCTCAAGTGGTAGACCGGGTTCTTCGCCATCGCAATCGTGCTCTGGTTGTCGGACTTGATATCTGCTGGTTCAGTCCCGAACGGCCTGCTGATCTCTTCAAAGAAGTTCCGGACCCATAATGCATGTCGGATCGCATAGGAGGCCGCCTGATACTCGGCCTCAGCGGTCGACAATGCAACGTTGTCCTGCTGTTTCACTTTCCATGAAACCGCTGTGCCTGCATGGAGGAATACATACCCTGAGACCGACTTCCTCGTTTCCATATTGCTCCCCCAGTCAGCATTGCAGAAACCGACTGGTTTCATAGAACCCCCACTCCTATATACCAATCCTAGGTTGCATGTACCCTTTAGATAGTGAGCAAGCCTCTTCACAGCTACCCAATGGCAATCTTTCGGTTTTTGAGTGTACCATGCAAGGATCGAGTGGGTGAGACTAATGTCCAGTCTGCAAGTCTGTGCAATCCACCCAATTGCATCGACAGCTGAGGCGTATGGCCAAGGCGTGGGGTCATACCCCTCGCTGTTGTCGGCTGCAAATGCTCGGAGCATGTCCTCATTCATTGGAGTGGGCATTGGCTTTGCCGACTGTAGCCCTAGGAGCTCGATGAGCTTGTCTACCACTGATGGTATCGATATTTTGACCATTCCATCCACTTCATTCTTCTCTACCTTTATCCCCAATAGAACCATTTTGTCCTCTGGGTTCTTCTCCTTAAACTCGTATTCCTCCCCCACTGTTACAAATTTCCCTTATTCATCGCTTTTATCAGTATTAGTCATCTCCATTGACTAAACTACCTTGTATGCTGACTGATCCTAACCTCATGATCAGTCATACTCTTCTACCAGGTTCTATCTCTTTCCATGCTGACTGATCCTTACTGTTTGCTCAGTCAGCATTCCATATTGTTCTATAGTTTTCTACACATGTATATAAGGACTTGCTCTCAGAGCATCAAGCCTTAAGCTTGTGCTCTTTGTTCAATAGAGCCTACTCAATCACTGTCTCCACTGTGGGATATTAAGTCACCAGTTACCAGTCCACCAGTCCACTAGTCCTTGGGGAAACCCTTGCTTAATAGTTGCCTCATCTCTATCTCATGTTTACTTGGTCGATCTTCGCTGATCGCTTATTAAGCCTTACCTAATCAGTAGGCTTAACACCCACTTCCCTTTTGAAATGCCTCGCCTCCGACTCCGATGAGCGCATCGCTGTGCAGTTGTCTACATGTGTGCCCACTATACACTCCCCCTCAGAGTCAGCGCAGTAGAAAACTGTAGGGGCAGATATAAGTTTAGTGAAACCGAGCAGGGCCATGGATTTGGATAGCTTAGCGTGCCATGTGTTTCTGCCTTGTTTCAGGCCATATAGAGCTTTGTTGAGCTCACAGACATGGTGTTTGAAGCCGGGTTTGATGAAGCTCTTAAAATCTACGCACGTTGTGGTAGACGATGAGGTGCAGTGGTGGTGATCAGGCAAGGTGGGTTATCAGCGTAAACTGATGTATTTCTAGGGCGAGACCAGCTCCCCTTATATACACATTCCGTGGGCTAGTACTACTATAACTAACTAGCTCCTATATCGTATGGCGTTATCGTTGCGTTATCGTTTACTTAGTAAGGTGGTTGTTCATATGACCACGTACTATATATATATATTGTTCGTTATATTTATTTATTTAATAGAAGCCATGGGGCTGCTCGACATAGACAGATGGACCCATGAGCGGGCTATGGAGGTAGGCTGAAGAGATGTCGATTGGGATGAGAGTGGACGCGGAGTTAGGGGAATCAAAGGCATTTATAGTGATGATGAGCCAAAAAGAGTCGAGGTTCCCAGCAGGTGCAAAACACAGAGTGGATGGCAAGTTATCCTGTCCGTCGCCATGGGCCACCCAGCGAGCATGGTATGCAGAGACAGCGCCGTCAGTGTCACATTTGTAGGAGAAAGCCCACTTGCTGTGAAGGACATCCATGTCCTCATCCCACAGTACCAAACGCCAGGTGCCCATCTCCTGCAATTTCGAAAGCTTGTATTGCATAGTGTCCTCCCAGTGTGCGCCGCTGCGTCGAAAGGAGGCCTCCCGAAAGGAGCGTGGGGGCTTATCGGAAGCCAATAGCGTGCATTCAGGGATTGCGAGGGAGGCGTTGTCACGCTGTTGTAAACGTTCCACTAGTTGTTGATCCAGCAAAGCCCTCTTGGTGGTAGAGCGAGATTCATGGGTGGATCGTCGAAGTGTTGGTGGGGCGGGTTGGTCGACATCAGGGGGGCAGTGGCAACATCAGTATCATAGGGGGTGGAGAGCTCAGCGGATGGCAGAATAAGAGAGGCAGCAGAGGGGGTGGGTGAGGAAGGGGGCATAGACTGTAGGTCTTCAGTAGACATAACCTCATCGTCAAGAGTGTGCCATGCACAGCCCTCTTCAAAACGAACATCTCGGGATTTGTAGAGTGTGCATGTGTTGGGAGCCCAGATGCGATATGCAGCATCACCGAATACACCGACAAAATTCCCTTTACGTGCCTTCAGATTGAGTTTAGTCTGGTCGACATCCGGAATCCGCATGTACGCCAGGCAACCCCAATGGCGCAAGTGAGAAACATTTGGCTTTGTGCAGTGAAATGCCATCTGGCAGAGTAGAATGGAGCGACTGTTAAGCTCAATGGTTATGTGATGATTGACATCGGGGCTTCCTGATCGTCAGGGCTGGTAGTATGGCAATGGGGCTTCCTAGATGTCATAAGTTGAAGGTGATTGTTGGTGGGGGTTCCTGATCGACAATGTGGACACGGTAGGCTTCTTAGAGGAGTCGGGTTATGACGAAGTGCCAGATGACAAGGTAGAGCACACAGAGGGCACTGAGGCGCATATAATGGGCTTGTATGAACAAAGAGCACAAGCTTAGGACTTGTGCTACCAACATTACATGCTTATATGCTACTCTAGGTGTTTGCTACTGTAGGGTCGTGTATCAGGTCGTTTACATGGCTATGGAAGGTCATGGAAACCCAAGGAAGGTCTTGGTAATACAATTGAAGGTATCAGTAAGCAAAGCACATCATGATGGTGTGATAAGGCGGCATCATGGCATCTTATGGTGCAGGGTGAAATAAGGATGAGTAAGGAGGAGAAATGGGGGAGTTGTGCTGACTGATAATGATGAAGAGGAAGTGAGTCAGTGCAATGAGGGAAAGTAAAGGAAAATTGTAACAGCAACAGGTTCATACAGTGAACCTTGTATTGTGCTGCCTCGGCCCAGAATTGTTTCGGTAGGCCGGAGTCCACTAACATTGTGCAAACACCATCCATAATCGTTCAGTTCACATGTTCCGAATGACCATTCATCTGTGGGCGGTGTGGTGCAGTCGTAGTGTGAGTCATCCCTTGCATGCTACAGTGTCCTTCAAAGGCCTTGTTAATGAACTCTGTGCCATTGTCTGACTGATGGCATGAAAAAGGTCTGCCCAGGAGAGTCTGAAGCTCGCATTCTAACTTGACGTACTCCTGCAGTGTTTCAGATTTCGCTGTCAAGAACTGTATCCAGGTATGACGAGAATGGTCATCTATGTTAGTAAATTGATGAAAATTGTGATTGCCAGATCGACGGATTAGCAAGATTGACATGGCAAGACCTGTAACTTTAATCGATACAAGGAACCTGTGTCAATGCTGTAAAGATGCAGATCAAGTAGCATGGAAAGCTTTTAATATTGCATGCACAACAGTAGGACAGAATGCAGGATATGACAACTGTCAAATTACATTCGATCATACTACAAGGGAACAACAAGTGGCAGAAAGGCTAGAAGTAATAATTGAACATAGAGCAACTATGTTCTCATATCAATTGAATAGATATGTAATCAGTGCTTACACAAGAACCAAGATTTATAATCAGCCACATAATGAATTATGTTATCAAAGAGCGGTTATTACATCAACTGATTATGCAGAAGCGGCACACCAAATAGTTCATACTATCAATAAACAATTATGAGAACAACTATTCGCATACAAGGCCAACTTCATAGCCAAAGGACACACAACAGTAGATCGAAAAGAACCAAATCTAAGACAGGAGTCAGTACCAATAGATAAAGAGATTATAATACGGTGGTTCAATGATGAACCGTCATACAGAGTCACACCAAGGTATAGTAGGATAACGAATATAAACGCTATAGGACCCGAGGCACTCTTTATGCCAGTAGACGATAGGACACCAGAACGAACACCCTTCAACGATATTATGGAAGGTATGACTCAATCATAGTCTACAGTAATAAATAACAAGCCACAACAAGATAAGATTAAGAAGGCTAGCATAATCACTGAGCCACACAAGTATATCTAAGCATTCGGCTAAGATTAGCCAATGGAAGCATGGCGATCAATTAGAAGACACAATTGATGGGAGCCAAGTATAGCGCATTGTACAGCAGAACCAATTAGGAAATAAGGAGAAGCATCATAGGTATAGGAATATCTGAGAATGGTTACCTTAGGTATTATACTGTATGACTTGATGGAAACTCAAGGAAGGTTCTGGCATAAGATAAAGATAGCACGGTAGGCTGTAGAATGTACTGGAATATGTAACTGACTCATAAGAAAGCTAAGAATAGTAAATAGCATGTACAGGATTGTACTGGAACATTCTTATGACTTATAAAGCAAGAGTAGTATGTTGTAGTATCTACCGGAACATAGTAAATAGACTACAACATGTAGGGTATAAAAGCCCAACATAAAATTGCGGTAAAAAGCAGTTTAATTCATCTCTTGTCTCTTACCACCATCATCAGCTCTAACACTCTAGCAAGTGAAAGGTACCAAGCCTACCCTAAACTAACTAGTAACATTGTGTGAATCTGTTATCACTTGTTTCTAACCCTTAATCAGGGAGTGAATCTAACAGTCTATGAACGTTAGAGCATATCGCTTGCCTCCGATCGATTCCACCGGTAAGGGGCCGAGGATGTCAGTATGCATGAGGTCCATTGGCTTCCCTGCCCATGCCTCGTTGGACAAAAAGGGGCTGCTGGTGTGTTTACCCAGAATGCAACACTCACACATCCCTTTTGCAGTTTTGCCTACAATGTCCAGCCTGCAGATGGTATCCTTTGTGAGCATGCAAGTCAACATATCCTCATTTGCATGTGTGAAACGGGTGTGCCAGGTTGCAATATCCGCTGGTGCTGTGGCATCTGCCTGGGCGATCATGGCGTGCTCTCTTTCGACACGCATGGCGATGTGGTAGAGCTTTCCCTTCTTTATGGCGAAACCAAACATCTCATCTTTGCCGGCAAACACATGCGAGAATACACATTCTCCCCTGCTGAACCTGGAGGAAACACTGGCAGCGTCGAGCTGCGAGATGGATAATAGGTTGGCGGTGATGCCCGGGGTATGCAGGATGTTTGTGAGTGTAATATATCTCACTGTCCCCCTGTACACAAAATGCATCCTGATTGATCCCCATCCAACAGCCATGAAAGATCCGCCTAGCTCTGCAGAGGTGATCGCGATGGGGTCTGTTTTCTCATGGACCTCAAAATCATCGTGATTGGCCGCCATGTGCGAAGATGCACCCGAGTCTGCAAGCCATTCTTCACTGCTAACGTTATTTGTCGTTCTGTCCATTGCCATCAGGGAAAACTCAATGCGAGCTAGGTGAGTGGTTTCCGTTTGCATGTTGACATAGTCCAGCCTAGGAGGTACCCAGTGAACGGGCCCTTTCCCTTCCATGCCGCCCCCTTTTGCATAACAGCGTGCCACAGTGTGCCCCCGGCACTTGCAGTTCATACATTGGTATCGCTGAACAGCACGGAGGGCCGTTTCCTGTCTTGTGATGCCGATGGGTTGGATGCCTGCTTGGATATGTCTTTTTTCCTCTAATTCCATCATTGCAATCACCTCTTCTGATGTTTTTACAGTAGACATTAGGCCCACAATGGAGTCCCATGTGCACGGTAAGGCCTGAAATATAATCATTGCAAACTGCTCATTGCTGAGGATTGCCCCTGTGCCCAGGATGTTAAGCTCAACGGTTTACACAGTGATTGACGTCAGGGCTTCCTGATTGTCGAGACTGATGGTGATGACAATGGGGCTTCCTAGATGTCGTAAGTCGAAGATGATCGTCGGCGGGGCTTCCTGATCGACGATGTGGATGCGGTAGGCTTCTTAGTGGAGTCGGGTTATGACGAAGCGACTAGTGGCTCAGTGGCACACAGTAAACTGGTGGTAGCAAATAATGGGCTTGTATGAACAAAGAGCACAAGCTTAGGGCTTGTGCTAATGACTTTACAGGCTTATATGCTACTCTATGTGTTTACTACTGTGGCTGCTTGTATGCGGTCGTTTACATGGCATGGACGGTCATGGAAACACAAGGAATGCAATCAGTAAGCAAAGCACGTCATGATGGTGCGATAAGGCATCATCATGGCGTCTTATGGCACAAGGCAAAATAAGGATGAGTAAGGCAGAGAAATGGGGGAGTTGCGCTGACTGATGATGACAAAGAGGAAGTGAGTCAGCGCAGTAAGGAAAGTAAAGGAAAATTGTAACACAGGACCTGAGCATGCAACTTTCATATGTCAGCAACAAACACTTCAATAGCTTCGCCATCTGTTAGTTTCCTCACCTGCAGGGAAGACATGGTGATCGACTGTGCCAGGATAGAGGTGTTCTGGAACCACGCCTTCAGTGCGTCCCACATAGCCTTCACCAAGCCGGTCTTGATGTCCACGATTGTGTCCATGGCGACATTCAGCCCAATCTGGGCTTTCGCCCTATGGTCCTTCTCAGCCCATGTGTCAGCATCCCCCTTGACCTTGACACTGTCAGGTTTCAATTTGGTGCCGTTGACAATGTCCATTAACCCCCGGTATTCTAATGCGAAGGTAATGTGTTTCTCCCATGGGGCCCAGTTTTTCTTAGATGCCGAGAGTTTCTCCTCGGTGTTAAGAAGGGTGATAGAGTTTGACACTGCTGACATCTTTGTGGGTCCAGGTGCTTCATTGTTCTGGTTCGGTTTCAATGTGTCTTTGGGTCCTGCATTTGCGTTTGCATTTGTGTTTGCTTTGTTCATTTGTGGGTTCGAATTCGATGGATTGGTCTTGGATTCAGTGGATAACGCAAGGCTCATAACCTGTAAGAATCTATGCGCACTCAGTACATTGACAAAGTACTTGATTCGATGAGTATCTACCTATGCGCGCTAGTACATTAGTTAGCATGTAACTACTCATCATGATTCCAATACAATACTCACCTCAGTACATTGACAAAGTACTGAGGTGCCCCAAACACTACGCTATTGACTATATGCAAGAGAAACTGTACAGTTATCATGTAATTATATAATCGGCGCAAAAGGAGCTGATGGAAACATATACTAAAAAGGAATAATGATCACCTCATATTCCAACAGAATACAGTCAGCTTTACATTTCTTTCAAGGTGCTTGCAGTGTGTACTATAATCTGTCCTCCAAGTCTATAGGATGCACACCCTTCAATCGGCACGTCCTCCTACAAGACACAGAACACGGGTCGTTTCACGGCCTATCCCCCGCCCGTTTAGCAGTGTTCTTTCCCTTTTCTTTCCTCACCTCCTCTCTAGCCTTTTGTCCTCTTTTCTTTTGTTTGTTCTCTCTCCACCTTGGATCTCACCCCTTTACTGTCAGCAGCCTGCACTTCCCCCAATGAACACACCCCTCAATGCTCCCCTATTTGCATTTCTTTTTTATTATTACTAACTCAGCACTTGCCTAAACTGTACTAACAACCATCATGTCATACAAGTCCCCACACTGTCCCTCTCATCTCACTTGGCCTCCCTCCCCTTCTTTCTCAGACATTAATAATGTAGTATACAGTAGAGTAGCAGCTACACAGATCGTAAACGGCCCGGATAGCTGCTATAAAAATGGGATTCATCATTGTCATCGCCCTCTATTATAGGATCACACCTGAGACAAAAAAATATTTTTGAAAGAAAAAAAAAGCCAAAAGGACTACATCAGCTCACATGATTTTATTGATGTCACTGCCATGGTGTGGATCAGAAATCCAAAAGTTGTCTGAAGTAGTGTTCTCAATGGTCAGGTCAGGTCAGGTCAGCGCAATTTTGTTCTGACCTTGACCTTGGCCTGGACCAAATTTTTGGAATTTTGCTGACCACTGACCTGACCCAGATTGACCCACTGTTGACCTGACCAAGTGGGTCAGGTCAAGGTCGGTCACAGGTCAACCACTGACCCAGTAAATCCCAATATATTTATGTAATATTTTAGCATAATAAAAAATGATATGCTACTCCTCTCCCTGCCTGTGTGCCATCTGTCTTTCATCATGAAGTGTCTGTATGGCTGAAAATGTCTCTGAGCTCATACAGTTCCTTCAGTTGGTATCAGCAAGTTCAGCCATTGAGAACAAGCATTCACAGGGGACTGAAGATGCTTGGATAGCAAGGTAATCACGTGCTATGCAGGCAAGTACTGGGTAGTGAAATTCATTCATCTGGGAGAATGAGTCTATTAGCAAACCACATATAATAGAACTGCAACAAATATACCTTCCACCATTTAAGTAGGTCAATAGGCTTGTCAGGATTGGAGTCTTCAACTGAGTCTTTGTCATAGCGTGTCAACTCCTCCCGAGAATCCTTGGGAAGAGCTTCTTCACAATTGCGACGTGCCTCGGCAGCAGCATGCATGTGATCAAACCCATAGACTCATGGGCCACTGGGGTGGACTGCAAAAGTGGAAGTGCTGACAGAACTTGCACTTGCTGCAGAGCCTGCAGACTGGGTTTTCTGAGAAACGGTGTGATTATTGTACTTATCAAACTGTATTGTTATGAGTATTAACTGTAGGCACTGCAAATATGCATTACTTACCACAGAATCAATAATTTCCTGTGCAAACTTCTGCCCTTCAGGAGTCCAGTACACTTTGAAGTATTCGCCCTTTGCAATAGGATTTAGGACTATGCATGCATTTAGAAATGACTCAAGAGAGAGATTGAAAGCACGCACAAAGGTTCATGATTTGTGAACTAGATCTAGTAGCCCTTCCGAAATACTTCTCTATAATCCCAATACCTTTTGTCAATGCAGGTTTCAGTATATAATACTTTTCATCATTTTGCATAGCCGTCCACTTTTCCAGAAAGCTCTCTGGTGCTGGGAGGACTTGCCAGACTGATGGCCGCTGGTCAGATGAAAATTGCTGCTGAACGCTACCTGATTCCTAGATATTATGGCTAGTACCACAATAACCTTGTGTACATTGGCGTTAACTCACATTAAGGACATTATGGATGAGATGAATCATGTCCCACTCCTTGTCCAAAAAGTGATATGAGAAATAGCTTTGCTGTCTATTATCTACATGAGGTACTTCATCTGCAAAATCAGCATTGCAGATGAATAAAGTGATAGCCTATATTGAAGGCATTATGTACTGCATTGCCAAGCGGGAATGAATTTGACTGCATACCTTGTCCAGTTTCAAGAACCGATGCAATACTGCCTCCCATGATTGAAAGCAGGTCTTGACATATGGAAGGAGTTCAAGTGCCTCAATGTTTGCAAGTGTGCAGCAGGTAGCAAAATAGGACTTCGCCTGGGGAGATCTTCGTACCTAACAGAACTTGTAAGTATATGGTTCCAGATGTGTTCCATCCTAGTCAAAAAAATTTGCATGCCCACCAATGCTACATTATACTCAGATTCCATACACGCATCCAATCAGCCTTAGCACTTGTGGCCTCATTGTCCTGTCCACACAGGTCTGGACGAAATCCCCATTGTGGGCTTCAGTGATAATATGGGTGTGCATGGGTGGGGATGGGGGTGGGCGGCATCAGTGGGCGCCCAGCACTGTTGCCCATGTTAGAACAGTGTCGGAGACATAAACAGGTCCACAATCTCCTTACATTCCATTCCGGATAACGATCTGGAGCCATAGCTAACCGAAACACTCTTTCCAGTGCTCTTGCTGGTGGATGTCTTCACGTATGGCTTGTCCGCACTGGTCCAAGTGTTCGATGAGCCAGTGTTGATGAGGAGCAAGTACGACATAGCAGGGCTACCGACACCGACATCCATGAGGTATGTCACAGCAGCGTTCGTAATGTCGAAGGAGGCAGAGCAACGGTCAAATGAACATCCTTGGTTCGCTTTTCCCTTCATGATGAGGTGTGCAGTGCGAGCACGGTCGATCTGCGGGAGTGTGCTTCCCATCGCATTGAGCTTAAGCGAGAAGGGGAGCATAGCAGACTGCTCACGGACTTGCACCAATGGAGTTGCAGAGATGGAGAGTAAGCACCCAGCAGCGGCGGACCAGGCATATATTGTTGTGGGGCTGCACAAAGTACTGTCAGTTTTAGACGTATCCAATTAAGGATTCATGTATAACGCACGAGGCATTTGACCCATAGGCAGAGGAGCATACATTGCTAAGGGACAGATGAGTACCCATCTTGAACATTAAACTATCTCAACGTACATTGCAGTGGCCATTAGGAGGAGGCATATTCAGAGGATATGGCATATGCAGGAACCTCAGGAGATAGGATTGATCATATCCTGTCATGACACAAAATCCAATCACCTTGAAGAAATATCTGATCCATTAAATGGATCGGATATGACATAATCTGACCCATATATGGTAGGTGACTAATGATAAATGGAATTAAAATGTCAGTAGGACAAGGATTTGAACCCAAGCCCTGACAGAACCACAATAGTGTACACTTTAACCACTCAGCCACACAGTCATATACAACTTTTAGTTACTTTAGCCCTTATGTATGCATTGTTAGTGTACTTAAGCCGATTTCCTTACTGGACTTGTTTAATTTTACATACTAATGGATCAAATATTGGCATTTCCTTACTTCAATTGATTGGTTTAGCAATTATTAATAAACAATGAAAGTGGTAGGGACACTAATTACATCCTGTTTAAGTAGTATTGAAGGGATTAAAGAAATGAAGCTTGTACCAGTGTGTTATTATTTGATCCATTAGTATGTAAAATTAAACAAGTCCAGTAAGGAAATCGGCTTAAGTACACTAACAATGCATACATAAGGGCTAAAGTAACTAAAAGTTGTATATGACTGTGTGGCTGAGTGGTTAAAGTGTACACTATTGTGGTTCTGTCAGGGCTTGGGTTCAAATCCTTGTCCTACTGACATTTTAATTCCATTTATCATTAGTCACCTACCATATATGGGTCAGATTATGTCATATCCGATCCATTTAATGGATCAGATATTTCTTCAAGGTGATTGGATTTTGTGTCATGACAGGATATGATCAATCCTATCTCCTGAAGTAATTGGCATATGTTGCATATATGGGGCAGGGACAAAAGCACCAGGTGGGACGCCTGCCATTCCAGCCACCATGGGCTTGGGGTGCTATCGTTTAAAGGTCAAGTATACGCATGAGAGAAACAGCAAAACACTGTATGTACTGGGTTCACCACCATACAGAGTGTCTTGAGTTCGACTGACGTGTTGTCCACCGAGTGGCCCTCCACAAACACACGTGCGAGCGACATGCCTACCTCTGCCTGGAACTCACGCCCCGGTGTGAGCTCTGCCACTGCAGGCATGCCGGTTGGCAATGACGTCCTGGACGATGATAACAACAGTGCAAGGGCACCACCACCAAGTGAGAACCCATCATCTGTCTGCTTCGGAGTCTGATGGGGATGTGATTGACCCCGGGTCTGAGAGGTTGAGGATGGACACGTTGTCGTCTGTAGTTAGCCAGTGCTGAGTCTGAGGCTTGCGGGATCAGCTTACCTAGTTGCAGCAATCACTAATTAATGCATGAATATATCTCATCTTCGCCATTGTCATCGCCAACAGACTTGCCCAGCCAAATGATGCCATTAGACCCTGGCCCACAGTGGGCTCGTGATTTGTTTGTTTGCGCTGGAGTTGTGATCATCAGGATGATTATGCTTTTGGAAGTACCCAGAAGAGCAGAACGAAGCAGTGAGGCACACCACAGCATTCTGTGTGTGCGTTTGAATGCAATGACCGAGACTGCATATGTGGAAGTAAAATGCATGTTGCAGACCAAGAAAGAGAGTCAAATTGCAACAAGGATTCACTTGGGGTGCAACTGGGAAACATGGCAGGGAAAATGGAACATAGAGACCATGAGTCTCATCACAAGTGTGATCATAAGACAGGGAATGCGACAGTGGATGATAGAGAATGTGACCACCACCGCCACGAAGACTGTGACAAAGAGCATCCCAGCGATGGTATGGTTGGCTCTTCTGGGACCAGTACTTGTACGATATGCATGCCCTCGTCAAGCTCACTGTCAATGGAAGAGACTGTCCAGTTGAAATGAATTGCTGGGCTCCTAAGAAGTGTCTTCATTGCCTCAAGGAACTTGAATGAAGTCAACAGCTCTTGTATGACTTCCTCGAAGCTCTGCGGGCCCGGCTTTCCGTTTGGCATGGCCAGCAGTGCGGCCAGTATTCTCCAGAAGCTCGAAGAAGTCCAAAACAATGGCAGGCGTGCAAAAATGAGGAAAAGATCAAGAAGAATACATACCTTTGCGATGAAACCCCGAACCTTGAGCAACAATGAAGATACAAGCTTTATGTCTTCGCTTTCACTGGCTATTGCATCCCACATGTCTTCAAGTTGTTGTTGGATGTCTTCCTTGAAGTCATCAGCACTGTCATCTCTGACAAACTTGGACTCAGCTGTTGCTTCAGATGCAGTAGTACTGCATGTCTTTTTGAGGCCTGGTGTGACTCCTATGGAAGAAAGAAAAGCTTTTGTGGCAAGGTTGATAACATGCTCAAAACAGCTGCAAAAACGTTAGTATGAATCTGTACATCACCAATAGAAACCAAAGGGGTACGTACTGAGCATGCTGTTCTATTGCATCAAAACTAATGTTATCTTGTTTTTTGAGGAGTGTCGACAAATCCACCATGGTCTTGTCATTCACAGATACATTGTCCCCTGTCAACATCATTAACTAAAGTCCCAAATGGGGTGGTCCCCAGGCCAGGAAGTTAGAGGCATGAAAAAAAGGATTCTGGCTGTGGCCACGCACCTTGTTGTTAATCCCAAACATTTTGTACATGGAGTGCAGGTGAGCTGCCTGGTTTTCCCCTGTATGGCTTCCCTTGAGCTTGGAAAAAGACAGTAGACAAGACTTCATGGTCCATTCATGTGTAATCCAGTGGACTGTTATGCCCATGAAAGATTTCATTGTCCCTGATGTCCAGCCATCATATGTCAATGAAATCCTTCCGGGACTTGACTGGGACAAGGACAAGGATCAATTAATTTTGCTGGTGACTTGGAGTAATATCTCAATCGCACCTTTAGATCCACTGTGAGTTCAGCCCTTACTTCTTCTGCCTGGGTTTTAATACCATTGGTATATGTGTTTGCACAAGATATGTCGCTCTTCTTGTGTTTTGGCCCTTGCTGGTATTCAAGAAGATCCTGGAACGACTTATACGACATGACATTTGGGGCCTGAACAATGGAATATCAAGGTATGTGGTAGTCAGACCACAAAACTTGCTCCAAGCTAAGCATAAATATAAAGTCATACTGTGTTTGTCTCAACAAGGTAGTTTTCAATCAAGATGCTTAGCTTTTCTTTTGACCACTTATATGCTTCACTTTCTGTTGGCTTTACAAACATGCCATCAATAGTTTGCTGCCTTTCAGGTCAAAAAAATCAGTGTCGGTGGCATTCAGTACATGCTGAGAGAATTAAAAAGACTGACTTTGAGTCCTCCTGCTGTTTCTTCAATTCCTTCGGATATGTGTACTGAAGATACTGATTGAAAGCGGCCATTAGGCCACACTCCTTGCATTGCTGCTCATAGACATGAAAGTGAAGGAAGTCTTCCATTGTCTTCCAAGAAATGTGCTGCCGCAAAGAAGTAAGGTTGCCTGTGAAGGTTTTTTTTAGCTGTCCAGCATACTTTGAGGGATTCTTTCGGAGAAGGTCACCTACAGAAATAAAGTGATATTAGCTCTGTGTGAAGATGATTTTTTAGGAATTGGTGACATACTTGCAAATCTCACACTCAAAGCCCAGTTAGCCATCACCATTATCCACCTCTTTGAAAATTGTAAGCACATCTTCTTGGGCATCCAGACCACGCTTCTGTGGCAGTATCTTGACTTGGATGTGCATGTCAATATTGGCATCACCACTTTCGTCCTCTTCGGAGTTGGGTGCAGAAATGGGTGGAGGACTTGTAGACGAAACAGTCATACATGGACTATTAGTCTGGCTTTGGTCCAGGTTCTTGATCTCGACTGCCTTCTTTACAAAAATCTGGGCAACAGGTACAGTTGGAGCTTTGGCTGACACTGCTACTGTGGCTTTCCGAGGTCGTCCAGCCTTTGCAACAACTTGTGAAGTGGCTGGCCTTGGTTTCTTTGCACCCTTTCCCTTTTCAGTGACATCAGAGTCAATTAATGAGTGCTTATGCCCAGCTTTTGGCTGCTCCATGTCATCCTGAGGAGCATCGGAGTCTTCATCATTCTCAAAACGAATGGCATGCCGAAGTTTTTCACGGTTTGAATCCTGTGCAGGCCTCCTGGGGATGGTGTTACAATTTTCCTCTACTTTCCCTTACTGCACTGACTCACTTCATCTTCGTCATCATCAGTCAGCACAACTCCCCATTTCTCTGTCTTACTCATCCTTATTTGCCTCGCGCCATAAGATGCCATGATGATGCCTTATTACACCATCATGACATGCTTTGCTTACTGATCACTGTACTTGTATTACCAAGGCCTTCCTTGAGTTTCCATGACTTTCCATAGTATGGTAAACACACCTAACCAAGTCGCTACAGTAGCAAACACATAGAATAGCATATAAGCATGTAACTTCAGTAGCACAAGCCCTAAGCTTGTGCTCTTTGTTCATACAAGCCCATTATCTGCTACCACCAGGCTACGGTGTGCCATTGTGTCACCAGTCGCTTTGTTGTAACCCAACCTCACTCAGAAGCCTACCGCATCCACATCATTGATCAGGAAGCCCCACCGATGATCACCTTCGACTTATGACATCTAGGAAGCCCCAACGTTGATCATCGTGTAACCATTGAGCTTAACAGATGGGACTGGGTGATACAGGATCTGTGTGAACCAGGGCTGTGTTGGGACCAGAAATTGGAATAGAATTGCTCAGAGAGCCAAAGAAGTTGATGTCAGCTGCATCCTTTAGTGAGCAGCCATCTGTGCTGATGGCACAGCCCAGGGGATTCTCAACTTCTGAGGACATTAATAGACTACAAAGGGCAATTCTGCAGCACTTGGAAGTAATATAATTGTCACATGTGAAGTAAGGGCTATACAGTTTTAAATTGATAATCATACCAAATTGATTTACAAGTAAAGTTAATTACATAATGGGTCAGCAGTCAGGTCAAGGTCAACCTTGGGTCAGAGCGGGTCAGGTATTTTTTGATTGTGCTGACCTTTGACCTGACCCACTACTGGTCCTCCCTGACCTGACCTGTTCCTGACCTGACCCATTGGTCAGGTCAGTGGTTGACCCAGGGTCAGACTAGGTTTGACCTGACCTCTGAGAACACTAGTCTGAAGATGTGACTTTGTAAGAGTGTGTACGGGCGGACTAGTTTTTCTTAAGTCCATATTTGTGGTTTTGACTAAGAATAGAAGCAGGATAGCAGCAAAGGAATTTGCCGTACTCGTTCAGCTTGCATGCTGTATGCCAGGCTGGTCCGAGTCGGTTATCGGTTGTACAGTAGTAATAAGTTTGACATTATATTACGCGAGAAATAAACTCTAATTATGGTAACTCTGAGAAACGAAAACGCGTTTCGCTTCTGAACCTCCGGAGAACTCGAGAACGCATACAACAAGAAAAATACTATGAATTTGCAGCCCGAACGGTTGACCGCCGAACTTGGCGCCGAGCTTAGACTTCAACAATACAGTGTCTAGTAGCGCTTTATGAAAG
Source organism: Coniferiporia sulphurascens (assembly GCA_002794785.1). Classification (NCBI taxonomy): domain Eukaryota; kingdom Fungi; phylum Basidiomycota; class Agaricomycetes; order Hymenochaetales; family Hymenochaetaceae; genus Coniferiporia; species Coniferiporia sulphurascens. The sequence continues at coordinate 44,804 of NBBA01000012.1, read as the reverse complement.
TGAACTTGTGAAGCGCCAGTGCAGTTGATAATTCCCCTCATAACGGGAATGGAGGATTAAAAGTCAAGAACGACTACCTCTATATTGAAGTCCCTCAGGTACAGCTTTGGCCTTGATCTGTGTTTCAGGGCATAATCTTCAAGATGTCAATGCCCAATGTGTCAGGAATTCCCTTGTTTTCCGATCAATTTAAATTTGTTGGGAAATTTTCTAAGCTGTTCTGCTAGAGGGTCATGGTATTATGCTGTCAATTCTGTCAATAAGGTATGCAAATTTGGGACATACTGTAAAAGATAAAAGATTTTTTAAGTTACTAGTACTGTCAATTAATCTCCACATGCTGTTGGTCGTCAATGAGCCCGGATCGGGTAATTTTGGTTAGTCATACTCTTTTCCCTTAATGTCATGTCCATGGGAACCACCTTCCATTTTAAAGCGGAGGAGGCGAACACTATTCTCTGTTTCAGCTGTCGGCAGCGAGAAGTATGACATCTTTCCGCAGACCCCGCCGACACTCATGCAAATCAGTATCTCCCTCTAAGGCCCTATGGAATTCAAAGAATACCAAGAAAGTACCACAGTCAGACTGGATTGGACTGTCAGTGGACTGAGGAAATTATTCGAATCGAGGTAATTGCGTCCAGTGTGGTTGGAGTTGGAGTTTGCATAGTTTACATTGTGATCATGTCCCAGTAAAGGAGACACGAAGTCCAAGGTTACGAGATCCGTGAAATTTGGTGGGGGACGATGGCAGGTTCGAACATTCGTTTTGACGATTGGCATCTTCTAGGGCCTAAAGAGACAATCTTTCCACAGATACTTTTCTATCCCAATTCTGGTACGGAGGGAGGTCAACATATTAGTCTGTATCTTTCATGCGAGGTAGAGCCACCTGCTTTCATGGCGCGAGTCCGCCGAAGTTTCAAACTCTTGTCTCCGTCAGCCCACTCTGTATGAAAAGGATAATGCTGTGAACGGAAAGTCAGTCCTCGTACTGTGTGTATAATGAATGGCAAGCTGTCCCAACTCATTGAAATAGTTGGATCCGTGAAGGCCTGTACAGATTCAGTTTCGAACTTCGAAAGTATGTTTCCGTCGTTGTATTGTGAATTTGTTTATTCAAGCTCGTGTCTCCCCTACAGCATAGCGAGGACCGTTTTGTTCAATCAAAAGGAGGCAATTGACCACTCGTTCTCCTGGAAGGTAGATCGATTCTCCGTTGCTTTCGCAATCTTACTAATACATGAAGAATTTCAGACGGCAAACTGGGGCTGGGCCCAGTTTGCTCGCCGGGAGACTGTATATTATCAGCCTAACACCGTTCGTAATCACGATGCATTCTTGATAACATGCACTATCAGCTCTTCACCTGTTGCTCCTTCTATTCCTCCCACCGTGCCCCAGCGTCTTGTACCTGTCGAACTTTTAGATGTCTTCGGAACCCTCTTGGACGACCCGACTTATTCTGATGTGGTGTTTATCCTACCAGAACGAGTGTCCGGTGGACGAGGAGCAAGGGAAATCTTTGCAGCTCGGTCAATTCTGGTTAGAGCCGAATATTTTGAGTCAAGTGAGTCAGACTGTCTTCTGAGTATCCGTACTCTTCTTGATAGTCACCCCCAGTGTTTGCCTCAGGTTTCGCAGAGTCCTCTACACAGACCCTGGGGATATCTTCGAGTCAGCTGGAGTCTGCTCCGGTCGCCGATGGGGATTTCGATACGTTAACTGATTCTCACCAGCTTGAGGATTCCGACATTGAGGATGAAAAGGAGCCAATTAACTTTGATGAGGATCATCGACATCAACAAACGTACCAACCTGACAGTCAAATCGGGAACTCTAATAATGCTGTGGATACTGAAGTTGTTCAGTGTACAACGGGACCCGTTTCATCACTATTAGTCGATGACAATGATGATGAGACCATATACAGTGTCGGACATGCTAATTGTGAAAGTACATGCAAGAAGAATGTCCAGCTCAAACTACCCCACCTGGTGGCGCCTAGTATTCGACAGAATAATTCGAAAACGGATGTAGAGGGAGACACCGATGTAGAACCGACCGAAGTGATTACCGAGTCAATTAGACGAACAGAAAGAGGACCAAGAAAGACAAGAATTGTTACTAAAGATGTTGCTTACTCAACATATTGGGCAGTGCTTTATTATGTGTGCCTTCCGCTGACTAGTTCATGTGCAAAATTCGTATAACCTATTTTTAGCTCTATACGGATGTTATAACATTCGCTCCCCTTGCTTCGTCGTTTCTCACACCTCCTCCTGCGGGGCCGTCAGTTCCTCCGCATTTGCTGCCCATCCGATCGCAAGGTGAAGGCCAGAATCTCAATCCACCATCTGGACGCCTCCTCACGCAAACCGAATCCAATACTCTCCCTATGTCGACGAGAAGGGCGTGGATAAGAGATTGGGAACATCAAAATCCGGGAAGAGTCAAGCCGTGTTCTGCAAAGGCGGCGTATCGCGTCGCGGACAGTGAGTTCAACCTATTCTGACCCTATGGACGCTGAGAACACGCTTCAGAGCTTGGACTCAATGAGCTCAAGTGTCGAGCATTTCAGGTTTTTTTCCCTTGTGCATTCAATAACTGGCTGAACTCTATACTAAAGCCGTCGTCAGCATATATCTAAGTCATTGACGATTAGCAATGTACCCTACGAATTGTTTTCGGCATTTTCCTCAACTTTTGAGGAAGTGCGGAAGGTGAGTAATTACACCAGGCTCTGCCTTTGAAAATATTCTAATTGTTCGCGTAGATCCAAATTTCCTTTTTTCTCGAAAATTGGAATGAAATACGTTCCTCAGAAGCAATGAAAATCGTGTGGCAACAGATTCGTGCCGGTCGGCATCCTGGGTTTGAAGAAGGCGAGTTAAATTGTGAATTTAATCATTGCAAGATAAGTGCTTATATGACTTACAGTCTGGCCACTGATTGCTATGAACCTCGAATTTAAGCCTCATAGTACCGACACGGTTAATGGGGACGGAAAAGAAGGTAGCAGCGAGCTTTGAATGTGGTTGTTCTGCCATTTTTGCTTTGTACGCGGGTACCGGTAGTGATAACTTTTGGTCGGTATGATTTCGTAATAACATAAACTTGCCCAGCGGGAAAAAAACCCGTTTATCTGCTTTAGTTGATGAGTCTACTATGACGAATGAATACTTATGGGCAAATCGCGCCCGCGTAGACGGATCCGGTACTTCAGCCCTTCAAGTTAGTTAGCCGTAGCACTGCGTGTATAATACGTATGTACATTCAGCTTCCACAATAATACACATACACATGACAGTTCGGATGTAATTCATAAATTCATTCTCTTGCGGGAGCGTGCCGTCGGTCCCCGATGACGATACAACTTCAACCCAAGTAGTACCGGGATCTGGAGTTGTCGGTCACCAGCCTGTGGGTTCCATTTGTTCCGTCCTTCAAACTAACTTGAAACTACCGTAAGTTATGAGCAAAAGTCATATGCCACGTTAATCTGCTCACTGTCTATGCCTCCCATTCCTCGCGCATTTGTGTCATCGTCTTCTGATCGCATCCGAACACAGGAAATTGAAGTTACCCGTTATTTTGGGTCATGCTATACCCTATATCATATTATGAGCACTTTTTCGCTGATGTGTTCAGGTGTACTACATATGTTTACATTATTTACGGTCATTTTAGTTTCACGCGTGTACTTCAAGTTTGTATTCGGTGAAGTACTATGTGTATGCGCTCGTGGCTTGTTTGCACCTCATCGCCATGTATACGTGCTGAGACTGTTCACTCAATTGTCTATCTATAAAGATATTTAAATGATAAGATTTGCCAGGGGGGTACTGACCTGCCGGGTCGAAGGATTGCCAAGGCCGGACCGACCACAGGCGGTAGACGATTTGTAGCTCCAAAGACAAGGGCACCAGATCCACACTTCTTTAGAGCCACTTCATATAGCGCAATTAGTAGCCGACTGACGACCCTATCTATGTCACCGCCTGAGGCCCCTGGTTACCACGTTATGGAGCAGCAGAGCAAGGCCGTGCTTCACGAGCTTATTGAAACATCCTTTAGACGTTTGCCTCGTATTCACCAAATACAAAATCTGGACCCTTTTACTGTTAGTAGCAACGGTCTTCACCAAAAGCATTTGTTTGATAAGTTGTAAAATACTACTGCTTCTGGTCCTCGGTCCCGACTCATACGAAAAACTAATCAAACTCCGACGCCGACTCGGCATCGAGCTCGAACTTCAACATCCACATCGTTTCGTGACCTACGGAAATTGACGGTTGCCGTACATTAGTTTGTGAAGTTGACAAATGAACCTTCAGAGCGGTGGCGAGACAGCATCAACGGACAGAATCTACCCCGCAATTGGTGATGAGGAATGGCCGAACCTGCGACGAATGCGTAATCATGTCATGAACAAGGTATGATGTAGTAAGCCTGGGTAGTACTACCAGTACCAGTGGGAGTTTCTTACTAGTCAGCTAAAAATCCCTGACCAGCCTGAGAAACCGTGACCATTACCTTACGGTATCGGGAATACTTAGAGTAAGTGAATAGCATTTACTTTTTTCAATCACAGAACGCCGAATAAAGCTATTGAAGTTATTTTTCGTGATGTGAGTCCCGACGCCGTCGATGGACGTTCTATTTGTCCTGCTGGGGTGCTGGGTGCGGTCACCCACTGGAGACTGGGACTACCCGGGTCTAGGGGCGGATCGCCTCGCTACACTGACGGGACTCTCAAAGCGAGTCATGAGCTTACTGTAGCGATGGCCTCCGGCGCTTTTACACCTAACACATCTTTTCATCATTTCCCTAGTGACACTCACGACCTAATGACTCGGATTACGGAAGTTATAATCTTAACGGCGACAGAGTCTATCATATCATTTATTTCCTCAATTTCTTAATCGACCCCAAATAAAGGAAGGCTTTTCTTCATTCACAAACTTTCAAAAAACGAAATGCCGCTTTTGCAGGTTAGGATATCACTCCAGGTGGGTGCATCAGTGAACAGCTAAGAGCACAGCAAGATGTCAGCATAAACCGGAATGATTCGTAGGAGGGCAAGCTAAAGCCCCCTCCCCCAGGAAATAAGATAAACGATAGTCGTAACGGTCAAAAATAAGAATAAAGAGTATGAAAACGTTTAAGACGGAGGTAAAACATCAGTATGGAGTGGGGGATCAAGGTAGTAGGGAGAGCTACTGTTCCCGTTATGATTTGAAAGGGTCATCCTTGTTGGTTGCACTGGCGGAGCGGATGGAGTTGTTTCATGCTCGACATCACGCACGTCTTCTTCGGACTCATAGTGGTCGTGCTCGTGAGCATAATCCTTGTACTGTTCATTATCAGCAGGTACGAAAACTTCCGCTTCATCATAGAACTGTTCTTCTCCCTTTGCGTCATGTGCAGGAGGAATGCGATGCAAGAGCCCGTATCTGGGATAGATAGTGTGCGTTATTTGGTGCGTTTACTATTAGATAAAAGGTCCACCTACCCAAAGACACAGCCCAACAGACCTTCGCCACCCCATTGACGGTTCGGAACTAGAACCACTTCTCTTAATGTACTGGCGAAGGGATAACTTGTAAGTTGGCTTCAAGGAAGAATACGCCATACGCTCACTTGAAATCAAACGAATACACATATACTCGGAGAGGTTTATCCTCGTGCTAATTTCTAAAGTTAGACTTGACAGAGCCCCCCCTCTCTCCATTAGACTCACAGCCTCAACTAAGTCGTAAAAGTCGCCTTCAGCCGCAAGCACGCCGCCGGACCACCCAACTATCCAGTCTCCGTAAGGGACCAGCCCAGCACTTTCTGCTGGACTGTCTTCAAGCACGTCCAACACGTGCCATACGTTGTCCAGCGAAAATTCAGGTTCACATACGCGCATACTCAGACCGAGTAAGGATGGTTGAGTCATAGCTTGGTCGCCCGAGCTTGATTCGGTCCGCTGTGATTGCGACCACTCACGCGACGGAACGATGGGAACGTCTTGATGGGTATGCCATGAGCAACAGGTAACGTACATCACAAACTACCGACTCACGGCGGACTGTCTGGCCTTTGCTGCTCCATACTACCAAATCCAAGCGCCTCCCCTCATGTTCCTCTACAACCCTCTCAAAATCATGAGCTTCTATACTAGTTTGAAGCGAGCGCGACGCGTCTTCGTGGCCAATTATAAAGTCAAAGAATGGCTCGATGTCCGTCTGCGATGCTGGTGAGCCAGGGGTAACGCGCAGAACATGGAGTCCCCGCGTTGGCACCTTCCCCTCGTCCGGAACGGATTGGCCAGCGCCCATGGCAAGTCGAGAATTGTTCTAAACTAGCCACAGATTGCGATGGTGAGGGAGATACCTGGCCAAGCAAGGAAAATGACACCGACCAGAAATGGCAATGTGTAACTAGAAGAACTAATAAGAAGTAATTCTGGCTCAGGCTACACCATACGTAGTATTTACTTTGAACACCTCTAATACTAGCACTACGTAAAGCAGAACTACATAATCGAATGGGCATTTATTACAAATTTCCGTACCAATACTCGTATCGGTGTTACTTCGTCATCATTTATATCAGACGAGAAGACTTGACTGCGATTTATTCAAGCGGGCAGTCGGCGTGTTGTGTCTTCGGGTACCTGACGCTTTACGAGTTTTCCTAGGAAAAGGTACTATTGTACAATATTTTGGTCTACTGCTGGGTATGCCGCTTCTTCAATCGATTTGTGTGCGTTCTTTGCTTTACAACTCGAGGCCAGAATTGAATCAAATGCACAAAAATCCGATTGACCGGAATCAATCCGTCCGTGAAAAGTAACGGATTCCACGGAAGGAAATGGCTAAAGAGCCGTATGGAATTCCCCACAACACCGAAAAGACTAATTCCTCCAGAAGGTGTGCCTAATGTACCCAATGCACGCGCGCTCTGTCAATCCAGCGGAATCTTTTGGAAGCGGCTCACCATGGTAAACATTCTTCTTTCCCCGTCCTCCGTATGATTGGAGACGCTAGGAGCCCTCTGGACGGTTCTCCCGTAACCATCCCAAGGTGCAGCCGATGATCAACCGCCGCACTACCGAGCGGGCCCGCATTGTTGGAAGTATGTCGGTCGCATTTGTCGCGTACCGCCGCGCCGAGGTGTGAGGACGTCTGGAAGCTGAAGCCAAGAACCATCACATGGGTATGCGGTCTCAGGTTCAAACATAACGGCTCTGGGGGTCTTTTCTGCGATAATTAAAACTGCATCTTCCCTCCGAGCGCTGTCACCTGAGAGGCTTCTTTCTGATGGACCCCAGGGGCTTTCCGAAGATTTAAAGCTCTACTTTGGAGACACGATTGTGCCCTTCTTGGGCATGGGCCGTCTACGCATCTGCCACGGGCGGAGTGACAATATTGTTTGCCTTTTCTAAATAGAGAAGATGGAGTCAATTTCGTTCACTGGGGTATGCACTTTATTCGACCTCCTCCAGCAGACTGATCTCACGGGCATGATTCGAGGATTAATATTTGGTTCAGCGGTGGTCTCGTACATGCTGCGATAAAGCATCGCGCACAGGCTGGACTCCAAAATAAGAGAGAAACTCACACACGACAGCTAGGGATCTCCTGCTTTGTCCGCGAGATCAGGTATTTGTGTATAAAGTCGTCGTAATGAACTGGATTTACCGAGTCGGGATTCCTGGAGCTCTGCACTAGTGCGACCCGGTCGAGTCCCCTTGTCGGAAAGCCTTTTTACACGGGGGAAAGCAGAGTAAGTTGATGGATAAGGAGTATGCGAGTTTAAATACCTAATCGCGGCGTGTTCCCAAGTCACTGGAAACGTGTGGTACCTTTTTTGGGGGGGGAGCGTGTAGAGGTTGATGCGACCCGGGAAAGTGACATACGAGGGATAGTACTAGCGATCGAGACACTACCTCAGCGGTTTTCTTTGCCGCAAATGCTATTTCTTTGAGTCGATAAAAAAAGCAAACATCTTTGCAGTTGTAGACAGCATCAGTTCCATGTACATATTTTCTCAAGACACAGTACTACTGTATATCAACCGGATGAGTCCGGCGAGTATTAAGCACGCCGGGAAGACCGGCAACGGAGTTTTAAATTAAATAAAAAAAGTATTCAGGCGTGGTGGCACGCTGTCCGTTACCGGCGAGTGCTCCTCTCTACTTACCTCGAACTCGTTCTTGAAAGCTCTTAGGACGGCTATGTCGTACGCCCTCTTTTCTTAAATGCCATGTCATTGCTTGCATTCGTAACGGGGTTTTTTTTTTCCACAGCTAACCCATGTTTCTGTGCTCACGCCCACTTCGTCGAGTGCGTCTTCCCGGTGTCCTTTCGTTCTCGATCTCCACTTCAAGAAGTCAACTCAGGTTCGGCAGTCATGTTGCCTCTTCTTCCGCTACGGATGTTCTACTACAATCCCGCCGTCCTTCGTCACCAGCTCTTACGACGGAATCCCGCGTCGGTGCTGCATCTGGCCATTGGCGGGATCTAAGTTTTCGCGAACTGTCTGACCAGGAACTTACTGCACTGCTCTGCAAACATACGGGTCCAGAAGACTTCGGGTCCTACATGGAACTTCGGCGCCGTGGTATGCATTGTCTCGCAGCTTTGCGTCCTGCTGAGTTTGTACTCCTTGCACGAGATGCTAAAAGGGCGACGGCGATTGAGGTTATGGACTATGTCGTCAGGGATATTATTGCTCTCAATGAGGCTTCTTGTAGCCTCAGGGAGGAACATGGAGAAAATACAGGAACGGACTATACGATGGCTTTGCGTAATATTCTACACGTCGCGTGTTGGAATTTATGGCGTGGATATGATCGTGAAATATTGGACCTCTTCCGAGCTCTTCTACAAGCAACAGGGGATTCCGGAACCTTGCCTGATCTGACAAACGATATGTTTATTCGCATCGTGAAAGCTATTCTCGCGCAGCCCTCTGAGTGGGAAGTAGAGAAGGCGTCGCTCTTGGATGCTGTCCTCAAGTATGCCGAGTCCATTCCATCCAATAAGTTTACCGAGCAGGATCCTTTAGGCCCCAATCTTTCGTGGAGCCTCTTTTTGCTTATTCAATATATGCTGGGTCGGGGCCACAATCAATTGACGTTGTCATTCCTTCAGGTAATGGTTCAAAAGGGTGTGATACCTGACCACGCCATGAAGATATCCGGTCACGCACCGGACGACTTCCGGGCGATTACCGTATCTGTCCTATTGCGCTCCTGTATTCATCACAACTGGCTGAATTGCGCGATGCAGCTGCTTCGCTCAGAGGATCTAAAAAAGGAGGCTCTCACAGAGTATTACACCAAGCTTATCAACGAAATCCTTACTACCTCCCTAAATCAAGGTACATCCTCACGTCTGACGTGGTGTGGTCGACTCGTCGGTCATGTTCTTTCCCAAAATCCCGCGATACGCCTTACTAGCGCCTGTGTTAGCAAATTCTTCCAGACTGCTTTCGCTGCGCGTGCTGGTAACGCAGCCGAGACGTTCTATGAGGCTTTACGATCACCCTCTGTCCTCGAGAATAATGTTTATGATCTACCAGAGGACCAGACGGTCGTTTGGCTTTTGGAGTACATCACCAAAATAAGCAAAAATACACATACGGGCAAATTACTTGCGCAGCACCTGGTCGAATCCCCAAGGCAGGTCAATATCTACGAACGCGCGCGTGTAATTGGTCTCTGTGCAGTCGGCGGCTATGTGGACGAGTCCCGGGCGCTATGGAAGCGTTATGTGTCAGGCCCAGACGGAGTCATGGTCGCGGGCCACGCGAGATGCATGCTAAGCGTTGTAAGACTTTTTTACAGGGCTAGCACCGGCGAAGTCAGGAAGCATCAGCCTGGAGGACAGTTTCGAAGCACGACGGGCTCGACGGACAGTACATTTGATTCTAGTCCACTCGTAACATGCCCTACCTTTGATGGGACGGACGACTTGGGTAATAAACCGCCGATTGCAGATCAACCTGATGAAAATGTCTCCGGACGTGTCGGTCGTGAGGAAAATGTTGCAGAATGGGTCGCCGACGATATGGCAGGACGAGATCAGTATTACGAATTTGCTTGCTCAGTTCTCAGCGCTTTCCGCAGGGCAAAGGAACCACTACATCACGCATCACATTATGACATCAACGCTCTCGCGCGTGCGTCTGACATGCTTGGGCTTGTCCGGCAGAGCATGAGTGCCCTGCAGGTGATCATGGAGCGCAAGGAAGTACCTGACCAGTGGGACTTGAACATTGTAGTCACGGCGATGGCAGCTCGAGACCCGACCCGTGCGGAGACCATGTTGAAGCAAATGCTGCAGGAGCAGGTGGATGTGAGCTTCCGGACGTTTTCAGCAATCATCAATGGGGCCATTACGAATGGTGATATCGGGCTCGCAAGTCGCGTCTACGCGCGGGCACTGCGGCTTGGATACGAGGAGCTGTCACCGACAGTGGCTGCTGCGCTACTAGAGGCGTGCTTAGGCGCGGCAGACCCGCCTCCCGCAATTGCTACCGATGAGGGGGCAGCGCAGGAGGGATGTATGGCTAAGAAACCGCTTTCTTCTAGCGAATTTGACATGTGCAACGGCGAGGGAAGAAAGACGCGCAGGATGTACTTACGCCAAGCATACGCACTCATGAGTTCGCCGGCTTGCGCGAGGGACGTGCGTACGCCCGAGCTTGGGGGTCGATGCGCGCGTGCGGCGCTGCGGGAGGACGAGGGTGCACTGGCGTTCCATTTCTGGAAAATCATGAAGGGGCGGCAGGGACGGGGCTGTGGGGAGGAGCAGATGCAGCTGGGGCGCGAAATTGCGGACGCGGTCCGGGAGGAGTATGTGCGGGGGCAGGTATCGGAGAGTGAGATGGGGGAGATAGTTGCTGGATTGGGGGGGACCTGTAATTAATAACTGGAGTAAATAAAAAACGGAATTAGACGAGCGAGAATTCGGAGGGACCCCGGAGAGTGCGGGGAGGGGACGTGGGGAGGGGGAATACATAATATGGCGGCTACGTGTATTTGGCGCGTGATCCGGTGGCCGGTGGTCGGCGGTCGGCGGTCGTCGTCCTCGGGAAGAAGTGCTGCACCCAGTTTACTTGCTAGCAATTGCTCGCCTCCGACTCCGCTATAAAATACCCTCTGCTTACCCCACCCAAGCACACGAAAAAGACCCCCCTCTCCGCTTCCGTCGTCCCGTTCCGCGCCAGCGCTGCTGCCACCGTCTGCTCATCCCCGCCCCCGCCCCCTCCCGCCGCTTCCCCATGCCCGCCCCCCGCCCGAGGCCCGAGCGAGAATCTCTCTCGCCCGCATCAACCCCTCCGTCCGACTCCCCTTCTCTCAAGGACAAGGACAAGCCGAGGGAAAAGCCAATCAAACGCAAGTGAGTGCCTCTTACAGTAACCACCCGAACTTTCTCCGGTCCCATACTTTTGTCTAGCCCCTTCCCCACACTCGTCCCCGCATTTACCTCCTGCACGCCGCCCCCTCCCCAGCCTGCCAGCACTTCAGCTCTCACACATCCCCTTACTTCATCCCCCCTTCGTTCATGCCAATATTCTGCTGATTTCTCAATCCATGGTTTTCTCCAACAACAGGCGTCAGTCGCAGAGTGCGTCCCGCTCCGGTCCGACCGCACCCCCAGCTCGAGCTTGTCTTTAACACGATCTCCCTGCAGGTTGTGATGCCTGCCGTGCGCGCAAGGTGCGCTGCGCGCGGGATAACCAAGATGATCCTCAGACATCCTGCAAGCATTGCATTGCCCTCGGGATCCCGTGTACCTACGATTATCAGCCAAAAAAACGCGGTCCACCGAACCTGTGAGTGAGCCCTCGGAAAATAATGTCCGTCCAGCGGGCGGGCCACTGATAAATTAATTAGGTATCTACGTCGTCTGCAGGAGGCGGCGGCAGCAGCTGCAGCTGCCCAAACAACAGGCTCGGCGCCAGAAAACGTCGAGGCCGCTTCCCCTGGGGCGAGCGGGGCTACCAAGAGCCCTCTGCAACCCCCTACTGTCGTGCCCTCCCAGTCTGCAACATCCCCCTATCATGAATCTGCACTCAATCCCATCGGTTCGATTTCGACCTCAGTACCCATCCCCCCCTCCCGCTACCCGATCGCCGCCGACACATACCACCCCCACTACCCTGGTATGCATCCCATCCCCCACATCAACCGCCGTGTTTCTGAGTCGTCTTCAATCGGTTCGCCGTTAGCTTCCTCGCGATCGGCACCAAGTAATTCTCCAGCATCTGATTCATATAATACGTACCCGCTCTACAACTGGTTTGCAACGTATAAGCAGCAGGCGCAGCTCCCGCTTCCTCCGCCAAACGCACTCCCGCCCCTATCATATTACTATCGCCCGCACCGGCTTGAGGATGTTGCTCCGCGAGAGACGATCATGCTTATCGTCTCGCTTTTCTTTGACTTTGTATATCCGCTCACACCGTGTGTGCACAAGCCATCCTTCATGGCTGATCTGCATGCCCGAAGAGAGGAACGCGATCCACTCTTTTTTGCGTTGGTGATGTCAACGTGTGCCTCGACGCTCGTGCAAGTCCCACGCTCATATCTGCCCATGGAACGCCAGGCCGTGCGCAAACTAGCCCAGATCTGCCACGAATCGAGTCGACACATTTCAGTTGCAACGTACGATCCTCCGCAATCAATCCACGTTGTCACTCGCTACTTGTGGGTTTCAATTAATAATTTTTGTCTTTTTTGTTTCTGAGCACAAGGCACTGTTCTGACCCCGACTTTTCCTTACCAAAAGCGACACCGTATATCACTTCTGCGAAGGGCATGATGCGACATCCCACGCGTCTTTCGGAGAGGCTGCTCATATTGCCGTAACGCTGCATATGCACGAAGAGGCATCTTATGAAGGACTCGATCCGGTCGAGTGTGAAGTGCGGCGTCGGACTTTCTGGTTACTATTTGGTGCAGACAAGTCAATGTCGATCCTCCTGGGTCGCCCAATCTGTCTTCGTGACGAAGACTGCACGCTCCACTTCCCGAAAGAGGTCGACGATGAGTAGTACGTTCTTTTCTATATGCCCGCCTCCACCCACCGAAGCTTTCCCGAGATTTCTTCTATACTTCAAATGGGATTGGCTAACATTTCCCATCTGGCAGCATCACACCAACCGGGATCCTGCCTCAGCCCCATGGCAAGACCGCCATGGTATCGGGCCTCAATTATATCTCGCGCATCTTCGCACTACTTGGTGAGATCCAAGTGCGGATCCGCGTCGATAAGCGATCTCCACCTCAGGGACCGTTTGCAACCGCGCGCCTCGAGGAGGTCCGCTCGTTGCACGCACGTATCATGTCGGCGCTGATGCATGCACCCGCTCCGTTGAGACTCAAGAGTACGGCTGGCGGACACGCAGAGCTTGGTGGCGCTGGCTTCCGCCAAGCAACATTTGCGGAGGTCAAAGACTTCTTCGATAATCCAAATGCGTCCCGTGCGAATGCTTCGAATGCGTTCCTTGTCATGCAGGCCAACTTGTATGTTACGCAGGTACGTTCATGCGGATGTCAGTTCTTTTGATTACGCGTTTCTCATTTCCCCTTTCGTTAATACGCAAATGCACGAACTCATCCGACTTTCCCCGCTTCACCCTTCCACCCGGCTTTACTACCCACAGCAACTCGTGCGATTTGTGATTGAGCAATATCGGGACGAATTGATCTCGCAGTTACGTGGAGCGAATGACACGCGGGCAATCGAGGAACATGAAATTGCCGTTGCCGAGGGACGCGAAGCAGTTGCCAGTGACTTGCTCAATGTCTTACACTCAATTCCAATCCAGTCGATAGCTACAAACGGGCCCTCTTTAGTAAGATGAATCCGCCTTGTCTTTGTATGCATGACTAATCATATTTCATATTTCCAGGTTCACAAGGTGCGATTTGTAGCGTCGACGCTTCTCGATGCCGTGCGAAAGGCCGAGACTGCTCCCGCCTCTGCAGCCAGAGCCCATGCCTACCTTTGTAAGTGTCGCTGCCTCGTTTTCTTATGTTTGTGTGATCTGCTCACTGACATTTTGTGCATTCCAGGGGACTTCCTATCCATTCTGTCCGAGATCGAGAGGAACTACTTGTGAGTCTCTTAAATTTCTGTATTAGATGCGGATTTGTTTCTCACATTTTTCGCCTTTCCTCATTTCCCTTAGACTGGACGATGACCGCGACGGAGGCTCCAGCGGGGATGGGGTCCCTGTCCTCGGCAGCTAGGGCGCCAGCACTTGTATTTTATTTTTTACCGCCCAGTACTGTCTGCGCTTTCATATGTTGTTTGTATATGTAACCACGCCCCCAATTCCCTGCCACACACGCAATATCGTCAAGCGAACTGTGCCCTTCACTCATTACGGTCATCTGTTACTATCGGTATTTAACTTTTCTTTTCTCGGTTTTGGATTTGCAGCTCTACCACGTTCCCCCTAACGCACTGTTTGTTTCCTTGTCGTGTTTTGTCTGTAAGCAGTGTTCAGGATAGTTCTGCCGAGGCTGTGTATTTAAAGATCTAATGGTAAAGGCCGTAGTGTCGTATACAGACAGTGGACTCTCTTTGTTTTTGTTTTCTCTGTTGCAACTGTAATAGTCGAGCCAGCTAATCACTATTGACCCCGAGCGTGTGCTGTACGGGATTTGCCGACACAAGCCCCGGATTGCCCAAAACGCGTCGGCAGCGTGGGAGACTCGGTGTCTGTTCGCGTCGCCGTTCAACGCGCTACTGAGTCCGACACCGCCAGTACCCGAGAACGCGCACAACCAGAACTTTCTTGCGTTCCATAACGCTCGCTCTTCCCGCTCCTGTTGGCCTCTATACATCCAAACATACAACAAGGAGCGTCCTGCCGCCCAGCCGCGTCCAAATTCCATTCGGCGGAGCCGGGTCATCTTATCTGCTACCTCCCCTCCCTCCCCCAAGTATATATACGCCATGCTGGATAACCCAGAGGCCGGGAGCAAGGTAGTTCCGGTACAGATCACGGAAGGTACGCATTCGAAGCATACAGTATACATTTCGCGCCAATTCCGTTGTCATACGCCTAAGCTCCGGGCGGCGCACCGCGCTCCAGCGACTGCATGGGACAGCGCATTCTTTCCCGTGGATAGTCCGCAACTTAGGACACTATGTCCGGCTCTATTATGTTTATTGTCATCGCGGCGCCGCTTCTGCGTTTTTTTTGTAATACTCTCAACTTTTGATGAAGCCTTGCTAAAGAGGTTTCCATTTATGCCATTCAGACGAGGCAGCTGTATACGACCGCCAAATCCGTCTCTGGGGGCTCGAAGCCCAGCAGCGGTGCGTCAAACGCCCCTATCATTTTTTCTCCTTGGGTTCCAGGCCGGAGAAACCTGCACCGGTCTTGTTACTTGGACCTCATAATCATAATCAATCCACTCCTCTTTGATCCTCTGACTAAATCTGACTGGAATCAGGATGCGCAATGCGACAATATTGATCGTCTGTCTACGGGGCGTTGCGACCGAAACTATAAAAAACATCGTTCTTGCGGGCATCGGCAAGCTTGTCATCATGGACGATGAGCTTGTTTCCGAGGAGGACCTTGGTGCAGGCTTCTTTTTCCGTGACGAGGACGTGGGCCAAAAGGTAGTGGCTTGTCTCCGATGGGCCTTACTTGCTATTTAGCTGTGGTTCTGGCGGGCTTACTCCGCCTTTTCTCATTTTACAATCACTGGCGCAAATCAGTCATAAGGCTAACTCCGTTTATTTCTAGAGAGTGGACGTAGCCAAACCACGAATAGAAAGCTTGAATCCCCTGGTGGCAATAGAGATCGCATCCTCCCTTACCCCACTGGAATCACAAAATTTGGATGCAACTCTTCATGGTATCGATCTCGTATGCATTACTGACGCGGACCGGGACACTCTGGCAAGTATTCCAGTGACAGGTTCAGTTGTTGGTCAAATGATGATGACATGTCCTCATGACACGCGTCGCCCCAACAAACGGTTGAATCCGCCGGTGTAAAAAAACGATAACCACCTTCCTTTCGCGCGCCCGTAGATACGTGTGAACAATGCTTGTCGTCAACAAAATAAATTGTTCTACGCCGGCGGAAGCTATGGTCTTATCGGATACATCTTTTGCGACTTGATCGACCATGGATACCTGGCCCTGTGACTATTCCCCGAGATTGCGAAGCCCGGAGGAGAGCTGATGTATATTCGTTTCCCTCTCATTTTTAGGGATAGCTCGGACCCGAAAGACCCCAGCAAGCGGGTCAGGAAAATACTTCCGTACTGCCCGTTGCAGACCGCACTAAGGCCGTACTCTTGGAGTTCTTTGACAAGGGTACAGACAAAGGATTTGAACCCCGTGGTCGTCTTTACCGTCTTGGGTACGTCTTTGTACACTTGATACTTTTTATAACTTTAAAGTGACCATGCGCCTTCGTAAAAAAAGCCTTATGGGAGTTTCAGGCTCGTCACGGCGGGAAACTTCCTGATGAAGACGAAAGTGCTCCTGAATTAGAGAAAATCGCAGGGTCTCTATTTGAAACGGCCGACGTTCACAAACGCGTGCTGAAGGCAATGCCTACAGACCTCTTGCAGTATGTCTTCCCCCCTCCCCTCCCCCTTTTCCTCTCTCTCTCCTTCTCTCCACTTCCCTTGCGGCTTCTCTATCATATCTTACTTCTCCATAAACTCGCATTTCAGGACGCTGGCTAAAACGGCTGCTCACGAATTTTCGCCCGTGTGTGCGGTTCTCGGAGGTATGCTGGCACAGGACATGCTGAAGGCGCTCGCGGCGCGTGAACCGCCCATTGCCAACTTCTTCTTTTTCGACGGTAACACGGGCCACGGGTCTGTGTGTCGTATGAATATGTAGGCTTCCGTACCATGTGCACCACTGTTGGTTTCGTGCTGTCCCCCATATGTCTATTTGGCTGCTTTTAATAACACTGGGTCCCTTTTTTGCATGATAGCCCTTGTTTCTCCTTTGGTTCTGTCCGCGTCTACATGTGTTCCACCCCCCGCGGTTCAGCCTCGGTCGGAAGTAGGCGGTATAAACCTTGAGACCCTGATCCACGGGCAAAAGAGTTTGTTTCCCCGCACGACATCATCGCCGGCCGACTTCGTACGTTCTACTTCCCTCTCGACGGAAGAATCTCGAGAGTCCGTCAATTACAAGGTCGTCGACGCCTATCGCCTGGTCCCAGTGCTTCTGCAATGCCCTGTGGGGCTTCAAATTCAGACCATGTCGACATGTGAGAGGCCCCTGGACGGCAGAGCTCAAATTAATCGGCAGTTTGTATCCGAGCACTTTCCGTTCTCAGACTTGATGTGATCGCACGATGCTCACGGGACTGAGGGGACCGTATGACTCGCGGTGTTATTAGAGACGCAGAACCCTTTGCAGGTGCCTTTCTCACAGAGAAGATGGAAAGCACAGCAGTTTTTTTTTGTCGTTGTAGGGAAACTGTGCTCTGCCGCCGATTCTGCCGGACTCTGAAGCTGGAGCGAAAGCAAACGGTAATGTACGCCAAGACAATTCCTACAGCCTTCCCCTAGGCGTGAAGCCTAAGGACCGGCGGAGATATTGATCGTGCTGTCGACGGCCGCATTGCGATCTCTCGAGTACTAGTGCTCCCGGGAGATCAGACCTCGCACCAACCACATTTTATTTCACTGAGGTCCTTCTTGAGGTTGCTTTGATTGTTCCTTGAGCTGGACAACGGGGAGCGGAGAAAGCCCCGATAATTATCATACACATGTATTACTACCACTCAGTTGTGCTTCTCCCATTTGCCAGTTCTATTCCCGGACCGCGTGGCTAAGAACGACTCGGCCCCGCAATCACCCACACAGTGCACACTCCTCGTCTTACTAATAACGACGCTTTTACCACTTGTTATTATTATTGTCCGGCCTAAGAGTGTAAGTACAAGCCGGTGATCGACTCAGTCCCGTTATGTCCCGCGGCCTACTGTCGCATATACCCCGCAAAATTAATGGATGTATAGGACTTTCAATCATTACTCCGCGCGGATCTAAATACCTATCTATCACCAAACTAATACATGTGGAAAGAGGGAATAATGAGCTTTGCGTGAACGTACAAATGATCTTTCTTGCAATTAACCGAACAGAGCATGCCTAATGAAAAAAACAAAGTATGGGGAAAGTGGGAAGAAAGAGCGATAAGCCAGTCAGTGATTAGCATCCATTCGAGGAAAAAACGAAAAGCAGAAAACACAGAACGTGGACAAAATAAATAAATATTAGTCAACCTCGCAAACGTGAAGCCCTGGTTTCCCTCGCCACAGGATTTGTTGCCGTTTTCCTACCAGGTTTGTTTAACGGGGAAAATAATTCCTTGGCCTGCCTTACTTCGGATACCTCAATCTCATCGTCCGATGATTCCACTGCAACAGTCGGTCCGATGCCCTCGCCCGCGTCTTTCCCCTCAAGCTCCCTCTCCGCTTTGAGCTTCTTCCACGTCTCCGACTCCTCCAATATGCGTGCCTTCAAATCCTCGCGCATCGTTGCCACCTTGTCTCCAAGCCAAAGCGCATCCCGTTCCTTCGCAGCGGACCTCTTTGTGGACTAAGAATGAACGACACAATTAAGTCAGAGAAGGAGTAGGCGAAGGACACAATAACTCACGCAGACGACGCTTTTGTACTTTTCAGGGTCGGACATGAACGTCTTCGCGAAGTGTAATAGATAAAGTCCACAGTCACAGAAATTTGGCTGCGCAGGGACCAACGCAGTCTTAGTAAATGCATCGCTCGGGTTGTCATTATCCTTTTTATCCTTCGCTTCGGCGCGCAGATATTGATTAAGCTTGTTGAGAACTCCGGGATGCCTACTTCCGAGGGAGTCCAGAGAAAATATCCAGGTCCTGCTTACACTGACAGGTTCATCTTAGGAGGTATCAAGCTAGGGACAAACGGACGTACCTTGGTCGGTCAATCACCTCAGGTTCAGAATCAACAACGATATCTCGCTCATCGCCGTCTACGCCACGCTGACTCTCCGCGGTTGCCTCATCGGGGGAACGTCTTCGTGAGCCATAGGTTTTTGACAGTTCTCTGGACCGAGCATGATAAAACGATGTCGGAGGAACAGCAGGTGAGAGCTTTCGCGATTCGGACCCGGTATCGTCGAT
This sequence comes from Coniferiporia sulphurascens, assembly GCA_002794785.1. Classification (NCBI taxonomy): domain Eukaryota; kingdom Fungi; phylum Basidiomycota; class Agaricomycetes; order Hymenochaetales; family Hymenochaetaceae; genus Coniferiporia; species Coniferiporia sulphurascens. The sequence continues at coordinate 25,634 of NBBA01000012.1, read as the reverse complement.
AGTACGGGACAAAGGGAATTGCGAGCGTTCCTTGTGGGTCCCGGCACGACCAACGAAATTTACCGAGGCTCCTTCCTCTCCTAGAGGCTCTTCATCCTCTTCTAAGACGGATATAGGAGATTGAGGTAAAGGAACTGAAGAAGCATTGAAGGGGCGAGGAAATTCCTCCTCCGTGTGGTCGTCCTCACCCTGTAAACACCCATCGGGCTCCTCTCGTGAGATGCTCCCCACCTCTCGTGATTGGTTATCGACGTCACTATGGAAGGGCGATGATACTCCTGAACCGTTTTGGTACATTTCGACGGGCATTGACCGGTCATCGTCATCGCACAGTTGGTCTATTTCCTCGCTTCCAGTCGTACTCATCTCATCCTCTGAGTCTGGAACCACATCGGCACCACTGGATCGACGTGGCGGACCACCACCTTCGACATGTCCTAACTCCATTGAGACATCATTCTCTTCCGTGTTGTGCCCAAGTTCTGAGTGGTCGTCCAAGTCCATTTTTGTCGGATAGGAAAACTCCGAGTCCGAAAGGAGTTCCGAAGACCTGTCTCGGTCCTGCTGGGGTATTGCATCGTCCTCAATAGAGCAGGAGCTGGTCGATTGTATTACCTGCTCGACCGCAGCCTCGCTGTCTTCATCCACCGCCGCCGCTACGTCTACTGGAGGCTCCAAGGAGCCTAGATGGGATATCGATGCACTAGATGCATCCCTATAATTTTGCATACCATCTGTGTGCACCAGCTTTACAGACTTCCGTGGACTGATTTTAGACGAACGCTTTGAAATTCGCCGCGCCGCTTTCGGTGGGGGCGGATCAAGGATGTGTTCTGGGTTGCAGATGATAGCTAAATACCAATGGACACTGAAAGATTGTCAGCGATATACTTTCATCGGAGCTAGAATTCACGGACTTTTCATTTATCGGAACAATTATGTACTTCTTTTTAAATAAATCGACCTTCGCGGTCCACTTGCGCAAACTTCTATATCCCTCTGCAAAACTGTGACGGATCAGGATACCTTGCACACCATATATGTATTACATGAAAAACCCACACTTTGTGATTTAGCTTTTTGTAGAAAAAAGAGCTAAAGACGTGTATATGCTCCGCGAGCTCAGGCTGTTGCGCACGAAGATCATTTAACCAAAACCTTCGATGAAAAAATCATGTCAGTTTGATCAGTGCTGAGACAGGGAGAACTTGCCGTACTTGAGCCCGAGTTCGATAAGAGTGTCGTTAAGAAATTCCGAAGGTTCAAGTCGTCTCAAGTCGCCATTCGTAATGTTGACCGCACCAGACCCAAAAGGAGGATATACAAGTACGCTGGGATATGGAGAACGCTCGTTTTCAGATGTACAGGCACCAACTAAACGTAAGTCACATACACATCTTCCAGATTAGTTGATGGTGCTGTCTGGCGCTTGATTGCATTAGCGGACAAGCGACCGGACCTGCGCGACGGAATTAGTGCACCGCTGGAGAAGTCGTTTGCACTACTTTTATTTCATGAGCGGAGGTCCTTCCTCGGGAAATGGGAAATGAACTCACGGAGCGGCCCTCGATCCAATCGGATTCTGCTTTTCGTCTTCGGCGGACGGCTCCCCGACCGTACTGACAGTTGACGTCGAACGGCTATGGGACGTGCCGGTACGTGACGTTTCTGACCTCGAGTTACAATTCTTACTTTCACGCATCGCCATTTCTAAACACGCCGACAATGACGAACTATACGGTATTTAGATGGTCAGTCTGATTTAAGCAATCGAACAGTGGAGAGACAGACTCATGGAGCCAATTAACTTTATGAGCCTGCTGTTTAAGTTGAGTAAACAAGTTTGCGTAGGCGGGACCGTTCGTATTCGCGTGCCTGCTCATAAATTTGAAAACGAGGCCAACACGCGCCAAATCGCCTTACAGTGCTCTTCAGTGCTTCATCACTATCAAATCATTGAGAACCACTCACCAGAAACCCCTGAAGCGGGATTTGTAAGTATTTGTACGAACTCGTGGTCGGCGGTATCACAATACTGTTCAAGGGCGTTACACTGTCATTCTATGCGTTCACGAGGACTTTAAAACTCACCGTTAGCGTATATTCACGGAGACATTTCAAACCTAATTTTCTTATAATCTTTTTCTCGATGCTGTTAGGATTCTTACACAGCTGCAATTGCTGATCAAGTGTATTCCACAGTAGCCAGAATTCTGGTCCAAAAGCATCCCCAGAGAGTTGATATCGTTGGTCTCCCCAGACGCACACCTCTAGAGGGAAGGCCAAACTATTCGTGTTATACTTTGTGAGACTCGTTGCAGACTGGTCGGGCCGTGTAGCGCGAGTTTGACGGATCGTTTGTTTTTCGGTCCCAATGTCTCCTGACTGTAGCCCATCCAATTAGCATACGCTTGGGTAAAAATTCGTCACGCTCGCCTTAGTGGCCTGCTTTCCCTTCATCCGGGTTTTTATAGCTCTCAAATCGATGATTTTGGGCCTCGCCAACTTCGAACTTCGCTCAAAACGTTCTGTTATCCCCCTAACCTTACCAATCTCAATCTCTGATCCTCCGGGTGTTTTGTGCTTCTTTCCGTGGTGACCATTCTGCCTATCTGGAGTGTGTGCCATTGACGAAGGCGCGGATGCGGGACCAGGAAAATCGTCGGCGTCCTCAATTTCCTCCACTGGGCTGGAACGAAGGGATTCGGCGCGCGATGGGCCGTGCCCAGTAACCTGTTTTGAGCTAAACCGCTCGCGGATGCGACTCGTGCTATCCCCATCTATTGCAATACTGCGTGACGTCTCTGGCAACGGATCCCGCCGGCGGAAAGGATGCTCAGCCCCCGGTCCATACTCTTTAAGCAATTCAGACGTAGAAGGACCCGCAGAGGGAGGTTTATGCGGGGGCATAGAAGGCGCATCGCCAGAGATAGACATTCTAAAAAGATTCATCTCGTCGGGCCCGTCAGAAGATGGCATTCTTCCAAAGTTCATGCCATCTAAGTCCAAGCTATCCACATCGATCACTTTGTCTCGGGTATTTTTCTGCGCTGATGAGGTCCCAGCATTTTGATGCGCTGCCAGGGTCCCATAAGCCAGATGAGAGCTTTCTGTGAGATCTCGTCCATGCTTTGGTAAGAAAGACTGCGTAGTCAGATGCCCAGTATTTGTTGGAGATGATCCTCTCAAGTCTCCGGAAGAGCCATAGTATTTGGAAGTAGTAACTTCATTATAACCATTCTGCTTAGTCTTCTGCCTCTTCGACGCTCTTGACAGATGGTCTGAGTCTGTAATAGTTTGTCTGGCGGAAGGATTCGCCGTTCTTCCTCGTTTGTTGACTTGGCCAAAGCTATCTCTGTTCGTAACGCGATCATATGGATTTCCAACTGTGTTGCGCTAATAACGCATATCAATGAGCGTATGGTGGAAGCGTGTGCAGATTTCACCACTCACAGGAGCTACAGAGGGTGGGAGAATTTTAGTAGCAATTTCATTTTTCCAAACACTATTCCCCATTTTATTAGCGGAGCCAGACGGATATGGGAGAGGCTCGCTTCGATCGTCCGGACCTCTAGATAGAGAACACGAGCGGCGTCGCGTATATGAGACTAATCAGTGTAGTACGTGTTTAACCACCGCACGCACCTCTTTTTGCCCCCAGCATTAGAAAGTCCTTGTATCTCGCTCGAGTGGTCGCGGTCGGCTACGGTAAACATTGCTTATTGCATGAACAAAGTACGCATCGGCATCGACCTGGTAGCGGCTGTCGAGCTGCGTACGTTATGCTGTGTTCCTGGTTTGAGTCCAGGAGGCCTTACGCACAGAGTGGAAGCTGTGAAACCTACACTCAAAAACACTGAGTGTGTTGCTGCCGGGTTCGAGGGTACAATTAGGGAGAACGTCGAAAGAGCGAGTGGGTGCCGGTGCGCTTCAGTGGTAGAGTGCGCTTCACATGCTGAGGCAGATCCTTCCCAAAACGGCAAAGTGGCGGACGCTTCACTGCGGTATGCCATTTTATCAATTTCTAGTATTCTCTTTTACATTTCCCGTTTGAAGAAAGTGCGGTAGACACAGCAGACAGTAGATAACAGCAAGGTAGCTAAAATACGACATGTTTGCAGGGGAAGAAATTTGGATGAAGATGAGTAAAACGCGAGAAGTCTTTGCATACAAGAACCGTTGGTATTATAAGCCGTGATAGATAATAGGCTGCTGCTGCGCTGTGAAGCTATTGAACCGTACGCGAGTCCGAGAGTTCCGCAAAGTCCAACGAGGGGATAAACTATGTTTATCACAAGGGGGAATAAAGCTGTGGAGTGTGTTGGAAAGTGTGAGAGTTTACGTGCGAGGACTCGATAATCTCTGGATACGTGGAGAGGACAAAAACGAATAGTGCTAGGCGAAAAGAAAGGCTGTCTACATCAGCATCCATCGTATAACGAGTTGCGTGGAAAGTCATAGCCAGCTTGTGACCAAGTCGTTAGGTTTGCGTTGTTATATGCGTTGAGGTGACTACGAACACGAGAAAGAAAGGTTATTGAACGATGAGAAAGATGCCGAAAGGATACGTACTCATTGATATAGTCAGCCGTAGGACGATTCTTTGGGCTGCAACCTGTATTGATTGCATCTGCGCGCTGATATACGCGCACGTAGTCGATATACATTTTAGAGGGGAACTTCAAATTCTTGAAATCTTGCTTCTGAAAACTCGGCGACATGCCCAAGTTGAAGATGATGTACTGTTCCTATTTGTCAGAAGCGGGCCAATAAACGGAATGAGTTCCTCACATGAGGTTCTTCGGAAATAATCCGCTGGCTAATCTGCGCGGTAGAGTCCGCACCAACCGAGCCGGCAGTGATCTTCCATGCTGGTGTACCCTGGCTCGACCATACAATATAACCATCATCGCGATTACTTTCGTCACTCCACCACTCAAAGCCATATGTCGCAAATCCGTTGCCCCCATAGTTAGCACTGTCAACGAACGTAACGGCACTGACTGCCTGCTGGTATAAGCTGCCGTTGTAGGTGTTAAAGTTCGTAATCGAGTCGTCGTAAATTGTCGTTACGTCCGAATCCCTGTCGAACTGATACGCAGCATTAAACGGCGCAACTTGATACGATTGTGAAACTTGTCCTTCGCGAACAGAAGTTACTATTTGAGCTTCCAGTATATCAATTTCGGGTACGCCACGTCCTGTACCAACATCCGGTCCTGGGTGGTCTGAGCCTTCACATGTACACGCGGACACTCGCTGACCGGGGAGGAACGAGAGCCCTTCGGACGCGGCGGGGTTGCCCGAAGCATCAGTCTGGTTGGGGAATGTGCCAAGGTCGCACGCAGCATAAGTGTATGGCCACATCCCCTCCGTTGTCGCACCGTACCCCGCACGTCCAAGATTCCCCATCGTCCACGCTGCAGGCCACAGGCCAGGCGTCTCCGCATCTCCGGGCAAGCTTAAGTTCACCTCAATTATCCCCGTGGTAAAACACCACTTATTCCAAGACGTAACCATCCCTACGAATGTACAGGTTAGCTGCTGTACTGCGCACTAGCAAAAAAATACCGACCGCTCATGAAATTAAGATCGTGATTCTCTACTTCAGTCATAGTGAGTACCATGCTCCCGCCCTCTGTCGTCACTGCTGATGGATCGTACCACTCTTTGAGGTGGTCAGAAAAGTTGCATGTCGTCTAGAGTTAATGCCTACCTAAATCCCCCGTGGGCCAGTACTGCAAGTCAACTGCTTCCCAGTACGGATCATCTCCAGGATAAAAGGTACGGCCATCTGTGTTGAACTCGTCTGAAAAAACGAGGTTGTATGTCTGCCCATCTGTTCCCACCTTTGTGAGTGCTTCGCTAGGCGTGTCGGTGTCAATCAAATTCGGGAAGTTTGTCAAGTCAGGTACTTGTCCAGACGCATTTATGCCCCCAAGATTAAACCCAGCATCGGTTGAGGCCTTGCGATTAGAGTCTGCGATAATGGGGTAGCCGAGGAAGAGTGTCATGAGGCCGGCTACTATTATAACCAGCGCCGACGCATTCGCCCAGCCGCGCAGTGAGAAGAGAGTGAAGGAACGGTCTAGAGCGGCGTCGCGAATAGGATCGGGATTGTGCATTGGGTCGTCAAGATCTGGGTCCTTTGAATCCCAAAGGTAGGGTGGAATGGTAGTGGTAGCAGCGGCCCCGGCGGTGGCACTCTTTTCGTGCCCAGCCAGAGATGTTTCCTCCGAAGGCGCGGCACTAAAATGCGAGTCCCGATACATTTCCCCGCGTACACTATCGGGACGGTACTACGATAGAAAAGGCAGATAGCAGGGCTGGTTAGCGCTTTTTCCAAGTTAGATAGCAGCGTGCACAAATGAGAAACACTCACAGAATAAGGTCCGTAACCACTGCCAATGGCGCCCGTCTGGACACCTTGCGCCGTCTCTTCTGGGCCAGACTGTTGTTGAGCATATGCATAAGATGACGGTTGTGGATTGCGCTGAGATCCAGCATTGAAAGGGGCGCCACCCAGCGAATTCTGGCGCGGCGGGCTTGATGGGACTTGAGAATAGACGGTCGGTGGTGCGACACGACGAGGAGCGTGCGACATGGCGACGGCGACGGCGACGACGACGACGAGGAGATGCAACGATGACAGTGACAGGGATGAGAGACGGGGGAGGATGGAAAGGGGGACGATGGGCGTGCGCAGCAGTCGGTTGGAGTGCGACCGCGCCACTATGTGAGCGCGCATTCCACATATAGTAAGAGACCCAAATATCACCGTGCGACCTATCGTCTGTCGAGTTCTATATACAATACTAGGGCAAGATATAGCCAACTGTTCCAACCCACAACTAGGTCCTCTTGCATATATTATTTATCTTATGTCGACATTGTATGGCGGGAAAAATCGATCACGACCGTGTTCAACAAGACCCCAGGCCACTGTTTATAGAGCGTGATCAGCAGCAGGTGTGTGTACCAATCCCAACTGGTACTTCTGTGTCCAAACTTTTTAATCCTCCCCTTGAATCACAGAACACATTCCTGCGCGCCCAGCTACATGCACACATTGAGCGTAATACACTTCTCGAAGCGCGTCTGCTCTCCACTCTCGACACACTTGATGAGGTCCAGGCTGTCGCGGCACTTGATCTCCAGCAGGCGCGCCGCGAGAACGAACGCCTGGCCAGGAAGCTTGAGATATCTCGCATGGCTGCGAGGGCTGCAGAAACGGAGAAGGAAGACATGAGTGCTGCTGTGCTTCAGCTTATCACCAAGGGTCAGTACAGGGGTACACAGTTGCACTGTATTTCCTAATGGTGACTATTGCTGCAGTCGAGTCGTGCAATGACTACTCCAAATGGCACACTGCGCGCCTCGAGCTTAGCCGTGGGCTTTCACTGCATCCACAGCGGAATGCGAAGCCTCCTCCAGGATACCCGCAGTTAGACCCGGAATCAGCCCCGCACCCAAGTGAATGCACATGTCCACATGCTTACACCGCAGCCATTGTAACGGAGCTCGTCGACTCACTTGCACGCGAGCAACGCTCATGCAACCAGACGATTTCGGAAGCGGAGAGCCGCATCTCCGTCCTTCAGGCGCGCGTGGCTGCGCGTGATCTTGAAATAGCACGTCGTACGGCTGCGTGCCAGTGTCTTCCCCCACCATGGGTGGACCCTGCTCACTTGGATATTCTGTCTGGAGAAGAAAGGAATCACACTGCAGCACACATATCGGTGCGAAATCGGATGTTAGAAACAGACATAATCGTCCTTGAGGAAGAGGCGAGTTCATTCATTTTCAAAGTGTATCTGACCGCTCAAGAACTTCATAGCTTGAGCGCGGGAAACGCTCATCGTATGTTCCTCTCTCGACAGCCCGATCTGAACAGTCCGTGCAGACCGAGCCGACAGGTCCAATTACTCCGTCTGTTTTCCCAAGTACCCACTTCCTCTTTAAAGCTTCTCCTCGTTCTGCGGGATCTCCCTTGGAAACTGGGGATGCCGGGGACATTAACACTGGAGACTTAGGTGGTGTTCGTGAAAAGCTTGGTGGGAAGGACACGATGCCGGCGGCGCTTAGCGCCCTCGATGCGCAGATTTCTCAATTGCGCAAAGGATTTACGGAGCTCGTCGAAGAAAAGGAAGATCTGCGCCTTCTTCTACAGAGTCAACTTGCCCCCAGGATCATTGGGCGGGAGGACCAGCATGTCCCTTCTCTCGCACCCAGCGATGAAGAAAGAAATGAACAGATTAGAGAAACGGGAGTGGTCTATAAGGGGGATGAAGTGGAAGAAGAAGAATTCAAGGACATCCTTTTGGTTGAAGAGGAGTGCATACGGTTCGTTTGGTTCCGAAGAAATTCGCGCGTTTTTTATAAGTATCTTTCTAACGTTTAAATACTTGCAGACTCATGTACTCCGAGGACGCCCTTGGTGCCGAATTAAATCACGCTCGCGGTCGTATGGCTGCACTGAACGACGAAAATATTCATTTGAGGGAAAGGCTCTCATTGGCGCATCAGATGCTTTCAGAAGACCCAGATCGGGACCCTCTGCACCGAGTCACTAGAGGAAGGACACCTTCTAATTCGCTTACGACTTGGCAACCTCTGGCATTTTGGCCAGGGGATGTCCCCTTCCGCTCCTCTAGCCCCGTCCTATTCTCTCAGCCATTACTCTCCGAGTCGTCCGCCATTGACGTTGCATTTCCCCCCTTACAGCCCGTCCCCCCTCCACCTCTGAGCCCGATCCCACCGGACCAGAATCTCCATCCTCCACCCGACTTTCCCTTCAATGAGCCCCTAAGTGTGGATTCTACACTGTCCTCTTCCTCCTCTTCTGGTCTTCGAACACCGACATCACCGGAAGATCCGAGCACAATTCCACTCCCTGAGACTCCTCCATTTGATGAAGCTGACGATGAAGCTGGAGGTGACGATGCTGCAACATCGGCCGGATCCGGAGACATGCTATCAGAATCGGATTCAATGGCCCACTTCCTAAATCCCCGGGATGCGGACGCGGTCGCACATGAGCTGGCGATCGCACGTGCGGAAGCCGACGCGCGGGAACGCGAGATCTCCGAAGTACGCGGTGCGCTCGCGAGCCTTCAGCTACATGGCGCGCGACTGCGAAGTGTCGAGGGCGTCTGGAGTGCTGCACTGGGCGAGGACGGCGTTGTCAGTGCCAATGTCGACCGCGAACCCCAAGGAGACGCTGGTGCTGATGCTGACGAGCAAGGACGGACGTGATATCTTAAATTATCGACAGACGCTTGGGATGACACCCTACCCCGATGCGACACCAAATGGAGCCCTGGCGGGTGAAGTCTTTCTCTTCAGTGCCTGGGTGAAAAGAATGTTTTGGTTTGAAATTGTATGACTAGACTCCAACTACTTATGTATCATAGTGTCTCACTTGGTTGTTCTTTTTCTTGTCTGTTCAGTGTCCGGGGCCAGTACCAGCGCTTTCTTATCTTATGTGTATTAAAATAGCCTGACTATTATATGCGGACTAGTGTGTGGCGACAATATTACGTGCTATTTGACGGGAGTCGGTGCGTAAGGTTCATTTTCACATACATGCGTATGTCTTCATTATATTCTTTGCCAGGTCGCACTACTAGCTTTGGTGCGGGTGGCGACGACCGAATCTGGGTAAGGACATGGAGACATCGACGTCATGATCCGCCCCGCCTGACGTCAGGCGGTTTCGCGGTGCACATAAAGACGCGTCGAGTCGGTGTCGCGCATACACATCCAAAATAAATTGCAGCACATCCACAAACCACCTCCACCATATCTAACATGTCATCCGGAGCAATGATGTCCAAGGTTGGGAACCCCCAGGTCTACAATGACGGCGACCAGCGGTGAGCGTTGCTGCTTTTCTATGCGCATGAACCGTCTCTCAGTGCGTTGAAACAGTACCTACAAGCGCGGCGAAGACCCCAACGTGCCCGAACGCTTTGAGGCAGGCCAGGAGAACTCGCATCAATTGCTCGACTCTAAGGACGAGCGGTCGCTCGCAAATAATTTAGCCGCTGCGCAGAAGGTATGTCTTTGTGTTCAACTGTCGATGTCATTAACTGACTCGCCACTTCATCAGGCCGAAAACGACGAAGAGGAGCGAGAGAAACAGAACCTTCGTCGGGATCCGCGTGAGCCTGCACAATGGCACGGCAACAAACCCTCCCGTGGCGCGCAAGTTGATGCCGAGCTGCAGGCGGATGACGAAGAAACTTTAAGGAGGAAGGGCATCGCTTGATTGTTCTTTCTTTGTCCGGACTCTCGGCTACAATTAATCTGAAAGAGTGTAATCATTTTTGTATCAGCCTCAACTGGTGCATACAGTATGTTGTATAAAGGGTCTCCGTAATAAAAGATTCAGGTCGAAGGAGAATGTTCAACTGATTTTCTGTTGACGCATAAAACATTAGGGCCCACAGATTCTCAAAGCTGGAAACATTCAAGGTATTTCGAACCCGGAAGAATGTATGTCAATTCAGCAGCAAACGCAATCGCCAACTTGCAGTGAACTCTAAGTCTTCAATGCCTTGGATCTCACGCGAGCTATGAATTCTTTTTCCCCATCTACGAGACATATTGACCGGCCTTGCGGGAACGGAAAACGTCAGGTGTGCATGGCGGACGTAAGACACGTACGAATATCGAGACAAAGCAGTCCGATACGGACGGTCCACGCCTTTCGTGTATCAGATACCTACTTTCTCCTGAGAATTCATGGCTTGAAATAGTAGCGAAACTGCTAAAATGCGACCGCGGCTCAAAATAATATTGCTCAAAAAAAACATTTGCATTGCACACCGCAAGCCCCCCGCAAGCATGGGTATACGCGACTAGTTCTAAGAAGTCCGGTATGGGTTGTGCACGCATTGTGAACAGTGCGAGATGCAAGCGACGACGCAGGGCAAAGCAAAGAAACTCAAAGCATACAAAGTCATCATGTAAAAATAGCAAGATGGCAGGGCAACCGTAAAGAACCCATGAAACTTCCAAGGGAAAAAAATAACAATATATGCACGTTGCAAACCAGGGATTTGCGTAGGGTGTATGTGGGCGAAGGATAAAGAGTGGACGGGGCCTCCATTGAGACAATCCCAGGGGAAAGCAAGAAAGGACATTCCGCCGGTGTCACAATCTAAAAAAAAAATAGGATAGGTGCCGGAGCACTTCCTATACGCTGCGGCGGTTGAGCATACGCCTGTGTCGTGCCGGTATTTTCGGCAGGGAGGTCGGTTGCAAATCCCCGACCTGCACAATATCCATGAAGCCAGTAGAAGGCGCTGCTGCCGGCCAGCGTTTTTGAACGGTAAGCGTCGGGCTAACATGAGCTGATGAACTGGATCCCCCTAGTGCCGCGGCTGTTGGAGTGATCTGCAAGGTGGCACCCTGATCTTCACTGCCACCAAGAGCCTTCGGGGTAGTCGTCGTCTTGGAATTCTCTGACACATAAACGCCAAAGCCTATTGCTCCAGCGATAATGATAACGAGGAGCAGAGCGACAATCCAGACCATGCGGGACATGCTCGCAGTGCCATTCTGCGTCTTTTCAAGCCAAGAACTATTGGCAAAGCTTGGTCAGTAACGTAACCTAAACTCAAGGGAGTGGACAAACCTCGTTGACTTCCTGCCTCCATCCTCCTTTACAACCATACTAAATCTACGCCAGAACTCATCCCCTCTTTGACCACGTCTGGCAAGAGGAACTTCCTCGCCTTGTCCACGCATAATTGAACCGCCTTCAAACTTGACTCCCGACTCCTCAAACTTCTTGGGTGGTCGTGCGAATGCGGGGGTGATCGGGGTCATGGGCGGCTGTAGAGGATGGGGAGCACTAGGAACAGGAGTTCCGGAATAAGCACTACGAAGAATCGAGAGCGGGGCGGCCCCGCGTTGATCCATCTGCCCAGAACGCTGCTGGCCGACGGGCGTAGCTGCCGGCTCTGGCATGGCGAGGGCACTAACAGGTGCGGCGTAACCTGGCTTCGGTGCAACGATAGGCACGTTGTTGAACTTATTGAGCGGCGGCGTTACCGGAAGTTTCTCTTCCGAGCCTTTCTTGATGTCACCGTGGTAGGCAATGGTCTCGTCGTCAGAGTCGTCGTCCATGTCGCCATTTAGCAGATCGGCTCCCAAGTCACCATAACCGGATTGGCGAGTTTGTTTGTCGCTGATATAATTGTCGTATCTATTAAGATGAGAGGATGGGTAAGAGGCTGAAAAACATTACGAGCGACGCAGTGTTACATACACGTCGTAGGAAGAATCCGGCCGGTTGTCCTGAGGTTTTGGCTGTCTAAGACGACGCGTTGGGGTAGATGGCGAGTTATCGTAGGTAGAATCAGGCTCGTCAGTGGCGAAAGGGGGTCTTCCTGCGAGAGGAGCAGAGGGGTTTGAAGACGGTTTAGACATCGGTATTAGGCGGATGGTGTGTCAGTAACGTATTTAAGCCGGCAGAAGGGCAAGAAGAGCGTTCGGGCGATAAGGAGTGAATGTAAAGAATGGATGCCTATGAAGACAAGGCGGGACGGTGAAGGCAGAAAGGCGGAGGGTGTGTGCCGGGGCGAGCAAAGAAAAAGCCCAGTGGATAGGACGAGGAGAACGAAGATGGTGAGGGAAGGAATACTCGGACAAGGCCTTGTAAATCGTCGGCCAACACATCTGATGCGAACTCGCCTGATTACATATGGCAACCGGTTCTCACTAGCGAACTTACTTACCCAAGCGTATGTTTTATCTCAGTATATTTTCGCCTCATTTTATTGTGGATGTTAGGGAGACCGACAAAAATACTGGATTTCGAATGGCTAGTATATATTTAAAATGAAATGAAAAGACGGTAAGGGAACGACTTTCGACCGTGTTTAATATAGGAAAAGTCATTCCAAATCCAACGTCGTGATCTCTCTCTGCTGGGATAAGACCTGGCAGAATTTTCGGCCAGCAACAGCAGCTTATTTAATAACAAAGGGGTGTTAAGAACAACATTCATATTAGTGAAGATATAACGTCAGTTGCGTACATTACAGTTTACTGTTGATTTCGATCCGGAACTACAAGTCACATGTGTGCTCCGTTCTCAGCCCGGATCTCGAGCCACCGCCACTGGTCATGGACACCTATGTTCGCCAACACTCTATGTTCCCAACGTTCATGCAATGCTCTCAAACGCGCGACGTTTACTTTCACTTCGCCAAGTCACTCGCTATCAACGCCGTCTCGCAACCTCGGCGCCTCAAACTCCGTCTGGCCGCCATGGACTCTTACCAGGCAGCTCGCAGTCCGCTATAACGTCCAAGCTTCATTTCTTCAACTCTGTCATGGGCAATGATAAGCAGATACCGACATACAGGATGATTGGAAGAGATGGAAAGCCCCTGGAAGGCGCAACTCTGCCAGAGGTGTGTATCGCAAGGTGCATCTGTTTACAAGCGTCTTACGCTCTGAGCAGATGGACGAAGAATTCGCTAGACAGATGTATGTTGTCTGTGATTGGTAAACCATAAATTTATTGATTTAGATGAAGATACGAAACTATGTCGACTTTACCCTTAATGGACAACGTCCTGTACAACGTTCAGCGTCAGGGGAAAATATCATTTTATGTAAGTAATGGGAAACGTCACCACTGCATTATCACAGAATTAATAATTCTCTATGAAAGATGACATCTGTGAGCAGCTTCGTCCTTTCAACTGGATACTAGCTCGTATGGCTAATTCGGTCGTCGTAGCATGGCGAGGAAGCAAGCATCGTTGGTTCTGCAGCGGCTCTAGCGCCGGACGATGAGTACGTACAACCTCCTTTCAAAAGTACCGGACTTGTGGATTGAATGAGACCGATAGAGTACTCGGTCAATATCGGGAAGTTGGTGTCTTGTTATGGCGTGGCCTTACTGTCGATGAATACATTGCGCAATGCTTTGGTAATGACGAAGACAAGGCAACGAAGGGTCGACAAATGCCCGTGGTATGAGTTCACTGCCTGCATCTCATTGCTTTTCTTATTCATTTACTCTCTACCCTTTAGCACATCGGGTCGTCTAAATACCATTTCCATACGATCTCTTCGCCCCTCGCTACTCAGATCCCTCAAGCAGCAGGAGTTGGGTATGCCCTCAAACGTGACCCGGAACGCAAAGGCAAGAATTGCGCTGTTGTGTATTTTGGGGAGGGTATGACCGATTTCTTGTAATTTGTATATGTCTGAGGCTTTCTCGCACAGGAGCCGCTTCTGAAGGTGACTTCCATGCAGGGATGCTACTTGCGTCTACAATACCCTCTCCCACACTTTTCTTCGCGCGAAACAACGGATTTGCGATATCAACCCCCGCGGCAGAGCAGTATCACGGCGATGGCATTGGTAAGAGCTAATATACTTCTTTTTGTCCCGTTTCGGCTCGATGGCAACAGCGTTGCGGGCTGTCATGGTTGCTGTATACGAGTTATTCTGAGAAGACTGAGTGCTCTTTGACTGATACGCTTATATGCTTGCCAGCGTCACGTGGAGCAGGGTATGGCGTCGAGACGGTAAGGGTGGACGGGAATGATGTGTTGGCCGTGCTGAGTGCCACTCGGGAAGCACGAAAACGATGCGTCGAGACCGGCAGAGCCGTCTTGATTGAGGCTATGACGTACAGAATTGGGTACTTCCGATTAGATTTTTTAAGCCTCAAATGCTCAGGTTCATTCGCAGTCATCACTCTACTTCGGACGACTCGTTCGCATATCGTGCCCGTTCTGAAGTGGAGGATTGGGTCAAGTCGGACAACCCGTTATTGCGTTTCAGAATGTTCCTTGAAGATCGAGGGTGGTGGTCGACAGCAAGGGAGGATGATATGAAGGCGCGCATCAAAAGCAACGTACTACGGGCTTTCAAGCGCGCCGAGAGCAGAAAGAGACCAGAACTGCAAGAGTTATTTAAGGACATATATGCGGGTCCGGAACCTTGGAATATTGTGCGTACAATTGCCGTCGGGCTTTTTATTAACTATCAATCTGATTGTGTTTTATTCATTAACGTATTACGACATGTTGCCGTCTTCGGACGCTATTACGATGATCTGGCTTTAGACGGAGCAAAAGGAGGAGCTTGCCGCATTGCTAAGGAAATACGGCGAGGCCTGGGAACCTTGGAAAAGGGAGCTAGCCAAGTTCAGAGGCGCTGGCCAAGAGGTCTTACAAGTGAAGAAGTAGCAAAGTGTACTCGTAAGTTGTACTTATACCGTATTTTTTTTGTATATTTTGACGCATAGGGGTCACCGCGTGACTAAGGACATTTAGAGGCCGGTCACATGAATATATGTATAAGTCTAGAAGTCGCGAAGGATTGACGTAGTCTGCGTCGTCTAGGGAGCAATTCCCACCGGACCTTTTCACACTGACTTTCACTGAACGTTTGCGCCAGCGCTGAGAATATTTCATTCTTCACATCATCCGGAGGCTAGCGAGATTCGAAAAGGGAGAAAGAAAGAAAAGAAACGAGACCTGGGGTTGCGTTATAATTCATGTCCTCGGGAGTCGGAGTTATCATGAAGGAAAACCAGGGCAGGAGACTACATGTGTGGTGCCATGGGTAATGCTTATCCTTTGGGCGACAGGAACGAGCAAGAGAGAGTTGATCCGCCTTTTCGCAGAGAGTTTACACATATTTTTCTGCGCCCGTACCCTTGGGTTGCTTCCCGCTGGTCCAATCACTACAGACGTGTAGCATATTCAAGGGGCCTCTACTGGTAGTCATCCAGTTATTTGGACGCTCGGACTGTCACCTTTTATCTCAGCTGTCGGACGGCCGTTCCATACGACCCCTTCCTTCCCCCGCTCCTTTCTCCTCATCTCCCTTTGCTTTCTTCCGATTTTTTTTTCTTTTCGTTTTATTCTTTTTTCTGTATTTCGCAGGTCGACGCCGAATCACTCTGCGCATGCACACTTCGTGGCCATGCACGCTGCTGCTGCGCTGCTCGTGCTGTTGGCCATCTTCACGCAGGCCGTCCACTGTGGCTTTAGCACCGTCTCGTTCTCGACGATCGAACAGTGCGGCTCCTTTCAAGTCAATTTCACTGGAACGCAGGCGCCCGGTTCTCCCCTCTCGCTCACCATCATACCCTTCTCGTCTTATCCCATTATCGTCCCTCTTTCTTCTAGTAACTGGGACAATACATCGACTTCAGGTGCAGTCAAGGTGACATTCCTCCCCTTCAGTTCCGGTACGCAGTTTGTCGCGTCACTCGACGGCGGGGATGACGGAGACTCTGGCATGGTGTCGGACGTCATAGCTGTTCAAAACTCTAATAACACCTCGTGTCTTCCCGACAAGCAGAATTCTAAGGTCGTACAATACTACGATATCCATGGCCTTCTCAATCAATGCTCCCATTTTAACGTGTCGTTCAACGCATCCGAGATCACACGTGCACCCACAATACGCGCCTTTCTACCGAGATACTTCTCCACCATTGTCAATGCGAGTGGCAGCCCTCTCATTACATCTGTTAAAGGCGGGTCCAGCGACGGTAAAAACGGGGGTGATGACGGCGATAATGGCGGTGACGACGACAATAATGGTAGCAGTAAAAACGACAACGGCAATGGTGGCAGCACCAGCAACAACAGCAACAACAATAACAGCGACAACGACGGCGGACATAACAACAGCAGCGGCAACAGTGACAATAACAATAACAACAATAATGGCGGCAATAATAGCAATAACAGCAGCAATAATGGCGGTGACAACAACAACCACGGGCATCATGGCCGAGTCAACATCAGTACTAAGGAATACGTTTTGGACATAATTCACGGATTTCAAGCCGTTTTGTTATTAGACGACGGTGCTGGCCACCAGCAGACAAGCAAATTGTTCACTACGGGAGGCAATACAGGCAGCTCATCGGGTTGCTTCAAAGAAAACTTCAATTTTGGACTTCCCACTCAGCCCTCAAAAAACGGAACGTCTCATTCTCCCGGAGGTCTGACTGTGATCCCTTTGTCCAGGCAAGTCGCCCCTTTTGTCGCATCGCCCATAATAAATTATGGAACGATGACATGCTCACAATGCTCTTTTAATTTTAATTTTCTGCAGAACTGCCGAAATAATAATAGGCGTACTGAGTGGCTGTGTTGTTACAATCTCTGCGGTTGTCGTGCTTGTCGTTTTCAGACGTAAGCTTGTGTGTGCGAGGAAAGTCCGGGACGCAGCTTCTCCAAAATCTTTTATCTTTACGGAAGATGTCGACATGGGCAGCTCCTTCGTGTCACGCATTCGTGGTCGTTTCTCGCAATTCTGGGCCTCTAGTGCATCAATGATGACGGGCGAAAAGCGGAGTTACAGGAGCTACCACGATGAAGCAAAGAGCGAGAGGCCATATGAAGACGCGACGTCCTATGTGATACCTACGTCGACGAGGGGGAGCCTCGCTCTTTCCGGTTTGCGACCTGCATCAGCATTGCGATCGGACACCGAAAAAACAGTGTCTTGGGTGGCTTTCGAAGACGAAATCAACAATCTGAATCGAGCTATGGTTTCCGATATGGCTGTACAGAGCCCCAAGACGTTGGGCCGGACCGCCAAGGCGAATTCTTCCTTTTCTTACTTTCCACCCGTAGCCCTGCCGCCTACCACAGTCCGCACTCGGACATCAAACCCAGACGCTCCTGTCCCTGCTGTGACCCAGTCCCCTTCAAGCTCACGTTTTCTCTTTGGCTCTGGATATTTGTCGTCTCGTTCCTCAAGGACCGATGGTACACCGGAATCTCAGCCTGGCGTCCGAAACTACTTTCTGCAGCCACCGAGTAAATTATTTTCCACACGGAGACGACCCGCGGGTCTAGGAAGAGAGAGTGTCTCGATTTCCAACGACGCATCTTCCGGATACTTGGCCTCGAGATCTTCGAGCGCCTTAACAACGTCCCAAGTGGGGAAGAACCCTGGTCCACTGTCTGGAAACACTTCCACACCACTACAAAGTGGCTATCTGTCGCCAGCTGGTGCGTCTGCTCCGATGCCTATTATTGGTACTACGGTTTTAGTGGATCCGGAAACACCCGAGGGGATTCTTCGTCGAGAAGGCTCTCGAAGAGATGCAGGGCGGATGGCGCCTTTTCCGATTGTGCCGCGGGGGAGCCTACAAGCGTCGCAGTAACGTCGTCTGAGAAGGTATATCTGTGCATATCTTCACAACCGGAGTGGTTACATAACTTGTAGCTGCTAAGTGTAGGATTGGTGTTTTCAGTTGCAGCTTCAATTGTTCTTTTACTTCGCATTGTTTCGTATGATTAACGCTGCAGGACTTTCTGTGCGCGTTTGTTCTTTTCCCGCGCCCATTTATCGCTAGTTTCGGGGTCGGCTTTTTCCAGAGACTTTTCATTAATAGCCACTGGACATTCGATGACATATACACTATGTAGCGGTCTTTTGCTTGCAGATATACCATCCTCCAGTTAAAATGTGTATTAGATGCGGACTCAGACAGGGATATCAATGTAAGAAGTTATGTCGTTATATTCGCTTGTGCTGCGTACAGCTACTAGTTCGCGTGAGCACCTTAGAGATATAGAGGAAGTGCGCTCATGCCACAGCAATGGGCTGCGCAGTAATTTCGTTCCCGATCGCGTTCAGTTTAAGCTCTTCCAGTCTTTTCTTCTCATCTTCAAGTAATTTGTTTTGCACCTTCAAACGCGCGGGGACGATCCGTCTCCTTTCTGTGGTAATCCTAAAGGGATACACTTGTTAATCTGTCCTCTAAGGGACAATGGCGGAAAAGCTTCAGGAAGGAGGAGAAACAAACCTAAAGTCAAGCTTATCGACACCTATCGCGTTAAGTGTCTTCCTCTCGACGAGCGAATATTCCTCGGGATTCTCTCGGTTGAAAATAAAAGGCTCCTTCAAGCTCACTGGGGGGTTCGTGATGATGCGCGGGATGCGCGTGTGGTTCTTCGATGCCGTGTGAAGCATGAGCTATGGAATGCAAGCGATTAAAAGGGGAATGATGTACGAATTTTTTAATATAAAAATTTACAGGATGCATGAGGACGACATCGCCAACTTCACCGGTGATCTCAACGAATTCCATACAATTTTTGATTTCCTTAAGATGCGACCAATATCCGGGGTCATCTTCTTTGTTCTCGTAAGTAGACGTTGAAGGCGTGAAGGAAAGTCCTGTTGGGAGGACGCCTTCTGGGTGAGAAGCCAGGTAGTTGGCGATCAGCGGCATGCCATCGGGCGAAATGAAAGTGCCTCCGCCTCGCGGTCCTATAGGCGCATACACGGGGATAACAAGGAGCGCCTGCTCTGGGGAGTCGAGGTAATGAACCTAAAAAGTTATTTAATGCTACAGACCGATTCACAGGAGCACGATGACTGCGATAAGTGCCACGCACGAAGAAATCTCCATCGACATGCCAGTTATCCAGATCGGTGGGGTCAACGTGCTTATCATCGCCCTCGAGTTCCGGGGTTCCTAGATTGACGATGAAGCCATCGCTCCATGTACCGCTCTGTGGATCAATGCGTTCCTCGCCACCAAGAAGGTCCTTCATCGCGGTCCAAGCCTAAGGAACCCATGTTCAATTCATCTCATTGTGCAGGACTGTTACCGTGTAGTTCCAATTAGCTGTTGACGCTGACCTTTGGCGCGAATGTTTGTACGGGCTCGCGCTGATGAAAGGGCATGTGTATTCGCTCTTTTGTCCATGTACCCTTGTCATTGGGATCCATCCCAAGGCGCACCCAGACATTCTTCGTCCACTCTTCTGCCTTGTCCTTACTGAAAGCGTTCTTTATCACAACGTATCTGCGGTAGACTGTTCATAAGAATCGCCGCGTGCCAGAGTAAATCACGTTCGAAAGACTTACCCTTTGTCTAGGAAGAAATCCACGTCCTCCTCTGGGGATCACTGAATTAGAGAGGAGCTTGCAGGACCAGTCCCGAAGGAGGAGTACGTACTGGAGAGCTGCTCGTATTGCTTGGTCATTGTGGGTTCCGTGGAACTGTCTTACCCCGCACTTTCCCTCAAGGGACCTCTTATATGAATGGGTGTCGGCAGAACATCGGGCGAAGGGATGATCAGCTAAAGTTGTTCATGCACACTCCCCGTTCCGGTGCGCCCTGGCTGTGCGATATCTGCGGAATTGGAAGGTGAAGACGAGATGGGTTGAGATAGATGCATGCAACGCAATCGTCAAGGACCCATAGTGGTACCGATATTGAGTACCCACCAGAACTCAGGTAGTGTAGGTACTGCGTATGCATCGGCTTCGCGACCTCCGATAGGACTCTGGCGTCAAGTGACCAAGACCACTGATAATACTCCCAGACGGCGGTTGTGTTGCTGTATGGTTTTTCCGAGGTTGTACATTGGACCGAAGCTCTATAAATATCGACACTTAGTTACCTCGGACTCAGTAAGGGGTGCTGCAGTCGGTGAGAGAGACGAGATAGAATTACACAGGCTGAATTAGCCATTGAACAAATACAAAGGCAAGCCGACTCATGGTCGTAGTTACGTAATGGCTGCCTGCACATAGTCAACTCTCAGACAATCGGGCTATGAAGAGGAAGGGGAGGTCGCCAGACACAATCCGAGAGAGTTCAGGGGCTGAAGCTATCCTGCACAGATTCATCAAAAGGGTCGCCAAACTCTGTGCACAAGATGCAACGAGATACGAGAGGATGAGTTTCTTTGAGCATACATGGAGGATAGTGGGTGGAGGACGTAACGTACCCTGCTTAAGCCTTTCCATCAGATCTACGTCGACCAATTCCTCTTTCCTCCCACTTTCCCTTCCTCCTGATTCTGCACCTTGCGCAAAAACTTTCCTGCCTCCCCCGTCGTCACGCTTCCTCGCCTTGAGGTCCCTTCCGTGAGTGGAGGACGCCGGCGCTAGGCGACGCTTAGTCTGGCTCGGGCTTGGAGGCTGCTGGGATCCATGCGGCGCGAGAGGTGAGATTGAGGAGGTTATGTGGTCCGCGAAGAGCTCATCTGGCGGCGGTGAGCCGGACGATGGGGTGGATGGTGACGGGGAGACGGGCTCCGGAGGTGAGTTCATAGTAGTGGACGCGTCTATCCGACTGGGAATACGCGTACTTAGTGTACTTAATTAGGTAAGCTATTCCTAGTACGCGCTCCGCAAATCCACGCCGTCCAAACCTCTTTATTCCACTTGCAAAACACGTTCATCTCTTCAGCAGCGCCGCCCCCTCCTGGTTTCATCTTCAAGGGGAGAATTTATATTTCTCTTGATTAAAGGAACACCTTCTTTTCTCTACCATGTCGCAAGTGACGCGCTCGTTCACCAAGTTAGCGCAAATGCGTATACTCGCTTTGCCTCTCACCTCCTGTGCACCTTCAGACGGCCGGCATACGTACTATTACTTCCAGACGCCACCGCCGGCTGACTCGGAAGGGAAACCTAGTTTGTTGAAAAGGGCGACAGGTGAGCAGACAGCTATTTATCCAGCGTGGTCCCTGATGAGAAACAGGCAAGGCGGCGGGAATATGGGCGGACTTTGGGAAGGCACCGGAGGGAAGCTGGAAGGTGACTAAACCTGTGCAATGCTGCAGTTTAAAGTGCTAATTTCTTTGCGCTCTAGCAACGTACGTTCAAGTACGGGGAGCGTGCCATGGACCGCATCGACTTTGAGGAGCTCGCCCTCAAGTCTATGGACCCATCATTGGGTCCCCAAATTGCGCCGCCCGAGAAACACAGTCAGAATTTAGAAGGAAGGGCCAGAATTTCGGTGGGTGGATGTTCTACTTCGGTACTTGAGAAGGACACGCAGCCTGATGCGCTTTTTCCCGGCAGATACCTCTCATTTACCCTGCACTTTATGCAAGCAAGGTGTCTCCCCTCCAACACCTCCAGAGTCTTCTCGAAAGGCGTACTCCAACACACCGCAGGGGGTTCTACTTTTGGATTCTAGTCTCTCCACTGACCGCACCTTTTATGCTCATTCGTGTGTCTCCATCTTACTACTCTCCATACTTTTTTCTTCTGACTCATGATTCAGCTATTATTCCAAACCTTCCGTTCTTCTTTTGTGTTTGGAGGTCATGGCATCACTACAGAGGTTCGATTTTAGCAGCGCGCTTTTATTTATTGCTGACCCCAATTAATCGTACAAAGCATACAAAGCGTCGTCGTATCTGGAGTCCCTAATAAAAAAGGGAATGGTTAAACCAGAAGAAAACTCCGGGCTCGACAAAATTTACGAGAAATATCGTCCCCGGCCTACTTCCCCGTCAAATCCCTCGCCAGAATCGCGGCGGGATTCGAGTCAATCTGAAAAGGAGCATAGCATCCTCAGTAAAGAGGCTGTTTCGAAACTCGCGTCGTCTTTCGAGCTGCCATCGAACGCTGAGGCGGATCTGTTACGCGCCATTGATCAAACGGAAAGCCGATTGGAGAGGGCCGGGCGTGACTAGAGTTCGGTTGCGTTAGTTTTTGATTTATCGAGGTATTTTGCAAGGTGAAAGCACAATCCCCTCTCTATTCTTTTTTAAAATTCTTTTGCCTCCGTGGAAAAAGAATGGGGCCCGGCACCTCGCCCGACGTGCAGACGGACTTTCTTGCAAGACGGGCTTGACGCTGGTATGCCCGTGTTGATTCGCACAATCACACGATACCCTAGAAATTAGTATATTCGCACACTTACACACCGACGCACTCCCCTGTAATATCTTTCCGTGATATAGATACACATAGCTGCATATTGCTGAACTCTTGCTTTACGATGTGACCAAATGCTTGAATATATCTAACTCCCTTCCCTTCCGTGGCTCCGGCTATTGGGACAGATCGACGCTTTCCGTGACCCGTCCGGCTAAAATTGGGCGAGGTGATCGACGGTTGCTCGAGTTGGCAAGCATTCTTCGAGCCTCTCATACTAAACCTCTTTGTAAAGGAATCTGGTCATCTATGGGTCGCCGGAAGGTAGTCATACTGGGACAAGGCAAAGATCCCACCGCCGCCATGCCGCCTGCAGCAGCCATCCCAACCTCCCGGCCACTTAATCCAAAGTACATCCCACCTCAGGGCGATCGGTGTCTGATTGAAGAACTCATTCTACCAGAGGTGCTGGCATACATATTCGAGCTCGGGACATGCTCAGAGGAGGACGAAGATGGGGAACGTGTTTTCGAGGAAGATGACGGAGACGAGGCGTTTGAGGATGTGGATTCCGACGATGAGACCGACGAGGATGACCTGCGCCCCATGGAGATGGGGAGGGTGAAAATAACCGACGACACCGACAAAGACGGAAGTGACGCAGAGAATACAAGATACCTCCCCTTCCAGGTGCGCATGTCCCATGTATGCCGCCGCTGGCGACACGTTGCGATCGATACGCCTGGGCTATGGACGAAACTCACCTTCGAGGAGTCCGCACCCTTTGAGAAGAGCAAAGAGTGGATTGTCCGCTCAAGACAATGCCCTCTAGATATTACCATCGACATCTCGCTGCCTGACGAATATTCCCCGCTTGTAGGTGAGGTGATGCGCCTTCAAGACGGGGACGCCTCAGGGGATGGCGGAAGGGACACCGACAGGGAACTCGATAAAGCGGCCTCGCAGGACCTGGAGCATATATTTGATGCGATAATTCCTCATGTCTCCCGCTGGCGGACGTTCGAAATCTCAGTGGACGCATATTCACATATGTATATTGCTCTCGAGCGTCTGGAAGGGTGCAGCGCGACCCCTGGCGCTCCGCTACTTGAAACACTAAGTCTCTTTTGCCACGACGACAGCGAAGACCCAGAGTTCGAGCACTTTGTTTTCAGCGAGCTTAGGCACCATTTCTTATTGTTTGGAGGAAACGCCCCGAAGCTGTCGCTAGTAGGTCTTTGGGGAGTGCATCTGGACTGGAACATGTTTATACCGCCGTGCGAGCGCTCCGTGACGTCTATTCAGACGCCACCAATTGCCTTCACCAATCTTACAGACCTAGAACTTGCTTATCATGCAAGGGACGTTCGTCCGTCCTACAACGACTTCGTCAACATTCTTCGGTGCGCAACTAATCTGTCATCTCTCAAGCTTTCCTGCTCTGGTCCCTATATACTGCAAAATAGCGTGGTCGAGCCTTTGTTTCTCCCCGCATTGCGAAATCTCCGGTTAGCGATTCTTGATGTCAGCTACGCTTGTCTTATCTTGCGCCTGATCTACGCCCCGGGCCTAACGAACATATCCTTCGACTTCGACGAAAATGACTTTACGCAGTTCGTACAGCGCCTTGTATCTCCAATGACAATGCCTTCGTTCCCTCCGCCCCATTTTAAGGAGCTCATCCGCCTCCCCCCCGGCTCGGCCTCCTCGCGAGATGTCCGCCTGGTCGATCCTACGAAACCCGTGTCAATACTCGCCAGCGTGACAGACGCAAAGCTGAGCGGCCTGCCATGTGCAGACTCCATCGTCGACACTTTCTACACCGCGTGTCCACGCTTGACGCGTCTGTACCTCAACATGCACTTCCTACCCCTGATGTTCTTCTCGTTGCTGGTGCAGAGGACGAAGGTTGAGCACACGACGGTCAACGGGAGGGCCATCGAGGCTGCGCGAATCGTTATGCCGTCCGGACCCGGTTCCGGTCCCGCACTCACATCCAGCGAGGGTGCGCGCCTGAAGGCGAAGGGGAGTCTTGTGTGTCCACACCTAGAGGCACTGACGGTATCGGGAATGAACGGCAGCTCGCTGAAGACGCTTGTGGAGACGCGCAAGGCGCTCGGAGCGCCACTGCGCGAGCTCAACATCGACAAGATGGATGCGCCTGAGGTCACAGCTGCGGAGTTCTTCTGGTTGAGAAACAACGTCCAGGACTTGCACCTCGTTGATATTAGTGACGACGAAGATGGGAGCGATGAGTCGGAGGATGAGGATGAGGACGATGAGGAAGACGATGAAGAAGACGAAGACGAAGGTGACGAAGACCATCACCACCATCATAACAACAACAACAACAACAACAACAACAACAACAACAACAACGCCAACAATAACAACAACTACAACGGTGGGCAATGGTGAAGAGGCGAGCGGACTCTAAAGATGCCTTACATTCGCTGCTTAATCCCACGTCCTTCTTCGAGGTTCGATATATAAGAACAAAAAGTAAAAATAAGGATGTACATACGCCCTTCGCAACAGCTTGGGAAGTCTAATGATGTACTTTTCTGTAGCACATTGCGGCGGCTTTGGTGTCCATCGCCAAGCCAACGACTCGGAAGCTCGAAAGGGAGACTTCGTTTATGAGTTGAGATGATTTCAGTCAAAAGGACGAATTCGCGATTATGCTTCGGCTGGTATGAAAATTAGATTATATGTTTTATTATAAGTTTTATTATAAACAGCCAATCTCGTCATATGCGTCTAAAGTTAATTTTAAAATATCTCTAGATAGCTCAGTTGGAAGAGCATGAGACTGTAATAGGCTTTACTAGGCAATTCCCTTAAAGAATTATGTCATCTCAGGGTCGCTGGTTCGATCCCGGCTCTGGAGATTTTCCTTTTTTGTAATCCGCACAAAACATACTGTTAAGTACTGTACATTTATAATGTTTGCATTTCATTCGGAAGTTGTGTTGTACATGTTGAACATATCATAC